>CM062203.1:12712500-14075000 GCA_031216445.1 Lateolabrax maculatus | reverse complement strand
GATCACAGACCCTCGCACAAATACACACACTATCCAGAGTACACCGTGGCAGGCAGACAGACAGATGGGGAGCTGCTGTGACAGGTGCAGCTTTTTTAATCCCCATTAGAATTCATTCCTGCTACGTACTGTCAACCATACTGTAGAATGCCTTAAGTTTGGCTTAGCAAAGTGGGTTTCAGCTGAAATAGTTTCATTCGGCTGATGGAGTTGAAGTTATTTTTCTCCATTAAATTAATCATCCACATTTCTGTTTACAGTCCTATTGTTCTTAGGGCATGTTTGAAAGTGCTCTGGGATCACCACATGTGGAGGGCAGATCTTGGTAAATGGTATCACGCTGTCCAGTTCTCCTCTGCCCTTCAGCTCAAGTGAATAATGATCATCATTAGTATGATACAAAGCTCCCGAGTGTGTGTGTGTGTGTGCATGTGCTTTTGTGTGTGGAGATGACCTTTCTCATTCTTCATCTGTTTGTGTCTCCATGATACAGGGAGCCACAAGCTCATCCCTTCATTCAGCCCGCCTTCCTTTTACTCTCTCCCTCAATCCTCTCTCACCCCTCAAAGACTAACCTCCACCTTCTCTCCCCCAGCGTCTGCTCTCCAAGGAAGGAGTGATAGGAGAGGGCATTTGATTGCTTTATCCCAGAACACTGGGTTTGGAGGGGACAAAGAAGTCTCCAGTAACTTTTTAGCGAGCTTTCGGACATTCAACACAAACATGCTTATGCTTATGGAAAGCATCTCACCTATGCTCACTCATTGCCATGATCTCCCTCACTTCGAATCCCGCATCAGACAGTCTCTGTATGGCAGAGACTCTCAGGATTTGGTTGGTGTAAGACGTGTGTGTCCATCATTTAACTCAGATGTTATTTGTGGAAATATGTTTCATATATACCGCTTTGTGGTGCAAAGTTTGTTACAATCTAAGATGTAATTAACGCTTATTAGAATATCTGTAAAACGGAGTGATATATAAGCACTCATGGAATGCCTCTTATAACTAAACCTGAACATTAGTGATACAGCGAGACAGAGTGCAGGAGTTTATTTATTTTTATCCACAGTATATTGCTCATAATTCATATTGAGTAAAAGTTTTTGGCACATTTTACAGTGTATTGATAACCAGAAACAGAAATCACAAATTTGCCTCAAAAGGCTTTAAGATTTGTACAGCATGTGACACCCTCTGTGTCAGTAACCATACCAGACTGATTATAATTGTAATAGTCAACAGATTAGGACTGGGCTATAATTCAATACTGGCGTGTATCAAGTTTAATAGGAATCATATTGTGATTCGATGATCTTATCATAGCATCCTTTTGAGTTGTCCAAATTAATAACTTCAAGCAAGCTGTGAAAAAAAGAGCAAAATTAACTACTGGGTTTGGTCTGATGTATTGTATTGTGCATTGGTATTGGAAAATATCCTCTTTGGTATCATGATAATATTTTAAGCATTTGCCCAGCTACACTACAGAGACCAACCACATTGACAAAATGCTTTCATAATTAACAGCAACATTTTTTCTTAAATGTGACAGTAGATTAGGAAAAGCTCTCTCGCCACTCTACCTTCAGCAAATTCTGCCTTTCATTCTCTTTCTTCCCTCTAACTCCTCCACACACACACACACACACACACACACACACGTACACTTAGAACAGTCAAGCATGTGTGTCTTAATGACTTTCTTCCTGCAGTGAGAGGGGAGTTAATGATTTCATTTGTAATCACTCTGAGCTTCACATCCAGGCCACCTTGACATGTTAGAGGCTTATTTTAACTCTATTCCTACATTCTCTTATCCCACTTCTTCTAAGCCTGATTAAACACACACACACACACACACACACACACACACACACGTTAGTGCACATACCATGAAACTCTGTATAAGTATTTCACCCTCTTCTACACTTTCTTGGTCCTTTATCAAATCAATACAGTGCTTTAAACCAGACAAGTAGCCTCTACCTCCACATGCCCTTTTTCCCTGTCTGTCTCTCTATCTTCAGTCCTCCCCCTCCTCACTCTGTCTCATATGTCAGGTTGGGTTATTGATAAGATATTCTACCATTGATGTTCCTCCAGCTGCCAATCACTCTCCCTGAGGGCTTGGAATTTCTCACACAGAGGTATTAACTGACAAAGGCTTGTGCTAGTCATTCCTGACTAATCCAAAATCAGCTATCAGGGCTTAGTGGGTCTGGCAACATTTGCCACTGTCTAATAAAGTTGTACCTCACACCAGCTGTTTGAACAATCTGATATAAAACTGGTTGGTGATTAAGTAATCACAGAATGACAAGAAATCACTCAATCTTTAACGGCTTGTCTGTTCTCACCAAACTCTCTAGTTTCCTGTGAAAACTCATTTTGGTGTTTGTTTCCTACAATTGGCAGTTAACCTTGCCTTGCATGTGCAGGAAATGTTTTAAAGCACTCGGGACCATGCTGGAGGACTGAAAAAACATTGTCAAATATACAATCCAAATTCTGGGAAACGCTTGGTTTTTGGATTTCAAGGTTTTTAGCATGAGAATGAGACACCCACACACAATGAAATGGAAGAAAGATGAAAGTAGATACTTGTATACTGATGTTGTCATGAATGCTTAAGCATACTGTAGGTTACAGTCAGGTTAGGCATACAGTATAGTATAGTTAAAGGGATAGTTCAGATTTTTTGAAGTGGGGTTGTATGAGGTACTTATCTATAGTCACAACCCCACTTCAAAAAATCCAAACTATCCCTTTAAGGGCCATCTTCACTAGCGAAGAAAAATGACAGATCAACTGAGTTTTGGTAGTGCACCAGATACTGACAAGGGAGAAAAAGATAGATCTGTGAGAGAATGAAAGGGAATGAAAGCACTGCGAAAGCAGCAATTGTATATCTCTCTCATATCTGACAGCTTTAATTCTATTTGTCCATTTGACAAGTGCAGAATGATCATATTAGCTGGATGGTTATTTGGCAGAATGGAGAGAGGGTAGAGAGACGCAGAGCAAAAGATGAGGCATACGCCAAGAGGGGAGGAGGAGAAAATCAGGTGGTATTGGCGCATTCAAAATGAAACTAAAAAGCACACAGAGAGCACACAGTAATACAACATTTTAAGCTGCATCTGGATCAGATCTACATCAAAATACACAGTCATGTTGATTGGCTGATGGCTGCCATGAATTTAGAGAATATTCAAATCCTGGAATATTAGCCATTTGTACAAGAATGTGTTGTGCAATATTTAGGTGACACAATATCAGAACTACTGAGTTATGGTCATTTTACTATATTACGTTGCTGTAGCACCACCTGTAAACTAAATGTCATCACATTTTTCAGGATCAGTCAGACATCATGAATCTGTCACCTGCCTTTGGTTACAAATGCAGGTGACCTTAAACCTACATATATAGTATCCCTCCTGGGTAAGAAATCATCATTCTAAATGTAAAGTGATTCATAAATGGCAATATGATGCTCCAATTTACAAAAAAAAAAAAAAAACACTTTATCATATTAATTTAACTTTGGCCCAGGGCCTAACTACTTTCCTCCTTACTTTAACTGAAATATGTACATTTGATTCTGAAACATCCTGTAGTGACAAACAGGATGTGAAACATATACTCTCTGTCTGAGTGATCTTCAAGAGAAGGACAGAAAGGCAGACTGAGAACTGTGACATTTCAGCAGCAGCATAGCCTGTTCTCTGTTCCCCACCCATAGCCTCTTCAGCATGCACCAGATAGTTTTGTTATCTCTACTTTTTCTACCATAGCCACTCCCCACCCACAAGTACCCAGGATCCTCAGCCTTTCCCTTGGTTATTTCACCACCTGTGCAAGGACAATGAAAAAATAAACACAAAAGGTATAAACAAACACTGCTGTCCTGGGCGCATTGAATGCACAAACGATGATCTGGGAGCCATTAGACTGTTTATGTGTCAGTTTGACTCTCCATCAATAACAACCCTTTTCACTCACATATTGTGCCCCACGAGTACTTCAAGCCCCTTAGCCAGCATTTAGATGCTATTAAAAGGTCCCTTATATTAAATAAACCGACACATCACATAATGCCTGTCATTTATCAACAGGCTGTCTGTGGAAGTCTTTATTCCACTTTCTCTCTTTCTCTCTTGTGACTTTCCCTGGCTAGCATTATGCACAATTTACCCCTGCCTTTTTCTTTTCCTATCCATCTGGTTCTCTTTTTCAGCTTTTTCCCATGGTTGTTTCCTCCAAAACTCCATACTGTTCCTTACCCTCACTATCATTTTGTTCTCTGTTTCCCCTCTATCTCATCTTACTTTCCACTGCTTGCCCCAATACCTTCCTTTCTAACACTGCATTCCTCTTTCTTATTCTCTCCATCTTGCTTTCTCTCTCTTTCATTTTATCCGTCCAAGGCGCCATCGCTCCAAGTGAGTAATGTGTTTGGCATAATTAGGCCAGTGTACTCTTGGTCCCCACTGACGTGATTTGCATGCAGATAAAATGAGCCAATCAAGAACCACAATGGTAGCAGATGTCCTTGTCTTTCATGACATCATCAGAGGTGACCCTGAAAGCAGGAAATTAGAAGGTGGGCGACGGGAGGTGGATGGAATCAAATCTTTTGCAGGAATATTGCAACAAAGATGTAAAATGTATCACCAGTGTCAATTCCCAGTAAGCATGGGTTTAGTAATTTTTAGGTGACAAACAAAAACACTGGTCCAAATTTGGCTGAAAACAATCAGTTGTTAGTTTATTAGGTACATCAAGCCAAAACCAATGCAGTCAAAAATGACAGCCTGCAATAAGTCTTACCTTTTAATCTTCAGTTTTTGTTTAAACAGTTTTAGAAAGGTTTTGATTCAACTTTAAGGTCATTTTGGAGGCTGTAGTTTGTGGTGTTGTTGAATTGTATATGTGTCACACTGAGAGGTGTTTCTAATATTTTGTCCACTCAGTATGTGGAATGCAATGTATAGTGGGTCAACTACACATTAAAATATAGTCATATACATGTATACCAGTTTTATTCTAGAACTTCATGTCTTTTACCTGCAAATTACCAGAACCATTCTTATTGGGATTACAGTGCAGTGTTTCCTCGATATCAGAACTCCCAGTGAGCTGCAACTATTTGCTGGAAAGAAATACCGCAGGTTGCTGCTTGCTCTCTGTTGATGGCAATACAAACTTGTCCTTTGATCCAAGTTGTTTCCTAAATCTGATAGGATGCATTTGATTGTCACTGATTTCATTTTTGTGGATTGCTCCTGGATTGCCTCCCTGTACCCCGATGGGAGGAGATGGCATTACTTAACAGGCCAGGTGGGAGATGTTTAGAGCTCCACTTACATGAATAAATAAGATAGTCTTGCTTGGCCATCTAGAAATTAGTGTACCCATAAGCCAGCCGGCCAGCCAGTGCTCTTCAAATCAGATTAAGCTCTATGACCACTGATCTGCCTTCAACTGAAAAGGACTGGATCACACTGGCCAATAAGCATTTGGCTCCCCATACATACTGTGTGCCAGTGCATGAATGTGTGTGTAGTCTGTGAGTGTTGATGATTCAAGACCTGGGTTAAGATCAGATTTAAATCTGTTTCTTTGCCCTTTACACGACCCATAATAGGCCTAATAAATCATTTGATCTTTAAAATGACCCCAATTCTTCAAATGTCTTGTTTTTTTAGACCAACGGTCCAAAACCTAAAGATATTCAGTTTACTGCCATATAAGAACAAAATGCAGCAATTCCTAACATTTGAGAAGCTGCAACCAGAGAAGGTTTGGCTTTTTTGCATGGAAGATGAAAGGAATTTAAGTTTTGAAAGCAGTGGGATCAGGACTGGAGTTTGCAGTTGTATGCAGAATCATGCGGGGCCATGAAGGGTTTTACATACCATATAAACAAAAATCAAAATTTAAGTATGAATTTAGAAAAGTCTAAACAAGTATCCCTTTCTACAAACTAAACAGAATGCTTCGCATGAAGCTATGCATGTGGCAGCAGTACAAGTGAAGGCACAATACAGACACAAAGAAACAGACACACACACACAGTGAATCCAGATGCCAGTGATTGCACCATTAGGCCAAACACCACCTGCCAGGTTTAAGGCTTCCGTCTGTCTAACACACCTGGTTGCTACCTAACACATAGCTCCCTTTGGTGCCATCACTCTCTGTGTCCTCTCTGACCTTTTCCCTCTCACTTTCAAGTGTAACGCCATCGCTCTCTCTCTTTCACACTCTTTCTGGCTACCACTCTCCACACCTGTTTATATCTCACCCTCATCCTTGCTCTGACAATACAATATGTCCCCTTTTCTCTGTATCTTTTATTATTGCATCTGTCTCATTTTCACTCTGTCCTCTCCTTCACCCCCCCCCCCCATATTCCCCCTCAGCATTATGCCGCATTTTGTTTAACGTAATATACTGTTTGGTTTGTGCCTCTCCACACAGTTACAGGCGATGCAGAGATTTTGAGTACCAAGTGCAAACCACATACTGTATACAAAGACCGTTTTCACTCACTCACACAGTGACACACACTAAATTACAAACTTACAAACACATGCAAATAAACACACATCTGCATGCTCACATATATACAGCATGCACACTCGCAGGCCCAGAGCCAGCACTATGTGAGCACGCTGGTCCTCTAATCTGTGGCTTGGTTGGGGCTTCTTCCAAAGTCCCTGGACCTAAAAAGGCCTAGCCTGCCGGGGCTGAAACAGTAACACCCTACACTTAGCCACATGGCGCTAGCTAGCCCACACCCTGCTAAGCACAGCCAGATGTGCAGGGACGGGCAGCATGGTACAATGTCACTGTGCTCTTCTGCAGCCATATGACTGACGTGTGCTCTGGACGTGGTTAGAAAACAGCTAATCCTCACCTATTTTTAAACATAAATATCCTCCTCTCTGAAAATGTTGCGTCGAACCCTCTAAATAATCAAGATCCAGCCATCTATCCGCTTCTGAAATGGTAAAAGCGTGAGTTGTTTATCTGGCCTTTATAAGGCTGATGCAGGAGTTACTCATCTTACTTTGCACTCTTCAACAACTAAAGATAACAACAGGATGTATTTAGTAAGAATGGCAGGATCCTGCCAAATTGCACTGATCGTGTGACAGCAAATGTAACACATTATGGTCCAGTTCACCCGAGTCTATCGCTCAGCTCTCGTCTACTGAGGACACAGTCAACAACAGATGGTCTTTAGACCTCAAGGTCCCAACACCCATATACTTCTCTCCTCCCTCTGTCAGCTCTGCCATCCCCATCTGATGCTCATCGGGGTGAGATAAGGGGACATGATAAATAGGGAAAAAGTGAAGTGGGAGTGGGTTGCTTTGGAGAGGAGATGAGAGGAGATGAGAGGAGAAGAGAGGAGAGGAGAGGAGGGGAGAGGAGAGGAGAGGAGGGGAGGGGAGAGGATCTTCAGGTGTGGAAAGATTTGAAGTCAACAACACAGAACAGTCATTTAATTTTCTGTTTCAAAGCAAAACAGCAGCTATTAGAAATGTGCAATTACACATCTGGCAAGCCTACAGGAACAAAAACAAGGTCCAAATGACTTCACTGTGAGGCAACACAAGTTCATGACGTGCGTCGCTGTGTGTATTTATCTACGTGTTTTTGGATGCACATCATTAGAATGTTTAGAGGTCGGAGCTGAGTGCTGCTTGAATGTGTGTCTGTAGTCTGTGTTGTTTACTGGCATGCTGTGCTAAATGAGGTGTTTTTCCTGAAGAATGGGAAAGTTCAAGAACTGCAGGGTGACACGAACTAACTTGGAGGGAGCTTGTATGTGCTGGACAGGTTTGTGTATGTATATGTGTGGGTGTGAGTGTGTGTGCTTGGCAGGCCGACTGTGTTCCTTTGGCACAGCAACAGCCCCGAGTGAAAAGGAGGAACCATGAGAAAGAAGGACACAGAGCGATAGAAGAAGAGTAAAGAAATGTCACTCAGCCACTAATCACTGTGATCTGAAAAGGTCAGGCTAACTAGCCAAGCTCAGAGCCCCAGTTGACAGATCCATTGTCACTGACTGGCCAAGGGGAACAAGTGGAGCACAGAGACACCCTTCTATTAACTGGAGCAGGTCATTAGACACAAATAATTGCCTTGGTGCGCCAATGTTCTAAGATTGAAAATCCCTCTCTCTCTCTCTGTCTCTCTCATTTCTTCATACTCAGAGTCTTGCAATTAAGTCTTGATTTTATTTAGCATATTATTAAGAACTTAAACAGTATTTTGCTATGGTGCAAAATAGATTTAATGATTCAGACCTTACTGTAAAATGCTAGCCTATTTTGAAATAACATCTGCAATGTATCCTGGAAAATGAGAGTTGAAGTCAGGAATTAGAATTGGTGTATTTTTATTTTTAAATAAAGCCTTATTTGATTCAGTTGAAGGAATTCAAATAGTATCACATTTGTCCATGAAATAGGCAAGTAATGATGAGGTATAATGTCAATGTGAAGAAGTGTTAGAAAATGGAATATCTGATATGACCTTATGATTAATAGCTATTGCACTACACTCTTCCCAGAGTCATTGTGTGTTATGCGGTGCTTGTTATACCTACTTAAATTAATACAATACTGCCAAACTCTCAAATTCAGTAAATCCCTGTTAAAATGTGTTATGGTTTCCTATGGTTGGACTGTGTCCTGATTTAGATCACTTACAATCAGAATTTGTTCTCACTTTATACCTGTTTTCAATAATCCCTGTTCCCCATCATGAGGCTCTGTGATGATAAAAAGCTTTAAGGAAAGTGATCTATTATTATTTCACATTTCAGGTTATTTAAAATGTATTTAATTGTATTTTTTCCTTCTTTAAGTTTTTTTCCCCTTGTTAGCACTTTTGTCTTTATCAAGTAACATACACTATAGAGCACACAGACATTGATAACATGCAACAAAGGTCGTTGACTTGAGATGTTGTGATTACATAGTTAGCATTTTAAACTCCTTAGGCTTCAGGATGCCCCCAAATCCTGTTTATTGTTTTCAATTTTTCTGTGGATCTGACTTAGCATACTTGGTACCAAAGTTAAAAATGAAAACAACTTGGCATTCTGAGAAACACCACTGCAAGGCATTACCAACCTGCTGCGTTAAAGCACAACAGTAGATCAATGCTGTGCACCAATCTTCAGACTGTTGAAGGTCTTTAACTCATCTCTTTCACTTCACTGTCAGTCTGTGTGTGTTTGTGTGTGTGTGTGTGTGTGTGTGTGTGTGTGTCTGCATTTCTGTGTAGGCTGGGTATGTCACATCACAACTGGTAAGACGTATCCAAACTGACACAAAAACACCCAAAACTGGGTCCTTAAATTGCGAGTGTAATGAGCAGGTACAACTGTTGAAGATCTGCAGTGCACACAGACATGCACACACGTAGACACATCTATTCGTGTTTTTTCTCTCGCCTCATTCTCTCACTCATTCGTGCACTTAGTGTGAAAACTCACCATCGAAGACCTTGTACTGTCCAGTGAGTGAGGTGTGTAAGGATCTGCCGGCATCTTTGAGTACTCCCTCTATCTCCCTGCGGCTCATTATGGCCAGGTTCTCCTCCATGTCACTGGTGCAGCAGGTGTAACCCTGGGGACAGATGCGCAGGTGCTCCCCTAGCAGGACAACAGGTGGAGACAGAGAAGGAGAAAGGACGGGCAGGTGGTGGTGGAAAGGGGCAGGAATAGTAGAGGAAAAGAGAAGAGATGGGAGAATGAGAAGAGGAGGAAATGAAAAAAAAAAGCAGAGAAAAGAGGTAAAACAAACATGGCATCAGCATTAACAGGTTCCATCAATTCAGTCAGCACTCTACAAAACTGAGATTAATAGTTCCTATGTTGCTGCTGTATAAAATACCCAACAGCGAACATGAACATGACAAGATGAATTAGCTGCAGTGGCTGTTTTTTACGACCTCAAACCCAGCTTGTTGGCAGTCGCAGAGGCAGGGCTGCATGCGTTCGCCCGCCTGATTACCTGGCAAGATGTGGAGAACTCTGTGGAAATGGGAGCAGTGGAGCAGGAGTACAGCATCAGCTCCCATACAATTTTAATGAGCACTACTGACACGCATGCCTGTGCATGCGTTTGCAAACATGTGCGTACACACACAGATGAACAAACACGGAAAACCAGAGAAGTAGAAAAGATCTGTAAGCTCGGGCTTTGTGTGTGAGTAAAACACGCACAACCAAACACCATACGAGACAATTTAAACAAAAGCTGTCAAAGTTGGTTAAGAGAGCAAATCAAGTATGATGTAACACTTTGACTTGTAAGGTAATAATTTTAATTTTTTAAGATTCCTTCCACTATTACTTTTTCCAGACACAAGCCTAAACCCAAATATAATACGAATCTACAGTGAAACACACAAGTACACAATGATCAAACAAATCACATTGAGACATTTCTGCTAGGAAGAGAAAAGAATGAAGGTTTTAGATAATTCCGTGTAAAGACAATTAAGACAATAGAATGCTCCTTTCTTGTCAAAAGTGAACATATTTATGAAAGCTTCTGATGTGCCCAAATAGACAAAAAGCGCACAGAAAAACATCAAAAAGATGCAGCAAGTATGCAGATGGGATGACAACCCCTTTTTTGAGCTCAGTGCTCTTACTCAGGCAGCACAGAGGACACATCTTTTTGCTTTATGTGTGCTGTTAGTTATGTGGGCCTATAAGTTTTAAATCATATTTTAATTTTTTTGCAAACAAGATGCTTCCAATTGTCTATGTGTGGCGTCACCCTGGGCCTGTCTGGAAACTACTTTCCCCCAGTATTTGTTTTTGACTAGTCCAGAGTCTGTAATACAGAAGCCAATATCTGCATTGTTATTTGATATTACTGTGCCACTGGTTGCACTTTATGTTAAGCAGTGTTTATAGATAGAGTGCAGGTTGTAGCATTTCTATTCTGATTGTATTACTCCCTTCAGTGAAGAGGCACCTAAGTGAATCTCACTGAGTCTACCTTCCCACCCAAAGGCCCTGCAGTGATAAGCATTCTAACTGCCTCTCTGTAATTCCCACCTCACCAGACATTCCTTTCCCTTTCTTCTCTTCTCTGTTTGAGGGTCCTCTGAAATCCCCCCGCATGGCCTTGATCAGTCTGTTATTGTACATGGGTTCATTCAAATTTACACACAAACATACAGATGGACACACACTGGCTTTTTTGTTTTTCTGTTGTAATTGAAATGTATGGCCACTTACTGTGTTTGATCAGTATCTAACTTGGAAACCTTTTGAATTATTTTTAGATTTTTCTATTTTCCGCTTCTCAATGTCACAGAAATTATAAATCTGATCCACAAACACAAGATTCATGTGATGGTTTTTTAGGTCATTGCCATGTATTTCAAGTATTTAAACAGCAAAGTAATACTAACAACAATTGAGAGACTCAATTTATTTTGCTGCAAAATTGTAAACCTTTCAAGTTTTACCTTACAACTCTTAAAAAAGGAATGCCATCCTAGCCTGCTTCTAAACCTGTCAACACAAAATCCAAATAATTTTACATCTGCAACATAAAAAAACCACTATAAATGTTAAGGTACAGTAAAAACCCAAGATCTTTTTCCCTGTTAAATAATGTTTTAATAGACTGAAATCTAATATGTCTGATACTAAGTCTTAAAATAAGTCAATAATAAATCTAAGCCTCAGGCTTATTATCAACGCTTCGCAGCTTACACATTCTGATATTGCAACGTCTTGAAATGCTTCATTACTGTACTAGGTCTGCACCATAGTCACATCAACGAGTTTTACATAGCCTGCACAAATGCAGTAAACACACATAAGTACAGGATTAGTGATTTAATGTCCCTCAGGCTGTCATTAGCATGCACATGGTGGAGTTTCAGCTAAGGGCATGTCTATAGGCACAGTGCCTGCCATCGATGGGATTGATCCTGCCATCCTTTTCATCGTTAAAGCTAGTGATTTCTGTGTGCACTGGCTCAGTGATTACAAGCAGGCTTTTCACCTTCATTTACTGTAGTTGCAGCCTGAGTCAATCACTGTGTACCCCCCATCCAGCCCGCAATCTCACTTGTCGTCCACAGCCAATGTAGGTATGACAAGAACCCATGCATTTCACTGATTATGTGTCAACCAAGTTTCTGTAACTGTCCTTTAAGTGGCTCATCCAGGCCAACTCTAAAGTGGAGCAATTAAAGGCAATTTTCCTCTTCAAACACGAAAGTGGAGGACAGGCTTCCCAGATCGGAGGAGAAGGTGACATTGAGCCTTTCTCAGCACCCTCTCACTAGTCATTGTGTGACTCACATCCATACACCAAGGGAGAAAGCTTGGACCTGGGGAAGGGCACTAGTATGCAAGTCTGTGGGATTTGTGTGTGTCAGTGCGAGGAAAAATAAATTGAATGAGAAAGTCAGAAAGTGAAGACGAGAGTACAAATAAATTGAGAAGAAAAAAGGAGGGAGGGTAGAGAGAGAGAGGCTTGATGGAGGAATAGCATACAGTACTATCAGGGTCAGCTGCAATCTGTCTGCCCCTGGGACAGTCATTTAAATGCCTGGACTGGTTTTAGTGTGTATGTGTATTATGGGCCCGTGGCCATTTCTTCCAGTGCAATACGCTTGCTGCATGCCATTTGAAGGACATCTGTGCAAAGAACAAGAATACAGACTTTGACGCCCAATACACACACACACACACACACACACCTACACACACTGACACACACACACACACACACACATAGATAGTGGGAGGTGTGAGGCTACCAGATGCAGCCAAAAAAAAAATCAGCCTCTTCAGACAGTCCATTATTATAGAGATAAACAATGTGATGATTTTCAGTAAACACTCACAACATCTACGGAGTGGAAACACGCACGCATGGACTTTTAAACACAAGCACAGTCCTGCACACACATGTGCCACGGAGTGAGAAAGGTCATCTGTAACAGAGCATTACGTTTCCAGTTGGCTAACCCAACAGTCGGCTAATGTTACAAACAGAGCAGTCGCTTCCATTTGACTCAGTAAACTGGAATAAGCCTACGTGTATGTGTGCTCGTGTGAATCTGTGTGTGTCTATTTGGGTCAGAGCAACAGTAAGCCACTCTCGATCAAGGTGTATAGGAAATGTATCCTTAACAACCAGACACGACTCTCCTGCTTTTACACTTATTTTTCACCCTCTTTCTATCCCTCTCCCTCTCTCACACACATACACACACCCACACCCACACCCACACACACCCACATCCACACCCACAGACACTCACACACATCCACACACACAGACACTCACAAGTGCACACACACCTTCAGTCTCATATCCAGAGGATACTAGAGTAATCAGGAGAGGGGGACAGCTCAATCTGAAAGAGAGCTGTGTTAGTGAGAGGCTCCAACAGTAGTATCTAAAGGGCCACAACAGAGAGGGCAGTTAATGCTAATGCTTGAGACGTCTAATTTTCTGTGCTTATAAAACAGGACACATTTGATTTTCGGTACTTAGAGATAACAAAAAAAAACAAAACACATATTTTCATTGCATTCCACAAGACCACTCCTCATACATAGAGATTTACTCTTGCATTAACCAAATTCCAGCCAGCCCTTGCCATTTCCTGTCTCTATTGTTCCTGAACTGTTCCTGTAGTCTGAATAAACTTTGTGGAATGCGTGATAAACCTGAAAAATATGGTCATAATAATAATACAATACTTGTCCCGCAAGAGAAGATGAATTACACAGTTTAAACTGATGGCACAGTTGGGACACAGAGATGAAACAAACCACATATGAATAAGATCAGCTCAAAATCAAATGATCTATTCAAATATATTTCAATTGACAGAGTAGGTGTTCTGCATTAATCAGCCACCTTCTGCGAGGCCAATCAGCACAGAGGTAGCCTTTCCTAAAATTATACACATGCATAAACCACCCACTAACCCACCCAAACATTAATCTATGCGTCAGGGCAAAATTAGGGAAACTGTTGACTTTAACTCCATAAGAGTCCTCCATCACTTCTTTCCTTTTCTTTTGACTGACACGGCTGCTAAATGGTGAGCAATTCCCTAACCATTAGCTTATCACTGTTCACCAGGGAGGAAGGCTCCTATTAAACAGCAATCTGGGAAGGCGGAATAAGGTCGTGCACACTGTGATAAAGCATTGGAGAGACTGACAGTCAGAGGGTTTTAGAGATGGTGGGAAACACAGAGAGAGGAGAGGGCAACAGGAAATTAAGAATGACTCAAAGCCAAAATGTCTCCATTATTTGTGTGGGAGTCTGTGAACAAAACAGGAAAAGTAAATGCTGGCCATGTCAAGTTATGTCACCATCACTGTGTTACTATTTAGTGCATGTTTGTTTCTTTCTGGCCCATGGGTACTAATAAGATAATAAAGAAATAAACATCGGTGTCTCCATGTCCATTGTAGAAGTTTATTTCACATCTGTGGTAAGCTTTGATGCTACATTAGTTCTATCAATTTAGAACCTGTGCAGGTGTTAAACTGATTGAAATATGTAATTCTGAGCTATTCAGTTTGTGGAGGATTTTGGGTATTCCCCTAGTGGTCTATGGTTTTTTTTCAAAACCTTTGTTTCTTCCTTTGTGGTGGAGTGAAGGAAAATTGGTCCATAGAATTGTTTTTTTTTTTTTTTTTTTTAATTGTTTTGCCTTTAAATACTGTGTATTTTGGATTTATTTTTATTATAACAATTATTACCACAGCGGCACAGCAGTTAACATTATTACCCCACAAATAAAATAATAAAAACGTTCTGGCATATTTTCCTGGTGATAATGGCTTCCCCCCACCATATCATACAGCTCAGGTAGACATAGACAAGACACTCAGAAAATGCCCATAGGTGGAACTCTCTAGACATAAACATTGTCTAGACTATTAGACCTATGGGCACCTATGACTTTTCTTTGATCTGCCCTGTGCCTTCTACTACCTGCCAAGCATGTGTGAACTGTTCTTGGGTTAGACTTTGGGGGGCAGAGGATTCTGATATACCAGACATTCCCAGGCACCGTCATTAGACGAATGTATATGTATACATACACACACACACACACACACAGTATTCAGGAAAGTACAAATAATGCGATGGAGGTATTTCTTCTACCCGATGTTGCCCGAATGAAAAAAATGTCAGCTCCACGATTGACATGTCTGTGCGTCAGCCATAATGTTACTTCAAATCAATTCATATCATTGTGGATGGCCACAAGATAAAAGTGCCCATTCTGTTTGCAACATAGGAGTTTGATTTCACTTTCTAGTCATCTCGCTAGCTCCCACACATGACGCCTCCTCCACCTTGATGTGAGAGTTCCCCTGAGTGATAACTGGAAACGGTCGGCTCTCAGCCCCGCTGCCTGCTGTGCGCTGACTCAGTGGAGGCGACTACAGAATATGGCTGTCACTTTTCGATAATGAGTAGTAAATTAAATGACTTTCAACTGGGTTTTTTTTTTTTTAATCAAGGAAATTAACAGATTACTACAGATAATAATTAAATAATTAATGCTAGACCACACAGTAGACCTAACTAGACTAGAGATCTGTTTTTAGTTTTTCAGTTTAACACTACTGCCACTAAAGCTTTGAAGATGTATGCATATAGGAATTTAGGATGCATTACATGTGAACAGCTGGTAAATCTCAATACTTTTTTTTCTAAAGCATATTTGAGAAAATGGCATGAATGAGATGACACTGATTTGACCACATAACTGATGGCTCTTGGTAATGATTGCCACTGCATAACTGATACGGTTTCAAACCACAACGGACAGTATGTGTGTGTGTTTGCACACATGCCTATGGGAATCTGAGAAATTAGCAGCCTAATCCACTCATTGGTGAGAGTGTGTCCACAGCTAGGTGGGTTATTGCCAGTGCCAAGGAAAACACTCATGGGAAACTAGAAATTACAACATGCGCACACATCCACACACCCACACACCCACACCCTTGAACAGTGGATTAGGGATAAACTGATGAGAAATAACAGGTCTATTTGGCAACAGAGGTTTACATATCTGATTCATCAACTATACACACAGAGACACACCAACCAGAGCAATTCTTAATACAGACAACAATATGGTCTCTGTATAACAACTACCACCTTGCATTCCTGTTTGCTGTTAGTCTGTCTGCTACTAGTCTGGCTTTCTTTGTACTCCTAACTTTCACACACACAGAACGGCCTATGGGAGACCTAGGCTTTAACCTAGACCCTAGACCCCTAGACCCTCACCAGTCTGGTAATGTGAGCCAAGCAGAAAGTCACATAAATAGCTTCCTCGAGCCAGACGAGGTGGCGGCCACACAACACATTAATAACACATTACTACTGAGGCCGGCTGATCTCCACGCTGCTTTCTTCAAGCCCACACTGGCTATCTGGCTGCCTGCAGTGCTGGCTGATCAGAGAGCTATTAATTTATATATGTACCACTGCGGCAACAGACTCCTGAAACACCCGAGAGTAACACTGCTCTCTCTCACACTAAACAGGTGCTTTTTCACTCACTTGACTTGAATCAGACTCATTTTAATTGGCTGGGAAAAGTTTGACCAGCTACTCATTTTGACTACAGGAGGGAGGAATGGCTAAATGACTAATGTGATAATGTAATGTGGGCCGTGGGGAGTAGATTACTTAGTTAGAGTTAAATGTCTCTGGCTGTGATTGACTCAAACAGTGGTCTGCCTATCTTGACAAATAGACCGGAGAGAAGTGGAGTGGAGTAAGGAAGCAGAAAATAGCAAAGGACAGAACAGGATGAGATGGGAAGGGATTGGACAAGATAACACAAGATACTGTATCTTGCCCCTGCATGTGTTTATGACCACCACCAAGTGCAAAAGAAAGAGCGTACAATATCCTGCTGACTCTTGTTTTTAACCATTGCTGTGTGCTAATTCAGTTTCTGTTGCCTCATACCAAAGGAAAGATACAACTCATATTATTGTATTAAAAAAAAATAATACAATTACTCAGCTCTTTAATAAGTCATGTTTAGAAGATGTGAACTGAAAATAAGCCTTATTACATGCCTTTAACATTAAAACAGCTTCAATGTGACCAGTGGGACCTAAAAGTGAATAAATTATTATGAATTATGTCCCTGTTTCCCTGATAGTTTATATCATCTCCCATAGCAACAGATGGAAACCAGATACTGGAACATCAGACTGGAGATACTGTCATTGTTTACAGATCAAAATAGATTAGTAGGGATGGCAATTTATAATGTTAGAAGAGAGAGAGAGAATGTGAGTGGGTGAGAAAGAGAGACAAGCTAAACTGAAACTTTATTTTGCACCGGATTTGGAGGCAGAAAGTGGGAGAAAATGCATGAGATTATATAATTGGTTAAGCCCAACAGCCCACGCGTGCAACATTTGCGCTGGGTCGGACAGAATCTGCAGGATCCCAATCCTGTTGCAGCCCTCTAATGGGAGCTGTGATTTATAGGGAACATGATGGATTACAACAGGTTTTGTAATTAAGTTGCTGTAGCCCTGAGAAACATGCTTGACTGCCCACTCCGATAAGACAGGCACAGAGTGACACACACACACACAAATGCGCACAACCACATTTGCTCTTTGTCCTGTTCCCTCTGTCTCCGTCCTGCTCTCTCCTTTTCACACACACACAGCCCCACACAGACAAGCGCACAAATCCCAGTGGCCAATGAATAACCAAAGAGTGTGAGTGCCAACTGCTTGAAATGGTGGCAGCAGTCTGTCCCATTCACTTAGTAGGTGCAGTCACAATGCTGTCAAATAGGCTGATGTGGTGTTGTGGCTTTCCAACCAGCCTGCCAAATTGCTCAACCATGTCCTGCCTTCTTCAGTGTCATCTTCACTCTTCATCCATTCCCACCATTTTTCATTCATTTTGTGTGTTGACTCAGATTAAATTGGACCGACCTGGAATTCAGGAGAAGGTAATTTACACAGACTTACAAGAATAACACACCCAAGAATGTAACAGACATGCCTTAACTTGAGCTTGTCTCAATGTGTGTGCAAAAAAAATAAGGGAGACGGGGAGTGGAAAAAGTCAGAAAAAAAAAGTTATTCTAAAGAAAGTTATCTTGTTGTTGTGTTTCTGAACCATATCTGAGGCATACTGTATCGTAGGCCGTTTCAATATAAAAGGAATAACTACAGGCTGCAGAGAGCTGACCTCATTTCTGTGTCTGGAAGAATGTGTGTGTTGTTTTGGAGTGTGTGTGTGGGGGGTGAGTTTTCCAGTGATGATCTAGCAAAGGTCTTTGACAGGAAGTGTCAACAGTTGCCACACATCAGACAGAACATCCTGTCACATGACGCAGACAAAAGAAGACTGACGCTTCTGCCGCCTGTGCAACTGCACGCAATGAAGTCTAGAAGCTTAACAAAAACTCTTCCAAGATGTGGGAGGATACGGAAGGGATAACAGAACACACAATAAACCTGAAACATTGCTGGCTTCAAAGATCCATAATACAGTGTCAGACTTTTTGGCATTCACAGTCCCAGACAGGAACAATTCTGTATTTTCAGAGAAGACTGTTCAGGATGAATTTGGTTGCAACACAGCAGCAGGAAGAATTTTGGAAAATGTGTAGCATTGTCAGTTCTTGCTGAGTTTGCCTAATTGATGGATTTATTTTGCTGCTGAATGTTTATCTCTCCAGCTTGGTTGCTGAGGATTGGTGTTGGTGGGGGAAATGGCCTCTGTTCAGCTCTCAAACATTCTCTCAAAGCTCCATATTGAGCCTCTAATACATTTTATCATCATTGACTATGACATAGAATTATTTTGCCTATTTTACACAAAGGATCCAACAGATCCAAGCCACTAATTCAGAATTTTTAACCTTTGCAGTAGGCATAAGGGGCAATTTCACTGATGTTCTGTTGATCTTTAAAGCTTCACTAATTAATATTTTTATATTGACACTGGATCAAATGGCTATGTGTAACATGAAATGGGTCGCTCAAAGTGATGACCCACTCAGTATATGGTTTGTGGAAAATGCTGTGGGTTCCTTTTCAAGAATGACGCTGACATGTAAAATTGGCACTACATCTAATTGCATGTTTGAAAGGGGCTAGATGGACCAGGACAGGGAAAGCTAGAAAAGTATAGTACATGTATATATATATATATATATATATATATATATATATATGTATATATATATATGCCTGTTTCTGTGTGAAGGTATTTGTGCTTGTGTGTGTGAGAGAGAGCACATAGCTTGACTCGCAAGCTTCCCTTTGCGGCAGGGCTGTCTCCTGCTGGTGAAAGAACAAACAAAGCAGCCAGTTCCCCTCTGCTCTGTGTTGCTCAGAGGTGGAGAGACTGACAGATAAAAGCTGACCTGCTGTTGTCAGGGCCTGTCAAAGCACCAAGAGCTAGAGCACATTCAGCCAGGACTGAGTCAGAGACATCGACACAGAGGGTGGTGGGTGATACAGCTGAGAGAGACACACGCAGGAGAAAAATGGGAAGGTGAGCACACAAAAGAGCGAGGGCGATGTGAAAGAAAAAAGCAAAGAGGAGGAAGGATTCACAAAGGAAGCAAAGATACACTAAGAACGAGCGCAACAACAGTTAGAAAAGGAAGGAGGGGAAAAGGTGATGAACGGAATGATTTAGTGACCTTCAACTGACGATTCAGTCAATTTACATAATCCATGTTTTCATGTTTTCATGGCCCACATTCAAGTACGTGAAAGGAGTCGCTCATAATAACAAACCCACAGAGAAAATATCGCCAAATACCTCTACCTCTACCTCCGCTCTAAAGAGCGTTATAACAAATTTCAGCTCATTGTTTTGGCACGGCCTATTTTATTACTTTGGTTCACTCTTATCAACATTGTTTTCAGATATAGCAGGCAGCTAAACCCACTGTACCCTTCCTGTTCAGCACCAAACAGTAGACAAGAAAAATTTGCAACTAGATTGGTGAACTAGAGATCCATATTTCCCTCTGGAGTTGGTGGAGACAAAAAAATAGCACTAAAAAGAGGGAGAAAATTGGATTTACATTTGTAAGGTGGACACCAACATGAAATAAATGCTAATGTGACTCTGGATATGCTGGATGTTTAAATGGGAATCATGTTTGCTAACAAATTCACATTATCAATTTAAAAGACGATAATATGTCATGATTTTAGTATTCAGTTATTTGCTACATAAACTATGGCAAATCCCCATGACTACCCACAAAACTACCAACTTTGCCTAAATATTATAATGAAACAGAACAGAAAAAGCAATGCAAGTCTCTCTGAAGCCTTTAAACAAATGTACAGCATTCCTTCAGATGACAACTGGTTATCAAAAACTGCAATTGAACAATTTTTTGCCAGATTAATGATTAATCAGCTAATCTTCTCGCAGTATAATGCAAGGGTGTTGCAGGCACAATTATTACCTGCCAAGACCTTTGACTCTCTCAAGCTCTCCTCTTTGTTCTCACCCTCTTTCTCACACTATGAGTTCTTGAGATGCACAGTACACAATATAAAGAACAGTGCTTTTTCTGCATTGAGCAAAATCACATTATTATCCGTGAATCTCATCGTGTACATCCAACTAAATATAGAGCGAGAGCCTTTTAGTGCGGTAATTACTTCTTCACAAAAAGTTAATACTGATTGCTTAATAATAGCGCTGTGAATCGCTAAAAGGATGTAATCTAATTAATTGAAGGAAGTGCTGATTAATTAATTGATTTAATCGCATGTATCGATACTTGCTTGGAAAAGCCTCCAAATAAGGACATTTCAACTCAATAACATAACATTATTGTGGCACATGACTAAGGCATAGAATAGAAAACCGTTTTTTTTACGTTAATTTTGATTAATTAATTACAAAACGCGTTCCTTTGACAGCCCTACTTATTAATAATAATAAACCATTTAGACCTCCTGCATTTACATGGTGTCAGCTTATTGATGCTTCCAGCTTCCACTCAGAAAGAATGAACAGTCTGTTCTCTCACTTTCATTCTTCGGATAGAAATGAACACAAATCCATTTTTAATAGAACACAAATGGCACATTCAATGGAAGTCTTGGATGCAATTCTACTATTTAATGCAGCTCTTCTCTCTCTGCTGCCATAGTACAAAGGCCTTCAAAAAAGCTATCAATCATCAGCTCTTAACTCACAGGCACACACCCCTGCCACTCCCATCCAACCATTTTCAAAACCAGACAGCAAGGTTGTCGAATCCTCAATCCGATCTTCTTTAATCCTCAATAATGACTCAGATACGTATTAAATGGTTGATCTGTTTAGTGATTAGTGCTTGGAGAAAAAATATGACTGACACTCTCTGCATCAGTCATCAGATCAAAGCATGGACAAGTTTCTCAGTCGTTCCCTTGGTTCACTCATCTCTTTCTACCTCCTTCCCACACACACTCTACCCCCCCCTTTCCTTCCTTTGCCTCTGGCTGGGAATCTGGCCAGGGAATCTGGGCTTTCAAAGAGCAAATCCACACTTGCCCAGATCCTCAAACACTAGCATATTTTATTTATGGCTGGGGCTAGACAATAATCTTTACCTCGGGGGGGTTTCTAATCTCTGTATTATTTAATGACAGTTGTCCACATTTATTATAAATCAATCTGTCATTTCGTGGCATTATTGGTCTGATGGGAATTAAATTGCACAACTTATCGGTTGTGTAGCGAGGTTGCTTCTTTGTACACTCACTGCGCTTAAGCATTTTCATAAAATAAACAATCAAGCTGAAGTTTGACTAATCAACACAGCACCAACAGCAGCACTTTAATCAGTGACTCAAAAGACAGAACTGTGTATTCCACTGTGTGTGTTCCTGTTAACTGACAATCAGACGCATTATGAAAATGGCTGTGGGCTTCAATGATTGTTCTCAAACGATCACCCATAAGTCTCATAACCAGTGAGTCATGTTAAACGCCTGATCTGAATGAGGTCCTGACATGGGAACTAACGCTGTACAAGGAAAGCCCTGTTTTGGCGATGTCGTTTGTGCTTGGTGTGCGTGCCAAGCTGTCTATTTTGAAGTCAGGTCAGGACAGGCTAACACTTCAGGCCTCTCTTAGTCACTCTGAGTCAGAAAAATGTCTTGACAACAGACAGATAGACACGGCTAACTGACAGCCGGGCATGGAGACTGAAAGGCAAACAAACAGAAACATAAAAGTCACATGGCAAATCGGCAGCAAGGCAACGGAGTAGAAGACATTTCCTAGGGAGGCAGGCAGGTAGGCAGACAACAAATAAAGACTGATCGAGAAGATAGTCAGCACATACACAAGCCACTGGAAAGCAACAGCACTGTCAAGACAAAGATGAAGATGCTTAGAGAACTATTAAGTCTGTGGTCTCTGCTTCCCTCCTCGCCTCTGCCAGCATGTTCTTTCAGCAAACCACAATTACACTGCATGAAACATCACAGAACACCATTCGCCACAGTAGTTCACTTCAGAAACAAGGCCACCAAATCATTGTTCTATGTAGGCCACCATCTCTGATGTCACACACTTCTCCTGCCGGATGCAAAGCAGCAAGGGCCTCGACTATTTACTCATAATGACTGAAGAACCACAACCCCCAGCTGTGCCTGTGCTTGTTGAGAAAAAAGGGCATTTTGGGAAGCTGAGTCATCTGACCTTCAGGATGTTAGTGGTGCACCAAAAATGATGAAGTAAAGATCCGTATTTAGTTGCAATGAAAAGCAACTTGTTACCAAGAGACAAATTCTGTATTGGAATCATACAACAAATTTTAAATATGTAAATACATTATCATCACTTTTACCCTGTCTTATAACCATTCCTTGAGTTTTAGATTTTGAGCTTGAGGCTAGATTGTTATTTAACATAATATGACAGTTAATTCCAAATTTGCAACCTAGTTGGTAAACTTTTAACCTTGATCAGCTTTAGGTCTAAAACTTCATCATACAAACATTAGCAGTGGCCATCTTAGTCCCACATTAGAGTGGTTATGTTAGGCAAATAACTTTTCAAAACATAATATATGATTTATGCATTATTTATGCATTTAGCAGCGCACTTCAAATTAAACGTACAAGTGCAAAACATTTAACTGCCACTTGTTGCTTGCTGTATGACTGCACGGTAGACTTAATTGTAGGCTGTTGTAATTTAGGGGTTTGGTGTTTTTGAATGTGTGCATGCAATAAGCTTGGCCTCCTGACCATCTCAAAATAAAATGTTGATCTTTTTTCACGGTAACATGGGCCAGTAGCAACAGAATACTATATCCTGTCCTGTGTTCTCACTGCACAAAGCTGTGCATAATTACTGGCAACTGCTATATAAATGGCCTACTGTTATCACTGTGGGAAAGAGCTAAGACTGTACTGTGCCTTTTTTTTACAATTTACAGGTTAAATTACATACAAATGTTTCAACTGTGGTATACTGTATATAACCATGCATAAAGTATATAGATTGAATATGACTTAAGTAAAGCAGATCTCCTACATCTTAAAATAAAGAATTATGTGAAATGTTGACTATACTAGCTGCAGTGTTTGCACAGGGCTATAGATTTAACCGAGTGTCCAGTAGCTGTGGTGGCTGGCCTTGACGACCTCCTTACAAATGCTTTCACGGTGCTGTAATAACGTTTGACTGGAACCAACAATAAAGGCCTTTCCTGGAAGAAGGTCCATTTGTACTAGGTCAGGCTGGACCACTTGATCTCTGTCAAACTAAGAGATAAAAAAACAACATAAAATAGAGCTTCACACATTCCACTGCTGATAGCCAAAACTCCAAAAAGTACTGTATTAGTCATGGGTTAGCACTTGTTATTGTGACAGTGTAAGGCTGACTGGTCATACAATGACCCTTGAAGCGCTGGAACTAGCTTAATGATGTAAAAAATCATTAGTTCTCTCTCCACTGACAGGGACAGTGGACAGATTATGTGCATTTTGAGAATTTATGTTCCGCACAGCACAATCCAAGCATTCTTCACAGATAGATCAGCGAGAACCACGGCAAATTACTCTTCACCATAGCTGTAAGGGAAATTACATCCAGAGGGGCTTGGAACTGATGTGCAACTTGATGCTAGAAGGTCAGACTAAAATGTAACACTCTGAGGAAGAGGAAAAGATATGTATTACACTCCAAAGACAGTATGATTTACTATTTTAAACAGAATATTTAAGTAGTGTAGGGAAGATTGCTGGAAACTGCAGATCAGACGTGTGTTCACATTACAGAAATATTAGTATTATTTGGCTATAATCTAAAAGTTACCCTTAACAAAGACACAGAGCCACTCTGGTGTTAAGATTTTCACTGACAGCCCTTTAGGCCTTTAGAATTCAAAATGTTGGCATGTTGCCCATGTGGGAGCAGCTTTATTGCAGCGCTCTGACAGGTAAATGCACAAAATGTGTAAAGGAATGTTTGTGTCTTTCACTTGCTATGCCTCTGTCTAATCCCCCTTTCAGTCCAACCCTGAAAGAGGGCTTTTCATAGGTTCTTCTTTGAAAAAAGAAAACCTAAATGCTTGTCAAATCTGCACTCCTGAACTTGGAAGTGCAGAAGTTCTTTGCTTCCTGCCTTCCTCTTTTCTGTCTGCTTGTCGTTCTCTCCTTCCTTCACTCACTCGCTCTGTCATACACTCTATTATAATGTTTTTCCTTTCAGTGCTCATGGGCCTGTCGACTTCAAAGTTTCAGATGTTTTGCCGTCGCTTGTCACGATTTCTTGGTTTTCTGCCGAGCTATACTTTGAACGTGGAGCTTGAAACTCTGTCTGTCTTGCTCCTCTCAGTTTCCTTTATCCCCACATTTTGTTAGTCTTTACAAACATCAGATTTTCTTAAACATGCCCTTTTTTGGAGTTTCTTCCCTGACAAGACTTCCAGCTTTCTCTTCTTTCCGAATTTTACTCCTCATTGTTGCCATCACAGCTTTCCCACTTGCACTGTGACATTTCACAAACTGTGTTCAGCCTACAGATTAGATATTTGGTCTAATGGGAAACATGATGGTTCATCATTTGGTGCAAAATGACTCAGTTGCCGTGCTTTTTTTTCCATTTTGTTGTGACCCTTTACATTTGATTTGAGCTTGATGTGAAAATTTAAATTATGTTGAATTGTACTGAATTATGGTTGCTGAACTTGATCTTATCTCATCTCATCTTGCCAACACGTTAAATTAAATGTTCCTGTCTCTGTGGTGCTGTCGAAATATAAAGAAATGGTATAGACTTCCCCTTTCCCCCGAGCTGCTGAAATGCACCAGAGTGAGTGGGACAAAGCTTCACCACTGTCCTCCCTTATTGGAAATAGTCATTAGAAAGAGCTGGCCTGTGCTGAAAGGCTAGATGGTTATCCTCCAAGAGCAAGATGAAGGCAGAGGAGAAGGAGGGAGAGAGAGAGCTGAGAGGGAGGCCAAACGGAGACAGATAGGGCACTGGCTTTTGCTGAAAGGGTAGATGGTTATCCCTCCGACCAAGGAGGGAGGAGGAGAAGTTGAGAGTAGAAAAAGAAATGTAGAATTTACAGACAGAGTATGGAGGCAGGAAGAAAAAGAGAGAAAGGAGAGATGGAGGGACAGTAGGAGACAATGAGGCAGAGAGAAGGACTGAAGGGCTCTCTGTGGTTATCCGTCACTCCTCTGCGACTCTGGGTTTTATATGCAGTTCCAACGCCAGTTAAATCCAGGGACAAGACGGCATGGAGTCAGCAGCTTCACTGCACAACCACCAGGCTGATGGTGCAAGGATACGTGAGCTACTGAACTTGCAAAACCGGCATCATTATTATAATGTGAGACTACTGTTTATTTTAGAAGTAAAGGAAATCTGTTCATTCTTTGTTGAAACTACACATGCATATTCCAGACACACATTGACATGATTTTCTTCTTCATTATTGTCTCAATAATCACAAATAAATAGTTTTTGTGTACAGACCATACACCTTATTTGTAACAGTTTTTCATTTAGAGGAACAGTCCAACATTTTGGGAAATATGGTGATTCTCTTTCTGAAAGAGAGTTACCGTAAATGTCAAAAATCCATCTACCTGATCTATAGCTCATTATTTAACCCATTACATCTATTTTATTCTGTACCAAAATCAAATGTTAAAATAACAAGTTGTCACAGCAACCTCACTGTCACGTCAAGCCTCCAGGAAGTTACACTACCAGTCCAAGGTATAGTTCAGCTCCAGTTTGAAGCTGTAGAACAGAAGGAGGAATTTTCAACTAAGTATGGAGATATAAAGTACTCAGAGCATTGTAAACTAGTATAACATTTTTTAATTGTATAAAGGAGAAAGTGCAAAGATGCTAAAATGTGTTTAATTTGCTCTCTTTTACTTGGTAAACTCTGGAGCATTGTGTACGAGCTGAAGTCTTCTAATTGATTTTTTGGTCCAGTTGAATGATTTAATCTTTAATTCAGCTGCAAAGTGTATGAGTGTGTCTGACAAAAAACTCTCATTAAAGTGATTAAAATGCCTTGTGACTCTCCAAGTTATTTTCCCCCATATTATTCCCAGGGATTACCGTCCATTGTCCCGCAGCTCTTCTTGCAGCATAGATTTCCACCACCTGCTCCTCCCACTCTTCCTCCTCCTCATCCAGCTGTGTAAAGGTGTTATGAATGCTCTAAGAAGGACCATTGGACTTGAATACATGGACAGAAGCCAGCACTTGACTGACATGTAGCCTTTCCCTGCATCACAGCCACCTACAAAGCCCACCATTGTGCGGCCCATTCCGTGCCCTCAACCCACGCCTGTCACACCACCCAGATCCCACTGCACTGGCATCAGTCAACGGACAAAAGAGCACTTTTAATTAACTTCAAATCAGTCAGCTACCACTGAGCCATGCCAAAGCAGACATGTCAGATCGTGCTCCATTTGATCTTTACGGGGAATTCCCCCCCCCCCAAAATTAAAAGAGAAAACGATCTACATAAAAAACGATCATATATTTGCGCAAATAGACGCCATACTGTAAGATAGAAGTCCACTTTCATCTGCTACATGCACACCTTTATGCTGTTATACAACAGGTGTTGTGTGCGTGTGTGTTTATGCATGTTCCTCAGGTATTGTGTACAGTAAGCTTCTGAGCTACATGCCCTGACTAGAGAGGAATGGGACTGACACCTCTATTCTCTGAAAGCTATAAACTCAAAAAGAAGAAAAGGAAAATGTTTTTACGACTTCAATCTGACTAAATGTTAGATTTCGATGTGACTCGATGTTTTTTTGTATGAAGAACAACTATCGTAAATATTGTTTTTTAACAAATATTGCGAACTGACACAGAAACCATAGGAAGTCTAGAATGCTACAATGATAACAGATATACAAGTTGTAACATATTGCTGTGACATATTTCGGGGATGGATATCTGTCCACAAAGTCTTTTGTGCTTTACAATGTGACTCAAGTAAAAGCCTGTCTACAGTAAATTGGTTAAATGTCCAGTTGTGTGCTCCAAACACTAACCTTAATGTATAAAGTTATTTTTATTGCCCCTGTCACTGGAGGTGAAAATGTAATAAAGTGAGCTTGGAAATGACCTTTTCTCCTAATTACCTCTCTCCTTGGCTTTTCTATTGTTAATCGCAAGCCAGGCTGAGATTCAAGTCACAAGCGGAAAATGAAGGTGAAAGAAGAACTTCACCTTAACTAAGAGAGAAACATCGGCAATCTAACAGCTGGCTGAACACAGTAAAATTCCAGTGTATTAAGAGCAGGTTGCTTTTCACCTGCAGTCTTTAAAAAGGGGTGAAAAAGAGAGGAGAGAAAAATATGGAGTGTTTCTTTTGCAGCAGAACAGCATTGCTTTAGAGAGTAAAGACACTAAACATCAAAGCCTGCTTTGGGCTAGTTTTAGCAGAAGACAGAGGAGGAGGGTGGAGAGGCAGCACAAGCTTATAGCCAGTGGTCCCTACCAAGAATCTCTGCAAAGGAAAAAATAAAACAGGGACTGGGTGAAAGAGAAAAAGGCAGAAAGAATTCGGGACAGAAAGAAAAAGGTCCCTTTACTTCAGAGAAAGGAACATGAACTTGACAGAGTCCTATTAAGGTGGCTGACTCCAGACAGCACGATAGGTTCCCTTTACAGACTACAATAATAACTACAGGGGTAGTCGCCAGTTAACTGCCAGGGCAGACGTCTGTATCACCAGATATTGCTGCAGTGCATGACCAAGTGCTACAGGACGGTTGAACTACAAGGACAGACCTGCTCATAAAAGCAGGTATCTCCTCCCTGTTGCTCCACACACACACATACAGTAACTACATACAGACCACAGAAACACCTACAGGTACAATAAAAAAGACTAAACCACAACAGATTCTGTTTGCTAAACAAGGCAGAGACAATATAATTCTGACAAGAAGACAGATGTGCCTCCGAAGCATCTCCACAAGGACATGCAGGGGCATAACGCACAGCCTTGAATTGCATTCATCCATTTCCTCTTTCCCAACCTAAAAAAAAAAATCATTAAAAGCTCACTACTGCACAGTGAAAAAGATCATTTCCCTTTGTAGCACTTAAGGGGACACTGAGCCTGCTGCTGTGAATGTGTTTCACTCAGACAGGTTCGGGCGCCTTGAGCTCATGGGGATGCTGCGAGACGAGGGTTTTGTTTGTGGACGGACTATGAGTGTGACAAATCCCAGGGAACTCAATTAGAAGAGATGGGGATCTAATCCCTGAGTAAACAGTCAATGGCCAGAGTAGAGCCGCAGTTTCTTTGGCTTTCTGTTTTGTTTTTTTTGTTTTTCTCCTGCTTTGTTTACCTGTCATTTGCCACCTCATCTACTACTCAACTGAATTCAACACTACACTTTTAACCTGATGCTGGGTTTGCAATCGATGATGCCTTAATGTTGCCAACTAATTTTTGCATTTCTGCTGCACATTGATCAAAAACAACTTCTGCCCTGGGGGCAATTAGTGAAACACACTGAGCAAAAAACATTTACTGCTTATTTTATACTGTATTTAAATGCTAAACACAATATAAACAGGCATATTATCCTCTTCGTTTCACTTTGGTAATAATCAGACACGTGGGACATTACAACTGTCCACGACTCTCCACTTTCTCTCTCCTACCGAAAATGGTGGACAATAATAGTACACTAAAGGTAGGTGGACAGTAGGTGGACATGAAATAATAATCACATAACAATGAAAGTGTGAGCATGGTCTATGGAAAAGAGTATTTATAGCAGTGAAATGGTGCATTAGGCCCTGTGTTCCCAAGTGAGAAGGGGGCCTAGCTAGAATTTGCAAAATGGTTGATGTGGGAGGTAGGGAGTTCAAACAGTTAAAGCTGGTCTCTTTTAACAACCGCTGCATTTAGCCACAGAAGAGCTGGTAGGCCACCACACAGAATAACTTTCCATGCCTGTTTGAGGGAAGAAAACTGAGAGAGTAGAGCAAAGTGCTTTTGGAAGGGGGGGTATTGTAGCGCTTGACAGTGAATGCAGCTCATCAGATGGGCTGAAGTGCTTTCCTATCACAATGGAGCAATGTGCTATGAGGGCTGTCTGAGTTACATATAGCATTTATTCAAGTTATACTCCCCACCCATGGTACTTAAGAAAAAAAAGCATGACAACTAGAATAGTACATCAAAGTATTATTCATCCCCAATATAGCCCAAAATGCACGCAATCCTGTTTAAACTGCTGTACAATGGGTGGGATGGGAACATGGGAAAATGAAATAAAAGTTTTCGTCATGCGAGCCCTTGTGACCACAAGAATGCAATGTATGGGGCTGGAACAGTAAGTCTGCTTATTGATTAGTTTATTGTCAGAAAATTAAAACAATTTTGTTGATTAAGTAATCTTTTAAATCTTTTTTCAATTCTCACAAATGAGAGAATACACTTCTATTGCTACTATTTGTTTTACATGCTAGTAATTTCAATATCTTGGGGTTTTGGTTTGTTGGTTGGACGAAACAAATATCAGAGAGGTTTTAGAAAATTATGATGAAAATGTTTCAATATTTTCAGAAATTTTATAGATAAAACTATGAATTCATTATTCAGAAATATAATAGACAAATCAATCAATAATGAAAATAACCATTTGTTGAAGCTTTGAAGGTGCTCAGGTTAACACCTAAGTACTGGGGTACAACAAGTCTTATTGCACAACATAGTGTTTACATGTTTATTTAAAAATACCTTGACTTGATGGTATTGTTTGTTCCACAATACTGTTTGGCAAATATAACTGTGAGGCATGGCTATTAGGACTCTGTTGAGCATAATTTCTACAAGCGGTGTGATCCACAAACAAATGAACACCTGTCAAGTTGCTGCTTACAAAGCTGATAAACCCTAACTAGACCAGATGAAAAACAAACACAGTGCCAGTGGACAACTGTAGATGATAGACTGCATCCTTTGTTTGCATTTCTTATTTTCTGAGAAAAAATTAAAACTCAAAAGGTACTCAATTTATAATAACATGAAGAGAAGCGAGCAAATCTTCAAGTTTGAGAAACTGTGATCAGCCAATGTTTGGTAGTTTTGCCAACTGAATGATTTTATATGATTATCGGATTTGTAAAACTGCAAATTTTCTTTTAATTGACTAATTGATTCTTTGACTAATCATTTAAGCCCATAACAAAATGTTTCAAAAACATATACTGAATACCACACCACCAAAAATAATTATGGAACTCATATTGGCTACACAATGTCACCATATGACTGTCTCAGAAATCAACATAAACATATAACTAACCACTAAATAAATTGCAATTATTATATATTATAACATGTTTTCTGGAAGCAAATTACATCAGTCCATCAGGCCTGGAGTAGTTAAAGCATGTGGCATGCTCAGTGGGTGTACAGAGGGAAAGACTGAGGACCAACGTGCAAGTGCATATGTGTGTAAATGAGTGTCTGCCACAGCATACTGTCCCACTCCAGAGGTCACCTCAGCCTCCAGCTCTACTCCTGCCCAGCTAGCAGTGGATAAACACAGACAATAGCGAATGATTTAAGTTCCTATCACCTCAATGTCACAGCCCAGTCTGGCATGGTCCGACTGCCTCGGTATCCTGCAGGAACACATCTCTGCCTCACAAAGGGACTCAGAGGAGCTTAGCAGGGCCCCAGCGCCAGTCACATGTATTACTCTCCTATTCATTCACCCTGCAGACACTACCATTATTAAGAATTTGGACTCATCGGGTTGCCAAAGCATGAAAGATAATAATCAAGTCAGTTATAAGAAATCGAGGGATATGTTTGGAAAAGCAATTTTAATTTAACGAGTATGCCTTGATGGTACATCCTCGAAATAAACATGCATACACACAGACACACACACACACACATACACACACACACACACTGAGGAGACACCAGAATCAGCTTTGTTTCCAAGGCATAAACAACAGTTATTGACGTCACCCAAAATCAACAGGGCCAGGGCCTGAGAAAGACAGCCAGCCAATTTATATCACAATGTGAAAAAAGAGGGGCTTTGCGACGAGCGCGACAGCTGTGCTTAATCAAGGGAACTAAGCCAAGAGAGATGTGAAGGGACACAGAAGGACTGAAAGAAGGTGAAGAAAGCTAGAGAGAGCTTGAGGGGAAAGAGGAAGATGGGATATAAGACTGGAGGAAGGGAACAAAGTCTCAACTCTACACTCATATCTCAAACAGTGAGAGCCTGAAAAAAGGGATGGGAGCTTTAAGAAGAGAAGGGCTGTTACAGTGAGAGTTCATCCCAGTGAGTGCACAGCTCTCTTGACAAAACGTCCCAATATGGAACATCATAGCTGGACGCTTCTCTTTTTGCATCACCAGCACATTGCAAAGAGGGCTACATTTCCTAGAACTAAGACAGGGGAAGTAGGTTGTTGTCCCCTTTACCAACTTAGTGTACTTTCAACAAGAAGAGCGTACTTTACATCTTTTGCACTTCCACGGGGAAGATCATCAATTCTATAAACGCTACGGGACACAAAACCAAAAATGTATCTTAAAAGTTTTTCAAAGATCATTACTTTTTGATATCATAACATCAAGTTTAAAAATAAAATAGTTAAACTTCTGTCGTAGGAAAATATTCTACAACAGAAACCCTCCTGTGAGGAGACCTACACCAGACCCACTTGCCTTGGTTCAGTCCTTCCTGTCCTCTAGGCCCTGGCCATTCATCAGCAGACATCACATGACAGACCCGAGCCATTCATCCTTAGCCTCACAGTCTCCTCTGCCCAACAGGATTTGTGATTCAATTTGACTGAGTGATGCCTCGGGCCCCAGGGCTGGAACTGAGGCTGCTGGGGTTTGCGGGGAACGTCGGGTGCAGGAAACAGGGACACACAGGAGACGACTGCTCCTGTGATTTAGTCACTTACTGTAGATGTGCATAACAAATACGCTGCATACAGAAATAGATGTGTGGGATAAAAATAGATTTTCAAATCAACCTACCTATCTATTGAAATGCTACAGTGTACTGTATACTGAAAAACTAAAGAGCTAGCAAAAGATTGTTTGATGGGAGGAGTAATAAGAGCATAACTAATTATGTTGAGGTGAAAAAAAGATAACAACAGCAACACACATACAACACATAAAAACAAAGAAAGCCAGGCTGAAACATGAAGTGAGTGAAAGTTACTATTGCTTTCTAAGCCCTACGCATCTTCTCCGTTTCTCACTTTATCTCAGCAGGCAGGTAGCGAGAGCATGAAAGATTTAAAGAGAAGGCTTTTAGTTTAAACCAGAGCCTGGCCCAAATACCCACACTCAGACACAAAATACAGACTCTGTGACAAAACTTACTTTTACCATCATCAAGTCACTGGATAAGTAACATCCCAACACACAGAGAGTTGCGCATGCCCACGTACACCTAAAATCCCGTAGGCCCCAAACATCCTTATAATATGACACTGTTGAGTCAGGGATTCCAGTTGAAATACAATGTTGCAAGATGCTGCACTTACTATATTGCCTTGTGCATGTGCAGCTCAGACACATTTAAAATGTATAAGGGGTAAAGACATGCACTGCCTTAAAACAATATGATTATCATCCTGCAGATCTGCACTCTGTGTTGTGTTCAGTAAGCTGATGGTTTTTGTGGGCAATGTTTGCCCAGCAGGTCGCTGAGTCCGATATAGGTTGAGGTGGAGAACGTTAACAGCTTTCGTCTTTCCTCAACAGCTACTCTCAAGCTGACCTTGAATGAGGCACTTAGCGCCAAACTATTTCAAATAAATTGACTATAATTATAGCTCTCACTGATTAGCATCCTCAACAGCTCCCAGTATATGTATCTAGCGTGTACAATACTGTATGTGCTACATGTAATCCTGCACAAGCCAGCAGCTTGTTGAATAAAGAAATGAAAACATTATATAAAACACGTCATGTGTGCGTACTTATCAAAATATGCAAGTAGAAACAGAGTCATCCATTACAGTAATGCAGCAAGACACTCACACAGTTCCACAAAAATGTTTTACATAGGCTATTTTAAATACACCTACGCACACTCAAACACACATATTTTACACAAACACATTATACGCATTAGAAACACACAAGGCAGCCAGCCATGCACTAAGCTTGGGTTGACAGAGTTCATTTGGAAGATGTAAAATATTTATGAGAGAAGACTCTGCAGGGGAGGAAGAAGAGATGAAAATAGTGAGGAAGCAATGGAGGGATAGCAAATGACGAGACGAATGAAACGACGACGAGTGGGCCCAACTGAAATGCCCTCTGTTACGGCTGAGCGGAGGAAATGCAAGCTAAATAAGTCATTGTCATTTCAAGTTCATTAGCTCACTGCTTGCCATCCCCTCCCGGGAGGAAGGAGAGAAGGGGGGAATATATAAAGGTATATTTGTACAGTGGCAAAAAACTCTGAGCTCTTGTACAATGGAATATAAATTGCTTCATGAGTTTTAAGCTTTTACTTTTAACACTCAATTTCTTACACGAGAAAATCTATGTGAAAATCAGTCAATTGTTTCAATAAGTGTGGAGCCAAACATAGCCTGGAAATGTAAATTTAGAAACAAAGTATTTCTTACCAGAATTAAACTGTTTACTTTCACTATTATTCCATATTTTCAGGTAAACAGATACAGAATGAGTAACAGCACCTTGCTTAATTGGTTCAAGGTGTACACAGAGGTGATATCTATAGATGGTTTCCAGAAAATTTCTCTGAAAAAGGAAATAAATGTTAAAAAACTGACTAAAATTAGTGAAATGGGATTCCAAAGGGAGTAGAGACAGACAGAAAGAGGATAACAGACGGAGGGTGTAGGAAAAGTCGGAAAGTGGAAAAATAAAATAAAATAAGGATTTAGGCAATGAAAAGCTAATCCTGTACCAGCAAACAGGAGACAATTGACAGTAATTACATATTGCCCCCTGTAATTATGAGCTTTTTTTGTGCGCCCCTCTTCTCATAAGGCCTCAGTAATCCTCTGGTCATTCCCACTCCTCCATCTTCAGACAGTCACTCTACCTCGAGATCTAAATAGCCGAGCATGGTCAAGCCAAATAAGCAAACCACCATGAACTACACGGGGCTTTCCTTGGCCACAAATAACGCTTGAGAAATGATGTCACATAAAACCAGATCTGACTATCTAATTAGAGAAAAATGTGCCTCGAAAGCACAAAATCCAACAGGAGATGAGAGCTGGAGTGGACTCGGACAGAAAGGAAGAAAGCTGCTTCACCACAAACTGGGGGATGGAGATATAAGGAGGCTGCAGTGCACAGCTAGAACAAGTCATTTATGTGTTCTGGTTTCTAGATAACTAATGTCACCAAGGATCTCTGCAGTTTAAGCCAGTTATACAGGGGAGATCCTCAAAATGTACCGGATGGAGAGGGAGACAAGCAGTAGGATCACGGAGCACCAAAGCCTGGAAAAACTGCTTGCTAGGCCTACAGGAAGCCAATAAAACAACACACAGATTGCACTGTAATTACATTCAAACCAAGAGCAAAGGAAGTTGGGGAACGGTTAAAGTGAGTGTGAGAAAATGGATTCCCACAGGAGATTCTAAAAGAAAACTAAAAGGATGCTCCAATTTTTTACAGAATCCTTAAATCACTGACTTTTAAAGGGAACATTTTAAGACCTAATTTATCCACACGTCTCTCCCACAGCCCAGACAGAGGAGTCGATTAACGATTTTTCTTTATATACTTTTTTGTTGCATTTTTATGCTTTATTTGACAGAGACCGATAGAAAGGAAAGACAGGGGAGAAGGAGTAGGATGACACGCTGCGGTACAGACTCAGCCTTAATGGTAAGCACTCTACCCAGTGAGTTACCACGGAGCTGCTTCCCAGATTTTTGAATTTGTTTTCTTGAAACACATGGCTTTGACCATAAAATGCGTGGTAAAATTAGATCACAAAAATATGAAGTCATAAAAATCCCAGACAAGTACCAGAAACAAACTAGCAATGTTTTTGGAGAGCATCTGTGAGCATGCAGTAAATTTCGCATAAAAAAGAAATGAATTCACAATTTCCTCTGCAGGAGCAGATAGGGGAAGAATGAGAGCGATAAAGCCTCAAAGGCAGAAATGAGCGAAAGAGGAAGGGAGGGAGAGAGAAATAGAGGAAAAATAATTATGATAATGGAAACTAGTGTGAAACAGTTTATCTCTATGAGAAAAAACCTTCAGGAAATTATGAACGTCAAGTAACAATAAAGCAAAATAACGCTATTGTGTAGAGCTACTTGCCTAGAGCACCTAAAAACAAAATCCTCCAAATTGACCAATTTAAAAAGCCTGTCAGAGTGTGGCAGATTTGCTAGAGATGAAGAGAAATTGCAACTGTTCTGCATCCCAAGTACATGCTTCTAGTTTGGAAGAGATTATGGAGAATGATGTTTATACCTCAGGGAAGATGAGGGAAAACTGGAGACTAAGGAGATATTCACAAGTCTTGAAACACCTGGGAAATCTGCCTCACACACACATGCACAAACACGAACCCTAACAGAAGGCTTGATAACTTGCTGTCCAGTTTCTGTAGCAACTCCTGCGCTGTTTTATTCTGCGGATGTGAGCTATAGTGTTTTTAATAACAACCTATGAGTGGAAGAAAAGGCCACTGTTGAACAGAGCGGAACAGAAATGATTGCTTATCAAAGGGAAGTGTGTAGTTGAGGGATATGTGTACTGCTGCGCCTGTGTGTCCTATCTTTATTAAATCTGTATTGTGTGTGCCAGGTGTCAGCGCGGTGCGGTGCTGGACACATCTCAGGTATTCAAAAGTTAGACGACACCTTACTGATTTTATCATCTACTCCTATCTTTTTATATACAGGCTCAATCTCTCATCTCTTCAATTCCTATTTCCTCTTTTTTATATTTGAGAGATAAGAGCCCAGAGGCTGTCTCCATCAGAAAATATCTATCTATTCTGGCAATTATGAACTGGATCGGAACTGGAGCAAGCATTCAAAAGCGTGGCTGGGTTTCACAAAAGACAGTCAGGAACAAAATGTAGTTGCTGCACAAGAAGAACTTCTTCGTTATAACGCCCAAGTATCAGTTGATTCCAGTGAGTAAAGTGAAAACAAAATAAATATTATTTGATTCATTGATTAGACGATCGGATCGACAGAGCACTATGTTTTGGGCTACTGATGGAACAAAGAAATAATTTGAGGACATCACCTTGGGCTCTGTGAAATTGTGAAGAGCTTTTACTCTGATTTTGACATTTTACAGACCAAACGATTTATCGTAAACAGGGCTGTGACTATTGATTATTTTTACTATGGACTAACTTGTCAGTAATTTTCTTGATTAATCTGTAGGTATAAAAAATATCAGAAAATAGTGAAAAATGCCCATGTCTTTACAATTCTTGCTTTGTCTCACCGACAGTCCAAAACTAAAAAAATATTCAGTTTCTGGTAGCATTTGACAAAAGATAAGTCTTCACAGTTAAGAAGCTGGATCTAAACATTTTATTGACCTACTTTATTATTATTATTATTATTATTATTATTATTATTATTATTGACTTATTTATATATTCATTTATTTTATTTTATTCCTCATATTTATCATAATTGCTATATTTGGTCCTGTATTACAATATGTAACCACCTTTTCATATATTCAGTTAGTTACTGTGCGCAAAGACTTCAGCTTTAATGAACAGTGGAGCCAGTTTGTTCCTGATTTATGCTGAAGAATATAACCAGCCATCGTGAAAACATTTACATTGTACAATCCCCTTGATTGAAAATCAATTAATTTTTTTTTTTTTTTAAAGAGAAACTGGAACTAGGGGACTAATTGATCAATCTCCTAATTGTCTTAGCTCTTCTCAGTAATAAAGTCGAGAGATTCATTGATAATGAAAATAATCATGAGTTGAACCCCTAGCTAAAACCACATTCAACTTGTGCAACAAGATAGACAATGGTTATGTTTTTCTTTATTTTACCTCCGATGAAAAATTATTATTTAGGAGGAATGGCTGTATGGTAGCCTAAATCTTTTCCCAATTCTCAAAATGTACCCCTATTAAAATATTAAAAACAAGGATTCGACAAGAACCTGAATCAATAATCAGAATCAAAATCAGAATCAATAATATCTTAAGACTAGCCAACCCCATATGTGTACATTTGTTCAACCCTGTAGGCCTGCTGAATGTGTTGCCATAGTACCATAGCTACAGGATTTCCCCTCTGGGATGTCTTAGCAAAAGAACGAAAGTCTCCCAACAAATACTCTGATCCACAGCTGCAGACAGTGGTATGTATGTGTTGGTTTTAGGGTGTGCCACCCTGTAAAATTCATACTGCGTGCCCTCACTTAATTTGGTAGTGGGCGTCCCAGTTTGGGTCTCTACCATCTGTCAAGCAGAGGGAGGGCAAGAGGAGAGGTATCTGGAGCAGAAGCGAAGCCACGCTGAGAGCTAAAGCCAGTTCCTTGTCACTTCGAATACCCACCTAGTCTACTGAAAGCACTGCTGGAGGGGACATGAGCCTCAACAGCTTGGCGTACACGTACACATTTACATAACTGACAACAGGGCAAAACAAAAACGCCAGCAATCAGGCACACACGCACACTCTGCACACTCTGCACACAAGCACACAATGACAGCAAATGGAAAGGAAGTGGTTTAATAACATTCTCAGTACAGCTTTAAAAGTCATCACACATCTGTGGCACACACACACACACAAATGAATACTCTCCCATTGCTTATGGACACAGTGGGCACATGCACACACATCTGCGCCCAAACCCTCCCTCCCCTCACACTCAAACACACACACACACACACACACACACACACACATCCACACTCACACACGCACACACACACACACACACGAGAGACAGTGAAGGGGCTTGCTGTGACAAGGGAATAATTCTCCTTTTGACACAGCCAATTCCTCTGAAGACAAAAGAGGAGTCATACACCAACACACTGCGGCCTTCAGAAGAACAACACACATGCCCCCCACGCCACATACACACACGCCTGTTGCAATGAAACTGCAACCCCCCCTGTGGAGACAAAAAAAGACTGGCCTATGCTGTCATCTGTGTGTGTGTGTGTGTGTGTGAGTGTGTGTGTGTGCTTGCCAAGGGAGGGCTGTACGTGTGAACTCCTACTCTCACATTAGACAAATGACAAGGAACAAAAGACACAAGGAGCACAAGAAGAGGGAAAAGAGAGGAGTTGCAGCAGCTGAAGTGCATGTTTGTCAGAAAAAAGGCAGCTGATACTTGTCAAGAGTATTATATTCTAAAAACCAGTCAAAAGTCTCTCTTGGACACACAATTTCCTACCCTTAACACACTAAGGTAAACCATTGTAATTTTCTGAAATAAGTCATAGGAAATAGAAAAAAATAGTGACGTTTGTCAGCTCTCACAGCTGTCTGTTTTTTTTGACTTGTGCTTTTTAAAAGGAAATAGGGAGGGAAATTGTTGTTGTTTGTCCCACCTTAAATCATCTGCCCAAATATGAGTCAGTTTAAGGTGACTAGTTCATGGTGAGTGCAATACTTGAAAAACAGGTAAGTGTGCAATATGTGAAACAGTTTACCCTTGCTTGTTCCCACACTATGCAGAGTTCAGAGCATCTAAACATGTTTGGACAGACGTTCCTCCAGATTTCCAGGTTTCTAACAGGCCCGAGAATGAAAGCGATTACATAAGGAAATGCAGTGCAGAACAACTTATTAAAAAGTAGCTATTTGCTTTTAACCATGTTCAACTCAGTTTTCTTCCTCTCTTTTCTTTGTGCTGTTTTTCCTACATATAGCCAGTCACAGGGCGGAGCAAGAAATAGCAAAACCAAGCGGACCAGGGCAGGCCAAGTCACAGTCAGCAGTCCATCGTCTCTCTCTCTCTCTCTCTTTCTCTCTCTCTCTCTCTCTCTCTCTCTCTCTGTCTCTCTCTCTCTCTCTCCATGGTGAACATCAAACACACTGTGGTCTGTTTCATGCTCCCTGCAGCCCATTATGGCTTAATGCTTCAAGAGGCTTCTTACTGACTTCAGCATTTTAACAACTCCAACATATACAAACACACACACACACACACACACACACACACACACACACGCATGCTCACAAACACGATACAGTACACATGAACAAGCACAGACAGGAGCTCAGATGCAGGGATTCACAAACTTTAAACTGCAGAAGAGTTATGAGCCTGCACAACTGTTGCTTTAATCTGTCTGTAGAGGAAGACCAACAGACACACGGGGCTTTATACTAATATTAACCTTCAAATAAGCCTGGGCCTTCTTATCTCCAAGTCCATTAATGAGTTCCATTCACAAGGCAATATGTAATTCAGTGCGATCCATTAGTTATCCTCAATATGGGGAAATGGAACACCACACCAGTGGGGATATTAATGGGTTGGAAATGAGGCTACTGTCCATAATCGCCACAATGACAACACTGTAAGCTTATCTCAACACACACAGTATTTACTATTTATGGTTGAGTTTGGTCACATGTTTAAGTAATGTCCTTTTGTCAGTCGGACACAGGTGTGCAATTTGTGAATTATGTTATGGCTTTAGAGTTTTGCTGGATATGCAGTCAATCATTCATGCACCTAGCATGAATGAAAACATAAAAATATAGGAGGGAGTGCTAGTTTGTTAATATTAGGTGTGCTTGTACAAGGGTTGTTTTTCTTACTTTCTTATTTTTCTCTGTGAGGGGAATAATCCTTAATAATTTATAGGTCCTGTTTGTACTTTTTTACACGTCCTTCACTTTTTACTGCCAATGTGTGAACGGATTGTAACGTAACTCTAAAAATGAGACCTTCCCTGACTTTCTCTGTTGTGTCTGTTAGTGTGTGGACTGAATTCTATGTAAAGGGCTCGGACGACAGTATTTGCGTAAATATCCGAAGGATGTGACTTGATGCACGCTTCCAAGTGCCTTTCCCTCTCTTCAGCTCCCCTACAGCACCCAAAGTGTGCAGTGTTCCCAACTTGCTGACTTTCTTGGTAGATTTAACAACTTTTTAGACACTCTTAGCAACTTTACGTATGAAAAGCAAGCAGTTGTGCAGTGACAGGTTGGGATTTGCCAGGGACAGGGCAAGACGGAAGTAGGGTGGTGTGGTCCGTGCCCAACGCTGAATGCTCCTCGTGGATGTGGTGGATGTGGAGCTGTACACTTGCTGTTTTGGTTTCAACTTGTTATAACATATATTTCGTGAACTTACACTCTTTACACAAAAATATACAAAAAAATTACATGTAAAGTTTGGCATTTACATTTTATTAGATACAGATCTCTTTCTCTACAAGCAGGTCTCCGAGCATCTGATCGGGCGAGCCTATCTGGTACCTACACCGGAACCCACCACAACAAAGAGTCAAACTGGCCAAACAGAAAAGTGACTCCCGCCAACAGAGTGCGAGCGCATGTGAGCAACAAGACGATTGCTGCAGTTCACTCAAAAGCCACCGGTGTCACTAATAACAAGGACTTTCTGAAACTTACGTAAAGTACCTTTAAAATGTTTTGTGGCACTAACCAATTTATATTTTCTTTGTGCATAAAAGATAAGGCACAATATTGAAAAAAAACTAACATTGCAATATCTTTTTCTACAATGTATATTGCAATATCAAAAATACAGGAAATTTCACCAGATACATCTTATTTCATGTACGGACATACACTTAACAGATCATTTTCACATTTTGGGTAAAAGTTTATTAAAAAGTCTATCCTCTTCTAACGAAACAAAACCCCCCTCCTACTTCTACCACACTGGGTTCAGCCCTGTACCTTCAGTTTCACGTATCACGTACTCTGACACCGGCATAAACAGGTGGAGAGGTATTTGAGAAAAACAACACTTTACAAATGGATTGTGTGTCGCAGTTGAGTAATTGACATGTAATCTACCATTTCTAACCATGTTCAAATGTATGCTTAATCTGCATGGTAGAAGACCATGGGCGCAGTTGAGGATGGTAAAACTCTCAAAATCAAGCCACAAACAGATTTATCTATATAAATCTGTACATTAAATTTGTGCTGGTGTAGATAGTACATTAATGTAGCCTAATGGCATGTTTTCTGATCCAGTGAGATTGCTGTTGCAACTTTTACATAAAAATCACCCAAACAAGGGTGTGCTGGTGCCAGGGAGTTTTAAGATGCTGACCATGTTATTGCAATACCCCAGGTTCAAGTCAAAGTTTTATTTTTTTACATGTCCTTCCCCCTCTCTCTCCATTTGTTTCCTGTCTCTGCTGTATCCTATCTAATAATGCAAAAATTGCCCCCAAAAGCACTTTAAAAAAGGAACATGGACATGACCACCATTTGAATTGCAGATTATGCGAATTCTGAAAGTTGGGTGCTTGTATACCATTGAGAATAAAAATAAAAGTGCAGTATTTTTCCAACATAATATATTTTTTATGCTGACAGTGGACTCCTATGATCATTTAACCTCTGGCTGGAAGGTGGTGTAGGTAGAAGCAAACACACTAGCAGCCATTACCTTATCACCACCCTCAGCCAAAGAGGTGAGGGAGTTGCCTGGGGAGTTTTTCTACCCGGTGTGGAAAAACTACTTTCAGGACTTATACCCAAATTCACAGTCAAGCAGCTGAGCTCAAAACATTCCCATACTTTTCGCTGTGGGCTACCATACTGATCAGCCCATATTTCCAGCCACAAGTCGGCCTTTAGTCAACAACAGTTCCTAGCAGGCCTGGTGAGCAGAAATCCCACTGTATCATTAGCCAAACACTGGTTGGAGATGACACTTCCGAGCCCTGAGCGACTCACAGTCAGCCTGTAGCAACCAGCAATCAACAACAACACAAACACAGCATGGGAAAGCCAATGCCATATCAAAATGTTACCAGTGTTTCTGCAGATGTCTCATGCAGCTTGTCTCTTTGTATTGGCTTATATGACATTGGGCATCTAACACTCATTGGCTGCCAGCTGCTTTCAAAGAGCGTCTGGCGCCTCTCTCTTTAAGAGCCGACGAGAGAGAGAAACAGAGGGATGAAGAATGTCATCCCCTGAAAGACAAAAAGATAAGTCATCAAGACTGTAATGATGGGGTGGGACAGGGAGGGGGCAGTGCAAGGAGGAGACAGATGAACCTCATAAAAATCAATCATCCATTTTTCGTAAACACCAACAAAAAAGCTGTTTCCAAAACTGATTACACTTGACGCAGTTAAACTACCATCATCACACTCATTTTGGGAGCATCAATCACTTTACTTTATTACTTTTGAACCATCAGTTTTAATTTCTGCTCAACTGATACTGTTCCCATGGTCCAGTAAACACCGCTTCAACACAATGATAACAAACAGCTCACCCTTAACTCAATAGCTTTCTTCCGCAAAGCTTTTTCTCCAAGGCAAATTACTTAAGAACAGGGGACTATCCAAGTTGTTATATATGAGGCGTATCGATATTGTGAATATCCAGGAATCTCCTTTCACTGCTGACTGAGCATGATCAACCAGGGACTGTGAAATGGGATGGGGGTTTTCAGCTTGTTGGAAATTTCTTCCTTTTTGAACATGTTCAGAAAAGTACCTTATTCAAATGTAAAGAACACAGGTATAAAAGTAAAACGTATATATCTTTAAAACCGAATCTCTTGGAATTTAAAAGACAAGAAAATCACATTAGCTCAGCCCCATTTTTTAATAACTTTTTTCATGTTACTTGCAGGAGACTTTATTTGAATATGCTTTAATATAAAGTTCAGAAGTATATTTGCGAGTTTGTGTGCCAAGAAATGTTATCTCATATATTGCACCAGTGAAAAGGATTTGATCTGTGACTGGACATAGATTTTAGAGTTGGCGATGCAGTCGTCTTTCATTGTCTTCCCTGACTGAATTGGGGTGATGTACTCAGCATGTGACCTTGAGTCAGGCCCAGCCAATACATTAGGGTGATCAAGCCCAGCGAGAAATATCCTTCTACAAATGTCAGAGATCATCCACAACATTCAAGTGGCTCATAATTTGGAGGCATAAATTAAAGCTTTCATATTTTACTATGGTGTTTAATATGCCAGACTGGAGCGGATGAGTGGTTATTTATGCTTGGGAGCCAAGAGACGGGGACACGGGGAGAAATATTGTCAAAGCCAAATCTCCCCTTTCCTCTGTCTCTCTCTCTCTGTCTCACATCTATCCACCTGTGCCTTAACTCTTTTCCTCTCTCAGTTCTCTGTTTCTTCCTGGCCCTCAGTGTCTGTCTTACTCCCTTATTTTCTCTCTTGCTGAGAATGCATTGACCCCAGACTTAAGTAAGCTCCACATCATTGATTAAAACAAGAGGAATAGGTGATGTCATGACAAGACAGATTTGCTCTTTAACGCATTATGGATTGTAGACATTTGGAAGAAAAGGGGATTTCTAAGAGACCAGGGCTGGCATTAATTCTGTCAAATGATTTATTCAGTATGGTCAATCAATTAAATTAGAAGTGTCCAGTTACTAGTTGGCCCTCACTACCTCATGATATATGGTGTGATGACATGAGCTAACAATTTCATCACATTACTGCCCCACCCTCAAATCTCATAATCTCTCCTATCCTATCAGTGCAATCACTAGGAAAGATCTACTGTAGATCTTGTATCGGATATCATGTTCCTTGTAGACGCACTCTTAATGTTCCATTTATGCATCTCCGAGGCAGCTCTACATAGTTCGAAACCTGAGTGAAATCACACTTTAAAATCTGTAGGCTGAAAAGCAATACCCAAGCACATTGTATCCATACTATTTCTGTCAAGACACAGTGCTCTCTTTGCTGTGGGAGAGCCCATATGCTATCAGAAAATAGAGCAGTTTCTACTTTAGGATCTTCCAGGGTGTGTGACCTTTAGGTGAATACTGTAGAAAGTCACCCTTGTATGCCTCAGTGCCATTCAGCCTGTACTAATGGACAAACATCGCTGTCTTCACAGGGGAGAAGAGTTTATCTACTGTCACAGTAGTGTAGCACTCTGTGGAAAATGAATTGGACAACATAGAGAAGGTAACTGATGCAGAGTCTAGAGGGGCTTTTTGAGGAGAGGCTATGTTATCAGGTTGGAAAGCACTTCAGCAGTGTTACAGTAAGAATCCTTCAGATGTACATTGCACACATCCATGCGTATTTCTTGCTGGCTAAAGGATGTACTTAATACTTAATTTCCCTTCGGGGATGAATAAAGTAATCTATCTATCTATGTAGATTACTTCAAATATTAGTGTTACTTTCGGAAAATAGCTCTTGACATTCATTCATTTTACAGTTTAGAGACAATGAAATAAAAGGTATGCGACTTTCGAAATTGAGTTATATTTCGACAGAATGGAGTTTTGCACAGGAAGGTGGTTGTATAAGCATGACCGTGTGTTTGTGTGTGTGTGTGTGTGTGTGAGTGTGTGTTCATGTGTGCACCAAATTCCAGAGAAGGCACACGTGTAATCATCTGAACTGCGGAGGGGCTTGTGACTGACATCAGACCATGAATGACACAGTGAGCAACATCTTATTTGTGTGGTTACAGCACATGGTCAAGTGACTGGCTGGCAATTTATGAGAAAGAATTCCCCGCAAAAAAAAAACAGACAGCACAAAGAAGATGAAAGATTAGGGAGTGTCTTTGGCAGTTGCGGCTTAGTTAGTAGAGTGATAGGGAAACTGAGAAAGGAGAACAGAAAGATCCTGCTGATAAAAACACTTGATTTTGAGGCTTGTGGTTAACAAGACACACTTTAAAGTTGCAGTGTCCTGCAGTGATGTGTGCAAACTGCATTGCAGTTTGTGAACCATCTGCAGGCGAACCTACAATCATTCATTTTTTAGGATCTTTCATGTCCACGGGACATGTCAGATCTACACACCAACACTTGGCTAGAGGGAATAAATGGCCCTACTGCAGGTGCGACTTTGGCCCCCAAAATAGACTAACATTCCTAGAGGGACTTGCAGAGGGATTATGGTTCTCAGTGGCAATGAGTTTATAGCAACTGTATGGAGCTTCACAGTGGGTGGAACATATCATGGCATGGTCTAAACAGTTAATGCAGTGCGGCGTTTGGACAGCTAGATGATCCTGAAAGTGTGCTCGGGTTCAGGGGTAAAGATCAGATTTTGGTCCAGGGAAAGAGCGCACGCGAAAAAAAAAAAAAAAAAAAAAAAAAGGAGCTTACCTGATATTTCAGACTGAGGGACACCATCCAGAGAGAATCCTTTCCCGCTATAAAACTGTCTGATATCCGAACAACTCCGGGCTTTGCTGGTGCCTTTGTCCCCGTGGGCTGGCGCCGCCAGAGAGCACAGCACCAGAGCCGCCACGATGAAGGAATCCATCCCGGCGCGTGGACTGGAGTCAAGTGCAAAATCCGACCGAGGGGCGAAGCGACTGCGCTGAGTCCTGAGCGGAGCAGGAGGACTCCCCCCCCCCCACCACCACCACCACCACCTCCCCCCGCGTCAGTGGCCGCGTGTCAAGCGGGGCTGCGGAGCGCCGCCGCCGCTGCTGCTGCTGCTGCTGCTGCTGCTGTGCGTAAAACACCCCTCCACCTTCCTTTATCCCTCCTGCCCTTTTCGGTGCGTCCGCCGGCGCAGGAGCGACTCTTCACGGCGCAGACGTCCCGTCTACTCCCCCGCTCCCCGACGCAGGGGCCCGGTGTGGACAGGACGGGAGCTCTGTTTTTTTTTTTTTTTTTTTTCTTTTCACCCCCACCCCCCCGCCCCGAGTGACTGGATCTTCTCACGCTTTGCCCGGGATGAGTGCAGGTCTCCCGTCTCACACTGGCTGTCCGCCAGTGTGGGAGAAGCAGGGGATGAAAGAATTAGGTTACGCGCTCGCAGCTGTAATAATTGGAGTCATGTCAGAGAAGTGGCACTGTATTGCGCCTACCGGCTGTGACTGCCCCCGGGGTGTGTGTGTGTGTGGGGGGGGGGGGGCGGTGAGGTGTGTGTGTGTGTGTGTGTGTTGGGGGGGGTTGGATCTTAGTGAAGAGGTGCGCAGCTCAGGGTTTTTTTCTGAACGATGTTGTGCCAGCGCTGCCACTCTGTGGAATGAGGAGGAGGGTGAGCGAGGGAGGGAGGGAGAGAGGGAGAGAGAGAGAGAGAGGGAGAGAGAGAGGGAGGCAGACAGAGAGAGAAAGAGTAGACGAGGTTTCGCGTTCCTGCTGCCATTTCCGTTTCATTCTGTCTCATCTCGGTATTATTTTTAGTGTTTTTTTTTCAGAGTAACGTTTGCAGCCTCACGGGTTTGATACGTGGGCTCGGTTTTGAAAACATCTGTCATTTTCATGTTGTGTCAGTCAGAGAGTGTGTGTGTGTGTGTGTGTGTGTGTGTGTGTGTGTGTGTTTCTCGTAAGGCTCTCGGGGAAAAGAATGTGCTCTGCGCGTCCTGACAGCTTGGTCTCCACCGGCCAGGTGTCACTCGACCCCCCCAGCACAGGTGAGCGTACCTTCCCCCCCCCTCTGGATCTGCGAGCATGCGCCGTGGCACTCCTCCAGGTGCAGTTTAGCGACGAGTCACTACCTGCCGTCGTCCCCTCCACCTGTCACCTGCTGAATGCCTTCATTATCCGAGTGTCTGTGTTGGTTAACAACTCGAGCAAGGGGATGAGAACAGGAACCATGCTCGCCTTCAGTACTGAATAAGTTTGCACTTGTGTTGTCTTTTCTTCCCATCATTACAATCCGTCAGCGGTTTATGTAATTGGCTTTGTTTGGTGAAAGCCATTTCTATTTTTTTTTTTTTTTTTTTTAGTAAGTCTCTAAGGAAAATTCTTTGTTTATAAAGCAGGGAGCATTTTATACATACTTGGCATTTTTAAGTTTATTAATTACTTCTAATAGGATCAGTGACTCCCGGTTCCCAGCTCCTGCTCCAGAAAGCCAGCGCCTTGTCATGGCCGATGGCAGCAATATGTCCATAACTGAACCTTTTTTCTTTTTTTTCTTTTTTTTTTTTGTGTATGTGAGAGGAAAAGTTCACTCAGTTCAGGTTGGTTCAGAGCTTTCTTCCTATGAGGTAACAATTGAGTTGAAAGGTCTTATGCTGTGATGAGCTGGCTGATGACACTTGGAGTATTGCACTAGTTTCATTAGTGCAAGGCTCATGCATGAAAATTATATTGTCATAATTTCAGGTTAAAACAGGAACTAAAGTGTTACATGTTTCATGTGACATCAGGAACCAAAAGAAATATGTTGCAGATATGAAGTGACTCTGTTGTGCAGACTTTATGTCCTGGATAGTTGTGTTAAATAAAGAGACATACAGTTCTCTCACTTAAAATAATGTCTCTTTAGTCATCTCAGTGTGTGAAATTGAATCAGACGGTGTCACTCCTGTGGGAGATGCTTTTTAAGGATTGTTCGTGGAAGAGGATGACACCGCACATTATCGTGGTGACACATGGAAAAACTCCAGCGCAGCCTGAAATAACCACCCGTCACATGACAGATAGACAAACAAAAGTGAGAAGCAAAGAGCGAAACGAGAAAAGACAGCGAGAAAGAGAGAGCCACATGGCAAGAACAGCCATTTCCTGCCTCCCAATCATTCTATTTATGAAGGCAGACATTGTTTATGAATACATTAGGAAATGTTACTCTATAATTAGTCTGTTCCTCATGACTGGATGAGTCCAAACAAAGACGACAGCATCACTAACTGACAAATGGCTACACCCGCTTCCCATTATTACAGCTCTGAAATGAGTAGGCATGAATTACACCTTCGTTCTGCAATGTCAAGTGTCGATCTCATTTGCAGGCCGTGCATGTGTGTTTGGGCAAATCTGGCACTATGGCATTCCGTTTTTTTGCGCTACATATAAATAAATAAATTTGACTTGCGTTGCTGTTACTCTGCTAAAGTTGAGAATTGTGTAATTGTGCCACACAGCAGACAGAAACCACTTTCTAATTATATGTAATACTGTTGCTTCACATTTCTTGTTGCCGGGGGGGGGGGATCACACACACATGTGCTGGCCAGAGGTTAATAAGACTAGTGGCCTCAAAGTGTGTGTGTGTGTGTGAGAGAGAGATAATATGTCTGTCGGTATTATATATGGGTTTGCGTATGTATGACCTTTATGCGTATATGTGTCTGTGCACATTTCTTCTGTGTCAAAGGTGTGTGTGTAATGTGAGTTTATGTGTCTGACTGTGTCCCACATGTGGCCTTAGGTCGGCAGTGCTGATGGAGAAACGGATTGGCCCTCCACTGTCTGGTACGGGGATCATGCAATTAACGCTCAGTAAAGCCACAGAACAGCCATGTTTTCTTCAGACTGCCTCCCATTGAAGTTTTATTGGCTCTGACCATGAAAGGCCTTCTAATGAGGAGCAGGATGCTAGGGGAAGTTCGGGAGACCGGGGAGCGCAAAAGAGGGGAGGCAGAATGGTAGCAAAGAGAGGGGAGAGTAAGGGGTGAGAGACCGTACAACTAAGCAACTGTCAGTTTAGTGTACACATGCAGTAATTATGTGGTGAGCATTTTCAGGGCGTGATGAGGTTTTCTCCTGAAAATTACATTGTTTCTATATAGAAATACTACAGATGCCCACTCCTTTCAGGCAAAAACACTTAGTTCCAAAGGAGATGGATGGAAGAAGATGTAAATATAACAAAGGCCTTTCCCTCTGAATGCTCTATAAACATTACAGCTCATCTTTGAGCATCTGCACACTGACTGTATGTTTAAAATGCACTCAGCCAAGCAGGATAAGCCAAGTCAACTCTAGCCCAACTCTATAGAGTTGCCAAGAGTGCCTGAGCAGTAGCCACTCCACTCTGCATTCACATACATTTAGTGACAGTAACTCTAACGTAGCCAAGGATCGTCAGAAAGGCTGCTCTCAGTACTGCTCTTCCTGCTCTGGCTTGGTCACTACAGCGAACCTTTACATGCAATGGTGTGTTCCTCCGGTGCTGACTGCAGCAGATTCTGCTGCTAGTTAAGTATTTTAACGTCTATTAGCTGTTTTCCACAACATTATGACTTATTTTACCAACTCTTCACACAAAGAACAATTAGGCATATTTATTATTGTGGTTCTGTGCTATGAAGGCATCAAGAGATAAAAATAATAAGTAATTTACTCACTCAGCAGTAGAATATTCTACAGATGAAAATATTCACAAACACGAACTCATCAGGATTGCCACACACAAATGTAGCACTGGCTGATTAATTGCTGATTGTACCAATTCCCTACAGTCAGTGTTTTCTCTCATTTCTCTCATTTTCAGTGCAATCAAAATAGTTGTAGAAACCTGCTGCTGTATTAAACACCTGTTAATGCCAACTGTTCAGTCGAATAAAAATTAATCTACATCTAAATTTGGACAATGTAGAGGCACTTGTGTTCCCAAATCAGTTTTAAATATTGCTTGGGGGGTTCGCAAAACAGATGCTTACACATAGAGGTGATCGCAAAACCTTTTAAGATGTAACTCCTGTCATATACTTTAGGAATCACTTGTACAGGTTTCCCCATAGACATTTGACAATAGAGCAAACTCAGGTTTACAACATGTCATTTCTACAGTTATAGACACACACACACACACACACACACACATATATATATATATATATATATATATATATGGGGGGGTAATCTCATACTTTGAAGGTCAGCATATGTAACCATATGAAGTGGTGCAAAGGAGGATCACGTTTATCATTTTCATACTGTAGTATTGAGATACACAAGTACAGAATGCTCTAACCCATCACACCCACAAGTAAGGTTTTATGAAGACATTAATGACAAAATTAACAGAGTACAGCCAGATCTGATAAAGGACACATACACACACACACACACACACACACACATACACACCAGTTTCTCCCTACAAAAAAGTGATGCAGAGAAGGAGCAGCAGGATTGGCCAGTGTACAGGGTCCACTGCCGGGACTCAGCTGGGTTTTATGTAAATATCAGTGTGCTGTTTCAACAGATGTAATCAGTCTTTAGAGGGAGATCATTGTGTCCTCTCCCTAAAACCAGTCTCATCCTGAGCTCTTACAGATAGCATCGATTCTGCCTCTTTTCTGGGTTTTTATGTCAACCATTAGCCTGAGTTCAGCACATTCACCAGAGTGCTCAAGTGTGTACACATTACTCACCGGGTCTATCTCTTCCCTTTCTCGCATCTCTTTCATTGTCTCTTTTCTTCAATTCATTCGTCAATATTTTCTCCCATGTAAACACACTAGCTGCTGTTCTTCCTCTTCCCATCTATGCCTCATGAGAACATATGATCCTTGCCATCCTTGCCTGCTATAAAACACAGTCACGCATAAAACTTAAATTCGGAGTTGTTTTAATGCCTGCCTTCTCTTCTTGCCTGTCCCTTTGGCATTTTGCAGTGCTACATCATCCCTTGATCACATTTACCCAGTGTCTGTCTGTGCAAACACAGCCTCCACAAACAGCAGATCTGCATATTTGCCCTTGCCAGAGACAGATGATGACAGAAAAAGGAGAATTTTTGATGGTAAATGCAAAAGGGTAGACAGAAACTATTGTAGAGAAAAATGAGAAACAGTGAGGGAAAGTGGGAGGAGGGGAAGGGGAGATAATAAGGCAAGATAAGGAGGGAGCGAATGATGATGGATGACGGGGAGACTGACAGGGGAGTGCGTTGGGAAAAAGTAGCAGGGAGGGATTGTACATTCAAAGTGGATAGGATGAAGTGCTGAAGATAAAACAAACAGAGAGTTTTCAAAGTAGAGGAGTGAAAGAGTTAGAATTAAGTGAAAACAACCAATGGCCAACGTGGTCCGATCCTTGAATTCTTGGGGTTGTTCTTGTAAACAGGCACTGTCGTGGATGAGAAATGCCCCATGTAGTGTGCTGCGTTGTGCTTTTGTATGTCTCTGTGGGCATCCTGGCACTTTTTCTGTTCAGTAATCTGAGCACATTTCAGTGTTATCCAAGCATGGACACACAGGACATGAGAAAATATTAGGTACGTCTTACAATATTATGAAATCCAATACAAAAACACCACAAACTACCTCTTCATAAATTACCAAGTAATGGAGCAGAGTGGGGTACATGCAATCTAATGAGACATTATCTAAATCTCAATAATTGCCACTGAATGCAGTGTATTAATATTTGTTCATTTACAGTAGCTTATGAGGAGGCATACGTCTCATTCATGTAGACTTATCAAATAAGAGTACAGTGCTAAATCAAACACTGACCTTTTTCTTATCACTTTCTCTTACATACTGCACTAGCAGACTGTACCCATCTGGTAGAGGCATCTCCTCAGTCCTTCACAAACTTCATCCAATTACTCTCTTCATTTGCCTGCATGCTGTTCTCATATAAATACTCCACCTTCTCTATTTGTCATGTGTCTTTGAGGATAAATTAACTACTCTCCTCACCTGCCTCTTGCCGTGAAAACTCATAAATTCACGGGAAGTGATGACAAAACTGCAAGACTAAGATGACCTCTTATGACCAACTCTTATGCCATTAATTGTCTCCTGGCCATTAATACGCATATCCATATAATCATTAAATTCATTTTGGCAAGTTTATGTGTCCCATGCTACAAAAATAACAAGGTTAGTGGATAATATTTTTCTGAGAGCGACCTTGACAGTGACCTTGGCATCGTAACAGAAATGAAAACATTGAAACTGGCCACGAGTCTTCCCTGAATTTTGATGCATGCAAATGGTCCAGAGTCAACTAACCTCAACTTTCTTCGGGTTTTATGTGGTTCTATGGCAGATCTTCATCCAGATTGGCAGCATCTCCCTCCACGTGGACCTTGGAAACAGTGGGAGGCCACATCTCTGTGTGGTTCTCAGCCCCCTATGAGGAGTCCTTCATTATTTTCCCACTGCCACTTTAGAATATCCACACATTCCTTCAGCATTCCTCTCAGCCCTCCCCTGTACAGAAGCACTTTATCACTTTATTCCTTCTCACATTTCTCCAGTTTGTTTTTAATGAGAGAGACTGCATACAAAGTGCAATGATTCAGTGCTGACTCAGTTTGATCACCAGACACAAATACAGTAAGTGACTGTGTAAGTACCAACCACTGATATAAACTGCTAGCTTTCACAAACAATTTTTTCTATTTTAAACAATCTATTTTTGAAAGCTGCCCAGCTTTGGTACTGGCATGGTCAGAAACCTTTTCCATCGCCCTCTCTGATCAGAGTGAAGCTGCTAATGGAGAATTGCCATTTAGAGGGATGGTTCTCTCAGCACTCGCTTCATATGGCGTTGTAAACTGGATTGTAAAACAAATCTAGCCTGTAAATCTTTCAGCTGAAAAACAGTCTGTCTTTGGTTGGATTTAAAAGGAAGCTGTAATGCAGTGTGTATATTTCCTGCAGCCCTAAGTGGAAATGTATGCTGCGTGCTGCATCATTGATGCAAAAGACCCTCTTGACTGGAGCATCATTTACAGCAGCAAATGTAACAAGGGTGTGCTTAGCATGTAACATTTACATGATCAGTGATGCATACATGCATGTTTACCAAGGTGCTTACAGAGAGAGGCTTATTCTAGGGACATCTAAAAGGACGGAACTGTAATTATAATTTGCACATCATTTGCAATTGCAAAACTATTTGAAGAAGAGTGAAACCTGGACAACCTCTCCAAGACACAAATGTATTCATTTAATATTCGGATTCTTGTTAGATCCTTGTCCAGATAACTTTTCCTATCTTAGTATTTGAATACATTTGTAGATTGGCGTTAATGTGCAGACAACATTTTTTTCCCCTAATGGATGTTGTGCAGTCACCGTAACTAAGTTTAAGGTTAAGCCAGCTGTTGATGGTCTATAAATACTGTATGTCTGCTTGTTGAACAACAATGACTCGTTTTTAATTTCTACAAATGCAGAATATGTGTGATGTGTGGAGATGGACACTTTGGATTTGTTAAAGGTACCTTTGACAAAGCTGTGCTGATTAATGAAAATAACAAGTTATGTAATTAATTACTTTTACTTTTTATTAAGTAATTAGACTAAGTGATGTAATCAAATAACTTTTTTAACAACCTGGTTACCTGCTTCTGTCAAAGCATGTTGTCGTGGCCCAGCCGTGATTCTTGTGATTCTTGTGTTCCCTGTGTTTCCTTTGTGTTTCTCAGTTTCCCCTGTGCTCCTGTCTTGTGTTTATAACTCATTTGCGCAGCCCTTGTGTTTCCCTCCTTCTCCTGCTGCCTGCCTGCCCATCCCAGCTGTGTCTTGTTTCTGATTAGTTGTGTGTGCATCTATGTTCCTGGTTTTCCTTTGTTCTCTGTCTGGTCCTTGTGGTGTGACTCGTCTGTGTGGATTGTTTCCCTGTGTCCTGGCTCGCTCCTTTTTGTGATCATTTTGTAAGTTTTTGTTCAATAAATCTTTTGGACTTAAGTTTTGTGCCTGAAATTGGTTCCTTTCCCTTTGTCTCTGTGCCCCCATCGTGACACATGTTTAAGAGGTATAGAAGTAAATGCTGTTGTACCACCAGACAACAGAGCAGCTTCTTTCCTCAGGCTGTAAAACTCTTTATTTCATACTCAGCACTCCACCATAATGGTGATTTATTTAAGTAGCAAATGGCAATGACAATAAATTAACCCTGTAAGCTATATCATGTTACAGTAGACTACTGTATGTATGAAATAGTACAATAAATAAGAAATTATTTTTATCTTTTGTCATTATAAATCATGCCATTAAGGCAATGTGTGTCATATTTAAGCTGGTGATGTATATTATGGTTGTCATATAGTTACTATCACATGTGTAGATAATGTCTGGATATGGAAATCATAGTGCAGAAAGCTGGAAGGTAGCTAATAAACTCATTGGTTAACATGTAAGCTAAACCAGTTAGCATGGCAAAGACACTCAAATTTCCAGCAACTGGCTGCTTTGACCCCAACCCCTTCCATTCTCACGCCACTCCCAATACTGAACTACTCAGCCACTGGAGAAATACAGAATACAAGAGAACAAGCCTGTATAAAGTCATCTCTACTGTAGGTTGTACTGTGCCAGGTAAAAAGTAAAACATGCACTGGATCTTTGTTGGCCCAACAGTAGTCAAGTCAACCTGCAATGTGTTTTTAGTGTCATTAATGTAATCCAAATCCTGTCTGGTATGATGAAGGGAGGATATGTGTTATAAGTATGAGGGTGAAAGCCTAGAGGCCCTGCAACATTGATTTCCCCTCTCTCATGATCTGGAGAATCGGACAGCAGCAGGCGTCCCTGAATCCCTAATCAGATCCAATCAATGATGCTCGTGTCTACCAGCGTGCTCATTCATCCTGGGTCACACACATGTGGCCAACATGCTTGCACACGTATACACCAACAAATTAGTGAGTTACCATTCATGCTCCAAATATAACATTCATGCTAATATAACCCACTGATGTCAGGTATTCAGATGACAAATGTATGGGGAAAAATCCAGAAAGGACAAAGGGAAGTACAAAATAAAAAAAAAAACAGAGACCAACTAACACAATAGTCGTCTGAATTCAGTCCCAGCCTGATATAGATAGAAAGAGAGGGAGAGAGAGTTGGAAAGATGGAATGGCACCCAAAGGAGCCATGGAACATTCACACCAGTGCTCATCCATCTTCGGGACATGAGGAAGGAGGCTGCCTGTAGCATGCCAAACAGAGCGAGCCTGACAGAGAATTCCACATGAGATCCTGGCCAGCCTTGAACATGTGTGATAGACATGCACACACACACACACACCAATGCAGACCCCACCGGTCTGATTGGAATGGGGGGGCTCCTGCTAGCAGGGCCACATTTCTCTCGGCTGACCATTGTCATGTTGTGACATAGTTAATCTGTTTTCCTAACAGCCAGACTTTTGTGGTGACTAATGTTCAGGCCCCTCTGCATGGCCTTATTAAGACGCAATACATTTTAATGACAACTCAGCCTCAACCAACCCTTCTGTTTCTTTCACGGGCCCGGAAATAGTCTTTTTCTGGGCATGTGCCTGACTGTGCATGTGTCATGTGCATGTTGTGTACAATAATTTGCATCTGTTGGTCAAATATATAGACTAATCTGCATGATTTATGTGTTGCACTCACTTGCCATGCCGCCATTTCTGCGGTAGCATAGTCAAACTGGGTGCAATGAAAAGACTGATATCTGGATTTATCATTCAAAAAGTTAAATCCTTTGCATAAAATTCAGTGTTATCTCATAGGTTTACAAGTGAGATTCCGCACTAGTAATGGAGGGTTGTCTACTTCTGCCTAGAGCCCCTATTAGTGAGTACAGTATAAGGAGCAGAAAAGCTGGCAAATGATAACACAATGATGCTTTAACGTCCATATATTGCATCGACAGTGCTAGTGCTGTTCACCGAACAGTTGAAAGATGAAGGACAAATATGTGGTGTAATGTGTGAGCAGAACCCTACCTGACCTCCTATACACCTTCCCTTGTATGATTTTGACAGTGAGTGATGGACAGCAAAGTGCATAAAACCTCTTCACCTTTGGGGTCTCCTCAGAGTGGTTAAAAAAAGGTCCATCCCAGATGCCCAGTCCTCTGACTTGAGGTGTAGAGGTTTATGTCAGCCTTTATTTTTCTTTCACAACAGGCAGAATAAATTGGGTTTTTTTTTTCGGATCTGAGATTATTGCACAGCTGAATGGCTGTTCTGCATTATTGCATATATTGCATATTCAGCGCTGTTCGTACACATCCAGAATGACTTGCCAGAGGGAGCTGTCTACTGAGTTCAGGATAACTTCTTAAAGGATAAGCAGTCTTAAACTTTTACTACTGTTGGTATGCATGACTGTTTTGTACACGGATGTTGTTTTTTTTATAATATTACTTCAGTCAGCAACAAACTGTTGCGCATTGCCCCACAACAGCTTGCCCCGCAGCCAGACGGGAAATGACAACAACCTCACAATAGATGCCAGGAGTATAACGCCTCCTAACACTGTTTACCTGCCCACTGCTAGTGGCACAGGGCATGATGGGAACAGAACTGACAAATGAGGCCAATCAGTGAATAGGAGGATTGAAGCAAAAGTTATTGCGTCCCTGTTGCAGGTTTGATCTCTGTTAGTGTTGCTGAGGCTCCTCTTGATGGTCTGTCATGTCGAAAATCTGTTTAATTGGACTCAGTTAGTCAGCTCAAGAGCTCATTGAGCAAGATGCTAATTGGCCAGCGGAGCAGGGCGACAGAGGGGGAATTGGCAGTGACAGCTTGTGTTAGCCCGTTGTGAGGGGCACAGGAGCTCTGCGCAGAAGGGAATGGATATAGTTGACGACTGAAACTCAAGGAGAGCTGTGGTTAATAGGAGCCGCAGGTCCCCCTTCGTTTCTCCTCTGCCTCACCCGATTGTTCGTCTTTGAAAAGCTATTTCCAGTGCCTTCCTTCTTCCTTTGCTCCCTCCTCCTAGTTCAAGCTTGTCACTCTGATCCCCGGGCTGAAAAGGTAAGACAATCCGGGGTGGGGGGTGGGGGGGTGGTGCTCCACTGCTGTCACCCTCCTACCGCACAATCAGGTTGACTTCAGGGAACATCTGTTAGAAAGCGCAGCTACGCGTCTTGGGGCTCTTTTCAGGGTGTGTAACGCGACTGTGTTCATCTCTGAGGGTTTGAATTAGTGTGGAAGCTACTCTCTACAAAAGCGAGAGCGATTGCAGTGCGCGTGTGAGAGGAAGTTTAGGTGTGGACTTGGCCAAGCCAGTGGGACAGAAGCGCTGATGTGTGCTACCGTTTAAAATAGCCCAGACAGACAGCTGAGCAGCTGTGACCTCAGGTCCCCCGCTCTCTCAGTTACACTCACTGACCACGCTGCTCCTTGCAATGCGTGTGTATGTCTGTACCTACAGTATAATACACTGAATCATCCACATCCATTTTAAAAAGACGTTAATCTTTCTCTTTAAAGCTAACTTAAGAAAGAAAGTGCAGTTGAAAGTCATTTTCAGACTAACTCTCTTTCCGAGCCTGAGTTTGCTCCCATTATTGTCCATGTTTTAAAGTCATCCATGGCTTTCTGCGTCAGTCAGCGGAGGTTATTAAAGGACGACAGACGGCTTTGGTTTTGTCAGGCAGGGACAAAGCAGTCCAATTACAGCTCAGGCAAAGAGGAGGCACAATATCCTTGGACTGGGCACTCTCTCTGCTCCTGTCTGCAGCCAACCAGACACTCAGTTTCACAGCAACAAGCATGAAATAGACTCCAAGGATCAAATACAGGCTGCGTGCAATTGGAATTGTACAACTGTGGGACAGGGTGTGTGAATGAAATCATTGGTGTGTGTTTGTGATGAATTTTGTGTTCATAAAAGTGTATGTGTGCGTGAGAGAGACAAAGAGAGCGAGGAGGAGCGCGTGGACATTGTATGCTTTAGCCAGGAAAGTGTTATTAGTTATGTATTCCCAGGCTGATGGCTTAAACAGCGGGAGGTGTGGTGAGACGTGGAGGGCCACTGTCGCCTGATACATTGCCATCAAATGCTTTCATTTCACTGCCAAGGAAAAAATACCAGTGGAACCCTATAGACCAATTATAAATATTACTTAGAAATATTTCCCTTCAGTCCCATTGTATGTCTTTGTGACTTATCCGGTAATGCTAAAATAACGCTTGAAACATTGATACCACCTGATTTAGGCCATAACCTCACTCTCTTTGAATCTCAATGCAGGCATTGTAGCAGACTGTGCGTCACCCCACAAACGTGTGTCTGTTTTCGCCAACAGTGGTGCCCTTCATGCTTGCTTTGTGTTTATATGTGTAATACAGTAGCTAAGGTAGTCCAACAGGGAAGCTGACATTGCAGCTGACAGCACTGACTAATTCAGGGCAATTATAGTCCATGAATAGGCAAAGTTTCCCCTGCAAAAGCAGCCAACAGGTCAGCCGCACATGAGCTGAGCGAGCAAACTGTCACTGTCGACGCCGCTGTCATCACGGCTGACTGTCTGCCAGGATCCTTTCCAGCACCGAAGTTTTACATGTCTTGTGCACTCTCACACTCTCCTCTGCCTCTATTCCTGGGGCAAACACGGACTGATATGTTTAGCAAGGGGCTTCCTGGATGCAAATAGAGAAGGTCAGAGACAGCTCGCCCTGCCTACGCCATCATAACTCAGTCCTCCTCCACCGCTCACCAGCAGCAAAGTATGGTCAATGAAACAGTAATGTGTTTTCTGGAAGACTGGAAGCAGAGAGAAACAGCTGGCCTGGATCTCTCTGGTTTGAAAATGTGCCTTCCAGCTCCTCAAAAGCCAACTGACGAGCTGATGTTATTTCTTTAACCCAAACCAAATCAAAATGGAAAAAGTGAGTTGTCATTTTACATGAAGTTACCTGTTGTAACTATTTATTGGCAACCAGTGGCTGGCCGCAGTGATCTCCTGGCATCTTGCATCTCAAATGAGATAAAAATGTGTTAAGCTTCAGAGGTTCTAGTGGAAAACAATTGGCCAGCAGCACATTAAGTGTTCTTCCCAAAATGTCAAATCATTCCTTCAAAATACTCAGAAAGTATCACTTGATGAGCATAATGGGGCCACCTCACTGTTTAATATTCTGTTTTGAGGACAGGGGCAATGTGAGTTGTGTCAACATGAAAGAACCTGCACACGTGGGTGTTTTCACTTATTATGGCTGATTAAGCCTTTTCACATAGTGAAACTGGGTGGAGCTCTGGTGTGAATTAAAAAAGGTCACTTAGCTCAACGTACCAACAGAACAAATAAAGACGTAAGTTGCCCTAACAGGTGCAACAGGACAATGAGGGTGTCAATCAAGCAAAGTCTATACAAGCCCAGGTGTTTTACTTAAGTTCCCAGATTTGTCTTATGCAGTTTGGGCTTGTACAGACTAAGGTAATCAGGGAAAATAAGTAAAACACCTTTGTGGGCTTCCATAGGTGTATAGGGCCTTTAATAATCATCGTTTCCAAGCAAATATCTGTTGTTCATTAATGTCTGTTGTGACTGGTATTTTTTAAAGAGAGGCTATTGAGACAAGCAAAAAAGCAGGGCACCTTTAATAGAGCCCAGCTACACTGTATCATACTGATGCAAAAGAGAGGAAATGAGACACAAAACAAATGGCACGTGACTTAAAATATGTACATTTATACACATGCAAGGGTAAAGGGCTGTACGTGATCTGTAGGTGAAATGAACGACAGTCAGGAACAAAACATACATGGAGGAAATAATATGAACTAAACAAATATGGCTACAGAACACAAGATGTGACACATTTAAACCGTAAAAACCATACATAGCTGTAGTCATCTCCATTCCGCATTAACTGCAGGGATTCAATGTATAATTGTATGTATTTGCAAGTAGTTAAGCAGGTCCTCCTTTTTCCACTCTTAGGCAGAGTCAACGCTGAATTACTTTTCAGAAGGGAGAGGAAGAGTTGCTTACAATAAAGGAAGAGGTATTTCACTGCACATAGACCCATGTAAGTATATATACCTATTTAGCTTAGATACTGTATGAGTGTAGCTTTTAGGCATTATCAGGTTTAATACTGTATCTGCATAGCATTGACCATACATTCATCCCCATTCACACAGTACGTAAACCATCCTCATCTACACAAGAGAGAGAACAGGTATACAGAGGAAGCCATTGTAGAAGTCAATAATAAGTCGAACATAGAAGGATTTGCTTTTATTCTGTTGGAATTCCAAGGAATGGTCTGCTTAAGAGTGAGTGGAGAGACATTAGAGCTTATTTGGCAAAATGTATAATAAATCCACCAAGAGGACTTACACAATGGCTACCACTGTAGTGGATCAAACAATAAATGCACCCAACTTTGTAAAAAATAAACTATGTGTTTTTTTTGTTTTTTTTTCATGTGTGTTAAATTGTATTTGAATCTGCATGTGTGCAGACCAACCTTCCACTTGTTTTGAAATTCCATACCATCATTTGAGAGAGGAAGATAAAACCTGATGTCACACCATCAGCGAGATGTAATGGAAAAGGCAATATGTAAGTTCTTGATGCTTCCTGAAGAAGGGCCTGTTCTATCATAACAATTTTGATCATTTGGTAAGTTATACATGCATTAATGTGCAATTCAACAAGCAAACACACAAATTTTGGATGCACAATAAACATTAAATCAACAATGTACAGACTTTGTTCAAACGTCCAGAATGTGTCCATTTATGTCGAGTTGGAAAATGACGTGCATTCCTGCTTTAATTGTTTAATAGATTTTTTTGCATTGTTTGCTATGTAGTATGGAGCATACAAGCACAGTCCATTCATAGCTAAGGGAAAAGAAAAGAAAACCCCATTCAGCTCAATCAGTTAAGAACATTTTGTTGAATCAGAACCTCATACACTCTATCAAATCTTTCCACCTATATACAGTAACATACTATACACACCTAGTTTGTCTGCACAATATGTTCAGCCGTGCAAGTGTGCCTGTGCTCTACCTGTGAACTCATTACATTCTAATCCCTGCCAAGGTACACAGTCATTAAAGTATATCAAATCTGCTGTTCTGAGCCAGGCACCTGGGATTGATCTATCAATCTATCATGCATTCCTTAATCCTCGTAAAGAAAATGAGTCGAGTTTTCAAATGAGCTGAATTCTTCTGCCTGGCTGGCAAATGGTGTAGTGGCCGTGATGGGGTTTTTAGCCTGAAAGGATAAGTAAAAACCAGCAGCAGAAAAAGAAGATATAAGATTTGTACTGCAGTACTGTTACTGTATGTAAAATATGTATGTGAATGTGTATATGTGTAAGTGTTTTTAAGTAAAATCAGAATGATGCAGTCCCGTTCTGAACCACAAAGGGTAGGGCTGTATTGGTGTCTGTACACGCAAACGTCTAGCCCCAGAACAGCCTATTCTTTGTAGATGAGCGTGCATGGGATTAGCTTGTGCAAACACCCACGTCGGTGATGCTGCAGGACAAGGAGTTTCTGCAAGAGCCCCCCATTTACAGTCTCCTACAACGTTGTCCTCTTCTCTTCCCCATCTTGCTCTCCATTTTTATTTCTCCATCATTACCATCCATCCATGCATCCATCCGTACGTTGAGGACAGGAGTAAGGATACTATGCGCGATATGTATATGATATGAGTGTCTGTGTGCATGTATGTGGTTCCTAAAGGAGCAGGGTATGGTGGGGGTTTCACAGAGGGAACTGGCATCAGAACAGGGTCCACTGCAAGCAAAGTGCAGCAAAGAGCAGTGCAACGCTCCAGGGTCGTGCCCAGCAAGCTGACGGCGAGCCCCCTATCACCCTTACTGGGGGGGGTTTGGAAGGGTTCTCATGTGAGCTGTCACCTCCAGGCTGTCTCCCAATGGTTTTTTCCTCAATGGAGACTTCTGTGTGTGCTGTGAGAGAAAGAAACAGAAAGAGAGAGAAGGGAAGAGAGAAACAGACAAGGATAAATGGTTTGGCTCATCATGGTAATCATGGTAATTTGCTTTAATGTTCAAAGTCTTTTGGGGCATGTACAATTGTATATTAGGGGCTCATAATCATCCAATCACTATTCCCATCCCCTCGTTCCAAGGGTTTTCAAAAACAATCAGACATAAAAATGATTTATGATTATGTCTGTTACAGTTAAAGTGAGTTCATATATACAACAGAAGAAGCACAGCTGTGGTTGTTTATGTTAAAAGCACCCATCGTTTATTTTGAAGAGTGCTTTGAAAATTTTCAAAAATGCATTTCCATTGCCACTGTATTACTATTGAACTACTAACTTAAATAATTTAGTCTAAGTTACACACACAAAAAAACAGTGCCACTATAGACCGTATTTTTTTGGTCCATGGGACACGGCAAAATAAAAAATGAACTCCCACTGCCATCTCCACATACATTTCATGATGGAGAGCTGACTGTGTGTAATTTCCAGCAGCAGATGATGGACAGCCCTCAGTGTGTCATTACAGCCAATCAGAGATAGATCAGTGTGATGAGGGTAGGGCAGACATTAAGCACCCATTAGATCACAGTCCCCGCAAACACACATATAAAGGTTACACACACAAACACTTTCCTGCTGACATTGGTGAAATCCCAGCTTTCCTTAAAGAGGACTTAACTTATGCCTCTAATCCTGCTATTTTTCCAGTTTCCTTTAAACTTGAACACTTCTAGCCTCATACAGCATCATCACCCTGGCTTCTCACTTCTCTTTGGGATGCCACCGTGTGTTGGTGTCTCTAAAATTGAAAGGAAATTAATTCCTTCTGCTCATTACCTATCTTCCTCACGGCTCTTCTTCATAGATCCTGGCCAGACCCAACCCATCCCGGCTAAGTACGTCAATTGGTGGGAGACAGATTACAACTCTCGGCACAGCAAAGCGCACTTCACCCTCCTAGTTACCAAGTAAATGCCAGCTAACCTGCATCACTAAGACCTTACAAGGGTCATACATTTAGTTTGTACCCACGTGCAGGAGTTGAGGGATTTGCAAACCTTGTGTGAGGGCCTAGAGAGGGAAAAAGTGAAATGACTGTGTTGTGATAGGGAGTAAGCTAGTTATCAGAGTACTAATAGTACTTAAGCCCGGTGTCAAAATGTATATTTCAGCTGTCATTGTCACAAAAACAAGCAAAGTTTGCAATGATTCCCACAAGTGTGTGTTAAACTGATCTGCACAGAATTCAGTTGTCTAATTAAATTCAGTTGGAGCCTTGTGTGATGACCTGTCTGTCAAGCAACTGGATAGCCATGTGTGTGATAAGTAATGAGATATTACACTCATATCAAATGTGAAAATCCTCAGCAATCTCATGCAAGAGCTTTGAATACCTATCAAAACTAAAACCCTTCTTCACCAACATAAAATAACTAAATGTCTTGCTCTCTTTAAGCTGTCATCCAATAATAATTTTCCTCTCGCACCTGGCATGGTCAAATGTGTAAACCTAAGAATACAATGTTTTTGTAGAATGGACATCAACCCATCCCTACTGTGCATGTGTATGCATGTGTGAATAGGGCTAGGCAAGGCTCTGGAGAGACGAGTGTTTCCCGTGCCAATGGTTTTTGTTGTTCCAGTAGACAATAGACAAAGACATCATTTATCCCAAATCAGATTGCTGTTATTGTTTCAGTGGAAATGGGCTGCATCTCATCAGGGAGATGTCAGAAAACAGCATTTGAATGGGCCAACACAACACGAATAATACTCCACTGCAGGCTAACCAACTGGCTAATTAATGGAGCAGGTCCTTGCCAGAACAACCAATTACGGCATAGACAATAGTACTGCAAACTACTTGAAGTGTCTTTTTTATCTTTTTGTTGGAATGCATTGTATTAGAATGCTTTGGATTTTTAAAATAAAATAAAATTGGATGCAATAAAATGAAACTACAAAGCAGAGAGTCAATACCCATTAAACTAATCATCTAACCACTTTTTTAGGAAAAGCCAAACGATGCTTAGAGTGGCACCAGCTGGGAGGGGCATAAAAGAGATGATATAAAAATATATATATATATATTTGTATAACATATATTATGTCTCATTTTCTTTTATCTATAAAAATTGCATCTGATGTGGCAAAAAAATGTATAAATAAACCAAAGTTCACACTACACCACACATGCACTAAAGTAGTATTTTGAGCTCATCAGACCAGGATGAGACCCTGGAAAAGAACCAGAACACGTACAGGAGATTATATCCTAACCAGAGAATGTTCCTGTATTCTCCAAAATGAGATGGAGGACATGGCTGGGGAAAAGTATGCCTGAGCTGATATCATGTGCTGCTCATGTGACTTGGACCCAAAAAAGTGGCCAAAACCTGATTGATGGATCACTGTTGCAGAAGGGCTGTGGCATATCAGTTTGAAATATTTTTTTGCACTGAGAATATCTTTTATAAATTATATTTGAACAATTCTCAAAGATGACATTGTTGGCAAAAAATGTGGTTTGAAGTCTTGAAAACAGAAAACGTCTGTTGTGAAATAAAGACAGTGAAGTACTCCAAAACACAGCTCTACCATTTGACAGGTGTAGTAAAATTTTACATTATTTTATACTGACATGTAATAATGCATTGTGTCATATTTTAACAGTTCTTAACATTTATTTTGGCAGATTTACTATGAATGGTTCTCAACATGTGGGGAAATGATAACATTTTTTGCCATGTCACATACAAATAGTTTAATTATCAATAAATCTATATATGAGTAATATATAAGTTATAAAGTAGATGTAGAAAAGATAAAACCTTAAGAAAAAGTGGTGTATTCAAATAGTTAAGTCCCCAAAAGCAAGCAACAACTTGAGGTACAAAGAAATGAAAAACCAGGAGGGCAGGAGGATAATGGAATGTGATGTTGTTGTCATAATGAGACAATGTTAGCAGATAAGCCGTGCTTCATAAGCTGGCTCTTGTGTAAATCCCCCAAATATGGTGGGGAAAAGAAGGGAGAACAAGCAAGACAGAAAAACAGACGGTGGGAGGGAGTGAAAGATGACGTAGGGGGTTAGGAGAGGAAAACAGTTTGGCTTTTCAGTATGAGGTTGAAGAACCGTCCTCACTCATATCAAGGCAGATGGAATCCATCACCTCAGGCGACTTCAAGGCTATTCAATGGCAAATCGACATACTTCTCTCATTACAGCAACAGTCAATGACATATGTTCCCCACCAGTAAGACAAATGTGACTCGATAGGTAAAAAGCTTTATAATAGGCAATGAACAGTGACAGAAAAAATAAAAACAGGGTGAAAGAAACCCGAGAGACACATAAAAATGAGTGCTAAAAGGTCTGTACGAGATCACAGGCCTTAACATCTTGGAAGAAGTGTGCAAATATGTGTATGTGTAAATGTGTGTGTGTGTGGGACCTATACTAGTATAAAGAATGAGTTGTGGTAGCTGTCATTTGTCATTAAAGCATGCAGTAGAGAGTCATGGAGAGGATGGGGGATCATGTCACTTTGCACATATGAACCTCCAACACTGATATATAGTGACTGTGTTACTACACATATAGGACACGGAAACCACACAGCTTAACCCAAGCCTGTAGCTTGTTGAAGAGGGATGTTCTGTCTTTTGCCACCTTGCTGACCTCTGTGTTGGCTGAGTGTGTGAGAAATGGTTCATAGAGTCCTTTGCCACTAATGCCTCTCCAGATGGGCAGCTTGTGTGTTTGGAGGAGCCTCCATTTCCCACTGGCGAAGAAGCAACAGCTGCCTCTAACAAGCCTGGCCACAGCACTGAAGAAGAGGTGGACCTCGGGCTTTGGCCAAGAGGAAGGATGTGAGGAAGGGAGGAAGGGAGGAATAAGGGTTGGAAGGTGAGTGGGAGGAATGACAAATGCCTTGGCCATCATTTCTTTGGTTCTCATGGGCAACCATGTCAGTTTTCTATTGCTACTCTCCTCCCTCTCTCTCTCTCACTCCCTTTCCTTCTCTCTTCTCCTGTTTATTTCCTTTGGTTTGCCAACCCACAGCCACTGCTTCCACACAGATTAAAATCCACAAACCTGTGCAAAGGGAAGAAGCGAACTGTTCTCCAACAATGCTCCTTTTGGCTTAAACTGATCAGATTTTGTCTCTCTTTTCCTTAGTGTGTCATACATACTATAGACAGGAATACACACACACAGACGGCAGAAGCAGTACCAGGGCAACAGGGCAAACCAGGGAACTAAGCTCCATATGTGTTGTGCATGGCTGTGTGTGTGTGTCTGGCATGGTGTGCAAGCCTGCATGCGCTTGGCTGAACACTAGCTGCAGAGCTGTAATCCAGTGAGGAATGGTGCTACTGTATATTGGGGCTTAGCAAGTTGTCACACTATATGCTATCGAGTTGACAAGGCAGCTTTTCCAGACTGAACACAGACTTGTGGACATTACAAACATAATAACTGTTCTATGCAATTCAATTTTCTATTTCACTGAACTAGGATCTGCCCAGAATGGTGTTGTAGCGTCTCAGTCTTATTACAGTGTAACCTGCTGTTGTCCAGCTCCACACAGAAGTAAAATGTGTAAATAGAAGACGTCCAGCTGTTTATCGCGGGCTTTAAAGAACCTGTGGCAGTTTTCATTCCTCTGCCTGCTGTGTACAATTATAAAGACGGTCAGAAGGTGGAGGTTTGATTTATGGAACATTGAGAGTGTGGTAGAGGTTGGGTCTGTAACTTGCTCCTACTCTCTCTCGTTCTCACAATCTTCCCTTCTCTAAGCTAACACCCCTGCCTTGACCTTGAGGGTCTTCTCTCTGCTAAGCAGTTGATGGGAGACGGATGCAGGGGGAGGTTGTAAAGCAGCTCACGGGCCTGGGTTCTGACAAGGCCACTGGACCTGCCTCGTGGCGATGTTTCATTAAGAGAGGTGACCTTTGACACATTTTTTACCACTTATACAGGCCGACACATAGATGGACGCATGGACAAAGGCGCAAATATTTAGGCATGCTCATGATATGTACACACACAGACGGACATGGTGTTTGAGATTTTTAGTAAGACGAGAGAGTCACCCCTCTTGACATTGTGTGCTTGGTTCTATCATACAGTAAGTTCAAGACTTAGACTCAGAGACAGTGGAAGTACAGTTTATCCAACTGTTCCTTTCCTGTGACTGCTCTGCCAAGTGGCTGAATAATGACACTGTTGATTTGCTAGATCAATCCTTGTAAAACAAGATCTTTATGCAATAGCCAATATGTCTTAAAAGCGTGGCTGCCAGCTCACCGTTTTTCAAATGCAGTGAAGTCAGTCAGTTAAAATGATTTGCATCATTAGTCTCTGTCATTAACAGGGGCAGAGCATTCTCCTATGATCCACCATGATGTGTGACCTTTTGCTGATATTTGCTACCTGCCATATATCCCTTTGAGCGAAAAAGACTTTCTGTTTCCCAATTGAGGGGAGCAGATAGACACAGATGTGGTACAATGTCCCACTACTCCCTTTTAGTACAAGCACACATTCCAAGTTTTATGATGGTGGATCTTACTCTTACTTGTGTAGATAAGCTTTGTGCTGGCCAAACAATATTAAGGAATATTGGTTGCAACATTATCATTTTCACAAAATACAAAACTTAATTGCAGGTGGAGTCCCATGCACACCAAGTGGTAAGTCTCTTTTTATCTCTGGGTAAAACCAGCATTACTGAGACACAGAGTTAACTATCTGCCACCGACCAGACCTTTGGACACCAATAAAAGACTGATGCTGCCCTTGGTGGCAATGGATCACAGGTGTCCTGACATTGTTTGGTACCGCTAGAGAATGTTAAAACTCTCTGGGTCACTATGTTTTGTAAGGCTTCTTTTTCACTGTCTCACACAGAGACATTTACCTTCCCAAGCACTCACATGCTTCCTTATCTCTTTTCACACACACTTTCTTACAGAAAGGGTAAGGTTAGAGGGTGGAGAGAAGGGGAGGATGCATTCACACAGTTCATTACTGGCCGTCCATCTCTGTGCTGTTTTTGTCCACGACTCACTCTTTATGTGGTGCCATGTCAGACAGGGGCTCCCTTGCCCCCCCCCAAACTAATCTCCCTATTCCGTGTTTTATGTAACACACTGAATTTCCGTGCACACACACATAAACTCACTTCTCTGGGAACTGTCCCTCTTGTTCACAGGCAACCTATATAGGGAATCCAGGACTGGTACAGGGTCTCTGGCAGGCCACTCAAGGGGCTAAAGGGGCAAAAATACAGGGGCACCAGTGGGGTACACATCTTTGCCTAGAACTAACCTAGCAACGGGCATAACAGCATGGCAACTCCAGAGCAGGGATCAGTGCAATGGAATCTGCCCAGTGCGATTCTTGGCTGTACTAGACTATTAAGCTCCTTGGCAAGATTAAGATTTACTCCCCTATACACACACACACAAACACAAACACACAGGAACAAATAGGCAAAAGGGGCCCTGGGAGGACAGTGACCTCCACCAGTCAATGTGACAGATTCTCGATGGAGGGGAATCCTGAGGAAAAAAACAGCCTCTATGCAAGAGAGAAGTTAAAGGCCCAGTACAAGTCCTTAATCTCACACATAGATGCAAAAACACCACATTCCCCACCAGAACACTGATTTGTTCAGTGATACCAGTGTTCAGTCACACATACCTAACACTACACCTGCGTGCACTCAAACACCAGATACCTCCAGGGTTTCTGTTTTTTGGTGGTGGTCCTGGAAGATTTCAATGTCCTGGACAAATGGGAGAAAATCCGGTCAAATATTATCTGTGTTTATTAAGCTTAAAAACAATTGATAGCGCTATGTGCATAATGCTTTTTTTAAAAGTAAATAAATAAATATTAGGCTAGCCTGGCCTAGTTCGTTCCTTAAGCTTTGGCTACATTGAACACATGGCCTATATGATAGTGAAAGTACCGCGGAATGTATCTTTTTACTGGCTACACCTGCAGCGCACATACGGCGTGAGGTCACAGTCAAAACAAGATGGTGAGATTTTTTTTCTGGGATTGTGTGAGGTTGTTTCTTCAATTTTTTGGACCCAACAAAGCGCTGTGAAACTTGTACTTTTTCACCGAGTTAGTGTAATAATCCCTGTTTGATACAGATTAGCCGATATATAGGATGGTGGTCAAAAAACGGTAATTACCAGATAATGGAAACCCTGGATGCATCATTACATTTGCAGGTGTCAGGTTGTCAGGTTGTCCTTGTAGACAGACAAGCGTGAAGAAGAGAGAGGAGAACTCACATCCATATTCTTTTGCTCTCTCACTTTCACACACATGCATGCACATACTTCATGGCCATCCATTATAGTCAAGAGGGAGTGCACATCAGGTAGCACTCTAGAGACACTGTCACCGTGTGTGTCTCCTGACATAACATTTCACACACGGATCCCTCCCCCTGCCCACTGGAATCAGCCAAGCAGTACAAAGTATCACCTGTTCTACACTGTTTCTCTCTCTCTCTCTGATTTTGTGTGCAGTCTCGCCTTGAGTATCGAGAATTCACACATTTCACCCTTCAGCGATTGCTGTAGATGTTCAAGTGACACTAAGGGTTGAAGTAGGGAAAAGAGGCTTTAGTGTGTGTAAACTGTCATTAAGGTGCTACCTGCTCAGTGACACCAAGTGGCAGCAGCCGTGCCCAGAAAAAAAATATGATACAGAGAATAAAATGCAGCTTTGTGTTGCTCCATGTGACCAGCCTCCTCTGAATTAAACTGATCTAAGTGATACTTGCCTTTTCAACTTCAAAGTGTTTTCAGAAATCTGTGTGGGTTAGGAAAAAAAAAAAAGTTGTGCTGTGATGTTATAAATGTTTGATTTTGTGGGGGTGAGTCAAATACTTTGATGTAAACTCTTGGTTGCATAACTGACTGCAGTTATAGAATCAAATTACTTAGAACTGTGCACTAAGCACGCTGTCAGTGGCCCTTGCTATCTGATCTGTAATCAGCTGAAGCAGTGAGAGGTTAGACCCCTCCCAGCCCCCCGGCCTGACAGTCTGTTCCAGGTTCAGCTATAATTGCCACATCAATTATGGATAAGGGAGACAGGCTTTGTTGCTCTCACCGCTGGTCAATACGATAGGCCTTTAATGAAGTGACTTGTCTTGCGTGCACCATACCTTTGATGCATACACATAAATAAAGTCACACACAGACTTGCACTGCAGGTAGTCAATACAAAAAATTGGCTCACTGCTACCAACCTCCATTATCTGACCTCTCATGCAATGCTAATACACCTCTGCTATCTAAAACAGACACTCTGCTCATGGTTTTGCTTTAAAACCAAAGTTTGCATCTTTTGAGTTTGAGATGGAAATACCTGTCTCAGTGGGAAAATCCCACCCCAAGTCCTTGCATGATTTCTCTCTTTCTTCCCTCAACTAGACTGTATTTCCCCCTGCATTCCACAGCTGAGCTGAGACAAAGAGGATCAGACTCATCCCTGCTTATCCTTCTACTGTATTTTTCAATATCAATGGAATGTCTGCAGTTATTTGTTCAGTGCCGTGTTACAGCAGGAATGCCAGTTTCTGTGTTAGTAGCCAGGGCTGGGGTCCAGGAGAGTCAAGAAAGTCAAGGGGGTCATTCACGCAACACCCCTTCACCCTCCCTTCTCAACCCCCAGCAGAGAAGCCTGAATATGGGCATTAATAAAGCAGCCCAAATAAACTAGGGTCATCACTAAGTCGCTTCAGCTGTAGGTCTGTCTGTTAGTGTGTAGCCCGCAACAAAATATTTCTGCAAATTTATTCAGTACTGATTACATCTGGTCCCAGAGACAACCCAAAAGTTAAGTCTAAGCTGAGTGGGAGCGGGGGTGGAAGAGTATTTTTTAAAATTCAAGTCATATCTATTATATATATATATATATATTTACTGCCTCGAAACCTGTATATGTTGTATGGATTTCTTGTTATATTAGTGAATAACAGCTCTGTCTGTGGTACTGTAGTTAAGACTTTTATGTGGCTACCGTATCAGACCACTGAGTCACTAGCAGTCCTTGCTCCTCTGCTAGTAAACTTCATAGCAACCATACAAAATGCTGAATTCTATGTATCATTTTCACTGACTTCCGAGGTAGTAACTCCCACCACTTCCTTTAGTTTATAACCTGTTGCCACACCAGAGATTCCTGGTGTTTCCCATCCAGGCTCCCAAAGGTGTGCTGGAGAGGCTCAATCATAAAGGCCTCACTGATACTGCTTAGAAAGGAAATGATGATGCTGGCTAATGAGAACCATTCTCCTCTGATGGCCGCACGCCTAGGGAGCCCTTCAAGCTAATATGCTCTCAAAGTGCCATAAAAACCACAGGGCAGAATGTGCCAAGCTAGGAAAAAAAAGAAAACTGCTGAAAGGAATGGTGGAAGATGGTATAAAAAGGGATGGATGCTGGCAGTAGAAAATGGGACAAAGTTGATCACAAATGCTGAAGTTAAAACAAAAACTGTGTGATACAGTGATAATAATAAAACAGAATATCTGTCAGGTAGTTTAAGAGCTAATAAAGGGGTTTAAGCACATATTATTCAAAGGATTATCCCTGTAATTGTTCGGTTTGAAGATTGTCCTTCCCTATATTAATTCATAGGAAATGATTCAGAAGTTTCTCAGAATCATTCATAGATTTTGTTAATGCAGCTTTTGAGAAAAGTAAGCAATGTTACCGTCAAAGTCAGATAGAACAAATAGATGACTCTGCTTATCTGAGTGAAAATGTGACTCACTCCTCCCACATCATTCCGCAAACCAGACCATATTCTTGCCCAGCAAAAGCCATCTCTGATCCTCTTGTTCCTTACTCTCCAACCCTACTTTGCCCTGCGGAGCTCTCTGTCAGCCCCTTGAGCTTCAGATGAAAGGCTAAGGGAAATGGCAGTCCTACTGGTAATATCCGCACCGGGAAACAGCCACTACATCTGCTGGCCAGCCGGTCTCTACGCACGCCAGTCCCGAGGGGTCCTGGCTCAGCCCAGGACCTAGGATGGGAAGATCAAGGGATGGATTGGCTCTACCCAGCCTGGCAGAGAATACAAGCCCCCGCCCCCAGTTTGAATCATAGGTCTGTATGCTGCAATCGCCTTCTCTGAACTTCAGCCCTTAACGTTTTATTCTCATGTCAGCTGTACTTTCATGCCTATGTTACCTCTTTTACTTCAATGTCATATGATATTGCTCTATGGTACTACCCCTCCAATGGTTTAACTTTCTCAGACCTGTTTCTTTCTCCTTCACCTCTACTTCTGACCTTGTGTCCTCTCTCAGAACCCATCTTGCGAAACTTCTCCCTTAATCATCGCTCTATTCTCCATCTTGCAAGTTTGGTGAGTGCAGGGCAACAGCAGGCTGCAGTGGGCTTGGGGCCGATCCAGTGTAATCCCGCTAACACTGGTGTAGGTTGGCCATATCCTGCCCAAGCAGCCGTTCATTTCAGGAATGTGCTTTTCCTGCCAGGGCGAACAGCTGCCGCACACCTTTACGGCCTTATAGGCTTTGGAGAAAAGTTATCTGCATGCCTTTGACATTCAGGTACAAACTCACTGGCAAACTAAGAACTTTATGATGCTGATAGGTCAAAGTTGAATCACTGTATCAAGGCAAGGTTCAAGGTTATAATCTATTAAATATTATACAGTCTTTTGAACACTCAAATAAATGTTTTATACTGCCATGGATAGCAAAATATAAACTGCATATTACACTGGACATTGATCGATGGGGAGCACAGATTTTGCTCTGGTGCCCTTCAGCCTTAAATTCAAAATCTGCTGATTGGAGCTTTCTTTTCTTATGCCACACAGAACCACCTCTCCATGTCTTTGAATGTGTGTGTGTGTGTGTGTTTTAAACATAGAGTGAAATTCACTAATTTCCTCGATTTTTTTGTAGGAATGTCCACAAAACGAGCAGCTGTGTGATTTGAAATAGCATTCAGTGTTTGCTTTCCTTGGGGACACACACACGACAAGGCTACACACAACCCCCTTCTGTACGAGGGCATGCAAGGAGAGACAAGAAAAGTTAATATATTTGTCCTTCTGTTCAAGAATAACAAAAGCACACTGATCCACTCATAAATCTTTGCATCTTGTCATATTTAAATAATTATGTTCTTTGACAGGATGGCAAAGCAATCATTGCCACTGGCTTTGTGCTAATAGACAGGTTTAACCACTGAAGTGCAGAGTGTGTCAGCATTGCTGTGGGTGTCTTCACTTTCTTGATGAGCTCACCAGTGTTCCAGACAGATGGTGTTTGTTACTAAAAGAGAATTGTACTCTCATGGCTGTAAGGTTCACACTTTTTCTTGCTGCACATCCCTCTGGTTCAATCACAGGAAGTGTTTATCCATGCATTTACTTCACCTCCTCCTCTGAGATAGACAACCTGCTTTCTCCTCCTTTTGTTTTTATGACTTCTCACACCTTTGTCAGGCAGATTGCCAAAACAGCAGCACAAACACTATACAGCAGTCAAACTCAAAAGGTGTCGCAGTGGGAAACTGTTCTTTTTAAAAATCTCCCACGTTCCATCCTAAACTCTTTTACGATTTCATAAAAAATAAACGCAAACATATACTGTATATTCACGGCACTTTCAGTATCAGACAAAAATAACGTCTTTCTCCTGATTGGCCTGTCTGTTTTTCTAGATCTGCACAAAAGGCCAGAACAAAAAGGCTGTGCCTAATCTGCCAGAGACTCAGACAAGGCTGCTGGACTCGCGGAAGCAGACAGACAAATGACTGCTCTACCTTTTGATGCACAGACATTTGGAGTCTCCTCTCTCTTCCTAATGGAGAGATAGCGGTATAATGTACCACTGTGGGTCTTTTAGAGATTAATACGTTAATGAGCTAGCTACAAATGAATAGCTCCTTTGGAAGGAGCAGCCATAAGTGTTCCCGGGCTAATACAGTTAATAAGCCGTAGTCACGCCACAAAATGCACCACAGAAGAGGCTCTCATAGCTGCAGGGGAGAGCGATGATATGGTTCATTAAAGATCCACTGATTTATTTCCCTGTTCATGGCTGTGGTCATGGCAGTTCGTACATGACCAGGCCTTGTTTAGTTGGCACCCAAAGTACACTAGCATGTCTCCAGGCAAAAGGAGCAGGATCTGAACCAAGATCAAACAGGCATGACATCATGCAATCAGACTGCACTTTCTTTTGGTAGTGAAGAGCTAATTCTAAAAAGAATGTGACTTTGGACTTTGTGTCAAATAGTAACACTGTGCTTCACATTCATAGCTCAGTTTTGGGTGCCTACAATCCTTTGGTTTTCGCAATCACTGATCTGAGGTATGTATGTTGTAGCCACAGAGGCTTTATGTGCATTCATAAAGATACATTCAGTATGCTGGCGGCCGTGCGCATGCATTCTATCTCCTCAGTTAGATTTGCAGCAGTTCCGTCACATCTGAGTGATGATAGAGACAGTGAGTCTGTTCTCTGCAGATTAGTGCTGTTCATTAGCTTGGTGATGAAGTCTCTCTTAGCAGAACAGTGGGCGGTCATGCCCCCTTTTAACATGGACCTTGGGAGCTCTGCCACAGCTACACAGAGGCAAACAAATGCACAGACAGATGGAAGGTACATTTACCCCTGTAATGTATTACGTTAGCCAACTAAGGAATTCATTTAACAGCTTCCAAAGTTGATGTTTTCATAATCAATAACAGTTTAACCAATATAAGTCATACGGCAATAAGATACACGTAAATCCAAATAAGTCAATATTGCATTGAAATGCTAATTGTAAAACCTCACTTGGTGATCAGTGAGGCAGATGTCAAAAAAACATCAAGATAAATTGTCACAAGATGTCAGATGGAGAGTTTATTAGGTATTAGTAGTTAAATTAGTTGAAAAAGGTCCTAAAAATGTTAAAAGTTAGAGAAAACCCTTGTCCCCAAACTGGTCACTTCAAAGAGCTTGACAGGGAAGTGTGTGAGAACAGCACATGATCGAAAAACGGAATTAAAGAATGGCCATTATCATAGCTTTTATCCACCTGAAAGCTTCGGAAATTGGCAAATGGCTGAACATACCCACAACCGAGTTCAAAGCCAGGCTTGGCTGGTGTAATTGAATAATGTCCAAAAAATGGACTGTCCATGCGTCACAGGATAAGTGTTGCCCACTACTTGGCGTCAGCCTTCAGTGTAGTCTTATAGTCAGGAGTTTTTTTTTTTCTATTATTTGTTTTTCTAGATACCAATAGGTCAATCATCTTTCCAAGCAGCATGATTTTGTTACTGGATGACAAATATTATTTTGAAAGCTAAAGGACAATTGTACAGGCAACAGGGCTCACCAGGATATGGATTTATATTTTGAGCACAGACTAATGGGTTTTGTTCTGTAAATCACAGAGAGTGGTTTTGATTTATTATCACCTGCTGTTGGATACTGCTGCTGCTGTCAGAGCTCTAAGAAAGGCTGGCATGTTTTATCCACATCGCAACAAGGAGCAGGGCAGGAAGGACCTGTCCAGAGCTGTGTGTAACTGGGAATGTAATGGCTATTGATTGGTGTTTTAGTGGTATTGTGGTGTGGATAGCCTTCTTGCTACCCTTTGGTAAAACTAGACCAGTAGTTTTAAGCTGTGCTGATAGCAGACTAAGCCACACTGGCTGCTGTCATCTGTTATATGCCGACTTTGAGCCCTTATGCGTTGTGAGTATTATCATACGTATATTGCAGTGGCTAATACCTTAAAGTGGGATTTTTGTTTTTTGTGCTAAAATAACTAATTTGCATTGACTTGCTGTTTTAACTTTATTTTCAGGACTAAATATAGCGAGAAGTAGTAGTAGTAAAACTGCATCAATCAAAGTACATGTTACATAAGTATAATGAGGATTGAATTACCAACTAAATAAAAAACACTAAGGGAATATGGCCTACTTCCTGTTTGTGTCTTTGCTTTTTTTTTTTTTGGAGCCCCGTGGAATTTAGTGGAAAAAACATTTTGATAGGTTAACGTCAGAGTGAAACGGAAGCGTCTTTTTTGTATTTCTGCATGAAACCGAATATATGGATGAGGTTTAGTTACTAGAGGGGATTAAATCAAATAGTTTTGAAGTGATTGGCTCTCTCAAAGGTTGCTGGGGTTTAAGGAATATGGCAACACTATATGGGGCTGTGGAGGACTGTTGGGCCTCGGCCTTGTTTAAAATGCCTGTCTGCTTGCTTGGATGTCTCAGCATACAGTGTCTCCTGATGGCCTATTTAGCAGCCACTTGAAAAAGATCTTGACCTTTACCTGGCACCTGCTACTACTGTATGCATAGGTGAGGGTATATTTGTTCCTCCACATTCCTCTCGACTCCCTCCATGCTAGTAAGACAATGGTTCATACCAGTCTCCTTTGTTTAAGTGTGTAGGTGGATAAAACCAACATTATAATTAGGGATAATTAACAATCTCTGCAGGAGATCAAATGATTCCCATCAAAGCCATACGAGTCATAACACCTCCTCAACGCCTTGTGTGTGTGCGCCCACTGAGGTAAACTGGCTTGTTGTCTCAGGATCTGAAGAACCTCTGGTGCTGCCATCTTTGCTCTAGCCTCAAGGAGACACAGTAGGCGAGGATGACAGAGTGTGAAAATGAGTTCTAAAGTGAATTTCCCTTTCCATGTAGGAGGTGAATGAAAGAGTGGCTTTGTGGCAATCCTCAGAAAATAATTCAAGGCTGTCAGAACCAGAGAAAAAAGGGAGAAAGGACACTGGCTTGTCGGAGACAGCTCTGTCCTTAGTTATACACCACATAAAATCAGCTGATTAAAGGTAGAGCACAATCAAAAATATAACAGTGATATTGTAAATCATCACAATGATTGGTGTGGACATCATGTGGAATCTTGGTGATAAAATGAGTACGGCCCTTGGATGCAAGTGAAGGAAACTTGGATAAGATTAGGGCTTATTACTGAAAAGGGGATTTTTGTGTATATGTGAGTGTGCATGTGGAGGTGGGTATCTATTACTTACAGGTTTGGCCTTGACTGTCTCCTGAGGCTTGACATCCATCTTCATCATCACAGTCTGTGGTGCTGCCCTCCTCTGTTTCCCCACTGCCCAGCTCATCCCAGGCCTCCATCTGGCCTAGTTTTGGGAATCTCTCCTGGGTTTCCTGAATGACAAACATAGTAATGCAAGGTTTATTACACACTGGTTTATGTATACTACTCATTTTACTGTTTCGTCTATGCCTACCCTTACCCAGTAGGTCAATCCTTGTAGGAAGTAACTGAATTAGTAATGGATTGCAAAGAAAACCTGATTCTCACACTCAAGTCTTCTTCATATCATATATAAGCTAAGCCTCTAATATGTAGGTCTCTTTGTGAAACATAGAGGGAATTTAAATGCTTATGTGAAACACTTTAAGTTTGCACTGTGTTAAGAATGTTTCCCAGTAGATTATTGTGGTTCCCAGTGCTCCCTGTATCCCTTATCTTGCTCTTACATATCAATCCCTGTATATGTCAGCAAGAGTCCAACAGATGATACATAGCATCCTGGAGAAACAGAAGAGCAGTGTGGGTGGTGTAAAGTGAGAGCCCTGGGTGGTAAGATGACGTGTTGCAATTAATTCCAACAAAATTTTAAGAGGAGCATTGATTGCAAGGTTGATAAAAGAGCCCCCAAAATAAAAGGGAGTTTTATAACCATGTACTATTTCCTTCGGTCAACAAAGTTTAGATGTTTTGGATAAAGCTCAATTTACCCTGATGTCAAACATCTGCAAATATCTATTTATATGTATCTGTTTATTTCCCAACAGTGCAGCGTCAATGAAATTCATAAACTATAAGCTTGTCACGTACCACACATTTTTATTAGATTATGAATCTTTTTCTCACAACTGATTGAAGATTACTGGATTGATTGATGGAATAGATAATTTGTATTTTCACTTTCACTCTTGCATCTAACTGTGATCAACATCTGGACCTATTGAAACCGTATCACTGCGTACTATAACCACAGTTCTCCATGAAGACTTTCTCTGCCTGGAGCGTGAAATACTGCTCTTTATGATGTTCCTCTCACTCAGCGTGGGGCCAACTAATTGGACCACCTGCTGGCCCTTCCTGCTGTCCACCATCATCAAGGTGGTCTTTGTTCCATCACCCCATGTCTGACAAGAAGCTCTCCTGACACAAAAACAAATTATCCTTTGGCGTACAAGGCTAAGAAAGTGGCATGAATATCACATTTGTAGAACAAGTGGAATTATATAGAGACAAACACAGTTTGCTTGTTTTGACCATCCTTTAGGTTGTGTGTGCATACACGTGCACACTCACACTATGAAACATTCATGAGAAAGCGTACAAGATCAATCCTGGTACACAGCTGACCTTCATATGGAGGGAGCAACCACTACAGATATGTTGAGAGGTGGGTGAGAGGAATGGGGGTGGGGTTAGGGGGTGGAGGGGATGACTAATATCCTTGCCACTGACACCAGACTCTGTCTGTCACTCAACGCACCTGACAGCAAAGGTGACCTTTAACCAGTTGTCTCCTAAGCCTTCAACACCCCAAAAGAACCATTTTATGAAAGTAAGCATGCTTATAAATGGAAAGCTAAGTGTAAGTTTTAATCCTGAGACAAGGCTACAAGTCTACAGCCATGTCAGCAGCTCTGTCAGGCTGTACAAAGACACAGCAGTGCTTTGCTCCAAATGTTAATGTCAGCATACTAATGTGCTTACAGTGATAGAGCAGGAATAATGTTGACCTTGTTAACATTAGGTAATAAACCAAACCAAAGTGTTGGACAAATTACAATAATGACCTGACGGCAGTACGAAATGACAAGTCAAGGGATTACCAAAGTCATAAAGATTCCTCCTCTGGGAACCAAGAATATTTGTACATTCATGGTGGTATTTCATAGCCTGGCATCACCAGACTAATTCGCAAATGCATATTAGTCTGTAGGGGTGTTACAGATGGGCGGAGACAACCAATAAGAGCAATGAAACGCCGTCCTGTCGGATGGAATGTCTTGTCAGAAGTTCAGCAAACACACATGTTTCTATCAACAGAAAGTTGAAGTGCTGTTGTTTGCTATTCTTTTAGAGAAAATTTACCATCCAGTCCAATAAATACTGCCACTGTAGCCGCCCGGGGAACAGCAGCCATCTTGGTTATTTACAAAGATACCTGAATGGCCCTCGTCTCTGACAGTCATCATATTAAACCCGCCTCATACTAGATAAATGCTTGTGATTGGTTAGCCTGATAAAACGCCATGAAATAAGTTCGAATGGGAGAGGGGCCAGACGTAATGAGCAAATGAAACATGAGCTCGCAGATTTGTCTTCCCAGGCTAGGTATTTCAGTCTAGACCTTTCTAACTAGGTAGAGAATTATATAAGAGAGTAGATGTGCCCAGACAGTCAAGGCCGTAAACTGACGAGTAGAAATAAAGATGCAAAGGAATTCACACAAAACGTAGCTGAGCTGGTGTTTAAATGTTTGATTGTCAGCAGTAATTCTGCAGTAGCTCAACCGGTGTCAAAGTCATCAGAAGAGCAGTAATAAACATATTGGTATTCTTTCTGTCTTTCTTACCAGAGTAGAGATTTTCACATTCTGCGAGGGAGGCTGGAAAAGTAGACTGCAAATTATTCTGACACTGGCGAGTACTTTTGATATTGTAACTCATTACATCTGTCATGTATCCCATTTTCACTTAATGTGACTTCACCCCCATCGCACCTAGGCCTGAGTAAGTGAAACAAGTGCCACAGTGAAATGAGTCATATTACAGCCATAACACAAGGCTAGGTTTAATGAAACTAAATTGAACCGGTAAAACATATCACTTATGCTCACCACAAAAGTGAAAGCTATTGACAATAGTTGGGTAGCTCAGTTTTCACAGATGGACAGATATGTGCAGAAAAAAATGGAAATGTAAACAATATTACATGCTGGTTTTAGTTGTGCATTTTATGGTTATGGGTCAGTTTGCATAACAACCTGTTGACAGGCTCTTTGTGTGTCCTGTACACGTTCTGCCTGTCTTGAGGCTGCAACGTGATCTGCTGTTTTAGAAGAAGGAGAGACTTTGGTTAGGGGACTTATAGCTCGTAGGAGACACACATAACACCCTATTTCCTACCCTGGCTGTTAATTATACCATGTTATAGTACCATCTATAAATCCTGCATACTGAATATGCTCTATATGTACACAAGCATATATTGTACATAACCAATATAACCAATATGTATTGTTTTGCATTTGTATTTGTCAACAATTTAGATTTAGATTAACCCATTCACCCTTTTTTTTTTTTATTGTAAAGAGACTAAATAAATTCAATTCGCATTCCATGAGTTTATGAGGAAATGCTCTGCTGAACAGCAGAGTGTTGTGTACCAACACCATCCAGATAACCATTTGGGTATTAAGCTAATAACCGTGCCATTCAGGGGATGTTTAACACAATGCTGCTTGGCCCAGCTGTCCTTAAAGCATGTTAATTAGGGAAGGAATCAATTAAGGCGCTGTCGCTGTGGAAACCACAGCCGGGCCGTTGTAGAATTGTTGGTTGGCTGCAGTCCAATGCAGTTTGTTGGTTTGTTTTGACTATGTCAGGACTGCAAAACCGCCAGCGATTTCTTTTATTTCTTTCTGTTCAAATTTCAACGCCACTGCAGTAATTTCAAAAGTAACACGCAGGGAACTTAATTGTGGTATTCCAACAACATATTGTAGCAGTGTAGAGGCAAATGTATAATTTGTCCTTGGAGCCAAAGGAAGAGAGATATACAATATTTGAATAGGAATTCTAAAAGACTGTTGAATGCATAATATGCAGTGAATAGTCTCTCTCTCCCCATCTGCTTTCTGATAGAAAAAGACTGTTGCTGCACTGAGGACCAGCTCTGGGTTTCAATGTCTTAAGCAGTTTCTCAAATTGGCTTTTTTTCCCCTATCTTCTTTAGAGTAGAAGCAGTCATCACCTCAGGGTAGAGTTATTTCAAATACAAATAACGAAGCAATGATGAAAACTATATTTTCTAGCATCAAATGATTAAGGACCCATAGATGAACAATATGGTACATTTAACACAGCAAAGGATGGTCTATTTGTGTAATCAAAAACAACAACAGCCTTTCAAAGGCTTGTGCTCCTGATCTGTAACACTGTAGTGTATGGTAAATGTGAGCAAGTGGGCAGAATATTTGAATAGCAGCAGCCTTTATGTAACGTACAATGCAGAAATCTACTGTTGCTTTAACCCTACATGGACAGATGTCTTTGTTCTCACATGACTAACCCTAACCCTTTGCTGGTGGATTAGATGGAGCTTTACTGTTTCAGGACAACCTATTGATAGTAAAAACATGCTTTAAAATATTTTGTATAAAGTTAGTTATTATTGATATTATATAGCTATTTCAATACTTTTTATGAAACTGGTCTGAACTGTACTTAGTTGAAGAGTATCTTACTGCAATTGTGTGCTCCTTAAATTATGATGCACATAAGCAAACTAGTGACCTGCGATTTGCCTGTCTAATCTACTTCATCCAGAAAGGTTTCATCATCCTATAGGACCTGCTGCTGTTTTACATGTGAGTGTAGCTTATCCACTAACGATATAAGGACTGGATTAAGAAAACTGAGAAGGATGTGAATTCTGAAATATCAGTTCAAGTGTTGCAACATCTTATATAAGATTTGCAACTGTACATGCCAAATAAAACAAACAGATAGTGACTGATTGACAAGAAAGAAACAGACAGACACTGATGTGATAGAAGAGAGGTAGAAGGGGTGAGAATTGGAGAGGAAAATAAGTCTTAATTTCCACAGTATTCAGACAGGAAGACTGAGCTTGTAGCTGTACAAGCAGGTGAGGGGGCTGAGGGTGCAGGGGTTGAAAAAACAAGATGCCATCCTTTATACTTAAAGCTTTCCTTAAAATTACCCTGGCATCCAAAGACAAATCAGGTATTCCCATACAGCTTTGAATGAAATCCCAAATCATGAAATATTTTCTAGTTACCCCCCTCACCCTGCCAACTCATTCTCCTTTCTTTCTTTTCAAAAGCATTCTTCAGTCAGAGGATGATAGCAGGTTTCAGAACATCAAGGGGTGCATTCCTGCATGTATTTGACTGCATCCTAATCACACAGAAATCTGTACTGCCAGTAGTAACCAATCACGTGTGTGTGTGCTGTACATCTATCTTTGTGAGAACCAATATGAGTTTTAGACCATGGGAGTGAGGACATTTGTGGAAAGTGAGCACATTCTGGCCGGTCCTTACAACTTCAATGGGCTGCTTGAGGGTTAAGACTTGGTTTTAAGGTTCAGGTTAGAATTAATTTCAGGTTAAGGTTAGGGTAAGGGGCTGGGGAATACATTATGTCAATGAATGTCCTGACAAGTATAGAAGTACAAACATGTGTGCGTGCGTGCGTGCGTGCGTGCGTGCGTGCGTGCATGCGTGCGTGTCTGCGTGCGTGTGTGCATGCGTGTGTGCGTGTAGCTCAACCAGGAGGCTACTGTGCAGACACATTCCAGTATTATGTGGAAACAGAAAATCTGATTATGAAATGTAAAAATGTGAAATGTGGTCACCAGGGATGGGATATGAATACTGCAACTGTCACAGTAGTTCTGTAACTGTGTCTGTGCACACATCTGCGCACACGCAATATGTGGAATACTGCTGTCAAACTAGTGAACCAGGATCATAAGTCATAACCTCTGTATGCCCACATCGAGACATGTGCTCTTTTTCTTCCCCGACAATTTGAAACTATATCACCTCATTGAGGGCAGTTGTGGCAAAACTGCATATGTGGACAGAGGAAAAGGAGCAGGGAAGGAAAACCTGGACGAGACTGAAGGAAAATGTGACAGTGGTAATCTCTAAAAGTCTGCAGAAGTCCTCTAAACTTTAAAATTAAAATTCTCTCCATTTTCCTACATACTTTGCAGGCTTATAATGCTTTTGTGTAAAAACAAACATCAGCAGGGAGACAGTATGTACTGTCTGTGTGTGTGTGTGTGTGTGTGTGTGTGTATACTTCCCTCAGAGGAAATACCTGCAATTCTCTGTACATCTTAGATTGCCTGACCAAGAAAATGTGGCTGAATGAGAAAAAAAGAAGTATATTTCCCAAGTATGAGTGTGACAAGGAGAGAGAGTGAAAGAAAGTAACAGGCAGAGATGGAGCCTTCTAGGAATGGTAACGGGCTGCAAGCAAAAGTTACTGTAGATCATTGCACTGCTCAGGCATCCATAACTGCTGATTAAGGAACTGGTATGATGTACTGTATTTGTGGATTAATAGAGCTGGTTATGGTCAACCAGTTTTCAGATAGTTCTTAATTAATAGAGAGCCTTTGACTGGCAGATTAAGCAAGTTTTGCACTGGACAGCTAAAAGCTTGCATTGCCATCCACAACATGGAAAATGAAAAGGGAATTTAAAATCATAGGCGTAACAACATAGTGAGCCAAGTGCTTTTCTGATGTTGTCCTTTTCCATGGTTAAAGATGCCAACAAAACTTGTTATCCAAAGCTGACAGCCAGATCTTTTACCTTGTTGACTTTCAAATGTGAAATCCATCCAAACATACAGACTTCAAGCAGTTAATATATCAGATGCATGGACACACTTACTCAGTGAACATATGCACCTCTGCCAAAGCCACACAAACCTCCACTATGTTATTTTGATGACAAAAAAAGTTTTATATTTCTGTGTCTGGATGTGCATCAATGTACAAATAGTGGCAATCATGCTTATTGGCTGATGACGGCCTGTTTTTCTGAAAAAATACCTGAGTCCTGTTTCAAAAAAACGTAAGTCAGACTCATGATTTTGGAGTTATTGCCAATTAAGTTATTCATATGTATATAGCCCCACGAATTTGCAAGATCGCTTGAAGAAAATCTAAGTCAACTAAGTTTGGCTGCAATTGCAAAATGCAGGTTGGACATCATTTATAAAAACATTTTTTTAAATGGCTTACAATTTATCTAGGCAGAAATGTTCCAGGACACATACTGAAAGGTTTGTCTTGAACCAAGAAATGCAGGAAAACTTTGCTTCTACATCTCAGGAGTTATGAGCCAAAACCAAGCTTTTTTTTTAAAATTGGTCACATGGTTTTGTTTTCTGCAACAACAACTAATCTGTTCCTCATTGGCCAATGACCTAACTTTCAACCAAATTTCATGAAATCTGTATAAAATCTGAAACAGAAATCGCTTGTACTTTTGAAAATAAACACAAAGATTTCCCAAGAGGTCTGAGTAATACTGGGAACATTTTTTAAACAATGGCAGAGACACACACCCCTGCCCTGCAAGTGAGTACAAGCCGATTCTGTTGCTAACCGTTAGTGACACTTTATTGGCCTTGACCTTATGTAACCCTTATGAGTCAATCACAGCAACAGGCTGTAGCGTTGGGCTGTCACGCCCTGCTCCTGTCAGGCACTGATTGAGGCAGATTGTGTGTGTGTGTGTGTGTGTGTAATGTATGTACGAGTGAATAAACTTTGGCTTCTGTCACGCAAATGATGGAAATGTTGTTAAAAAAGGTAGGACAGTTTGAGTGACATCAGCAGTTTTCTGAGAGCATGTTCCAACAGCTACCTCGCTGATGAAAAGTCTGTTCTGCAAGATGTGAGGGTCAACAGACAGTGAAGGTTGCTGCTGCGTTGGTGGGAAACAGAAGCTTTCCAGACCTCAAACTGGCCTTCAGAAGACCTTATAGGGCAGCAGCACAAAAGGTTCAAAGAGTACCACTCCAGGTCACTCCCCATAAAGTCCATCATTATAGTCATCATCAACCCACATACTGCATTAATCAGTGCAGGTTCTACAGTACATACAACTTTAATACAGTGCATGTGAGACAGAAAACACGAAGAATAAGATAGTGTCCCACTTTTGACTGACCATCCATCCATCCATCCATCCATCCATCCACCCGGAATCGGACTGGATAAAAAAACGATTTCCAGATTAATTAGGATTTTTAGTTGAGTGTTACAGTACATTGTCAATCTTAAAACCCCAAGATCAGTCTTTGCATGTGACTGTATTTACTTGTAATAAATGGGTACGGTTAGGGATTCACAGTGTGTAAAATGTTTGCTTTATGGAAATTAATCATACACAAAAAAGTAATTTTCAGTCAAAAAGTAATAGCTGCTTACTTGGAGAATACATTTTTTTATTTTTTTTTTTGTTGTTGATGTTCCCAGCATCAATTCTGGGAAGTGCATACATATTTATGCAATACTGGTATTTATTTGAATGGAACTGGGACTTTCAGAATCAAAATTGAATCAAATCAGGAAATCAGAGCCAATATCCAAACCTAATTGAGAGCATTTAAAAAATATTAAAATTAAAAAAACAAAGCAAAAAACTAATATCACCTCCTTCCTTCAATAATATTTACTAAATATATGAAGCCACAGGAGCCTGTAATTCCTGTCGCAGATAACCCTTGGACTTGGTTTTAACAAATGCACACCTTATCACAATGAAAACGGGGATTTTCATGTAAGTGCAAGAAACAGAAACAGGTCACATATTTTCTCCAATTGACAAGAATCACTGTCTTCATGGAACTGAAACGCACAAAGAGAGTAACCCAATGTGGAAAAACAGTCACAGTTCACTAGACTTTTATGAGCTTTGCATCCAATTATGATGGTAAAAATGTTATGCTTAAATTAGAGTCTGGGTTCCTGAAGTTTTGTTGCCAAGCTAACAGAGAGCCCTGGGCAGTGAGACTTGTTGCTGTATCGTTGCCACAGCAGCAGCAAAGAGCAGCAGAGCTCCTGTGAAGGCCAGTTCCATCATCTTCTTCAAGTGGAAAGAATCTGTCCCCTCCCTGTGACGGGCTGCCAGCTCAGCCCCAGCTCTTTCTTCATCCCTGGACTCCACTAACTCTTTAAAGCTCAAACCCTTTCTGACTGCTACAGGCATTGCTAAAACATAAGAGTGCCATATACTGTGGAGGCATATTGAGGACATAAAACCAACTGTGGTTGTCTCATACAACTAAATCTATATGCTTTTTAGGAATTAACTTAAAACATTTTATTTGGTTTATTTGTACTAAGTAACATGCACAAACTGCCCTCACTAACAAGAGCACACATTAACTCTGAGTCCCTGCAGTAGCTGATAGATCCAAGGATCGACTGGATCCACAGAGGGGATGTGCTGAGTGTGGGTTAAACACAAGAAAGCCTTCTCTGATGTGGAACCTGGCCAGGCCACTGGCCAAACCAGACAGCAAAGCAGAAGTCAATCTCATCAATCACACATACAACTGGCCTCTCTGTACTGGATTTTCATGCTGGAGTCTTTCCAACTCTCCATCCACCACAAGCTTTCACCATTTCTAATGATGCTGTCTGTGTTTGCGTATATGTGTGTGTGTGCGTGTGTGTGTCGGAGAAAAAAATAGACAGAAATAAAGCGTGAGAATGAGCGTCTAGATGTTTTTCCGCTACACTGTGTGTTGCCACTGACTTTAAATTTACCAAAGTGCAAATTGACAAACTGACAAATGATCTGGCCTTAATACTCATATGGAAACAGATAGACCATTGTAAAAGGATCCCCACCCAAAAACAGCTGGACTGATGGCCGGGAATCAAAAATCCACTTTGAAACATTTATTGTCCACATTAGCAATATTTACAGGCAGAGGGAAAGAGAGCGAGAAGGAGGATAGTCACTGGACATACACAGGGGAGGACAACAACTTGGCCTACTCACTTAATGGACCATTTTATAGGCGGTCAAGAGATTTCCTGTGTGTATTTGTGTGTTATTTCCATTTATCTAGGCAATATCACATGAGAGGGAGTGCTGTTGTACTGAATATCAGCACGGCTGTGATTCAGTCGTAGACACTCATTGTCGTGAAACAATAGTACGACCCAGAGTGTGACATTGTTTTTATACAACAGTTCTACAGTTTACTGAATCATTTATTTGGCTCCGCCAACACAAATATTTCCGCCGCTTCACTGGGACTGGACTGTTGCTAAGCAACACATAAACATTGTCCCGCACACTAGCTAGCTTGCTGCTTTGTGTAACATTGGGTCTACACGTCCCCGCAGGCCAGCGTTTTATACACATTTATCTGAAGGTTTCCACTGTGCAACCAGAGAATAAGAGTCAGCTGACAATCGCTTTGGTGTGATTCCGATGAATTAACAGCTGGATCAGACAGTACGGTCTCTCCATGGATGGTCTCCAGTAACTTTTTAGGGAGTTTTCAGACATGCAAGATATACAAGTTTTTTGTTTATATTTTCTACGTTCCCTCAACTCATTATAAATCAGAATTGATGTCGTAGTGTCTGTATGTTTATCTAAAGCATCTCACCTATGCTCACTCACTGTCATCGCCTTCAGTCCCGTATCACACAGTTTCTGTGTGGCAGCGGATCTCAGGCTGTGGTTGGTGTGAGACGTGTGTGTCCACAATTTAACTCAAACGTTATTTGTGGAAATATGTCCATCTTTGCGGTACAATCTAAGATATGACCATTTATGTAATTAATGGTTATTAGAAAGTGGAGTAATTATATGTAGTTAAAAGTCCCAGTGATGTTATTACTGTATATCAGTACTCATCGAATGCCTGTTGTCCAATCAAATTACTTGGTCAGAACCAACTGTTGTATAAAACATATTGCATTCTATATAGAGATGTTCTGATGCAAATGTGCAACTGTGTACGATTCCACTGTCTGCTTCCACCTTACAAACCTGTCTACCACAGATTGTCTGCATGCTGTGTGTATTGTATGTGTAAGATTGTGTGCACACCAACACACACACACACACACACACACACACACACTCACACACACACACACACACACACACACACACACACTTTGTATGCAGCCCTGAGTGCTTTAAGAGGAGAATGCCATGGGTAGATTAGGGGTCAGGGTCTGTGATACATCAGCAAGAGTTTCCCAATCCTCTTAGTGCCACAGTGCTTTGGGTCTAACTACTCTCCAGTAGGTAAAAATATACACGTCTTAACCTCACTAATCCTGGAAATGGAGATTATTCAAATTTGGAAAAGCACAGATTAGGGATTCATTGACATACCTGCAATACCTTTTAATCAAAAACTGCATGCAATTTAAAATCAGTCTGCAGTGTGGGTTTTTCTTTTTTTTAATTATTACTGAAAATAACAACCCAAACTACATCCAAAGATTAAGGAGGAGGAACACAAAGAAACAACTAATGTTACTTCTAACACTGACACAAAATTCAAATCTTGACAGATCTTTTGTATCAGTCTTTATACGCCACAGGACTAACTTCTCAAAAATGTCCTCACTGTGAATGTCTGAACCAAAATTAATAACTGTAGAGACATTAATCTGATTAAATCTAGTCCATGGGAGACAACTTGGGGAATCCATTATTTAATTTAATGTTTCTTTCTTTTTCTTACTGTCAAGGTCATGATTTCTATACTCATTGTGGGGTTTCCAAACTTCAAAATTGTCCTGCTGTTTAATAACAACAGATCAGATGTTGAAAATAATATATTTGTTTAAAGATGTAATCAGTAATACTTTACTGGCTCTTTCCACCAGCTAACCATAACATATCAGCATGGGCTTGCACGTTTTGCGCAATGCCAAGCACTTTGCTCTTTCCTCAATGGCTGCTGAGATTTTAAACTTTCTAACAAGACAGCTGGGCCAGCATTATATGTTTGATGGAAATACTCCCATACTCCTGGCTCCCCTGAACTACCTACTGTGTGCAGTGAACTTGGTTTCATTTCTCAAAAATCCGAGGGAACACTTGTGTAGAATTGTAACCGGAGTCTGAGTCTGAGATCTTAGGAGTCTGAAAAACTTTATTGCCTTAAAACTTTGACTTTAATGCCGCCCTCTATTGGTCTTAAAGTTTAAAATGTACTGGAGGGGAATTATTTTTTGATTTACTAAGCCATAAACTATTCCCCTCACTTCTGCACACAGGATCCACACAGTGATTGCTAACCACTACTGCACTATCATCCAGTTAGCTTGGCATGTAGTGCGTTGCTTCCTGGCCTTGAAACCAAGATGCAGTGACGAACAGCGTCAAGACTCCATCTGAAATCTAAGTTGTGATATGTTGTTTAAGGGTATATTACTGACCAATAATGGAGGTCCATACTCACTGAGCTAAGTCAGTGCTTAACTATGGAGTCTGCAGAAACAAATCTAAACTGTGTGAATCAACAGTGTTTTAGATCTGTAAACTACTCTCTCTTGATTGAACTGTAATTAACTTTACAGCCTAAAAGGCACCAAGGGTGTCTAGTAAAGTTTCTAATTTGGAGAGGGATCCATGTAGGCTTGCCAAAATCAATCTGAAAAGGAACTTCTTTTGTGAACTTACTCGCCCACCTGGAAGATTCTTATATAATAGCCCAGTCTCCAAACATCTGCCGAGAAAGAGAGCCGGGGACAAGTGACGACCTTGTTTGCTCGAAAAGTAGACAACAAGACAGGTGATATCATTATTCTGTGGCTTGTATTTACGCATTTTTAACAGGGATGTGATTTCCTCTCTTTTTAACAATGTTTAAAAGAACATGATCAAACTGAATATCTGACTACAGACAAGGCCAGAGACAAAGAGAGACAGAGAGAGGGAGAGACATTTTGATTTTAACAACTAGTCGGTTAAAAGCTACGTAGTTAGTAAATGAGAAGCTAAAGTTAAATTAAGCAAGACACTTGAACAGGTATAACCACTTACATACACCTGGTTTTGTGCCAAACAGCCCCTCCAGATTTCCTCTCACAGTTCAAAGTTGTATGTCAGAACTTGAACATAACAGCGAGGCGGGAAGAGATTTAGGGAGCGCGCCTTTATGTCTGTCATAGGCCATTTGAGCATGAAATGGTATTAGCCTATTATGGCTGTTGGCAGACGATATAATTCTCAACAAAACCACTTTGATCTATATGAATCAGTCTGGATAGTAACCAGGGTTAGTAGCAGTCATACGTGAGTGTGAAAAGTTAGAGTTTAAATGTTTAAATTCAGAGATGTCTGATGCTATTTTAAGAGTTTAATGTATGCATACTGCAACTATGTAAAGCTGTCTGTGTGCATGCAAGTGTGAATACCCACGTGATAAAATATATTTCTGCGTTTGTAGATGTTTAGGTGTGGCGGATGTGCCCTGGAAAGCCCGCCACATTATGCAGTTTACCACTCTGTGATCCTTTACTCTTATCTGGCACAAACACAAAGCGCAGCCAAGCTCTGCAACCTGGTCTAGATTCAAGGTAGGCTTTTCAACCCTGTAAATGTCAACAGGACACCCGCTCAACTCTGCATAGTTACCATGACAACAGGGCACTTGACAGCCACCATGCACAATGGGATGTTGTGGTCTGACAGAAATTATCTTGAGCTGTCAGTGGCAGACAGGTGGACAGGCTGGCTGGGAGATATTTGTGAGATACAAGATACAAGTGAGCAGAGAAGAAAAATAAATGTATGGATGAGAGAGTAAAGAAAGGAGGAAATTAAGGTAAGAGGATGAGCGCAGATAATGATAAACAATAGTGATTGTGAATTATGATATAGAATGGAATAAGAGCAAAACAGAAATTCATTAGTAAAGAGAAGGAGAGACAAATAAAAAAATGGCATAAAGTTTTTTAGTGCGTTAAAAAGCTTCAGCAATGAAATACGTACCAAAAGGGTAAAAATGGGGGAAGGAAAGAGGGATATAGAGATAGAAAGTGAGAGATGGCTGGTGTTCTATCTGTGGCCATAATTTTCAGGGCAACAAAAGGGCAGGCAGGCCGAGGGGAACCGAATCCTGGTCCGTTTGTCTCCTCAAATGGCCTCTAGGGACTGTGTGAAATGGCCCTTTTCTTCTTAGTCCTTTTCAGCACTAAACCCCATCTACATGACAAACAGTGTCGCTTTGAGGCTGCTTGTGTCATCTCTGCCTATCTGTCACTCATTCCTGACCTTTTGCTCCCGCCTCTCATCTTTCTTTTTTTTTTTTTCTTTCCACAGTAATTCACTTTTTTGTCACTGCCTCCCTTTCACCCTCTATCCTTTTCATTTATCTTTGATATCTGCTTCCGCGCTCAAAACAAGTCTTTGGATCAGAGAAAAATGGCAAGGACATTTCAGCAGTGCTGGCTATGTGTTATATTGTTTGAGGTGTACTAATTAGACAAAAGGCCTTTCAATTAAGACTTCCGTGATGTTAGTTACATAATCCTTCAGCTGACTAATAACTTTTGATTGGTTTCACGTATATTGACATTTTCAATACCCAAAAGAATTGTTCTTATACAAATATATACAGAAAACGGCCGACATTACTTAACGCTGACATTTGTATTCAATCTTGATGTTTTACTAATTTAACTGACTGTTTTTATCTATTTTAAACAAGGCAACAGTAAACGGTCAGTCAGGTATACAATGAAGCCAATCAGAAAGAACATACTATCTCCCCTTGTTTGGACATGTAAAGTAATTGTAGCAAGCCCCTTGGCATTCAGTTGTGTCTCAGTTGTTATGTGTGACATTTGGTATGAACAAACAAATGAGTCAGTGGCACCCTTGGGCCAAACACTTTATTTTCTTCATGCTGAACACAGATGTGTGTGTATATGTGTCCTACCTGGTTGAAACGTTCCAACCTCTCCTTGACCTCAGCCAGTGTAGGGTTCGGGCTGCGAACTTTGACCTCTGGGTTTTGCCTCTGGGCGTGCAGACCATTTCCTACAACTCTGCCATTATAGCTGTGAGAAAAAGAAAGAGGGAGTCGGACATTTAGAAAAAAATGAGAAATATTGGTATCAAATAGAGGCAGATATTCAGTTAGTTTTAGTAAGACAAGACATGAAGTGGTTGCTTGACAAAACACCAACAATATTCTAATGTTATTTTGCTTAATTCTGATTAACGTGCAGTACTGTATGTATTTGTTTTTGCGAGATTCTTTATTGTTGATCTTTTATTTTTGTATGTCACAATGTGTAATTATACTATATCAAGGACCACAATGGAAATAAATCTTCATTCAAAAAACAAACATTATTATCATGTAGTTCATCAGTGTCTGTATTTGGAAGTCCGCCAACCATACCACAGCACTTTTTCAACCTAAATTAAAAACAATTAGGGCCTCACTTGTCAAAGATGAAACACAGAGCATGGTGCACAGAAAACATAAAAAGTTCCATTATGTAAAATGTTGCATAATGGCCCTTTTAATGTTTTTTAACATTGAATCAAATTAATCGAATGTGGTCAAACATCACTTAATGCTGCTTTTATGTTCTTCTGTGATAAAAAATAGTTTAAATGAAAATACAAGTGCAGCCTCGTAAAAATGAAATTGAGAGACATGGTGAGCTGGACCCTCTAATCCCTGGCATGCTACGTGGGCCTGCAGCTCAGCAGGGATTATAGCTGTTGATTTGTTCGTAGCTGTTGTTGAGCTGACGTCAGGGACGCTCACATATCTAGCAACTGCCTGATGTGGAGGGGAAGTGTTTTGATTGTGTATAACAGACACAAAAGTTGGTTTGAATTAACAAGTATTATGACACATCAAACCACAGTTAAGTAGAATAAATTGATTAAACATTTTAAAGTTTAAATGGTAAAAATGTGTTTAGGGAAGCTTGCACTGGAGGGTTGTCTTTGAATCAAAATCCAGCTACGAATTTCAATAGGAGTAACACACACACACACTCATACACACACCATTTTGTCATTTATTTCCTATAAAGACCTATAAAGGTCATTGGAAAGTACCAACATTCATTAACAGTTACTAATGAAAAAAAGTTAAAGTTAAGTAACTGGAAATTAGTTCATTCATACTGAACCTTGTCATTAGATACTAAACAATAATTGGCTAATAAGTAATTGGTTTATAACATACAAGCTAATTCACAAATTATAGCAACCAGCATGTTAACAATGACAACCCATAACTGGTAGAATATTAATTAGTGCGTAAAACCATTATAAGCCATATTATATAAACCATAATAAGACAGCTGTCTGTCATACAGATTAACTGCATAAATGCCTTACAGTGAAAGTAAAATCCATTAATAGGCTGTTAATGTTAAAACTTGCTCACCTTCTCTTAACCCTGTCTTTTTCATATCATTTCTACTATAGACATCTAAAGTACACACACATTCAGTCATCCTCCTCCTACTCCAGGCTCATCCCAAATAACCAGGCTCTCTACTTATCCCTAAGGTTAAACACCAACAACCTGTGAAGAAAGCACATGCCGGCCATTTGTATCAATGATTGTGTTGTTTTGGTTACCACCTAAAGCCTGGCACTGCTAGACTAATTCGCAAATGCGTATCTCCCAGAGCAAATAAAAAATGAGCTTGCAGAGTCGTCTGGTTCCCAGGCTACCTAAAACCAGCTCTTAAACCATATGTGTGAGGGTCAGATACACAGACTTTTAAAGCTTTGCCTTACATACACCCCTAATTATAAATAATTAATTTGATTATTAATTCAACTATTGATGCTAATATTCCATGCATGGGTTTAACAGCACTGGAGAGGGATGAATGAGGGATGTACTGGCATCAAATCAATTGATGCTTCCACAGGCACTGTGAAAGTACAAGGGTGATGAAGCGATTATGGATTGTGTAAGTGAATGTGTTTATATGGATGTTTTTATGGCTATGTGTGTGCATTTTTGTATGTGGTTGTGCATGCACACGCTTCGCATACACACATGAATATGAGTGGAGGCAATCATAAAAGTGCTGAACCTGAGAATCTCGGGCCTGTGATCTAAGCAATGTCTTGATAAGGTCTGTACTCCTTCAGGCTGCTGAAACGGCACTTTACAGATCAGGCCCATAAAAATGCAAAAACTTCTCGCTTAACCCTCTGCCGTTACACATTACTTTACATCCCCCTCTTGTTTATTTCCTTTTCCTCCTTCAATTTCTTGTTTCACTTTAGTGTACTCACAAAGTGGACCCCCCCACCTCCCGAACCCCTCCCCCAGCCTCACACACATACAAACCACTGCCTCATTTGACAACAATTGAAGCTCTTAATTGCCAGCGGCTCTGAATCTTCTCTTGTCAAGATGGAAACAATCAATAGCTTTTGGACTTTCAACTTCCCCCTTCTGACATAAATGATAAACTGAAGAATCAAACAGCTCCCTAAGCAGTGGTTGAAAGCGGGAATCTGTGTGTTAGGGAGCGTATGCGTGTCTGTCTCCAGGCTTGGCCTGGAATAACAGTGTTGGCACGGAAATGAGCTCATCAGATGGGATGCTAATAAAAGGGAAGTGTCAGGGAGAGTTTAGCAGTGCGTTAGGCCTGGAACATTTCATTGGAGGGTATGTTGATGTGATGCTGACGTTGATATTATGTAAGGGATGTGACAACTGAGACAGCAGGACATCCCTGAGCTGATTACCTGATAGATATATACCAATTAATGCTGCACATTTCTGGATGGATTTGGAGCAGAAATCAGATGTTATGATAATATTCCTGCCAATGGCAATAACGTACTATTTCAAAATAGTTCTCACTATTGCCTTATGTCCCAATGAATTAAAGTGTGACTGTGAACAAAGAGCAGAAGATTGTACAAAGAAAAATAATAGACTGCAGTATCCAAATCACATCTATCTCCTGTGTGGCTAATAAATTAATAACAGCTTTCTGCAATCAACAGTCTGTGCTCTCTTCTGGTGGTCTCAAACGTTCAACTTCGACAATCATTCAAAATGACTACCTACACTTGTATGGCTTCTGACTCATGGCTCTCTGACTCCTTTCTATGGAATTGACTCAGTCCCCTGTGAATGCCCAATTGATGCACTTTCCTAAAGGCAGCTTTGTCTGTTCTCGTCTTTCCCTCTGCCTGGAGCACAGACCAGCAGTGACCTCCACTCCCTTATTCTGACCCCAAACTGAACTGTCTTGATCTTTTGAAGGCCTGCAGGAATGCTTGTGGGTTGTAAGGCAGAAAACAGAAATTAAATATTCATCTTTCAAGGTGTACAGGGAGATAACAGAAAAGAAATATGTGCATTTTGAGTGTGCTCATGTGCCTGAGCATTTTGGTGCATATACTGTAAACAAAGTGAGACTATAACATGAATAATAACATTTGAAGGATGTGTAAACATTTGATGAAGTGTATAGAAAAGGTTTGCAGAAGCCAGGGTGAGGGGGCGTCTAGTAGATTGGCCACAAGTAAAGCAGATTTTGGTTGTCTTTCATCTGCATTCTGTTCTTGACTCATCACCGACTGTCTGGCTGGAAGGTTTTACAAGCCCACAATACTCACCAGGGATTCAATTTAGATGTGTGTATATACTGTATATGTGCATGTCTCCCTTTAACTACAAGTAAGGGTTAATCTTTGCATTTCCACATAAAGGGCATTTCTTCTTTTCAGTGAAACTCATCAGAGCACTCTACCCTCTTATGGCTGGTCACATTTCCCTTCACATTTCCCAACATACCACAACAAAACAACTAAAAACTAGACTGAGTCTTTCTAATTCTACTTCACCAAAGTTTAACATACAGTACCATGACTACTGGAGATTTACAAGATGACCCACATACATTACAGAATAAGCATACAACAGGTAGGCCTGTTGGATTGTAATTTGTCTAATTACTTAATTGCATTCATACCGCAGGCTGTCTGCAGAGATCTTTGTCAGGATCCCAATGGTTAATGACATTATCTGCTAGTATCTGCCAGGGAGAGAAATGGTTGTAAATCATCTCTGAGATGATTAAAGGCAGTTTTGTTGATATTTTTGATGTGCTTCAAAATTTACATCAGGATTAAAAAACACATTAAGGTTACATGCCGTGCTTGGAGCTTGACATTTTGTGCCAGGAATTTTAATATAGTACACTGTTCATCTGGATCTTTTCTTCAGTAATCAATAATTGTTTTTTTTTTTTTAAATGCCCTTGATGCAGTGTTTCAGCAGGATAACATCATTGAATAATATGAAAATATACCGTCCAATTGAGTACTATCTCTGAAGCAACTGAAATCAATCTTGTAAACAATAGCATTTTTTCCCATTGGTAGCATGTCAAAACTGAGCCATACTGGTCCCCATGGATCATCGAAGACCCTGCATGTTACAGTGACATTTATGAGGTAGTACTCAAATTCAAAATACTCTTCCACCAAAAGCCAAGACTCACCTTGAGGAAAAGTCTCTGACAGCATGGATGGCGAAGAAACACCAGAACATTGTGTGTGTGCGTGTCTGTGTGTGTGTCTGTCATCAAGTTGTCATTACAGTTAAAAAAGCATGACATTTCAATAACAAAAACTGGCCCTCTGTGCCATGTAAATGAAATGCTAACTACTGGCTGAAAATGTAAGCCATGATGAATTTTCCGTCATCATGCTTCCTTCAAATTTGGACCAGTACTAACTATTCAGATTAATAGTTAATTTACTTTAACAATGTAATCTTAAAAATAATTCAGGGCAATACTGACTGAATTGATTAAATAAACTTAAACATTTTCTGCCTATCTTAAAGATTAAACATGAAACATGTTTGCATCTTTGACGGTCACATTTCTGCATGTAAATTGATTTGGATGAATGACTCCTCTGAAACAAACATCAAGCTGAGTCAGAGCAAACTGAGGAGGGGAAATGTGTCAATGAGTAATGATTAAGAGGGGATGATGTTGTTTTCGTCTGAGTGAGCATATTTTTGTGGTTGTGGGCGTTGGATTAGAGCGGATTTTATTGCTGTCCAGGTAAACAGCTAATTGTTGGTTCATCATGATTAATAAAGCTTCTCCCCACCCTGCCCAGGCAGTTGTGGCTATACAAGATTGAACGTGTGTCGACTCCTATGATTAATACACACTGGGTCATGTCAGCTGTAAAGATGTTATCTTTGAGGCTTAGTACTTTTTGTGACATATTTTTGTTGGTTCTCCCAAACACAACTTAACATTAAAATAGTGTCATCATTACGTTTTTTATGTCTGTTCTCCCGAGGTAGCACTAACCACACACTATGCACTTTTCCCGCAATGTAGGAAAGAAGTAAAGGACTAAAGTAAACTAAAGAGCCCCAATTAAATTGAAATTATACAGTATACACAATATGGAAATACATTTTATTCTTATTTTCATTTCCACTTTCTATGTTTCTTTCACTCATACAACTGACATGAACAGCATACAAATACAGCAAGATAATGAAGTATCACATATCGTAGTACCAAAACACAAGCTTTACAAAGAATAGACTGTACTTTATACAAAATAAGCATCAGCTATAGAGTCTAACCTGCTGAATTAATAATATCTTTTTTCCAGCCAATACTAATTTATAGATTTTTATTGTCTGTTGCTAATTTTATAGTTTTATTAAGTGACACGAGTCTACATTAGATGAAAACATATACTGCTCACCATAACACTTAAGCCCATAACATTGTAAAATATGGCATTACAACTTTCTCTTCCTGGTACAAGAGAACTTGAAGTCACAAGTGAGGCAAGTAGTGAGAGCAAGGGAGGGGTTGAGTAGTTGTTTGTAGCCAGCTCACTTTATGAGCAGTGCTTGGACATGTTGAAATACTCTGAACAGGAGGTTTTGTTCTGAAAGGCCAGACTGTTCTCACACACTGTGAGCTTAGCAGCCATTCACTGTACTAACACTAATCACATGAACAGGCAACTGGTCAAAAGCCACTTTGCAAACATTTAATCAACATGACATATGTGCACATGCTGTCCCTTGGACAGTAAACATGAACATGTGCAAACACATGCAAATGTTTTGCAAGCCTGTGCCCCAATATGCAGTGTGAACATACACACACAGCAGAGACTTACCACAAACCCTTGTGGTTCCGTAGGCTCCCAACGATAAACACATTGAAAATAAATATTTCAAACATGAAGCTATATACAAAACTAAGCACTGAGAAAATCTTTTGCTGTTCTTACAGAAGATATCCAAACTCCTGGCGGCACGTACTGAAGCTTGCTGTGCTTCAAAGCCGACTTTATTAAAGAGGAAATACTCAGATCATAAAATGTACAAGGAGAAATAGCAAGCAAATCAAGAGAGGTCATCTGCAGGCCAGGCAAGCACAAACAGTGGGCTTTTCTTTCTATGCTCTATTTCTCTCTCCCCCTACCAGTGATGTTGTGTTCTTAAACAATCTCTCAAGGTCCACCAAGAGGCCTATCTTCAGTTCAAGTCATCTTTCTTCTTCCTCTGCTTTATCTTCACATTACCACAAACACCACTGAATCCTGGTTGTCTCTCTTTGTTCTCATTGCTGTCTTTTGTAACCCAGCTGGTAACCACATGAACATGCTGAATGCCACCAGTAGCTGCAGTCACTTGGAAGTCTCAGCAATACCTGGGGCATGCAGTCTTGGCTTAATTTTACTCTTGCGCTATTCCCAAAAGCTCTGTGTTTTTCCCCTCTTTATCTGTCTCCTCCTATCTTCTGACCTCACCTCGTCCTTGTTCCAGCTGGCAGCATGGGGATTTGGAAATGAAACAGTTCTATAGCCAGTCTTGTCCCAGTGAGAAGCCTACCTAATGCATGTTATGAAACGTTATGACACTGCGGATGATGAAGCTGACTATGGGAAAAGTTCAACTACTAGAAAAACTGTTTTGTTTCATTAAGAATTTGATTTCTGGTTTTCACTGCTGAAAGTAGAACGTTTCACTGTAGTTTTAAGCAATGAAACTTCAAATTATCTGTCCAAATTATGTGAACCTCCCAGTTAATCTCTTTAAGAGCTGAGTCAAGGGTGCCGTGTGATTTTGTAGACCTGGCCGGTAGCCCAGTGGGCCCTTTGTCATGCTTCTTTGCAGCTGGGCAAGGTTCACTATTGAGTGATGAGTCAGACATGTAGGCAGAGTCAGGGAGGGTCAGAAATATAAAGAGTAGCATAGGCACAGCAGTCATGTTGGCAACTCAACACAAGATCAAAAGCATAGTCTGTTGCTGAACCCAGCAATATCATCTCTCTTGTTTTGAAGTTAGTTGGAAAACTGTTTTGATGATTTCATCCTGACGAGCAGCCCCTTGTGCTTGGGAAGTGTCTACATGACTAATCATAAGATGGTGTATAACTCTTTAAACTTGTTTAACTAACATATGCATTCATCTTTAATTCATCAAACTGTGTCCTTCTTTAGATGGGAATGCTTATTACAAAGTCTTTCTTCAAGCATACAGTATGTTAGATAGAGAAGTGATTCCCAAAATTCTTGACCCTTTCAACCTTAAAACAAATCAATGACTACTTGTAATGCTTTGACACACGTTGCATACATCTACCAGTTGTGACCAGTTCAACCTAACAGGGATTTATCCATTAAAGAAATTAACACAAAAAAGCAAACATTAGACCAAATTCAAAAAAAATAACAACCTTATTTTATGTAGCAGGTTTTGTTTTGATTCTGTTAATCAAACTTGTGACCGCTTTGGAGGTTCTGGCCCCCTAGGTGGGAATCCACTGACCTAAAGTAATTGCAGTATATGCAGAAGACATTTCCTTTTACTATTAATGATGGGGTTCCTCACTCAACATAAACAGTCCACAGGCTGTTGCTAACTCCAGTTACACTAACTGCAGGGTTTTGTAATTTCAGCCAAGATGAAACATGTTTGAGTCAAACACATTTACGTTAATGAATCTTTACAGTTTTTGTCTTGGACTTCACCTGAGGCACGACACCTGTGCTGAGCTTGCCGTATATCTGTCCGTGTGGTGCTGTGGACCAGTGAAATATGGCTGTTTATGGCAGTGTGGTTGGGTTGGAATTACACACCACTATGTTGGTCTCAACTGCTTTGCCACTTCTTAAGAGGTCCCAGGGTGATTTTACCAAGACCAGGCTGTTTTATTGAGTGGTTGCACTGTAACAGCTATATGGTTGAAGGTCCAATGGCTCAAATTACTCATGGCTATTACGCACTGAAAGCCTGTCCTCTATAGTGCAATAAAAGGTGTTACTGCACTTATGAATGGCTCCCTTCATACTGCATGTTTGTTTTCTATATCCTTTTTTAATGCTATCAAATACATGGCCTTTATTGAGTTGGGTCAAGTATCCAATCCATTTTTCTCCTCCATCCTGTTTTCAATTCGCCCAACACTTATCTCTTTCACTTACTACACCTGAGGGGAATCTAGCTTTCATACACAATCATTAAATTCAGATTTCCTTTTATTTGTATCGTGTACATTTCACTCTTTTACAGTGACCGGAGCTCCATGTAGTGAAGCAAAGCAGCCTGTCTGAATGTTTGCTTGCCTCCGTCTTTGTTTGTGTAATCAGCGACGTAGCTGTGGACTGGATGTGTCTTATTAGATTGTTGGGTGGATGACGATGGAAGCTGACCCAGTAGACCATGGTCTTGTGTAGATCCGGCCCACTGCTAATAGCAGGCTGGAACTCTCTTTAGAACTGGGATTTCCAAAATGCTCAGAGCCAAATTAATATAGGAAAAAAATACTGCTGGGGACGGGGAAGCAGTGCTCCACTTACACTTCCTTGATACATCAAGCCTTAAAGTCTGATGTTGTATTTTGTAGTCCCTATTTGTGGTGGTAAACAAGCCCAGTTGTAGGCTACCTCAACAAGTAGGTACTGTTCAGCCCAGCCTGTCTTGGTTTGCCCTCTAAGACACTGTGACCTGGGCCAACCCTGAGGAGAGTCGGAGAGCTGGAATAGAGTCTGAGCAATAGGGAGGGCAGTGACTTTCAAGAGAGAAAAACAGGAATTTAAAATGATTTATGACTAGGCACAGATATTCACTTAGCATGCGCATACACTTATAGGTAATCACAAACTGTGATTACCTTGTACCCAGGAGGCTTCTGATACTCATCATTAGGGCTATTCGACCCATCTATTTCCATTTCCGTCTGCAGGCTAGGTATTGTCTACAATATCTAGTTTGGCTCATCATTAGCCCATTACAGGCCTACATGCAGCCAAGCATGTTTCATTTGAATGCTACTCCAGGCTAATGAACAAGTATTGATTTATCTAACAATCACAGCAACTGCAAAGACCTAAATTAATTTGGTGTAAGTGACTTGCTCTTGCCAACAAACTGCTCTTCCTCACATTCTCTCTCTATCTCTCTTTCTCTCTCTCACTCTCACACACACACAAACACACACACTCATTTTTGTTCTCCTTCTGTCATTCCTGTGGCTGTGTAAGCACATCCTGACATTAGCAAATCAAAGCAACGTTGCAGCACAATGTAATGTCTATAATCTCCTTCTCTCTATATATATTCACAGACATACATGCACTTAAAAACTTCCTCTGCCGTGGGTTAAATCCACCAAGCGTCAGCATGAAGCTCTGGGTCAGCCGCTGACCAGTGCCCTGGAAATGCCAATTTCTCTCTGTGGTTAGTTGTGCCTCCAAACACTGACATAATCATGAAAGGTAAAAAAATATATATTTCAAGGACAATAGCATCGGACTTGGTTGCTTGTCCGACAGGGGAGAAAAATATGCTTCCACACTGCACCCGTGTGGTCAGTATTGTGTACTGAAAAGTCTACTGTATAGTATCCACTGTTTGAGGCATCAGGCCATTCTGAGCTTGAATTTTAAGAATAAACTGAAAGCTTACAGGCAGATCTTTCTGATATTAGTCTCAAACCAAACCTACAACTGGTCAAACATTTCAAATTAAGGCAGGTGAGATCACTAATCCTCCCTGATAATCAAATCCATTCAGGTAACTTAATGCCCCTATTTGTAAAACTAATATGTGATTGGAGCATCTTTCTCATTCTTATAATGGTGACATTAGTCTGCTGTACAGTGATTTAATAATTTTCAGAAAAATGATGCAATGCTAAACTGCTGCTGACATCCACAACAAAAAAAAAAGATGGTATGTGTCCTTGTTCGAGAGGTGGCGATGTTCATTTACTGAAAATGTATTTTGAGTCTGCAGGTATGCTGAAGCTACATTACACCAAGTACAGTAATGAACATTAAACAGCTGAAATCGTAATTTACAGCTTTTATTTTCAGCTAATTAAACTTTCCTAGTAGGAAGTGAGGGAGAACCGCTACCCACGCTCCCCTTCCACAACTACAAATTAATGTGACTACTTGGTTACATGAAAGTTAAAATAATTACACAATGAAGAGCTTCCATTTGTCTGTCTCTAGTGCTACAGACAAATGGAAACATCCAATATGGCTATAGCGTTTAAAGCTTTAATAGTCTCTGGTGGCAGTTACACAGATTGCAACTGTAATTGGTCCGTGGTTTGCTTTGAGGACATTCCCAGGCCTGACTGTCCCGACTGTGTCTGTTACTGGGTGTAACTATTCCCCACCTCTCTGTGTCGCCTGCTCCGAAATACCAGCAGACGTACTGCAGGCTGAGTCAACAGACCACACAGACCTCTGGGAAAAGACTATGCAGCTCCATTAGGTTTGAGAAACAAGAACAAGTTATGTCAGCCTTGCCCACAAACGCAAATCACATGCAGACAAGCATTATTTCCCGACAAAGACAACAGTTTTTTTCTTGTACATATGCCCCCACACACTAACTCACACGCCCTTTCTCTTCTCTGTTTTCCTCATAAACATGCACAAAAAGCTTCTTCCTTGTTTGAATTCATGGACTTAACTACATAGGTGTTTTGAAAATGTAAAAAAAAAAAACAAATTTCCTTAATTTGCTGCCACTCTTTGCAATAACCAAGACTAAAAATGAACCCATTGCTAAAGATGAATTAATTTTAAACTAGTGGTTAATGAACCCTTTTAGACCTAAGCCCAAGTGGCCGTCTGGATCTGGCTTACTTTTTTTGACTGTAAAATAGTGATACATTGTGCTGTCATTACGCGCCACATATGTTTTTGTGAATCTATAGCACCTATATAACTATAGCACAAACAAGACAAGCAAAATGTACCCATTGGATTCTCATCCAACACCAGTATAGGCGCTTTCCCTATGCGAAACTGTATTGCAGTAATTTCACTGAGTTACACTAATTTCTCAACTACATTTTGAAACCTCATTTTTTCTTGTGTAAACTGATCAGGCACATGCCTACTTCAATGACACTGATTTCCCAGTAGGTGGCAGCATTATCTTATTTGAACTAAACAAAGTTCCACCTGATAACTCAGTGATTTCAAGGATGTTGTGTGTATACAGGATGCATGTACAGTAAAAGAAAGTGACAGAGAAGGGGAAACAGATAGAGACTGCACCCCAACTCAAATTTGCTTACAAAGATAGAGAAACGACGCTACAGAAAACATTAAAGAGCCTTAGATTGAACATGTGAAAGGAGGAGGGAAATAAAAAAGAGAAAGAAAGAAAGAAAGACAGACAGAAGTTGGAAGACCTAGAGTGATGGATCTATCTCCCCTTCCAGCCACATGCCCACATGCCGAGGAGGGCATGGATAACTGAGGTTAGAGGTCTAGGGGGGAGCTGGAAGGGCAGTTGGTGTGTGGAAGGCAGACAAGGGCAGGCAGGGGCAGAGCCAGGAGGGTAAACTATGCCCCGGCACAGACGGGTGGAGTGGACCATGATCCTCTGGTGTGGTACGACCACCTGTTTGTCTGTCTGTCTGTCTGATCCAGGACTGAATGGCGTGATCCAGTGCTTAAGGTTGACAGATCCAGTGCAAAAGCCAGTCAGGGGGTTCACCATGGATAAAACTAAACATACTATACGTTACGATTTTGTGTACTTGCTGGTTTTACAAACACAGAATGACTCAGAGTACAAAGTGTAAAAAACAAAGACAAACCCAGAAAGAGGGAGGCATAATGGCACATCTGGACTCTACTGTATATGCTGCCTGTGTAAGCAAAGAGTGCTCAGTGCAAACAGTCTCGTTTTAACTCAAACATACAGTACGTTTGACTCAAGGCAACAAACATGCACAGGCATCCACATACTCAGACATACCCACACAGAGAGTGGAGAGGGCTTGCGAGGGTGTTGAGTGAGGGGGTCAGGGATCAGACTCTCTGCTGCTCCAAAGGGCACATGGGAGCACAACTCACACCCATCCTCTGTCATGAACACATGCGCACACACACAGACAACCACACAGTACATTTACTATGCTTATATGCAATCAGAATATTGGTGTACCCCACACACTCCAACAAAAGCAGAAATGGTCCCCGGGCACTCAGTAAGACAGACACCCGAGAGCATATTGTAGATAGAGAGATAAGGAGGTAGTTCTAACTACAGCGACTTGATACCAGAGTAACATATATAGGATTATATACTGCAATGTTGTGAAAAACTGCTCAAAAACAGAGACTGACTGTACCGCAGGCAGAGAAAAGAAGGGCAAAGGTTAGGGAGCTATTATCCAAATGAAGTCAGGCAGATGGTAGCATTGACAAACACATGGCTAAAATGGGTTTCTTGGCAGAAGTCCCAGCCATAACTAGCCCGTTTGTCATGATTAGGCTTATCTGTCAATCAGCCACAGGTTGGAAATTGAACACGTCATAAATCAGTCGGTAAGCTGAATGGGAGAAGTCCTGATTTGGGTTAAGAGGCTTGGGCCGTAGCTGAGCAAATTTGTCCCTAGAGTGCAAAGTCATTGACAGTACAACTTTTTATAAGATAAGTCCCTCTTTGGCATTTTATGTATGTTCTGCAGTAAGTCCTACACTGTTCCAATAAATTGCAAAGCTTCTTTTGTGCATTTGCCAGGCTTCTCTTCTAAAGGGATTAGTTATGGAGCTGGTGACAGTTTCAATCTATAGGAAAGTCACATCCATGAATGTATAACTTTACAGAGTAGGTGTTACTTTGTCATCACCTCCAAGAAATGCCATCAAAGATTTTAAGCAGTTCCCTACTGTTTGTTGCCTTCTTTTTTCATTTCTACCTTCTGGTTCAAATCTGAAGTTGCATTTGTTCAAGTCACAAAGACTTTCCAGATATGGGCTAGTGCTCTCCACTTGGTGTTGCCTTTCATGTTCAAAATAGCAATAAATTAGACTGAAAACCATTTCATTTGAATGTTCATTTATTGGCCTCTTGTGGTGCTCATCAATAGGTTAGTCTTTTCAAATGAACTGTAAACTGGCAATTACACCATATAATATTTTTACCATTCAAGTAACCACAACTTTACATTTTTACAGTTATTGCTATAGCCTTGGGTGGATGTGATATTTTAACATGTTACTGGCATCAATTCATTGTCAAAGAAATGTTTGTGTGTGTCTCTCTATATCCCTCTCTCTCTCTGTCTCAAATACATACACCCGGCAAAATGCAGGCCTAAATATCCCACCAATTGCTTGATTATTGACTTGTTTCAATCTAGTGCTGCTAATGTAAATCTCGTACCTTTTTTATAATAAACATCCATGATCAGTTCACTTACATGTCAGGAAACAAACTATTCAATGACTTGTTGTGTTGAGATGCTCTCACTCAAAAATACTGTAGGCCTACATACTATGGAATGTCACCTGATGAACCAGCCACTATTATCTAGCAGTGATGACCATCTGCATTTACTTTTTGTGCAATATATTATTTTCATGTGTACTTTTTTTATTTAATTTGAGCAAAAAAATAAACTTGCAAAATTAGTTTTGATCAAATCCTTTGAGACTGACCAAAAAGGTAGCCAGAGTACAGCGAAAGGGAGCTTGAATGTACCTAGTCTGCACCTTCAAAGTCTAGCCAATTCTGGAAGCCAAATATCAGCCAGATGCAGTTCACATTTGGTCCTTCCATGCATCATCACTCTGTCACAATAAGACTGACCCTGGTGGCCCTAAGATACCCTTACTGTGCTAGACTTGGGACTTGAATATGGCAATTTTAATTGCTATCTTTCGTAAGTTCAAATACAGTATTTAACAAAAGACACAACATGTATATGTACAGATACAGTTTGGGTAAGATTAGGGCAACAGGGTTAGGTTTAAGATTAAAGGTCAAAGGCCAAGCAAAACAGACTAGTATTAATTTTATTAATATGTATAACACTAGTTACTGAAAGTCATTGAATTATGTCTTCATATGTATTGTCCTGCACCTATATTTTGTCTATATATTCATTAATTGGTTAGTTGGTAAGATTGTGTCTGTCTGTGTATGTGTGCGGCAGCAGGGTGAAGTGCATAAGGATGTATGAAGGTGGGGTAGGGGGGTGGGCGGTGGGGGGGGGGACTTTCCCTTCATTCCGCAGCTCTTCCGTGCGGAGGCCGCATTCCCAGCACCACTCAGGGGGCTCCAGTGAGCGAGCCACGACACCAAACCCACCCGGAATTCTAGGAACGTTTTCCCTGTGGTTTCAGGTTACCACATACACACACTGAGCACAGATCACAGGCACACACACAACACCCTCCACAGTAGTGTACTGTACTTTTGTTGTTTGTACAGAGTTGGTTTTGTTAGCTTTGCCTCTCTCCTCCCATGCCTGTCATTCACTTTAATTTTGAACTCACATGCTTATCCATTGGGTTGGACAACAACTTGGACTGACGCTTAAACTTGCAATTGGATTCAAACCAGACGTCTTGTTGAGAATCTCACTTTGATGGTAAATACCACACACTGAAAACTTATACTGGTACGCACATTCACACTACAACTCTAAAGGGAATCTTGCCAATGCAGTACATTGCATCACACAAAATTCAGCTCAAATTCAGACAAAAACTTGCACTCATTAAAGCTTTGACTGACAAGTATGCTGTATCCCCCAGGAAAAATGATAACTGTCCCTAAAAATATTGACAACAAAGAGAAGTTCAGCTCTGTACTGTAAGTCAGACATATTCATGCTGTGTGAGTGCTGATCTGGTTGGGAGTTTGAATGTGTGCACACGGAAATAGTGATGGTCTATAAGGCCATAATCCCGCGTCCGCACGGCTACAGTGCGAGCTGCGTGTTTGGATCAAAGCAGAGGTTTGAAAGTGGATTTTCTCTGCCTTTGAAGACTGTTAAATGTACACTGAGCTAAGTGAGTCAGTAAGTATGTGTTACTGATGTGGTAAGAGTCAAAGATATGAAGCCTTTTTTATGCCGTGGGCTGTATTACCTGAGAACAAGTTTTATTTTTCTGTCTTTTAACTGCACTAAAAGTCACACTTCTTCATTTCAACAACATGTGGCTTACTTTGGTAGGCACATTGAGGTTTGTGCTGTATACCATTCAAATTCCCACTTTTAGAAATGAATCACAAGAGGCTACCAATGTAAAAAAGTGATGTGTACTGTAACTTGGATTTTTTGTTATGTTAAAAAAAAGGAGAAATTGAACTGAAATTCCTATACAAAGTCCACTGAGAACCAGACTGTTGACAGAGGCAGAGACAGCTCTTACATTGCGACACCATGAAAAGCATCACTGAGCTAGTGTCGAGAATCAACAAGCACTTCGTTGCATAGCTGTGGTGTCTTTTATGACACAAGATAAAATTGCCTATAAAATGTGCAGTTTGTCTTGGAGGTCCCATCCGTGACTGTTTTGCTTTACACGTAATATTTTCGGCGGTTTGGTGTTTATATGTTGCATATAATCAGTGGCACTGACATCAAGGACGACAGTTTTTTTTTTGTGTTTTGTCCTTTGTTCACTGGCGTGGTGCATCAGAATGCGTGTCAAACTGAGATACAGAAATGCTTTAGAGGCTAACACAACCTTTTCAAACACACACACACACACACACACACACACACACACAGACCACACAGGCCACTATTGGCGGACACCCAGACACGCTAGCAGTGAGGACTTCAAACAGGCTCATAGAGGCAATTAAGCCACAAAGACAGAGGGCTCTCCTAAAGCCACTGCTTCCTGCTGCCACTGACCTACATCCCTCATTTTTTTCCTTCATCCATCCATCAGTTCATCTCTCTTTCTATCTATTGTTTTCTCATCCACACTTCCTTTCGACCTTCCCAGCATGTCTATCCCTCTATTTCTCATTTTCCTTTCCTGCTATGAGTTTGATGCCTTGCCAGTGGCCAAGCACAGAGGTTAGTGGGTACACTATGTCTACCTCGCCCAGTAGGAACTGCTCCAGTAAAACATGCCAGCCTATTGTGGCATTTTAATTATATTAGCGCAACCCACTCCACCGGCTGGACACACAACAGAAAGGAGGGGCCGTAAAATGTTGTCCCTTCTATTAAAGTGATGATAGTAAGACTAAAAGGAGTTGGAAGGAACTGTGCACAAGGCACACCATAAAACCTAAGCTTGAGGAGGCCGAAACACTTGAACAAATCAGCAAATAACTACACAGAGAGGCCAACAAAATCACAGTTGCTTACACACACTATCTTGCAACACCTTTCCCCTTTTTTCTTGTGCATAGCTACATATTTAGAAATACCATAACTCAAAACTCTCACGATCCAAACATTTCAGCAGAGAAAATAAATAACTCACAATTACTGCAATATGATCGCTGTTGTTTTCTCTTACATACACACTCTCTCTCTCTCGCTCTCTCTCTCTCTCTCTCTCTCTCTCTCTCTCTCTCTCTCTCTCACACACACACACACACACACACACACACACACCAAGAAGATGCACGCCCAAAGAGAAAAGTCTAAGCAATCTAGTACTGGTGAGCGGGTCATGCTGAGGTCCCGGGCAGCAACCCAGGGTTATGGGAAAGGGATGGGCCTCTGAATCAGATTTAAGGAGAAAGAGAGGGATTGTGGGAGGGACAGAGACAGGATTGAGAAGTTTGTCGTAGACACCAAATGCAAATGAAAGAGGTGAAAGGGTAGGTGCAAGAGAAAAAAATGGAAATGAAGTCTATATTTCCATAACTCTTCATTAGTTCCCTGATGTCAACTGTTCTCATGTCTCTATTACTGTACCACAATTCCATCATGTCTGTCTTCATGTCTACATGTCTACAGTACACAGACTGAAGTGACTTCTGCTGGTGACTTTGCTGCTATTAAAAAAGCCCCTTGCTACACATACACAGCACACACAGGCTCACAGAAGGGGATTTCCTTCCTGTGCATATAGTAATTAATTTATTGTCCTCGCTGCTGGAATTTCATTATCCAATTAACTTGCATTTTTCAAACTGAGCTCCTCTGACCCAAGAGACCAACACAGAGAAGGCAGGGAAGAAATAAAACTATGACTTGATGGGAGGAGAGAAAGAGAGTGAGAGTGTAAGGGGTGAGGGCTTTGCCCAGTGCAGCACTCTCCCTTCTTCTCCCTGCTTCTCTCTGCAATAACAGAATGGATTCCAGATGGCAAAATGATAAACAAATGGATTGTCATAACCTTATAAAAATGCAAGGCATTCAAGAATGTACACTGCTGTATTGTCTGTGGTCTATACCCTTGAGTTGATCCAAAACTTTAGAATCATCCCCAAAGTATAGTGATGAGTTATTAGTTTTCCATTCTTATTGAACAACATACACACACACGTGCATACACCCTCTCATGTTACTATCACATGCCTTTCTTTTCCTCCCTACAATATGCACTTTGCCTGTATACAGTGTGTAAATCAGCTAAATACGAAGTCGATCCCTAATGAGTTTGTAGGTCAGAAAATGCAGACGAGTCCATCTAAATTATCTCTTAACATGTGCATTGTAGAGTCAGGCTCAAACAGGAAGACTTCTTGTTCACTCTCCCGAATTTCTTTCACTTATTTCTATTATACCATCAGCTTAGCATCGGCAACTCCTTCCTAGTTTACATCATGAGCTGCATCTGAAATGAGTCAGATTTCATCAATAAAGTGACCTACTGCAATTTTATTTTGATTAAAAACACAACAGATCTTAGCTGTGACGGTTTAATCCCTTTCCAGGTCGCAATTTACTCGTTAAAAGTGTGGCCTCCACTTGGCTTTTTTTTTTGCCACCTGTGACCCTGTTAAACACCTGTCATATACCTGATTTGCTGCTTTTCATAAAAATAAAGTAAAATAATGTGTGGATATACCTTCCAAAATTGAGCACTTAAATTATTTTTACCCAATTATTTTTGGTCTGGTTGTGTCTGGGAATGAGACCTTCCTTGTGTGTTTTCAGTCATCAAGGTCCTTATGATGCCATAACAGGGGCTGTAGCCTGCAGCATTGTTTCATAACTGCACACTATCTTTGAAAAAAAAACAAACAGGCATGGTAATTAACATAATTGAAGTACAGAGGGATGGCAATTAATTATTTCAGTTTGTGATAAGACTACTATAATAGATATATAGCAACTGACCAACCCAAATCAATTTCCGGAAAAGATGGTGCAAAGTATTCACACATGTGATGCTGTAAATGTTCAGAGATGTTTGAACACATGCCAACAGGGACTTTTGGTTGTAAGTACAACTGCTTGCCCCCTGCTCGCCCCTCTGTCATCAGATGCTGAATACAGAGAGGAAGGGAATTTCAATCCCCAATCCCCCTTTGATGTGCTTTGAAGTATTACAACATACAAGTGTGTGTGTGTGTGTGTGTGTGTGTGTGTGTGTGCGTGTGTTCGCACATGTGGATGTGTGTCTCCTTGCCTGAGTACAGTATGATTGTGTCTGAATGAATAACCCCTACAGCTGTTGAAGAGCATATGGATCCCGTGTGGATTGATATCTGAGTGTACGTGTGTTTATGTGTCTATGTCATGCTGTGTGTGGGGAAAACCCACCAAGCCCTCAGAGGCTTTGTGTGCCCACCACACAGGAAGCCAGACTATGACAAGGACTAACACCATAGCAGCTTAGCACGTCCATTGACGACTATACAATCCTCTTCATTGCACACTTTTTCTCATCGCTTCTATTTTCTCATCTCAATATCTATCCTTCTCTCATCTCCTTTGCTTTTCTCGTGCAACTTTCCCAGGCATGGTGCGGGCAGTGGCAGTAGTAGTGGCAGCGATGTCCAAGTATTTCCCATGCAGCCTCATAGGAGGGTCTTTGTTTCCCCTCCAGGCTTTGGGGGTCCCCACGGCAGGGCTGTGCCCCACTACACTGACTCCACAATGGGTCTTTATGCTGCCAAGGCCCTCCTCCCCCACATCACTCCATCATGCTTACCTCATCAGGGGCACAGGGAGGCACAGGGGGCACCACGGCACCAAAACGCCAACCCTTTTCATGCCCTGTCCTCCCCCCCCCCCCCCCCTCTCTCTAATACATGCCAACAGTCAGATACAGTGAGCGAGGTTTGCTGAATAGCCACAGGCCAATCTGAGCAGTTTATGAGGGGTGCCAAATGTTTCAGTAGGGTACTGTTTTCTTATTCGACCCAAGAACACCACAAGCAAAGACCTAGCTCTCACCAGGGAGCGTGTGATAACACACTGTTACAAACCATTAGCACTGTTGTTGAAAAACCCGCGCCCTTGGTAGTAAAAGTGACACACACTTATTTACAGAAATAAAGAACTGGCTTTAAATACAGACAAAGAAGCCATATCTTGACAACATTAGAGTTGTCTTGTGTTTAGGGTGCTAAATGGTTGACTCCTGGTTCCCCCATAAGCTCCTGATCACGGATCTAGCACACACACACATTGGCTGCCTACTGTACTACTCTACTACTGACCCTGACGAATGGGTGGGCTGCTAAATGTGTCTCAGCCATTGGCAGATCCTCTGCAGTTGGGAAGGGTAGGAGAGCCAGGACATGAGGATGACAGAAGAGGAGAGAGGCGGAGAGAAAAGAAGAGATCCAAACTAAAACAATTAGATTTTGAAAGCTAACTATTTATTATCATGACAATCTCTAACAAAATGCCTTTAGCCAACCACTGAGGATAATACAAAGGGTCTTTTCGGAATCCGAGACATCTGTTCATGCACCTAATGTCTTCCCCTGTCATCATGTAAAGCATAGTGTATGGCTTAATCCAGCAGAACGGACAAGGGCCAAAGGATCTGACAAGAAAACTCAGGGTGGATCATGGGGAAAAGGCATCCCCTGACCTCTGTTTTCCTGTGTGAAGGCCAATACTGGCAGTGCCAAGAGCTGAGATTGCCATAGTAATGGGAGCCAGTTTAGGGCCACCGCAGAAGAAGGAGAGAATAACCTTGTCATAATTGTGGACTGAGTTTCTGGAGCGTTTAAGAAACAGATCCAGCAGGGTGAATCAGTTACAGACTCACTGGCTCAGTAATCTGCATCAAATATCTGTTCTTCTCATGCTGACTGAAAAAGCACATAACCACACACACACGCACACACACACACACACACATCGAAAGAGTAAGTACTTCAGTCTCTGAGAGATGCACTCACAATCATAAGCAGGAGAAGGGCTCCAGAGCCACACCTATAAATCAGCACAAAATAAAAACCTCATGAATATAAGAAAGGGACAGAATGGAGTAGAACAAGAGAGAATGGCACAGATAACAACTCATCAACTGACTCTAATAAAAGGGAGAGGAAAGCCTAGAAACTATTTGTTCTGCCTGCAATCCCTCAACGTGGAGATGGATTTAATGATTTCCTTATTTCCACATTGATTAACAACAGAAAGCCGCACTGACTCACAGACTGAAATTATCCTACACAAGCTCACAAACAAATGCACAAATGAGGGCTTGTTACTTTTTCTCAAATCTGAATGTGTTCAAAACTGATACTTCTCAAAGCAAGCGAGTTATTGAATATCAGGTGAAACTGGATGACCTGTTTGAAGGGATGCGTACAAGCCAGCATCTACTGTAGTGTCAGAAAATAAAAGTTGTCATCTCCAAACTCCAATGCTGCCAAAAAACGTGTTTATGCAACAACTGGCTGTGGTAAAGTAGTGTAACAAGATACAAAACGTTGCCTAATCATGAGGAACAGACTGCTCTCACAGCGGCACATGTCATAATACCAAAATGAATTAATGTTCGCTGTTCTTATTAAATCTGAAAACAATGGATTTGGGGCGTACAAGTCAGTAAGAGGTCAACTGGGGATGATGCTGAAAATCTTTTTGTTTCAGAAATCCAAAACAGGTTTGTAGTTGTGTTCATAGCAGTGTTCAGCAAAACAAAAATATCAAATATGCAGGAAAACCTGGTTTGCTTTTTATCAGCTTAAATCAGAAAGTAACATCAGTTATATCATTCTTTGCATTCCCTTTTAAAGTTTATGGTGAATAGGGTGGACTGAACAGGTTTGTCTTACCTCTCCACCACATCATCTCCGCTCCAGCACGTGGAGTCGTCCACTACATTTTCCCCTTCGCACAGCATCTCTGGCAACGCTGCAAAGAAAGACTTGTAGCGCTGCAGGTACATCAAGAACTCCCTAAGGAAAAACGGACACATGTGGAAAGGGCATAGAGCGATTTTAATACATACCACATATCTTTATAAATCACTAGCCATGTTAGAAAACATACAGTTGAGGAATTGCTTGTGTGATTGTGGCCACATTTTTGGTGTGGTTGGTGGACACACTTATCAATACCTGGGTACCATGCATGTGATAAATACACGTGATCATATTGATGGTGGTGATGAGTGGCTTTGAATGTGACCACTTCACTGAGTCAGCACATTTGTCTCAATTATGCAGTGCAGGAAAGTTTTTGCATCACCAGATCTGCAAATACATGCCTTTGATAGAGACACTGCCATCTTGAGCAAAACAATGTCATAATATTTTCGATCGGAGACAAATTGTTGCCACCCACGAGGCACAGCAAAAACAGCCGGGGTCATGAGAGCTTATGTGCTGAGTCAGTCAATGTCGGGAATCACTGATTCAAGAACAACAGACAATAGGAATACAGATGGTTTTGTAAGACATGAAAATTGAATTAGTCACCCGAAAGACAAAGATAATCAACTGCTAAATGAAATGTCCCAGGTATCTAGACCAGACACAATATGAGCTGTCACTGCAACTGTAGATAAAGATTAAGAGAAATAAGATGTTTGCATTCATGCTTACCTAGAGAGCGTTTTCAGACTATGTTTATTGTTCTTGGAGGGTTTCAGGGGGAACGAGCTGGGAATGATGGGAGTTGGAGTCCAGGGGAGATTGTTGCAAGCAAGGAGGATGCAGGGATGTGAAAAGGGTGGGGGGTTGGGGGGTTGAGGGGGGTGATGAGAGAAAGGAAAAAAAAAACAACAAGATGACATGACAAGACACGTGGGGAGGTGGAAGAAAAGAAAGTCAGTTGACCCTGGAAGAGAGTGATTAATCATGCACATGCAGAGACTGACCACACCACACATGAATCAATAACCATTTCTCCCCACACCACAAAACAAAAGATACTGGTATATAATGTATAAGTTAATTCAGAAAACAAACACATAAGCAAACATCTGCACATGTGCATATAGTTAAATATTCACAGGAAAGCCAAAGAAAGTTCTGCTGAGCTTCTCAATTCATAGTTTTTCCCATTAAAACAAAACATGAATGTTCCTTTACTCTATCATGTTTCATATTTTCAGCAATAGACTATTCTCCCTTTACTGCAGTTGGTGCTGCCATGTCTCTGAAGTGGTCAGCGCTCACATGTGCTCTGGTCAGGGTTGGCAGCAGGCAGGGAGCTGGATTGTGTTGTCATGGATGGCGGTGGCAGTGCCAGGCCAGACCTGTCAGCTAAGCTGGCATCAGCTTAGTGATTCATGGTTTGGGACAAGGTCAGGCAGGCAGCGCAGCATGTGTGTTTCTGTGTGTGCTATTTAAACTGAGGACGGCTGGTGTGCAGAGTTGGTGGTATGGCCGTCTGGGTAAACAGGAAATTGTTGGTCCGTCAAGATTAATCTTACCCACGCTCCCCCTCTCCGGGCACATCACTGCCAGCTCCTGTGGGCATGGGATGGCTGCCTCAGAGGCCAGGTGGAGGGCATGGACTTTAGTGCCAGGGACTACATTTACTATGTGTGTGGGTGTGTGTTGAGTCCAACTAACCATATGAAGAAAGAGAGAAGCGATGGCAGCTGTGACTTTGGCCAATTCCTCAGACTATGTCATACAGACCCGACCAGTTTTCTTTTAATTTTAATTTACTTTCCATCTTGCTGACCGTATAGCAGTATAACTAATTAATGAGCAAAAAAAGGTGACATAGAAGAGAAATTTTGATTTACAAAAGGCAGTATTAAACTTCACAGTTCGGTTCATTGCTTTGTCTTACCTCCTCAAGTGGGCTAACTGCCCCAGCCACTGTTCTGGTAGAGGTTGGGAGGGGGCAGCAGATGGAAGAGGAAAAGATGAGGTCACAGTAGAGGTTGTGACTTCTGGGCTAGTAGGCTGCATGCCTGTAGGTTCCCCAGTAGACAGGCCACACACCTTGTCCACCTGTGGGGGGGATGGAGCAAACACACACACACACACACACACACACCTGTTAAGTTAAGAGAACATATAACAGCATGGGTGGAGCTGCAGGGTGACTCCTATAAAGCTCCAATTGACACCTGCACAGTTGAAAGCATATAAATGCAAATAAGTTATTCAAAGTCAACACTTTCTTCAGAGTGATGCCATCAATTTGAAATGAGAAATGCCTACTCTTCGGTTGAATGATTGCAGGGTGAAGAGGTGAAAAGAATTATGGAACAGACAACAGAGTAACAGACATCATGGGAAAAACAGTGGGCGTGAAGTGAGGGATGTGATGAAAGAAAATGGTGTGAAGAGTGAGTTATTGCCAGGAGGGCTGACAGTAAATGTAGAACATTCCACTACCTCATGGAGGTGAATGCACGTGCGCACAGTTGGCAATGATGGCGAATATCTCCAGTGGGCTGTTAAAGCCAGCAGTGAAGAGGAGGAGACAGCGGGGTCATGAAAATATAGGGGCGTGTCCTTCAAACCAAGAGGTAAAATCAATGACAACTCATTGGCTTAAAAGCATCTGGCCTGTGTGATTAAGTGGCCCTCAATTAGCCAGAGAGACAGTGTAATGGCTCTTGCACGCTGGACTGAATAACTCCTTATAGTCTATATACACTGCTTTGTCTAAAGTGATGAGTCATTTTGCCATATAAGGGCACCCAACAGGACTGCATAATCTATCAGCACTACTTATTCATCACTGATTTATAAAAGGGAGCCTGCCATAAGAAGCGGCGTTAACAATTCAGTTCGACTTCACTGAAGGAGGAAACAGATCTGCTCGTGCGCGAAACTAGCAACGACACTTGCGCCTTATGGCTGAATGATGGCTATTGGGGATTTTTGACAACTAGCACCCACTAAATACAGTGAGTTTCAATAAAGATTTGCTCTGGACATCCCTACTAGTAAAAATGTCAAGGCAATTGCGCAAAACTTTTGTCACAATACCACGGAAATAAAAAGTGTTTAGGATGGCCTGTAAACGGCCTAAAACAATGGAATGCACAAACAAATACATAAACCTCATTTGGGAAGGAACTGGCAAGCATCTGAGTTTAAATGGTTGGTTGAAGGGGTGTATTCCACATGCTGGAAAGAGTCTGGATAACTAAGTCTAGAAGCAGCTGAAATATGTGTTAACAGTCACATAATGTGTCTTGCCAGCCTGCTAAAAATACACTTTCCCTCCAGGCTGAGACAGATCTGTCATCTAATTTGCCTTATAAATTGAGTCTAAATGGAAGTTTTAAAATAACAGTTAGCTGTTCTCGAGCAGTGGGATTGTCAGTGGCTCAGGAATCCAAGAGATGCTTTCTAACAGCATAACTAACTACCTGAACATTTTTCATCTTCATGCACTGTTGGTACTTCATGCTTCACTCTTCATTCATGCGCCTCTACTATATTCTGGTCTTAAATCCTCTTTTAAGGCAGACGCTGGGCACGGGGATGGTTGTTTTATTGCATTAACCTTAACTCCCTATGGACCAATAAAAAAGGCTCACATGTGGTAGAGGGGCTCACAGCCACACATGCACATAGCGACATACACACATGTAAACATGCCACACACACATTACACTGTGGCGGTGGGAATAGATGGATAGAACATAGCAACTGTTTTAGCCATGTAGCCTATTAACACACTTTGCCGAATGCTCTTTGCATGTGCTGCTATGCTTCTGTGGACAATTACTGTTTAATTAATTTGCTTACCATCTGCACAAGATGGTGTGTTCAGACATTTATGAGAACACTTTCAAACTTGTAAAATGGATTGTTTTACAGAACTTTAAGTTTGCCAAAATAAGAGTAACGAACTAAAACTACGATATTCTAAAATTCACGGTTTAGTTAATATTTTAGTCCAGCATTATCAACACTGGCAAGTACACTTATGCGTACTTAAATGTAGAAATACTTTATATATTTGGCCAATATTGCAGATGTGGTTTAAGTGAACCATACGCCTCCTTCTTATTTAGCAAAAAAAAAAAAATATGTATATTCGATATTTCAGACATACAGTCATGCATACAGTCCAATGACATCTTGTCCATACTAGAGTGTTTTTAAGGTCTACAGCACTCTGCATGTGAAAGAGGGAGTGTGTGTATTTGTATGGAAGTGGTGAACCTGGCAGGCTGTGCAAGGGGCAGCTGTGCAAAGGGCTAAGCAGAACCGAGACTGGTCAGTGACAATAGTTTCTGTAGGAATGTACCCACAATAGTTTTTTGTTACGGAAATAGTTTATGATGTGTTTCTTCGGTTCTTTATTCTCCTCTGTAAATGTTTGTTTATTGCTACTGATGGTTAGCCTTGTACCTCCCAAAAGTTTAACATTAAGTTTTACATAAATTTCTTGAGACTAAAGTCTTTACATTTAATTCAGCACATGAAGAACAACCAAAAAAGGTCAGTTACAAGTTATCATTTCTCTGCAGTGGTGATAAATGGAAGATTAAGACAGGATCTAATCCTATCATTGTGAATTTTTCAAAAAGGCAGACTTAAGTTTTACATACAGTGCCATTTGTCACCTGACTTTGTATGACACTTTGCTATTCTCCCAGAAAAAAAATGTAAACATCTGAGTAAAATATGGACATTAAGAGGAGGTCACTCACAGTTCTGTTTGCATTACCCCATTATTTTTACAACCAAACCACAGAGAAGAAGTTCAAAAATGTGCTATTTTTGAAGTGCCCGAAGAGAGAGAGAAAGGCCTGCATTTCAAAACAAAAACGCTGAAACAAATCATTCTCATGCCTAACTAAGCATACACCAGTGTAAACAGAACATAAAGTAATCGTAGGGAAAATAAACAGTATCTTCCTTGTGGAACCTCTAGAGAAATGGAGACACACTCTTATAGGTTGAATGTTATGACCACATGATCCCGGGGGCCAATCAGACGACAGGTTGAATAATGACATGGGCTAGAACACGGCCATAAATCAATTATCTCCTGACCTGTTGATGGCGTGAGAATGAAAATCCCATTTGGGCACAGCATGAGTACTTGGTTTTGTAAGTGTGTGTGAACACCTGTTTGTCCTCGTTATACCTTCACAATTTCAGTTATTTTGTGGAGCATTCCTTAAATGATTGCCTGAGGACAGAGACCGATGGAGGGGGCAGATTGGTGGAATGCATGTTATCCACATGGGAAGACTTCAGAGAAATACAAGGCATGTATTCAATGTGCATTTGAGTTTTTACAACCATGTACATGTGTTTTACTGGTTTTGCTTTACGGTTTAGCATACCAACAAAATAAACATTATTAAAAATGAGTCCACTCAAACTACATAATTTATATTTTTACCTTACAAAGGTGTGCAGGTGTGTGCTAGCCTGGCATCGCCAGATTAATTCGCAAATGTGTATTAGTCTGGAACCTCTCAGTTCATTTTTGATTTTCAAGGGCCGTTATCCACGGGTGGAGACAACCAATCAGAGGGACGAAACGCTGTTTCGAAATCCTGTCGGACGTCAACATAAAGTTTAAGTGCAGTTGTTTGTTCTTCTTTTAGAGAAAATTTACCGTCCAGTCCGTTTAATACTGCCGCTGTAGCTGGCCACTGAACGGGAGCCGCCATCTTGGATATTTACAAAGATACCTGAACGGCGCTCATCTCTGTCAGTCATCGTATTAAACCCGCCTCCTACTAGATGAACGCTTGTTATTGGTTAATACAGAGAAATCGGCAGAGAAGTCAGTTTGAATGGAAGAGGGGCCAGGCGTATCTGCCAGAGCAAATGAAACATAAGCTTGCAGATTCGTCTGGTTCCCAGGCTAGGTGTGTGCCTCTCTTTCAATGTGTTTAGCTCAAAATGCATGTGTGTATGTGTGTCTATCTGTGCCTTGTGCACATTTCATCTTGAGGCAAGCAAGTGTAAGAAGAGTGCAGCAAGAGGATCAGCTCCAACCTCGCCAAGCCCAGGGCCATCCCTCCTCTAGGGGAGTATTGGTTTACAGATAGCAGCGGTGGTCTTGTCTTCCCCGTTTATTTATCAAGGGATTACCCAGTAAAGCCAAGGGAACTTTCTCAGCCCCCTCTCACCCCAAGTGCATTGCATTGTGGGATGAAGAGGGCTTGTTGGGTTAGTGAAGACCCCTCTCTTCCCCTTTTCCATAGTTTGCGTACTAAATGTGCATACCCACACAAAGTCTGGTCGTCTAATGCTACGGACTGTTTAACTCCAGGAACAGTACTATATTTGTCATCTCTGCCAAAATGAACAAGGGCTAAATACACTTTTCTAGTAGAGCTCAGAAATTCTTGCAACAAATAGGTACACAGATCTTTCCTCTACAGCAGTTGACCAAGTGTATTGAAATAGAAAAAAACAGTCACATACTGAGATTTGGTTTTATTGACCGTTCCTGACGTTAGCTAAAACAATATCCATTTTCAGCCAAGCCTTAGGCCTTGTATTTATGTATCATAGTTATGTATCATTGGGCTGATAGCCTAAATAGAACATCAGCTCATATAACTACAAACCATTGGTTCTGTGCCATTAGTTGTACCATTTGAAATTAATCTCAGGAATCTACTTAAAGCTTTTTTGTCTCAGTGGTGTACAGTTGTATAAGTACAAGTGTAAATATTCATGCATATGTGCAATAGATACTTTGTATCTTGACTTTTATATCTTTTTATTTTCACTATGGCAAGAAGGTAAAAACTGAAAATCTCTGTTTTATTTCATATCCCTGGAAATAGCTCTTGGGACTGCTCCTTGCATCCATTTTCCAAACCACAGTCACTGTCAATCTCGAAATATATTATGACACTTTGGAAATACAGTTACATTCCTGTAAGTGGCAGTAAAACATATTGCTCTCAAAGACAGAAATCAAAAGCGGCAACAGTGCTCTCCTTCAAATTGGGTTTAGATACAAGTTGTACTGATACAATCAGAGAAGAGACATCAGAAAAACAGAAGCCCCTGTTCAGCACCACGTTGGACCACCTTTGGAATGGGAATTTCATTCAGTATGACTGTTTCAGTGAGAGTAATGTACATTAGCCAACGACCAGACTGAAATAAAGCTAGTAAATGAGAGCAAGAGCAAATGCAATTAGCTTTATTTGGTATTTACTTAATTGCGGTAACTAAGGAAAAAATGCGATCAGTAGCCAAGTACCGGCATGAGTAGCTGGAACGCAAAGCCACTGGTTCACATACTGGTGGCCTCTCTGTTCCACCGAACAGGAAGGTCCTTGTTACTTTGGCAACATGGTTGTTTATGATGTTTTCTCCAAAGAAAACCCAAGGCATCAATTTTATTTTAAATGACTGGAGTTTATGCGATCCAGCATCACGATAATTGTGTTTGAACAAGTAACAATTTCCATCCCTAATTGCAACACATAAGAAAATAGAAAGAGAGGGCCTGCTACTTGTGTAGGGTTTCCATTTTTATTTTCACAGAGTGCATTTCTCATTATGTTAAAATAAGAGGAATCACCAGCAACGTTAAACCTATTGTTTAAGGTGCAACATAATTAATTAGGCAAGAAGTCTTTCATGTACATCTGCTTTTGTCCTATCCAAATGACCAGAAAAAAGGCCACAATTACAGGTCAAGATGAGGTGCAACACTGGATACGTTACCAGTTAATTTCAATATACTGCCATCCAAGAATGAGCATATACATATATATATAGCAAGGATCCAGCCCAAAATAAAAAAAAAAGGTATCCCCTTTATTTACGCATTAAGGTGACTACTTGAATTTCGCAGGACTAGCAGTGTTGTGGTGGAGGCCTTGAGGTTAAGGTGGCAAGCTTGAGACTGGAAAGTTGCCAGTTCAAACCCTGAACCATCTGGGAAAATGTGGGTAGGTTAGGGGAATAAGGAAGTCTCTCTCCTCCCTCAGCAACACTGTGTTTTACTTTAACCACGCAAAGAGACAGATGTAGGCTTTAAGGTGTTGAGTTTAATCAGTCCATTAAGGCTTCAAACAGTGGTCAACCCAGGACTAGGAGAGTAGACTTTCATTTTCCATGAATACAATAGACAGGAAGATAACAGTAGAGTCAATTTTTTTAAAAAAACAATATGCTTGGGTTCCCAAAGATGATCTAAAGTGGCTCTGGGTGGAGCAGGCAGAGATTGTATGAAATACTGATTGTCTACAATGAGAGGGTTACACTATAAATGAAGAAGATTGCTGTGCGTAGAACCAGTTATTAACATAAATTAGAAGACATAAATTAACAGATGAGTTTTTATATATAGCTACGTGGCTCAGGATGAAATGTAGTTTGCTGAGTACGATTTATGATGAATTTAATTTATGATGTAGGAGTACAAATTGTTCTGTGATTAGACCTGCTGATGGCAGACAGAAAGCAGCACTTGTGTGTCTCAAGGATGGCACAAAAAGAGATGGGTGACCAGGCCTATTAAAAGTCTGTCTGGGACTATTTGTCATGCACTCATTTGATTTAAGAACAATGTTTCAGCTGATGAACACCTTCATCATTCCCAGAACTTCTTTCTATGTGAGATGAAGTACGGAAGTAGGGAATAAAGTCTCTCTCTTCCACCCTCATTTTACATTTTTGATGGATTTGCTCATGATTAACGCACCTGTGATACAGCGAACATATTTCTTATTAACAATGCTAAAAATGGCACATTTTTGCTGGAACTAATTCTGACTTAAGTCTGTAAGAGACAAGAAAGATAACAAAGTTTAGTCAGAATTTTTTACCTCTAGCACTGAGATTATACAGTACTGTACTGTACTGTACTAATGAAAGGCTGTTGCAGGTTAAAAAAAAAGAAAACATGGCTAGTGGTGAATGACATGAGAATGAAAGTGAGTGAGACTGTGAGCTTGTCTAATTAAACGTCTATACACTTGACACGACTCGTAATTGTCATCTTATAATGTTAAGCCAATGCTGTAAACAATTGAACTAGTGCCATTATTAATTCTTTTCACGTGTGTGTGTGTGTGTGTGTGTGTGTGTGTGTGTGAATTAACACTTCAATTATTTTGGTCTGGAAGGATTAAAGCTTGTGAATATAAGTGCAAATGGTGATTAATTAAAAACTGCATCAAACACAAATGTGTCATATGAACTGTAAAATGTTAATTCACAATCAATTTATTACTAAATACAAAAGCAACCAAACATGATCAATTCATGGCTTTGGATCTGTCCTAAACATTATGTTTTCTGGAGATAGTAATGTGTTGTAGCTTTAAACCAAAAGCTAAAAAGGTCCTCATGCATAGGTCAACATAAAAACATTTAGCATATATAACACCCCCTGAACCACTCCTGGGTGTCAGCTTTCCGCTTGGCCCCTCCCAGAAAGCCTTCAGTGAGAGAGTATGATTTACTCTTCTCCACTTGCCTTCTTTTCTCTCTCTCCCCACCAGTTCTTCATCTTCATTCTTTCTAAATCACTTTGTCTCCATCTTTCTCTTTAGTCTTCACTCTGCAGTCTCTGTCAATCAGTCCCCCCCCCCCAACCACCTCTGTCTTATCCGAATGATGTCAGTGCCAATTAAAGAGAGACTCAGTTCCTCGTATATCACAGGGAAAAGTCCTTGAGATTTCAATCAGTAAAGAGAACATTGAGTGTCTCTCTCCACACTGAGGCTTGTTTACCCTGATTAAATCACTCACAGATGATCTAAAAATGAGAGGCTCTTGTTTTTTCCTTGTAAATATGGGTGTTACTTTGGAGTTTGTTGACAACATTTGTCCATCTTTGTAAACAGATTTACGAGAATTACAGACACAAAATGTGGCAGGATGTCTCAGAGGATTCAAGTGGTGATACACCACAGAGATGGAGCAAAAAGGGACAGGGAAAAGAGACAGAGGAAGGTCAAGTGAGTTCATCTTGTCTGTGTCTCCGATATGGTGGAATGTACAGTACGCGCACTAGCAATGAAAATAATCTTGTGGATAGAAACTTTGAGAGTCCACATGTTCATTTGATGCTTCCAATGAACCAGCAATTACCCCTGAAATCATAACACAGATGCAGTAGGCACCATGTTAACTTCACAGGAGCAGCGGCATGATATCATCATGCCAACTAGCTCAAGTTGAAAAGTGCTCAAACACCAGGGCCGTGGGCACCCAGCGGCAGGGGAGGCTATTGGGAGTATGAAGGCAGATATAGGGATGGCAGGGGATATTTAAAGAGTGACAAAGAGGGAGGGGGGGAGAAACTCTCTCTTCTGTCATTTCTTATTCTGTGTGAAACAGTCCATTTGAGTAGCAAACCTCAAGCTCTGAGGGAAAGCCCCACATCATTTAGTATCCCTTTTGTGAACATTTCATCAACTTATAATCAAAAACATATCTGAGGAATAACATAATTTCTGAAATTATATGATTCCACCAATCCAAGTCATGGGTCGCAAAGAAAAAAATATAATATACTAAGAACCACTGCTTTATGTTCGGATCCAAATGTAATGGCCCAACAATCAATCATATGGCGATGATCCCTGCTACAACTGCATTTTTCATACAGAGGAGAAAAAAGGGGATTTTTTTTTGTGGTGTTGAGGGCTGCTGCATATTATCAGCAGCAAGGCAAACACCAAAAGAGGGAGGAGGGGAGTGGGTAAAGATGTGTAAGGGTGGCTGAGAAGAGAGGCTGCACCCACCATCATTAGCTAATGGACTGCTGAGTAAGTCAGTCAGTCAGCTTGAGGGGTTAGACAGAGTGCCAAAGGCGCACACAACTTAGAAAGATGGGTTAAGGGTATAGATTGGCCATGAGCACATTTTGCGTCAGCCACCATTCTGCTAACAATTTCAAATATTAGAACCATATATCAAGGCCTGAGGCCTGTATAGATAATCCTTTTATATAAGGTGACCTCCAGAGGTGTTCTCAGCAGCTGATGTCATCTCAAAACATTTAAAATACTTCCTCTGTCTTTCTATTCTATGCACACTTTTTTTAAATTATTGTGTTGTTTATTTGATAATGCAATTAACATTATATTACATTACTTGATTTATAGTATATATTTTGCAACTCCTTTTTTCCAACCTGTCCCATTACATTTCACAATCTTAATCTTAACTGAATTACACATAAGGCAAAAAAAAAATAAAATTATACATAATCATAATGGTCATATATCAAAGCGAACTATAGAAATGCAATGTCTGTGAATTGTCACAATGGTAATTGGTAAGACAATATTAGCAGTGAATTAATGTTAATTAATGTCTAATTATTTTACAGAAATTACAATTAACTGTATTTTAAAGTCTTTATATTCATCAGATTTACTTAAGTACCACTTTTATCATTTATATTAAGCATTTATTAATAACTATGTTTATTCTGTAACATCTTCAATTTCCTTGTCTTTAATACACATTAATTTTAAGAGAAACACAGAAACTGTCCATGCTGAATGTAAGATGATGCTGAATTAGTAATTAGAAAATTTTAATTTTATATTTGCAATAAGAATATATATTATGATATGGCTAAATGTATAGAAAATATATTGGTGAAGAGATAAAAGATACATTAAATACCAGAACAATTTCTATTTGTGTCTTATCCTGTAAATTATTTACCTAACCAATAAAGATAACATTATCACATTAATGCAAATAAATCATTAAAATCCAATAATGCCATAAAAGCAGTTCTGCTTGTTTGTTTTCACGCCAATGATATTCCTTTATTATTGTGGGATAGAGTAAAAGAAAGAGTGCTCGCAATGTAAGCCACTGCTGTCTGTTGAGGTGACGCCTTGGTGAATGGAAACCTTCCAGTCATCCCACTGGCCCTTGTTTCCATTATCTAAAGGCCCAGGCTGCTATTATCATTCCTCCATAAGACTGTAATGAGAAGCTGGGGTAAAACCAACAAGCGGATAAGGTAGACCTGCATATAAACTGCTCTAATCTGGACCACTGGTACTATTTTCCCAACTACAGACTATAAAGCTCTCTATGAACAACTGAGTGAGTGAGTGAGTACATGCTTCAGTGTGTTAAGATTAATCCTAAAGTGTCCTCATCTTTAGCAAGTAGAAGATATAGCTCCCCTCCAGGCCATATGAGCCATATCATTTTTATGGCCATGTCAATAAACAGCGCTCTGTGGCCTCTAAAGCACAGTTGACTCTGGAGGAAGAAGATGAACTCAACAGGGCAGCATTCAGAGGAAGAAAACCTCACTAAACATTGGCACTACCATTTCCACTGGGGCCCAATAAGAGTAGCCACTTTTACTGGATATTTTCCAATTTTCTCTTAATTGTGTCTACTCAACATAATCCAGCTCCAGGCTCCTCAATATCCATAACCATAACCACTTCCCTTTGACCCATGTTCACGCTCCATCGCAATAAGAGCAGGAATGTGTTAAAACAGAATCTCTCCTTCGGCAGCCCCACATAACTATCAATAGCTGCCTTTCAGTCTCATGCTTGCTGCTAGTATTGTCACAGGGTGGGCCGCACATCTACGCTCCTTACAGGACTTCTAAAAACTTGATACCTGCACACGGTGTGGTGATGTGTGTGCGTACGTACAGTATATGTATTATGACCCAGGTCCTACCCTATGACGTATTGCAACATATAGTGCAGACTCTGTGTAGTCTGCAGCTCTCTAAGTGAGAGAGAGAGCAACCACAAAACGGTTTGGGATAACATCCCAGTCTAAAACCACAAAGTCACAATAATTCCTTTAATAACAACTCCATATAATATTCTGACTTGGCAAAAAAAAAGAGAGAGAGAGAGACTTTGTGCTTGAGCTCACACATACAGCATAAATTATAAAAATCCACAGTAGGTTAAGCAAGGTATTTGCACTTTATTTGCTTTGCAGTAAGATAGTAAGGATAATAGGTGTTTAAAATTGGGTGTACGTCTGGGAGGGGGGGGTGTATGGAGGTGTAAGGGTGAAGGTGGCTACACTGACACGGTAGTTGTGCACTGGAGACTTAACAGTTTTCCTTGACAGGCCACTGTGGCGTTATAAAAACTGAATTCAAAAAAGGCCGTGGGTTGTAGGTAATACATGGGAATAGAACAGTGTGTTATTCTGTGGGTGGCTACGTGTGTGTCTGTGGGTGTAAGTGAATGAGAAAACTTAGGTGATCACGTTTGCACTCCAGCCTGGGTGTGCATGTTGTCTGCATGAAGCAATGAGAGCAGGGAAAATGGGAGCCACCAGTGTCCGTCTGGGGGCCACCTCCTTTATCAACAACAATTCTCTTGGCCCTTTTTTCCAGCTGGCTGGGTCTAGTTTGTATGGCCTAGCTGGAACCCTTTCAATTCTGTCCCACTTGTCCCCGTGCTGGACTCCCTGCTCCAAACTTGCCTGCCACCCCATGAATACCAAGCAGGCATACACACACACATACGTACATACACACACGAAATACAAGCTGGGTCTCTCTGCATAGTTGTATTAGGTCAGTCTTTGAGCCTGGCAACCAACCCTCCTCTGTCTGGGCGTGCATGTATGTATACAGTAATGTGTCCATGCATTTAATGCAGGTGTTTAATGTGAGTGTTTAATGTAGAATCATTCAGGCTCTGTGATGTTCCCTCACAATTTTAAAAGGACATTACCAGTGGTTTTCCATGTTTAAGCCCATTAACTACAAATTACTTTTCCCCGAGAATTGATAAACATGTTAAATGTGTTTGTCCACCTTTCAGATGGAGATTTGTTACAGTTCATTCTGGTACACTTTGGAACTTTACTTAAAGAGAGTACTGAAACTTTCTCGACAAAGACACCAATACCTTAAATAATACCATAAATAATTCTTTGGCAAAGTTACTTTGTTGCATGCTGATTGCAGCATTTTCATGCAAGAAATTCAGAATGAGCAAATTTTTCAGGGGAGATTTGTCACCAATGTGTTTCAGAAAAAAGCAACAGGACAAACAATAATAATAGTGATGGCACTGCATTGTAATCTGTCTTTACAAAGTAGTTAAGTGAGCAACTGCCCCGGCAGTATCACCTGAGTATTTGATTCTGAAAAATATAGAAAATTAGCAAGGGACGGCTTGTTTTCTTGCCAGGACTTGGATGGAGGGATGATATACATTTTGTCTCTGTGCATTCAGTGGTCCGGCCCTGTGAGGTTGGCACAGGAGTAACTCAATAAATTGTTGAAACATGCAGAAACAACTGGTACGCTCATTTGAGTAAGCATGACCAGCACTACTAACTCTTTTCATATTTCTAACTATTTTCAACACCACACTTATCACTAGTCTCTGAGAATAACTTAAAGACTGCAACTGTTTATTAAGTCAAACAAAATAGCCAAGTCAAAGTTTAATCCACTAACAGCTTGCACATTATGGCTTCTATGGCGTTGTCTTACAGTTCCAGTTCCGTTCTGGGAACAGTTCCAGTGCAGACTTGTCTACAAGTGGTCCCATTAAAGATATTAGGGAACAACTGCACCCTATATAACCCTGTCAACATTTGAGGCATTGTTCCTACCTTCTCTGGTCCCATATCAAACACATTCATATCACAGAAAGCTTTTGTCCAACTGAGTAACTCAAGGTGTTGAAAGGATATGAATCATAAAAACTCATATCTGTAACGCATCATAGCCAACTAATGCAATGGAGAGAGGTAGGGAAGACAGACACAGACTGGGAGAATTAGCAGAAATAACACAGACTATTCCCACAACTCGGGAAAGTCAAGTCCAGCCATCTACACAGTAAAGGGGGCCATTAAAGGTAGTGAAAACAAGATGTCCAGAAACCTCCAGCCCATGCCCAGGGGACACACATTTATAAGTGCTCTTATCGATTAATTTAAAAACCTTGAATAGACATAAACCATGACGACAACCGTGCCTGAAATTTAGAGGAGAAAGGGAGAAGCAACGGTACTTACATGCTAGTGAGAATTTAGTTAAGTTCCTCTTGATGATGCACATAAATCTCTGCTAATCACCTTCTGCTCATTGGTGTATGATTCACGTTTCCTTACACACACACGCATGCTTTCAACTTTTAGCTTTGTCATCGAGAAAGTAGGGTATTGTTTAAAATTTAAAGATAAAGATCACAGTGTACTGTTTCTACTGACAATGCTGATTTTGAATGGTATCTCAAATAAAACAAATTAGTGACATTCAAACAGCTACTACTACTATCAGTGTGTATATCATCTAATGTATACTATATATATATATATATATATATATATATATATATATATATATATATATATAAAACACAATTACCAACTCTAAATGGATTTTTTATTCAATATAATCTAACCACAATGCTTGCTGTAAACATGAGAATCAAAATAAATAAAAATATCAAGATAAATTGATAAAGAAAAGCACAATTTCCACTGTAGGTTTAACTGCAGTATACAGTTTTAAGAAGTGTCTGGCAGTCATTCATGAAACTTCATGTTGTGATCATTCAACTTAAAACTGCAGTTAACATAAGGCATATGGTAGTACTCACATCATGCAAGTGCACCAAATCCACATTTTATCTCATTTTCATCAGTCAGTGATGAATATTTAATTTTAATGTTCCCAGTACATGAACAACAATGGTAATTTTTAGCTGCCTTGCCAATTTAGCCTTCTTTAGCCTCAGTTCAGACTGGCTTTCTTTGGAATTGGCTGAACTAATTTTTTCTGAATACTTTCAACACTGTGCAAGCATTGACGTAGTGTACAGGGTTTTTTGTTGCATTGGAGGGAAAAAAAGCTCATAACCCACAGCCTGCAAAATGTTTCCAATCAATACATTGAACTTTGCCAAGGTATATATATAAAACTAATGTTTAACAAAAAAGTTTTGAGGCCTTTTAAATGTGCCATATAAGCTGCTGATCTAGTGTGTACTCACCGTGGCAGTGATGAGTGGACCATGGAGCTGTGCGTAGAGCAAGGCCTCATTAACGTGCCCCCTGACCCCCAGCAGGGCTAGTTCCAGGCTGTGGTGCCCAGCCATGGCGTGGGTTAGTTGCTCCAACAAGCTGGTATACCTCCTCCATGGCTGATCCAGCTCTGACACGCTGGCCAAGCAGCCTCGCATCACATTCAGACAGTAACCAACGCAGGGCTTGATCAGTGTCAAGCCTCTGCAGTGGGAGCAGTACACCATCTTCACCAGGCCCTTCACACACTCTTTGCTCAGGCTGACATGTTCGGTGGCATTCATCACCTCCAGACCCTCCTCCAGGGCCAGGCCCAGTTGTCGTCCAGCACCCAACGCCCCGGCGAGCTCTTGGGCCATGACGGCTGGATGAGGCCCAAAAGGGTTGACATCCTGCCTGATCATACGGAGACAGTCACCCATTTCATTGCCCATCATCATTCCGCCTTCAATGCCGGGATTGATGAGCCGTGTGTAGGCGAGCGGGAAGAGGTTGTTGAAAAATTGGTTAACTGCCGCCTCCACGGAGACGTTGGCCCCACGGAGGTAGAGGGAGAGTGAGGAGAAGAGTTGGTTAACATGGGGTAGGGCTTGGCGGGACAGGGATGAGTAGGTTACCTCCAACAGAGAACTTAGGTGGCCCTGAGAGAAGGATAGAAGGTACTGGAACATGTCTGCAAGGAGAGCAAAAAAGAAACACAAAAATAAGAGACGGAAGGAAAGACAAGGGCAGATGACATTTTATATGAGAGGAATATTGAATATCATTGAAGACATGATCTACAATCTCTCCATGAAATGGGTAAGGCGTTCAAAATGCAAACATATATCCAAACCCTGGCTCCTAACCAGCTATGCTTGGCTTGTGTGAATCAGTAAGCTGGATTGAGAAACCAGTGTCAAGTTCCCCTATAACGCAGTTGGATATCACTGTGTATGAAGTCATCACCCCAATAAGTATGTCTTAAGAAGATAGTCTCTGCCTATCAGTTTGCATTTTCTGTGGCAAATACCATATATTCCACATTCCAAAGGGTGTTTGACATGCCTACCCCACACACACACTCACAAAACAGTTGAGTCATCCAGTTCTTATGTCATTTCCTGGTGACCAAGTGAAGCTGTAAAGCAATCAATGATGTCAGTGCAGAGGCTGATTAGTGCCAATGAAGTGCCACTTCTTGCTATGCAAGGTACTGTAACAGAGTAGAAGAGATGGAATGGCAGAGAATAAGCAAGGGAGGGAAAAAAAGACAAATTTAGAAAAACAGCTTGACTCTCTTCCTGTTGACTTTCTCAACTTTTTCTTCTATATACCCCTTTGCCTATTCTCATTTCACTGTTCACTGACATGGTTTATTGTAGTATAAGAGTCCATTAGGAGTCCGTGTAAAAATGATCACATAGGAAGTGAAAAATGGCTGGTCTTGCTTATTACCATACATAAGGTCACTTATGTGGTCGACCGTATAGCCTAACTCATCACTTTGTCCCACCAGCTCCTTCACTACACGGCGTCCACTTAATCCTGTAACCTTCCGTCCTGTTCTCCTCCGCAGCGACTCTCCACACGTTTTCCTCTGTGTGCAACTGCGTGGGAATGTATGGGCATGTATGTGTGTCCGTGTGTGTGTTTGTCTATGCGTGTCCTGAACACAACACTCTCCTCTGGGGTGTGATGTCAGCTTAAAAGCATGCCAGGACATGAAGGAGCGGTAGCAACTGTACAGAAATTGAGACAGGAGAAGGAGGGTGCCAACAAACCCCCAACCCCAACACCAAACCACACACACACATGAAATGGAAAAGAAATTAGCATAAGCCCACAGTGTATGGCAATTCTGCATATGCTAAACAAATGTTATTAATCATGTACTATGAGCTTAAGTTTTACAAATGCATTTATAAGAGTACCTTGAATGAATCTACCTCAGTGATTGTTACCAAATGAGTATGTGTGTGTTTGTGTGTGTGCCTGTGTGTGTCCAGCCCCTCCCAGCTCACAGACAGAAGGATAACAACAGTCATGTCCTCCTCAACAGCTGCACTAATATGACCGCCGTCTGTGACACTCGGGGACTCCCCACTGGCCAGTAAAAGGCACAATTCATTTGTAATGCACCAGAAAACACCATCGTCATGATCAGAGCTGCTCCCGGACACATAACATTCGAAGTAGGAGCCTATTGGGTTTCGAAGAGCGTGACTGCGTGTGACAGAAGTAAAGCAGACAGAACATGACAAGTAATGGTCTGTTAGGGACTTTTACAGCGAAGGGTGAAGAGTTGTAGTCTGACTCGAGGCTGAAAGCAGTCAGAAAGACCTCCAGAGATGTCCAGATAGAGACAGACCAAGAGGAGCAAAAAAAAAATGAAAAACACAAAAAGAAAGGGAATGAGCAAAAACAGCATAGATTTGCAAAAAAATTTGAAAAGTTACAGTCTCAGTTCCACTTCAGTGTCTCCTAAGCCCATGAGGCTGCAGAGTTGGTACCAGTGTAAGGTCTGCCTGCTTGTCTGCCACTCAGGCTACAAGGCTCAACAGCCACAAGACCTTTACACCACAAGATGTACCCGCAGGCTTAGGTTACGTGGCATTACATAATGTTATTATAAAATTATCATGCTCAGAAATACCATGGTTTAATCTTACTCTCTATGAGGCATGGTGGGAACTAATCAAAAGTAGACTAGTCCACTGTACATAACAAGACAACCAAGTTTCATCAAGAAGATGAGAGGTGAAATTTCAAAAAACCCAGTCTTCTCAAGAGCACCATGAATGGATGCACATCTTTTTAAAGGGTTTATGACAGGATCATTAAATCCTTAAGACATTCCGTACTTGTTAAAAAAGCTTATTTTTATTTGCCAAAAGAGTGACACAGACAGAACACGAAAGAGGGAAAAAGGGAAGAGAGTGGGAGACTGCCAGGAAAAATGGAATAAAAAGAAGCGACTGAACTTTTGAACAAGGAAAAACAACTACTGTACAAGTGGACTCCACCTTGTGAACACGCTCTGACATCTGGATTCATTTGGCCCCTGGGTCCGGAGCACTTCCCTGTCTCTCCATGGCTGTTACTTAAAACATGTTCTTCTCTGAACGCACTGAAGTAGGACACCTTTCTTCCTGTCGACACTGCCTCCGACCAACACAAAACTGGTTCCCATGATTCATTCATTTTCAACATAAGTTATTTTCTGTTTTCTATCAAGTTCTCTCCCACGCTCAAATGGATCCTGTTTCTTATTCTGTGATAAATCAAGTACAATCGTTGTGGGTTTTTCTGCCCTTTCCAGTACTGGGAAATAGGGTGATAACAAAAAACAAGAAACCAACAGCTTTTTAAGTCCTAAGTACCATTGCATGATAGTCAGTTGGGTTTGATTGTTCTGTCTGACCACTGTGTCTGAATCTGGATTTGATCACACTCCATTCAGACACAAAGTCGTGGGTGGCTATCATTACCATGTCACAATCTCCCATGAGTAAGCTTCTTGGGAAATGAAGTCTGGCTGGATCGAGGCTATTTTGCATGAAGCAATTATCTTTAATTTCGACGGAAGTCAAAAACTGAAATTCGAAACACATAATTGTCAAGCTACAGGAATAAATGTACAGGCCTGTCTTGTCTGTGGCGCTGTGGGGCTGATCTGACATGCTCACTGCTTGGAATAAACAAGGTATTAAACTGATAAAAAAAAAAAAAAAAACTGCAGTGGCAAAGCAGAGGATGCCTCTGTCTTGCAGTGGCCTAAACTGAGTATGTATTTATGACTCTGGGATGGGATATTGTACCATATCTTTCCACCAATGCTATGCCAAGGCCACTCTCTAAGATCCCTGGGTTTAATCATACGAAGATATTTCCACTTTACATTCTGCATAGCAACCCAGTGTTTTACTGGCACAATTAAAGCATAAGTGTGGCCATGGTGAAGCTGCCACAATAACTGAGTCAAAACATGCACAGTGGCAGCTCTATGATTTAAGTCGCAACTATAGTGTTCCTAATTTCTAAGCCACTGTCACAGTGGAAATAGGCCTATATGAGTGTGTGTTTAACTGAGCAGTATTTAAGTCACTGTTTAAGTGGGTATTTGAGACCAAGGCATCAAACTCAGCACAGGACATGTGGCACCAGAAAGCCATCACAGACCAAAATGGGAATGAACATTTCTGACTTTGGTGACTCCTGCTGGTGACATCAAAAACAGACACTGTGCCAGACAGAAATACATGCTGCAAAGCAACTACAGGGTTACGTCAGTTACACATGTCCAGTGTTTACAGTACGGCAGACCAGAACACCAAAGTGTGGCTGAGCTTCATGGCGAAATGTAGTGACTTAGTTTAACCAAAAGGAATCATAACATGTCTTGTGTGCATTGCGCTGACAAATATGAGCTCAGCTTTGTAACTGTAAAATCCTGGAAATATATGGCATTTTTCGGAAGGAATCCAATTGATTATGTATAGCTTTGGAACTTTCCCCATGCTTAACCAGTTGTATAGCAGTGGGTTAGAGGGTTTGACAGTTCCTGTGTCGTAAGTGAGACTGCATCTTTGAATAAGTGCAAATATGAGTTCATGTATGTGTGTATTTTTAAGTACGTGCATTTAGGCCTGTAGGTGGTTGTGCATATGTGTGTATGCTCGCGCATGAAGATGCGATAATATTGTGATAATGAGGTAGGAGACACTGTTCTCATACCATAGAGCTGTGGGCCCTTCCTATCTTGGATATCAGTCCCGACTGGACCCGACCAACCATATTCTCAGGCAAAGCATTTTAATCCTACCACAGGGTTGGGTTTCAGACAGGTCACCACACAGATAGATGACATAGTGACACATGTGTAGATTACATATCGTTGTTTTAATTAGTAGAAATACTGTACATAGGGCCATCTCCCACTCAGTGGTCATCTCAGGTTACAGGGGAAAACTGCAATGTCACAATCTCCCAGACTATAACCTTTCAGCAAACAGTTTAATGGCAATAAACTATTAATAAGTCAATTAATCAATCCGTAGATTCATCATACTTGTGTGGCAAAATCACACATCTAAAGAAGGAACATGACTCATCTGTCAGACAAGTGCGCAGACATGCTGTTGAGGCAAATTTGACTTTCATGCTCACTGTCCAAACTCCACAAGCCCCTTAAAAAATCCACGTATGCAATCACAAATGTGTGTGAAAAGATTTCAGTGAACCCTGGCCCCAAATCCTAATTTGCTTGTCTGGTCCTATCAGGGGGCTAACAGGTGGGATAAGTAGCTCAAGAGGGAGGACAGGAGGAAGTGTGTGTGTGTGTGTGTGTGTGTGTGTGTGTGAGTGCAGGGGGTGGGGTGGGGGGGCCCCCCTCCCCATCTCTCCATCAGCATTCCGGTAATTAAAAAGGCAGCCAAGCTATATCAAAACTCTGAAACATAAACAATTCCACAGATGCCAGGGGCATTCAGGGTGCACTGGGCTATAATGGGGTGGGAATGGAGGTGGAGATTGGACGGGGGGGATCACTGCTCTACGCTCGGGCCAAAGTAGGGAAATTTGATCGAAGGCAAGGGAATGAGCAGACGAGAGAAGGACATGGACAGAGGAGACAGAGCACCGGGGCAGGGGGTGAGGGGCTGAGGGAAGAGCGAGGGAGGGAGAAGGTGGGGAGAGAGGGTTGTTCAAATGGCTAATACCATAAAGGGGAGATATGGAGGGCCAGCCTGAGGGCAGACTGTTGACAGGCTGATGGACAGCACCTCTGGTCCTAAACATTAAGGGGGCCACAGGTCTATAGAGACCCCCCATTTCTCTTTTGTTTATTGGTATATAAATCAGTGTCTCTTTTAATGCAGTGTAGCGCTAAGGAGCAGCACAGAATGTCATACTTAGAAAAAGACATGTCCATTCATTCATAACTACTTAAAGCTACAATCAAAAGGTATGCCAGTTACACAAGTGATTTCTGACTCTTGTATACAGCATGAGCTGCATTACTGCACATACAATATCTAAGTTCATATCCCTTTTACTTCTTAGAGGGACTGCTACGTAAATGTTTTACCCCAGAGATTTACTTGTGAAAAATCTTTTGATCTGATGATTGGACAAAAGTAGAACATGCACATCCAAAAAAGGATTCAAGTGCAGGAAAGAAAGAATTATGAGAAAAAGTAGTTTCCATGCAACAGCAAATCAGCTGCCAGCAGCTTATTACTCTGCAGACTGGAACATTAAAAAGTCAATCTAATAGAATGGAGGCACTTTCTCCAAAACTTGGCTATACTGATGACAGTATGTGGTTTTGTGATAAACAAAAAATCCTTGTCAAAGCCTTGGGTAATAACCCATTATGTAAGTGGAAACTGATGATGACTTGAGACGGCCAGAGAAAAAGACTGGACTCCAGATTTTCATGAAAAAGGAAACATTTAGGCTAACATAAGATTAACATGAAACAGACCCTCGAACTGACTGAGGTGTGAAAGGAATCCGAGATGAAAGGTAGTCCAATTAAGTATTTTCCACTTTTCTTAGCAGGTGTGGCCTCTGTTTTCATTTTTCAGTTTTAATATGAACCGACCATAGAGGGTCACTTATGCATTGTTTCAATTATGGGACAAAACTACTCTTTGATTACTTCTAAATCCTTATGCATACGCCAATAAAACAACACAAAAAACGCATCGATCCGTTTTGTGGGATACTGTATAATAAATCAAAGGAAAACACATAATAATCAAGAAAATGAATAAAAATATTATTGAAGGACAAATTCCATTGTATTACTGAAACCCGATGAAGCACTAAGAGTTTACCACACTACGTTGTGGTTGATTTAAGAGCCGACCCATGTAACCCCCCCACCCCCCACCTCTCATTTTGGCAGACAATACAGCAGATATCATAATCCATCATGGTTGATACAAACAGTACACTGCTGGGCAGGGTCAGAACAATATATATAAATGTATTTTGTCCGTCCATTTCTCTCATTTATTGTACCTCCTCTGGAATACAAAGCATGAATGACTGGAGGATCAGTGAATACAGCCTACCGTGGGGACTCCTTAGTGGTGCGCCAGGAGCCATAGAGGCGAGGAGGAAGAACGAGAGGAAGCAGAGGACTGTCCAACACAGGGCGTAATGAGGAGAGTGATTTGACTTGAATGGGGGAGTGAGGAAGTGAGTTGGTGGTGAGAGATGGGAGAAGGACAGCCAACTCTAACTTACTTTGGGCAAAAGTAGCCGTGTGAGTCACAAGCCTAGTCATGTACACCATGATGCTCATCCACTTACACATTAAAAGCACATATTAAGCACACACCCTGATCTCCCACAGGCGTGGGATGGAAGCAGCTCTCCCTCACAGACATGCAAGTCTGGCCAATTTGCAATGTTCAACCCCTCTTTCCGTCATGCTACATCTTACCAATACTCCCTCATTTCTCCCAGCCTGACCTTATTTTGGTCAAAATCCCCCATCATTTCTTGTAATAATATCTCCTTTCATTAAACTGAATAAAAAGGTAGACATGTGAAAAGTTCACCAAAAAAGGAAATAGTCTATCAATTTTGTTTGTTATCAGACATTTTCTGAAAAAGATTTTGACCGTCAGCTGCTATACACACACATGCACAGACATGCACACACACACACACACACACTTGTGCGATCAGTCTGGGAAGGACGGGTGCAGCAGAGTCAGACAGGACACAGGACCAGGCCAGACTGGACCAATCAGCAGCAGTAGAGTACAAATCCCATCAGCCCGACAGACAGCTTGTGTTCCAGAAAAGCCAAATTCTCTTGGAGAGAGAACAAGCCCCGGGAGATGCGACTTTGTCTGATTACCAAGAAACTTTCTGGACATCAAGCTTATTGTGCTCATACGATAGTAGTGAGACCGATGAAGCTTAGTCTACACCAAGAGTGTTTGTTGAGGCTAGCTGAAAGGCGGTGTCAGAAATAGTATTTGTAAACTAGTGTCAGAAAATCATTCCGTGAGAAAAGAGATGATGTTGGCAAGAAATAGAGGGGTATTTATCTCAATTACATTTCATGCTAGCATGTAAAATTATGGCTGTGGAGACTGGCAGCAGGCTAATCTACACAGACCTCATATTTGTTTAGGCGTTGGATGTAATATTGGGGAGCATGGATGGTTGGTGAGGAAGTCTTGGGCGGTTGGGGAGCAGAACAACGACGGAAAAAAATGAAAGAAACATTTTGGGGTGAAGGAGAAGATGAGGAAGAATTTTGTGGTTATGGTTTCACTCCGTGGAGCGCGCTCTTGGCAGCGGGGTTATCTTTGAGACATGAGGGCTCCCCGCAGTGCACATGCCAGCAAGCAAGCAGTTGGCATGGTGCCCACCTAGACCCAGCATCCTCTTGTTAAGCAACCAATGCAGACAAAGCATGGACCATAGATAGACACCACAGAAGAGAGACGGAGAGTTGGCAAAAGAGCAGCAGTACTCAGTGAACCTACAGGGCAAAAACCTGTTGATTCAACGACCTTTAAAAGGCAGACACACACCTGATAGCACCACATTCAAACACACCTGTGCACACTTTCTCTGACACTTTGCTTTAACCATCAGCCCTCCCTCCATCTCATATTTCCCTCCTCAATTTCTAGGCCCAACTCCCTACTCCTTTGGGTTCTCACACTTTCATGCTGAGGTGAGAGGTGCAGATGAAAAGCAGAGGTAATTAGCGAAGCTTTGAGTGTGACTTTATGACTGCAAAAGGCTTTGAGCTTTCCCCCATCTCCTCCTTCCTCCCCTTTGTTCTTTCCCTTGTTTCCCAAGCGAGCCAGAGTCCTGCAAACTCCGAAGGGAAACGCATCCTTCCCCTATGTGTCATGTCTACTCTAGCCTTTCTCTAGTTTAGAAAGGCGTAGTTAAACACAATCATGCTTAGGACACACACACACACACACACACACTCACACACCCACCCACACACACACACACACACACACACACACACACACTCTTAAATATGCAATGTGTTCGCTCCACTATTAGGTCCATAAACACATTTCCCCTCCACCCTGTATGATTAAATGAGACGTGTAGGGATGGATTCCGGATATCCTCCCTAATTTGAGTATGAGCTCATGGTGCAGTGCAATGTCATCCTGTGTCCAAGCAAAAGCCTCTAGAGCAATAACCCTGTCGGTCAAAACATCTGCGGAGAAAAATACATGCACACATAAAGTGAGAGAAAAAAATATGATGTGAGAGAAGACGGGCTGAAAAGATCACAGGCAAAATGAGTGAGAAAAGTTCCAGACAAATGCAGAGAGATTGCAATATAGATAAAAAGGACTTGTGTCTGATGAAAGAATTAAGATAGGACACAACAGCCAAGTGATTCATCATTCCTATTGCTTGCATGCACACACATGCACACACAGACACCCAGACACACATGCCCACATACATAATAGATATAAATCATCACTATCTAATAAATAAGACAGATGCCTTTACATAGGCTGCGCTGTGTGAGCCACCCAGGATGATCCTTCAGTCAAAGTGAAGAAAGCAAAGTCATTTCCAACCGGTTTTATCTGGGGTGGCTTATAAACGATAAGGCTTTAGGCTACCTATCCTTGTCTGTCTGTCTACATCTAGGGGGAATGAGAGACACTGGGGGGTAGGTGTGTAAAGCGCAACAGACGTGGAAAATATTCTCTACTGGCTCCAAGCAGGCAATCAGGGAGGCTGCAAATTCCCAAGGGGCAGAGAGACAATTACAGTAGGTTGAAATCAGCCACCTGTGAAAGCCTGGGGAGACAAACAGTCACAGGATGGAGACACACCAACAAGCCATAGAGCCAGTGTTTTTCAAACTTGAGTCCTCTTATTCTGCATCCTGCCATTAACAGCTGAGGGCCCCCAAATATTCCTGTGCCCCGGTTCGTGGTTTTGATCACTTTGTCTCTTGCAAACACTCATGCACATCCTATTTCCCAGGACAAGGGGGTCTGGAGAGTTCCAGGATGATGAGACAAAGATCGGCTTATTATGTCACCTCAGTGAGGAATGGCACCATCCTTGCCGTGGCCTCTTTCTCTCTTCTGTCTCTCACTCTCAAATGAACTCCTTGTCCTTTTACTGAAGGGCACCTTAAGTTTTAAATGTGATGCACTTTCATTGATGATAGAGAGCTGTCTGTGCCAGGAGAATACCTTTCTCTGAAACACATTTGCCAACTCCTGTGAGGAGAACTTGAGCCCTGACGTGGTCATGGTGACTTGCAGGGGTGGTAAATATTGTACATGCTCACATGTCTTTGGCACATATCAATGCAAACACACACAATGATCAAGATGCACACTTACATAGCTCCAACTCCCACATTACAAACACACGTGTGGGCGCACACACACAAACACACACACACATCCACACACACAGATGTCATGGCCTTTAGCTGTGGGCCACGTCCCCCTCATATCAGTGACACTAGTAATCAAAAGTGTCAGCATTTTCTTGACATCTGCTCCCAAGCAGTGGGAGTATACAGTATACCCAGATACTTATTCTCTTGCTCATCATTCAGACCTGTCATACACACATGCAAATTGGATTGCCTGCACAACAATTTGCCAACAAAAGATTGCTGCATGACTAACTGAACAAATCATTTATATGGGGGGCTTGTTGGATCTAGCTGAAAAGGCTGTAACCCAACGAGTCTAGGGATTAACTAGTAGCACAGGCAAACAGACATCCAAACAAATTGTAGTGGCCAATCCATCTGTTCAACTTTCTCTCAGCCAATCAGGAGGCCAATGAGAGGTGTCCAGCGAGTAAGATTATTCCAGATCTGATTGGCTAAAACAAGCTGACAGGCCAAAGCCCTTGATGGCAGCTCTAAGCTGGCCCAGCTTATACTGGGCTCTGTGGTTGACACCTACCCACCATCAGGCCATAACACTCATTACCTATCAACTATGGCATTGTATTAGGAGAGTCTGTCTGTTTGTGTGTTGGAGGAGAGAGAGGAGACCAGGGAGGCTGGCCGGCCTGGGCGTATCTGTGTGTAGGTTTTGGGAAAGTTGAATAGATGGAAGAGGTTGTTATGTAAAAAGATGTAACCTTTGTGATTTAGTAGGGCTGGGACGATACACTTTTCTCTCGATTCGATGCTTTCACGATACTTGGGTGTCCATTCGCTAAGTATTGTGATTCTACAAATATTGCGATTATATATTACAATTTAGTTAAACACTAGACCATGGGAAACAGTAGAATCATAAACTTCTAGAGACTGTATATCATCACGTCAGTTAATCTTTCTGACTTTTATTTCAGCAGCATCATTGCTGTAAGTACTGCATGTACAATAGAATGAATAAAAAAATATACTTTTTGAAGTAAACTTAAGCTGCTACATTTAGCTGTCCCTGCCCATCAATCTAGTGCCATAAAATAAAATAAGATGCTGACTATCAAAATAACATAGTAGGCTCTATGACACATGGTTGTTCCTGTTGGCACATGAGGGTGTCTCCATGGCCAGGTGAAGTTTTGTGTGCGATCACCTGCTGCGCTGTTGGTGTTTCAGTGAGTGACACAAAGGTTGAGAGCGAGGCAGCAGTGTTACAGTCTGTGTATGGTTTGTAGTCCGTCTGTCTTTGGGGACAGCAGTGATCCGCCATCAGCAATAACGGGGCTTCATATTGGAGAAGGCGCATGCGTCGGAGTTGTCATAAGTTTAACATTTGTATCCAGATTTAAGACACATTTTTAGATCATGGTTGTTTTAACTACACGTTTTTAACAAGGTAAAATCTTTTAGTTATCGGACATTCAGATTTCAAATGATAAGTCTCCAGTTCGGGGGAGCAGGTGGAGTCGCTGCTAGTGTAACCCGGTTTGTTTTTACCATGAGAGCTAGCTCGCTCACGGGGACCGCAGGTAACTTACCGGCTGTCAGGACGCCACCAACCGAAACCTAATGTCCACAGCGGGTCCACCTGTCGGCCACGTGTCGGTAAGTGTCACTGTTTAATGTCGTTTCTGTGGGTCTCCTCTGCTAAACCCACATCAACACTGTGGGCTCCGGGTTGGGGCCCCTGCATGTGTATATATCAAACTGTTTAGAAACTGGTAGTTACCCGGATGTAACTCCAGTTCTATGAGTACGTACGGAGCCGCAACCAAATTTGAATAATATTTATTTAGGCATTAGAGAATAGATTACAAAATAGTAAAAAATAAATTGCAATACTTAAGGGAATACATTTTTCCCACCACCGCTATAATTTAGGGTGTGCCAGTCACAGGGTAAAAGTGTGGTTGTATCTTGGGTGTTTACACCCGTACTTTCATGTGGTCAAGCACTATCCAATTGCAATCTGATTATTTAAAATGCATTTTAATGCTAAGTGTAAAGGGGGTCTTTGTTACTGCAGCATACAATTGAACCTATTCCTTCATATTAAAACAGCATCAGAAACATTTGAGTGAAGAAAAGCCCTCAGCATTCATAAATGTGGTCTGTGTTTATGGGGTCATACTCATGACATGACAACTCCCACACATGACAAAGCACAGTAGGGCCTTAAGGGCTGTCAAAGCAAAGGCAGGCCAATGAAAACACACAGACACACACACACACACACACACACACGCGCAGACACACTCCTTACACACACACACACCATGTCCTTTTCAATGGGCATGTCCTTTTGGCTAAACTTTAGAAATCAGCAGGAGTGATTTTGAGTTGAAACAATAAAAGCTACAGTGTAATGTAAAGAAAACACACACACACATTGGACTTGTCGTTATAAGATTTACGGTACGACTTGAATGACAAAGTAAATGTGTACAGAAAACAGTGGCCACATCATAAAAGAATTATCAAATAAACACAAAAGATTAACAGCAGAAGAGCAACAGTTTTAGCCTGCAGACAACTGGCTCTGTGGTGAACTGCATGTGATGCAATTGGATAGATACACTAGAAACAAAAAGGGGCTGGAGAAAAAAGCTACCCACAAATAATTTTCCACCATCCAGTGTGTGAAAAACAGTACCAATGGTACCAGCCAAAATCATATTCTAATTACTTCATGAGCTATATGATCCACTTGCTACCTCACATTCCACTCAAGGCACTCAGACAGCACAGAGACTGTCCTTAGAAGGCCTTGCAAATTGAGGGCTAGTGACATCACCATTTTCAGCACCACCATGCTACAGTTTCTATTGTTATTCCATTGTTATTTTCCATCTTGGCCTTTTCTGGACATGTGGAACACCTGATCTTCATTCTCCAAACAGACTCAGACATGAGGTAAGAAGGGAAAGATCTTAATGATGATAAAAAGGATGACTACCAGGAACACTATTCCAACACGGTTACTTCTATTCGTGTTGCTTATAAAACAACTGTTATATCTCCAGCACTCTGTGAAACAACAAAACAACATAGGCATATGTTTGAATGGACTGGAAGTTCCTATCTTGGTGGTGTTTTAGTACATTCAACACTAGGTGATAGTAAAATTCTGTAAAGATGACATTTACAAGTTAACCATGTCTGAAAATAATTCTCCATGAATGTTCCCTAACATGGTGGCTAAGCAATACATTGTCTTATAAAACTAATTGCATGGTACCAAAATTACTGTAACACTAAAAACATCCAAAGCATGTCTCCCATCCTGTGGGATTGTGTTGGAGGTTTTGAGGACGAAAAACTGGTCTGTTTTGGAATTTTATTTCATTTAAAAGACACTGCAATTACAAGAGGAAGAGGAAGGACAAGCTTGGACGACTAGAGCACTGAGTGGACTTGATTCAGATGGGTGTAGTACAAAACCCTTTGGCAGGCGAGGCCTAGCTGAAACAGGCTTTGTATCTACAGCAGAGCCTTGTTTATTCGGAACTCAGACATCTGAACTGACCAGGCTACCAAACAGGTACCGTAGCCAAAAAAAATACACCCAAAAATAATTACTTGGCACAGAATGTTTCACTCTCCAAAACTACTATAATTTCTTCAAAGGTTCCAGTAATTGTTTTGCTGTCCTAAGAGCAGGTTTAGATAATGCCAAAGCAGACTAACTTCCACCAAACACTAAAGGCTGAGAAAAAGGCCTCTTTTTTCCCATTTACCCTCACTGATTCTTCTCCGTGGTTCTGTTGCTGCCAAACCCACAGAAGAAGGGAAGAGGGGGGAAAGTGAAGCCATGCCCATTTTCTGAGTTGCATACTTGCCTGCGCGCCAGCTACCGTGACCCTAAAGAACTGAGTAAAACTTCTTCCCCTAAATACTGGACAAATAAATATAATTTGCAAGCAAGAAAACAAACACACAGTTATTTGTTTTTACTGCTTAAATTTGGATTAAAATAAGGGACATAAGTTCAGTTTCAGGTCAGCATAAAGCTGGGTCAAGTTTTTAAATTAAATACTTTGCAGAAACTAGCATTCTGGGGTATCAGTCGTGTGTAGTTGTAGGTACAGTATGCACAGTATGTACCATCTGAATCGCAACATTTCTTTTCCCTCCATCAACAACAACCCAGTGTCTCAGGCCAATCCCATCCAACCCAAGCTTGGCCCCTTTGTCCCAGCACTTACCCTGGAAGGCATCCGAGTGGCCAGAGATGAGGTGCTCAAGCTCATAGCTGTAGGAGTGAATGTTGTGGAGGGTTTCTCTTTTAACAGCAAACTGGTAGCTCTCCTCCATCTTCCGGGTGCAGCAGGACGGACCCTGGTGCTTACAAACCAACAGATCCACATCTAGTAAAGCCAAATAGAAAAGGACATATCATTCTTAATTTTTTATATTTTTTTAAATGAATACTTATTTATTTATTTTCCAGGTCAGTGGTAACACATACATTAAAGCATAGGGAATGGAAATGCAGAAGAATTGAGATATCCCAGATTGGATGAGATGACTTATTAGTGCAAATCATACAAAGAATACAAATGTATTTTATCCTGTGATGATTCTACACTGTGCTGTGCAAATATGTGTGAGTATATGTATAGTGTCCTGAGTATGCACATAGATAGACAGGCCATAACTCCACTGGGAGACAGAGGAGGCACCATGGGAGGGTGAGAAAGTAGACCAAGAATTCATCCATGTTTCCTGCTATAAATACTGTCTCAACTAAATATATAAATATCTTTGGCTCACAAATGCACACGTCGTCAAGACTTACGTTTGTACATGCATGTATACAGTATGTCCCATAAAAGCACATAGATACATGCATGCACTAGCATTTTACAATGCAAACATACTAAATTTACTGTCACTCACACACACACACACACACACACACACACACACACACACACACATGCATACAGTAATTTCAGTGAAATCACCTCTAGAACTAGACAATCATTAGCCATAATACCGCAACCACATGAAAGCAATGACCTAACTGCAAATACTATGATCCAAAGAACAGCTCAATCAGGCACAATTACATCAGCTGAAATAGAGTCCACCCTGTCCTGCCAGTGTCACCTGCTTCTCACCATCGCTACATAAATAGACACTGTCATGACATCACTGAAACTGGTTACAATTAACATGGGCTATTAAAATTGCCATTCACCACACATTTCCTTGCACACATTTACAGGGACATTTCCATTATGTCTAAGTCTGACATGATGACTTGTTTTTTGGGGGGTTTTTTTAGGGGGGGGTGCACTGGAGGCAGGTGTTGTAACCGGAGCCTAAGGCATGGCCTTAGGACAGACCGCAAGACCAGTGCCTCACTGTCCAAATCCCTCCATGAAACACAATAGGGTTGCATTCTCAATCCCTCTTTCCCTTTCTCCTCCCTCTCTCCCATTTGCCTGGCATATCCTACTGAGGCCTGGGTGTCTCTTAATTACCCAGTGAGGCTCCATTTGTTCCCATCCCAGAGCCAGACGAGTGAAGTCATAACTGGCTGTCCTGCCCCTTCCAGCTCATTATCTCTATCTCTGCAGCAGTCCACTCTCTTTATGTTGACAGTCTCCCTTGTAGACACTGTTTCCCTGTTTTTTTGGGTGTGTTGAGTTATACCAGTATTTGTGTCACTTACCTGGTCCAACGATGAATAAAGTTTGCATATGACCAATTTAAACAAAAGAGAGGCAATCCAAGAACACATTTCCACTACTTTTTTTCTGGGTAAGTGCAACTATGCAGCACTAATTAGGTGGGAAGATATTTGTTGTCTGTGGGTAGACTTGCACAAAACAACAAAACATAAATGCCTTCTCTAGAAGCTATATTGTCTCTTGTCAAATATTCATTGCTTGTTGAAAGCATGATATATTGTTTAAATTCTGTTTAAGGTTTTCATTTCACTGTATTTGGTGTCTGTCCTCTCTCCCCCTCTGTCCCTGACCCTGTTCTCCTCACTGGCTGGCTCTTTCAATCCTTTGTGTTTGTGTGTTATCTGTGATATGAAACTAATATCCAGGGACTCACAGTGGAATCCAGCCTGGCCTCTCCGTCCCTTGCGAGTAGCAGCATGGAGTAAGTGATACTCAGAAAGACTTTGGCTGTTAAAGCCACCACAGCAGTCAGGACAGTCTGACTGTGTCACGAATATACCAGGCCGCTTTCTGGAATCATTAGAAGCCATGTCACTATTTGCATGTCCAACAGCAAACATATTTCCTCTGTGCATTCTTTTGTATCTTTGAAAATATATAAGTACAATATATTAATAAAAAGCATTTTAGTGGCTTCTGCCTTAAGAATAAACTAAAATATGTATTGAGGACTAAGGGCAGCAGTCTTCCAAGGACTCTAAGAGTCATTGAAGTCTACAATGTAGGACATATCTATTAATATCTGACTGTGTTGTTTTCTGTTTCAACACGTCTATTTTTTTAACCATTATCCATTTAAGTTTTCCGTATATAGAATACAGACCATACACACCTGTAAAAGGCATCGACTTCTCCTTGAACTTTTGTTATATTTATATAATAATATTTAATATATTCTCACCCTCTTCCAGTTGAAATTTATTAACAACAGTAACAGTTTTAAACATCTGGACACTGACATTTTTCCCCAATATTTTTTGCAAAACAACTCAAGAGCTGTCAAATTGCTCGGGGAACATGACTCGACAACAATTTTCATGTTCTCCTTCAAATGTTAAATTGGAAGGATTGGAATGACTCTTTTTTTAAAGACATTCCTGCATAGGTTCGGCTTTACATTTAGGCTTGTTATATTGTTAAGATAATTGCTACTGATAAGCCAAGATGTCGTTTGAGTCTTTAAATTTCCAATTTACATTCTCTTCGCCACTCTGCCATGAAGCTCACCAGTGCCCAGCTCAACAACTTCTGTGGTAATGTTTTTCTTTCCTTTGTAGGTTGACCTTACTGTGCTTCAAGTCCTGGGAGACTTTCTTCTATGCTTCACATAACTGGTACTTTTCAATAACCTTATTGTGGAGGTTTTCTTCATGCTGTAGTTTTTGCCTGGAAATGAACTAATTAGTTGTTGGATCATCCAGATACTGGTTCATTTCACTGACACTACAACTTAATTACTCAACGATGATCGCTTTTCAACTATTACGTCCTTTTAAGGGCAGCCGTCTGTTCCAGTGATGATGAAGGGGCTATCTTTTGTGAGATTACATAAGACAGCTAACTGAGCTCTGAAGAGATCACATTGTACCCACATTGTAGGAGCATCAATATATATATCATGAGAAGAGACAAATTGCACTGGCATGTCAAGGGTTGAAACTAACCAGCCAGGGTTATAATAAACATATGCAAAATATGAGGGTTAACAAATACAGCTAGTTGGCATGCAATGTGATATGACCCACCTTTATAGCAGCATTTACTATGGTAATTTAACTTTACAATTTTTGTTTACCATGTTTCTCATAAATTGTAAATGTCTATAAGCTGTAGCTATTCTTCTGAATTAAAAAAACAACTATTGGCTTCAATGTGACTTAATATATACTCAAATAGCTTGGCTAAACCTTAACACACTTTGCTCTCCAGACTGGGTGTCAACACTGAATTCTAATTTGCTTAATCGTCCTCAGGTGACAAATACCTCTGGAGTAATTTGCTGTATTAAAGCCAGGGCTCAAGGGTCTTGATTTGTTAGTCACAATCCCTTCAGCAACACCTCAATGCCCTTCATTGCACAAGTCTAAACTCCTGAGTGGAGAAACTCCACCACTGTATAATTGCCCTGATAACTCACATGCTATTCTCACTGTGTGGTACTACAGTAGCAGAGCTGAATACAGTATACTGCTGAGAAGATGGTTATGTTATCACTACCCTTTTTTAAAAACACACGTGCATAAACTCCTGCACTCATAAAATTATTTATATGCCGCTCACATCTTCTCAATATGATATGGAAAATCTGCTTTGATTTTGAATGGGTGGATGACCGGGTGGGTTGCGGTTCCTTGATGCTGCTCTTTTGATATTTTTCTGAGGACAAAAAAAAGTTTGTTAGAAAGTAGCCAATTAATGCAGTTACCCTTCTCCTGCCACAGGAAGCCAGTTCCTTTTGAAGTTCTCAGATCCACTGAGTACAGGATATTTACTCTATACAGATTTGCTGTGTTTTGGAACAGGTTGAATGAAAACACATCTCAAAGGGTCTTTGCTACATACCTGCATTTTTGGGCTGCCTTAAAACTCTACTGGAATGTTTAGATTTCCCAGACCCCAAACTGGAACTGCCTACAGGTATTGGCAAACCAATCTGGCCAAGCCAGAGGGTAGTGGCTGAAAAGAGAAGTGGAAGTCTTGTGGGTAGATAGATGCAGACCTGATGAAGCAGCTCTATATAAGAGGGGTGCTCAGGACTGGCAGAGTAATGTTAACATTTAAAATAATCTGTTGAACTGTTCATGTACTATTTCTATTCCTAGAGCGCAAGACAGTTCATCCTTTCTAGATAGTTATATTATTAGAGAGGAGGTAGACAATATAACTGTGCCTTTACCACAGTGGCCAGCCAGGAGGGTACGGTAGCACACAATCCGGTGAAACACAAGATAGACTTAGGCTGAAATCCAATAAGAGATGAAGTGTAGAGACCGACTCAGACAGAGTAATCAGCTTCAGACTGGGACACTGGTAAGGCTAGAATGTTAAGGGTGGACTGGAGAAAAAGCATCTGAGGTGCTTCTCAGTTCAATAATTTGTGTGTGTTTTTTTACTTGAAAAGATTGTCAGTGATGGTTTTTTCTTGTCTTCTTCCTAATGGCTTTAGTTTTAAAAAAACTAAGTGGAGATGTTCTTATGTGATTTTTTAGAGTTGGGAGATGGCCAGGAAAAGAAAAACACAGATGTTCAATGGTTTAAAGTGTGTATGGAGTAGGTGTGCACCATGTGTATGCTCTCTCAGTGAGAACGGCCAAGTTAAAAAGGGAATCAAAACAACTACAGCCAATCAAAGACCATGTTGAGCTTTGAGAGCTTGCCAAGGCCTTTTACGCCGTAACTGGTTAAGGATGTGGCGACATGTGATAACACACTGTGTTCCCATTCCCCTGTTATTAACACATGACCCTGCTTGCTCATACTAAAGATATAAGGCACTTTCTCTTTCGCTCTTACAAGACTGTCAATGACTCAGATAATCAGAGAATGGCGGTACAGTAATAGTTTCAAAAAAGGGTTCTGTGTGTGGTAGCTGCACAATCAGATAAGCCCTGCGCAATCACACGTTTAACTGAGCTGTAAAATAGGGTGATCATATCTGAGGACATTATCCAAGAGGCCAACTGTAGAAGCAGTGTGTCTGTAAACAGCACTGTTAGCCGTCTGCTTTCCAAATGACCTATCTCCAAAGGGCTATATCAGCACCCGTGGTAATCTCAATATGGAGCGTTTGGCTGTGTACCATCGTACTAAAGTGGTCATAACTCTTCAAAATAATCACAAGATAAGCAACTTCATGTCCCTCATTATCCAAGTTCCCTTGATGCTGAATCTGGCATGGAGATAAAGTCGCTCTTTATAAAGTGTGGCCCAGGGAACAAACACTTGTCTGGAAAGCAAATATTTTGGTCTGAAATAATTCAGTATAAATACATACAGATAAATTACTGGTAAATAAATCTTTTAAGGATTACTCATTAACACAGATTAAGGACACTTCCAATTTAGTAATTTTTGATATAAATATACTATAAATTAAAAAGTGCCTTTAAATTCCGTTGCAGTTTAGGGTTTAGACGGTTCACCTACTGTATAACAAATAACATTTTTTTAAATCTATATTGCCACCAATTGGAAAAAAATAACAGTAATTAGGAATTAATTCAGACAGGACTTTTACTTGTAGCAAAACATTTTTCTGCATTGAGCTGTTGCTACATTTAAGTATTTTCCTACTTTCTTAAGTAAAGAAACTTTCACCACTGCTTGCCAACATGAGATTGATAATAAGGTACTATCACTACTACTATTACACTTCATGCTTTCTTTGGACACAAGAATTAAAAACAAAGAAATACTGCATAACATCTCTGTACCATAAAAGTGCAACAGTTTTTATATAAGATCATATCCAATTGGCCGGCTCTCAAGTTCCCTGCTGCCACACTCTTGGCGCTTAGTGAGAATCTGTTCACCTCACATGAATGAAACGCAGCACTGTATCCTAAAACAAACATCGGACTGTGAAAAGGGCTGAAGTTTTGCCACTTCAAATTTCAAGAGTTGCTTTTGTTGGCATTAGATCTGAGGACTGAGGCAGAGTAGCATAATTGTGTACACACACACATATACACCAAATCTCCCACTCAAACACCCCCTTCCATTGGTCAGCACTTTGAAGACAAGATTGCGCCTGACCCAAAACAACCTCTCCCAGACAAAAGTGCAAATAAAAAGCAAAATAAGATAGAAGCCCCAAATGTACTGGTGAGGCTGCAGCAATGTTTGATTAGCTGTGAGGGGAAGCAACAGTAGAAAGGTTGAGGAGTGTAAATGCACAAAAATGCAGTTCACCACACCTTGTAAATAAACACAAATATTTATATCAATTAATAGTCCAGACCAAGGAGCCGTAGTTTGTATCTGGATCATATCAGCCCATGTTATCTAAAATAACTATAGAGGGTGTGTCTCAGAAGTAAAATATATCCTACTGTGAGGGTGTTAGAAGCAAATTCTTTAAAAGGAAAGACTATTGCATACCTATTACACCATACTGTGTGTTTGCTTCTGTTTGCTCACTGTCAGGTAAAATGCTCATCAACAGCTGCAATTGCAGGCAGAGATACTCATACGTAGCTTCTGCCAATGCGCTGCAGACTGTAAAAGCTTGTCACGCAAGAGACAAGCCAGACTGCTGACATCCTCAGAAGACCGAGGTCCTTCGGTTGTCTTTAAGAGCTAACCCTAAACTACGGCTTGCAATGAAATTGACATCCTCTGTTGCTAGTAGTGACACCCTGCTAAACAAACATATCAAGTGGTTTGGATGCACCTCTAGGTATGTTTCCCACTCAGCTATCGATTGCTCTTCTCCCTGTTACAGCTTGCAGACTCAGACTGTGTGATACTTAAGCTGCCACCAACCTGCATGTGACACTATTACAGCAAGGATTCTGATCTGTAGTCATATACATACTATAGTTCTACTATATATTACTGGTGTTTGAGTATTAAAATGTGGAAAAATGTGTTTAAATCTTAGACAACCCCAAGGCTAAAATGATCACAGTAAAGGAAAGATTTACATTAACTACTGAAAGATTTAAAACCCTGGAGTAAAAATGTAATGATAAATATGATAATGCCCACTGGACAGCCTGATTTGTATAGGTTATATGACAGTTTAAATGACCCCACATAGAAGACACATGACATAATTAGTTAAAAGGTCTCTTACTATGCTTGCAAAATAACTTTTAAACAAAACCAGCATAGTTGAACCAAAGCCTAAACCCGCTCAAAATGCGCTTTGCCTCCAAAACAGATTTGGAACCAATGTTTATCCTCATAAAATAACTTTTCCTCAGTGTGCAGGAGGAAAGCACATACCACAAAACCTTCAAGGCATTTGAAGCTGCTTTCAAGCATCAATTTGACAAAAATCTAACATAAGAACAGAACAACTTGGGAACCATTTCACCAGAGGTGCCAAAAGACTCTACAGGCTTGTTGTAGGAGTCTGGACATCTATTAATGTAAACTGTGGCTCCTGAGCTTAAGTGCATGTAAGATTAAGGGCCTATGCCACCCCAAGTATCTAAAGACAAAGGGCCAAAAGAGTTGGTGTTGGCTGACTTCGGCAAATACATTTGAAGCTTGCAAATCAATCACTCCCCCTATTGTGGACACAATATTGTAGCCTCTTTATCCGAAGAGATTGGGACATCTGCATCACACTAGACTTGTTCTTGCTCAAAAACCCTGTCTCGGCGGCTTGTGAACGTGCCGGGCAGCTCTCCGCCAAAAGATATTTGAAAAATAATTGTTTAATCACTCCAAACACCCTGCTTGTAGGATAAACAGCTGGGTGGCATGTGGAGCTGCGAATTGTGGAGGCTCTGAGCAGACAGGGCTCATTCACTGGGTAACTTAAACATGTAATAGTACATACTAATATACAGACATGTCTTAAGACACACTTCACTTACTTTAATGTCATTTCAGATTTGGCAGTGTGCTCTCACACATCATAACCAAACAGCACCCCCCCCCCCCCCACCACCACCACCACCATCACATCACAAAATAGATATTTAATGGTCAAGGCCCTTTAAATGTCTCTTCAACTAACATGACTAATATGAGGAGAGACACTATGACAAAAGTAAAGACAGAAAGCAATATCTCGCAGCCATTCAATCCCTGTCGCTGTCACTTGGGTGGGCTCACTTTTGCTTTTGGGAGACCACTCACAGTGCACGTGCACTAACCCACGTGCGTTTTTGACAGAAGCACCAGTCGGAAGCGGTGGACATTAACTCTTTTTTTTTTTTTTCTTTTTTTTTTCTTTTTTAAAGAACTAGACATAACTATTTAAAAATACTTATGCGCAGCGTTTGCTGGAATCCCCCCTGCGCATAAGTACTCCTAAAACTAAACGTGCGGCTCCGCTCGCAAACCCCCCTGAGGTTCGCATTGCGCTCCCCGCCGCGGCGCGCCGCTGGCCGCCGGGCTCACCTGTGCCAGGTGTCTCCGGTACGCGGTGCAGCGGCCCGACCTGCCGCAGCTGGAAAGCGGTCCTCACTTCGTGGCAGCTGTACGCGTCCGCGCCGAGCACGGCCGCCGCGAGCAGGACCGCGGAGCAAATCCACAGGGGTCCGCCGGGGTTCACGCGTGGGCATACTCCTCGGGACATCGCCGCATCTCACGCCAGGCGCCCTTGTGGAAGAAGCCTGCTGGAGCCCGGCCGCGAGCTGCGTGTGACTCGGGGGCGGAGGTGGGGGTGGTGGTGGGGGGGTCGAAGGCGGACGGCGCTGGAGGACACTGAGGCGACGATGAGTGTGAACATCTGACGAGCGTTTCCGTCTGGTTCTCACATCATTGGCCGGGGGTGAGCGTGAGCGCCTCGCAGCAGAGGTTGTGGGGGGTTCCGCTCTGGGACAGGAGGGGGAGCGCTGTGTCTGCCCCGCGCTCCGCACTTTGCAGTGGTCGGCTGTCCGCATGCCTGGTTCCCAAAGCCGTGCGCACGCTCCCCTCCCTCTCTGTTCACTTCAGCAAAGTGCCCCGACTCAAACGCACTACCATAACCCTATAGGGACTTGATCTGTCGGTACCCTTATAAAAACATTTATAACATTTTAAATCCCTGCAACTAAACCGTTTTCCCTGGTGTTATTGCACGCAAAACAAAATAAAAGTTCATTATATATTTTACCCACAGCGTTTGAACGTTTTGCTGCGACTTTGTGTGTCCCTTCTGAAAATTAGTATAACTCTTTTTTTTTTTTTTTTTTCTTTTGTAGCAGCTGTGTTACAATCGAATATACAGAACATTACTTCTGATCTACAAATTAAAATCAAATTTCATCAAAGCAAAACCTCACCTTTACCCTAAATGTTTCCTGTTTGTTGTTTGTTTCTGTAACAGAGCCACAGATCATTCAAATTTTAAACTGAAGGAGATACTGACAGTCACTACTACAAGGGACCATATTAAAATGACTGAGGGCACCAAGTTGCTATATGGTTATTTCTCTTCTTTATCAACACTCAGCATAATGAGGATTGTTGGCCAATATACTTTGATCTCTTCAAGACAGACAGTTGAACATGTATTGGGGATGGGATAGGGTTAAACAGGACATTTGATCTAGTTTTCAGAGTATGGTGATGGCTGAGTTGCAACTGTGGTGTGCTGAATGCTGCTGAAGCCTATATAGCTAAACTTGTTATTTAACTACATTGCTGCCATCTACTGGCGAACTTTTTTAGTTAAAAAAAAAATCAACCACGTAACATGATTATATCCAGGTTTACTTGCTTGTCACAGTATTATGCTCCTTATAGACTTTGCAGCCTCTGATGTCAAGTCTGTATATGGTGTATCACATAAGAGGTCTTGGAGAGTTAAAACATATAATCAATCAATGGTAATTTATCAATTAAATTGCCATTATCCCATCATGATGATGTTTTTCATATTTGGTGTTCATTAATTTGGTTTACTTCAGATTTCAAATTTAGTCAACAAACCCAGACAGAGTGCATTGGAGGGCATGACCCAAGTGTGAACTCACACCAGCAGATTATGAGACTATGGCAGACATATTACCAACTATGTTACCAGACAGAGCATTAGACAAATGTAGTTTATCTATATCTCAGTATTTTCCGACAAATTTTATGTTCTCATGTCACATGGCAGGTCCATATTAGGTGTGTAACACATTTAAGTGTTTTTCATTTTTTCAAAACATTTCCAAATATAACAGTATACTGTAAAGTTCCTTTTACACGTTATGTTAAATACTACCCTCTCCTGGACAGACACGGTACTATATCAGTGGTCAGTTGTCATAATAGTCTACAAAGAATTTTGCAATCCATTTTTACAAGTTAACTAAATTAAGTTAAGTTATATAACAATATTATTTTGTGGTAAAGGGCAGGCCCTGTCTACTGTAGCTTGTCCGCAGGACTGCTTCAGCAGAGTTTTTTCATTCCTTGTCGTTCCCTGAGCATCATTTTCATTTCAACTTCGGGGGAGAGATCTACTGGGAACTGCTCAACCTAATACAATTATTATTGGTACCAATTAGAGAAGTGTGCTCTTAATGTGATGCTATTCATGTGTAATACACTTATACTATATGTAACCTTTAGGCACATGACATCCTGACCTGAACTGTGTATTGAGAAAGAAAAAAGGGCATAATAGTTGTAATCCTGACCTATTTCTATATAGTACTGAGAGCAGGTAAAAGCACAGGATAAAGCTCAGGTAGTCACAGTGAAAATGTAACCCACTGAAACACACTCAGCCCAAAAACCTGGTTTCCTGATCAAATGACAGGTGAAGGACTTATAAACCCTTTGTGTAGGCCTGAGTTAAAATGTCAGCAACCCCACTAGAGCCTCTGCTCGGCCTCCATAACACACAAACAGCTGCTGCCACAATATACGCTTAAAGAACTTTAACAGGGCAGAGACTAACATTAGCACTCTGCTCTTCTTCCAGTGGTAACAAAAGCAGCCAGCTTGAGAGCTGGTCTCTTAGGAATAAATGAGGGGTGGGGGCAAGGTCACCAAGTGACTCCACATCAATCGGGATTACCACAAAAACAACAACAATGCATGAAGGTCACTAGAGCCCACTTTGCACATGCAGCAGTGAGGACAAAGTCTGGCCTTACGGGTAGCCTCCTCGGCTGTGTCTAGTCCAGGGCTTTAAATGGTGATGACCACTATGCCTCGAGAACAGGCAAGTCTTGTGACATCCACTACATCTTTAGTCTTTACAACTACATACATGTTTCATAGTAAATACTGAAAGTGTCAGAAGTGTCTGTACAGCTTCTGTAAGTACTACAGACATGGAACAATGCTCTGCAGTTTCCTCACTGCCCTGCCTGCACCCATTGGTCGTTTCTATCTACTGGTATAAAGCAGTCCAGAAGAGGGTGCTCTTGAGTTCAGAAAAGTCTGAATGTTGGCCTGATAGCAAGTGTGATTCTGATTTACACAAGTGATTGATTGTTTCTGTTACTGCAGAGGTAAAACATCACAGTAGATAAACTGAAGCCTTGTGACCCCTAATTGTGACAGAAGATTTACTCCTGTACAAGAGGCCAAAGCATCCTCTTAGGAAGTCTGTGTTGGTACCATATTGTCTCTGGCTGGTTTGCACCAGCAGCACTGGCTTGTAGAGCAGCAGAGTTGAAGGTTATTTGGCCAGGTCCTGTCCATACCAGCGCATCTGGACTCAACAGCTGGTCAGCTCAAATTGGTAAACATACAAGGGGAAGTCCATGAAATGATTCTGAGATAAACAGGTCCTCCTTCTGCTGTATCTTTTCCAGATGATGTGCAAACCTCTGGGCTCAGTCTCCACTTACCTGAAGGAGGCCCTCAGCAGAGACCACAGCATGTTAAAAAAGTGCTTAGGCTGCATGCAGTACACCATGCTCTTAGATTGTCTTCCTTTCATGGAAGGCAAATATGTTCTTAGTTAGTCTTAACACATCAACATGTTTTATGAGAACAATCAACAAATCAAGTGAATTACCAAGAGCCAGGCCGTCTCAGCAGGACCTCAAGCTTGGAGGCCAGCATCAGAACTGAATATTGTGCTTCTGAGAATCATTTGTCAAAACCATTGCTTGAACAGAGATGGTACTTGCTGATATATACAATCACTTTTATACGTGAGTTTTGTCCATGGGAGTACTGTTACAATTTATTAATCAAAGTAAGTACACATTTGAATTTAGTTATTAGCTGGGAATTCTGCTTTTCCTTATTACATCTGAAAGGTTCAATATGAGACAGCTGCTGGATAAGAGACCAGACTTCTGCTTTCACTTCCACAATTGGTAAATGATCTACCATCATACCACAGTGTTGCAGAGGCAGCATAGAGTCAGTCAGGAGGGCCTGTAGCTGGCCAACTTGGTTTAAAGTTAAAACCTCCTGGAAAATCCCAACTGTGTGCAAAACTAAAGCAGCTATGCTATCCATTATTCCAGCAGGACTACAGAACTGAACATTTATGTGGCCTAAGGAGTACAGGCCTAGAAAAAGCTCCAACTAGCCAATTACAAAACTACTGTATAATAATGTGTAATAATACCAAAAACTAGACATAAGCAACTTGTGTTAAAATACAAGATGACAAAAAGGAAACAAATGGGTACCTGGCTTTATTATGGCTCTCTATATCACGTGTGACTGTCAGTACAGTACCATGTGTCTGGTGGAAACCGAAATATTTAATTTCTTCTGTGTTGGTCAGGAAGAATGAAACAGACAAATTTCTCTGGTTCGCAGGTTACACAAAATTAAGTGAACTGTGAAGTTCCTCACCTGCTATCCACATCCCCAGATAATCTCTTGTTTGTGACCTTGAGCATAGTTACTCAAAATGAACTTCTCCATTCTTCTTCAGGCACAGAAGATTCCACCTCCTGTTAATGCAAGAAGGCCCCTGGAGCTGGGGGAAAGAAATACATTTGGTGTTTAAACTTTCAGAGCAAGCATGCAGACAATTGTAAGACACTTATTCTGGCACAGCAATGCTGTGGTTGTTGGTCCAACGTTGTATTTCACTGACGTTGTAACGTTAAAACAAGGTTGGCATATGACACAGACAAGCGTTAAGTTGGACCTAACCAAAAAAGAAGGGCCAATGTGTCAAATTAAGGCCAACTAGCAAGTATATCTAACACGGTATACAATACTAATCTTTCTTATTAGGAGTGACATATTTCTGGTTGTTTTTGGTATGCATATATTTATATGTAGTTTTGTTCTCCTAGGACTTACATCAGCCTACAGTAAGAAGTATTAGGATATACTGTGTCTCTTGTGTCTTTCCATTTGGGTGTGTTCACACTAGCTATGTATCCATGCCACACTCACAATTTGATTATGTGTTGATACCACAACTTCATTCTTGCACCACAGGCAAACATGGGTCATCACCAACTTTATTATGCAATAAATTGTCCATAGCAAATATTAACTTGGTTTATTGAATGCTCCTGAAAATTTCAGTTTGGAATTTGCTGATTCTAATTGCTGTTTATGATATTTTACAACTAGGATCCAGTAGAACTATTTTAGGGGAGGTAAACACTGATTAAATGAAAAATGTCAGTAGCAACAATGAGATGATCAAACATCTCTCTTTCCACAGAGAGATTTAGAGACTACAGAGGACACTCCCGATTCTGCTGCTTCTGGTAAGGGTTTCTTTGCCTTGTGGAACCATGTGAGGGAAACAGATGCATTTTAAGTGTTAGTAAACTTGGTCAGCAGGTGGCGCCAGTAACCCTTGTTTTCAGAGTCCTTACTAAGACACCCTGATGCTCCCTCCAAAGCCACTTCCACGAGAGAGCATAGACATGTATGGTAATGATGTACATATAAAATGATGTGCTGTGCTCTTCACATAGACATATTACATATACATACATACATATTTTATGTATATATGTGTATGCGAGAGATATGCGTTGGGGAGAGGAGCGCAGCTCATCGTTGTCATCACTATCCAATTACCTATTGTCTCATTCACATGTAAGAAAACACCTAACATTATCATAATGAACATAAACACCAAACATTTTTTTATTTCATTGAAAATTGAGTTTGATGCAATAACTTATTGCTGGCTAGCTAGCAGCAGTTCTCTGCGGTAACGTTGGATATCAGGAAGAGTCCGGGCATGTGCAGTGAGTGCACAGGTAGAGTGTGAATGTGCTTATTACAGGTCTGCGACAGCCACATATACTGGATTTATTTCTTTTTTGTGTCAGAGTATTTGATTTATTGATTGCTGTCGGGATTAAAAGACAATTTCAACAAATATAACAAGAAATTATTCTAAGATAAATTGCCTACCCTACCTTTAACCAAATGATAACAACACACAACTGTGGCACTTCTGATGCCAACTAAGCCCACCCAATTCTTCGACTACGACTATGGAAGGATGAAGTGACTGCAGTAGTTGTGGCAGCGGATCCTTAATTCTTTGTCCTCATGATGTTTCTAGTAGTTAGTAGACAATCTCTGGGGGCTTTAGCCCATCAGTTATGGCCCTCTAAACTGGGGATTTCAGGCGCTTACAGGGGGTTAAACCCCCAAGATTGGAGCCCTCAACCGCCTGTTTGAGAGATTACGCTATTGAGTCTCCCATTTTCACCTCTCTGTCTTGGTGGAACAGCAAGAAGTGTCGAGGGTGGTCGTTAGAGACATGCCTCAGCTTGACATCTCTTGAGGGAGGAAGTAGTGATAAATGAGTGTTGAGAAACTTAATTAAGTACAACATTACCTCATGCGGTGCAGCTGAATTCTAAAGAAACACGTGGATACGATTTTTGTAAAAATCTTTCTAACTAATGGAGCATCTTGCATTCAGAAATTCCTTAAAAGGGTATATTTTACATTGAGTCAGAAATGGTTGCACACATTTTCAGTATGTGCAAGTATACATGAAACATGGAGTGGTCAAATGTCTGCACATTGCTGTTCAGAGCAAGAACCGTATGCTCCATTTCTCTCGGGTGGAGATGTGAGGAGTGGAAGTAAGCCGCGCTGCATCTTTAATGAGAGTCTGACATCTTCAGTGCCACTGTCTCACTATCTGTCCTGCCAGTGCCTTCTTCATCCTTACCTGCATGGCACTCCCAGGGAGGAGAGAAAACAGAGAATGCCACTAAGCCTCAGAGATGCTTTCCAAACTCTGAATGCCACCCCACACCCTCCTTAGAAGCAGATACAATTTACAGCAGCACCATGCGCGGGTGCCAATCCCTGATAGCAAGAAATCACACTTAGTAAAACCTTGTAAAGCAGAGTCCTTGCTCTATTTATTATGACTTTGTTTCCTCAGCTGCATTTAATTGATTGGTATAATGGTTTGTATAGACTCTTCATTAGCCTGTTACAGCAGTGGATCAATACTGTACAACATCATTACATGCATGATTGAACCAAGTACCAGGCATCTGCTCCAGGGAATATTGGTCTGTATTTGTAAACAGTCATTGATGTCATGATTTTCCACTATACATAAACTGTCAAGGTTGTGTTACTTTGCCAGTAACTAAAAACAGTGATTGGCTGACTGCATGTTCTTGGCTTGTTAGTAAATGAATGAGGGAAATATATCATCCTACCACAAAATTGATCAAATGTATTGTGATCAGCCCGAATTCACCCCCAGCTTATTGGCTTAATGGAGCCCATATAATCACATCAAATGTCTTAAATTGTTTAATCAAATTTAATAAACATAAAGCCTACAATAAAAATAAAGAATAATTATCAAAAAATGATATGAAATAGCTATGAAATTAAGTTTAATACAGCAAAACATTCTTAAATAATGTATTCAGGCAGTTTAAATGCATTTCTCAAGTCTTTGTTTGTCTGTAAGTGTGCGTGAACTGAAAAGTTGCAGGCATTGTATCTTATTTCACTCTCCATTCTGTCCCTGAGGGAGTGTCCTCCACTGTTCATGGAACAAAGTACTGTTGTGCACATAGGGGGTACATTTTGTGTAACCCATTCACCCCTGAGATTTCCTCACTGTCTGTGTTCATTGAACTCTGATAGGATCTAAATACTTCCTTTGAGATATATGTACTTATGGGCCGAGGTCAGACCGGGGCCTTTGTGTATATGTGTAGTTGTGCATGGGTGCGTACAGAGTTGATCTGGATAGAGTGACTTGCTTTGTGCGTGACCAGTTGACCACATCTGTCACAATAGGCAGAAAAAGGGATTGGATACCTTTTTGACAGAGCATTTTATTGTGGCAATTGGCTATTTATGGCATGTTGCATGCTGTTATGAGACGAGTTTGAACTGGGTGCAGAGAAATACTGTTTAATTTCACCTTTCCTTTCCTCACTCCAAAACAGATTCATATGCAATCCAGCACTGAGGTTCATCTCTAGCCCTGCTGAATTTACCATTGCATTGTGGCTCTTTTTGGTTCCCCCTCCCCTTGCTTTATTTTTAACAACTCCATCGTCCCCTTCTCTCCTCTAAACTGATCACCACATGTTTTTGAAAACTGATTTTGGTGCCTCCTCTTACTCCAGCACCCTTTTTTTCCCCCCTGCAAAGTGCTAGACAGGACCGGGGATAGAGGGAGGGGGAAAGTGAGGGGGAGAAGGGCGGGGGTTAGGAGAAATGGAGGGAATGGTTGATGAAAACAACAGATCTGTGCTCCCTAATCCTTTTGTGTCGACGGTGTTAATCCATCCGAGCAAACCCAGCCCCCGCCCCGCCCCACCTGCACCACTCACCCTCCCTCAACCCCTGCTTCTGCACCATACACCAGGCGCTCCCACCACATAAACAACCGACAGCACCACTGAAACCAATGCTCATCCCCCAGACAGTCAAGCAGAAGTACACAGTAGCCGCAGTAGCCCTCAGACAAACGCACAACTCACGCTCAACTCTGTCCCCGCTTTAATCCTGTTCATCTTTGTGGCCACTGGGAACAACTCCCTTCTCTGGATTGCTGGCTTTGTTTGTTTATGCAAACATATTTTAATCTTGCATCAGCATGTCACTGTGTGTGTATTGGAAACTGCAAAGTGTTGTTTTCCCTTTTTGTGTATTTCGCTTTCATGCGTTTGCTCCTCTTTGTTTTGTTCTGCTTTGTTTTTGGCTACTGTACATGTAATGAATGCACTTGAGAGCAACACGGTGTATTCTCTGCAAGTGTTTTTGTATCGTGGTCTTGTTTACGAGCTGTAAGAGAGAGGGGAGGGAGGATGGGGGGGCGTCGGGGAGGGGGAGCACAGTGGTTGCCGGGGGAAGAGGAGGTTGTGTCTAATGAGGTCACACCCTGGCAACCCGGTGACTCCTCCCTCTCAGCTCCCCCCTTCCCCATCTTTCCACTGGGCCCCCTCTGAGTGTGCCCACCCACTCAGCCCCCCCCCCCCGCCCCCCCCCCCCTCACCCTCTGACATAGAGAGCTCTCCGTGGTGCTGAAAGCAGAAAAACACATTCAGACTCCAGCTACAGTGCAGCTGCAAAGGGGAAGGCAGGCGAGACACACGGGACAGAAAAAAAATAAAGGGACTAGGGTATTAGTGCTTACGAAGATGAGTTGAAAAGCGCACAGCGAGAGAAGTAGTAGTGTAGGAAAAGGAAGGAGAGAGGGAGAGAGGATGACGCTGTAGTAGAAGGTGGCTACAGTAGGCAGTGGGCGTGTTCTTGTTGTTGTGATCTATAGTTGGGAAGCCCGGTGTCATCTGCTTAAGCACAGACCGACTGTACAGACCTGTGTGGACGAGCAGGACGGAGGGAGCCGGCAGGGAATGCCATACCTGGAAACGCACAGCACTCTGCTTAACCTCGGTCTCAACCTTCAGGGAACTGTGGATGAGGATTCCTTTCACCTGTGCGACACCGAGACATTTTGTGCATTCTGACACATTAAAGCAGAAGGAGAGACCTTCATGGAAGGAAGCATTAGAAAGACTGTGAGTGCCTGGTCTGCAACTGCCATCAGAGTTTAGAGTGTGAGTGTGTTAGTGTATATTTGTGTCATGCTTGCGGTTGCGGGTGCGGTCTGTTGCTACGCCGCTTCTTCCTCCTGTCTCTAGCATGTGCAGATGTGTGGAGCAGTGAAGGTGGAAAAACTGGCACCTGGCTTGGAGTTTGGCACCATCTGGACTGGAGGGGTCGCATCTCCCTTTTGTGCCCAGGGGAGGGAGCATTGGGCTGGGCACCCAATGGCCCAGCTCCCCTCTAGCACCTGCCTTATCCTGGGTCACAGGGGCTCCTTCTAGCAAGTCAGTCAGTTGGACCATACAATGGATGGAAGTCTATGGGGATTTAAGTGGAATAGTGCACTGGTGCTCCAGCATAGGTCAGAGTTCCCTAGCGTGCACTGGACTCATCAGGGCAAGACAGGAAACACGTTGGTCCACACACCAGCAGGGACACAGCCCCATTGTAAGTATGCATCATAACACTATCTTATACATAACAATGACACAAATGACACAAATCCACAAAGATGTATGCCAGCAAATGTTTATTCTATACACATCATAATGGTGTGCAAAAGTGTTTTTTTCTCTACTCAAGTCCACATAAAAAACAAAGCTGCCAAGTGCAGCACCTGTGTGTGCCTGGGTTTACAGATTAACCTTTAGTTGGTAAGCTGTACTGCTCTGATGTGCGTGTCTATGTGTGTGTATGTGCGTGCACGAGCGCCCACGCGTGTTGTCACCAGACAACTGGCCTTGCAATCTTTTTGACACTGTGTCTCTAGAATATCCATGCTGCCCTTCTCTTGTGACATGGTTGCCTGGAAACAGAAACGGTGTGCCACTTTCATTCACTTTTAAAGCAAAGTGCACCTGTGTATTCAAACTGTTGCAGCCCATGTCAACTGGGCCAAAGGGGGAAAGAAGAAATTAGATAATTAAAAAAAAAGAGAGCAAAATGCATTGAGTGAAGGGGAAAGACTCGAGAGGAAATTAAAGCTTTGATGTAAAAGAATGTGTTGCTCAATTGACAGGTTTTATAGAGATTAGCAAATAAGAATGGCATTGTACTTCGATGAGTTATGGGAGGACAATCCAATGTGAAAGGCTTGGTTGGTAAAAACAGTATGATAAACAAGCTGATTCTAGTGCAGAGTGCTACTGCAGGCTTACAGGGATTAGGCGGGCAGGCTTAATTCAGCTCAAACACTGTTTGAACTGTGCTTTCCTATTGCTGCACCCTCACATCTAACTGCTGCACCTTGTTTCTCCTCAGAAACCAATATTTATTTCCTTTGTACAGCTACAGATCTCTGGCTGTGCGTGTGCATCTGTGATAAAACTTGATCAAGGGAAAAAATCTCTACACCACTTGACACCAGGATTCTGTGCTCTAGTTTGAACTCTGCTCCGACATGGTGATTCTGTCTGTTCTGTCAGTCCTCTCCTCATGCCTGTAAAAACCTATGCTAAGGAGTGTTGAGAACGTGTTGTAGGGTGTTGAAACTGGCTGATAAACCCGTTGATCTAGGCCCCATGCCGGACTTATTGATAGACAGGCACGAGTTAGAGGGATGCTGAGGATGGCAAGACAATGGTCAGGCTCTCAGTTGGCCCTGCAAACTCCATCTGGCAAGCGCCCCCCCCACCCCCCTTCACTGCCTTTGCCTCCCTACACACACATACAAACATACATACAGTTATCACAAGCTCCCTCCCCCTCCCCATGCACACTCACACTCCGTGCTTCTCTCACACGTAAACAAGCATGAGTCTTAGGCTGATCTGAAAACATTGACCTACATAAAAGCATGCACTGTCTTCTTCTCTTTCACCACTGGCCTCTTGAAATTCACGTTCGGCTGTTGCACATAGTATATACTATGTTGCATGCAGTTGCACAAGTTTTCAGGAAAATGAATACTGTACATGCATCCACACCAAATCACTTGATTAGCTGCTACATGTTGTTTTTGGATCTTAAGTGGCTGCAAACAACGCTGTTTTAAAAACATTTTCAATTGCACCAAGGGAGTGGTTTCATTGAATAGGCTTTTTCTTATGACAATGATGCTGTCAGCAATAGTCTTTTTACAGAATCAAAAGGCAGCAAGGAACAACTCAAGAGATTATTTTTAGATCTTAAACATAAGATTGATGCTGACATCCGCATATGCAAAACCATGCATCACAGTCAAGATGGGTTTATTTAATCTGTGTAGTTGGTCCCAGGAGTACTATATTTTCACATCTGAGCCCAGCACATATAACAACTGCAGACGATGACAGCTCTTTTACAGTTTCATTCAGACACTCACTTGGTTACAGCCAATAATTTCAGCCAGAAAATGTGCAAACACAACTGAGAAAATGAGCAGCCATAACTGATCCACAGCCAATAAGAAAACTGAAACAGTGAAACTGTAGGTTATGAGTGACTGTAGCTGAGCCCCTTGACTGTGTGCATATTTACACGTTCATTTGAGCTTTTGTGTATGTGTTTGTATATATATGTGTGCACAATGAATGAAAGAGAAAGATGTTGCAACCCTCCAGGGAAAATGTTTACTCTTGTGGACACAGGCATGATGCAAATTTATGAATCTTTCATAGGCCATGAGCTCCACAGCAACAGTCAGGAACACTAAAAACAATAGCAACATCACACAAACTCAATTGTAGGACATTATAATGGTGCTGATGAAATCTTGCTTCATAGGTTTTTCATCTCACCAAGGCTGACCTTGAAAAATGAAAGTTGAGAGAATGATTACTGACATAACCACATGCTTGTTTTGTATTCAGACCAAACTCATGTATGATTCCTTAGTAGTCCACACTATTATTAGTACTTTATGTATCTCTTTAAGGCAAACAATTATTGCTAACATTTTCAATATGTCTTCATCAGAATGCTGTGGAAACTTTTGAAGAATGATGAGCTCCAAAGAGGAAGAAACTCTCCGTTTTTTCCAGTATGTTGAGGAGAATGGGCTGAGAGCCTACAACGGCCTGGTAGCTCAGAACTTGGACCACGCCAGGAATGAGAGGAATAGGACATTTCTGCAGGAGAAAAACGACAAGAAGAGAAAACAGGAGGAAGCCATAAGGAGGTAGGAAGAAAACAAAGATGTTATTGAAATTAAAATGAAAAAACAACAGACTAACATTCTCAAAAGGTTTTGCACAGATATCCTATAAAAACATACATTAATAATCTGGTTCAGATAGGATAGGATAGTGGTAGACTTTTCCAGCGTTTTATGAAGTAGACTCACAAGTCTTGCAACAGAAATCCAATGAGATTCTGCTCTGTAAACGCAAGGATGTCACTGGGTTCACCTCAGGAAGACGTAAGGAACTGGGACAAGTGGCCAGTGGGTCCCTGTGGCAATGGCAGGGTGCCATATTTCGGGGGTTGCCAGTGTGGACTGGTGCACCCCATGATCTATAGAGGATAATTAATTTTTCACTTTTAGACTTATTTGGGACTTGTCCTTGGATGGAGGTCGTTGCTGCTCCATTTTTGAAATGGAGAGCGTTTAGTATTAAAAAGGAATGGGATGGGCTGTGACATAAAGTGTGTTAGGATGTGAGAGTGTGAATGAGATGTCTTAAGATTTATGGTTATGCTGTTGTGATTCACATATATTTACTATCCCATTATTCAGAAGAAAAATGTCCAATTGTGTAGAAAGTTCATTGTCAAGAAGTTGTTGTAACCAGTGTTTGAATAAATTTGGTTTTCCAATCGAGCGCCTCAGAGATCAGTCACGAGTGCTGCTGCACCCTGTCTCACATGTTGTGATGAGCAAGCAGTGAAAGCAGTGCCACTGTGCGCAGCAACACCACTGTGTGGCATCCCAAAACTTAAGCAAAAATAAGAGGCACGCACTCGTGACTAGCATGTGGATATGGCGTGCTTGTGTTGTGGGGTAGAATAGCGAGCACTGAGTCACAGAGTCATGGGGACAATAATAGGGCATTGCAAAGGGGTTTGAAATGTGTTGGTGCAACGACATGGACATCTGTGTTTCTTACCTTTCCTAGCAAAACTGAGAACAGAATTGTTGTTCAGTGGTTCACAATGATTTAAACTTTTCTTCAAAAGCAATGTCATAAATTGGCTTCAGTAGTTGTTTCTGTGCTCTAACATGGAATAATATCACTTTTTATTAAGTCTTAGGACTGATGAAGTATGTACAAATGTATAGTTTTTACAAGTCAAGAAACAAAAAATAGTATTCATTTTAAATTACAATCATGCTGTCTTTTTCATAGTTAAATCTACAGTAATTATAATTTATATATTAGATTTTTAAAGAGAACATCAATCAAAGTGATGCATATTTTATCTGAGAGAACACCCATAAAGTAGTAAAGAAACACTTGTTTTCCACTTGGATGGTCAAACAATTAATTTAATGATGCAGCACGCTAAGCAAAAAGGTTTATGGGAAATGCTGCCCAATGTTGTCATGGAATCTAAAAGTCATTTGTGCTCGGTCAGTCTGTCTGACACGATATAAAGTATTTTAGCATCTGTTGGGAGTTTTAGTTGTGCATCACATGATTACATTGATGTGGTTTTGGGGGCTGCGCATTTATATGTGACCAGATGTGGTTCTGCTTAACTGATTTAGCACTTTGAACCCTGTTACATTTCTGTTATCTTGCCAGTAAAATTTCCCTGCTTTCATTATTATTAGCAGTTTGATGCATTCCTGCACAGTAACTTGGTGAATGGGACAGGGCGATGCCTGAGGAAAGTGGCATCTACTGTCCTGCTGTCCTTCCACTGTCTCTCAGCTGATGATAAAATATTAATACACAGTCACTGGAGGAAGAGTCTAAAAAATAACTGGATTTTTCATGAGGCCTATAAGTAGGTCAATGAGACGACCCATTTTTACAGTAACTGACTGAGAGTGAGAGTGTGAGGATTCATGTGTGCATGCTTGCATTTGCGTGTGCGCAAGCACGTACATGCATGTTTGTGTACATGTTCATGCCTGGACATGAACAACAGGAAAAGAATATATTAGTGCGTGAAAAGGGGTAGGAAAGAACAAAAGGCCCGTGTGAGGGTGAAAGAGCTTGTTAGCAAATGTGTTTAAAAGTGTGGGGGAGAAGAAAAAAAAACAGTTACAGAGAGATTAAGTGTAAGCTCAGTTGCAGGAGATGTGTTCTGCCTGGTGACAGCTGGAACAGCCATAGGCCAATCAGATCAGCACGTTAGGTTTGAGTGAGGCGGGCCTTCCTGCCTGCTGCTATCTCACTCTGGGTTTCTTTTATTGTATTATTCACACACACACACACACACCCACAAATTTACTTAAATATGCAAACGTATTTCTAAGAACACATACGCACACACACACACAAAGAAATCACTTACATTTACTTATATTTAAATATGCTTGCAAATTCCAAACGACTGCTTTCCTCTTTATTTACCCTTTGTGCACACATGCATGCATTGACAGATCTTTTTTTTCTTCTTTAGTGTTTCTGTTTGTTTCTGCAATGTCGTTTTTACTGTCACATGGTGTCACAGTGAGGGAACCAGACCTGCCCGACAACAAGTCAAGTCCAACTGGTCCAAGTGCACCTGTGGTCTGTCCTCCAGCCAATCACTGGGCAAATATCCTATAAATAATCCAGTCACCACTACTCCAGTCATACCCACCCACTCACCCAAACACACAATCCATGTATATGGGTCTGCATGCACAGAGTAAAAGCAGATGCACACCCAAAACATATGAGGAGATACTGTTGGTGCTGTGCTGCTGACACCTGTGGCTAAATGCCTTAGATTAAGATTTTAAGTTATTAAGACATTTTAGCCCTAAAACATGGATGAATATGTATTAATATCCACTAAACATGTGATTTGATGTTTTTTCCCAGTTCTCTTTAAAATAACATGGGCAAGGTCACTCTACAGGTTGCTGGAGGCCCCTTTGTCTTGCATTACCACTGTCATCTTTAAACAAAATGTGATTTGGTTATGATATGCACATGATGTGCACGTGCACTTTATTATTGTTGTGCGGCTGGTTTTGTGTCTGGTTTCTATGGGTACCCTGTTGCTAGGCAAAGTTAAGCCCCTGACCAATGAGTCCACCCCACCAAGCACCTTCTGTTCAGCAGCTGGCCTGGAGGTAGTCAGAGTCAGCAAAGTCACATGTTGAGGGGTCACACACACACACACACACACACACGCAATACATACATATATACATACATACCTACACACACACACACATACATATACATCAACAAGCATGCAGGTACTCACACAAGATGCAGATTTGTGAAGCCACACATGCAAATTCTTCCAGTTTCATCCAATTCATTTAAACACTTAAGCTTAATTGTGACTCTATGATATAAGAATAAATAAATAAATAAATCAACTGCAGCCATGAAGTGTGCATACATTGCAAACTTATCATGTCTTCTGTGCAAACCATTTTTTCCTATACACAGTCAGATCTTGAGCTCATTTACTTTTGCACGCGTGTGTGTGTGTGTGTGTGTGTTTGGGTGTGTGTATCACAGACAGCCCTCCTTTCCCCCATTACCACACAACACTCAGACATCATTAACACTCCATTCAGGCCAATCATCCATTTACAGGGATTGATTGTGTACAGGCTGGGGGACTTCCATGGTGTCATTATGTGTGTGGTTGTGTGAGTGGTATCGGTCATATCCAGGGTTAAACTCAAATCAATGCTTTGCCCTGAAAGAGACCCTGTTTTCAGTGGCACTAACATGTCTGTTATTGTTAACTTGGCACTCTCATTATTTGAGCCACTAGCACTGAATAAAATGCACATGCGTGCACACACACACACACACACACACACACATATGCTAACACAAATGGAGACATGCCATGATCTCTAAGTCAGAGTATGGTATGTATTATTTTTGCACAGCTTCCAGGGGATGATGTGGGAACATGACTTAAGATAGTTGTCTCTCCCTTTCTTTCTGCACCAATAATATGATATTTATACATTCACAATTGTCTCATTCTTTTGCATCAGATATGTTGTTTTTATCATTTATTTTCTTATACATATGTCTGTTCACTTGACCCTTGACCTTATCCGTCTTCTCTATCCCTCTCTCTCTCTGGCGCTACCTCTCTTACTGTTTTAGGACGGGTGAGGACATAGCAACTGAAGGCAAGCACTTACGAATGGGCTCCATTACCATGCCAGATCCCCAGGAACGCATGCCCATGCCCCACCCGCATGCCCTCGCCTGTGGGCAGGGCTTCTCCGTACGCTCCCAGTCCCTCCACTCTGTCGGTGGTGGAAACAGTGGGGGCGGAGGAGAGGAGGAAGTGGGAAGCCCGACCTCTAGGAAGCAGCCCCCACCCAAGCCCAGGAGGGACCCAGCCACCAAGCTGAGCATGTCGTCTGAGGCGGTGGACCACAGTCCCATGTCCACCTGCCGTGGGGAGAGATGTGACGGTGAGTGGTGGTGGCACTTCACACCAAACTGCTGCTGCTATATATAGCTGTTCTCTGCAGTGCCCTCCTCAAAACTGTTTCTCCTACAATGACATGACATCTAGCTATTCACTGCATGCTTCACACTAAGTGCTATAGTGGCAAATTTATGTAAAAAAAATAATGAGCTGTAAATACAATGGGGTTGAACCAAGATTAAAACATTTGGTGTGCACTAGACAACAGTAAAAATGTGTTAACCTGCAGTTCAGTGGTCTACATATGAAGGAAAACTTAAGAGTCAGAGAAGATTTGTGTTGCACTACACTGACTAGTCTGGACACGGTTTGCCTGTTGTGAGAAGAAAAAAAACATGGTATGTTTGAATGACAGTGGACCAATGTACATATATACCAGAATTATTAAGTACAAAGGCTACAGCAATTGTGGATGCCAAAATCTATGAAGAAAGGTTGGAAACATTAAGAATAAGTTGTCATACAGACAAATCAGATAGTATAAGATTCTGAATCTTCATAATGTCATGCCTATGAATGACTGGTACAATTTTTTGCTGTTTTAAAGCTCTGGGCTTTGGAAAATAGAACCTTCAATGTAATTTTGTGTTTCGTAATAGCTGCACTTTAAGGCTTCTGCGGATTCTGTTTGTTCTGTATGTTCAGTTTTTAAAGCAGAAACAAATATTTATAAATGTAACAATTTTGCTTTAGTTTGTCCATGTAACCATCAGGTGTTGTCAACACTATCTTTTGCTCAGTAGATTCTCCAGGCTTTAAAAACTGTCTCAGTTTTTTCATTGTAGAGAGTAATGTCCTGATATGATTAATATAGTAACAAGTTAAAGCTCCAGTAACTTTACTCCTGTAGATGAAGTAGTGTGCTGTCTATAGAAGGTTATTGGTCACTCAGACAATTGTTAAAGCTGTTCCCAGTGCACATAAAGAACGCAGAAGCAGAGTGCCTTGGTAGCCGAATAGTTGGAGCGCATGCCCGCATGGTGGCAGTTCGGTTCCAGCCGGCGACCCTTGTTGCATGTCATACCTCACTCTCTCTCCCCTCTTTCATTTCTGCCTCTTCAGTGTCACTGTCCAACAAAAGCGAAACAAGGCAAAAAAAAAAAAAAAAAGTGTCTTGACAGCTCTATAACCTCATTTAAAACTGCCATACTTCAATATTACTACAAGGCAAATTACCAATAAAGGCAAAACCATTTTCCTTCCAGTTAAAACTGGCAAGGCCAAAATCTAGAGATGCCTTGATCGAGATCCAGCAGAAGCGCCCTGCAGCAATTTCAGTCAGTTTTCTAAAGCAAAATAAACAAACACAATATGCATGTTTGGCCACGGATGAAAAAGATAATTATAGTACATCAACTCAGTGTAAGAAAAGCTTTAATGAACAGGACAGGAATTCATTGAGCTAAAGGAATGTTTCCTTCAACAGTTTAGAGATACAATCACTGCTGTAGCAAAAGAACAATGCACACAGTTAAACAGTTGTATTAGAAAAAAATATTTTTTTGTGCTGAGCACAAAGACAAACTAAAGCTAAAAACTAAATTAAACTGACATTTAGAGTATAATAATAGTTCGTGGGCCAAGTGACTGTGAGAGCAAAAAAGATTTAGAGGATGCAGAAAGCTTCAACTCCATTTCAGTTTGGATGCTTCGTTGCCAACGTGATGTTCAGGGAGTCGCCCAGCCTGGCTCAGATTGGTGGGGATCTCTCTGTGTGCACACAGATCTTCCTGGGCACCACGGCAACCATCCCACAGAAACAAGACCCCCTGTAGCACAGCCAATCACAGCATCACCGAGCAGCTCGAGCCAATGGGGCTCTAGAGATGCTGAAGTCTGAGGCTTCCGAACCAATCAGAGTGAGAGTGTGGGGGTGTCCCTGGCTGAGGGGAGGGTTGCGTGCTCTGTAGCTGGCGCTGTAGCGGGAAGAGGAGGAGCTTGTCACAGTAGAATTCATTCAGGAGGAGCGATTGACCTAGATTCGTTTTCCCCAGGAGGAGAAGGGGGGGGGGGGGGGGGGTTGCGGGTAAACACATCCGCTACAGGGGGGAGGGGGAGAAGAGGGAGCAATAGAGAGAGAGGGAACAGAAGGGACAGAGAGTAAGAGATGTTTGGAGGGATGGATTCATCATCAGTGCTGAAACAGACCTCAAGATTCACCATGCAAATCTGTTAGTGTATTAATAAATTTTGTGATTGTTCAAAAAAGGCACAGTTACACCACTGTGTGCATATTACTGTATGCACATAATCACACTAAGAAAGGAAGAGATAGTACTCAAGAATGTGTATCTTATCATTCCAATTAAACACATACCAGGAACATGTTTGGGTTGAACCAAGTCTTATTAACACCTTGTTAATTAGTGGTAATGAGGGCAAAATGTGGAACCAAAAGGCATGTTACATCCTCAGTTCAAATGATCATCATCAGCATCAACCTGGATGAATGCATGGCAAGCAAAATACCAATGCGAAACAAAACAAAATATTCTGAGATGATTTTCAGTCTCATGTTTTCTTTCACCTACTGGACTTTAAATTCATTGCTTTTTCTTTAGTTATTTTCACAACTTGAATAAATCGCTTTTGTCTATACATGTCTATTTTCTGCAACATATTCTGTAAAAGCTATACACAGACAGACACAGTATGAACAAAGACACTCCCATTTTTTGTAAAGATTGACTTCATAGGTTGTGAGACTGTGCTGTATAAAATGTGTACATGCACATCCTAATTTCCTTCTCTAAATGTGTAGGCATGTGCAGTGTGTGTGTGTATGTGCGTGTGTGTATGTAGTGATGGTGGTGAGTCATACAGTTAGAAAGTATGCTTGTGTCTTGGCCATCTGGCATCTGAATTATTCAAGGTGTAAAATCTGCAGTTTGAAGATTTCAGACATGGTCCGACCCTTAACTACACTTATCTCGCCCTGCCTATCAGAGAAAAGGACACTCGTATCCAAACATCTCAGTGTCTGACCTAGAAATACACTGTGTGCTACTAAGTAGAATAGAGTGCTGACTACTGTGAGCAAACTAGCATTAGAACAGTAATGTACAGTAGTATCTAGTCAACATGAACACTGTACCATAGCCTTACTGCACCACATCTAAAGAGATTCACACTGCAGTACTACGTCACCACTATCAGAAAGAAGCTCCAGAGTGTGTGTGTGACCCAGATACTATACTCACATACAGTACTGCTCCACTGCCATATATGTGACCTAGAAACATGCATATGCCTCAACTATTCCCACATATCTGACTCAAGATATTGCTCACAACTATACACGTTAACCTATATCTGAGCCGCAAAACTGCAGTAGGTTTTATATTAATGACAATGATTCACTTAATAATTAGAGTGTCAAATGCAGAATGACACACACTTATGCATCATAGCCAATAAATGAATAAACCTAAAAAACAAATAACATACTGTATACTTGTCTGTTGTCAGGTAGTGCTTGTGAATGTTATTTTCTCCAATGGATTTGTATTTAGACCTTCCTTTTTCTCTATCCTTTAATAGCCCAAGGATGCAGCGAGGACTGCAGGAGAGTGCCGCCACCGAAACCTAAGAGGAACCCCAACACACAACTGAGTGTTTCCTTCGATGAGTCCTACATCAAGAGCCACGGAGGCAGCGGGGTTTGCCTCTCCAAACCCCTCCACCATGTCACCTCCCCCTGCGAACGCAACCCCTCGCCTCTACAGAGTGATGAGAGCCCTACAGATGACTGCGAAGATGAACCTGTCTACATAGAGATGGGCGGGATTGATGTCGGAGCACGAGAACCCCTGAGGAGTGAGGATGAGGAGCCAGGAGAGTCTGTGTATGAGGAGATGAAGTACCCAGCTCTGGATGATATGGAGTACCGCACTGACCCTGTGGGATGTCGCTCTGCATGCCCCACCCCGGCACCCTATGATCCTGAACCCCTCAGTCGCTGCTCTACACCTCGAAATATTCCCCTCTGTGACATTCCCGCACCCTTTCCCAATTTACTGACCCATCGGCCTCCTCTGCTAGTGTTCCCACCGGCGCCAGCCCAGTGCTCACCCAACTCAGACGAGTCTCCCCTCACCCCTCTAGATGTAACCAAATTGCCAATGCTGGAGAACCAATCCTACAGCAAATCCCCAACGTCCTCCACCGAGCCACCCTCCTCTGCGCACCTCCGCAGGGAGCTCACTGCCACCCCAACCCTCACCGTATCTGGCCGCTCCTCTGCGCCTCCTCTACCCTGCACCCTCTACAAATCCTCCTCTTCATCCTCCTATCAGCGCAGCCACTCTGCTTGCCCGTCCCCGGTCAGCATGGGCCGCTGTCTCACCCCTCTCAGCCTCATGCGTACACCTCCCTTTGATGCTCCAATGCCATTCCCGGGGGGTCTGCCGCGGAGCGCCTCTGCCACCCCTCACGGCAAAGGCTCGCCACCTCAAGACGGTGTGGGTCGACTCCATGGCTCTATGCAGAATGTGTCAACAGGCCGTTCACGGACACCCACCAGCCCACTGGATGAACTAACCAACCTGTTTACTACTGGCAGGAACATGCTAAAGAAAAATGCCAGTGGCAGGAAGTCTAAAGAGCCTGGAGAGAGTGAGTCCTTTCACATTTGTCTAATCATTTTCAAACTTAGTGAAGCAAAGGGCATAAATGCATATGCTCATATTTATCTCTTCGATTCCTGAAAAGTATATACAGCTTATAACTGCATCTCCTTTTAGAAATCTTGCCCTGCATGTACATGTGTCATTTCGTAAGAGAGACTGACATTGTTCAGAAAGTTCACAAGAAAGCAACCCTACCCACACTACAGATGAGGTTCAAAAACTCAGAATGTGAAAATGGCAGAGCAGGAGTCACATCCCAGAGTGTCTATGGGCGACATGGACGGTGTCAGTGTCTAAATGCTTTGGCTGCAGTAAATGTTAGAACAAACACAAATAAGTAGTCTTCAGTTCCCTGGTTAGTGAGTGTCATTTATCCCTATTTTGGGTTAAAATGTTTAACCCAGCTAAATTAGGAGGCTATGCAGTGAATGCATCACTTTTACAGTACCATGCATGGTGTTTGTGACGCTTTATGCAACCTTCTATTTGTTTAATCTAGGCCCAGCGAGCCAAGTCTAATACAGATCGTATCATTTAATCTGAAAGGATTAGAGACTAAAGCGGACAGCAGGTCCCTCAAACCTACTCATGGCATTAGTCCATCAGGCAGCATTACTTTTAAATATGTAAACATCATATTTAAATACAGATAGCCCTGCCACACTCAAGACTCTGCCAAAACAAATGCAACTGTGAAGGAAAACATAATTTTCTCATAATGATAAGCACAAATTGCTTAGAGTTTACAAAAAAAGACGTAAAAACACTAAGTTGGCATTAAACCTGCTGGTATTAAACCAAACTAAATAATCAAGAAGGTGTTTCATAAATGCATTAATGATAATGTAGTTCATGTAGAGGGCTGTCATGCATTATTTGAAAAGGGTCACTAATAAATCAACGTAGTGTCTGTTGATATGAAATTTAACCCTATAGTTGACATATAACTCCAATGCTACTTCCTCTTCAGAGCAGAAATGTACAATGTAAAATAATGGAGAAAAAAAACAAAAAACTACCTAAAACTATTTAAATTGTTAAATGCTCCAAAACAGAGATTTATTCAAGCGTATTTGTACATAAATCATAAAAGAATTACACATCCATCCTTACTCTACGCTCTTAGCAACTACAACATAGCAACAGTGGAAGGAGGAGAAATCCCTGTTTCTTATTTGCAGATTCCCTCCCCATGGGTAATGCAGCCAATCACAGCTCAGGGCATGCCGGTCTACAATGAGCAACGAGCCCCTGATGGGGAATAGCTATGACTCTGAACTCAAATCTACACCTGATCAGAGGATTTCAGATTCTCTTTTTTTTATCCAATCAGCACATACTCTACTCATGATTAAGCCAATCAGGTGGCTGTGGCAACTGCGGTAGCTGTGGCAGCTGTGCAGATGGGGTTAGTGGAAGCTGAGGCAATTTGTGATTTCTTGCTGTTTTGACTTCCCAGTTGGTGTATACATTTGGCAATAGGTGCACATTCGCTGTTCGATCCTTTCTATTTCTATTCGTTGTCTTTAATATATCTGTCCAATTACTAGGCTTTACCTCAAGTGATGGTTAGACTATCAAGGGGTACGTTCAGGTGCCAAGAATTCCCAGTGATGTCTTACCAATGAGTCCTTTGACAGTATTTTGTTCTCTAGCCCCATATGGTTTGTAAACAGTTTGCATATGCTTTCTATACTGTACATCAAATGTGGGCTGTGCTGACAGGTATTTTTACATTATTCAATTGATTTGTCCCAACACCTGTGTGCAAGTGCCACTTGGGTTAAAGGACTGATTTTAGGACAGGTTGTATGTGTTGCCCTATGACTGGCTACAAGCACACATGGTGTAAAGAGCACACAAACCTAACACAATGATTGGAGGTTTGTTTTTTCACTCTCCCTTTCTGAGGCAGTAGAGGCAGCAACAGCTAGTCTGACCCACTTACCAACTGGTTAATCGCCACACTCCCTCTCATACACACACACACACACACACGCATGTACACTCGCTGAAAAGCCATGTATGACGCATGACATGACGAGGGATGCCTGTGCATAGTACTGTATGTTCAAGCCCATATAGAAACCATACAGAGGCACAGCTTACATGGAAATCAATCATGCACATACATTTTTTATTTGTCAGTGATGATCTATAATGTCTCTATTGAGCCTTGAATCAGTGACATTCATATGGTTATTTTATGGTACCATTGTGTGCATTATTTTGTAGATTTAAAGTGAATGAAAAGTACAGTGGAAAAAATACAATATTAACTTAAAATGTATGCCTTTAATTCAATCTAGTAAAAACATAAAACACAATGCCTGTTAGCCTACATATTGATTGACTCATCTAACTCCAGCTGTTTACTGCAGCTCCCTTAGTGAGTAGTGAGTGACACCTAGAGGATAAAGGATGGTAGTGCAGAAATTTGCTGCAAAACTGTATTTTTTCAGAAAACATATATTTTAATTTATCCAGTTTACTACAATATTTTGAATATATGGCATTGAGTAGTTACCCCGTTTCCTGTTCTTTTACAGCGGAGTCCAAAAGCAAGTCTCACAGCGAGTCCAAGCGTGAAGGCAAGGAGCGCCACAGTCACAGTCACAGCAAGGAGTCCAAGCGAGACTCCAAGGATCGCCACAGCAAAGAGTCTTCTCACCGGAGAGACAGAGACAAAGACAGAGACAGAGACAGAGACAAAGACAAAGACAGAGACAAAGACAAAGACAAGGACAGAGACAAAGACAAACACAAAGACAAAGACAAAGACAAAGACAGAGGCAACAGCAATGTAGAGCCACTGCCCCACAGACGCAACAGTAAAGACCGTACTTGTAGCAGTGTAGATGCACCACCTGTTCACAGGGATAGCAGGGACCAGGGCTGCAGCAGTGTCGAGCCCATCCTATTGATAAGAAGAGACTCCAAGGACAGAGGGATTAGCAACGGTGACCTGATGCCAAGGAGAGACAGCAAAGATCGGAGCGGTGGCCATGGAATGGAGTCTTTGCTGAGACAGGACTGCAAAGACAGAGACAGACTGCTAGATCAGCCACCTGAGCTGGTACCAAGACAAGACAGCAAGGAAAGGATAAGAAACGGCGTAGACTGTAGACATGAAAGCAGAGAGAGACTGCTGGATCAGCCACCAGAGCTCTTACCACGACAGGATAGCAAAGAAAGAGTCAGGAATGGTGTGGACTCAAAGCATGAAAGCAGAGACAGGCCGCCTGAGCTTCTGCCCCGACATGAGAACAAAGATAGAGCTAGAAATGGAGCAGAATATAGGCATGAGAGCAGAGACCATCGTCCTGATTTGTTACCCCGTCAGGATAGCAAAGAGAAAGTAAGGAATGACATGGAACATAGACATGAAGGTAGGATAGACCAGCCACCTGAGATCATACCCCGACAGGAAACACCCAGAAGCAGCAACAGCAAAGACAGAGTTGGCTACAGCTCTGAATCCAAGCATGAGGGGAGAGATCGGAGTTGCCACAACGGAGGAGATCTTCCTCCCCCTCCTCTCCCCAGGCAGGACAGCAAGGATCTGAGCAGAACTGGACTCGAAGTGAGACGGGACAGCAAAGACAGAAGTCTGAATGGCTCAGAGCAGCATCATTATGATGTCAAAAGTACAAAGAGCCCTTCTGCAATGGAGTATAGGGGCGATAATAAAGAACGAGGATACAGACCAGATGGCACGCCCAGACGAGATAACAGAGCGAATTACAGCATGGACCAATCAAAAGCACAAGAGAGGAATGGCAGCACAAAGTCAGGGCAGCATTCATCCACAACGACACCTACTCACCACGGGAGATCATCTGGTAGCCCACCAATGAACATGGGAACAGTCAATGGTGAGGATTAGGACCTCAAATTCATAAGAGAATCTAGTATTTATTATATAAACTTTGTATATGTGGCATGAAGCATCCAGCTGAATAAAAAATGTGTTTAACAATTCTTATTACTTATGACAAAACTTGTGATTTTTCTTCTCTTTGTAGATCTGAAAGTAGCACCTAAGTATGGCCGCTCACCTTCTATGCCTGCTAACCCCTCTCCAATGGGAACTCCACAAAGGAGAGCAGCAGAGACACAACAAAGTCAGGTATGCAGACTTGCTTGTTTTTCTTTACTTATATTTTTTGCATGTTACAGGCCCTCAAAACTCATTCTCTGAATCGGTTTCTTGGTATGAGCAATGGGGTCCTACGGTGCATGAACACACAAGTTACAGCAGACATTTCTGTAATCCATTTTTTCCCTTCTGTATTCTTATCACTGGTTTGAATTGGGTTTGGCTCATTTATAAAAAAGTGATGTCCTGTCCCTATGTGCATCAATTAAAATTTAGCAAAATTTAAATCAGAAACTGACAGTTGTTTGGTTGTTTGATCAGATTTGATTCACAGTAACCAAAGTCTTGATGAAGCGTATTAGTGATAATCCCTAAAAAAAAAAATACCTAACTTTGATTTTTGTTAGTCATCAATAGTTATTTAATGTTATAGAAAAGTACTTAAGAGCCAAGTTTTAGGTGCTTTAAAGTGTCAAGCTGTATTTGCTTCACTTAATGCATTGACTCATTACTCCTCAGATGCCCCAGATGCCATGGATCTGTGGAGACACCACCATGCTAGAACAGATCGAGAGGAAACGCACTCTCTGCATGGAGATCCGCTCCAGACAACATCCACATCTGCAGAGATCTTCGGAGAGGCCTCCTCCTCTGGACAGGAATGAGGACAGGCACCAGGAGCGGAGTCAGTGCAAGCAAGAAAGTGCGCCTGTCCTCCCAGCCTGGGGGAAAAGCAGCGGGGCCAAAAAGATCCGTCCACCCCCTTACCCTACGCAGACAACTGTGTTCTGGGACACAGCCATCTGACAGTAACAACACACTTAACACCTCCCTGCCACACAACCCCCAATTACCCACTCCCTCTTTCCTCTGGGTTGTGCTGATTCTTCCCTGCAACACCAGGGGTGTCAGGACAGCCAATAAGAGCACCAGGGGGATGATACTCGCTGATGTCAAAGGACAATGGTGGTTACCATAGCAATATTTCTGCTCGTTCAGGTTGTCATGTTTTCTTATCATCACTGGTGATATTTGATATTTTTCTATTTCCTGTGATTGGATTCTTGTAATATAATTAGTAGAATAGATATTTGACGAATAGATATTTTCTAAATGAGATGGTGATTAAAAAGCAGTTTAAATGATGTATAGTAGATGTAGATGCAATCTAATGTTTGTTTTTTATGTTATTTTTGTTTTGGTTATTTTACATTTGAAAGCATAATCTATCAATACTTGTACTGTAGTAGCATAATTTTCTTATGCCCAACTCTTTTTTTGTGCTCAAAAGCACTAAAATGAATGGACTATACAATTCTGTCAATATATACTTTACATTTTCACTGTTGTATTGTAAGTTGAGGAGTTAACGTCAGCGTGCTTTAGATTCCAGCGCCCTCCATGCCTGGTCCAGTATGTTCTAGTATGTACAACAGTTGGTCCTAGAACAGAAACAGGAAACTTTGTGTGCTTCAGTTTGTATATTACAGTAAGAAGCTGTGTCGTTACTACGTCAAAGCCTTTTGAAGCGGTTCAATCGTTTTATAGTAAAACCTGTTGGCTGGCATGTTGTAGAGGACAGAGAAAGTGCGAAATGTTTCTGCTGTATTCTAAAATACACTATGAGGGTGGGTTGGGGAGGTAGTAAATTAGAACATACATTATTGACCGTATAATTTCCAAAACCAGCCAAAGCCTGTTAAAGCGAGATATGGGTGGGGTTGCACTTTGGATGGTTGGTTATTTGAAATGGGGTTGGTGGCATTAGCTGGCAAGTACCAGCGCCCTTACTTTGCCATGCACACTGCGAGCACCATGACACAGTGTAAATACTTGACGCCAACGACCAGCCCGTACAATCAACACCTGAGCTTTTAGAGCATTTCTTAATTTTACTGCAGATTATAATAGCCATATGCACTTGCTTAAGAAATAACTTTCAAGATTATGCTTATATATATATTTTTGAAAATGTTAAAGGTTGCTGTGCCATGTAAGTTTTAATTTATTGGCAGGGAGGTAAAGCCTCAGGAGGCTGGCTGTGTGTGACATGCAGTCATCTATGGTTGGTTGTTTCTGACAATATTCCCAATTCAATTGGCTGACAACCATTTTAGAGATCAAATCGTTTAAGGACCTATAACATGGCAACAGCTCTACCCAGTCAAGGAGACAGGGCTTGCACAAGGGCCTACAAATGTTTGAGGCTTTGTAAAAAAAAAAATTTAAAAAAACTGCACTACCCATCATATTCCATTACATTTAATCAGGCTGATTACAAAATGTCCCTCTCAACCCGGCTCTCTCCCTCTACCTCAACATCCTACTTACATCAGCTAAATTGGTTCTCTTTAGCACATTAAAATGCAATGTTGACATTGCCAAAATAGAATGGGTTTGACAAATGAGCTAGCCCTCAGAGTGGAGTACAAGTGCAGTGCACACTCTCTGGTGGGAATCAATTCTACAGAGGTCCCTCTGCGTTGTACCTGTATGTGTGTGTGAGGGAGAGAGCTGTGTGTGTTTGTTTGTGTGCCAAGCTACACTGTATGCAAGTTGAATCTTTAAAAATGATTGTTTTAAGACATTCACTTTGCCCTATCCATGATGTTGGTGGGTGGAGGTTGGAAATTTAATAATGATGATGTACAATCTTTTTGTGTGTATAAACGTGCACTGTGAAAAGGTAGAGAGAGCACCGCACTGTCAGAGTCATCTGTCTTATTGCACTGAGTGTTCTCTTGTTTTGCGTAATAAAAAAGAAAAGGAAAAAACATGTTTGAGGAAAAAAGTACTGTATTCTTCTGATTGTCACTTGGGTTCTGTTGAGAGAAATAAATAAATATGAACTTGAAACCCGTTATGGAAAACAGTATCCTGTTAAAATTATTCATTTTCTGCCATCTTGGGATTTTTACATGTAGGTTGCTGTTTTTCCAACTGCCATAGCTCTTGGACACTGATTGACTTCAGAGTGTGAAAACATTTTTAAACATTTTAATTGATGAGCACAACTTAGATGAAGAAGGAATGGCCTTCTGAATATTTCTCCTAAAGAATGATTGAGTTAGGACACTGGTCCAAAAAATTATTACAAAATCTTAAGGTACAGCAGCAAGATGATCAGTTATCAAACATTTCCATCATTAAAAATAACACCTCATTGAAAAATGACAAAAAAAGATACAGTGATAGCAACATTAGAGAAAGAAAAGTTGCTCAAATAAAGCTAACAGTGTATGAACTGCAATGCCAATTTTTGGCCAGATGTAACCAAATAGATTCAAATAGATTTTGAAAATGGAATGACTTAAATTGGTAAAAAAAAATCATTAAAGTTACAACTTAAACTGACAGCAGGTCCTTTATCGTTCTCTGAGGCAGACATGACACTGACTGGCCTTGCGTCGCTGTTGGTCTGCTGCCTTGATGGTGCCGGGCTTCTGGGTCATAAACTGTTCTGTGTGACTAACCGTGGTTAGCCAAAAACTGTAGAGGTTGGCAAAGTAGTGACATGAACCGCGCGCACCCTGGCACTCTATGACGGGGTGATTCCGGAAATCCTGAAGGCAGCTACCAGAAGAAGTCAGAGACTGGCCACCACCCTCATCACCTGCCCCTGTGTGCTAAAGAGAGCAGGTACATATTCAGTAAATTGATAGCATTTTTCTTTCATACTGTATATATAGTTAAGCTTTTAATCACACTCACCAGGAGGAAAGAGTACCCTGTCCACAGACTCCTCCAGCCAGGTGGGCATGCAGGGACTGTGTGATCCTGGCTGTGAAAAGCCACTGCAGGTGAAACTGTCTCACACACCACACAGCGGCTGATGTGGGAGGTAATCTCCTGGCCAAAGAGTGGCATCATGGGTATGGGGGCAGTGGTGGAGAGCCAATAGGATTTGTCGTTGCGACTAGAGTAGTGACAGGCAGCTTTGTTGCAGTAGGAAAAAGGCATGGTGGAGAAAACAGGGAGGCAGGAGCCAGCCTGGCCTACAGGGAGAGGAGATAAATAAGACAAAGTAAAAGAGAAACAGGAAGAAAGGTTTTTTCTTAAACCCGATAAGTAAAGTAATTTCAAGACGCCAACAAAAGCAAGGCTTTTTGCAGGACCTTACCCAGATCTTGAGTGTGCGTCTCTTGTCCCTCCAAGTACACCAAACTGTAGCCCACCCAAAGCTGGCTGTTGCCTTCAGGGCACCGTGGCACCTGAACTGACTGGCTGTGGATAACCAAAAGGAAGCCTGACGTCAGTGCCCCCCTATGGCCCGGCTCACCTGGATCACCAGGTGGACCTGGGATACCTGGAGGATGGAGGGGTTGAACAAGAGGCAAGTGAGTGACATGGAGGGAGGATAAGAGCAAGGAAGAGATTAAGGAGAGTTGAAATGAGCTATTCATTGGAGGCTGTCAATGGTTCTATCTGTGGCCTTCAGTGAATAGCCAAGATGCTATCCATACCTTTCTATACAAACACAAGTTCCTCACTTCAGGAGACTATAACACCTCTGGCAGTTATCAGTTCTGTGGAGTATCTTGTATATAACAGATTTCTTTGATTGTGGCCATCCTGACAAAATCTTAAACCTGAATTCAACAGTACAAAGATTGTGGTTGTTACATAGCTGTGTCTGATTATACACCTTGAGGTCCGGTAAATCCTCGCTGTCCAGCATCGCCTGGGTCTCCAACAGGACCATTACGACCAGAAGGACCTATTGTGCCTGGGAGGCCCGCAGGCCCTATAGGACCCTTCACTCCTGGAACATACAGATAAAAACAAACTGATCAAAAACGCACAACACTGATTTATTCAGACACAGACCAGAAAGTGTACATATACACATATACAGACAGAGAATGTATAAGACAATCTTGCCTTTACGTCCTGGAGTCCCAGGAGGACCCACATCGCCAGGGAATCCCACAGATCCTGGGTAACCATATGGTCCTGGGAGCCCCGGTGGAGCAAACTCTAGGCATCCATTAATGGAATCACCAGGAACACCTTTGGCACCTGGAGAAAAACATGATAAATTGATTACCAGATATACTGTAGTAGCACATAGCACAACATTGCAGTAGACTTGAATAAATAAGAATAAATTATAAACTAATAAAAGTGAAACAAAAAAAATGTAAAGAATATTAACACATTGTTATTTCACGTAAATAATTCCCTTTGACAAAATTTGCCTAAGTTGTTAAAATTCATACACACACACACAACAGTGCTGTTTCCATCACTTTAGGGGACATTACATTGACTTACATTAATTCCCTGAGATAACCACTACTTCACTTAACCTAACCTTAAACCAACTGTAAACAGATTTATGTCCCCACAACATTATTAATATCTGTCTCAACACACACAGAGTTTTTAGGCTTATGTGTGTACATATGTCCTCACCAGAGACCTGCCTCCCACTCCCATGTCACTTTCTACAGTCCAGCAAGGTCAAAATGCAAAAAAATATATGTTGTATGTTGGCATTAAACTATATGCATTTCTCTTAGCTGCGGTGCTACTTACCGGTGTCTCCAGCTGGGCCAGTGACTCCCTTGCGGCCCCAGGGCCCAGGGACACCTTTCTGACCAATGAGTCCTGGAGGACCCCTGGGACCACGAGGACCTCTCTCACCTGTCAAAGTGCAGCAATATTTAGAGTGGATGGCAACACTGTAATCACTGAAGGCAGCAGTCTTGCACTGTATTGTACCTTTTGGTCCTGTAACGCCTGGTTGGTTCTGAGATCCAGGAGGTCCTGGGAGGCCCTTAACTCCCTTACAACCTGGTAACCCAGGGTGGCCAATTGGGCCTGGGTCTCCTTTGGAGAAAATGCTTATGCCTACATGGCCCGGATCCCCAGGAGGACCTAAAAACCCAACACAAAATCCCAGTTGTGGACACATAGATAAAAAGGCACAGATGTAGCCATAGTTAAACATAAACATGTGCACAAAAATGTTAATAAAAGTGGTCACACAAAGAGATAGAGACGAACATAGACAAACACATGAACACAGATAGGCTCACACACACCTGGGGGTCCTGGAGGTCCTTCATGTCCTACATCTCCGGGGGGTCCTGGAGAAGGATTGTGGCATTCTTTGCCAGGGTAACCAGGTTCACCTGGGAAGCCTGGAAGACCTGAGGGAAGAAATACAGAAAAGCTTAATACCTTATCTCAGAGTATATACTGTATAGGGATGAAACAGTAACCACACTGAACAAAGTGAGAGTGAAAAAAGCAAATAGGGTGCAATGAAATGATAACAAAAGCACAATACAACCATAACAGACTACTGCATGGTAAGAAATCATCACTGTTTCACTGTATTCTTTTTATTGGACTTACACTGCGGGTGCTGTGAAGAGACAATAGCTCAAAATGAGCTAAATTGTATGTTTACGTAATTGTACACCTGAGTGAGACAAACTGTATTCAAAATGAAAATTATTTCTCCCCCACCATTATAGACGGATAGTTATTATATGATACCTGTGACGCCAGGTGGGCCCCTTGGGCCTTTAGGCCCAGGAAAAGTGGCTCCTGGAGGCCCTTGGAAGCCCTGGAGACCTTTGACTCCAGGAAAACCGTCTGGTCCTGGAGGGCCAGGGACATCTATGCCTTGAAGTGATAAATTAGTACATTTAAGTGATGGAGTAAAATATCATCACATATGCTCTGATGTGTATCTAGTAAATTCAATGACACTAATTAATTAACTGCAACTGTTACACTTTTTTATATGATTTAGCTACAGGGTTCAGCTGAAACAGGACACATAAAGAAGTTATTGCAAAACTATATTGAAAATGATGCTAAACTTTTTTATCTCTTACCACTTGCTCCTTTCATCCCTTCTGGACCTCTAAGTCCATCCAGTCCATACAGACCAGGAGGTCCAGGCAGCCCTAACATAAAATCACAATACAACATAAGAATAATCTTGTTGGGTGTCTTCAGCACTCAGAAGCACTTCCATTTATCACATCACCCAGATGTTTTTTGTTGTTGTTTTTTTTACCTTTCTCCATTTGTTTTCTGAAATTTTACTTACAACTATATTCACACTTAATTTTTCCACATTTAATCAGTTTAATTTCTGACTTTTTACTGGCAGCGACATCTTAGAATTCCTTTGACACTGAATTCAAGCCAAGTGATACAAGCCAATGCAAATAAAATCGTAGACACACACAGACACACACACTTATTTGCCTAATCTTCGCAGGTTTTTAGACCGCAGTGAAAACGGGCCCAACAACAATGGGCTGAAAGAACCCTTTAGTTCCTTGAAAAGTAGTTCCAGGGACTAAATGTCCTGGGCACTTTGGCTGGAAAAGCAGCTATACAATGCCTGTATCCTGCCTATCCAATGATGGGAGAAACTACAGACATTATTTGAGTACCTGGAGGCCCATATGGGCCAGGTGGGCCTGGTGGTCCCAGACCTCCATGATCACCTGGAACACCTGGAACACCTGGACGACCCGGTGGCCCAAGAGGCCCTGGGAGGCCTGTAGAGACACACACATGAAAGAGCTGAAACCTAAATGTATACATAAAATTCTAAATTTAATCTAATTTTGAAAGATAGTGGAAAACTGGGGCTGATTTATTGCCACTGAATGACACTTTTTGTGCGTTTTTTTAAAGTGTAAGTAAGCTTGTATTATGAGAGAACAAATTATCCTGGTTACTGGCACAAGTTCTTATTCTTCTCCCAAATCCTGACCATAGGTTAGCATTCTTAAGTTCAAATGAGAAAATCAGCAGCGTTCCTTCCTTCATCTACTTTTTAAATTACTGCAGTAGTACATTAGTCTGATTCAAATATCCACTGAAAATCACCTGGTCCTCCCTGTTTTCCTGTTTCTCCGGGAATGCCAGGTGGTCCAGGCTGTCCTGACCTTCCGTGGGGTCCTGGGTCACCTGGATCTCCGGGACACCCTCTGGGTGCTTGAGGGAATTATTTTGGGCATATACATGTATTTCCAGTTATATATCCACTTACAATACAAAGTCTAAGAAACTGACAAACCTCCTTTAAGACAAGTTCAACTAAGATTTATTTTCTATATTTCCTTATCATTTGAAGTAGGTAGGTCTTTTGTTCAGTGTGGCATTTTCTTAACTCACCACTGGGTCCATCCTCCCCTGCCAATCCTTTGGGTCCAGGTGGACCAGGTTGTCCATAAGACTGTCCTGGCTCCCCTGGAACAGATTTGGACAGGTTTCATCAGGTACAGTCCAACTGTATTTGAATTTATTATCGCTATTATAGCTATTTGTTTTTGATAAACCAGACAAAATCATAAATTATCTAATCTGCTGTGGATTTGCATCTATTTTTTTTTTCATGACATGAAATTAGCTACCTCAGAATCAGCTTATACACATGACCTCTCTGTCTTTTGACTCACCCTTGGCCCCTGGAAATCCCGGTAACCCTGAAATACCTGAAGGTCCCACAGGCCCTGGATCTCCCTTAAACAGACATCAATACATTCAAACTATTTGACATCACTTCTGTGACTGACATATAATAAGTTGTGTACAATAAAGCCACTAATATACTGTATGTATTCAAGGGTCTATGATAACATAAGCAACCTAGCACTAGCCTTGAAATTAATACTGAACTTTGTCCTCACAAAATATGACAAAACTGTCCTGGCTGTGGATGTGCATTACTGTTGGAATTATCAGAAATGATATGCTGCTGGAACACTGTGAATGAAGTGGAAGCTATTTTTCAGTGTATTTAGGTATATACGGGGCAGATATTTAAAAAAAAAGTGAGCAAAGGCACAGAATGCTGTCTCTAAAAGTATTAACACAATACATTATGTTCATTGTGTACCAGATCTCCCTTATGTCCAGGATATCCTCTTGGACCAGGGAAACCTTTGATTCCAGGGTACCCAGGAGGTCCTGGTGTCCCCCCCTTGCCTGGAGCACCGGTGCTGCCTTTAAACCCTGGAAGACCAAGCCATCCATCAGGCCCTGAATCACCTGGCACTCCCCTTGTGCCCTTTGAGCCTGTAAGCAACAAAACAAAATAAAAATTATGTAGATCTATACTTTTTATCATAATCTATCACTGTCTTTTTAGTGAAGTGACTGAGAATTAAAATAATTGTCTTAAAAAAAAAAAAAAGATTTATAAGTTAAGTGACAGCTCCATTGCCTGTAGGTCCTTGTTGTCCTGGTTCCCCCCTCTTTCCTGAAGGTCCTGTGGGGCCTTTTGTTGCATTGAAAATCCTCCCTGGTAATCCTGGTGGACCCTGTAAACCTGAATTGACCACAGAGTTCAGATTAAATGCTTGCCAGTCTGATTCAAGTACACTGAAAGTGCAATTCAATAATATTAAAAAACTAGAATTACTGCCTCCTTCAACCAGTCAAGTTGCAGTTTACATCCATGTCTGTCCAATCTACAATATATGTAGTGAAGACTTTAAAGGGACTTAATAAAGGTTTTAAGTGTATTTTTTTGGGTGAAATTGAAGTTATCACTATATTGAGATATATATATATATATATATATATGTAAGTAAGTATGACTCTAGGGAACAATTTCCAGTGTAAACATTCCGCCTTCACTTACAGACTATTTTTAGTGTAAGTTCATTAAAGAGAAACAAAAAAACAGAGTCAAATTCCTTGTCTGTGTTCACATGCTTGGTCAATAAAGCTGATTCTGATAGAACATAAAGTTGCAGCCATGACAGTAGACAGTGCTTCAAATATGGATGTTGCTGCAAAGAAGCTACAAATTCTAAAACGTGGATGCTTCACACCCATCTTCAACCCAGCAGCACAGAAGATCGATACAATCACCACAGTTTCAAGGTGGCCACCCAAGAATAGTGTCACCAATTCAGTATCCGACCAAATGTGAAATATGGTCACAATTTCCCCTTTTGTTGCTGATTTGTGGCTTTGAATAATGGACAAAACATGTGTTTTTGCAAAACAATATGATGTCACAGTGAAGTTGAATTTCATAATTATAACATATTAGACATTTGTGAGCAATTTTGTCCTAATAAGAAGATGAATTCTTGAGATAAGGATAAAAATGCATTTTGTGAGGTCACAGTTACATTCACCTTTGACCACCAAAATCTAATCAGTTCATCCTCAAGTCCTGGTGGACATTTGTGCGTTCCCAAGAATGCGACCGAGGGACGGACAACTCGAAAACATAATGTCTCCGGCCACAGCTGTCACCAGCGCAGAGGCATAAAGAGCAAACATGTTGGCTCATCTTTCCTTCCTCATTCATCCTTATCTAGTGTGTTCAGTGTATAGCCACTACTTCTGTTTAAGAATTGTCCAAGCTGACTGCAACTATCTTTTTTTTACGCTATTTAGGCTCTGATTGGTGGCCTCAAGCCATGATTTAAGGCATTAACATTTACTGAATAGAATGTTTTGTGTATTACAATAAATCCTTCCCAAAAATCCATATATTGTAATTTATCGACACAAAATGTGCTGCGTGTTTTTTGCTATGCTAGCGACACTTTTGAATCTGAATTATGATTACAGGTACTGACTCATATTGAGTATGTTCAAATATTGATCATTTACAGCCTGTTGGCTGAATATTCAGAATTATTAAAAAACATGCAGGCAATGGTGCCTGGCAAGACTGAGTATAGCTATCAGATACATGGTATGAATACAGAGACATACCTTTATGACCAGGCACTCCTGGGTTTCCTCTGTCCCCTGGGTTGCCTTTAAAGCCTTGCTCTCCCTGTTTACCTCTGGGTCCTGGAGGTCCAGGAGGACCTGGTAAACCACTGGTACCAGCCCTGCCAGGGTACCCCCTTTCACCTAGATGAAATGAAAGTCTAATTTCAATCAGGACAGACTAGTGTACAGATATAAAGCATTGTTCAACAAATGCAATCAAATATTTTGTGGTGTGTAATTTTAAATTGTAAATTTGGGGAATACTCCAGCTTAGAGTGCGATGCTGGTGGTGGTGGGAAATGCATGATCAGATGTTGGGATTACTGTCAGGCTCTGGAGGCAGAGTGTACAGAGGTACAAGTAGCTGAGTTAACAAAAGCATGCTGACTGGCAACTAGATCCTGGGTTGAATGAAATAGAGGATGCAGTTTTAGGCTTAACTGACTGGATGGTGTAAACAAGTACCTGTCAGATTCCATACTGAAAAGATATACATGATTTTAAATGATGGTAAAATGCTTTTCACAAAAGTTTCTTCTCAAGACAGACCAGTGGTTCACCTTTCTGTCCTGGCCAGCCATCTATCCCAGGATCTCCTGAGGGGCCAGTGTTGCCTCTTGGTCCAGCTGGGCCTGGCACACCGGAAGAGCCAGGGAAACCTTGTTGACCCTTCTGTCCATAACCAGGTGGACCCATATCTCCCTTAAAACCCTTCTGTCCATGGTAGCCTATGTAATATTATAAAATTCAATGAGAGAAATATTGTGTTTTTATGGATGGTTAGATGGTGGCCGCACAACAAAATATTCATGAATATACTCTGGAATTAATCTTGACAACCATCTATGATTTTGCTTACTGCTGCCGTGTGCTTACCTGGTACTCCCTTCAGTCCAGGGTTTCCTGGAGGACCTGGAGGACCTGGAGGGCCTGGAGTTCCTCTCAGGTCACATTCACTGCAGGGTGGGCCTGGGGGACCAGTGGCTCCAGGGTCACCAGTGAATCCTGGCTCTCCTTTCCAACCTGGTTGTCCAGGTTGGCCTTGTACGCCTGTAATTCAAAGGCACAGATGGTCAACCAATTCCAATGTACAGCAAAGAATGGGAAGTATGCTGTAAATTGAAGAAATCTGGGATTGTTTTCTGTGATAGAGGCCACATTGACTAAAGCATAAGTTGTTGACTGGTTTATTTGTGTTCACCTAAATATAAATAAAACTTACCCGGGGACCCTAGGTTTCCAGGAATGCCAGGGAGTCCTTTTGTCCCCATAGCCCCACGGTGGCCAGGTGGGCCAGGAGCACCTGGCCTGGCAGAGAAGACATCTCCCGGGGCACCCTTCCTGCCCGGGGGTCCTGGTAACCCAGGAGGGCCTGGAGGGCCATCCGGGCCAATTATAGTAGGACCAGGGTCACCTGGATCCCCATTTAAACCTTGAGGTCCTACAAATAGGAGAGACCAATAAGCATACAAATTAATAAACAAATTGTATAATCAATTAATTATTAACTAAAAATTTTGCTGCAGCATGGGTGCTTGATGATCCATAAGCCTGAATCTGGAAACTCCAATGAAGAAAGATCTTTAAAAAGTTCTGTATAATTTTAATTTGACAACATTTTAGAGAATCATTACCTGGCAGTCCAATCCCTCCAGTTTCAGCATGATCTCCTTTCATGCCTTTAGGACCTGGGTATCCCAGAACTCCTGGTAGACCATCTCTTCCTGGTTTACCTGCAATCCCTACAAAGGGGCAAATAAAAATAAAATTTGACTTGCAAAATGGGACGACAATGTTAACCATGCTTCTTTCATGACACATGGCTTAATATGTCCAACCAATGCTGCCATCAACTTTTGACCTAATAGCTTACAAATACATCACCTGTGGTAGTAGCTGGAGGCCTTACTGTGTTCTATGTTACTTTGAAAACAGTGGCAAGATGCAACTTTTCTTCGAACTTCAGTTCCGAAAGTCATATCAATAGACATGGCACTTGGACTGGCCAAACAAAATGTAGCAATTACCTTTGACAAATAGATGTCAGATTTTCACAGTTTTTACAGTGCATGGATGCAGTGATGATTGTTTTTTTAAGCTATCATGTGTAACACCTTTAACACTTACCTGGTGAACCTGGCTCACCCTTAGGACCAGGCAATCCAATCTCAGGTTCATGACAGCAGATCTCAGTTTCACCTGTTGACACAAATACAACATGCCTTTTGAGCCCATGACACCTGGCTTAATGTGGAAAGGGGTGTTTTAACGTCAACTGAGAATCTGAATTTAACCCAGTTTCTGACCTGGAGGTCCTGGTCGTCCAGGAATTCCGGGGGGGCCAATGTGCCCACGATTTCCTTTAGGTCCAGGTAGCCCCTTAGGGCCTGGAAAACCAGGACCTGGGGGGCCTATATGCCCTGGAAACCCTCTATGTCCAGCAACACCAGGGTCACCTTTGGGACCAGGTAATCCTACATATCCAGCACCCTGCAAAAACATTACCTGATACCATGACTGGAGAACCAAGTGTAGCAAAGTGGAACATTTTTACATGTACAATTTTAATTAACCAGGTACAATTAAAAGATGAATCACACCATCTGTTCCATAAATTGCATTTACAGTTTTTAAATGTACACACTCACCGGTGGTCCAGGGTCTCCTTCAGGGCCAGGGGGGGCATCCTGTCCTGGCCTACCTGTTGCTCCAGGATGACCAGAATATCCAGGAACTCCTCGGTCACCCTTGGCACCTTTCAACAACAACAAAAAAAACTGCATATAAATATTTTATAACCCTTGGTATAGGCATATAAATCCAACTTACTTTCTTACCAGCAGAATAAAGTGGACAGTGATTGCCTCATTGCACTGGTGAGCATACTGAACTGAATAAAAGGTTGACTTGGAAAGCCAAAGTTTCCAAGAATTTAAAATACCTTTATGACAACACTTTACTTGTATAATAATAAAAATACTGTGTATAGTACAGTTTTGGCTTCAACAGGTGCTTACCTTTAACACCTACCACAAAAGAGTCACCTTTTTGACCCTTCTTTCCTTTTAAACCAGGAATTCCTTGAAAGCCCTACAAGAAAACAAACTAAGTTTCTGTGGCTATTACAATGAACAGACTGAAAATTGCATTTCCTTATAGTTTGAGTCCTGCTGTCCTTACGTCTGGTCCTCTAGGACCCTCATCTCCTTGCAGTCCTGGGTCACCCTTAAGTCCTTGAGTTCCAGGTAACCCCGGAGGTCCTGGATAACCAGGTGGACCAGGGGGCCCTTTGTTTCCCTCGTCAGACCTACATACACATTCCCCTGGACAACCTATAGGAGACACCGATGTGAAAAATGTATGTCTTGTGTGTTGTATACTGTACAGCTATACATACACACCCACCCACACACACATGCTATATAGTATAATACAATTATACTATAACAAAACACAAATCTGTTCCAGCAAATTCCATTTGCACAGGATGTATTTAGATTCTACCAGAGATCAGTAGACACAGAGAAGAACACAGTCTCTGCTTGTGGGATCAATTAATGCATACAGAAAGTCACAGATCACCTTTAATTCCTTTGACCCCTTTGTTTCCAGGAGATCCTTTGGGTCCTGGGTCACCAAGGTCCCCTGGGTCACCAGGCTCACAGTAGTAATCTGTTGATTTTCCAGCCACAAATATTGACGTAACATAAGTTAAATTATCAATGTAATGCAAAATTCAGTATTAAAATCAAGACTTTCATAAGAAGTAATAGAGAACTCACCTCCACATCCTGATGCGATCACATCACACAAGTATGCCACACACACAGATACACACACACGCACAAGTCAGAAGGTATATCCACACTGAAATGAACATGAGCAAAACCATAACAAGCTAACAATTATTCAAATAATGAAATTACATTTGTGAAATTAACTAACACATATAGGAAACTCTTCTGTGTTTTGTATGAAGAAAAGTACTAATATACCTGGAGGACCTGGGAGGCCTGTGACACCTTTATGCCCGGGGGGTCCTTTAGTTCCCTTTGGTCCTGGAAACTGATTGATCTCAAAGTTGTTATACCTTCCTGGCTCTCCCTTGTAGCCCTTTGGTCCAAGGGGCCCTCTCGGACCAGGCAGACCTGGCTCCGCTAGAAAGTTGTCAGAGGCGATGTGATTCTTCAAATAAGGTTGGATCAAGTTTGGATATAGTACATAAAGAAAGAGTAACCTGAGCTCAGAGACAAAGGCTGAACTCTGACCTGGTATTGTTAACCCTGGTGGGCCAGGAGGTCCATGCATGCCAATGAACCCAGGCTCGCCTGGGAGTCCAGGCATTCCAGGATTCCCACGGTCACCTTTAGCACCTGTACCATACAGACATAGAAAACATAAAAAAGAAATTCTTGATTTTTCTCATACAGTAATAATGATTGGGATTTCATAGGAAGTTTAACAATGCAAAAAAGTGTATCAGACTATTTCAGTTCAAGTCATATTATACAAAAATGAGAGTGTTTAACATATTTTGGTGAAAATATGACTGCTGATAACATACAGACAAACAGTGGAGGAGTGGATTGTGCTGCAGGAGGGGTTTGAGAATTCTATAGTTCATACATTTTATACGTTTTGATGCTTTTTTTAATCAGTTTGTAGCAGTGAAATGTATAACAGAGAGAAACTGTGTAGAAATAAACATGGTTTGCCTGCAGATGACGTGATGGAGTAGGAGGCAGTAGAGTAGGCCAAGCCACTGTAGAATAGGCCATTCTACTTAGGTGATGGTACATGGTGGTTAGTGGAATGAACTGATAAGGGCCATGGGGACTGACGACGCAGCTACAGCATTGACGACGTCACTCCAGGTGGGCGTCAGAACATGCTCAAACGTTATCTGACCTGCTACAGCTGTCAGTTTTTTTTTTTTTTAAATGAGCTCTGAAAAACCCAGAACTTACTGGTATAAAAAACAGGACACAGGTGTAAAGAGAGGGGTGGATTTGGAAAGTCCCTTTCTACAGGAAGAGGTCACACAAATACACCAATAAAATTGAAGGAGATTGAACTTACACCTTGTCTCTGGGTATATTTTTTTTTTTTAAAAGTAGGAGGTGGTTTTCGCAGAGCCACAGGGTGTATATAAAGAGTGGCTTTTTGAGCTGAAATCAGTCAGGTTCCGGGACGTCACTCAAGTTTATTGCTGTTACATGCCTGTACTCAATAAACTCTTCACATCAGATTCTGTCTGACTTGGCTGCATTAGTATTTTTTAGACTCCAATAGGCTAGATAGAGGTGATTTTTGACTAACAGTCGGCAAGAAGACCAGACCCTTTCTGGCCTACTTCTGGACCTTTTTGACCCGACAAGTTGTAATTTACATAATTCAAGTTGACCATAGATTGAAACTTAAAACATTTCACAGTCACCTTTCAACCCTCCAGTGGGTGAGTGTTTGATACTTAAAGCATAGATTCTGGGTCGGGTATAGTATAGACTGTAAGGCTATTTCCATAGTGCATGTCTAAAACAGTCTCTACAGTGACTGTTTTGCCAATATACTGCAGTTATATTGGCAAAAACAGTAATACCAAGGTTTAAAACTATTGGACTTAAATTCAATTAATTATTTCATTATCATATTTCAAATAAATAATGTATAGTAGGATAGTGCAACCAGTGGCCACAAGTAGTTCAACCAGTAAGGAGAGTGTAGTTACTGATGTGGTCTCACCTCTGGAATCATTTCCATTATGAAATTGCAGGGGACCAGGGAGACCTGGATCTCCTGGGTAACCCTGTTGGATGCAAAGATGGAAACAGAGATCGAAACCATAGTCATAATTAGAAAATGCCACTGATGTACATCATAAATATAAAGATGAAAGGAATGATCAAGGATTACTCATGATAGTCCCATGGAGCAACCACCAGAGGGCAGCAGACAAGGAAAGATCTGCCTGTATTATCCTTTATTCCTATATAGACTTCTTACTATATTTATGTAAGTACACCTCTAATTGTAAGGAGAACAGATGTATCAGAAAGATGCCAGCAAGCATTTGTCCTGCAGGATAATATACATGTAGATTCATGTCATCATACCAAACCAAGTTATTTAAGTTTCTCTCCCTGTAACACACTTTCAGTATAAAGGTTGTTTTTTTTGTTTTTTTTGGTCTTTTTTACAGAAAATTGGATTTGTTTGCATCTGACTCAGGCTTTTTAAATTAAATAAAATTAAAATTGTTATGCAGATTCCTTTGTTTTGGGTGCAAAGCTCACCTTTAGTCCAGTTCTTCCAATGAGACCTGGAAGTCCTTTCTCTCCATGGAAACCCTGAAAATATATCAGTGTATTTGACCTAAAGAGGTTGACTAGGTATAGTAAAGGGAACGCTTAGTCATATTACAAGTGTACCTCAGGTCCTGGCGGACCATCTCTACCAGGAAATCCTGGCAAACCCTACAGACGGAAAGAATGGGATGAATATTGTATCTGTGTACATAGGTGTTTATCTAAAAACATGGTGCAGTCTGATTTCACCTACACGAAATCCAGGAAAACCAAGGATTCCTTTCTCTCCTTTAGTTTCTAGATTGTAGTCTCCTCTTCCACCCTGATAAAGAAGAAAATGCTAATGAAATGCCTTTCTCTTTCTCTCAGACATACCTGAATGCTAACATACAGAATAAAACTCACACTTATGCCCTTTGGCCCACATGGTCCAGGAAGACCTTGTTCTCCCTGAGAAGCAGAAAATAAAATAATGAAACATTACAGCATTGAGAGTTTGATTGAAACCCTTATGAACATGAATCAAGTTCAATTTGTCTTTATTACAGGTCTGCGTGGTTGTTCAAAAATAAGCATGTATCAATAAAAATGACAGTTTTGCCTTCACCTTGTAACCTTTAGGTGGAAGAAAGTCTGGAGGAAATTCTATGACTTCTTCTGGTCCTTGTGGGCCAGGTGGGCCTTGCTCACCCTGGAATATGGAATCAAAGGGCTGAAGATGTTAGTTGTAAGTTGAATGCATCCATACATATACACACACCCCAAAACACACACAAACACTTTCACACAGAAACACACACAGAGAAAAACCTCAGTGCTTAGCAGTAAAAGGTAAAAATGGTTTCCTACATCGTCGCCTTTATCGCCTGCCAGTGATCTTCCAGGGTCGCCCTACACAACAAACAAAAGTTTAATAAGGTTTTGTGTTTGTGTGGATGTGTGTGTGTACACATGCAAGGATGTTCTTTTAACAGCATGCACTGGCAAAACTGTGGAGCCGGGGACTCACCGGTGGTCCTCTCACACCATTTGGTCCTTTCAAACCCTAAATGGAATCACACAAATACACATTTCACATATAAAGCAGTGCATTTCTTCTTGTAATGTACATCATTAATATTAGTGGTCTAATATGTTGCTGCATACTGTGCATGTACAGCAATATCCTGTCGTAATTACAATCTATATATAAAAACCTTAGATCCAGGAAAGCCTGAAGGGCCAGTGTGGCCTTTAGGCCCAGTGTCTCCTTTTCTTCCCTGAGTAAAAACAATAACACACAATCTTTAAGAGACTGAACATGAACATGATTCAGTTTAACTTCAAGCAGAGAGTGTAAGATTTAAAGAATGTAATCTCTGCTTCATGTGCTAGCAGAATATTACTGAGGAATACTGCTTTACTGTCAAAATAAGAAAAGAAAACATACAGGTAGACCACGTTCTCCATCTTTACCACGCTCCCCCTGATGGAATTAAACGAAGACGAGAATGATGGGAATTGAAGTTATGAATATTTACAAACACTGTCAATTGCAAATAATTATGAAACTGCTCAAAGAAAAATGTCCAGACTAGGGGGACTTACAGGAAGTCCTGGAAGGGCAGCACCGTACAAAGGTTCCCCTTTAATTCCTTTAGGTCCAGGTAATCCCTGACAAGAAAAAACAGTAAATGTTTACATGAGACACATAATTATGAATAAAAAATTGAATGAGAAGAGCAGATACAGTATTTTATATTTATACATAATTTTCACAAAACACTGCAACGGAAAGTAAATATTGGACGATGTGACAAAACCTTGATTTGTGTTCAATAAGAATGTTCACAAACATTCAGTGCCGACATTTGCTTAATTGATCATTCCTACAGTGTCTACATATTGCCTCTGCAATTAGGCAATTACAGATTTTTAAGGGAAAGATCACCGTGATTAAACATTTTAAAAAGCTAACTGTTGGTTTGAGAAAAGGACACAAACTCAGGCCTCTGGTGTGTATGTCCAACCACCACCCAAACTTCCACAACCTTACTTATCTCAGTGCTATTTGAATGTCACACCTTTTCCTGCTTCGCCACTAAATGCTGTCACTGGAGACAAATCGTGTGCTGCAGAACTGTCCAAAAAGAATATTTTGAGTGTTTTAGCCTTTTAATTACAAATCCCACATGCTCTTCTTTGCTGCGTAACTCCTGTAGAACCCCTATGCTTTGTTGAAATGCTAGAGAAGAACATATGTGGGCTCAACTGACTGAATAATGGCAGAACAGAGAAAAACAGAAACATCCAAACAGGAGTTCTACTCACAGGCGGCCCATGGAGACCATCCAAACCATGAATACCAGGGACTCCTGGTCGACCCCTTGTCCCATTACAACCATCCACTCCTGACAATCCAGGTTCGCCGCCTGCTCCAGGGTGGCCCTGAGCAATATAATATGACATTTTTGCAATTATGCTTTACAGCATTCATAAATTTATTTCATATTTAATATTTCATAATTATATAGTGGTCAAGATAAACAACTTGAGTTTCTATCAAACTCAAACACTGGAGTTGTGAAGAGGCAGCTTCATCAGGCTCAGGAGGAAACCAGGGCCACATCTGTCCACTAGAGGGCACACTTCACACACGCTTCTACTAACTGCGCCATTTACTGTGTAGTCAATATTGTTTCTTACAGGACCAGTGTGTAGGATTTAGTGACATCTTGCGGTGAGGTTGCAGATTTGCAACCAACAAAAAAGTCTCTCCTCACCATTCCCGAAGCGAAAATGTGACAGGCCCAATCTAGAGTCAGTGTTTGGTTTGTCCGTTCTGGGCTACTGTAGAAACATGGTGGTGCAACATGGCATTTTATTATCAAGTACATATTCAAGTATTTTAGGAGATTGGGGAAAAATAAGCAATTAAATATATACCCCACATTGAGCTACGCAGGGTTTGGAAAGCTGGTGAAATTGCCTCAGAGGGATACTCACCTCTAAGAATTATTATTATTATCATTATTATTACTATTATCTTTTTATGATTTGTAGGTACAATACAGCAACAGTGGTTTACTCAACTGGTGAGCCATCATTACCAGGAAAACCAGGGACTCCAGTCTTGCCCTGAAATGTAAAAAATATGGGCACCATTCATTCATTGCATGGTTAGATTGCATTATTCACTCCCACCCCGACCCCTTCTTATTTCTCTATCACTGGCAATACATTATTTTGAATAAGCTAATTAACGTAGACTTCTTGTGATGATCAGCTGTATTTGCATGCAGTATCTGCTTTACTTTCTGCCTGTTTATCAATTTTAGACACATGAACATGCACACTAACACGGTCTCCTTTGGGCCCCTCTGGGCCATATGATCCCACTTCTCCCATCCTGCCTTTCTCTCCAGGTGGCCCCTCGCGTCCCCAAGGACCCATCGGTCCCCGGGGGCCTTGCTGGCCTGGCTTCCCTGGAACTCCCTACAAAGAGAAAAGTAATGTATACAGTATAAAACCTTAACTTTGACTGATGTTGTGAGTGACACTATTAGGATTAAGAACTTTTTGTTTCTGCATTAAGTTATCTGTGGCTTGTATTCAGCTCTATCAGCAATCAAGGAATTGGAATTTCCTGTTGCTTTGTCATTTATGTTTTTGATTCATTGGGCCTACATAGTTTAATAACCTAACAATAATGCAGCACTGTACAAATAAGTTGTTTTACCAAAAAACTATTAGGTTAAATATCTGACCAATCATGGAATTTAACAATTCTGGTTCCTGCAATTTAATTTTTATTTTCTGTATTATTGTCTGCTTTAAGTCCTGCAAGGCATTCCTAATCGAGACTGGGAACATTTAAGGTCATTTCTAAAAATACAATAATATAAATATTTTACACACTTTAATATCTTTCTATTGAAAAAAAATATCAACCTTATTGGGGGAGAAGATAAAGACAATTTGCCAATACATAACAACATGAGAAGAAAAAGTTCATACCCGGGCACCTTTGGCAGCAAGACACCCACATACAGAGCAGTCTCTACCTTGACATGGGCCCTCAATCCCCCCCTGAAACAACAAATAGAGACAAAATATAAATGTAGTCAGACTCATCAAAACTGCATTTGAGAGAGAGAAGGAGACTTGCTGAGGCTGTGTGTATATGTGTGTGTCTAAGCAGGGCAGATAACAGTAAGGGGTCGAAGGACATCAGCAGGCACAACAGATACGGTTGTGGTTTGAGCATATCGGCCATTCCTCAGTATGTTATAGCTTTGAGAACTAGCCTTGAGAATGAACACATTTACTAGGGGATACTAGACAGTCCTGATTAGAAAGCTCTAAACAGATCTGTGTTTTCAAACAGACTTGTGTAAATAATGAGCACTCTTGACAGAAAGCTCACAGCGATTCATCATTTTCATAATGCACAAACATCTTGCAGAGAAACTATTCTGTGAATCCACACCTCCAGATGCCAAGTCTTCCTACTGTTGAGTGTGTTTGTGTACAGTGAGTTTTACAGTGCAGAGATGTCTCACTAGGCCTTTTTAAGGCCTTTTTACACGAGCACCTTTGGCAGCAAGACACCGACATAGAGAGCAGTCTCTACCTTGACCTGGGCCCTTAATCCCCCCGACACAACAAATAGAGACAAGCCATAGGCCTTAAATGTAGTCAGACTGATCAAAAATTGAGCATCGTGTTAGTTCAGGCAAGCCATGGAGTCAAGCTCAGCTCAATATCCCAGCTACTTCAGCTGACCATTACAATTCAGGAGCAACATCAGCTGATGGATCAGCTGATTCCCTTCTACGCATCTACTGGCAATCTCATTCAGGGCGCCCTATTTAAGCTGCTTCAGCCTGCCTATCCTGGCTGCTTCCTCCGCAAGCTGCTTCACAACCCACCGCCACACCAGCTCCTCCCTTCATGCTGTGTCTGACTTATCAATGTCATTTCTGTTGTCACTGATGCCTGCTCTGTTCTGTACCCTACTGGGGGTTCTTGCCACTGCTCTCCCATGGCCCCAGAACAGAGCATACCGCCAAATACATCTAATTGCAAATACATCTATTGCATGTAGATCAAGTATGTTTGTCATAGTGGTCCTGACTGAACTGCATTTGAGAGAGAGAAGGAGACTTGCTGAGGCTGTGTGTATATGTGTGTGTCTAAGCAGGGCAGATAACAGTAAGGGGTCGAAGGACATCTGCAGGCACAACAGATACGGTTGTGGTTTGAGCATATCGGCCATTCCTCAGTATGTTATAGCTTTGAGAACTAGCCTTGAGAATGAACACATTTACTAGGGGATACTAGACAGTCCTGATTAGAAAGCTCTAAACAGATCGGTGTTCTCACACAGACTTGTGTAAATAATGAGCACACTTCAGATGCCAAGTCTTCCTACCGATGAGTGTGTTTGTGTACAGTGAGTTTTACAGTGCAGAAATGTCTGAGTCACAAACATTTGGTAATGTTTTCTCAAAGCTTACTAAATATTTGGAAGAGTTAATGCTTGTGAAATTGACTCCTACCACACATCTGTTGTCCCACTTTCGCTTTTGGTCCAAACGTTCAGGGGTATCTCTCGCAGCAGTCACAAAAAAAACATACAACAGCCGGTTATGTCTTGGACAGGCCATTGGTCCATGGTTATGTTCGACCATAACAATTTTTACTACTACTTTTTCTCTAAATGTTAGACCTGCTTTTAATGTTACAACTACTGTATGCTATGTCTTTCACACATTGACCGTAAGACCCGCACTTTTCATACACTGTCACGCCCATTTTCTCCAGCCATCCATTTTCTTCCGCTTATCCAGGGCCGGGTCGCGGTGGCAGCAGGGTATTCCAGACATCCCTATCCCCAGCAACGTTTTCCAGCTCCTCCTGGAGGATCCCAGGCCAGATGAGATGTATAATCCCTCCAGTGTGTTCTAGGTTTACCCCGGGGTCCTCCCCAGTTGGACGTGCCTGGAAAACCTCCAAAGGAAGACGCCCAGGAGGCATCTTGTTCAGATGCCCAACCATGTCCGTATATGTGCCAAGTATACGGACACAGTAAGTAAGTAAGAGCTGTGTCCGTATACTTGGCACATATACGGACACAGCTCTTACTTTGGTTATACAAGGACCAGAGATGGCTCGTAGCAACAGCTCCGGTATCCCCGCATTGTCCCCCGCAGGATTCCCCAGGGTCACAGTTGTAAGACTTCTCAAAGTCCACAAAACACACGTAGACTGGCTGGGCAAACTCCAATGACCCCCAAGCAACCCCGCAAGTGCTGGTCCACTGTTCTTACGGCGAGGACGGAATCTGCATTGCTCCTCCTGACTCTGAGGTTCGACAATTGGTCAAAGCACCTTTCCAGCAATAAACCTGAAATAAACCTTCCCTGGGAGTGTGATACCCTGATAATTGTAGCACACCCTCCGGTCCCCCTTTTTGAAAACGGGGACCACCACCCCGGTCTGCCAATCCGCAGGTACTGTCCCCGACCTCCACGCGACCCTGAAGAGGCTTGTCAGCAAAGACAACAATGACCAGAGTCTTCAGCATCTCAGGGAAAATCTCATCTCCACCTGTCGCCTTGCCACTGAGATAATAATAATAAATAAATAACATTACCATAAACAATTTACCATTTGCTGTCCTCAGAAGCAACATTAAGCTAGGTTAAGAAAACTCAAATACAAAATAATGTTAGTAGGGATTTAAATCTTTTTTCTGCCTATCCGATCATTATGCAAGCCTTCTAAATGTAGTATAAATCTTGCCCAACCTTTTTTTTTATTAGATTTCAAGTTTCAAACACTGAGTTTCAACCTTTTAAAGCTTATTTTTTTTCAGTTTCAAAAGATGACATGATATTCATCTCATATATATCAGCCAGCTGCCAAATTCTTTTCCCAAAATGCATAACATAAACGAACATTTCTGATAATTATTTCCTTAAGTTGTTTGTCTTAAAGAATATTGACCCTGATATATAGTGTTCGGAACATTTTGTAGTTAAAAAATAATCTTGTCATTGCTCTCTGGTGGAGAAACTATGTAATTAGTGACACAGTTTCTAGATTCCCTTAAACATACAGTATTTTTGGCAGTTCTTTAGTAGGATTTCTTGTTGCTCATCAGCTGACATATAAACCAATACAGATATATGCAATAAGCCAACTAGGCCAATATATCAGTCCAATTTATCGGTTTAGCTGTAGTATACAATATTTGTGTACCATAAGAGCACCAAGCAGTCCTGTAGCTAAGTTAACTGGGGACAAATTCTATAAACACACACAGAGCAACACAAACAGTTTCCAGGTGCATCATGTACATTAAGGTTTTTTCTGGGAAACACTAACAGTTCTAACTATAGGCCATGCTGGTGGCATTCAGATTGGTTTGGGATAATATAAATACGTTGCGTTGATGGATTGTTGTTTGTGACATGCCTATACTACATTTCTGGCTACTGCAACGGCAAAAGCAGCAGTGTTTACAACAATGAAGTTGTAATTAAACTTTACATGATGCATTTCACACAAGATTCCAATACAAGTTGAAACCCCTGTTGTTCAGCATGTGCAATAGAGGTGCTGATTCAACTCTATGGGAAGTTTTGAGGCTGTAGTTAGTGATGATGTTTTACTGAACTGCATTGTATTATGTTTTGTCCACCCCTTGTATATAAACAAAGGGGCCATAAAATTGAATTAACACCTATAAAGAACAAAAACTCAACATGGTTCATTCACGATGAAGGTGAAGGTTGTAGTGTACATACTGTAATAAACTGGCAACTCAGGGTCTATAGTAAGGTGGCTGTAACATTGTTCTCATCCGTATGTAAATGAGGTGACAAAATATTGGAAACATCTGCAGTTGAATGCAGTCCAATACAACATCCTCACAAAATCAACAAAAACTTAACCATTTCAAGAAAATAAATGTTTATGTCAGGGCTATTTTGCTAATACAGTGCTGAGGTGTTTCACCCAGTTTGCTTTAAAAGCATGTTTAATCTATTGAGGCGCTAGTCCACTAAATAATTTAAACATAGTCTTTAAATCTGTTCTAAAGAAAAATGTTTGCTGTATGTGCTCCTCCTCATACGTAGTCTTGATCAGCTCATATGTTGCTGCATTTTGAATTATCTGCAGTTCATTTAAAACATTGTTTTTGGCCATGTTAATGGGATAAGTGGGATAAAATGGGATAAGGGTCAAAGATGGATGAGCTTCTGAAAATGTAAAAAATAAAACACACTTTAACTGACTGGAAATACCTGATATTTGTGCTTATCACATTTGTTAATGTTCATATACTAGAACTTTCAACAGAGAAGTGAACTTCAAAACAAGGAATACCACTTCATCAAACAAGATCAAGAACAAGTCTTTGTGTCAGTACAATAATATCAGTTTTATTTGTTGTATTTAATATCATTGTTTGACTGGATTTATGACTGGATGTTGTGTTTGGATGGAAATTTGGATTTGATTTTGATTGTCCAGTGTGGGAAAAAAATGACAAACATCAGTCATCATAATGTTGCATGAAACCATTTAAACAGTACCTTGCTCTCGTCTGGATCTAAGTTTACCTTTGCTCTTTGATGTGCACACACACTTTTGTTACACATGCTACTTGAGGGCAACAAGGTAAAATGATAAAATACTGAGAGTGATACTAACGTTGCTGCTGTATCAGGCATCTGTATGTATATCAGGGGGTCATCAAGGGTCTTCTCAGGGCCCTCACAGAGTGTCATATGACTGTCAGCAAGAGACTAAAATGGCTTTTAACTTAAACTAAATAAACTTAAACTGAATGACATCTTATGAGATTCATGTTTTGGGACAAAAGTATATTATATATTGCAATATGTTTATTATTAATTATTATTATTATTATTATTACTTAATTATTAATTATTTATTCTTATTTATTAAGTTATATTTATAACTGAAAATAAATACCTTTGACCTAAATATGGTTTTGATTAGAGTAAATGTCTGTTGCGTCTTACAAAGTATCTGAGTTTGGGAAGAATGTTAATGGATATGTGTAATGAATATTTTGGCAATATGGTCATATAGTGCAATATGTACTATAACTGTATTTGTGGTATATTTTTAGTAATTACACTTTATTGAGATTATTAATTACAATGTTTCCAGATTTAAAGGTTGTCATAGTAGTGGTATGTCTTAAAATCAAATGTCTATGTATTGAAGATTTAAAAAAGAAAATCTTACTGCATTGAGTTGATGCACCAAGATGACCAGGACAAGGATCCACCTGTAAATGTAACAAATTAACGGTAGTCTCATTTAGCCCCAGCTACAGGATGCCTTTACAAGACTATAAATGACTGTCACATAAACTGTGTGACAAAAAAAGACACTATTTGTGTGCGATGAAAGCGAAAATGCTTGCTGGTTCCCTCTAACTCTGCTTTGTTGCCACTTTTAAAGTCATGACAAAGACAGCCATCTACACAGACCAGTGTGGCAAGCAAACAAACCCTCAGTCATCTTTTCAAAGTATCCAGCGAACGCCAGTCTAGTCAAGTTACCCTTCCTCAGCTACACAGATAAAGTTAGATAGCTGATGGTGAAAATACATGTTTTCTAACCGTCCATAGACGCCAACGTTAGTTTTAACTTTACCGTCATTACGGCCTGACTGAGTCGAGTCTCAAGTCTTTTGAGGACGAGTCTCAAGTGAAGTCTCAAGTCAGTGTGTGAAGCACGAGTCAGAGTCCATATCGCAAACTCGAGTCTCCCTCTCTGCAGTCTACACATTGGAATGCAAATTCAATGTGTTGATTATCTCAGTAAACCATGCATCCACGGAGTAAACAGGCAATACGTGTGTTTGTCTTCAGGTAAACAGATAAGGTAAGTAGGGGATGTGAAGTGCATCTTATGAGACATACCTCTTTAATGTTTACAACTGTTTAATCTTTTTTATGGACTCAGTGACATGTAGCATATGCAGAAGAAGGTAAGACAAAACATAGATTTTAACAAAATAGTTGTGACAAAAGCTTTCTATACCAAGTCTTATATTTTGCTGATAAAATCTAATTTTCAATGTCGAAAACATATGTTGATATACATGTTTTGATGTGGGGATATATGAGGGAACTATGCATAACAGTTCAGTCACAAAGTTATCATAGATACAGTATAATCAACAGATTTGGGTACTGCTCCAGTAATCAAAATGACAATATTCAAATTGCTCTTATTGCTAATAATTAATTAATAATATAGGTAGTTGCATCGGGACTCACCGGCGGGGGCACAGAGTCACCACAGTAATCAAGGATCCCATCTCTCATCTCACCAGTCTGCTTAACAGGTGAGTGTTGTCCTCAGTGCTGCCACCTGTTGTAGAAAAAAGAAAGACACTTAAAGCCATGAGTTGATATTGTGACAGTAAAGAATAACTTCCTTTGAGATAAAATGTAATGCATGCAAATATGATTTAAAATAATTTAAATATGCTACTGATTAAGAAAATGTTGGTGCTGTCCTACCACCCAGGAGGAATACAAGTGCACATCTCATGCGGTCTATAGTAGCAGCCCATTGTGCACATAAAACAACTTTCACAACTCACCCAAATTCAGAGGCTCAAATTAATCTTCATGAACGATTTAGTGCATCCCAAGCAGAATAATCTCAGACGAGAATCAAACTAATCCCCCGCATCAGTAAAAACCAAACAGAGTAACTGCCACTGTTTGTAAGTTTTAGAAATGGGAAGAAGAGAAGGATGATGATTGGGGTTGGCAGCATCAGTAAGTTCAGAGCGCCTCCCTCTTCAAGGTCTAGTTAAACAACTTCTCTGGGCTGTCCTGCCCAGACGGGAAACTTCAACTTTTAACTGAAGCCATGACCTAACAGCATCCATAGTACGGCAGTGGATGGGTGTAATTTGAAGGCTGGTTGGTGAGGAGGACGCTCACAAAGAGATGGGGTGTCTGCGGTTACTCCTGAGCTTTTGATGTAACTGGAGCAAGAATAGTCATGGGAAGGTCAATTTTCACAGTTCCTCTCATCCTGTTTGCTGTGATGCTGATGGGCACTGGGGCCAACAATGTAAGATATTTAATTTTTCCTAACTGACTTAACATTGTCAACAGATCATGTTTAATTTAGCAAACAGCACAGACTCCTATATGCACACTCGTTGAAACACAAGCACTGTATTGGCTGTATTTTTTTATTTGTGTTTTTATTTCATAATGTACACACAAGATATGGTCTTATTTGTAACAGTCTTTCCCTTTCAGGATCACATTGTTGCTTGTTATTTATTTCCTGTTAAACTGTAGATTCTGAGTTAGTTGCTAAGCTATAATGGCTGATTGGTGACCATTCACTGGTGAGCTTTATGAAAAAAACACTAGCAGTGTCTTTACCACTCAGCTTTTATCATAGCTGTTTCAACTTGCCCTTTCAAACAATGCATCAGTAACATTTTATGTTTTTTTTTTAGATAATTCTTAATGCTGTTTAGGAACGTTATCTTTGTCTTGCTGTAACTCTCCTGAGTTCCACACAAAAATCCACTAAATGACTGTTTATGGAAGAAAACCATCTTTCTGTAACAGTGTGTTCCTTGTGTATTTTCTGTTGCTTATAATGTCAGGACCATTCAGTCTTCACAGTCGTAACTTTGATATACAATGCTGTGGTCTGTTTGTAACTTTAGCGTTTATGCTTATCTGCAAACATTTTGTATCCTGAAGAGATGCAGGTTTTTTACAGTCTGTTTGCACTTGTACTTCACTGTGTACAATATTCTTCACTGGTCTATGTTGGTGGGCCTTTTTATGGAAAGTCATGGAAAAGGGACAAGATATGGTAGAAGGAAAATATGCAAAACATCCATCCAGCAGTAGACAGAAGGGTTAGCAGGGAAATTTAATTTATTAGTTTACATCTTTTTTGTTTTCTGTACCTCACTAGAGTCATAGAGAAACTAATAATCAATTGATGAAGCATCAGTTATTACAGCTAAGGATCACAAATGATGTGAAAATGTTCATGCTGTTATAGCCCAGCCGCTGTTAACTGATAATGGTTCATTATATCAGTAGCTTATAGCCTATATATAGCCTAAAGACAACTTATTAATTAGCTTACAGACAACCCATTGTGCATCTTACTGTTTTTTATAACTAGACCTCCACTGTTTTAGTTAGCTGATAAGCAGTCATTTTCACAACCTTCAAATTAAAGGCCACTGTGTTGAACGGAGACACAGGAGGTGTTGGCCCTTAACACTGCGTGTCATAGATGTTATTTTGGTTAAGTTGCTCGTATAAATCCTCCACAAATGCTCCCCAAGTAAACTCTCTTCACTGAGCAAATAAAAAAATTATTAATCAACATAGTGTAAAAGTTGCAATTGATCATGTGGGAGGGGATAGTGAAGGTAACTAAAGTGGGAGGAATCTGATTCAACACAAAAGAAAACGAGAGTGCTTTCACACTTGAGAGCGAGGCTATTGAGATTCAGGTGAAAAAACTTTGTTACCAGTTTCTGCAGTATGGTTAATGGTTGATGGAACCTGAATTGGGTTACAGTGGTATAGGGTAGTATGATTTGCTTCCAACGGGGGACAAAAATCAAACATTATTGAGAACCACTGTTTTCTAAATCAATATAAGATCAAATTAACTGGACAGTGTTTTCCATTTACACAATAGATATTGAACAATGTTATAATTTCTTTTTAGAGTGTGTCTGGAAAATCAAGGTGCCACTGTGAAGGAGTGAAAGGCAGCAGGGTGAGTGGATCATCTATTATCAGTGTAAAAAAACACTGACACACTTAATTTTTCTAGTCACAATTATTGGGTTTGTACCCATGATTCAAGTAGGCTATATTAAACAGGTCATGTACAGGTACTGTTGTATGAACTATTGTCAGTGGGTTTAGATTCCCCCATTCAAAATTCATGGAAAATCTAAAATGCGTATATTTTCGTGTGTTAGAACTACATGTAAAATTTAATACATTTGTTTACTAACCTTCAAGTGTGATTGATAAGTAAAAAGTGTTACTCTTCTCTTTGCTAAACATCAGTCTCACTGTCAAAAGCCTAACCCCACCACCAAAATTCTAAATAACTTCCTTTCACTCCCAAAGTTATAAACAGGTCTTTTAACAAAGCGACTAACACTTGACAACAATTTGAACTATATTATTACTTTGCTGATACTGTTTCAGGTTTGTTTACAGTAGTAATATTTGTTGTTAGGAGTAAACAAGTTTATTTTTCAACTGTGATCAGCTGAAAAACACTGAAAATTGTGATTTAACATGCTGTAAATTATGACTTGAATTATGTATGTGAATATAACTTAAATTTATCAGAGCTTCGGCCGTATTTGGTGACATGCAATGGTATTTTATTCAGCCGCAGGTATGTTCATACCTGAACATCCAGGAAAAACCTGTGACTCCATCAACACTTTACCTGCGTATTACTGACGACATTAACAAATGAAAATTGAAACTATATTGTTGTTTATTGTTGCTGTCTGTCTCTATCTTTGTGTCTTCTTCTGTTTCTCTCTCTCACACATACACATACACCCACACACACAGGGAGACAAAGGTTTTCCAGGGGTTCCCGGTCCCCCAGGGTCAGAGGGCCATCCAGGATCAGATGGTCATGCTGGGCCTATGGGACCAAAGGTAGTATTTTAGCCTGGCTTTTTTAGCTCCTTCGCTCATATATTCTTTATGTCCCTGAATCCAATACTGTTGTCAGAGTGCAACATTGACTCAAATTGTGCTGTGATGAATTAAACTTTCTCTTTGTATACCAAGACAATACTTTTAGTTATGCTTATACTGCATTTTACTAGATCATTAAGATTAATTACGGGTTGCTGTCTTTGACAGGGAAACACTGGGTGCAATGGACCTGAGGGGCCAAAAGGCGATCCGGTAACATAACTGTGCTATCCAACTTGTGTATGTTTGGGTGTTTATTTGATGTCTCAGTGAGTGAAAATGGAGTTATGCTTGGAAAGACTTGTGTTTAATATGCAGATGTATGTATTTATACAAAGGGCAAACATTGTGGTGGACCAGGTATCCACTCTGTAGCTACTCTGTGCCTTTTAAAAGAGTTTAATGGTTTTGTTACTGTCATGACAGGGACCCAAAGGCAGAGAAGGATTTGCTGGGTCTCATGGTTTACCGGTAAGGTCTAAACTCTCTTACAGCCGTGTCTCACATCTGTGTTACTCATCTGATTTATATATTGTTTAATTGCATGTTCCTGCATATGTTAATAGATGCCTGTTACCTATTTAACTTCCGCTGATATTCTCTCACAGGGTATCCCAGGTTTACAAGGGCCTCCAGGATCCCCAGGGGCCCCAGGCTTCAATGGAACAGATGTAAGAATATTACATATTAACAGTGGTATGGTTGCATGTCTTCCCTCTAATCGTTTTAGCTCATTTGTGAGATGCTCACATAATGGAGCTTTTCAATCACACTTTTTGCATTCTCAACAAACCATTCTCTGAACATTACATACCTTTAGGGAGAAGATGGATATCCTGGTTATCCTGGGGCCCATGGCATTGATGGACATCCAGTAAGACACAAAATCAAACAATTTATTTATGTTATGTTAAATTGTGTTGTAATCAAATGCAGTGTTCTGGTTTATTACACTTCTTGTCCCTTTCAGTCTGTCGTTGTTTAGTGCTGCCCCTGAAACTATTAAAGAACATGTTTACCAAATTTGCTTCAGCTTTGTCTTTACTTTACAGGGTCCACCTGGTCTTCCTGGACCTAAGGTAATACAATGTAGCCAGTTGTTAAGTACATTTTGTATTTAAGAAGGGTGAAACTGCAGAATGGCTGAGCAATTACTGCCTCTTAAGAAGTTTATTAGCAGGATCTTGATGCACCAAGTAAAGAAATAACATGATGCTGCATTAGCAGGTGTCCTCTCTGCCTCCCCAAGCTCCCAGAGCTCATTTTGTGCCTAGTCCATGTGAGACCAATAACTTGTTCAACAATTTTCTTTGTTTTTTCCATCTATTAAGTCTGTCCTTCCCCTTTTATTTGCAACAAGAATGTTTTAATTCAGCACAAAAACTGTTTATGTGTCAAAATTTAGCAAGTACATTTTCTTGTGAGCATTATGGTTGTATTCATAATGATTTTCAGTCACAACTTTGCCCTAAGGTGTGAAAATGTGGACTCTGTAGACCCAGTACTCTTTGTGGATCTGTGGACTGACAATTTGCATGTGCAGTCTGCTCATTTTGAATGCTAATACTGCACTCTTCCAGTTCTTCAACTTTGACGCTGAATCAGTCATTTTCCACTATTTGACCCTTGACATCACATTGACATGACTATTGGAGTAACGCCCACAAGTCCTGGCAGAATAAATATTTCTTGACTATTCTTGTCTATAGACACATGCAAAAGAGTATACATGATGAGGCCAGCAGATGCAGTGGAGTCTCCAGATGAGAGTCAGGGTTCAGATATTAACTGGCAACATGCTTGGCTCTGTCATCTGCCCCATTCTTAGCTCTTGAGAGATTACTGTGTGAGAGTTCACTTGTGACTATTCACACAGCACTAATGCTGTGTTGTCATGTCTGTGTCATGGCAGCGGATAGTTTTGACTAGCTTGGCTTCTTAAGGCCTGTTGAAACGCTTAAGAAGGCAAAGCCCACAGTAAGTAAAATGTCATTTGTAACCATTTGTAAGTTCTATAAACCCTCTAAGAAGTCATTCTGTTGTTTATGCAGTTTTTGCAGTTTATGCGTCCGTTGCATAGAGGAAACTTCTAACAAATTGAATTTGGTCATTCTAATTCTGAGCACATGCGTCCATGTCAAGTGCACAGATACATAAAGATGAGTGATGAAGCCAATTGTGAACTAGAGTTACAATATACAACTATAAAGAATGATTAACTCTTCCACGTAGTATTACTGTAATTATCAGGTATTTTAACAGCTAATTCAATAGTTTAAACAAATTTAATGTCAAATAAACGTACTTCTTCTATTTCACAGGGTGAATCTTGGGTATCAGTAAATGCAGTACCTGGGCCACGTGGGCCACGTGGGAGAAACGGACAGCTGGTAACTATTTTTGCATTTATAATAAAAAAAATGTTGTTTGTACAATATTAACCATTATAGTTTGTTGACACTTCCCATAAAGTAGAGATGTCAAAAGTAGGACTAGATTAGATTTTTTCCCAACATTTATATGTTGTATGTTATATTTATTTCAGGGAGATCCAGGTTTCCCTGGAGAGCAAGGACCACCAGGAGACCCTGGACCATGGGGCTCTGTTGTGAGTAAAAAGTTTTAGTTGCCTTGCACGGATTACATATAGCACTCTGAAAACTGTATTATGTGGTGCTTGATATAACTGTCTTCTTCCTTTATGAATAGGGGTTTCTTGGTAACCCAGGGGATCCAGGATCTAAGGTAAGGCTAATGAATATTTATTTGGATATACATGCGTATGTGTGTGACAACTTACATCTGTGATAAAGAGTGTGGTTATTTACTGGGTGTCTAAGTGCCACAGATGAAAACAACAGCTGCAAGGTTTTGTTTTTGGCCTGGTTGTCTAATTATCATACTTGGCAATGTTCACACTCCCTGGGAAAGTGAAGAGTGTTTGGTAAGGCAGTATTTTGGAATGTAGCATGAACAACTGCCTATGATACAATACGCTCCTCTCAGACAAGTGAAAATGGTGGTGATAGGCTGTAGTGTATTAGAGGAGGGACTTGGCAGTCCGCACCCATCGGTAGGAGTTGGCGGCCACAGGGACTGTAAACGTGGGAACCTGACCACAATCAAACCAGGATAAAGTTAAAGTTAAATTCAGTTAAAAGTTAAATGCTGTCTCATCCTCCAGGGTCAAGAAGGCATAGGCGGTATCCCAGGACCTCGTGGACCAAAGGTAATTTGATAGCACAACACTGAACCATTATTTTTTCTATACCTGTGAAAATTATTTCTGTGCATTATGTTTTATTTATGTCTGAGGATGATCTCAATTGCTTTGATGTAGGGAAGACCAGGACCACATGGCCCACCGGGTCCACCAGGTCGGATTAAGGAGTTTTACACTGGGAGTGACGTGTTAAAGGTACAGTAACAAAGGTCAAATCACTGTGGCAAATTTACAGTATGTTCCACCGAGGGGTGTTGCATGTATAAATGGGGACAATGGTAATGCAATTTCATAGCTGCACTGAAGCAATCAAAGTTATAGTTCCAGGTGATATGCATATGATGTTTTTCATCATTAATATACCATCCATCTTTTTATACATCCATTTATGTGTTGCAGTATTGTAAAATACATAAACCGTCACGTTATCAGCTTGTCATGTAGTTATGGGTTGCAACTGCCTGGAATGATAGTGCTAATAAAGTCATAGCCAACACACAAAGGCAACAAATATTACACTGTGTTTGTATTTTCATTTTCATATTGAATGGAATAAGTAAAAGAAAAGAAGGAAAAGATAGATATAGAGGCTGTCCAAGGTGACCTGAAAGTTGTGTTAGAGAAATTCCCATGATGTGTCCAAAATGGAAATACTCCTCCTCTTAAAGACATCTGTGTGCTCACTAAATTATTGTAATTTTTTTATTATAGTTTGATATTTCTTGTGTATAACTGGAAATTGTGACCCTATGGTAGCACTAGAGGAAAGGTCACAGGGTCACCAAAAATATTAGGATTCATCCTCTTGGGACTATGGATGTCCACAGCAAATTGGCTGGTAGTTATTAAAATGTCTTGGTTTGTTTCTGACCCAAATGTTTGACAGCCTGACAGGCAACTGAACCATAACCTGAGGTTTATTTCTTCAGAGTGTAAAAGGAGACAAAGGAAGTATAGGAGGAAAAGGCTGCAAGGGTGCACCAGTAAGTTTCTCTTTAAAGTAAACACCAATGACACTCTTTACCTGGCATAACGCTTTACACATTTTAAAATTAATGATTTTTTTGTTGTTTTTTTTTTTAAATCTCTCAGATGTTTTTCCTGCCTTTTTAGTGTTGTCCCTCTGATTCTTATTGTTATTTTAATCCGTTCTCAGGGAGATCCTGGTTATGGCTATAACACCAAAGGAGCAAAGGGAGACCTTGGACAGGAGGGTCCAGAAGTAAGATACTACATGCCATTTAATCCATTCACCCTCATTTTAGAGCCTCCCTTTCTGATTGTGCACATATGCAATGCACTGACGTCCCAAAACAAAGAATTGCTATGTTATTTGACTGTTGCACAATATCTTTCCCCCTCCAAACAGAGATGTTCCAACACTTCACTTAGCATTGAAGGGCCACTAGTAACAAGAATAGCTCAGTAAAAAGGATGATCAGCAGAGGGCAGTAATGGAGCATTAAACTCAATGTGATTTGCCATTAAAAAGGAAAATAAGGGAAAGAAGAGAAGGAAGGCCGCTATTAATGTGTGCCTCTGTCAGTTTAACTTATTAATGGGAAACTCTTTGAGGATAGACAGAAGGGTAGAGAGGCACTCTGAAAACTGCAGGTTTTTACCAATCGTGTGTTTGCTTGTAGGCACGTAAAGTGAGACATGTTTGCTTGTAATTTATGTGCTATGAACTATTTATGTACTTTTTATAGCCTACTATGTACAACAATTCTAAGGCATGTATCTCAAAACATACAAGGGTGCGTATTCTTGTATGTATGCCATAGAATTTTTGTAGTTGTTAACAGAGTGAATGGCTTTGTGACAAATTTTCTTGGTCGTTTTATCTCAGGCTGTTGGCACATGTTCAGGCTGTTGGCACATGTTCTGTTCAAGTTAAAGTGCACAGTATTACCAGTAGCCCTTATAGCTCCCTTTTTGAAGGCCTACGCTAAAAAGAGCTACAGTAACGGCCGCTCTCAAAGGAGGAAATGGTTAAATTTAAGTACTTGGACAAAATCTGATTCCACATTAAGGCAGATACCGCTTTGCAATTCCACCCAACATGACTCAGAATTTCAAATTAGAGCCTGACCAGAAATTTTGTTTGCCATGTGAATAGCCAGATATAGCCAGATTTTTCTAGACAACAACGATGTCTGAGCTGCAGACTCAAAACTAATTTTTATTTTGTTTTTTTGTTTTGCTTTTATTTTGATGACAAACACCTGAACTGAGGCACTTTTTTTGTAATGAAAGAGGGGCCAGTTTGATTACTGGCTTGTAATGCCAACCAAAAATACATTTTTAATACTAAAAGAAATGAAAGGATATCTGAGACCCTTGGGAAACAATTTGCTTTACAGAAAGCAGAACTCACTCACTGTCCTTGATTGTTCTTACAGGGAGAGCCAGGGAAGGATGGTGATCCTGGACAACCTGGATTTAGGGTACTGTTCTACTATGCTTTGAGTGTGTTTGTAGTGTTCAGAGTCATGTTATTATGTGTGTGGCTTTTGAATATAACACAGTTTTCCTTAGGGAAAACCTGGCCCTAAAGGTGATCCAGGATATCCAGGAACACCAGGAGGGACGGTCAGTGATCTGTTTCTGCCAAAAACTATGCCAAGTCTTTTGGTGGATTGGTATGCTTTGTACCATATCATCATTCTTTGATTGTATATTCTATTATTTAGGGTGAAAAGGGAAATAGGGGTCCTCCTGGTCCACCTGGAGATGTGAGTTTATTCTTATCATTTTCCACTTAGTACTTCTGACTGTTTGGTATTTTGATGCTAGTATTTCCAAAGCTACATGCCCCATTTGGTTTTGTTTACAGATATTTGTGACTGAGCCACTCAAAGGATACCATGGAGATGCTGGTCCCTCAGGCCAACCTGGGCTTCCTGGGCGACAGGGTAGATAAACATAGTGCTGTATCATAAGCAGACAAATAGTGAAATGAAAGACAAATATATCAGTACAGCAAAGGCTAAAGTCAGTGTCCATCATGATTGAGTTGTAACAAATGTAACAAAAAGTTGTAGTAATGGTGGATACAACTCTATAAACTGGTTATTACTCCAGAAGTAGAATAACACAAGTTAATATTCTTTTCTCAGGTGTTGTGGGATTTCCTGGACTTGATGGACCACCAGGTGTGCAGTGAAAAGGCTATCCTCAATCCATCGATCTATCTCTCTACCTATCAATCACTCAGATGGTTTCCAATATTAAGTTGTATTTAAAAGGTACAGTAAAAAGAGATAAACTTGGTATTCCTAGATATATTACTCACAGTCTCTCACTTCACATTACACAGGCCATGCATCTGGGATTTATGTGCCAGGCCCACCTGGTCCCAGTGGTTTTCCAGGCCCCAGAGGGGACCCTGGGAAGCCAGGGCATATTTATAAGGGACCCCCAGGTCTAGAAGGGGACAAAGGTGATCAAGGGCCTCCAGGGGATCGAGGCCCACCTGGACCTCCTGAAGACAGAAGTATGTGTAAATGTCTTCTCTCTAAAAAGTTATTTTATCAAAACACTAGAACTACAACTACCTTTCCTACTACTAATAATACTACTAGCACATTATTGATCAGTCAGTCATGAGTTGATCATTTTGATTCCTCAATCATCAACATAAATGCACCAATGATGAAAAGAAAAAGTTTTTTTAGTACATACTGTATGTGGCAATATTGGGAAACCATAACTAGTAGACTGAACGACTTTGTTGTTGGTATTGCTTGTAGCTAACAGGATTACCAAGGGTTTCCCAGGAATGAAGGGAATGCGGGGTATACCTGGACCTACAGGATATAATGGGAAGTTTGGAATGAAAGGTGGGAAACTAAGTGTTTTTCATAAATGCATTTTTACCATTTCATTTGTTTCCCACTGGTTTGACATCTCTTCTGATGTGCTAACTCGCATTCATTAATAAGCTATGCTGGTAGACTATTACCTGCAGTTGTTGCTACATAGCAGTTTATGCAGCCCTTTAGTTATGCACTGTTTAGTCATTCCAACAGTCTGGACTAGAAAAAGTAAGAAGAAAAAAATAGGGCGAGGAAAAAAAAGTTCTGTGTAATTAATATCCGATTTCCATGTTTATGCTCTCTACAGGAGAGAAGGGGGAGCACTGTTATGAGTGTATCGGATCAGGACCCCCAGGACCACCGGGTCCCCGTGGTCTACCTGGCAACCCTGGTAAAACCATTCACTGCAGAAAAACACACGGATTTTACCAACTTCAATCCTACGTCCTCATTCAACACCAGTTTTACTGGGAATACTGGTAAAAGTTAAAACTGGAATAGATATTCTATATGTTTCTGTCATTCAGGTTATAATCGAGGACCAGGTGCTAAAGGGGATCCAGGCTTCCCAGGACCTAGAGGCTTTCCTGGAAGACCAGTAAGAAAGCATGTCTTTTAAAAGGTATTTTTTGTTGGCCTGTTTTTTTTACAAACACTTGTAAGCATTCATTCTGTACTTAAGGGTCCTATTGGTGAAATTGGATATCCAGGCCCTCCAGGACAAAAGGGAGACTCAACTTCCTACAACACCCCTGGGATAAAGGGAGAGAAAGGAGACCCAGGACTGCATGGCAGGCTTGGTGCAGATGGCCTTCCTGGATTTCATGGGCTACCAGGTCACAAAGGCAAACAAGGGCCTCCAGGGGATCTGGTGAAAAGATTTTTACAGACTTGATCATAACATGCTGTGTTTTTGCTATTTGGTGTCACAAATTTGATGCTTCAGAGTCAAATTCTCAACCGTGTAAAGCCCATCCAATAATAAGTCATTTTAGTGATTGTTGGAACAATTCTCCCGTCCACTCTATAGTATCCCTTCCCTGGAGTAAAAGGAGAACCTGGTTCCCCAGGTCCACCAGGGCCCTCAGGCAGACCCGGACCAGTTGGCTACCCTGGGCCAGTGGGATACGGGCCTGCTGGATTTACAGGAAGTCAGGGAGATGATGGGGTACGTGGCTTGCCAGGACTGCCTGGATTTCCAGGTAAAGAAACATACAGACCGAAATGCAATTTGACAAATACATTTATACATAAGTAGACAGACAAAAAGACAGATGGCCATTATGTGTCCTTTTTTCTCTCCCTCCTTTGTTTGTAGGCCAGAAAGGGGAACCTGGCCATATCCACACAAGAGGACCTCCTGGGCTTCCTGGATTTAAAGGTGTGCCTGGCTCACCAGGAAGCCCAGGTAAGCATGGCTGTATGATTGATGGATTGATTAATGGACGGATGGATAAATAGATGGATATATAAATGGATGGATGAATGGTCTTTACATTACCATACAATAAATGATGGAAGCGTTTCTCATACTTACCAACACATTTCCAGGTAATCAAGGAGTGTCAGGTATCCCAGGATTACATGGTTTTCCAGGACAGAAAGGAGAAGGAGGTGACGTGTCATTACCTGGAATGCCGGGGATCCCAGGACTAAAAGGCAATCCATATGCTATTGAACTCAAGCCAAAAGAAGACAAATTTATACCCTGTAGATAACAGATTCTATACCTACTTAAAATAATGGGGAACAGCTAAAAGTATAATTCATTTATCATTCATGTTTCAATGTGTGTGTGTGTGTGTGTGTGTGTGTGTGTGTGTGTGTGTGTGTGTGTGTTGTTCAGGTAACAAGGGGCAGCAAGGTCTCCCAGGTATTCCAGAAAGGGGCTTGCCGGGCCGGCCAGGTAAACAAGGCCCTCCTGGTTGTCCAGGACTGAAGGTCAGAGACACAAACAAAATCTGCTGTATGTATAGTCTATTAAACAGTAGTATACATCTGCATATAGTATATATAGTACTTTATTTGCCATTGGGTGAAAGAAAAATTAAAGGTAATAGTAAAGGTATCCAGTTTTAACTCCCAGTTCCAGGGTTTACTGTGTAATACAGTACAGAAAAAATTAAGTTATAGTAACAGTTCCCTGAAATGGTATCATTAATGTTTTAATATATGTAATTTATGTTGGAGTGGGAGATTAGACAGCAAGGGATCATTTGTTAAGCAATAGTTCAAAATTTTGGGAAATAGGCTTTTTTTTTTACTTTCTCGCCAAAAGTTAGATGAAAAGACTGATATATATATACAGTAATGGAGCTACAATATGCAGCCAGTTAGTTCAGAGACTCAAAATGGGGAAACGATTAAAGGTTCCAAAATTTGACTACCAGCTCCTCTAAAGGTCACCAGTTCTCTTGAGTCTAATCATCATCGTGAGGCTGCCAGCAACCAGCGGAAGTCACTGCACCTATTCAAGTATTACAGTAGTTTAGCCCAGATGAAACCCAAGTTTACGTTTACAAAACACAATAATAATAATAAGAAGAAGAAGAATTAAGTTTTGTTTCTCCCCGTTTCCAGTATTTGTGCTAAGCTAAGTATATTTCCTAAAATGTAAATATTCCTTTAAGTGTGACACAATAGGATATGGAAAGAAAAGCAGTTTGGTTTAAGAGGACAAGAGACGTGGGATTATTAGTTGTATCTTTTATTTTCTAGTGCAAAATAAGGAACCGTTTTCCAGAAAGTTCAAGAGTTCACTTCATTGGGTCTTTAAAAAATATTTTGTGTCTTTAAAGCAATTTTTCTGCCATAAATTCTGTATGAACTAAGAATAATATAAGTTCACCCTTGAAAGGAATTTAAGTGAATGTAGAACTTAAGGATTCTTCGGCAGGGAACAGTCACACACAACTCCCACTGACATCTATGCAGATATTAGTGTCACATCGTAATGTGTGAACATGAATAGAAAAAGTAATGTGCTGTATATTTGTAATTATCAGGGTGATAGTGGACCTGGATACCCTGGCCCCCAGGGCTCCCCGGGGCTTCCAGGAGACAAAGGAGCTCAGGGGCCTGTAGGAGATCCTGGGACCCCTGGCCTACCTGGTAATCCAGGACTAATTGGCAATCCTGGTTTTCCAGGAGCAAAAGGTACAGTATTCAGAAATCAAATATAAAACTATAGCCTGTAGGCAGACAGAAAGACATAATAAGATAGTAATGTATGGTTCATCCAAACATACACGTACATTTATGCATACGCATTCATACAAACATATGTCCATCTATTTATTGCTTTATTCTTTGCTATATTCAGGAAGTAAAGGTTCTGTAGGGCCCCCAGGACTGCCTGGTAATAAAGATTCATGTAAAGGTTTACATGGACCAGGGGGACCACCAGGACCAGATGGTTTTACAGGACATCCAGGTCAGTGTATTTTAAGTCATGTAATGTACTTTACTGTCAACTCTAGAGGGAGAATGAATGCCTGAATGCAACCCTCACCTTAATTTAGTTCTGTCTCTGTCTCCCTTATCCCAGGACCTGATGGCTCCCCAGGCAAAAAGGGTAATGTAGGTTTGTCAGGGTTTGGTCGTCCTGGCCCCCCTGGTGAGCCTGGCCTCCTCGGGCCATCAGTGCCAGGTTCACCGGGGCTTCCTGGTATAAAAGGGATCAAGGGACGAAGCGGGCTGCCTGGTCAACCAGGTATGGCATTGTTTCTCTGAGAGGCCAGTACACTCATTTGATGATGTCTAATGTTGAAGTAGTAATATATGAAAGATGTGAAGTCAAGGTTTTCACTTTTTTAAACAACTTTAATTACCTATAGCAGTGACTGCCATAACCGTAGCTAGAATGTACAGACTGTATGATTGTACAATATATTTATAGACTTGTATTTAGAGTTTGCCTTTATATGTTCCACTTGGACTTTTTTAGGACTTAGAGGAGACCCTGGACCGGATGGGATACCAGGATATGGACCAGAAGGATTGCCTGGAATGATAGGACCTCCAGGCCAACTGGGTAACACATAAATACAAACATGCACACCTTCACAGATAAGTAAATCACCATATATCTACTACTACTACTACTGCATACATTTAACCAATAAACTTGAATAAACAAATTCACAAAATTATTGTTTACAGGCGCCCCCGGCCCAGATGGGGCCCGAGGTTCCTGTGGTCTCCCAGGCATGAATGGGGACCCAGGTTTTAGAGGTATTCCAGGCCCTTCAAAACCTATAGACTTTATTGGCTCCCCAGGGGACCCTGGCCTTCCAGGTACAGTAAACCCTAAAAAACACTTACTTTGGAGTTGTTTCACAAAATATAACTGAAATATTTTAAAGGATCTCTTTTGTAAAACTTTGTATTATTGGTAAAGTTGAAAAGAATGGTGAGGCTTTTTCACTTCCCTTCTTGTGCAAACATAAATGCAGTCTTTGCCAGTCTTAATGTTATACTGATGTGTACAGTTTATGAGATGGTGATAATATTCTAACTCTACCTGTGCATTGCCAGGTTACCCTGGTTTTTCTGGTCTGCCTGGAGATCCTGGAAGTATTGGACCAAAAGGGCAGAGAGGGAAAGGGGGAGCACCAGGCAGCCCTGGACAAAGAGGTTTGGAATTTGTTTTGTTAGTATTTTTAATCTGGCTATATTAACAATTTCTGAAACTCTATGTATGTGCTTTGTGCTTATCTGTGTCCAGGTGCCCCAGGTGATCCAGGTATTGATGGACCAGATCACTCAGAAGGAAACCGAGGACCTTCTGGAGCCCCAGGAGATGGAGGAGTCAGGGGGCCTCCAGGTAACTTTTGTTTTAATGCTATATACACTTTTTTGTTTCAAAGAAATTCACACCCTTAACCTCACAGATTAAAGTACACAGACAAGAGTTGTGCAACTCCAAGGTGTCTTTTACTGTATCTTACATAAAATAATAATTTGGTTTAACTCTCACAGGCCCAAAGGGAATAAAAGGGGATAAAGGAATCCGTGGTAGGCCAGGTTCAGATGGTGTACTAGGCACAACTGGTTTCAAAGGAGTTAATGGAGAGCCAAGCTACTATGGATATGGGCTGCCTGGACCAGCAGGACAAAAGGTAGTGATGACAGATCTGAAAGTCCAACCTAGTAAAATACTAAAATGTGAATAGATTTATTTAAAGATAATAATAATAAAATATCTTAATTCTTCTTTTTGTCCTCAGGGTGAACCAGCATTGACCAATACTAATGTCATGAGGGGTCAGAAAGGTGAACCTGGTAATTTTGGACATGCAGGTCTTCCAGGAGACCGTGGACCCAAAGGAAACCCAGGACCTGTTGGACAAAATGGTGACTACCACTGGTCATGAAAATAAGACGGTTTATGATTGGTTGTACTTTTTGCTTGCTTAACATCTCTACCCCACTCCTGTCCCCATCTTGCTATTCCAGGTTCGCCAGGCTATCAAGGGCCTAAAGGTTCAGATGGGCCTGCAGGAAGCAAAGGACACCCAGGACCTAATGGACCGCCAGGCAAAGTCCTTTGAAATACTTGTTTTTTGTAATTTCTACTATATAAGCATAGCTTAAATTTCACCAAATAAATCAACAACATAGTTTAAAAATGCAACCCACTGTTTAACATTTACTGTGGAAAAGACTACTTTATATTTTATTTGTAGTTTAACTTCAGCCTCACTTTTTTGTTATCTGTTTGCCTTAGGTAACCCAGGTCCGCCGGGGGTTGGTGGTTATCCAGGTCCTAAAGGCAATCAGGGCCGGGATGGAATCCCTGGTCCACCAGGACAAAAGGGAGAGACTAGTAAGAGGAATCCTGCATGAAAAGTTCTGTATGGCTCTATGAGCTCATGCACATCCTGTATATTACAAACCTATACATATTGTTAGTACACATTTTACTTCTGTCCTGTTAAACAATTATCTCTTTTATATGTAACGGTACCCTCAAAGTCATGCTGCAGCCAAAACATGTCTAGGCTCTCATCTCTCACACAATGTCTATCCTCTCATCTCTCCTCTGCAGTCCTAATAGGAGGGACACCTGGCAGGCGTGGTGACACAGGTCAACCAGGTGAGTCGCAGGTAAATTACATCATCCTTTTCAAGACTTTTACAAACATCCCACTTGTGTGTTTTTTTTTTGGCGATTTTATTCTGCCTTGCAATAGAAAGTTATTTGCTTTTGGTGCACTTTGGGACAATCTAGAAAGCAGTTTTGGATAAACCTCAGAATGATGGTCTGGGTTTTGCACTCAACCAGACCCTACAGAGGTCTCCTGTTGTACTCACCAGCTCACCGACTTATGATCTCACTATCATTTAATATAGTATTTAAAGAGGTACTTCATTTGTTAATGTTTTCATATAATATCAAACAATGCATGAGGTTGCAGAGTTTTGTTTTCCATGTGATGGTGCCCATATAAGCACTATTATGTACCTACTGTGTTGCAAAGCACAAAACACATTTCTCATGCACACCTATATAAACCTTCTAATATTTTATGGTGAAGTGACACTTACCCATGTATAACTCGTGTTCATCACTATTTACATCATTGTGGTGTGACCACAGGAACATTAATGAAATTTCGATCTAACGTTTCAAATTTTTACATAAATGGTGTGACTGAAGACAGAGATGATGTAGAGATCCACTGTTCAGAAGAATCCAAATGAATAAAAACTAGGCCAAGTGTAAAATCACCCCCAGCTACAAAAACAACCTACATTCTTCACTTTTGTTGACATCAGTACACTCTATGTGTTTCTGTACTGTAGGTCCCCCTGGGAACCCCGGTCCCCCTGGCTTGTCTGTTACAGCGAGTCCTGGGCCGATAGGAGACAGAGGATTTTCAGGTCCACTGGGGGTCAGTGGTCCGAGAGGACTACCAGGAAGAGAAGGGGCTTGTGTTCCTGGGTCAAAAGGAGAGCCTGGCTGTCCTGGAAATCCTGGAAGCCCAGGTGAGGATGTACTGCTGGAGGACATCTCACATACCCTTTTCTAAAAGTGACACTATACCGGACCACAATCTCAGGACTCATTAGCTCATTACGCACAATAGAACACTTCTTTGGTGTATGAGCAGTAGGATATAATCTGATGTTCTGGTGTAGCTTTTTTCTGCATAATGTATTTTGACATATTGCTTCCTTATTTTCTTTGCTTGCTTCTCAGTTGCAACATATGTACTTTCATTAAACTAAAATGACTGAGCAATCATCAGTCTCTCTCCTCCACGCTGTATATCCAGGCCTTCGTGGTTCACGTGGCCCTCCAGGTCCCGCAGTGCCTGGGTTAAAAGGAGACAGAGGGGACATAGGTCTTACAGGAATCCCAGGCTATAGTAGACCAGGAGATCCAGGCCCTAAAGGACCACCTGTAAGTGACCCAAGCAAGTATTTTTTGAGTAACACTTCATAAATGCCTTTTTTTTAAAGTGATATAATGTGCTTTTAAAAGCGGACTCAGTACACACTAAAAATGAATCATTTTTTACAGTGTGCCTTTTCTTTGACAAATTAACCAAAATGAGATTACTTCTAAGTATCATCTGCCGTTATATCACAACATAACCTCTAATTCTAAATATTCAAAATCTCACTGCAATACTTGAAGTCTAATCTTGACTTTTATTGTTTCATTTTCCTCCCTAGGGTGCAAGAGGCAGACCTGGAGGCCCAGGACCAATAGGCGATTCTGGTCCTCCTGGAATCCAAGGGCCTCCTGGTAATCTATCATTTCAATTTTAGCCTATAGATAAGATTTTCTCTTTGATTTCTTCCCTAGACAAAGGGATATCTGTCAACATATAAGAGTAATAGTCCACGATTGATTTATGTTCCCACAACTAAGATGAAATACAATGGGGACATATGGGACAGAGAATAAAGTGGACAGAGGAAAATAAAACATACGAGAATTAATTTAACTTTTTTGCTCTTATGTGGGTACAAAGGGTGTGAATACAAGGTAATTTATTTCCAAATTCTTTGCCCGTGTTTTAGGTGACAAGGGGGACCCTGGATACATCCCAGGCTTGCCTGGTCTGCCTGGAAAGAAAGGTTTTCCTGGACGACCTGGTGCGAGAAAAACTATTAACATACTATTGTTCACAATAACCAGAAATAACAATCGTATTTTAAATTTTGGGAAATAGCTTTCTAATTGCTTCTGCTCTATCACTACAGGCATCAAAGGTGAGCCAGCATTTGGCCGGGTGATGTATGAACCAGGACCTCCTGGCTTACGTGGTCCCCCTGGTAATCGAGGAGCCCCAGGGAGTACTGGACCATCAGGACCACCAGGAAATCCAGGTCCAAAATATGTTTCAGTTCTAGTTACTCATACTGTTCAAACCCAAGAATAATACACCTAATTTGTCGGTTTAATACCATGCCATTAACAAATAAATTGAAAGTCAGTGTTATAGATTTGTATTGTCAGTTTGCTAAATGTACCATTTATCGCTTGCTTGGTAAAACCATATTATGAAAATGAATAACTGTAGAGTTGTGTGACATTCAGTGTTTGTAAATTCTGTCACTTCCACCAAAATGGTTTCCTTTGCACAATGTGACACTGAATCTTTCTGCCTCAGGCAAGCCAGGCGTCAAAGGAGAGCGTGGTTCCAGCCCAGCCGGCCCCCCAGGATTTACTGGGCGCAAAGGAGACAAAGGAAGCGCAGGAATGCCAGGTGTGTGCATGTGTGTGGGTTAAAAGGTTTGTGCAGATGAGCACATGTGGGAACCAGCTTGATATGTTATGATGATGATGATAGGAATTTCCTTCGATATCTTTCTATGTGTCTACACATCATGGAGTATATGGTTGGTGAAGTGGCAAAACACTTAAGAAACCCCAGGTTAAACAATCGGCAGCAGTACATCTGGCTGGGTTGTGCATTACAACAAATGCACCTGTGTATGTGGGTGGGAATCCAGTGAGGGATTTCGTGGAAAAATGTGGACCTTGCATTACGCCCTCCTGGTGAAGTTCTTTGTCAGCATACAGTATGAATTCCATGTTAAAAACATATTCCTTAGTCCAACAGTGATAGTTAGTAGTGACAAAGACAGTAGTACTCCCCCCTACCCGAAAAAACAAAATTCAAACAAAATCACCCACATGATGTCACTTGTACTTCATTGTACAGTTACAGTCATTAAATATGTGTTTCGTCTGCAGGTCTAGAAGGCAGACCTGGAGACCCAGGCAAAAAAGGTTCTCCAGGGTTGCTAGGCAGAAATGGTCCAGGTATTGTTGACAGTTTCCTGATAGCTAGACATAGCCAGAGCACCAGTATCCCTGACTGTCCTAATGGCACCAGCCTCATCTACTCTGGTTACTCCCTCCTCTTCATCAACGGAAATAAGAGAGCTCATGGTCAGGACCTTGGTAAGAACATAGAAACGTTCATGCCCAGAAATACCGTGTATACTCCGCATCATAAAAACCTCTGTCTTAGCTTGAGTCATTACATGACACCGCACACTGTCTCTCAGGCACCATGGGAAGCTGTCTCCCTCGTTTCTCCACCATGCCCTTCCTGTTCTGTGACACGGAAACTACCTGCCGCTACGCTTCTCGTAATGACTTCTCCTACTGGTTGTCCACTGACAAGCCTATGCCTACCAACATGGTTTCCATCACAGGGGATAAGCTGGCTTCTTACATCAGCAGGTAGAACAGACTCATGCATTAGTGTATGTTTTCTAAGCAAATATCAAATAAATAGTTTTTTTTCTATTTAAGATGGCACAAAATTAATATGGGTATGCATATGTGTTTGGTGGTTTAGGTGCTCAGTGTGTGAAACCACTTCCAATGTCATAGCCGTCCACAGCCAGACAGCTCTGATACCTGAATGTCCCAGAGGCTGGGAGTCCCTGTGGACCGGATACTCATTTGTCATGGTAAAGAAATTAGTGTTTTTTTTCTCCTGAATCCCTTGGATCTTCTAACATGCTATTTCCATGTAATTTTCTTCCTTTGACCTTAATCCATTTTAGCAAACGGGTGCTGGAGCACAGGGCTCCTCCCAGCCCCTGGTTTCTCCTGGCTCATGTCTGGAAAGTTTCCGCCAAGTGCCCTTCATCGAATGTCACGGCAGGGGAACATGTAACTACTACCTTGATTCCTATAGCTACTGGCTGGCCTCCCTAGACCCAAACAACATGTTCAGGTGAACTGTTCCCACCATGGATGCATGCATCCAATCATTTGTTTTTTAGCTTTGTTTTTTCTAGGTTTTGCATGTCCTATTATAATCACAATGCTGTTTCAAGGACTTTTACACTCACCCTGAGAATATATTTTTTATCCTATCTTAGAAAGGACATGCTTTGTGTTTCGGTAACTTACTTGTAATCAACCATTTTACCATGTTACTTTAAATAAGCCATTATAGAGCTGTAATCAAAAACTCTACTCAGGATTTATAATTACATTTTGTCACATTTTGTGTGTTCTGTCCTTTCCTATAGTAAACCCATTCCTCAGACAGTGAAGGGACCTTCTCTACAAAGTGTCATCAGCCATTGTCGAGTCTGCAGGAAGCCATGGCAACCTGGCACAGATGACAGACGTGGGGACAGTTTTTAACATTCAGCTGTTCCTTTTCAATGTCATTTAGTATGAAAATATCAGAAACGTGAGAGAAAAAGGTTTTGGCATTGTGTAGTGTGCATATCTGTTTGTTAAACTAGTGCCTTCTTGTTACAAATGAGTCTTACCTCTGAATAAAACACTCTATAGCACATTTTTACCTAATTGCCAATCATCTTTACTGGTAGTTGTAATATAAGCTCTGATGATAGCGTACATTTAAATTAATTAATAATTTAGCGAGCCATTATATCTTACAGGGGCTATAGTGTGCCACCAGTGTGTTATGATTCTAGTAATAGGCTTGAGGCTTCAGTTCTTACATACAGTCTTTTCATAATTGTAAATGCTGTAAATTTTACATAAAGTGTTTTTTTCCCTCAAGATACTTTAATTGCTTCATCCTGCACTGTTCTTTCTTAAATGTTACTGGTATTAATATTAAAAATAACACAGTGAAATATTGAAAACAAGCCATTTCTGACCCACACAAACCTAGACTGTGACCATGTATACTGTATATACATTCCCATGTAACTAAAGGTGTCTCAAATAAAAACATGACGTCAGACTACTGAGAAAAAATGAACTTATAATCTATACAGTGCTGATGTCACTGACAAGCTACTTCTTTCCAAGTGACCTGAGAAGACTGATCCAGTCCAGTCACTGAAAACATAAAAAGCATGAGGTCACAACAAATGACACATGTTCCCATGACATCTGGAGAGGCAGCATGTTACGCTGTTGTACGCAAATATCAAGCCATTTGTGCCCTCACTCTGAAAGCTTTTCTTTGAATTTCAGTATGTTAAATGGTGCATGGAAAAGATTACATTTTATGACTCATACTGCCTGCAACTTTTTCCAATCCATTTCTAAATGAACTGTCGGGAGGCAACACTGCAGTCAAACTGCTGCTGTCTCTGTGGCTTAGGGACCAAAAAAAAAAAAAACGCACATTAAAATCTTCAGAGGATATATTGTGGAATGATTCCATATCTCTCTTTGGATTTTCTATTTGAGGGAAAGATATTAAAATAAAATACTAATATAGAAAGAAATAATGGTTATTTTAATGGTATGTTAATCCGCTCTTTCTTCTTTTTCATTTGAACATCTTATTTCTCTGCACTGCTCACTCAGAAAACTATCAGTACAGCAATATGCCCCTAAGGAACAGTCATTCAAGCTCACTCATCCAAATCTGTCACTGTGATCAATAGAAGTTCCTTATACATTAAAGCTAGATGCAAAAAGGCACAAAATGTCCTTAAACAACGCCGTATTCAAAATACTGTTGATTTTTGGTCAGAAATAACAAACAGCCTCATATGCTTATGTAAGATAAACAGCTAACACAAGTAACAGCTGAAGAAGAGCTGAACCCTCTTGTGTGAATTTAAAAAAAAAGTGTGATGAAGTATCACACTGATTATCTAATTAATTTTTGACATTTTTGGAGCAAAATCTCAACTCATCAAGGCTTTAGTTCCAATACATCTGAAGGCCTGACAGAACAAGCAGCCACTATTTGAATGCCACCTTGAATTAAACAAGTCTTGCATGGCCTGGTGCAGACAGTTGTCAGCACGGATAGAAACACTCTTGCTGTACTCTCAGTAGTCTTCTTAACAGGATTATTCTGCCACCGACAGTGCACTTACTAATTGTTTAGGCAGCTATATTAGGCTTCTACACCTCTCTAATTGGGTTAGAATGGCGATTTGTTGAAAGGTTGATGCACTTCAAGGTTGTCTCACGTTTGAGAAGGACACACGTTCTTTTAGTTTTTTCCACATGCCTCCCATGGACTAGAAATCTGTTTACAGGTTAGCTTCATGTGTTGAAGGGTAAATCCTTTTTTCTTTCAAGTTTAGGTCAAATCTCCACCCAGAATGATTAATATGATAATTATGAAGATTTCATTGGTTGTTGCTATTTCCATACAAACTACAGAAAAATTGCCTGTTACATGTTCAAAAACAGAAAATGGCTGATGAATTAAAGAACAGAAGAAAGCACTAAGATAAGTTGAAGTTCAACCATGCATGGAAAGTGCCGATGGCTTGTACGTGTGTATATGACTGCTGCTCAATCAGCATTCATACAATTTAGCCGCACCTTCATATGGGGTCTTTACCTAATGCTGATTGATACGAGGGATAGTCCATAATTAACTGTATACTGGCAAAGAATAAAGATAATTATTTCCTATGAGTGATCTTTTCTTAGTCATTGGTCGCAGCTATACATACTTGGAAAGAGTGTATATAACTTACCTTGACTGAACCATGAAGTGTTGTTTTACTCCTGCAATAAAAGTGTATGTACAAACATTTGTTTTGCCATTTTCCTTCAAACAGATTAGATTAGATTTTTACAGTCTTTTCACCCACCTTCCCTTTACATTTATCTGAATAAAACACTGTATAGTGTAACCTAATAACCCTTAAACATTAAAACAGGATGATGTTAAAAGGAAGAATTATTTTAACATTTTTTAGTCCACATAACGCAGTTGCATATTTGTAGCTTGTACCACTACAAAATCATTAAAGCCTGTGACAAATATGTGTTAATTCAGATGCAGTAGAATAGTTAATTTAAACAGAGCATAAATCTCATTATAGAGAATCCCAGAACAAACTCACAAGGGTGTAACAAATGATAAATTGACCTTTATGGCCTCTGGATATCCCAGTGTCTCTGCACTGCCCGTTGATTCAACTTTATGGCACAGCAGGGTTAATGAAATCATTGTTTTCCCCGTGTCAGCGTCATTAGTGTTTTATTTTACATGAGTGCACATCGCATTTTGCTTACAGGGATTTGCTTTTAAACATTTACAAGTTCCACCAATGACCATATTGGGATGACCTTCATTTATACATCCAGATTACAGTGTGTGATTATGGAAACAATGACACTAGAAAAGACAGGAATGGTGAAAATGTCCTTCTTTAGACCTTTTGTCTCACTCCTAATGGCTCCTGTAAATCACATAGTACATGCTTCAGTGCATTGATGGGGCAAACACAAAATTGAGGATGGTCTTTATGCAAATAACCTGCAGAATCCTCCTCCATTTTTGGACCTAGGTACCACTTTAAAAACAGACGTGTCTGTACTATGCTGTACAGTTAAGGTGCACATCAGCAGTGGATGTCTTGGTGTTTCTCTCAATAAGAAGAACACACCCAAGATTTTGAAAGTGATGATGGCCCATATTTTGTGCATTTTGGCACTTTTGTGTTTTGCATCATGTGTTGCGGAAAATATAGAGACTGAACAGAGATATAAAGACCTCCAACTACAGCAAGACTCACTGTCATGGCTCAACAAATTCCAGGACAAACAGGTAAGATGTTTTTATTTTACTTGATAGGCTTTTTCACATGTGATTTCTATTTTAACATCTCCTCCACTGAAGAATTTATTTATGTCTGCCCTTCCAATAATTTAAATCATGCTCTAAATCACAGCTACTATTATAGTGCAGAAATAAGAATGTCCTGCATACAGCCTTTCAATGTATAAAGTTTGTCACAGCTTGTACACACACATTTTATTGATCTTGATTTGTTAAAAGTGTAATTGTATTCTCAGTGAGTCAGTCTGGATGCTGTTAGCTACCTGCTTGATAAATGTCATTTGATTACCATCACAAAGATGCTCCGCCATGAAATTGCAGGTTAAAGATTAGAGTACTAACACAACTTTGCATTTCCCCCTTCCTGGCCAATAAATGCAAAAATTCTGTAACATACAATAAACTGAATTACAGTTTGGTAGAAATTCCCAGTTCCCTGAACCAAAACATAGAAAAGTAAAATGTCATACTTACTGACATTTACAAGTCTGTAAATATTTAGAATTCTTTAATATTTACATTATGTCACTATTTTCCTCCATAGGAATCAACGAAGAAACAGAATTTAGTAAATTTGCTTTATAAACTCTCCAAATCCGAAAATGGAAACACCCTCCAAGGACCCACAGACACAGAGAAACAGGAGAAGAATCGGCGTGGACTGGGTAGTGGCATGAAAAGTCAGACTCGCAGGATCGGCTGCAGAGTTTTCTTCTGGAAATCCTGGACTGCCTGCTAACTTTGATCACACTGAAATTATTTTTTGTAGCATGTAGTTTCCATACTCCTGACAAACTCTTGATTTCTTTGCTGCTTTAACATCCCATACAATCATTTTCACCTGCAATTTGTCATATGATAATAAAATGTGTTTCATGCCAAAAAGGAATGTGCTATGTTAGTAAACTGCCTGTGAATATATAATAGTGGAACACTGTTGCAAACTATGTACGAATGTATAGGATGACTATATACACAGCTTTCATTGTATTAGATATCTAGCCACTAAAGCCTGCATTCTTTGAGGTGTGACGTCACCAAAAAAAATAGCAAGACAGCTTGCAGCTATGGCTTATCTTAAAGCGACACTAGGTTTTGAAACAAGATTTAACACATTGCTTACACCGCTTTGAAATAAAAAGTTGAATTCATAAGCAATAAAACACCAACTTGTTCATTTACCTTTTCAGGGCTTTTGATGCTCCAGCCTTACTTGGTCTGGTATGACCAGTAGCTTATAGTATTTAATGTTAATGTTAGCAAACTTTAAAATGGTATTTGTGTGTCATATTATGTAGTCAGTTTGGTGTTTTAGTTTTACCCTATTTTGTAAATGTCACATGTGGCCACAGTGGTTGCTGCCAAAAAGTAAAAATGTTAGTCTCCCCTTTAATTAAAAGTCTTGACATTCATGTTTTATCTCACCATTCTCAGTAACAGGCCTTTCTGTTAAAAAATGCATCGATCTCCACCATGTATGTATTGTGCATGCATGTAGAACTGTGAGGTGAATTTGGTGAGAATGATGTGAACTCATTAACCTCAAACATGCAAAGAAGACCACGGGATAACACAAAGAAAGGAAAAAATAAGTAGAGTAGATTTAGGGTGCAGAAAATGAAGACTAGATTGAGGAGAAACGTATCAAATTGGATAGAGAGGTGGAGAGGGAATAGAGATTAGGAAAGTGAGAAAGGAGAGGAAGAGAAGGAGAGCGAGGTGCAGAGAGGATGAGCAAGGGGATGAGAGAGAAAATTGTTAAAGGAGCCATGTTGGAGCATAACTGCAGTCAAAGCTTGGCTTATACTTTCTGTCCCTGGGCTATTGGGATTCAACATAGCAGCTTCTCTCCATAACAGGAACCAGTGCCAGCACATTAACATGCTCATACTGCAGAGTTCTTCAATAAAGTGATAGAGTGTTTGAGAGTAACAAATACAAAGTGTGTGAGTGGGTGTGTGGGCATGTGGCTGGGTGAGTGGGATTACAGTGTGTGTGGGCGCATGTGTGCACTGTGCATGAACTTTTATGTGTCTTATGTCTCTTAAGTATCAGTGAGCGTGTTTGCTTGCAGTATTCCTAGCAGTACTCATATGCAGACAGGAGAAACCAAAAACAGCAAGTCACAGAGAAAGGAGGCAGAGAGAAGGTAAAGGGATTTTTATTGGGACAGTGGACTCTCTCCAACGATGCCGTAGCAGAAGCTTGAAGGTTTAAATTCAGCCTCTCTAACCATCAGAACTTCTTTCATTCAATCATTTATAATCACTCCCAAGAAGCTCCTGTTTCCCCCCTCCCATCATCCGGAAGTAAACACATTAGAAACTATTATCCAATACTTTTGCCAACTCTGAGCAGTTGATGTGGATGTAAAAGACGCAGATAAAAAACACTGAACCGGCTAGATCAAAGGAGCATCGCTGAGCCTTAATTGAACAGAGACCAATTATTTTTAATGAGTACAACTGAACGCCCCACTTCTGAGTAGGAGTTCCCTCATTCGCTCCCTGGGAGGACGAGAAAAGAGAAACAAGTGGAGTCCCAGTGGCACAGGACCATATCAAAACAACAGGACAAAAAAAAGGTAGACAGAGAGGGAAGAAAGATGGCTGGGATAAAAGATCAAGAATATTTTTACTCTGTGTGCTCATGAGCCTGCAAAAGACAAACAAAGTCATGTACAAGTCTGTTGAAATAACTGTGCAGGCCATAAATAGATGTATGTGTTGCTGACCGAGCTAATAGCAAAACCTAAATGTTCTCCATTGGCTATATTTTTACTAAAGCCAAAAACTTATTTCAGGCATTACGGACACAGATGAAAAAACATTTACGATTTGACAGCACATAGTGGTAACACAGAAAATGTAACTTAGGCCATTTATGACACAGAGATGCATTTGACATAATCCTGGCAAAGGGATTTTAGTATTTCAGAGATGTTATAAACTGTGCCAGCTGTGACCTTTAAAATGCAATGAAAGCCATTCATTCTTTTGCCTCAAATCTGCCACGTTTTTACACAAGTGATTTGAGAGAAAAGAGGAGAGAATTAAATTGTGTGGTACCATGGGCTGAGGATTTTGGAAAGTACACAGGATGGTATTTAACCATTCAAAACTAATTTAGTGTTGTTTTAATACCACCACCTGTTTTGTCTGGTAAATGAGCAATTCAAGAGATTAAAGTATCAAACCGATTTGTATCAGGTGCACAGTGTGATCACAATATTCACGGGGAACCTGCTGAGATAATCAAATTTCCCAGCTACTGTCTGCCACTGAGATGGGAAATATCTTGTGTACAAACCTGATGACCTTGATGAAGGCTACAAGCTGAACCGTGTTGGAATGACAATAAAGTTGTTCTGTATACTACAAGAATTGCTGGAGTTTTGACATCTTCAGACTCTTCCCCTTCACTATGCACCTTGGAAGTAGGCAAAGTTTTGCCAAAAATTCCTGCTCTTTTTGGACAGAGACATGGACAGGCATTGCCACCCTGCTGGCATGTATGTGTATATATATACGACAACTTTGTGAAAAGAAGAAAAAAACAGTACATGAGTTAAAACAACCATTAGCCAAAATATTCATGTCGGATTAGTTGTTAGTAGAAGAAGAGAGGAAAGGTCCTACACCAAACCCAACCATTCATACAAAATTGCCACTTTAAATGATTTTTATTATATTCCAATATATTACAATTTCCTGGCAATCTAACCAACTATTTTCTTTACCGACATATGACGTTAACATATTTCATATCTCATGATCTGTGTATTTTGTGGAAAGGTTGAGAAATATTTCCAAACAAAATCAACTGTTCCCTCAACATTTCCTTTCCTTTGCTGCAAGGCTTTGGGCAGTGGCCAGTCTGTTCGCCAAAATGATTGCTGGCTACATGATCAGATATCTGTCTTTGAAATCAAGGTTATTTTGATTTAGGCATATAATCTATATCAAATTTGCAATGTCAAGCATTAACTCATCAGGAGTATTTGGAGGTTGGAGGAAGACGTTTTTGAAATTTTTTGTTTTGAAACTGCAATCTTCTAATCCTAGTCTGGAGATTATGTTTCCCAGTGCACTGCATTTAATGCATTTTTTGCCAATTTATTGTCACATAACTTATCACACAGTAAAACAGAAGAACATAATTTGTATAAAGAAAAAAGCTGATTTTTTTTGGGCAAGTTATTATTGTGGTGGATTCACTGTTTTGGTATGCTGATTCTAATCAGGTGCAAACATGTTATTAACATGTGAATACATCTGAATGATACATGTGAGTAAAGTTATACTTCACAGCAAAGATATGGTTATTAATATGAACATTTCAGCACATTTGCCCTCCAGCCTGGAGGCTCCAGGGGGGATTTCAATTCAACCATCAAGTCTAAGGTTGCCTTTCCATAACAGGAGGAATGGAGGGAAGGTGGGGGAGGACAGGTGGAGAAGTGTGAGAGGAGTAGCAGAGGCCACAGCTGTAGCTGAGAGGAAAGGTGAAGAGAGAAGAGTGGAGCGGCCTTCAAGCTGTTTGCAGCCATTGCCCTCCCTATGTGTACCCAACAGATGACCCTGTTTAGACTACTGACTCCCATGGGTGTGTGAATAGCTGGCCTTGACTTGTTTCTGCTCTTGGTGGAAGTTAATTACAGAGGAGGATGCAGCGAACAGGACGACCTATTGATTGTGGTAAAACGTGAGCTGTTTTTTGCTCAGTGTTTTAGGGGTTACTTATCCAGATAAATCACCATAAAATCCACAGGCTGGATAGGCAAAACATACTATGGTTCTCAGGAGATGAACTACTATTGGATGGATGGAAAAAAAAATTGTAGGGAAATTGTTGAAAATCGTCTTGCTTCTCTCCGGCATTTTCATTTCTCTTAAACTTTCTTTCTATTGTTTGGTTCTCTTTTTCTCTCTTGTACCCCCTTCTGTCTATATCTTATTGTGAGCACCTATACAGTTGTTGGTTGCAGGGCTGCAGGCTTCTCAGCTGTTTACTGAACTGAAGGAAACAACACACAAATTATAAAAAGAGAACATTCTCCTCTCCCCTCCCTTCCCTCCTCTAACTCTGCTGTTGTCTATGCTGCAGCCATCAGCAGGAGAGAAGACAAGCCACGTCCTGAAAGTCAGGGGAGCCTTCATCCTCCTCCTCTTCCTCCTCTTCATTCTCCTTGCAGACGGTACGGAAGGTCTGTTTCCATGACAACGGGAGAATTAAGGGCGAAGGCGCGCCATCCCAAAATGACACATCGGATTTAGGGGCTAGTGAGAAGATAAATCACCCCTGGTGAATTGATAGAGGAAATGGATTGGATTTTCTGAATTTGAGCCACATAAAAACCCATGTTGATGGATTTAGTTTGCCTGCTTATCCTGCTGCTTCTGTTGTGGCTGCAAAGAGTGTCAAAGAGGCACGCAACAGCTGTCAGTCGTGATCAACGACACATTGAATCAATCACTGCATAGGTGAAAGTTTTTGATAACATAGTCTTTATTCTTAAACAATCACTAACTTCATTCTGATTTTCATTATCAATGCATATTTTTTTATTTCATCTCACAATTCATAATGCATATATGAGCGTGTTCCAATGCAGTGAAATCATCTGCAAACATAAAAATAATAAATTATACTTAATATCACATACAACCAAAGCCATTGCCCTTTCATACATCAATAAACCCCCTCCCCCCCGAAAGTGCTCTCCTTTACTGCTTTATCGCATCAGCTATTTTTACCTCCTTGCTTTATTCATCCCTTCTCAAATCCTCTCATTCTGCTGTCAACAGTTGACATTGAGTACATCCAATTTCATGCATTGCTTTAAGTCCACATGTATCTCATTTGCACCATTATAAACCTCTATAAAAAGATACTTATATATGCTGGTCTTGCCTGCTGACTTTCAGTGTCACGTTTTATATACTGTATGCATCAGTGTTATGTTGTTAGTGCTGTGGAAGTTGAACTAATCTACCATTAGCTCTTGCAGGTAATTTGCACCAGCTATGGACCGGGGCCCCAGGTAGAAGACCCTCCTAGATCCATGAAGATATATCACTGCGGTTTGCTCTGTGCAACTGACTGTGTGCTATTTACTGTACATACCACCAATTTAGCATATGATTTCCAACCAGATATAGGAGAGATGTATAAACTCCCACTAAAATACTGATCAAAATGTTGTATAAAAAAGTTTTGGACCTATTCTCCCCAAATTCGAAACAATCTTTTACTAGCTCTCACCTCAAAATCAAACCAAGTTTACATCAACTCTTACAGTCATGCTATGCTCATGCTTTGTCTCCGCTCCTGTAATCCCTTTTTCAACCGTCCTAACCGGGCTAGGCTTAGCTGTACACCACCTTTAATGATAAAAACACCATTGACCCCGTCCCGACCTCCTTAAACCCCACACCAGTGGCCAGTCTTTGTGCAACGGGTGCTGGACAACGAGTGGCCAGCCTTTATGTCTGGCCCTATTCACGGAACATTTGTAGGACTTCCTGAGTTAGACAAACTAATTGGGGATTAGGAATGAGCTATGCAGCGTACACAATGTATGCGGCATGCCAGTCAATTCACCTTGTTTATACAGCCCTGTCAACATGTTGATTTATGAAAGAGAAGCTTTCCTCCACAATGCAGCAAATTACTCATTTCATGGGTCACAAAACCAGGGGGGGATGGAGATTGTATGGATTACCATGTCCTAGAAAACTAACAGTAAGATATCGTCACTAGGATGGTAAAACATCCTCCCCGAACCTGGTTCAATCCAGATGAACTGGTTCCTCAATAAGACATTCTGCTTCCATTGTGATGGGAAAGTCTTAATGATTGTGACCTTATATTGAAAATATAAATGCAGAAAGTCAGGTCAGTGGATTATTAAACAGTCAGACACCCTGTCCACCAGTGTAGAGAAATCTCTAATGCTTTCACAATAAAAGAAACAGAAATAGTAGAACTTTCTGAAAACTAGTCGACACATATCTTCACTGCCAGGCCTGCCAAAACAACTTTTATCCCAACTCTTGCTTAGAAAAAACAGCAGAGGTCTTTTTTTGAATCAAGGATTATTTCATGATTTGTCCATATAGTTCAAAAGCCTGAATACTGTTATATAGTTACATTTTGAGAGTTGTTGTTACAGCCTAGCTAACAGCAGAGTAAGGGGTCTGTGTTTCTTGAGGTGCAAATGTGAAGTGACTGTTTTTGGCCACGGCTCATAGTGCTGATGCTGGTTGTTATCTTCCTCTCAGCTTTTGCAGAGAAAACTATTCTTTGCCACTTCTGACGAGTTTGGACATCTCTTTACTTAAAACCTAATAATCCTTGCAAATGTTAAGAGTACACTGAAGCTATATCAAAACAGTTTTCCTTTGATTCAGACTTTTACCAACTAATGCAACTTTCTTTGTCAGCCTTCTCTACTGACAAACACACCGACCACAAAGACTTGTTGTCAGCTTGTTATTACTATTATTGAAAGACTTACTAGACTGCTCTCTATTATATTGCTTGTATCAGTCCTGTCCTGTCATAGCAGAACAACATAGGGGAGTTCATGTTAGAGTATGTGAAACAGCCCATCTGTCCTATTAGTCACATTAGTTACACTTACAGTACACACCTGAGTAATTACATCCCACCCTAAGCACTCTGTCTCCATTGGAGTCCAACACAGAGAACTATCAAATACATTCAGTCTTACCCTCACACCAAAGCAGGTAGTGTGACAGTGCATTCAAGATCAAACTGTGAGAGAAAAAGTAATTTAAAAAATGATTTCTTTAGTCTCTAAAACGGAGAAAAAGCCAGAATAACTATGATAGTAACTGGGATGATAAATTCAACAGATTAGTAATGATGATGATGTTATAGTTATTACTGACAACAATAACACAATAAAGCATATGAGAGTGCAATAGCATTTTAAAAAAAAACAAATCAATGTATGAAAGTAGAACGTGTATTAAAGCTTGTTTTTCACAGCATAAATTGGAAATGATAGATATTTGTATTTGTGTGAAGAGAGACCACCATTCCTTTGTTTGTTTATCACAGCTTTTTTCTCTTTTTTTTGCATAAAATGTTGGTCAAGTCCTGATTGAAAATGTTTTTTTTTTTTTTTCATATATATATATCCTCTGGTTTCATATTAATTCATCTAAAAGGTTTTCACAGGCAATAGTTCAGTTTTGCTTTTGTTGTCTCGGGTGTACAGTAATAGCTCCTCGTCTTCTGCAACACCCTCTTTTTTTTTCAGAGGGGATGGTGGTGCGTAGTTTGGGGGGGCGGTGAGTTTTCCTATGGCCCCTCCCCCTGAGTCAGGATGAGGCCACGCCCCTCGCGCTGGAAGCCCCTCCCCCCGCTGCTATGTGGAGTCCTGATTGACAGCTTTCCCTCCGTTCATGGTGGGAGTCCCTGAGCTCTTCCTGGAGCGGTGCTTGTCCTCTATCTCGTGCAGCGACGGCTCCCTGTACATACAGACTGTGGTGGAGATGTAAAGACGGGAGGAGGACGAGAGGAGACCAGAAGGACAAAGAGAGGAGGAGCTCAGAGAGGGGACAAGGGAGAGCGGATTGGAGAGATGGATGTGAAGACAGAGACAAGGTCAGGTGTGAGGCTGGAGGGACAGTTATACCAGGCTGGGAGGGATAAGACGGGGAATCAACACCATGTCAGAACTTTTTTTTTTTATTATTTAGCGCATTGGACAAGTTTTCATGATAATATCTATCAAACACTACTCTCACTAGAAACATGAACCTGTACTCACAGAAGCTAAATAAATGCTCAAAGGGTTTGGTTTTTGAACCTGATATAGACTTTTTTGACATTTTTTGACAGTTTGACATTTTTGGAAATATGCTAATTTGCTTTTTTTGCTGAAAGGTAGATGAGAGGATCTATACCACACTAAATTTGAAATACGCTCAATACATCTAGCAGCCAGTTGCCTTGACTGAAGCCAAGGGGAAGCTTGCCTGGCTGATAAAAGCAAAACATTTCTACACTTGATACAGGTCAAAGAAACAAGATTCAGAGGTGCTGGTAGGAGGATTGTTTTCTACCTTTGGACAGAGCCAGTATCTAATGCTGAGCTGAACAGCTGTTTTAGCTTCATCTCTTGCATACAGACATGAGTGGTGTTGATATTCTCATCCAACCTTCAGCAAGAATGCAAATAAGTGTGTTTCCTAAACTACTCCTTTAATAGAGTCATTACATCCTATTATATCTGTACTGTATATATAATTCCAGTATTACTTCTGTATGTTATTAAACATATGACTATAGAATACTATACCACTGTTATTTTAGCCTATTAACTGCAAATGTGTATATACTTTAAATTACTGCCAACACTTTCCAAACTATTCCATAAATTGTTTATTTATTCTTATTTTCAGAGCAACCACTGTTCTCCTTATTCCAATGATGGAACTTTCTGAGACATTAAAACTTGCTTCAGATAGGTAATCCATCACAGTAAATGCACAGTAGTGTTGTCGTAAGATAATTTGTTTGAATAACTCTCCTTGGTGCTAAAGGATATTGTAATATCTGAAATAGATAGTCGTCTGCAAAACTAAAACATTTTAAATGCAAGAATTAAACAGTTTTTTGTTATCCTTCTTTATTGTTTTCTGGGGGTGGTTATATGAAAACAAAGCTGGAGAATGTAATGCTTTTTATTTTGTGCCTTAGAATGCACATTGAGTTTTTAAAACCACTGCAACAACTACAAAATGTTCAATATGCTGGATTAAATAACTAGTTTTTATACCACATTGTCACATAGTGAATAGGAAATCTGAAATGTTTTCTAATGCTTTCCAAAGTAATTACCAGTATAGTATACCCAATTTATAGTAAATTGTAAGTACATGCGTAACCACAAAATGGAACAAACCAAAAGACTGCTTTAAAGCTGTTCGAAAAATATTTTTCTACAAGCTTTTTCATACCTTCGATGGGCCTGGGCACAAAGTGTGATGAGGGCTTAGTCTTCTTAACCCGGTTGCCCTTCATGACTTGTCCCTCCTTGGTGAGGCCGAGGAACCAGGCCCGGCCTGACTCCTGCTGCCGATACACAGTGGACGAGTAGATCACATAGTAGTTCTCGAAAACGGACTCCTTGAACTTGCACTCCGGCGTGAACATCTCCTGCAAAAACAGAGAGAGTAAAGGATATAGATACAGTATGTGCTTGTGTTGTGTATGTGGGCTCACATATTAAGGAATGCATACGGTACATGAACCAATGCATGCACACACGCAAAATTGATTTTTTTATCCACATAAATATCAAAGACACATGCAGACATAACCAGTAACAAAATAGACGGGTGATTTAAATGAAGCCTCATTTAAGAAAAAAAAAAAAAAGCTGTGTATGTTTCCCTCTGCCAATATTGGCTCTTGTCACTAGCATGTGTACATTGCCAAGGTCAGTAAACATACTGTATTAACACACACACACGCACACACACACACATCCTTGGAGTCCAAGTAATGAGAATAATAGCCTTTTTAGAATAATTGTGAACAATGGAAGATTTTTATCTCTGTGCTTCATCATCAAAGCAGCAAGTCAAGGAGAAAGTCAAGGGGACACACAGTAGGTGGGGAGGGATGACAGGAAAAATGGAAAAAAACTAGATATTGGATACAATGTCGGGACTGAGTGTGGTGCCAAACTATTACCATGACAGCTCAAGAGATGAAACAACACTCTTGACTGTCTTACCCATAACACAAATGTGGGTATTAACTGATTTTATTGAAGATAATGGTGGTATCAACCTTTAAATAGGCAAATTACTTTTTCAAACAAAATCTTTAATAATGCAGGTGAGCTGATTAACGTGCGCTAACAAGGTGGATGCCAAACCTTATCACCTTTACCCCTAATATGTGCTCTCCCCCTCATCTGAATGCTTCCTGTCTGCAAGATGCTAGATTAAAACTAACTGCAGTTAGTCTGAAGGGCAGGGAAGTCATCAAAAATAGATGCGGGTGAGATTGGCGAATGGTGTGCTGTCTCAGTTTTGGGCAGGCTTTGTACTTTATGTGTGTATGTGTGTGTGTGTTTGGGTGTCGGTGCTGTATTTCATTCATCCATATCTCCTGCAGGGTTCTGTGCCCTTTTAAGGTTGTCCACCTGACTGACAGCCCAATTCTGCTTCCCGCTGGAGGTGACTGTTTATGTGTTTCAGTGTGTATGTGTGTGTGTGAGAGAGAGAGAGAGATAGAGATAGAGTGGGAGAGCCTTTAAGGAGTGAAAAATAAAGAATGAGGAAGAGGCTGAGAAAAATTATGTTAAAAGGATTGAGTCACCCAAATTACAAAAAGAAAAAAGGTTATTTTCACAGTTGTGCAGATGGTTTTGATTTTATTTACCCAGGATTTGAGATTTCAGTCTCTGAGTTTTCTGCTTCCACTGTAATACAATGGAGGTTAAGGAACTTTAGTTTGTTATGCTTAACAGTGTCTTTCCAGAAAAGAATGCACTTATTGTTGTGGATAGTTTTCAGTTGCTCCTTTTTCCTTTAAGGAAATAGTACCTATGAAAACTGTTCACAGTGAGGTCTGGATTATCCAATGTAAGGGTGACACTGACCTCATCTGTCTACGTGGTTAGATACCACTAAGTAAGTAATTAAGTGAGGAAATATGTGTTTTTGAAGTCCAACTTTCCCTTTCCTTTTAGCTTGGTTTTTGCTCTCCACCAACTCTTAGGAAAATGATCTGGCTCTTTAGCTGCTAAGTGCTCCACTGTGTTCACCAGCAAGTCCCTAACTTTGTCAGCCATTTGTTGCCGTGCAGGTAGTGAACATTCATTTTTTGCTGAAAAACAGCTGCCTGCTGCAACAGGAAAAAGAGTTGATGAAAGCTGTGAAAGTGAATCAAAACAATACACTTGTGGCCCCTTAAACCAAAACAATGAGTTGAAAAATGCTAAAAAGCTCAGTAGAGCTGAGGGGGACTGTCGAGTTGGGTAATCATTCTCGGTGGGTTTGTCACTACAGGCAACATCTTTCACATTACACATTGTTATTTGATCCATTTTTTATGTAAAAATATTGATTAGTGCAGCTTTAAAGTCCCAATCACATTCAAAATCAATGCTGCTGAAGAGTATGTGAATTTGTGTCTTAGTTCACATGGCACGCCACGGTTCAGCAAAATAAGTCACAGTGTTTACGACAATCCATTTTAAGATACAGCAGCGCAAAGCGGGCTGTGTAAAGGACTCTGGGAAGGTGAGGTCACATGGTCTGCGGTGTGGAAACGTCTCGCTGGTCAGCGGGGAGGACAAGCTCTGCGGAGGGCTGGCGGCTGAGATTATCTGGGCCTGCTGACACGCTGTCAAACAGCAGACATCCCTCTCTCTGTCGGGGCACCGGGGGTCACGTCGCCCCCGTCTGGCTCGTGTGTGTTTGTGCGTGAACATATGTGTCTGAGTGGGTAGGGGGCAGACAGTGATGCATTACACACCAGCAGGCTCTGTCCCGTCTTCCCCTGTTTGGAGCCCAAATCAGGCCGAGCACGCACACATACACTCCCACACAAACACGAGTGCACTCTACTAGCATACCCTTCACAATCGGCCACATTGCTTTGCTGACACACTGTAGAATCCCCTCCAAATTTGTCGACAAGGACAACACTCTGTTACTGTCTATGAAAAGGCTTGGAGCAGTTTAGAAAGTACCCTGGCTGTGGCTTGGGAATGATAGGGGTGGAATGTAAGTGACTTTGATGTATTTGACAGAATACCTTGTTTGTGGATGACTGAGTGGAAATTTGAGGTGAAGAGATGGGGTCGGTGTCTATCCTGATTAATGAGATCTCCTTAATGGACACGTATGAACCACAGAACCACACAGGGAAGGAAGAGCGCAGAAATTCACATTGGCGAATGGGCACGCACAAACTCAATGCAACACACATGTTGTCATACCATGCATGGCAACAGGTCTGCCCTGTCACCTCCCCTGCCAAGTATAATACATTTTTTAAATAAATTAAAAAAAGACGTGCCACATTTCAGGGCTGTGCTTAATGTAAACTGATTACAAGGACACCTATTTATATTCTATGGTGATCTGAAGGAGAAAGGCGAAGGACTTGTTACTGAAACTGGGCACGTGAGACTGCTCACTCACCACCATTAGGAGTCTCAGTGGGGAGCTAAATATAAATAAACACAGAGGTTCACCTAAGACCCGGTGAACAAACACCATGAATCTTGGTACAGAATATAAATGTTTTAGCAGTTTCAGCACACAACAATTTACATTTTTTTACTCAAAGATTGCCAGCTGAATTAACCACAACTTGTACTAGTTTAAAATAGACAGATCTGATTTTAAACTTTCAAATCTTTGACAAGGATATAATGGGGCAGTGATTGATGAGCTGGGCCCCACTTTGTTTGCATCTCCTGCTCTACAAGCACACACACACACACAAGCACGCAGGTGAAGCAATACACTAATGTGCTGACTGCACAGGAAAGAAATGCAAATTTGTAGAATGCAAGTCATAAAAGTTGCTTCAACAAACGGCCATGTCTATGATAGACAGTGTAAACATGAATGTAAACTATGCAGGTTTCCAAACAACTAACCAAAACACCAACAACCTTGATGATACATTACTTTCAAAAAGATAAAAGATATGAGTGAGGTGATTTGTGTGATTGTGTGTTGGGAGCTTGTGTGCTTGGTTGGGTGGGGGGTGGGGTGGGCGTGCAGGTGTAGGAAATTAAAAATGAAACACAAAGTAAGAGAGCTAGATGTAATGGATATGAAACTGGGTTTCCAACTGAACTGGGTTGAAAACATCCTGAATCCAAATCAGATACCAGCTCCATCTGAGAAGCCCTGCTGCTGCCAATATGTGTCCTCTGACTTTGGATAAAGATGCAGAGCATATGGGGGGACCTCCATTTAAATATGAGCCTGAGCCACTGTTGTATCGGAGAGATTTGGCCTCTGTGAGAATCCCAGGCCTGCCATGGAACTCCCGGAGAGCTCATTATTATTCTGGGAGAGATTCAGGTCGGGGATTGTCTAGACATTACTTAAACTGAAAAACTCTCTTTCTCACTTTTTCTATCCCTATCCTGCCCTTTCTGTTTATTTTTTTCTCTGCCTCATTCCCAAAGTCAATCACTTTTAAACAAGGTTCTGTTTTGTCCTTCCTTAACTTCCTCCGGAAAGGACATTAATGGTTAATGACTAAAATCAAATCACAAACACACACTAATGCTCCAATTCTCATGGAGAAAAGAGTTCAGAGTTCCTCTCTGTATTTGTCTTTATAATACTCATTTCCTGACCCTCTTTACTTTCCTTTTTTTCTCTTTTCACCTGCAGAGAGCATGACAATCCATTACCTGTCAATAACACTGTCAACACATACATGCAATTTTATAATGTGCATGTACACTAGTGCTAAAACAGTTAAAATAATCAATTAAATGTATAGAAAAAATACTAAACATTGGATATTAGCAGCCTGTCAAATACCATTTTTGGACATTTTATAGACTACACAATTAAGCAATAAACTGGAAAAATTATCTATTGCACCAAAAAACACACACGGCTTCACTCAAGTTTTGGATTCAACACAAAAACAACAACTCCTTATGACCATTTTTGTTCTAGAGACAGAAGAAGATCAAGACATGGGAGATGGGGCAGAGAGACTGCTCACAAAAGCCCTTTATCATTTGTCACAAAATCTGAAGCTCTCCCTGACCTTCCGCACCAACTCTCTCTCAGTCGTCCCTCAGGGCCTTCAGTTAAGGTTTTACTGCAACACATTATTTTTTTTTCTGTGACATAAATAAGAAGCAGTAAAATTAGTACCCGACCGAAAGACCAGCTAGAACAGTTCAGAGGCCATTGAGTGTGTGTGTGTCTATGTAACACATATGTCTGCAGAGATAGATAGATAGATAGATAAATAGATTGGATAGATAGATAAATAGATTGGATGGATGGATGGATGGATAGATGGATAGACAGATAGATAGATAGATAAATAGATTAGATAGATAGATAAATAGATTGGATAGATGGATAGATAGATAGATAGATAGATAGATAGATAGATAGATAGAGAGAGAGACAGAGAGACAGAGACACAGAGAGAGAACAGTGGTTACTGCTGTGCAGTAAACTAGGTCATATTGAGAAGTGTTATAAATAATGGAAGGGAGCTCTTCATTGTAGATGCTCAGCCCCTACGCACTTCATCGCTAAACACTCCACACAAGCATTATCACCCTGCTCACCCATGGCTACATCAGCTCCACTTAATTCATCAGTTGTGTTGCAACACAACTAGTCAGGATCATCTCAGACAAACAGAGGGAGAAGCTTGTCGCATTCCCTCCCTAACAAGGCAGAGCAAAGAAGCAGGGAGAGGAAAGAAAAAAAGTGTTTGAGACTTAGGAGGATATCCCTCAGTAATTATCTCCCGGGAGAGGTGCAAGGGAGAGAGCTGTGCATCTCTGCACTCAGGTGTTAAGAATAAAAAAAAACAAGACAACAAAACAAGCAGTGAGAAACTTTATGGTTTGGAGAGGCAAAATAGGGTAATGGAGACCTTGAAGAAGAGAGAGGAGAGAACGAGTAAATAAGAGAGGGAGGCAGGGGAAAAAACATAAAGACCTGGACAAATAATAATAAAAGTAAATGTGAGTAAGTATGAGAAAATTAAAATGAAGGACTTATTTTATGGCTCTGATTGCACCATGAAAGCTCTCATAAAGGTGCAAATACAGAACAGAAATGTTCCCCCTTACAGTCCTCTTGAAACACTTAAGAAGATCTCAGACTGTCTATCACATACATAATCTGCATTGGTAAGTTAAACTATTAAGAAATTTAAGAGAGAAACAGAGGCTATGTGTGCTTTCATCCAATGGTTTGCATGTTAATTCAGCCGCTTTATGAGCACTCTGTGCCTCTCCGAGGCTTATAAGCCTCCCTATGATCCTGCCTACCACCCGCATTCTGCTTACCAATGCATGCTAATTTCTCATGCTTCACATCTGAGAACCGGACCTCCTCCATATGGCGAGAGACTGCATTCACTTTGTGGCTTTAATTAAAATGGCCTTTCAAATGTTGCTGCAAAAATGCCTTGCGTTCTGACAAACACTGAGATAGAAAGGTCAGAAATGTCTTCCCCCGGCCATAAAAGTGATGATTAAAATTGTACATGGAGAGTCATGTTTGTCAAGCTGAAAGCTGCCATTTGACACTGACTTACTGTATAAGTAAACAATAATCATGTCCTTTGACGCACATTATGGTTTCATCACAGGCGGGTGGGTGTGTGTGTGTGTGTGTGTGGGGTCATACAGCATCCCCAACTTGGAGTCAATTTCATAAATTAAAAGATTGCTGTCTGGGCACAATTACATTTTAATTAGACATAGATGGTTGGGTGGAGGGTTATCATAAGCCTCATAGTAGGGCCGTGAATTGTGCACTTGTTTATGAGCCTTTAGATATGAATGAATCTGTCCACTTGAGTGAGTCATAACAGCCTGCGCATTTATTGTACGTCCTTCTCTGAACTTGTGAGTGCTCATACATCTGTCGAGCCACTGAGTTGTGCTCAAGTTGTACCGAGCGAGAATGCTTGCTCTTCTGATATAATGGCACTGAATTTAATAGACGTTGCACATTCTAAAAAATGACATCATGTACACCATTCATCTGGTCTATTTCAAAATATCCTCCTGTCTCTCTCGCAGCAAAGTGGCTCCCTTATCAATAAATGCAAGTTGCGATATGACAGACCCTAGATTTACTGTGTCCTTCAAACATTTTGAGAAAGAAAAAGTTTAATGGTCAGTCTGGGAATTTCAGCTCATGCCAGTCATTTATCATCGCTGTCTGGCTGTGAGACCGCCATCACAAAGTCCCTCAGCAGAGGTTTGTGGGTAACGCAGTCCTCCCATCCCCTTCTTTCATCTGTAACACTATCTTCAACTGGATTAAGAACCATGTGACTGGAAGTTATATAACCATGCCAACTAGGGATATCTTCTTATCTCTATAGCTCTGCCTCTGCCCCCACCCCATTTCTCTCTCGCTCTGTCTCACAAACACTCTCTCCCACTGCAGCTTATTTCCTCAAACGTGCTCCAGAACTCTTCGTCTTCGTCCTCAATGCAACATCTAGGATTTAATGTTTTCTCCAACTGACATCTGTGACTGTGTCCACCCCCGCCCGTGCATCTGCTACCCACACTAGCCTTTATGCTTCTTATATCTTACACTGCAAATAAAACATCCATCTTCACATTATTTACTCCCCCACTGAGTCTTGAAATGACTTGTTTTAACCCAAAGCAGTATCTCTACTTATGTGGTGAGATAATTACTCTTTTTTCAAGGCAAGTGCAGGACTTTTATAATTGTGCAGTACATTTGGCTAATATAAAAAATTACTTTTCGTTCAAATTCCTGAAAAAAGATGTACATCAGAAACAACTGAAAGCATTTCACAGCGCAGATAACATTAATATAAAAAGGATATTTTGCAGTGTAGTATCTTTTAATGACAGCAAGAATCCTGAACAGAAATCAGAATGAAAGATGAACAAAGCAATACCATCCACATCAAAAGACAATTAAATTCAGTTGAATTACTGTTTATAGCCGCTACATAACAAGCCTCCGTTAGTAGCCCGTAAAAGAAGTAGAAGCAATTTTTAAGAGGGCTGAGCACTGAACTTGATGTCAAATTAAATGTAAAACATGCGCGGTGCTGCTTCAACAACAAAGGGGGGGAATAAGTGCTGCACAGCAACACAAAGGCACATCTGAAGAGCTCTCGAATAGAGCAGAGATGAAAGGGTTTGGAAGGGCTGAGTCTTTGCTGCAGTGGGATATTAAAAGAGACAACAAAGTGAACAAAACGCAACACGTGTAAATGAACAAATACGCATGCTGGTAACACACACATGTGCAGAGCCTAACAGTGTGACTGGTGCAAGGAGCTGTATCTTACCGAGCTGTAGAGCATGCCCTCGCCATTCATGGCAATGTAGAAGCCACTCTTCACTCCCTGGATGGCCACCACTCTCAGACCCACAGGAATAAGATTAAACAGGGCTGCAGAGCAGACAGAGTGGGGAAGAGGGGAGGGGAGAGGGCCAGACAGACAGATACAAAGAGGCAGAGACAAAAGAGAGACATCAGACAGAAAGGACAGAATAGGACAATTGAATTTTCACTTAACTCTTGTAGACACCACAGCCTCTGATCTCTGTTCTTTGGCTATCTGTCAGCAGTAAAGTGAACAGCACAGGACATGGACATTGGGAACACTGACGCACCTCAGTGTGACAGTGAAGCATTAGTGTTAAGCAGAAATCAAAAAAATTATGCAAAAAAAAGATGGCAGAGCATCCAACAAGCATTGTTGTAGCGACCCAGCTACTTGAATAAAAATGTCCTCAACCAATCAGATAACATATTTAATAATTTGTTATTTGCTAAGTGATGAAATTACACAATAAAGTAGCATAGGATGACGTAAGGAAACTAATTTCACACTAATTTACATTTAGGGGACTTTGTTATGCAACAGCTCTCGTTTTAACAGACATTATTGGCATTTGAGCCATTATACCAAGAGAAATAAGTATCAACCATTGCAAATGTGTCCCTAGAAATTTGGTTTCAAAGTATTACTCTGCAACATTAAGTTAGGTTGTCCAGGTAGTCCAGGTTGTAAAAAAATCTAGAATTAGTATATCAAAGCAACTAAACATGTTGTTTGGCCAATCATCTAAGGGGCTTTATTAATTGTGGAAACAACAAGTCTAATTCTATTTGACTTGGTGCTTCCACAAATGAATTGCTGTCATATCTCTGGTAAGTCTGAGGACTTAAATGTGACTTTCATGGGCTTTGGTCTGGTGAGGGTGTGAGGACACTCTTTACATACTGCAGACTCCCTGTATTGTTGGGATGATTGTTCTGCAAGTGGCGATGGGGACTATCAGATAAAGCTGGCGGGGACAAGAGGAGACGTGCCAACACGGGTCTGTCCTCCGAGCAGATTCAATTTCACTCAATAAATATCGACATGCTGCTTTTGCCTGCCAATGCTTTAACTCTGCCCTCAGGCCGCCGGTACGGGTGATACACACTGGCCACTCTTGCAGTTAACAGATACCCTTGAGAGCCAAATGTTTGGGGTATTAAGGTAGATTGTGAGACCATTAGCGCCTTAAATTTTGTCTCTCAATCTCTTTCTTTCATCACTTCTCTGTTTCTGATTTTCTGTTGTAGCTTTCTCATTTGCCTTTGTATGTTCCCTCATTCCTCTTTCCATTTGCCTTTCATGGCTGCTGCCTTTGTCGCGCCAATGACTGGCAGTGTCTCTCAGAGGCACCGTCCACAGTTCTGTCACGTATCACTGAAACTCAGGAGTGTTCAACCCCAGAGCACCTCCACCTATCAAATCGTTCCAGCTTTTTCTGAGCATTCATACTTGGAATAGGGCCCTCAAAAAGACTCAGCATAATAGCTCGGCTTAAAAATAGGGAGTAAAAGACACACAAAATATGGTGTGCTGGTAAACTATTTTGCTATAATTACAATCCACCGTCTGCCTGCCAAAATATTACACAACTGACAGAAGCTGTCATTCAGCTACCTTCTAAATGTCCAGCTTTTCTATTTGCAGCTCCAGCAGTTGATAGATTCCATAATTACATCTGCACTGGCTGCTGTCAGAGTACCTGAGAACAATTCTGAAGGCGATTCCTCTTCCTTAATAACCTCAATCCTATCTTTCACAGAGAAAAGAGAGTGGCTGGCCCGGTGCAGAGACAGAGTTAAGAGAATTCCCGGGATCTTCTATTGTCAAAGGGCCAGACAAAATGGGTTCAAACTATCTAATAGAGCAAAATCCTTGAAACGGCAACTCCTCCGGTGGAGCAGTAATCGGCTACAAGCAAATCCTGCAGGTCGGCTAAAGGAAGTACATTTGATGTGAGGGATACTGGCGCAGCAGGAAATAAACCCTGCAGGAAAGGTTTAGAGAAACACTGAGCCAAACTTCAAATGCCAAGGGCACGTCTCCAAATCCAGAGAGAAATGCGAATCCAAAGAAGGGAGAGCTGGTACATACAGTATATACTACAGGTGTGTTAGTCTGTGTTCTTATATACAGTGTTTAATAATGTCTTTAATTCAATTTTGGTGACCCTCCTTCTCCATGCCAGACTTGATAAAGTACTTAAAATTACTGACTGGGTCCTCAACTAATAAAAAGGTCTTGCCTCATCCCATCCATCAACCAGGAGCACCGGAGACAGATGGAGTGTGAACGCCTGATACCGCAGGTGTCTCATAACCAGCAATATCATTTTAGAGCTTCAGTGTGTGCAGGTAATTACTGCGAGCGATCAACTGATGACAATCAAATTAATAACTGCTCAAATTTGAACATGGGTGTTAATTAATTAAATGGTGTTTCACAGCCCTTGCAGTTAGTTAAGCGTAACTCTGCCAGCCAGCCATGCTTACCACTAACAATTTTACGTACTGCGGTAATACTTTTTTATTCTATTACGTCTCATAATTTGCTGAATATTTTTGGTCAAACCGGTCTTACTATTCAAAAAAAAAAAGATTTTATTGAAGCAAAATTCCATTTATTTTTTATGCATTGCTCCTGCTGAAACTACTTGCTGTTCAGATATGTCCTTTTCTCAGCACTTGGTGTCATTCAGCGCAGAAATATAGCAAATAATAAAAAATGGGATTGAAACGCAGGTCGCACCTAGTATGCAGGCAGCATCGTGCTCCTCAATCCCATCGGTTCCAGTGAACCTCCCCCTGAAAATAAATTACTGTATTCCATCTGCCACTGCTCAGGATGCTGCAGGTCAGAGGGTGGTGTGGTTCAAGGGTGGGGGTAATCTATTATTCTAATAATCCAGCCGGGTAATCAATAGTTCAGTGCAAGACCTGAATACCAAATCTTTGTCCATTTCTATCTCTTAATCACTCTGTCTTTGTCTTTTACTCTTTCTGTTTCCATCTTTCTACTCAAAACACTTCAAAATCCTCCCGCTGCATCTCCTGCCCCCCTCTGCTCCTTACTGTATCTTCCTTTGGACTGTCTCTGAGTTTGAGGCATCTCATATAGAGAATTATTCATTAGGTACAAATGGAGAAGGTGGTATTTTTAGTTTCCTCTGGCTAAATTATTCACTGCATTCCTCCATCCCTGGGCCAGCAGGACTGCTTAACAAGAGGATTACCTAGAGGTGGGGAAACCCTCATAGACAACAAAACCTCATCAGCCAAAACCCTAAGAACACAGCAGAGGCTCCAAAAAACAGCAATGTGTTCATGGTGCACAGGAGAAATGCACTATGTGGATGTTTTTCTGTTTCCTCTTGTGCAGTAATACTTTTTGTTCTGAAGGCCCTTCATTTATGCTGTAAGTAGCGCTCACTGAAGATCTATCTCCTCATAAAATACAAAACGACGAGTGACAGGGAGAGACCGTTCTTTTCACCGCATGACTGCTACGGTCCAGCAGCCTTGGCTCCGGCCTCCTTTGAGATTGGCAGGATGTTTTAGAAAAGAAAGGTCATGATTGGTTTCCTGTCTGGCTTCACTCCAGACTGGGTGTGTCGTCATTATCGCTTTGGCGACCACTCTCCGTTGACATATATCTCTTCCTTGATCATTCACTTCCCATAGGAAACTGTTACAAAAGCCTATATGTTTTAATATAGAAGACTCTTTACAGATTCTACTGATTTTCCCCTTTTCTACTCCTGTGAGGATGGAAAGGGGTGTGATAGCTTTAGGGGACTATACCCTGGGGACTATCTATCCACTAGTAATCCACTATGGTAAGTCGATTGGTGCTGAAACATTGCAAAGAAAAAGCACAGGGAGGGATCTTTGTGACAAGGAGTGAAGCTGTGGGCCTACAGCTGTTTCAGGCGATGGGCTTTTCCAGGAAGGAATTTTCTGCTGTGATAATCACACACACTTCAGAGCTGAATCAATCAAAACAATTTGACACTTACGATCATGCAGTGCACATAGTCAAAATTGTTTACTTAGAGAGAGCAGGACCAGGACATTTTAATACAAGATGCTGCTTAAATATTGTATTTACTTGCCGTGAAAGGTATACTTTTGAGAAGCCTGGATAAGAATTCATAAACCATCTGAATAGGTTTTGACACATTTATGTCTACAGTTATATCTCATGCATACTACTGCATAACCAGATGCAGAAAAGAGGGCATTCTGCCTTGTGGAATTTGGTGGATAGTTCCCTTTGAAATTGTAGGTTTTTTCTAGTAATAATCCAATTCATCGAGGGCATCTTAAACAAATTATGGAGTGCTCTAGGCTGGCATTAGTTATATAAGAATTAAAAATTATAAATGTGCATTTCAAATGTGGTAATATATTATACAACCAAGTGACTCATTGGCATTACATTTTTTATGCTGGAAGCTGTAGCTTCCATAATGCTCCACTCACTGTTGTCGCTGTTTTCGTCCTTGCTGCCGTCGATGGTTCCATCCGGCTGCATCTGCAGGTAGAAGCCCTGCTGGCTGAACAATCGTGTCACGATGCCTTTCAGCTGCGGCTCTGAAACACACACACACACACACACACACACACACACACACACACACACACGACACACACACACACGACACACATGCGTACACACAAACCGTTGGCCAAACCACAGCCCCATCCCCACCAAGAATATGTCAGAACAACATTCTCACAATTGTTGACAAAAACACACAAAAGAGTGTATATCTCGGCCTTCCACGTGTTTGCCAACTCACAGCTTGTTCATATCAAGCACTTAAAAATGCTGAAATGTTTTACATACAAATGTTTCACAAACATAAAATGTACGGTGTTTAATTAATTAAGAAAAACCAGTTGGCTGTGGAGAATGGACTGACCGGTAGAACAACTATAGACTTTTAACCCTTTAAATTGCATTTACTGGTGTGTTATTGGTGATATTTTAAAGCCATTAAAAGCTGTTAAATGACATGATTTAAATACAAATTAATTAATCACTTTATGATGCAAATCTCTAAATACTCAATTATAATTAATCTTTTAGAAAATCAACACTGAAAAAGTCTTATTGTTCTCACAATCGAGCCTCCACAGTTGTCTGCTAACAAAAAAAAATTAAAATTACAGCACTAGAACCACTTCAGTCCTTTATTTAACTCTTACCAGCTGTTGAATATCAACACGACTGTGATGGACGGTTTGTAATGAGTTATCTGCTGTACCACATAATCCCAAAATAGGGTAATAAGGTTTGACTGGAAGGCCTTTAAAATAAGAACACCATGACAGAAAATCAATGAGAATGTTGTTACTTTCTGATAATGTGTTACTGAGAAAGATGATTGATTTTGCATCATTTGGAAACCCTTTTAAAATCACTCTGTAATGTACACTGGCATGCCAATGGTTTCTTTATTTGGTATGAAGCAACTGTGCATTTTTGGGTAAATTATCATTGATATTCAATTATTCTTTTCCAAGATATTCAGATTTTTTGCAGGCAACAGGTTCACCCCAAAGGATTCCAGTGCTTTTGTCTTGACCTAAAAGGAAACTGACCTAAAGTTTCTAGTTTATTTCATTAAAATAACCCTGAACCGACCTCCAACTTTGAGGCTGTGACATCTGGCGCCGGGCCAGAGAGCTGCTCAAAGCGCTCAACGCTTCAGGGGAGCAGGTGGAAACCAGGATTAGCTCGGGGCAAAGAAAGCCTCTCTGCCTCAGGCATTGCCAGGAAAAAAATTTATGTGCAAAAAAGAGTTTATCTGAGGGAAAATGTGTTTGCGGTGTCCACGGACTGTCTAATGTCCGGCAGGTCTTTTGATTTTGTGTAAAACCAGTAGCCGGAGTCAGGTGACACCATTGGCAAGAAGAGGGTTGTGGCTTTTGACAAGGAAGGCGCTGGAGAGGTAAAATTTGAGATTTATGAAACTAATTTTGAGAACAGATAAAAGAAAATATAGAGTATGTGTAACTGATAGTCATTTTTTTTCTTAAGGCTTGCTGTGAATTATGAAACACTGACAGCTGAACAGTAATGTGTTTTTTTTTTGCAATGGCAGAGATTTTGAGACAAGCTCCGCTGAAATCAGAAAGGAACTCAGATGCTGGATGTTACTGATCCTTTGTTTATTGTCTGCCTGACAAAAGATACAAATTATGCATTTTGTCACAACTGAATTGGTGCTTGTTTTCATTTTATGTGACAAAATAAACATTCAGGAACTGAAAATGCTTACTTTGCAGGGCTCACACCATGTTTCTGACAGATTATGTATGTGATTGTAGGAAAGGAATATGAGTGAGCCTGACTGCTCTCCAAGGTCATAGCAAAACCTGGAGGTCGTGCAATTCAGTGTCATCCAGCCAGGCACATAAAACCCCAAATGATTTTGCAGAAAGAAACGTTTTCACACTTGGTATCAGGAGAGACAAAAAGACCAAGGTTTTAGCCAGATCTGTCTTTAACAGTAACAGCAGATGTTAAGTCTTTACTCAAAAGCTGATAACTGCAATAATTACGCGTGTATAAGCTCTATTTATATCGTACAGAAGCCAAATCTGTGGAGAACAGAGCCCATAGAAAGACTAAACTGAGTACAGTGACCCCCAAGCAAGAGTGGGTTCACTTCAACTGTACATCATCCTGGCCGTCAGTCCCCGACTCACCTACCCCTGGGGTGGGGCCATCAATTCCTGGGACAGGCCCTTCATCATCCATCACAGGCAGGGTGAGGAGAATGTGTGTGTGTGCCTGCGTGTGCCTGCGTATATGTGTGTGAAAGCACATGGGAGTGTACACATCAGTAAATCACATGTGATAACTACACTTCCATAAATTAAGGCCTCAACGTGGGCCCGAGCATTTGCTGACGGCTCATCAGTTCCAATCATTTAGCAGAGAGTGTGTACTGTGTGCATGTGTGTGTTCTTGTGTATGCAGGTACAAACAGGCTTCCAGCTAAACTCCAGAGCTTATAACATGTGTCCGTGCATGAAAAATGTATTTCGGTGGCAACATACAGCAGATCATCCTGTGTGTGTATGGGCCATTAAAGCGTCAATAAATTTACTTCATACCAATACAGAAGGACAAAAACATTTAGGAACATCGACAAATGGCGTCATGACCATGAAATGGTGAATGATCACCTGTTCTGATACAGTGTTTGACAGGAAGAAACACATCATATCCATATACACCAATATACTCTACAGATAAGAACCTCTACTACACTTACACAGCAGTACTTGACACATATTTACAGACACAGAACAAGGAGCGAGGAGGATAAAGACTGATCCGACATTGACTGACAAAGAGAATGAGGCAGAAACAAAATGAGAAGAGGCAGAGCCAAAGACAAAGAGAGGGGAGAGACTGGCTATAGGAGAGCTTTAGCTACGAGGAAAAAACAGGTAAGAAATTAAGCTTAAAAAATCCAAGAAAGCCACACAGAAGGAGGAATGAAAGAAAAAAGAAGAAATCAGCAAGGGAGAGGGTCGTCGGCTGTCAGACAGGTGTTGAAGCCCCCCGCCCCTACCTCCCTCCCTGTCCCTCCCCAGCCCACCCATCCACCCACCCCCCCACCCCCCCTCCCTGGCCGAGGGGGAGCCGACATGGGCGCGAGATGGGGTGGAGACGAGAAGAAACACAGCACACACGGATGGAGGCTGAGCTACTGACCTAGCCTGCAGCCCTTATGGGACACCTGTGGAGGTTTCGAGGGTGCATCTTACGAAGGGGGGGGGAATAGAAGGAGAAACAACAGTCTTTTAAACAGGCAGAATTCATAAATTCTCGAGTGTATCGGCTGTTGATATGCAAATATATGGCAAGGCATCAGTGGAAATATGAGGAGGGTTATTAAAGGGGTTAGAGGGAATACAGCATTTGTCTGCCTGTCTCTGAGCTTTCTGCCTGGCCACGTATGTGTTGAAAGGAGCTACCCACCTGCCCAACAGTGTCTGGAGGCCTGACTGGCTAGTTGACTGTCTGCCTGCTTATGTTTCTATTCAGGCATTTTGTGGCAGTCCTGGCGCTGAAATTGTTTGTCTGTCTGATGAGGCTGTGCGTCGACAGGGATTTAATTTAGCCTGTCTGGCCGGCGGGGTGTCTGCCTCCATTGTCCTACCCTTTCTGCCTTTAAAAATGATGTCTGTCTGTCCTCATATCTCATCAGCCTGTCTGCAGGACTCTGAGAGGACCCGACTATCGTTCATCACGCAACATAACTATCTGGATTCAGAGAGGGGTGACTTGCACCGCTGTCTTGTTATCTGTGCACCACGACAGACCCAGGGGAATAAAAAAGGGGAAGGCTGTACCGTGGAGTGTAGTAGGCACGGAGCCTATGTCTATCAATACAGCCAGAGTAGCTCTTAATCACTAAAGCTATACCTCCCCTCACTGCAGTAAAGCTCCCTCTCTGCAATAAACATTTACCATTAAAACATTTAATCTGAAAAGAGCCTTGGTGCACTGCGGTGCAACTTATCTCCCCTCTATACCCCAATCTGCAGTAATACTGAATTAGGCAATTTAAAGCAGCCGTTTTTGAGTGTATTTAAGTTGTGTGTGCATGTGTGTGTTTGCGTGTGTGTGTTTGCGTGTGTGTGTGTGTGTGTGTGTGTGTGTGTGTGTGTTTGGAGGGGAGGGGAGGGGAGGGGGGGGTGGGATGCAAAAATTAAGTGTGCAAAATCGAAGGCTTAAATATATAGTATATAGCTGTTGGAAGAAAAAAAACCTACTTGAGCTTTTAGTTTTGTTCCAGGGTAATGGGTTCTTCTGATCAGAGCAGTATCACAATACATAAAGGGGTAACGTCACAAACACATAGATCATTATATATTTATATATACATACAGGCTGCTCTTGATCGGTAAATGGGGGAAAGGTTGTGTCGTGCGGTGGATCGACAGACAACAAGAAGACCTAATGGAACAGGTGGATTTTTTTTTTTTTTTTTTTTTTCCTTTTTCTTTTTTTTTCGCACCGCGGAGAAAATCTACCTTCTCCGGCTCAGATTGGAGCCCCTGACTGCAGTATAATGCATCTGCTGCTCCAAAGAGGGGCGGGGTGGGGTGGAGGGGGGGGTTGGGGTTGGGGAAAACCGCTTCCATACGCACACATCACACATCAGTAAAAAAAAAGAGAAAAAAAAAAAAAGAAGAAAGAAAGAAAAAGAAAACGAAAAACGAAAAAAAAAAAAAGAAAAAACCCATCTAGAGGCACTGACCTGGTCGCCGCCGGACGGGTCTTTTCTTGCCGCTGCAGAAACGGACTTTGCTGAAGACCCCCAAGAAATGCCTCTCGCAGAGAGAGCGGGGGTCTTTGCTGGGGCTGGGGCGACGCTTGGAAGTGGAGACCCGGTCGCTGTTCGACTCCCTCGCCTGGCGCTTCTGCCGGATCAGGGAGCTGGCGATCGCAGCCATCTCCCCGAACCGAGTCCGAAAAACCCGAGAGTTCTAGTTCGGCAGAGGTCGGATCTTGGTGCACCTTCTCGGCGCAGGAAAAAAAAAAAACAAAACAAAATAACAACAACAACAACAACAACAACCACAACAAACAAAAAAAAAAAAAAAAAAAAAAAACGAGAGTTGATTTTTGTGTTTTTCGGGTCCACGGGTGTTGTCAACCAAATGTCATCGCGATCAGAAGCTCCTCCGAGTCCCGGGCATCACTGCGCTTCAGGCGGCTCGTTCATCAGAGGGGGGGGGGGGACGGGGACGGCGGACTCAGTGGGACTCCGATTGATTCCGACCGATCCTGCTGCACGGAGAGCACACGCGTCTGCGGGCTAGGCCACGGGGGCCGACGCGTGAGCCGCGGGAGCATGCAACAGTCCCGCTAAGTTGACGCGGCCGCGTCTCATCGTCGAGCTTCAGGCGCTCCGGGTGCGCGGCTCCGTCGAGGTCCGCATCTGCGCGCCAGCCGCTCCGCTGGCTCCCCCGGCTCCGTCTGACGATTCAACCCCCTCGACCCGCATCCGTGCACGGGGACGCTCGTGCGCGGCTGGAGGAAAAGGATCCTAACTTTACACCCCCGCCTCCCTCCCTCCCTCCCTCCCACCCGCCCCTTAATTATGGACACTCCGTGCACATGCACGTCTGTGAATGAGAGCGTCCGATGCTGGTCGTCAGGACGAGGTGTATGAGCCCAGTCTCCGGTTCTGTCGATGGCACCTCTGAATGCAGCCGGGGGGGAGGAAAAGATGAAGAAAAAAAAAAAAAAAAAAGGAATCGGCAGGCAGAGGCTACTCCGGGAGGATGCTGCAGAGATGTAATTTAAGCCTGCGGGGGGAGATTTTCGTCTGAAGATCAACAATTAGCCTCGTTGAGACGAACACACGCCCGGGTGCTTTTTTGTTGTTCCTGCAGCGCGCAAATAATAAAGTAGTCCGGGCATTATTTCCAGCGCGTCCCGGGTGGATGCTGTCTGTGCGTTACGTCGCCGACGGCGAGAGTGGACGGTCCACAGCCTGCTCTCTCTCTCCCTCCCCCCCCCCCCCTCTCTCTCTCTCTCTTTCTCTCTCTCTCTTCAACTCTTTTAACGCAATCATACGTGATTGAGGTTCGTATTAGGAATTCTCCGAGGGGATGCCCAGAGAAAAGATAGTGGATGATATCCAGGAAGGAACGGTGCGAATATAAAAGATATAAAAACATAAAAAATAAAAATAAATAAAAAAAAAAAGAGAGAGAAAAGGGTTAAATGCTGGGTGGGTGTTTATGCAGGGGGGAAGTAGGTGCGCGGGCGTGATTCCTAGTCCTTCGGGATAACTTGCACATCTGAAATGGGGGGGGGGGGGGGGGGGGGGGGGGTGTGGTCTCACAATTGTCCCTTTGGATTGCAATTAAAATCCGATGTTGCAAGCCAGCTTTCAAACGGGGCACGTCGGTCAGCAAGGAGGCCACGGTGAACCCGCCGTGGAAGCAGTGCGCGTAAAAAGAGAAATCTTAATCAGCTTTGGCATACTACACGGCGTTTCTTATCACCGTAGCTTATACTTAAGGGACATAAGCACGCAGTCTATTTTGTAAAGCCCCCCTCGCCACAGATGCCATAAAGAACATATTCAATCTGGCTAAAAGGATTACCTGCAACAGGTTTCAGGACGGTGGTAACCCAAAACGCCAATGGATACACTGAAGAGCCAGACAGCGACACAGCACGTGGATGAATGTGATTTAGGGCGTATGGGAATGAAATGGATTACCCCATGACACACCAAAACATAACAAATAACATCATCAGCAACAGCACAGTAGTCCTTATCATAAATCATGAATAATACTGTAACACCAAAGCTTAGAAAGCTGCCCTGTGACACTATTTGAGCCAGTAGAGAGGAATATATGTGCATGTATGAGAACATACTGCATGCCATTCAGCATGTTCAGAAAACATGCTGAATGGCATCTGGGGACAAATGCAAACCAACTGATTGTTTTTTTTTTTACTGCAGCTGTATTCAGCACAATGTTAAATTATTCTGTTCTCACTGCAATTAAGAGAATGACTAGAATTTATGGTTAAGAATTAGTCATTGAAATAAAGGTAAATCAAACCAACGTCCCCCAAAATGTCCTGCCAACATGTGTGTGTCTGTGTACCAACATGTGTCTGCTCCGGTTTCACGTTTATTATTGCATGGGCTGGGAAGCACGCGCACACAAACACACACACACACACACGCACTCAAACTGTGGGAGAAAGAACACGTGAGTCTTCAGCAGCACAGCAAACCGCTCTCTTCCCTGTGATGAAACAGCATGAAACATTTAGAGGCTTTTTCTAGGACTCGGTTTGACATTCTCTCTCCAAAAACCAAACCCGGAGAGAGAGCGAGAGGGAGGGAGAGAGAGACGATTTTCTTTCGACTACCACTGTCTGTCCCCCCCTTATGTAAGATTTGGATATAATGGATGAAAGTGTTGAATGTGAAGCATGGGTACCCTGGTTTGCCCTTTAAATGTTTCTCTGTGTGTGTGTGAGAGAGAGACAGACAGAGATAGAGGGCAGTTACAATCTTTTCCCAGAGACAGACAGACAGACAGAGAAAGGGAATACAGAGAGCAAAAGAAAAGTTAGAATCTGAAAGCTTGAGTCAGTCAGAGTCTAAACCAAAACCCTTGATCTAGCTTTGTATTCTTATCGAGTTGCCAGTGATTTGTAGAAGTGAATATGTCACTGCAGCATAAAGCAATATCAATAACAACTTCAATATCAGTAACATTCATCATTCTAACGGACAGGCAGGAGTGTGATATACATTTGTTGGGGGAAAAAAATCATCTGGTGGAGTATGAAGTGAGCTTTCTCAGAAATGGGGGGGACTTTGCGGTGTAGAGCACTATACAGACATAGGACATATATCTTTGTCAGGAAAAGATAAAGTATTCCCTAATGAGGATCTGCTAGGCTTCCTCGCTCTACCAGAGACAATTGATGTTCACTTCATTCCAGCAGAGATACGTCTACGAGCAATAAAACACTGTTGCTACGGAATGCACTGCAGGCAATATATTACAATCATCTGAATCGTCAGTTAAAATGATTTGACTCCGTAAAAGGTTTGTTACTTCGTTTATAGTGTGATGTCTGCATTTAAAAATGTTTTTGATCCTCATTGTGCCACCTTTGCCTTTGTCTTTGTGGTATACAAAAGTTTAAATATTGTGTATCAACGAAGCAAACATGTTGTGTCAAATGTGTGTGAGTACACAGCTGGTGTGTATTCTCTTTATCAGACTGTGATAGATCTTAGATATTATCATTAAAAGTATTAACCATGTTGCATTCACTGTACACTGCAGCATAGGAATTAAATATCTCTGAAAACTGAAAGAAATGAACCAAAGCACAAGCGTCCTTGTGGCCCTCCCTCAGGTGCCACCACTATGGTGGTTATACAGAGTAACTTGTTCAGAGTCATTCCTTTATTCCTGCTGCCCCCTTGTGGAAAAAGAATGAACCACAGGTGTTCAGGGAGAGACTCGTGGACGTTTCCATTCTCTGAACTTCATCAGGCCAACGTGTCCTTGGGATACCTCACATATTTGTTGACTCACAACAGCTGGAACTAGTTTTCATCGCGTGATGTCTGCTAAACTATCTCGCGTAGTCTCCAGGGGGCAAAGAGGAGAGATGTGTGAGATAAGTGTGATGCTGTGGCTCACAATGCTCATTGCCACACGTTCACTACAACACAAGTCACAGCTTAGAGTTTGATTGTAGCTAGTGTGATAGGCATATACTAGAACTGTATTGATGAACAAAAACAGAGCAGTTCTTATTCAAATCAAATTTAGTGCAGCAAAGGGTGAGGCAAAGGTGAGATCTCTGCATTGAAATCAACATTTACCATTGTTTCAGCAACTAATCTTGCTGTCGTTCTTACTCGCAAGCAAAGAGTCGCAAACCCAGATAAACACAAGCAGAGAGATGACAACCAACTGCTAATTGACACTACTACAAGAGAACTTAAGGGAATCATCAAAACAAATCGTGCTTGACAAGAATGGAAAAGTGTGCAAAGACATCAGGATGGAATGAAGAGCTGTTCCTAAAATATTTTAAATGAAACCTGATGTTATGTTGATTAAAAAGTCACACGAAAACTGACAAAATTACAACTCGTGTCATAATAAGAAAGAAGCATTACCACTCATGAGGACAAGATTGTGTCACTGGTAGTTTCTCCATTGTGCCACCCACTATACAAATATCCTCCAGTCCAGACACCCCAGCTGCTGTATTTAACTTTAACACAAGGAAAACCAGGTGCGAACTTGACACTACAAAGGAAAGCAGGTGCACACATTTAAGTCTACTCAGAAACATCTCTCACGGAAAATCCCTTACTACTGCCTGTATCTGCAGAGCAAAACGCTTTCTGTTCTTCCTGCTTTACATGATCTTGCAGTGAGTGATGCAGTCAGATTACCCACTGAGGTTTTGGCCTCTTTTTCTGGAAGGTTAAGGGTGAGATCCCTCTTTGTCTGATGAGTGATTTACATACTGAGTCAATCATGCATAGCTGCTGATGTATACTAGACAGACAAGTACAGATATAAGATAATATTGGCTATTTAATCACCCATGAGCAGGCTGTCTGTTTAAAATCCCAAACGCATGCTGTCATCATGTTGCAGCTGTATTCTGAAATGACATGTATCAGTCTCGGATGAGCAGAAGAACCACAACAATTCAAAACCCGATAGAAGTTGAATGTCACGAGTTGGAAAATATGGAACAATCTTTAAACAAAGTCTTCAATCGACACAGCTTCAACTCAGACAGTTTTAACTAGTTTTGTACATTCACACTTTGCATCCATTTGTGTCAACACCTATGCGCTGACTCATAAAGTTTTGATCGAGGTCATAAGGTTCATCTAACAGTGAACAGAGATGCTGGATACGGGCTGGTAGTGCTTTATATCGGAGTCCTGGAGATCCCAGTGTGTGTTCTGCTTTTGGTCCAACTACCTCAGAGGAATCAACTGTGCTTAATGGAGTTTCTAATTGTCTGCCCTGAATTTGAGAGCCGCTCCAGCTGAAACTACTGGAGATCCTACGTACTGCAGGAGACAGGAGGTGTTGCTTTCGTCTCCCAGTTAAACCGCATTTTGTCTCGCTCTGAAAATACTGGAGGATGTATTTTTAATGACTTTGGAGATGCAGTTATGTTATGAATGAACGGCAGCAGCAATGCAGTGAACTGCTGAGACATGACTAGAGGACATGGCAGGCCTCTTAGGCTTAGTGCCAAAGGCTGTTGAGTGCTGGTTGTGTATGAGCATGTGTGTGTGTGTGTGTGTCATTGACACTACAGTCAGTAAGTGTAGTATGTTTTATAGTGGACATATGGCAAAGTAAGTCACTTTCAAAAGTAATGCTTGTTTTCCCAGGTGGGGGGAAACTAAAATAGTTAAAGCCAAAGTGGAGTTTGGGGACTTCCAGGGGTCCTCCACAGGCCCCTCAAAATAAGGGGAAGTTTCATTTCACCAACAGAACTTAAGGAATAACAAGGGAGATTTTTCACGTGTTTCAACTATCCAGTGAGAGCAGAGACAGCTGGGTAGTTTTAAAGTGGGATTTAACTCTGTCTTGTCAAGTGGAAGTTGACAAGACAGACAAAATGGAATCAATTTGGAGTCCTGGTTTTATGTAAAATCTATTGAAAAGGTGAAAACTTTTTGGAGCCCCATGCCCTGGAGCAGGTAGCGCCGCTGTGGAGCTCTCCGCGGTGCTGAACCACGCTGCTCGCTCCCGGGGGGGCCCAGCCCCCCCCCCCCCCCCGAAGTTTAATGACTTGATCCCTGCATTGTCCATTTTTTTTATTATTATTTATTTATCTGTTTTTTTTTTTGTTTTGTTTTTTTTTGGCCCGCTTCGGATGCAGCACTGGAACGCGCTCGTCCTCCAAATACAGCTCGGTCTGGTGAAGTACCCGGAGCCCGGAGCCCGGAGCCCTGCCTCCGGAGCGGTGCGGCTGGACGCTGACCCGCCGGCAGACATCCAGCCGCACGCACAGCCCGGGACGGGACGCGAGGGTGCACCAAGCAGAGGCTCCCTCCACTGCGGACTCGGAAGACGGGTTACTCACACACTCGAGCGGCCAATGAGACCGCTCAGCACCCCCCCTCTCTCCCCCCACCCCCCCCAACCCCCCTCCAACATCTACCCTTTTTTTTTTCTTTTTTTTTTTTCCAGCATCACTCAAGAGAGAAAGCATGCAAAGCAAAGGCAGCCATGGAGCCTATGGTGCTAGGGTTTTTTTTTTTGTTTGCGTCTCTCTCACCGTCGGTGATAGTGGTCGACTTCGATCGTTGTCCACAGAAACACTGCAGCATATGCGCTCCTTTCTGAAGGAATGGCCTCAGAATCCTCATTGATTTGGGTTGGTGGGGAGCCCTCCTCAATCCAAACAATCGGACAACGCTATCACAACACAGCAGGGTCAGGCAGCATAGCGTAGCCGGCCAGCCTCTCTCTCTCTCTCTCTCTCTCCCTCTCTCTTTCTCTCTCTCTCTCTCTCTCTCTCTCTACAGGCTCACAGCAGCCCTCAAAACGCCGGAAGGGCACAGTCTGCAGGACAAATTACGCTAAAACGAGGCATCTTGAGTGATCCCCCCTCTCTCTCTGTCTCTCTGTCTCTCTCCCTCTCTCCTTCTCTCTCTCCAGCCCTCTCTCTCTCTCTCTCTCTCTCTCTCCTCTCCTAGTCCACCGACGGTCATTCGCGTTCACGGCACACTCCTCTTCCGCCACGGCAGGCAACGCAAGGACGTTACAATGTGCTCTTAATTGTACATCCCCCCCTCACCCCCCCCCCCCCAGTCTCCGCGTCTTCACCGGCAGCGGACGTAATAGCAGGAAAGGAGAGAGAGAGGGGGGGGGGGGGGAGAAAGAGAGAGAGAGAGCATGCAAGCCAAAGTTAAACTGCAGGGGTAAGTGGCAGGCCGGCCGCGAGTGAGGTAATGCGGAGCTGACGGCTGAGGCGATGATGCATGATCCGGCTACGGCTGCACAGATGCTGGAGCCCAAGAGCCAACATTTTATTCTTTTTCTTTTTCTTTTTCTTTTTTTTTTTTTTTTACGAGCGGACGGCGCAGGTCCTGCGTCAGCTGCAGCCAGCCCCGCCGCTTTGAAGACAAAAAAGGTGTTTCACCTTACAGAGAAGTTCACGCCTCATACCAAAAGAGGGTCTTAACGGGCAGAGGGAGGAAAGGACAGGACACGTTGACTTTATCTGGGGATGCAGAGCCACGACGCCAGGGCTCGTGATATGTGCGGTAACGTGTGAGTGCACCATCCTTGTCCTGTGCAAGGCAAAGGATCACTTGTTGACAGTGACAGGCCTTACAGCGCAGATCAGAGCAAGTGGCCTTTACTCAAGTAAAACTAGCAGTACCACAATGCAGAAATACAGAAAGTAAAAGTCCTGCATTGAGCATTTTATTTAAGTAAAACTAAACTTAAAGTATCATCCGTAAAGGTATTCAATGCAGAGAAATAGCCCCTATGAGTGTTATAGTACTATAAATTATTGTTATTGATGAATCAATGTACAAGTAGCATTTTATTGTTGTAGTTGGTCAAGGTGGAGCTAACTGTAACTCTTGTATATAGTGTTGAGTTGTTTAATCTGCAACAGTACATTATAATGTAGCCTACAACATCATGACATGTTTTGTATATACAATCTTACATTGTAAAGTATCTAAAGGTGTGTAGTAACTGTAGCTGAGTAAAAAGTAATGTATTTTCCTCTGAATTGTAGTTAAGTATAAGGTAAATTAAAATCGAAATACTCAAATGAAGTACAAGCACTTCAAAATTCAAATACTTAGTTACATCCCACCACTGTTTGTTGTACCTATAACTCTACTACAGCACTTAAAAAAATGTTAAAAAGTACTTCACAACAAAATAAGGAATCAAATGATTAAGTAGACGGGGTAGTAACATGTACAAGAGCAACAAAATACAATTAAAATAAAGATATCAAGCTTTATTTCACCATGAATAGCACTTTATCTAATGAGTGATCATTTGAGGACCTGTGACAATCTTAGTTACCATGTGAAAGTAATACATCAGTTTGATCTCACAGCATTAACTGGTTATGTTATAAAGTATGCCTCAATACTCTTTTTACTTGAATGGGAACAACAATAAGATCCAAATTTATAAAGTCCTTCCTATTAATATATTCAAAAGATAATTATTTTATGGTTTACTAACCATGATCTTAAAGCCAAAATTCTAAATCTCACTAAGCAATTTGGCCCAGGATGACCAGCCTTGCACTGAGATGTCAGAAAATCAAAACTATGTGCAACTTTCTACTCTAGGGGGTGCCATAACATAAAGCACTCAGACTAAAATAAAATGCAGAGACTGAGATTTGACCATGAAGCAGAGAAAGGAAGAGAGAGAATGAGACATCACTAGTCTTTAAAAAAATTCAGATTTACTAAAGATAAAACACAAATGTTTAGTTTGCTGTGTGCCCAGACATTGCTGTACTCGGGGCTGTGTTGTGGACAAAGACACCCACACAACCTGTACTGCAGCATTCATTTGACACAATGCTGCATTTAAAGCATTTTACTGTAAATCTAATAGGTTTTCAACATTACTCTTTGTTGTGCTCATATAACCTTGCACCATGAGGACAACAAATTATATGGCAGCAACTACCTTGGGATCATACCCTCACAATGTATAATATATACAATGTACATAAAAGGACATTTTGGGTCAGCAAAATGCCTCAACAACAGCATCCATGCAAATAAGGAAAGGTCAGGGAGGAGTAAAGAGAGACTATGTGGAGGGAAGGAGGGAGGGAGGGAGCTGGCATCAGACCCAGAGTCACAAATATGGTGATGGTGCTATATATCCAGCTCCCACTATACTGTCCTACTGCAGAGCCAATCACCACTATATGCAGAGAGAGCAAGAGGAGGAAAAAAAGAGAAAAATGGGTCTATAGCACAGAGGGCACATAAAAATGCAATAAAATCAACAAAAATGACAGATTTAAGACCAAAACATTGACCTGAATGTCGACATGAACTGATCCAATAACCAAATAAAGTGTTTACTGGCTTTAATCTGGCACGCAGACTGCAAAACTTAATTGAACTTTATAGCATTTATGTACAGTGTGTTTTTGTGTATGTATATTTATAGGATAATTACCTGCAGTCAATTAAAACCAAGTCCTTTACAATGACTGCAAAACAACAGAGAAACACAATTACACATGTAAAGGAGGCCTTAAGATACAGATACTGATTAAAGTGTGATGGAATGATTTGTTCATTTATCTGATCTCCACTCAATGAAATTAGATGATTACCAAAGCAAATAAGCCCTGATCTGTGTCTTGTTATTAATATAAGATACTGTACACTGGCAGAAAGGTTATAGCACTATGCTCTTTAAAGACTGCAGACTATCCTCTCCAGGTCTCAAATACCTGATAATCATTGCCACACCAAATATAACAGGAAAATTGTATATATGTGTATTTATGTTTATGTTGGTGTATGTAGCCTGAGAGTCTAGGGCCAGGACGAAAGAAACTTGTCTTCAATCACTGCTACTCATTGCTTTGAGTGCAAAGAAATAACTGAAGGTGACTGAGATGAGTGTATAGATATTGTATCTGCTCCTCACTTCTGTCATCTGAATTGTGGTGGCTGGGCAGCATGAGCACAAAGAGACATTTTAGTAAGAAAATCGACCTTAAACAATAAAAGTGAAGGGAGCCAAAATACGATTTCTCTCCACGTGTCTTAACTCTACCTTGTCTAAAAAAGACGTGTCCTACCTGTATTTAGCAAACTCAGGTCTGCCTGTGATGACACTGTGGAAAGATGCAAGACAAGCCATCTCTCATTTCACCTTCCTATATACAGTATGTCAACAGAAGTGAGGTTAAAATGTTCACCTTGTGAGGTGATACCAGCATCGAATGGAACTGCAATCGAAATGTATTGTGTGGAAATGTATTGCAATTGTGCTAGTCAAACATTAAAGGAAAAAACAAATGTCCAAGAGTCCAGTTCAGAAAAGTAACTGCAAAAAAATTTAATCTATATGTTCGTTTCTTCCAGATCCTTTCATATGAAGGAAAAAAACGTGTCTGCTTTTAGATTAATAGTTCGGTTTAATTTATTGCTGTTTAATTTTGGTTGTTTGTTTCTGCAGTAGGAAGCAAACCTACTGTGTTTCAAAAATACTTAACCTCAAACTATTCAACCCAACAAATGCTTTGATGGCTCCATCATTACGAATTCATGTTGTGCGGCCAAGCATTGATCGAACATCATAACACAGAAATATGTTTAAAACAAAGCACAATGCAGCCATTAAAATGACTCAATGTAACACAGCTTCAAATAAGCATTAAAATGAGCAGGCACTCTATACACAATCTATAGTACTGTGAATTTGTCCAACACGCCGGAAACGTTTTTTATCTGACATTAAATTTAAAAGGGAAAAATTAAACACAGCATATATTGTTAAAAAACTGTTCAAACTAATCCAAGAGTAAAATTACTGGGAGGATGACTCAGTTGTTTGTAAGTGTTTACAGCAGAGCTGCCCACAGTGGGGCATGTTGGATGAGAAAAACAGATCATCAAAATCATATAAAAAAGCCTCTTACTCATTTAAATCCTGATATATAAGAGTTGTGTTATGCAAAATATTCTGACTAGAGTACTGGTTTAGAGTGGCATTAAATATTTGGGTTTTAATTTTTCCAGAATTGTATTGTTTACTGTTCACCATTAAGTACTTTAAAGGTGCCGTACTTATTATTATTATAATAAGTGTTATTGCATGGCTTAGCCCATTTACCAAAATTCATATATATATTTAACATTACTTAAGTCTTGAAAACTTGCTTGAGTTAGAATCCATCAAAATAAACATCAGGTGTGTTTGTGTTTTATTGTTGTGTGGTAATGCAGTGCAAACTTTTCGATACATACAACTACATTGCCTTGCACCAATATATTTGACAAAAACATGCAGACATAACCATCTACCATAACCAATATGTTTCAACAACAAAAATTCTGTATTGAGATTATTGTAAACCAGAAATGGACTCAAAGTGTAAAAATGTAATACCGCACCACTGTATTGGAAAATGGTCAGCAATGTTAAGTATATGTCATTTGGTTGGAGCTAAAACATGGATGGTTCTTTGAAATGCAACAAACAAGTACAACAGCCATAGGAGAGATGGAAGAAGAAGACCTTTGATTCGGTAGAAGCGAGTAAGACAAACATACACTGTGTACAACAGCACGGAGTCACTGCTGATGGTAACTACCATTTGCTGAAATGTCAGAAAGCTTTCTCATATTCTGCAAAGCTACAGAAAGATCTGTGCTGCCAAAACCAGCAGCATTGCAAAATTGTTAATGGTTGCATTAAAAAGCTGCCAAAAATCTCTTGCAAAATGACAAGTGTGCAAACTTGAGGTTTGGGAATCCGAGTAAAACAAGACAGCAACAAGATACTTGTCACAGATAACATATCAGCATCACAAAATAAAGACGCAACTAGCCTTTTCTCTTCTTATATATATGGCAACAGGAGGATTCTATTGTGATTTGTTTTTTCAGTGGGCCTGCTGTGTAGTCCACAACTGTGTGTATTTTTTAATGGGGCATGTGTGCAGAAATCACTTATAATTGAGTATATTGTTTCCTGCTTTGTGATGACATGTCTTAGGAACAACTAGCACAGCAAATTACACCCAGCGATCCAAAGCTTCAGATGATTTCCAAAATGTTGAGATTGTAGCTCTCACTGTGATGAAGATTTGTCATGTACAATTTAATGAAAGAAAGAGTAGGCTAAGGAAAATACAGAGAAAGGGGGGGAAAGAAGGAGCATTTTAAATAATGCAATAGTCAAGACTGCAAATATGTGGGGAATAAGAAATGAGAGGTTAAGATTGCTGTCGTGGGCATGACAGAGAAACGGGATTTAAAAATGAGGAGAGTCAGAGGTGGTACAGAGACGTGAAAAATGAATCTGCGGCAGCACTAAACGGCTGTATTTGTAAAGAGCTTCTCCTCCTTTCTTAAAGTGGAGTGCACAAGGAAGACACCTGGGTCGGGGAGGAATACCACATTCAACAGAACACAGAAATGCTGACAGAAATTTGCTTTATCAAGACTTATGGTGTGTGTACAGCATGAAGGGACGCATTAACCTGCTTGGGGACTCCGGGGGCCTCTATGAAACCTCCGGTCCTCCCTCTCTCACTGTGCACTGTGTTCAGCATTTCCATTCTGGATTATTACATAACCCCAGGTTTGATGTGTGGTAATTTAATCAAACACAAATTAGTTAATTTAGGAAATGTACCATGTAAACAAAGTATAAGTATCGCCTTAGAACAAGTGGTGCATATTCCCAAACAAAATTATTTTGAATCAAATTCTCACAAGTTACACAGTGAACCTGGATTTTTGGGGTCCCAGAGCGGTTGCCTGCTTTGCCAGTTGGTAGTTCTGCTTTTAGTTAAACTTTGAAAACTTTATTAATCCCCAGAGGGGGAACTAGTTTGGTCACCCATGCACAAATAACAGAAGAAACCAGTCGGATAACAGCAGACAAATATGAAAACACTGCCAAAATAACAGTAAGACACAAACTAACAAATATTCCAAGAGGACATTAGTGTAGCTGAAGAACCCGCCACACCACTAAGTAAAAAAATACATTTGATCCAGTCAATTGGTTAATAAATAAAAAGCCAAACACAAACACTGAGTGAGAATCACAAAAATACAGCAGAAACAGAGCAAACTGTTAAAGGAAGATGCCTCATACTGTAAATTCAGACTGACATACTGTATTGAGCAAGTACTACCTTTTTATTATGGATATCAGTCACCGCTTGTATGACCAATTTAACTGATTCATCTGATTTGTATTGCCATAATTGACCTGGACTTATTTATATTTTACATGTTTCCACAGTTTAAGTGCACACAAAAAAGTTCTACTGAACGGATACAAAAGATCACATGAATCATAATGTTGCACTCCGCTTCTCCTGGAATACAACACAAGGACGCAAACACTGCGCTGGAACTATTAGCAGCGATAGAGGATAGACATTATGCATGACAGTAAAGCATAAAGCATTTCATATTTGTGGCAGTGAACAATTCAGTTTGTGGGATCAATGGATGAGGCCATAAACTCAGCAGATCCCAAAGTGGATTCAAGAAAGGTGAAAGTTAGGTTTATAGCCTAGAGGATGTAGGTGAAATGCAGCCTGTACACAAGACAGGAGCCCCCTGCCCAGTTACCCTGAAATACTGTACACCCCATGAGTTTGGGGATTTTTCTTTATTGTAAACCCTGTATAAAACAGATCAGGGTGACCATAAGCTTGAAGGTTACCCTACTTAAACAAGGGCACTCTGTCCCTCCTCCAAATATATCTTTAGAGGCCAAAGTGCCTGTTTTGTGCTTTAACTTAATGCCACAAAACACTGCAACCACAACACACACACCCCTTGATGTTGTTTGCAGTGAGTTAGGCGTTTTAAGCTGTGTTTCACCGTTGGGCAGCATCTGGTGTTTCATGCAGCAGACTCCTATATATCCCTACAGCTCTAAAATAACGGACCCTCACAGCGCATTACTGGCGGGGTTGAAAAGCCTTGTCAACAACCACGCATGCTGATCGTTGAGGCCACACCGCCGCTGCACAGGGAACAGCAGCACATTCATCTCACCGGGGGGAGAAAAAAAAAAAAGTGGAGAGTCAGCGTGTTTTTTTTTTTTTTGTTTTTTTTTGTCTAAATCAGCTGACAGCCCCGATGGAGTGACTGAAAGCTCCGGCAGAGTGACTGCAGCCGTTTACCGTGCGCTTCACTGGTGTAATGCAGCCCTAATATTTGCACAACTTGTATTCCATAACCAATTTAGATGTCTTTCGATACACTGCGGACTAATAGCGTTGATGGATACTACAAACTAGTGGAGGAGAAGCCGGGCTCCAGCAGCAGCAGCAGCACCGCGCTGCAGCACTGAAGCATGTGGTGATCTGCGGTCGGTTAACGCACACAGTGCCCGCGGGCCTTTTTCTCCGCATCCTCTCGGGTCAAAACTTCTAGCTCAGAATTTGTAAAGTGCATCCCCGCTCTACCGCACGGGGTGTTCCGCTGCGCGAAACTGCCACGGTAACAAAGTTAACGAGAGGCTCCTTTCCGTCCCGCAGCCCGTGCTCCAGGAATCCACACAGAGAAGCAGCGCTACGTCCCCAATATATATATATATATATATATATATATTTATATAATATTATACAAAATTCGCTCATAACTTATTCATATGCAAGCACGTGGAAGTTTCTTACCGGCGTTTTTATCACCCATGTCCCCTTGCGGTGCAGAAGTTGAGGATACTGCCGACGTAGGCTGAGGGGGAATGCGCCGGGAGCTGGTGCGCGCTCGCTTCTTCAGCCGGGACAGCCGAGCTGAGGAGGTGGTGGTGGGGGGTGTGAGGTGGTGGTGGTGGGGTGTGGGGGGGTGCAGGCTGCTCGATCCAACTGATAGATGACAGAGCGAGGCTCCTTCTGGGACTCCCCCTGACACGCGCGGCCAGCTCGCTCCTCGTGCTTGCCCCTCGGTGTTTGCAAGAGTTTGTGGGTGAGGTGGAGTGAGAGCTCAGGTGAAGAGTGAGGGAGGGCTGGGATTATATGTGTGTGTGTGTGTGTGTGTGTGTGTGTGTGTGTGTGCGTGTGTGTGTGTGTGTGTGTTTTGCAGGGGAGAGCAGATGCAGGGTGAGCATTGTGCCTCGACGCAGGAGTACAGTAGGTGTTTCTGGTCAGGAGCTTTTTCTTTCACTGTTGTGCTGAAACACTTTCCTTTTTGCAAACCAAGGTGCTCAGAAAAGCTGTTTTCTATTCAAAATTCCCTCCGTTTAAATGTGGTTTTGGAACTCTTTAGATTGCTTTTTCGGTTTTGTTTAACAGAGCCAATAAGCACAGTTTAGAATCACTGTGATCAAGCAATGAATGAGAAAATATTCGTACATAGGCCTATATATGATTGATTGTATGAATGAATGAATGAAGTTCTTATTATTGTGCCATGCAGACTAAACCCACCACAAATGCAAACAAGCCAGAGAGAGATTTTCAGACTTCAGAAATCTGAATGAATACTAATTCAGTATTCCAGCTTGCCTGTTTTACTTGGCTTTTTAGACAAAATTAGCAACTCAAACACATCAAAATCGAACAGCTATAGATACTGTCATCATCTGTACACCTGTGAGTACACTTTTCCATGTATTTTATTTCTTACATTTAACCATTCTCTGCTACATTACCAGTAAATAATTTCCACCTACAGAGGTGAGCTCCGTCCTCACACACCTGCTGACCGCATACTGTACCATGTTGCTTTACAAAGGCAGATGATATTTTGCTGAGAGACATCAATATTTAATGAATGAATCCCAAATCAATAGTTGTGTCCTGAGCATCTGACTCTTTATTGTGCCTGTTATTTGATTATACTGCAGCAGAATTCTGATAGACATTGTTTACAGTTCATACAAAGACTGCACTGTGCATTCAGAATGAGCTGGCTGTTCCAGCGTAATGGGTTTGTGCAAAAAGCTCTTGAGAAACTTGCTCGTGTTGTGTAATCAAATCAATGTGAACTGCCGGGGCAGATATGTACACAAAGGTACAATGTGCGCATAAGAGTGTGCTGCTCTCACATTTTTTGAAATACTCTCAATCAATTAGGATAGCGAGAGGTTGATGCTGTCATGCTGTGTGCTGTGCTCTGTGGTATTTTGGGTAAAATAAATACCAGGACTATGCAGTGGTCCCACTCAGTGTCCAAATACACAGCTAAATAGTGTAAATCAGCTGTGGACTGCTTCCCAGAGACTACCACAATCACACACTGACCACCAAGTCTCTAAATCTATGCCGGAAAAAACTGAAACCAGTCACAGTGTGGTATTATCTATCTGGCCATTGATCAGTGTCTTAGAAAGCTCCCCGTCAGCACTCGGATGGGACGCTATGATAACAGCTAGAGTTTCCTCTGATGGTATAAAAAGACTGTGCTGCAAGTATAAGATGTTTCTAGCCTTTGGGCTGAAATAGAAGCCTCAAGGCCAAATGACGTTAGGCATCACGCGTCTGCCTGCGGATCCAGATCACTGTGCAAATATGAGGAGCTGAACGTCAGAGCTGCTTTATTATTCACTCTATCTGGACATATTTGCAGTAAGAAGAATGAGTGTCCTACATGAATGACAAGTTGTTCTGATTTTAGACATCACACTTCCTGTCACATGACCATGGGCCTTGCTGCCCCTTTGCCGACATAGGCGAATCCTGGCTGGCGTCGGTTCACAGCAAATCGATAAGGGGACCTGAAAAAGGACACCTCTGCAGGGGGGAAAAAATGTACTGCATTGATCAGAAAGGGACCTATAGTCCTCTACAGCTTCAGAAAGAGATGAATGTGTTTGTGTGAGGGTTGTGTTGTTGCATAGCACAGCTCTTTTACCAAAATCCAAATCACATACTGCTTTTACCTAAGTTAACTTCTGCGGACACTTAAATATTTATGATTATCACCCTCTTTTCGTCCACTCTCCTCCCTTTTTCTGTTTCTCTCTATGGCCTCCCCACCTCAGTCTGCCCTGTGCTCACTCCTATCACTGTCATCCCTCCCTTCCCTTCTCTGCTCTCTCCTCCTCTCCCACATCTCCCTGTCCTCTCCTGCCCCAGACCTGCCCCTGTAGGATATCATTTAACTTGGCAGTGTGTCCTTGGGTCCACACAGTGGCAAAGGCATATTGCTCTCCTTTCTTTGTGCACTGTATCTTTGCCCTGAAACCTCTACACCCCCACTTTTCTGTATGACCATATAATTTTCACAGAATTGTATAGATTGTATTATAATGTCCCTGTGGGATACATTGCCTGTCTGGTTAAGATTAATTACCTACCTACTCCTAAACTTCTTTTATTCTTTTCTAGCTGTATTACAGCATTTCTCTCTGCAATAATGTCTGTAGCTAATGTAGCCCAAGTGCAGATATTGCATTGGAGGAGAGCCCTAGTTCCTCTGCGGACACTGCAGTGCAGCCTTCTCTGTAAATTCTACCATCTTCACCTATTTCTGGAATCATTGGCAAGCTTGTGAGAAGTTTGTGCAACTTGTCCAGATGCCAATAGCAACACCTAGTGCCATCAATATTGTTCAGCTACTGTCCAAGGCTTCCCCTAATTTGTTTTGTTTTGTTTTGATGAAAATACATTTCAGTGGGTTTGCCAAATGTTTTAATCAGAAGACGAAAAAGAGTCATTAATTATGTTTTTATTAATATTTCGACATTCCAAAGAATACATCATAAATCAACACATGCTTTCCTACGGTGCTCTCACTGCCTCTGCCTTCTTATTATCATCTGTGCTCAAAACTTTTAAATTCATTTTTACGTCCTTTATTTCTGTTTGAAAATGTATCTGCAGTGGTGGAATAAGTATTTGGATCTTTTACTTATGTAAAAGTAACAATTCAACAGTGGAAAAATGTTACAAGTAAAAGTCTGAACTGTTCCTTTCAGAGTGTGGTATTATTATATTACAATATTAGATTGCATGAATGTGTAATTTTAACAACTCTATATAGTTAGTGGTAGTTTTATCTATAACAACAGACCTTTTTCACAGTAGACATTTTGACTTGTCATAGTAGGAAAAGCACAGGTTTTAAGAGAGTGCATAATAACAATGATGATGGTTGGTCTTTGTTCTATGTTCTATTAAAGTGATCCAGTAAGTCATAACAGTGTGACAGTACGCCAGCATGCACAATACCAATAGAGCCCAGTTCTGCTCGAGGTTTCTACCTGTTAAAAGGGAGTTTTTCCTCGCCACTGTCGCCAAGTGTTTGCTCATGGTGGGAACTGTTGGGTCTCTGTAAATAATATTTGAAAGAGTATGGTCTAGACCTACTCTATGTGAAGTGTCTTGAGATAAGTTTTGTTATGATTTGGCGCTATACAAATACAATTGACTTGACTTGACAACAGCAGGACCCTGAAACCAAAGCTGCTAAATTGAATTCAGCCATTAATAATTTCCTTAGTTACACCTGTGTTTTTTCTGTCATAAATGTGTACTGTGAATAAAGCATATGTGTTATATTTAACCTTATTGATCATTCATATTATTGTTACAGGTATAAAAACCTTATCTGCATAGTCACAGGCTGTAAAAAGGGCAATGTTTCCCTCTAAAATGTAGTGGAGCGGAAGTATAAAATGGCAGAAAATGGAAAGACTCAATTTAGCACCTTGAAACTTTATTTAAGTTCATTACTTCAGTAAATGTACTTTCCACCACTGTGACTTTACTGGCTAGACCTCTCCTGTCTGACAAATCTGTACTTTAATACGCCACTAGAGGGAAGTGAAGTGCTACCTGTGGAAAAACAAAAAAACATGTTGTAGTTCCTGCACAACTCAGAGGCCTACACTTTCTGCTGCATTCAAGTCCTCGCAACTATCATTTCAGAATCAGAAGCAGTTTTATTGGCTCAGCATACTTAAACATACAAGGAATTTGACTCTTTTGTTTATAACTAGGTCTCAGTGTACTTACCATAGACTGTATAAAAGAAACGTGCACACAGTGAACAGAAAATGGACAATAACATGCAGGATCTAGCCTAAATATAGGCCTAGGTCACATTTTTAGGACTACTGTTACCTGTGTGCACACACAATTAACCAAATAAATAGATAACGATATACTTTTACTTGCACCTAATATAAACAACCTCCCGCCTCCCTCCCCCCTTCCAAAAAAAAAAAGGAGCTACTCTTTGTTACACCAAGAGCTCCAGAGTGGAAGTCAAAAGTCGGAGCCTTTAGACGAGTCCCTGAACGCGGCAGTGGCTCCGGGCGGGCGGTGGGAGGAGCTTGAGCCAGGAGGTCATCACAAACATGGCGTGGAGAGGATGTGTAATCAGATGGGCTAGAACAGAGTTGGTGAGATCCAGCAACACTGCTTCACGAAGCTCCAGGTGAGCACACGCGGAGATGCTCAGCTCGAAGGAGGAAACAGGGACAACACTGACAGGACGCGTGTGTGTGTGTGTGTGTGTGTGTGTGTGTGTGTGTGTGTGTGTGTGATTACCTAACTGTTCCGACTGTCATTGTGAAGAGATCCACGGGGAGCTGAAGACGACTGCTGCATTTGTTTGTTATTTGTTCACAGTAAACAAAGCAAGACCGGCCCGGCTCGGCTCGTGTTGTCTGTCTGTCTGTCGGGGCTGTAATGTTCCGCTCTGCCTACATTAACTGTGTCATTAACTCTATTAAATCTCTGGCATATCAAATACACAGCTGCAGATAGAGTCAGTGTGAAGTTAGGTCAAAACACGAGGGTGTTGGTCATAGTAACATTGTGCAATATAATACAATGTAACGATTATATACTTATATAAATCGATTAATTGATTGAAGGAAATTAATCAGCAACTGCTTCGAGAACAGAGTGGTTAATCGTGGTTAAAAGTCATTTTTTCCTGCTAAACAGACACATTTCCTTGGTTCCACTTCCAGCTTCTCAGTTGTGATGGTTTGATGCTTTTCTTTGTCTTATGCAATAGTAAACTATACTTTGGGGTTTTAGATAAAGTCAGACAAAACAAGCAATTCGAAGACGTCACCATGGGCTTTAGGAAATTGTGACCGGCCCTTTCACTATTTATGACATTTCACATACCAGTTAAACAAGTAAACGATCGTGAAAATAGTTATTAGGTGCAAACCTTACAAACAACATTATAGAACAACAACCAACAAATTGTCATAGAGTGGAAATGTTACGAGCTACACAATTTTCTCGACAGGGATGTTTGGTATTAATACTTCTCCTGTGTCTTCACGTTTTTTTTTTTTTTGCCAGACTGAACCCCTGCAACCAACAGAGGTGCGGTTTCCGTCAGGAAGCCAAAAGGCCAGATACAAAGAAAGGAAATGTCACCCAAGAAACAAACGTCTCACCACCTGGGGCTGGCACACCAGGAGGCCCCCCACCTCCTCCCAAAGTCCCCAGGCCGAGACTTTTCAAGCCGCTGATGTTCACAGTAGGGGTAGGTCCTTTTTTTTTTTTTTTTTTTTACAAGAATGAGAAAAAAGATGCGTGTAGTACTGAGGTTCGGGACAGTGTGATGGGTCTGGTTGTTGTCTGACTCCATGCCAGTTTACAGGCTGCTCCTTTGGTGCCGCTGCCATCCTGCAATATGAGACCCTGAAGTCAAGGGTTCAGTCTGCAAAAGATGAAGAGGAATCAGAAAAGGGTTTACAGGTGAGGTTTTGATGAAACAAGACTGTTGGCTCTCTCCTCCACTTCCGTCCGCGTATGTAACAAACGTATCCAATAGGCTGCTGACAGTGAGCCGTTCATATATCACCAGGGGTCCCAGGACATGGCGCACTGGCATGACTGGTGGAACCAGCTGTCAGGCTTCCAGCGACAGCTCATCCTCCTGATGTCCCTGGTGGATGACTTCTGGAGCAGCCTCACAGAGGGACAGAGGACTGCCACTGGTAACTTGTTTTTGCAGACACAGACACATTTTGTCCCCTTGTGTCTCCACATTTAATGGCTAGCAGCAGCAACTTTACACGTGTTTAGTATAATCCCACATTTCTTGATACTCAGTTGCTTTCCTCTTCACCGTTTTCCAGGTATCATTGCAGTAAATGCTGTAGTCCTGTGTTGCTGGCGGATTCCTTCAATGCAAAGAAGCATGATTAAGTACTTCACATCCAACCCAGCCTCCAGTGAGTATACATGTTCTACCATTTTTGGGGGAATATTAAATAAATAATACAAAGTGCTCAAAAGGACATGAGGGCAATCATTTTTTTTGTATTTGTAGTTGGATCCACTGGCCATGATCAAGTTCTCTTCTGTGATTTCCAAGCACATGTTTAGTGTTTCTGTCCATTTCTCTCTTCCCCCACCAGAAACACGGTGCCTTCCCATGGTCCTGTCTTCCTTCAGCCACTACTCCATTATCCACATGGTGGCTAACATGTATGTCCTGTGGACATTCTCTTCGGGAATTGTCTCCCTCTTAGGGAAAGAGCAATTCATTGCAGTTTACCTGTCTGCCGGTGAGTCAAATAAAGAAAAGGGGTCCAATAACATTTAACTGAATATAAATCCAGTATTGAAACAGCATCGAATCTATCAGACTTAAATCTCTTTTAATCTCTTACAGAATCTATTTAGGTTTAGCTTTCAGTCTTTCCAGTAAAACAAGTTATAAATAATAACAATTTGAACCAGTTGGGGGAAAAAAATGCTCATTCTGACAACAAATGAAAGTAAAAAAGGAATGAATGTCGACTGTATTTTGGGACAAGAAAGATTGATATGTCATCATAATGTGTATTTTCAGGTGTGATATCCACTATGGTTAGCTACATGTGTAAAACAGCAACTGGACGTCTCTATCCTTCATTAGGGGCGGTGAGATATTTGCTAAAATCTTCATACAGCTTAACACAAAAGAAGTACAATAATCCTAATGTTTGGACTCATCTTCTGTTTGATCCATAGTCAGGGGCCGTCATGGCAGTACTGGCCGCAGTCTGTACAAAGGTGCCAGAGGCCAAACTAGGCATAATCTTCCTCCCCATGATCACTTTCACAGCAGGAAATGTAAGTGACACTGTGTGTGTGTGTGTGTGTGTGTGCGTGTGCGTGTGCGTGCGTGTGTGTGTGTTTGTTTGTACTGCCAGCCTTGGATCTGCTATGTACGGTTTGAAAAAAGTGTTCTTGTTATGTAGATACACAATTAATTCAAATAGTCTGGTGATTCACACATTTAATAGGGTGTTAACATTCCCGTGTTGTTTTCACCGCAGGCAAGAGATGTAGACTGTGCATGAACAAAACGGACTAAGTCCAGTGTGTATGAGTGAATGTGTAAGTATGCATGTCTGGATGCATGGTAGAAAGATAGTTGTAGCTGGTTTAGTGCAGTACATTGTGTGTAACTTCAGGTTCCTGTCATTGGTCTGTCTGTAGGCTCTGAAAGCGCTCATCGCCATAGATACAGCAGGCCTGGTACTGGGATGGCGGCTGTTGGACCACGCAGCTCACCTCGGCGGAGCCCTCTTTGGAGTGTGAGCGGCCAATGTTCCTTTTACATTGAAAAGAATAATCAAGTGTATTTATGGCTTTCGTAAACCGTGAACAATGTTCTTAAGTCTTTCTTTTATCTTTAAAATACATCAGATGTAGTTAAGAGACAAAAAGTTTGAGGTCTTTGAAACTTCAGCTTTATACTGCTTTCGGTGGCATATATCTTGAAATGGGATGTTATTAGACTTTAAATGTGGTTTGGTAGCATCCTGTCCTGCAGTCACTACATTTTAACCGTCTTCCTGTATCTTGTCTTACAGATGGTATGTGGCATATGGTCACAAACTGATTTGGAGGAAGCGGGAGCCTCTTGTGAAGCTGTGGCATGATGTGCGTTCTCCAGGTATCGGCGGATCCAGGCCAGGAGGCGGGCCTGGGGCCGGTGGTAGTGGTGGATCTGGACCACAGTGAGACTCTGCAAGGTCTCACGGATCCTTTCTTTAAAGAACTGAGTTACCTCAAAATATGCAAAAAACTTTTATCCACCAAGAGGGAGTCGGATGTTATTGTTTATCAATATAGTTTTTCATTCAAGGTTAGTAATGAGCATAAGCTGATTTAATGGTATGCAGGTTGGACCTCACACCTCATGTTCCAATCCAGATGTTTACTGTGTAGACTGATAACATCTGCTGCCCGACAAGTAACACCTTCAAACTACAAAATGAAAATATCATCACTCTCCTACCTCGTGATAATCCGAAGATGTTTAACCTTTTGCCTTCATGTCAGCTGTTTCCTGTACATATGATTGAAAGCAATTGTAAAATCCTGGACAGAAAAACAAAACAGGGTTGATACAATTCAGTGATTAAATAATTTGCTGAGTTCAATGTAATATACAGTCCTGTGGGCTGCTATTATGTTGCTATTAAAACTGGAGTTTCAACAGAGCTAAACATGCATTTATATTTTTATTTTGGAAAGGGGAGATTCGTCTTCATAGAAACAAGAATGTATCACATAATGTTTGACAAGTGGGAACTTTAAAAAAAAAAAAAGGTGCCAAAAAAATTGCAAAGGACCTTGGTGTAAACTCACCGTGAAGGGATGTTTACTGGTGTGTAGGGTAGCCTTAACCCAAAGGAGCACAGGCTTAAAATAAAATATAGGTCAGAAATAAGATGCATCAATATGTCAGTAATTTTGCTTGGAAGCCCTGAAAAACCCAGGTAGGCTTTTGTAAAACATGTGGAGCAAGGACACAACCCTGGCTTTGGCACCATCACTTGATTCTTCAATCATTCAGTTCATCACCTCTGGTCACGTTTTTCCAGATGTAACTCTCAATAACTGACATAGTAATTATGAACTAATCCACAAATTCTGTTCAGAGAAAACATGTTTGCTTTATTTAACTGAATCACGATACAGTCCTACAAACTTGACATATTTGCACACATTAAAAAAAAAGATTGTCTATGCATGCATAGTACTGTACATAAAGACCATGTGAAAAATTGAGGTAATTGTATTTTACTTTCAGATTCACACTTTGGTGGCGATTCTTTATTGACCAAAGATTACTGAAGCATAACTTATCTTCTTGCATGTATTTTACATTTGTATGGACTGTACACAAGCTCACCATAAAAGTGACACATTCCATAAACAATTTATAGTAGTAAAAAACAATATTTGAAGGAGACAGCATCAGTGATGTACATCAGGGTTACAAACAAGGCAAATTGTCAAGGCAGATCTAAGCCTGACATCTGCTGGCTATAAAATACCACAAAAAAAGGCAGCTTTGGCAACGATAATAAGATAACCTTATCAAATATGAACGTTTTATCAGACTGGGCCATGTGGAGAAAGATCTTTAACTATCCTTGCTGTTGTCCAAATGAAGTCCATGATAGTCCTGCTGATGCCACTGTGAAACTGCCCAGTGTCGTGAAATAAAAAAACACTGAACAGGTAAACACTAAGCAAACAAGCTGAATGTTTTTAGGTAAAAAATTTCAGGCTGTATTTCACCCTTTGCTGAAACACTGCCATATCACTACTGTTTTTTTATGCAACAATTTTCAACAGTGTCTAAAAATTAAATGCCAGTTTTATATGTCTTAAGCTGTAAAACGTTTGTTTGTGTGTTTCTGAATACACATAGTAGATAAATGTTGGTTTCTAGCCACAGATAACATGAGAATATCAGCTGTACACCAGGTGATCAACCTAATGCTGAGCCTAGACTGGTGAGGCGATGCGGTATTAATCAAACACGGACTTACCCGACTGCTACTTGAGTCTGTCTTCTTTCATCTAAACAGTCAGTGATGTGTCAGGTCCTCAGCCTCTACTCTTGTGGTTGGCATAGCTGGGGAAGCCAAACTGGGAGACCATCAAGTTGGAGAAGCAGAGTGGCATGAAGCCATGGATCTGTGTCAGCCTGTTCAGACAGTAAGATCTCTGAAGTAGGTGTTCAGGACGATGCCACATACCCTGGTATCCGCTGCTGGCATCCTTCTCCAGGTTGCGCAGGTCCACGGGTTTGACAAAGACCCCGGAGGGTTTGTTAATGCTGCCTGTAGACTTTGATTGTTTCCTCAAATGCAGAGCTACAGCAAAGTTCATCGCAATGTCGTCACAGTTCTGCGTTTCATCCACCAGCGCGTGCACTGCTCGCGGTTGGTCCTGGAAGAGCTGCAGGTAGCGGCGGTGGAAGAAGGCTGCGCCAATTAAAACCATGGAGTATCTGCAGTGAGTGGATCAAGATAAAAGTATAAAAACACAGCCTTTCATATCAAAGTAATACCAAACAAGCCACAGAATATGATGCAGCATATATGGAGCTTTATAAAATTGTGACAAAAGAACAGTTCAGCTTACTTGTCACCACCAGCTGTTTCTGGGTCCTGCAGTTCAAAGCTGCCGTAACTGTACACTCCTCCCGGTGTTGAGACATGTTTCCGTGGGACAAACCCAACTATCTGGTCTGGAAATTGCTGTGGAACCAAGGGTAAAACTGTTGAAAGTACCACAAAATGCTGATGCCTTTTTATTTACACAATCAATTATCAAGTTAAACCAAAATATGATTCAGATGCAGAATGTTAATCACGCTCCTCTGCACAGTTGTTGAACTTATTACCTTCCAGACAGAGAAGGCAAAGCTGATGTCAGGAACACTGAGCAGGGTGTCGTCGTCCAGCATCAGCACAGCTGAGGATCAGAGCAGAAGTCAAAGTGAGAAAAAAAATGATAAAGCAGACATATACAATATGCATGCTGATGGATATACTGACCATCAGTATCAATCTCAGGGAATGGTTGTAGCCTGTTGCGCATCCGATTGCTCGTCTGCTCCTTGAAGACCAAAGGGACCGCATGAGGCCCCAGAGAGTCCCACAGCTTCAGGGGTGTCCGCTCCGCAACGTTGTTCCAGACTATGACAATCCGCTGCAGGTGAGGCACTGCCTGGTAATGGTTCAAGAGTTTGAGCAAAATGTCAGTGCGGTTGTAGGTCTGGATGACGATGGTAAACCCCCGCTCCTTCTCCGCGCCGCCACCGCGGTGGCCCTCCGCAGGGGTCTCCCTCTGGGAGGTTGCCCGGCGCAGCGCTCCCAGGACGCCGGGGCCCCCCTGGTCCTCAGCTGGGGGCAGCAGAGCTGTCAGGGCTGCACCGACCAGCAGTAGCAGCAGGATTGGCCAAACCAAATGGGTTCGCCGGAGCCCCGTGCGGCAACGTGGGGCCCTGCATCACAGAGGGAGCACAGACATGAAGGGCACAGCAGTTTCAATAGACTCCTCTTAGGCTTATTTCTTTAACTATACATAACGCCATACCTTGAGTTTACCGAGCTGCTTTGTGACAGAGCTAGTTCTTTGCATTTAGCACAGCAGAAGTGGCGTTTTTTTTTTTTTTTTCCCCATAAATCAAAACTCACCTCATTTCCATTGGCACTGCAAACAAACCGCTGGGCTCTACGTGGTCGCCATGTTGCCTAAGTCTTACCAAAGAGCCTTGAAAGCCAAGAGCGCTGACGAGCTGGCATCGGCCGCAACGCGGTAAGAGTGGAGGTCACGGCTCGGAAACGAGCCGCTTTAATAAATGTTGAAATGTTGAAAAAGCTGCAAATTGTTAACAGTATGACTCGAAAATGAGATTTAACTGAGTCTGTGTGTTTTTGTATCTCCGCGTTACAATTGTCGCGCGTCGGTTTTTACTCAATTGAGCGTGCTTCGTACCGTTTGGAGACCGACGCCATCTTTGCCGGGCTACACGTCGTGCCATTTGATTTTCCCGTTGGAGGCGCATCTCCGTCACCCCAGAGATACTAACAGAAAGTCCGACAGTCCACAGCGTTACCGCTCACAGCGACGCTGTAACTGTTTGTAACGGGTATGTACTTGTTTACATTAAGTGCTTGCGAAAGCTGTGGGTAGGCGTTAAGTGTAGCAGATGTGTGATGTCGTTAGTTAAGTTAGTTAAGTTAGTTTTAAGTAGGATACTCGACGGACATGAGCTCCGGACCCGGCGGCATCTTCCTCCTCGGCTCCCCCGGTGTCGGCAGCAGGAGGCCGGTGAGCCACCGCGCACTGAGCCGCTGGGACCGTCAACAAATCACTGTTTGATTGACACCAAAACAATGTTGTTTTTTTCCTGCGTGGTAATACTTTCTGGTATTGTTTTGGAGTGACTGGTTCACATCACATGGAGGTTATTTTTATCAAATAAAATTGAAAAAAATAAATGAATAAAAATATTCATGTAAAATAAAAGAAGCCCTAAAATCCCATATAAAGAGGTGTGTCCTATGCAGCCAGTGTAGTGGTAAACTCTGGTACTAATTTACTAAATAGCACATATTTAGTACATTTCTGTTCATATTCTGTACTGTAAATCATACTTACTTAGCACTAGCACTGTAGTACTTTAAAATACGACACTTATGTATACCCTTGCACCTTGCACTACTTGTCTTGTCTGTACTTGTCTGTAATTGTCTGTACTTGTTACGCACCAATACGCCACAGCAAATTCCTTGTATGTGAAAACCTACTTGGCAATAAACCCAATTCTGATTCTGATTCTACTAAATTAGAATCACTGTGTCACATTACATGGGAGCTATTGAAAAAATATCTATTGTTAAATATTAGAATAAAACAAAATAATCTCTAGAATACCATATAAAGAGGTATGCCCTATGTAGGCTGTGTAGCGATAATTTCTGGCACTGATTTGGAGTCAAATGAAATCAAATCAAATCAAATCAAATCAAATGAAAGAAAAATACATTACTTTCTATTAAAATGTTTCTGTATAATTTTGTAATCATAATTTTAACTAATATTAGGAAGTCAGCATGAAGGTATTGAAATAACAACAAATAAGATTATTATTATTATTTTGATTTTGATTTTTTTTTTTTTGTCAATCAAACAGTCATTTATTGATGGTCCCTAAATCAGCCTCCAGCAGTGAAGTGTAAAGGCTGGAGGTGAGCATCCTCCTCCTGCCAACACAGGCTTAAAAACAATAAGACCAGGAGTGTGCTAGGAGGACACATATGTTCTTTAACGTCAGTCGAGCAAGAAGACAATAAAAAAACTAAACGTAACACCTGTTTGTGTTGCAGGTCGCTCAGCAGTGCTCGGATATGTCTTTGGCATCGGTGCAGAGTTGTCCCGTGGTGCAACTTTCCAACGGTCTGCACATTCCAACATTTGGATTAGGTGCGTTTTGCTTTGGTAATCCTGGACGCGTCCCATGCATAGACTGTATATGGTCTCTGATGCAAACACAAGCACAAGAATGCACACACATGGCACAATGTTTTACACTTATTTTTACCTGCTATGATATGCATGACGTTTTATTTATGTTTTTTTTTAATTAATTTAAGTTAATTCCGTCTGTTCTGTTTTTTGATTGTGAGTTTTCAAAAAAGTGAAATCTGCAGTGGCAGTTTGGTATTAAAAGTCATTTCTCTCTGAATTATACAATATTGCATATATGTATTTATATATATTTTATTTTATAACAATGTTTTGAATATACTGTACATTTATGATCATACAGGGCATTGGCAATACAGTTTCTGAATGTGCCACAAAAAAAAACATAATAAAAAATAAAACATAAACCACCTTTGAATTGAACTGAACAGAAATTGCTTTGGAATGCCTTTATTTGCCTAATATTTTCTCTTTATACCAGGCACATCGCATGATGGCGGATACTCTCATGAAGCCATTGTGTATGCGCTCACTGAGTGTGGCGTGCGCCACATTGACACAGCAAAGCGCTACGGCTGTGAGGAGGAACTGGGTAGAGCTATCAGAGAAAGTGGGATACCACGAAGTGATCTGTGGCTCACCAATAAACTGTGGCCAGGGGACTACGGATACAAAGCTGCCAAGAAGGCCTGCCTTGACTCCTGCTCACAGATGGGGGTGGAATATTTTGGTATGAGTTGTAATTTATAAAGAAATGTTACACAGACACTTCAGGTTTCTGTTTTTATCATTGCAGTACCACCCATCTTCTGTTTGTAACCTGTGGTGGGAGCTGTACCAACTTTCTTTAATAATGGTTGTTCTCTGCTTCTTTATTATAATGGCAGTTTTCATTCCCCAACATTGTATGCAGTTTATTGTCTTCCTATCTTTTGTAGTCTTTCATTAAATAATAACCTGTCTCCATTTTCAGATCTGTACCTGATGCACTGGCCAGAGTCATTGCGACCCGGTTGCTCCAACAGGGAGATGAGAGCTGAGACCTGGAGAGCTTTGGAAGAACTTTATAAAGAAGGTACAGACCACGGAAAATCATATCAGAAAACTGTTGGAAAGTATGCAAAAAGTGACTACAACAAGTATCGTTTTAATATAATAATGACAGAGTGGGGTATTTCATAGAGCATAAGTAGCCCTGTTTGTCACTTTAGGAGTGTGCCGTGCTATCGGAGTGAGCAACTTTCTGATCCACCACCTGGAACAGTTAAAGGAAGACTGTAGTGTCGTACCACATGTTAACCAGGTAGTTTTATCTTTTTTTTTTAAATAATTAGATTGAATGTATTTACTTTGCTCAAAATAGCTTAGGGGCATATAGGACAGGTTTGGGAAAGGATAGACTTGTTTCAGAGATGACATGAACAGTGTAAGAAGAGAAAGAAATATGTACAGTCCGAATACTCTTTTAGTTGTGGTGGCTAGAGTAAATAGTTCCTTCATGAGGGTCCCTATATCAACACTTGCAGTATTTGTAAGTAGTTTACATACATACAATTATATACTTTGAGTACTACCTTTCCCCATGAACTGCTAACAATACAGTTAGGGACTGTATGAAAATTATTGGAATTGAGGGTCAGAAAAGGGGGAGGGTACATTTAGTCTAAATCATTTGTGAGAATGCTGGAGGGTCTTTTAACATTTTCTTCACTATAGTGAGATTTATTATACTGTGAGATTATTCTCCCCTCCCCATCCCAATAGCTTTCATACAGTACCTGAATCTTTTAGACTGCAAGTTACAAATAAACACACATTTAAAGAAATTATTCAATAATAGAATGTGAAATGTGCTCACCAACATGATCCAGGATGTATTATGTAGTGCCTACGTACAGCAACTTGCCTATCATGTATCTTAAAAATGATCTGATCCATCAGGTGGAGTACCATCCTTTCCAGCAGCCCAATAAGCTGATAGAGTACTGTTGTCAGGAGGGAATTGTGTTTGAAGGGTACAGTCCTCTGGCCAAAGGTCAAGTCCTCAGCAACCCAACTGTTCTCCAGATAGCAGAGAAGTATAGACGCACACCTGCTCAGATCTGCATCCGCTGGAGTATTCAGGTAGTCAAATTGCTCAGATATTACCTGCCTTCATTTGAATTGGCCTAACACATGTGTCTCAATGCATTTTTTTTTTTTTTTACCTACAATACTATGAGTTCTCTTCTTTTCCTTAGAATGGAATTGTCACGATACCAAAATCCATCAAAAGGGAGAGGATACAAGAAAACTGTGAAGTGAGTCAGAATTAAATTGGACATGTTTTGCATGATTGCACATTAACCTTCATAAAATCTTTTAACTGTTAAAAATTAAGAAAGTTGTTCTGATGGACCAATCAAGCAGGTATGACGACATGCCAGTTGCCTTGCTCTGCAGACATCACCTTAATGCGACTAAGAAGTCACCGTATCTGACCTGTTGCACACTTGGTTTAACGGAGGTATAATAGAGTTCTGTGAAGAGAGAGATTTCCACAGGTCAGATGGTTTTATTAGAAAGTTAATATCTTCTTTCGTGTACATTATTATGAAGGCTACACAACCAATACATGTGAAACTAATGTAACTAAGAAATAGCATTGGAAAGGTGTCACATCCGAAATGTTCTTTGATATGATTCACATTTGTATTAACGTATAGATTGATTTTTTATTTTTATTTTTTATTTTTGTGAAATTGACATGGTTTCTCTCAGGTGAGCAGGCAAAGAGAAATTCAGAAACCAACTCTAATTTATAATCTCTAATGTCACAGCCATTTATTTATAAACTGATGGATTACAAATGAAAGGAAAAACCAACATGAAGTGTCTTAGTATGAAGTCAGGCCACCATGAGCCTCCAGAACAGCTTCAGTGCTTCTTGCCAAGTCTGTGGAACTCTATTAGAGGGATGAACAGCATTCCTCCACAAGATATTCCCTCATTTATATAAACAACCTTTATTTAATCAGGTAATCTCATTGAGATCGAGATCTCTTTTGCAAGAGAGACCTGACTACAGCAGATAGAAAGAAAACAACCATAGGCAGACATAACAAAAGGACATGCACTAAATCACTAAATAGATTTGAAGATGCACGTTTATATTATATCATTGGATCTTATGGAGATGGTGGTAGAGAGTATTCTCTTACATGTTGGTCCAAAATCTTACATAGGTGTTCAACTGGGTTGGGATCTAGTGACTGTACATGCCCTAGCATTTTATTCACATAATTTTCATAGTCACCAAACCATTCAGTGAACCCTGGTGCAGAGAAGCATGTGCATTTGATATGTTTTTCCACTCTTTTATTCAGGTTTTTCCTTTAATTTGTCCCCTGCCTGTAGGTGTTTGGGTTCCAGCTTGAGGAGTCGGACATGGCTGCTTTGGGAAGATTGCATGATGACAGACGTGTGACTTGGGATCCAACAAACGTGGAGTAATGATATGGGAGAAAAACTCAGAGCTTTGCCTGGAAGGAGACTATATTATGATGTGAAGCTCATTCATCTCAGCTACTTCTTCTGTCAACACACACACAGAAGGACCAAAATATATATATATATATATATATAAACATCTTTAAATACTAAAGCAATGGGGATTGGATTGGAAAAGCAACCCAATCACAGGAGAGAAAAGCATCAAGTGAAGAGAATGTCAGATCTGTAAAAGTGACTGTGAACAACTGTGTAAAATGCAATATACCAGTTTGCAATGATCACATCCAGAAACAAGTAGTTTGTCTAAAATATGTTAAAAATGACAAATAAACACCACAAACTTTCAGTAATTCTTGTGTGGAATCCAGATAGTTTTTTTTTTTTTAATTTAAAATTGTGAAGACAGATTATACCTGTTATTAACAAAATCACTTGATTCTAATACAGGTAGTTTTTTTTTTGCCACTTATGGATAAGTGTATAGGCCAATGATCATCTAAGGTTTAAATTAAACCATCCAGGCAGAATGACTTTCTACGTTTAAATACCGGATAGACTTGGAAAAACTCGAAAACCCAGATTCTTCTGGTTTGACCCCCACCCCATCCAGTATCACTGATCCTGGCACCTCACAGTTTCACAACACCGACGACTTTGAGTTACCTGCAAGCTGTAGAAAAATATTTTTCTAACAAATAATGATATAAAATAAACAAGTTTCACTTTAACAATAAAAACAACTCTGACCCCACCTCTTGTACGATTTTTTTGTTTGCAAGTCAACATGATTGCATAGAAAGCATCTGTAAAGTTGCATGATACCAAGATACCACTTGCAGCAAGGAGTAAAATCCAGACTCAGAAAAACTTGTTAGGCGGAGTGTCCCCAGTGTTTAACTATAGTTTACCTCAAACCAGTTGTTCTGGATCTGACGTCGTATCGTGACGTCCCTCCCTCTTTGTAAGTCCTTGTTGTTTTGCATGGCTATCTGTATGTGCATTTTATAAGCCCTCAAGTCAGAAATGACATTATCATAATGATGTGAGTTTACGCTGGGTGGGGCCCAAGGTAATTTCACAAGCAAGGAACCCCTCTATAAGGAATTCTGTAGTGCAAGTTTTGAGGGTTTTCTGCTGCCGGTTAGGTCACACAGAGAAACCATGTCTTCTGCCCAAGGATGGACTTGTCCTACAGTGAAACTTTCAAACCAGGTGCAAATGCCAATACTTGGAATAGGTGAGTAAAATTGTTAGTGCCTTTGAAACATTATCAGAACAGTACAAGCTTGTTAATAGAAACGTAGCCAGCCAGATGTATGTTCAATTTAAGTAATTGTGGATTATGCAACTACAGATGTACATGTCACCGTCTCACGGCTTTGCAGGATTTAGTAGGTGCAAAGTATAACTTTGTCTGTTTCCTCTCTCTCGAAGGCACATCCCAAGTCGGAGGATTCTCTCAAGATACTGTTCTGTATGCACTCCGTGATTGTGGCATACGCCTTATTGACACATCAAAGTATAATGGCTTTGAGGTACAGCTGTCTGAAGCTATCAGAGAGAGTGCGGTACCCCGAAGTGACCTGTGGATCACCAATAAACTCTGGCCAGAGGACTATGGATATGAAACTGCCAAGAAGGCCTTTCAGAAATCCTGCTCCCAGATGGGGGTGGAATATCTCGGTAAGGAGTGAGGGGATCATCCCCTTTTTATATTTAAAAATGAAGTACCATTTGAACAACATTTTCATATTACTATTATTACCATTTTGTCCTTGTTTATTGGCTGTTTATTTTTCCGCTCCTGCGCCCCCACATCCCTCATCCTTACCTCATCCCTGATTAAGTCATTGTCTGTGCATTTCAGACATCTACATGTTGCACTGGCCCGGCTCAATGCAGCCTGGTCGCTGCAACAGAGAACTGAGAGCTGAGGCCTGGAGGGCTTTGGAAGAACTTCATGAAGAGGGTAAAAATACTATGAAATACAACTTAATAACATATAGATTAGTAGTTGATTTTTTTTTTTTTTTTTTTACCAGGGTTGGCGCAAATGTCTGTTTTAATTGTACTGGGATACACTGGTCATCTTACCAGGTCACAAATCAAAATACTGTATGTGTGACACATTAATTATTTTCTATTAACATCGATCCACAGGGTTGTGTCGTACCATCGGTGTTAGCAACTTTATGATTCACCACCTTGAACAGTTAAAGCAGGACTGCACTGTGGTGCCACATGTCAATCAAGTAAGTATTTCACAAAGCAATAGCAGGACAAAAATATGTTCCCTTTAAAACTAAGCCCAGAGAGTCAGAGATGACTCTTGTCTGAAAGGGGAGAGACTTGGTTATGACAGAATTTGGGTCACAAGCATTGTTATATAAACTATAAACTAATAATATCGTCTACAATCAGGTGGAGTACCATCCTTTCCAGCAGCCCAATAAGCTGATAGAGTACTGCCGTCAGGAGGGTATCGCGTTTCAGGGGTACTGCCCTCTGGCCAAGGGTCAAGCCCTCAGTAACCCCACTATTATCCGGCTGGCTCAAAAGTATGGACGTACGCCTGCTCAGATCTGCATCCGCTGGAGTATTCAGGTAACAAACGAAAATGAATGGGATTTGTATTGGCAAAAAGAAAACAGTATCAGTTTATAGCAGGTTTACATTCTGTTGGAGTGTTTCCACTTTATTATTATTATGGATATCATTAATAGGCGTCAAATTAAATTTATTTGTACAAAATACAGGCAGTTTTAGTCACTATTTTAAAACCCTTGTTGGTTAAATTTTTCGGTCACCAGTGCTATTCATTCTTGTATTCCTCTTAGAATGGAGCCATTACAATACCAAAGTCAACCAAAAAGGAGCGAGTAGTAGAAAACTGCCAGGTGAGTAGTAAAAAGACATAAAGACTGTTCTGAAATTGGAATAATCCTTTTCAACTTGTACTTATTATAATCAATATTGTACTGATTATTTTTACATTTTTAAAACCACCCCCTTTCTTCCTCCTCTTCACTTTTAGGTGTTTGGATTCCAGCTGGAAGAGGAAGACATGGAGGCTATAAACAAGTTGCATGATGGGAGACATGTGTCCTGGGATCCCACAAATGTGGAGTAGCCCAAGGTGCATTTGCCTACAGATTTTATGAAGTTGTCCCATTAGAGACACTGTGTTGTTCTGGCAGCTTTAAACAAAGAACATATGTAGTTCACTTTTATTTTGAAATAAAAGAATTCAGAAATTATCTGTGTGTGTTTCTGGGAAGGGCTGGTGATGGGCCATTCATTAAATTACATGATTATTATTACTGAATGTCAGTGGAGGGAAAAATATTCAGAGGATTTACGTAAAGGAATAGTTTAACATTTTGGGAAATACACTTTTTGCATCCTTGCCAAAAGATTTAAATGAGAAAATGGATACCGCTCTCATGTTTGTACGATAAATATTAAGATATAGCTGCTTAGCTTAGCACAAAGACTGGAAATGGGGAAACTGCAGCCTGGCTGTTTAGACCTGAGAGTTTTGTGAGATCATCTAACGCTCTGCAAATAAGTACATTTTCCCTAACTAACAAAAGAAAACATATTGTTATTAGTCTGATTATTATGTTATCTCTCCTCTCCCTCTCTCTCCCTCTCTTCCCCTTTCAACCCAACTGGGTCCCAGGGCTGAAGTAAAGGTCACCAAGGCATTGCGTCCAGATCAGTGATCTAGTAAAGTCTAGTTACTAGTAAAGAGAGCGGCCTAATTTAGACAAAACCAACAGTGTTTGTTCGTCCAAGTGTGATAATAAAGCCTAAGAAGCTTCTGATGCATATAGATGACGGAGCGGCTCAGTGTGACGTGGAAAGAGTAAGGCAGGTCTCAACAAACACAAACCTCATCAGTAATGTTGAATAAAATCTGTTCAGCAAGTTTAAGAGACCAAAGAGAGTACGTACAAATTATGTTACGTTCTCTCTCTCTCTATATATATATATATTTCTAATTTTATGGAAGGTCTATGCTCAAACAAGCATGCATGTGAGCTGAAGGCAGAGAGAACCCCTTCAACACTGTTCAGGTAAAGATCCTGTTAAGTGTTGCAGAAGTGGCTCTGGCACATTTATTAAGTCTTTAACACTGTTCTAAAAAGAAAAGGTCAGGCTTACAAGGGGTGGACAAAATTACACACCTACCAATATAAACATTTTAAGACCCTTGAAAGGGATAATGGAACCCTTTTCTTTAGAACAACTTCAATGCTTCATGAAATCACTCAAGTTCTGATCCTTGTCTCATGGCTGCTATTCTGTACTGCATTCCATACTGTATTTGTTCCACAGATAATTACTTGTTGAAGCTATTTAGTGGTTTAAATGTTTAAGTTTCTTTAATGCTTTTTATGACTTGACTTTTTTTCCATTAACAGAAAAAAAATGTCTTATTTGTGCCAATAAACTATAGAATATAGCACATCAGTCTGCGGAGTGTACTGTGCCCTGCTTTAGTTGGCTGAATTATATCACACTATGACATTTGGTTTTGGTAGCTGTGTAGATGTTTGATGTGTTCATTAACTGATTATTATATATCAGGCATGCTGACATAAAGCAGGTAGGCCTACATGCCTGCAGCTATGAATGTGTCTTTGCAACTAGTCACAATCAGTCCTCTCTTGACAAAAAAAAACATGGTATAGTTCACACAGCCTAAACACTGCATCATTACAGAAAGTGGCTGGAGCTCAGGGGAAAAAAGGATGTTTAACTACGGCTGATGTTTCTTTTTAACTTGTTGAACTCTTAAAAAATAAAAACAATGACACAAACATTCAGAGTTAGCAATATCATTTAATCTTTCCCCTCAGCTTAGAATCACTGTTGTACATAAGTTACACTTTGTTTTCTCAATTTCACAGGTTCATTTTTTTCTCTCTTCAAACTTCCAGTTTGACCTCCCTCTCGTATCAAACGAAAAAAAAAGCAGATTGTATTATACAAAAATGCAAACCAATTTTCACACAGTGAATTCTCTTACAAAGTCATAAAATGGCGTAATAATGGCTACATCCACATTGGAGGAAGATAATTCTAGACATTCCTTAATGGAGTATAATATACATATAAAAACTTCTTTTTTCTTGCTGAAATCAAACCTGTACCTTAATTTAAGAGATATTTTACAAGGGAGTAATCATATAAAATAGCCATTTGCGAATTTCCCCAGAAAGTCAGGGAATAAAATGTGAGCCTCAAACAGCAGTAACAGAGTTCAGTGGTCAAGGGTGGGAGTCGAGGGGTTAACTGGTTATGTAAATGAGGGGTAGAGGCAGCAGTTCCACTCAGAAACAAAAACACACAGATTGAAATGAACATCTTTGCTATTTACTCTGTAGTAAACCACCCAGTTGTATGTCACTTCTGCTAAGCTAAAGGCATTTTAGACTCATTCAGACCTGCAGGGACTTATCAGGTAGAATCAGCATTGTGATAGTTTTGGTTGACTTGCTCTTAGAAAGAGTGAGAAACAACAAAATTGAACCCATTACATTTTTACAATTAAACACCATCAAATGTTACCAATTCGTGGCAATCTAACGGCAGAAGTAGGATGGTAGGGCAATTTCTTGTAAATAGTTGTCAAAGAAGAACAAAACTATTGTGTGAATGTCACTCAGAAGCTGTTGACTACACGTCAGGTCAGATGATGCATTAAAGACTGTAAGACTTGCAGGTCAGTAAATTCGCTCAACTATTGCCAGAACAAACAAAAAGAGAAAGAAAAACTACAAACCCAGCTAGGTCAACAACATTTCCTTAAAAAATAATAAAAAATACACATTGTTTCAAATCTTGAGATTTGCATTATTGCATTGTTGCTGTTTTATGACATTTTCAAAGAGGGGGGGGGAATCTAATAGAGTCCATCTGTGTAACTCTAAATCATGCCAATTCAATGTTAATTAGTACTTTTGAGATCACCTCATGCTCATAAAGCAGACAAGGTAAAGGAGCATTGCAAGAGGATTTAAGGCCAACCTTTCATTAGAGACTTCCTGAATATCCTCTTGGGGGCAGGGGTGGGAAAAACCCCCAACACTTTTCTAATACCTCAACACTATCACCCAGTACAGCACACTTTGAGGGGAAAAAAAAAAAAAACTTAGGGTACATTTTCTACAATACAATCTAGCACACACAAAACGTCTCCATAAATTTTCCAAAGTTACAGAATTTTGTCTTCTTCGGAAGCATAGTCTATAAAGAACATCTTTGTTTGAACACAAAAGATTAAGTGAACACACATCAATGCGCACAGAAGTCCTTCGTCTGGGAAAGGATAAAGTCTGTGTTGGCAACCAGTGGACAGAAAACAAATCAAACAAAAAAACAAAACATTTTGCTGATTCTAAGTAGAGATCATTTAATATAAATGCTGAGCGAGTAAAATAAGAGGTGGCACATTAATAGTGCTTTAGTATATTAATGTATGTATACATACTCATATGTATAAGTGAGCTGTGTACCTAAACAATAAATGTAGCGAGGAGCAGCCAGCGGCTTGAAGTGTGGTAAGAAAATTTGAAAAAAAGAAAAACCCAAACATCCACTATCATGGCGCTGACAAATTGGAAGAGATGCCCATCAAACAACCCAGATGAGGATGTCAGACACAAAAACATTTGTGTCTTTATTTATTTGACTCATCAGCTATCAAAGATTTGTCAAACTCTGTCAGTTTCTCAGTACCCCTCATCTGACGAAAACGAAGGCTCAACGTTAAACTAAAACAACTTGACCCAGAGCGTCTCCTCTATCCTTAAACCGTTCAAATACAAGGACTCACTCGCACTCAGCAGAGCTGTAAAACTGTGGCCAACCATGCTAATTGTTTACGAAAGGCAAAGAGCTCCAGTGAGCGTCAGCAGTAAACAGTTTACATGATGGAGAAAGAGCAATAATAGTGGTAATGGTGGTGATGATGACATCAAGGTGTGAAAAGAAAATGTGATAGTGAACAGAATATTGTACTCGTCACCAATAAAGATGCTTAGATATACTCAATGTTTATAACTTAACTTACCAAATCTGCTATTTGTGGACAACTATTTTTGCAAGTTTGTTTTGTTTACCCTCAGTAACCAACACTAATATCCTCAGCTGTAAACATGATTCCAAAAGTACTGTAACAAAAAGGTAACGCTACATCAGTTACCTTTGTAAGAGTACAAATGATACATTTTGTTTTGCTTGGATTTCAACCATTTAATGACAGAGAACAGGACACGTGTTCATCTAAGCTCTATTAAGCCTTCACTAGGTAAGTCACACCCCCCAAATCGTAACAACATAAAGCATGAAAAAGTAAAACAAAATTAAACAAAAAAACACAAGGGAAGGCAACTTCATAGAAGTTAGGAGAACAAATGACAAGATAATCCCAATGGGGAGGCCTTTTGTGTGGCCAGACGAGAAGCTTTGAGGAGGGAAATCCTTATTTATCCTGACGTCATACAGTCAAGCTTACACTCATTCACCTGACTCCTGAGGCAGAAAGAAGTACTCTCTCCAGCCTGATCATGTGCATCCACCCAAAAAACATTTATTTTTTATTTTTGAGCCCGCTGTGAAAAAATTCACAACATAATCAGCTAGGACTGAATGCAGCCCTACAGAGCACAGGCGAAAGGCATTGCAACCAAACCACATCAGGTCAGATCACAACCAAGAGAAGCACATAGTAGATTCCCTTATAGAAAACATGTGGAAAGCTCGTTATCAAAAAGACTTGTTGCAATCTTTAAAACAGAATGCTTCAATTAAATATAGAATATACTGCTTTCAAGTATGAAACAGACATATGTGTTCATAAAATGCATTAATAAAATCATACTTCTCGTGGCAGGTGAGGACGTGCATGTGGTGCAAAAGAGATTTCTAACACCTTGCATCTCCATTTTAGCTGAATACTGGTGGAATATTGTTCTGTTTTTCCCTCCTCAGACCATCTAGACCTGGGCAACCACTTTTTTTTTACGATTCTGGGGGGCGGGTACCAAGTGACACACTTCTGTTGTTTCCTACAATACCTTAATAGATCGTCAGATTGCAACAAGAGAAGCATGAGCACAGAGTGCATGTGATGTGATAGTGCTTGTTAATCTGCTCCTCTGTATCTAACCGTTCATCTACATGTATTCTGGTACAACTAAATCATAAAACCTTATATGGGAAGGATCAATCAAAAACGTGAATATGTTTTTGTGTTTATTAAGGATGAAATAGACCTATCCTTTCTTGCATTGAATTAGAATACCACTGTCGTCATCACCACCATTTTCTCTTCCTGAAATAACTATTGTGAGCCTTGTTAATCTGTAATCCCAGTACAAAAAGAAAAAAAAAATTAACACACACGAGAAATGTTATCATATGCCCTGGTTTCCAGGCAAGGAAAGTCATTAAAAAAAGCTCATTCACAGAACAAAAAGAAAGAAAATTCATATCACGGCAGATACTGCTCATCTTCTAAATAGAATGGGTGTATGTGTGCCTGTGCATGCTTTTCAATTGAGCATCTTGAGTGTTTGTGTGTGTGTGTGTGTTTGTCTGTGTGTGTGTGTGTGTGTGTGTGTGTGTGTGTGTGTGTGTAAATGTGTACTGCCTAAGAGCAGGAATGGACGACGCCATTCTTCTGCATCTCTGAACCAGTGGCACCTGGATCAGAGCACAGGCTCAATGCAGACGTCTTATTGGTCAGTGACAGCATGGACCCGCCCACCGCACTTTCTTGCAGACTGCTGGATCCGTTTGACACCTCGCTGAATTAAAGACAGGGAGAGAAAAAAAAAGTGAGGACAAGGAGGACCTGAGAAGAGGCCAGGCTAATAATGAACAACATGCATATTCAGGGAATGTACACATATTTATGTTCAAGTATGTGTATACCCACCCAAGAGCCAGGGAGATTTCTTCCAGCTGAGTCTTGTGCTCTGGTTGTCCATTCTCTGCAGGTTTCATCTTGTACTGCTGAACATCATGGGCTACTTGGTTTTCCTGGTTTGGAGATGGACAAAACATTCTTAGTCACTCAAAGACCCCCGGCTACATATTCTGCTGAGGAGATTCTTACAGAAAACTGAATTTTCATCTATATTGTCCAGAGATAGCATTACAATTACATGACTGACTATCCAGTTTGTTGACGACCCAGTTGGATGTTGTTAAGTGTCCAGTACTCTAGTCATCACTTTTATATCCCAACTTCTTTTTATATCCCAACTTCTTTCTGCATATATGGTTAGACTGTTACATCCCTTACTGTTGCTCAACAGCCCACCCCTCCTCACCAGAGCCATCTCACGGGTCCTCTTGCCGATCTCTCTCTCCACCTGGTGGAGCTCCAGGCTTAGCTGTTCACTGGATACAGCTGTTGTACTTGCCCCCCCTGCTGGCCACTTCGGCTGTTGCTGCTGGGCTACTGCCTGGCCCTGGCTGGGCTGCACAGGCTGGCCTGCCAATGCACTGGCCTCCCTCTGCAACAGTAAAGGGTTACTGGCAGTCTGTAATAATAATAATAATAATAATAATAATAATAATAATAATAATAATAATAGGAAGTGAAATTTAAAATTGGTTTTTAGACACCAGATATTTCAGGGTTGACTATATTTTGATAGTGACTAGGCAGCATTACTGCCAACAGCTTTCAATCTTCACCATATCAATTATCATGTGACATGGTTGAAGGGTGTTATATACATAAAATATAAAGTAATCACCTCTGGACTTACATACAGATCTCAAAATATTGAAAAAGTGGAATTCATTAAATCAATGTCTGTACTTTTCAGACCATTGTAGGTCCTCGTGTTAGAGAGCATACAAACCTCCATGCTTCGCATCTGGGTCTGTTGGTTGATCTGCTGGTTGACCTGCTGCAGCTCAATCTTTAACTGTTCTCTGTCTGGGGCTGCCATAGGTAGGCTGTGAGGGTGAAATACAGTGAGAAATTTACATAATTGCTTTACAATCATCTCTGACCACAAACCTTCACCCTCACCATTTCTGATATTTTCTTAAAAGCTTGATTTGTAGTATCAGCATATAAATATTAAAAAGATGACAAGTTTAACAAACGCAGGCCTCACCGCTCACTGAAGTGTCCCTGAGAGGAGGAGGGAGTCTGGTGGGAGGGGTATGAAGCTCCACCCCATCCTCCATGGCTTCCATATGTGTATTCTGCTGTAGGCAAGGTGGTAAACAGGTCGTCAGAAATGTTTTCAATTACAAACCGTAATGATTTAACACCACAATTATGTGAAATGAACATAAAGGAAAAATTACAATTACAACTTTCAACTTCCAATTTTTCAATCTTTTCATTTATTTTAACCTATTTGAAATGTTTTAGTATTTTGTAAGTTTTAGTCTGAAGTCACGTTTAACAGAAAAACAAAACTAAGGTTGGGAATGCAGCAAGATAAATACTTTTGAACTTATTTTCAAAAACTATACAGGGTTACCTATTTCTACAGCAAAAATAAAATGCTAGTGGCCACTGATGTTTATGTGTTTATCAATAGGTAGGTTGTTGTGCACATGGTCTCTTACCTGGCATGGCCATATGTTTAGAGTTTGGGTTCTGAGGAGTGGAGGCCATAGCCTGCACAGGGCCGGTGGTCTGGTAACCTGTCTTCGAGGTGCGGGAGATAGCACCGAAGCGTGATACAGTGGGCTGGGGGCCAAACGGGATAATAGGATCATCGTCTTTGACTTCTGCACCCCTCCGAGGAGCATCAAGCGATGGTTCTCTCAGACCCTTAGCATCCACATTCTGACAGACAGAGGGAGAGAGAAGGGAACAGAGAGAATAGGTTATGATATGGAGAGATCTAACGAACAGGCTGAGGAGGTAGTGTGTTCCGTTCACTACTTCACTTCTCACTTTTATACACTGTGGTTAAACAAACATAGTTTCTGTCAGGAGAATAAAGAGAGTAAACATTACACTTGGTCAAACAAACAAGATCAAATACCAGAATAGCTTGCACTGATTAACATCACCTCAATTATCATTATGTTTGTTATACTCTCCTTTGAGTTTTGAGCATCAATGTTGAATCATTGAAGACAGAACCACAGTGCATAATTTCCCCATCTCTAACGGGGAAATACTGACATGGTTACTAACAGAGCCATTCATCTGAACTCACCATCATCTCCATGGTACCAGGAACCATAACGTCTTTGGGTTTGGCGTCCTTTGTGCCAATGTAGGAGCCAATGGTTTCACAAGACCAGGGAGAGTATTGCCCTGTATAGTCAGGCTCTCTGCATTTCATAATGGTTTTGGAGTTCTCCTCACCGTACTGCAGACACAGAACATACAAAGAGAAAATGCTGTTACTAATACTTACATGTATTCAGTCAACCAATACCTCTGTTTAACTATCACCTCACAAAGTCACTAATAGTTCTTGAAGCTTGACATTGAATGTATCAAATCTTACAGTTTAATGACTATGTGCGACCTCAGTCTCAGAGATGTATGAAATTCAGAAAGTGCTTACCTCTGGAGGGTAGTCACTGGGGAAGGTATGAGAAAGAGTGGGGGAGGCAGCAAATGGTGGAGGGGAGATGACCTTCCTTTCCTCTAGCTGGGATAACAGCTCCTGCCGACGTCGGTGCAGGTAGTCCAGGCTGGGCTGTGAACCACTATATGATGGCCCCTAAGACACAAACATAGAAATATTGCTGCTGAACTACATGCATTTATTTGTGTTTTGTAACTCAGATGGCCACACACAGAGTTAAAAGATGACAGCTAAAATGAAGAACAATCCAAACAGACTCACCCTGACATAAGCCCTCATGGGTGGAGGCTGGGCACCTGGTTGATAGTAGCCATCTTGAGGGTATCTATCCCGGGCACTGGGGTCCTGGTGGTAAAGTGAGTTTGCCTGTCCTGCTGATGGCGGGGGAACATCCAGCGGTGCGGGACTCATTCTGACCAGGCCATCCCTCTGAGATTGGTAAGGCTGTGGGGGAGGTGGTGGGCCAGTGTAGGTCCCATGGCGACCTCGGTCATGGTGTGGAGGGTGAGGGTAGGAGAAGGGTGGACCAGAGTGAGGGGCCTGGTAGGGGCGCTCTGGAGGGCAGTAGCCAGGGTAGGGGTCCTGGTAAGGGGGCCCTGACTCACTTGGTGGAGGAGGGTTACGCATGTAATCCCGAGGAACATACTGTGGTGGCTGTTGGTAGGGGTACCCTGAGAAATAAATGGCAGACTATTATTAATGTCACTTTCCTAAATGATTTCTAAGTATAAAGTAAAAAGACAGAAATCGTCAGTCAGAAGCACACAATGCATTATTCAGTTTACTTGATCCTTACCTGTGGGGTACTGTGGGGGCTCATACTGAGAAGCAGAAGGTGGTGGGCGAGTGTCATAGCACATCTCAGCGAGCTGTGGCTGAGGGTACACTGGCGAACCTCTGGGTACCACAGGCATGTGCTTTACCCCAGACAGGTGATCCAGTGGCATCCTTGGGTGGGGAATTGAATGAGGTGGCAGAGGCATACCGGGTTTGGGCAGAGTGTCCATGCTACAGGAATAAATGTCAGATAAAAGAAAATATAAACAGGCTTATAGTCAAAGAGAAACAAACAAGTATTTCAGTTAATAACAACTATGTGACACAGAGGGGTAGGGTTACCCTAAACCTAATTAAACTAAATTTCAGGATGTACCTAACCCGGCTCTGTCAAACAGCTCCCAGTTAATTTCATTCAATAGCCATTAAACTACAGAAAAGAAAACTACACTGCAATCAGCTGGTGACCATCAGAAGAAAAATCTGCAGACTTCATGTTACATGGTTGCCAATTAATTTAATGTACAGAGAATGCAATACTCACGGATCAGGTGGTGATCCTGGGGCACTGGAACTCCCACCATCCATCTTGATGGGTTTACGCAACAGTTCATATGGGACTGTGTCAGTGCCACGGGCAATGAGCTGGGGCAAAGAGGGTCCACCACTGCCATTGGTGAGGGGTGAAGGCTTCCGGGTCACTGCTACATCAAGAGGAAGGCCGTCATCTGGCATGAGCCCTCCTGAGCCAGGGAGGCGAGCTGCCAGACGTTTATTCATCTTACGATACCTGGCAAACATAAAACATAGTGAAAAACGTATGAGACGCTGATGTGAAAACGGTTTCATTTTAAATGCAATATCTACTTCCAAAAATGTAAACAATGCTGATATTTGTCAGACTCACTTCTCCAGTTCTTCCTGAGAGTGAGCAAAGGTGCAGCTGGCTCCACGAGGACAGCCTCCTTTCTGCTTCATGTCACGACACATGTATGTCTTGTACTTGCTGTGCTGAGGAGGCTAAAGAGAGACATCAGGTATTATTGAAATAGAAAGCATAACCTTTTGTGTCATTATGGTAATATCATTGAGAACACTCAAAAGTGGCAATATTAAACATTACAGTTATGGCTGGGTGACACCATCAATTGTCACAAAATGTTGTAATCAAATACCTCAGAGTTAATATACAAATGCATTACAAATTAAAGAAAAAACAACATTGAGTGTCCTAGTAAAGTGTAGGGCCACCACAACCCTTAAGAACAGCTTCGATGTGTATTTCTCCAAGTCTCTGGACCTCTACTGCAATGACGAACAACATTCTTCCAAAAGATATTCATGTTTTAATGACGATGGTGGTTGAACTATGATGGGTGTAGACTGGATTAATTAAGCTACACACAAGGGGTCGGGCCCAGCTCTTTTTGGGGTCCAACTGATAGACTTACCTGTTGAGGATCAGCTCCTTTCTTGCTGTGGTTCTGAATGAAGTCCACCAGGCCATGCACCACTGTTTTCACTGCTACCAACCCTTTCTCGAGCTGCTCCCATGTGGGAGGGGGAGCATCTGGGGAAACAAATGGAGGTATGAGAATCTAAATATTTGAAATGATGGTACTTATTTGTTTCAGTTAAGGTATGTATGGGTTGTGCCCCAAAGAACAGCGATTCTGTAGTTAGTAATTATTTGATACAAGAATGCACTTGGGTTTATTTTTGTTGAGTTGAGTTGTATTGAGTTTCAAACTGAGTATTTTTGTTTGCTTCCTGGGATCCCGATGAGGAGTTTTTTGTGAAATGGAGACTCATTAATTGGTAGTTTACCTGTGTGTTTTGTTTTGAGCACTGGCTGTATAATACACTGTCAGGACTTCAAATTCTTGTGTGTTTGTGTTTCTTGTTCTCTGCCGGTGCTGCTACAATACTTCATAAGCCTGAAATGTTTTATTAATTACTCTCACTGCCAGAAGGGGCATACAGCTTTCCCTCCAGCCGAAGTACAAGTCGTACAGATCAGTAACGGTCCTCACTGGATATGAACCAAGTCATTGAGCGCGGTTTTTCGTGTGTGTCACAGACAACTTTAACAGGTGGGCTAACAGCTAACAGTTAGGCTCTGGCCAAGGCATATTCCGACATATGCACAGCATGTAAATGACTTACTATTTACATCACTACAAAACCAAACCCTGAAGGTGGCTTGTTTCTTACCAGGACTGGGATCAATGTTCGCCAGTAGTTCCAGGTGGGGTCGCAGCCTGTTGAGGTTGGCTGGGTCTCCAGTCCTCTGCAGGGCAATCGTCAGCTCCTGGACACTCTGAGCAAAAGATGCTGGGGTCTGCAGCTATGACAGAAGTAGAAAAAAAAAAAACAGGGATTAAATGCTTTGGAAGGTTTATGGCAGACAGGATTTCTTACGTAGGAACATGCTTTCTATAAGGAGGAACTGCAACATGTAGCAGAACACATAAATCATCTATGAAATATGACAATATGTACAATGATATGGAAGCATAAAGGATACAGACAGAAAACAAACATTTACTTCTCACACACCTTATCTATGATAGACTGCATGTGTGACTTGTGAGACTGATCTCCATATAACAGAGAAGACCACTGGTCAGGTGCAATGCGCAGCCCACCCTCCATTGCAATCTGAACTATCTGAGAGTCATGCTCGCGCCGCAGAGCCTCGTAAGTACGGAACTCCTCTTTCAGTTGCATCAGGGATGAGTCTTCATCACGTTTGGTTACCTAGGTAGCCACAGAGGAGGAAAGAAAAATGTAAGTTGAATTCTTTCTTTTTCTCTGTTTGGCTTGCAGAGAGCTTGTTTTTGGGTTTCACAACTTTTCAATGACAGGCCATATAAAATATCTACTGGGGGAACTAGACTTAAACACTTAAACAATAACAATAATAATAAAAACTCAGGTATCTCTGCATGGTCAGCCACAACTGAGACAACAGAGGTTTTTGTGGGGCAGCATCACATAACATACACTACTTGTCACACACTTCAAAAATTGAAGTGAATGAAAGTTTCTTCTGTTTTTCATTCAGTGACATACCTTGAAGCAGGAGGCCCTGTAAAGGAGCTGCACCACATGGCCTATGCTAGTCTTAGAGGCCTGCGGGAAGCGTGGCTCAAGCCTCTGGACTACAAAGAGAACCAACACCTTCCTGGACAGAGCAGAGCCATCCTCCAGAGCAAGAAGGACCAACTTTAAAGCTTCCTCCTGCATGGCTGCGAGAGGAAAAACACAAACATAAAAGCCATGAGTCGCAGTGGATTGCCAAAAGCCAACATTTACAGATGATATATGGACTGCTTCCTCTCAAAAGTGGAATTTTCTCATCTCACTTTGCAGGTAATGGAAAACAACCTACCCGGGCCTAGAAACTGACATCCTCGTGCACGGACAGCGGCCCATAGATTAGAGGAGAGCTGCTGCGGATTCTGGTGCTGCAAGATGAGTTCGGTGACAGTTCGCTCACCCAGAGAGCGGGCCGCTCTCATGGCTCTAACACGGCCCTCTTCCTCCACCAGCTGGCAGTGGACCAGTGTTACCAGTTTTCTCTGCATGGGTCGACTCAGCATGCTCTGCGCTGTGCTGCTCAGTCCCACACCTGGTGAGAAAATATAGTTTGTCAGTTTATTAGGCCCACCAAGCTTAAACTAATACAGTCTAATACAACAGTCCTGCAATAAATCCTACTTTATTGAAGGTTTTTCTTGAAACTGTTTTAGAGAGGTGTTGATTCAACATTTTGGAGGATTTAGTTTGTGGTGCTGTTGAACTCTATTACATTGTACAAAGAGGTGTTTCTGTTATTTAGCCTACCCTCATTGATATAAATTGGGTGGACAAAAAACACCTGTCAGTTTAACCCAATACAATTGTAGAGCACCACAAAATACAGCCTCCAACGTTACCAATGAGTTGAATAAACATCTCTCTAAAGCAGGGTTTAATTATTTCTATCACAAATTCAATATAACTATGGAGTAATACTAGCAATATTAAAATTACACACATTGGTGTATCGCTTCAGCCAACAGACATGCAGCAGAACTGCACTGACAAGACTGAGTGACAATGAGGGTGCATCAAACTGTAAAATTAAGTGTTCTAAACAGAAACAATTCTTGGTATATTTACTTCTTTAGTAAAATCACATTCATTAAATAATTGTCCTTGAATTTTGTTTAACAAAGATTGTTTGAAGTATTATTTTTGTTAAGGAAATGCTATGATTAACTATCCATAGTGACTCAACCAAGTAACTATAATCAGTGTTAAACAGCCATTAAAAAAAATGAGGCACGAGGTGTGTATTTATACCATATGAACAGGAAATGTACTTCTGCTTTTCCATCTTTAATGACATTTCATTTTAAACAGATCACTGGCAAGCTGATTTCCTGCTGACTGAATCATTAACCACAAGACTCTTTGTAGCCTAAACAAACACTGTCTTTTTTTGATCAGACAAATTACATAAATTACAGCATAGCATAGTATTATACAAAATTAGTATTTATACTATTTATATAGTTTCAACTTTCAAAAATCTAAATTATCTGAAATATCTGCATGTAATTTATGATGCTCTTAAGTGGGGTTGTGTTTTACCATGTTTACGAGAACAGTCCATTTAACGACTTAGTGATGTCATAGTCACAACTTTGAAAGTGGAAATTTTCAGACAGCCCCAAGTTCATGAGCTGTAACATATTAACATTTTAAAAATGTTGGTATATCTATATCTATCTTTGGTTTTTCTACTTTTTTTTCTGTCCCTAGCACGACACTGACATGCAGAATACACAAACTCATGCACCATCTTTGAAAAGGGAACAAGGCCATGTCCATTAACAGTCACCTAGCACCAGTACTTTCACAACTTATGAAATGTGAATGCAAACAATATTCTGCACTGGACTTCCCATGTTGAAGCAACCTCCAGAGTTTCTTTCAAAAGCAACAAGAGAGTCAACAGTTTATAATAAAGTAGAACAAACTATAAAAGTAACAAGCATGTGTTTTAAGTACCTCGGGTGTTGCTGAGAGGTTTGAGGTAGAGAGCCAGCTCCTCCACACACTGCCTGGCCTCCTCATAATGCTGCGAGTCCTCTGGACTGGTAATCAAGGCAACTGGCTGAGCCTTAGGAACCTGCAACAGAACACGAAGAGGAAAGAATTAGGACAACCCATAGCAAGAGCTGAAGGCTTTTAGTACAATTATATGTCAACAACAATTTGGTGTCTAATGTATTGGCTAAAACAGCTAAACACAATTAAGTGTACCAATTAATATCAAAATACCTCTTTGTGTGTGTATATTTTGGCAGAATAGTGAAAACTTCAATGGTATGGTAAACCCAAAAGAAAGAATTCTGTTTAGGCTGCAAACATGTATAAACATACCAGCACAAAAAAATAATAATTGTAAATTCAATCTTTATTTATATTGATCTGTGAAGTATAATTGAACGCATCATGCAACTGCCATTGTCCTAAAAAAATATTTTATTCTTATTTTTAAGAACTCCCCTATTATCCTATTAGTTAATAATTTGAAGATGTTTCTGTGAGGAGTATGCTCCAGTAATTATTTTTGTTTCCCCTGGACCTTTCTTACACTATAGTTAGAACAAGGAAATATGACTGACAAATTCAGATCCAAACTATTGCATTTTACTGAAGCCATGTGCTCCATTCTCTTCACATCATGGCTTGTTAAATTGCACCTATCCCAGTTCACAATAATAATAATAAACATCATTCAAAATAGAACCAAGACATTAAAAAGAAGCATTTCTAATCATGCCTGTGTTCATGCTCAGACTGCGCTGTAAAACACTTTGTGGCAGGCACAATTTCCAAGCTTTGCAATGGCCAATTTAAATAGTAATTGGGCATTCAATGGAACTATCAAAATACCTTTACCACTTTCACGTTAGACCTTTTTCTTTGATACTGACCAAAACAACCTGCAGCTCTGGGGCATTTCATATGATAAGTTATTTTCATGAACAACAAAAGGTACAGAAAAGGGGTGGGCCATCTGGAAATTTTAGATTGTGATTACTTCCTTTACTAGCAGATCTGTACTATGTGAACCAACCAACAGAGTCATGTAGCCAACTAATAGGCTATGCTGATTGGACAAATGACTTCATGTGGCTTCTCCTTCTGTGACATGCTGTAAACAATGCAACGTGGGTTATAGATAGCAGCATGGCAGATGAGGAGCTTCAGGAAGTAATACAACAAACCTATTCAACCACCTTTAATTATATTTCAAGTGCTATATATTTCTATATTTCATACTTTTTATGTCTATTGTTATTGCCAATATTCCAAGAAGAATCCCTTGTAAGTGAAAACCTACTTGGCAATAAATCTGATTCTGATTCTAAAAAAAAAAGCATTCAAAAATGTGCTTCACTCGGGACGGCACAGCCTCACTTAAGCATCCCACGAGACAAAAACAAAACAGTTGTCAGAGACTAATAAAGAAAATTTGACCAAAGCAGCAAGCAATGGACAGAGGTATCAAGAGGTCATATTAAGTTTACGAAGGATATGGTGCCATTCAAAGCTTCCCAGTGTGAGATTTTCAGAATTCAAAAAGTGCAATTTTGTGTTGTTTACATTTTAGTAAGTGTTGTTGTTTGTTTACATTTTGCTACTTCTTCTATTTAAATGTTTAGCACTTGAAAAATGGAATTTGATGTTATTATGTTATCTTTTGGCTTTTGTTTACAACTTCAAATAAACTAAGGTTTTAATCACCATTTTGAAACCTATGTAGTGTATGTATTTTAAGTCTGGTTATAGTTTTAATCGCATTTCAAAATTGAGAAAAAAGATTGCAATTTAGATCGTGGATCGGAATTGCGATTAAATAGATTGTGATATTATTTTTTTGGCCAGATCGTCCACCCCTAAAACAGAACTATGAAAGATCATAATTACTTTCATTTCTATCAGCGCATATTAATTTGATTTGACATTGTACCTTACTAAGCTGTATGAGCACAGATATACAAGGCGCTCAGCTAAGAGACAAGACATCACAGCCATGACTACATTACACACAGAACAGGCTCACAGTCGATACACTGACATTATCCATTATTATACAGTGTATACCTGGAAACTTGGCCAACAAAGCCAAAACGCCATTAGCTGTGCCTCACCCTATTGGTCAAACACAGCCTCAGAGAAATACTACTTTACTGATTGTGCCAGCCCTCAGTAAACCCTCAGAGTGTGAGTCATTAAAGGAATCTCCAAGCTATGCGCATCATGTAATTGCCCGAGCACATACAGTCCATAAACAGAAATGACAGAAAACATAAAACTGAATTGTATCTTAAAATGTTCCATTACCAAACACATCCATGAGCTGTTATCCTTCACCATAAGGGCTCTGAATAAACGTAGTCAACACAGGATCCATCATAAATTGTCAAACAAGTGTAAAAACACACAGACAGACAGACATGAGTCTTACCTGGCCTCCCACCAGCTGCAGCAGTGCTGTGTTGACAGGTAGCTGCTCGATGTCTGTGCTGATGGCTGTCTGGTCAAAGGGACAGGCCTTACGGTGCAACTTGTTCAGGCACATCTTGCAGACAGTATGTCCACAGCCCAAGCTGATGGGCCGGCGAACAGTCTCCTCAAATGTCTGTGTGCAGATTGGGCACAGCAGGAACTCTGTCCATTGTGGTGCTTGCACTGGCATGGTTATATGTTGATGGGACGAGTGTGTGTAAATGTATGTAAGCTTTAACACAGAGAAAAAATCAAATAATATATATGTATATATATATGGAAGATTCCACTGGAATCAAGAAATTTTCTTTCGAACTCAATTGTTCTTAAATGTTCTCACACATTGTGGATTTTAGATCACATCGCGTGATGAATACTGTAAAAGAGAAAGACAAAGAAAAATTAAAATTATGCAAACATTCATCAATTTGAACAATTTTGCGTGCAAGTCAAAATGTAGCTTCACAATGCTTTTTAATCTCATATTCCAACAGTATCTGTGTGCATTTCCAAAACATGGCTGCGTTGTGTGTGAGTGCATCTGTAGCTCAGAAATGCAGTGAAGGCACTGGGATGACAAAGATGGTCTCTCGTGGAACTACTGATACTTTGTTACACGAAGAATCAAAAATCCCCAGTGGAAAGTCTACTCTGCTTGGACTACTGTGCGTTGTTCGGTCGCTACACTAATCCAAATAAAAACTTAAATTAAGTGACACAGCACATATTAATAAAACACTGAGGAAACAAGCGACGGAGAAGGATCAAAACAACTGCTGTGGCCTACAGAGCAGAGCTGCTGACTGTGGACAAAGGGTCCCGGAGAGGCTAACCCCCGGGTCCCACTTCTTACGAAGCCAACCGACGTTTACTAACAATACACCACAAACGTTAATCACTTCTGGTCAACGAGCTTGCTGTGGTGGCGGTGGTGGTTTAGATTTTTTTTTTCCCCCAACCAGGCGCCCATTAATGTTGAATCTGACATGAAGCGACACGTTAGCTCGCTTTTAGCACGCTAAGCTATGGGAGGCTAGCTCGGCTAGCGAGCAAACGTCGTCTGATCGATAAAAAAAACTCTCCGATTAACACGAACCTCTCTATCGGTTCGTCTCGGCACAGCGATCGTCCTGAACGTGGCTGTGCTTATGAAAGCCTTTGCTTCCCCCCCGGCGGGAACACGAGTCACCATCTCCCGTGTGCGTGTCGAGGAAACGGACTCGAGCCGAGCCACAGTGACACCGGAGGAGCCATTTGACTCTCAGCGCCGAGATTATGTAACGAAAGCCCCGAAACCACCCGGCAACACCGCCGCCCGAGTGGGGGGGGGGCGGCGAGAGGGGGGGGGGGGAGAAAAACACAACCTATTCAAGCCCAACACACTCGTTTACTCGTTCAGAGCGGCGGCGGGGGTAGTGTGTGTGTGTTTTTTCGGTCGCATTTTGGAGACGGAACACAAAATCCTCAGCCGTGCGGAGCGCAGGGAGGAGGAGGGGGGGGGGGGGGAAGCTAGCGGGCTGCTAGCAGCCGCCGAGCCTCGGCTCTGCGTCATTAACGAGACTAAAAACCAACATGCAACTTCTACTCTCAGTCCCCCGCCGCCGCCGCCCGCCCGCCGCACAAGACACAAAAGACCCCCCCGGCCCCCGGCTACTCACTCATTCCAAAAGACTTGGAAGATTTTCATCTTTCTTTAGGAAACTGCTGCGATGTTTTCTTGCCATGTCGACTGTGCAGCTTAGCAGCCGCCGAGGTTTGGGGAGGGTGTCAGCTCGACTACGGGCTCGCTAGCCGGTTACAGCTAGCTGGGCAAGGTGCGTGCGGGTGCGTGTGCGTGCGTACGTGCGGGTGCGCGCGCGTGTGTGTGTGTGTGTTTTTGTGTGTGCCTGTGGCGCCCTCTGGTGACGGTGAACGTCGCGCGCGTCCAGCCGCTGGTGCACAAAACTGAGCAGCATCTGGTCACATCTGGGGGGGGGTTTGTGACAGCCGGCAGGCAGAGCACTGTCCCAAATTAGGGTGAGGACGTGCACGATCGCGTGCGTGTGTGCGTGCGTGCGTGCGTGTGTGTGTGTGCGCGCACGTGCGTCTATGAAAACAGAGGGAGTTGGGATGAATGGAGACAGAGGGGAGGGATCAGCTGTATTGACAAATAAGAATCAGCCGACAGTTGTTTTTTTTTTTTTTTTACGATGCAAGATGTGGCCTATATTCCATAAAACAGGCTGCGTCCGGTGTTCCTCCATCAAAGCCGTCCAAGTAGTACCCCAGGACTGACGAGACACTGGGGAGATCTCATTTAGGCTGAAGCCCATTAAGCCATTTCAGTTGTATTTTTTTTTTGTTTTTTTTATTTTTCATTGGCTCATTAGGCTGAACTGTGCTCGGGGAGTGGGTGTGCGTGCTCTTGTAGCCTACTTACGCAACAGAGAGCTTCACTCGGCAACGGGTTCGCGAGGTAAGGGCGAAATTAAAGCAGGCATTTTAGTATTCCATTTTTGTCTAATCCCACTGATTTTCTGAAGGGATTACCGGACCAATCATGATTGAGGGGCCGCTGGCTCGCCGGACGCCGCCCGCACCGGGAGTTGTGTAGGCTGTGAGTGGAAGCACGCAAGGATCTGGACAACCACTGAGAAATGTTATTTGGTTTCCCTTTTCTTTTTCTTTTTTTTTTTTTTTAATCCGCAGAGGAAAGTTGCATCGTCTCCTTGCTTACGTTGGCGAGCGACCTGAGGATGCCCGCTGCGACATCTGCACGGTTGGTGCAGGTTTTTAAAATGAATGGTAACTTACATTTGTGCAGTTGCAGCAGAATTTAGGATAACTTTCTCATGATGGTCAACGCTGGAACTGTGTTTTAAAGGGACACCATCTTCACTAAATATCCAGGTATACTAGTATTCATTGTGTGTGGCTTGGTGTGCTTATTTATGTAACTTAATCTGGTTTAAGTGAATATGTTGTAAATTTTACTTTGTTCATAATGTTAATTATATTTATTAAATTGGCCTTTAGCAAGGTGTTGTTCAAGTGATCTACAGTAGGCCTATATGACACAGAATTTTAAAATATTTAAATTTATTAAGGCTGAATAATTAAGTATTCCTTTTTTCCTGCTTTTTAATTTCAAAAGTGACTTATTCACATAGAAAGTTTTGTGTCAATTAATGAGACATTGTCGATTTAGTTTGACCACAAACATTTATAATATTGTTTATTCGGGCAGGGGCTCAGTTGCAGGCAGCAGTTGCTTATTCCCATTCTAAAGGATTATCCTGTGCACTGCAAAGTAATCAGTGGATAAGGCAACGTGACTGAATCCACATTACATATCTCCCCACCAGGCAGATCACAGAGAAAGTAACCGGTAACAGAGATGTAGAACACATGTAAGAAACGCAGATGTGTCCGCAGGCATATAAAAAAAAAACTTCTGTTTTTTTATCTATAGGATCTGTCTGGACTCTTCTGTGCATGACCAGCCAATGGAGGACGAGAAGGTGGTTGATAATATCCAAGCACAATCCAGTTCCCCTTTACCCACTGGTCTTCCCATTAACTGGGGACTTATTACTGGCCCTGTCCCTGAGCCCGTTTTCCCAGCACCCTCTTTGAGCACCCTACTTCCTCCTCCGCAGAGTTCGGCTGTGCACGCTCTACAGACCAAAGTGAAGTCGCTCACACAGAGAAGGTCAAGAGGGAGAGACAGAGAGAAAGAAAGAGAACGGTTGGACACCGAGGTCTTGGTGAGCAGTCCTGCTGGGCCGATTTCGTCTGAAGTCCTTCTCAGACAGAGGCCCAGAGGAAAGGGTCAGCTGTCTCTGCCTGCCAGCTCCTGGCGATCAGGCACTGCGAAGGTCCTGAGCAGTAGTGATGAAGAGGAGGAGGTAGAGGTGCAAGTCAAGTTAGAGATCCACAGCCCTCCAGCTGAAGCACAAGGAGAGCAGGTCCTCAAGGGGGGAGAGGAAACTGAAGAAGAGAGGTCAGAAAGAAATGAGGACCAGGTCAGTTTTCTGACAGGCCCGCCTTGTGGCCTCAGGGAGGGTACCAGTCTGGAGAGTCTTCTGTCCGATCACTCAAGCAGCAGTAAGGATGAGCCATCCCCTCCTCCTCCTCTACCTGTGCTCTTCTGCCCTCCTGTCACCACTTCTGCTTCTACAACGTCTTCAGTTTCTTCCTCCGCGTCTTCCACGTCAACCAGACACTGGGCACCACCCAAAGGCTTCTGGAGAGTTGCACGCCCTGAAACGTTGCTTTTAAATGGTGTCGGCCCGAACAACATACCCTCCACTTTACCTTTGAAGGACTATACTCAGATTGAAGCGCTTGCAGAGCCTCAGTGTAGGTCTAAATCAGCAGAAACAGGCCCCATGAGTGATGTGGGAAGTGTGGTGGATGACAGCGATGCATCCTCAGAATTCAAACACTCGGACAGCGTAGAATGCTACCTGGACAGGTGTGAGCAGAAGGAGATAGACAGCAAAGGACTGTGCAGTTCAGACAGCTGGGAGAGCATGTCTTCACAAAGCGGGGTACTCTCTTCTGATGAAAAACTGAAGGTGAAGCAGAGGGCTTATGCAAGGTTAAGGGACAGACAACATAACTGCAGGGAGGAGAGAGAGCAGAGCGGAGGAGAAAGTGCCGGCTATTATGAAGATAATAAAGGTAAGTCTCTTGAGGGAAATGTCATGTATTCAATATCAAATGTAAAAGCTTGAGTTAAGGGGTAGCGAGATCAACTGGGGCTCAAGTCACATATAAGATCCCTCCTCCGCATCTTGAGCTGGTTTTATTTTTAGTTTGTTTATGAAAGGATTGTATTACATAGAAGGCGTCTAACAAAGTGTTGTGGAGCCTCTGACTGTGACAAAAAGCTGTCTGACTCTTAATTAAAAAATAAGCAAAAAAACAGGCATGATATACTATTGAATGAAGGTTTTGGTTTCTTCTTTTTGAACAGGTGGCTCATTCATAGATTCTTGATTGTCACTGGTCGGCTTGTAACTATTGCGACTACAGCATTTTGCAGTTTCAAAGCTGAGGTGGACTGTTCCCATTATGACTGAAGACAGTACATTCAGATCAGTGCCTCAGAAGTAGCATCTTTATAAAGTTAATATTCTGTCTGCTTAGAATACTTCTCAGCTTTTAAAACCATTCAAAGTTCCTTATGCAAGCTTTTGTCTGTCTCCCCTATGATGTTGTGTATATAAGTGCAGTATGTAACCTGGCTGATTCCCAGTGTTGAACAGATGTCAGATGTGCAGATGTGCATGCTGGTGTTGCTATTATTAGCAGTCAGAGCAGTGGGGGATGTGTCCCTGCTTTTGCATCTCTGTCTGTCTGCTAATGGATGTCTTTGTATGCATGTATGGTGACAGATTATGTATTTTCCCATACTATGTATGTATCCAGTAATACTTGATATGAGTCCTGTGTGTGTGTGTGTGTGTGTGTGTGTGTGTGTGTGTGTGTGTGTGTGTGTCAATACGGTCAGTGCAAGACATTAAAAGTAAATCCATGATGATCAGGTGATTTTCCCCTCTTGTCTCTGGGAAATCTGCCTTTATCTGTCTCTCAGTAGTTGCATAACCAGTTTTTTTTTTTTTAAGGATAAGTCAGGGATAGCCTATGAGACTGTCACTGAATCTAATGGTATGAAGGTTTATGAAAATCCTTATGATCATACAAAGACCCAATTATTTTAATACCCAAAAGCCCCTGTAGGTCACATTCTGGCTGATGGCTCTCTTGACAACATTAAATAAGAACTGAACTCTAAAAAGGAATAGAACACAGTGTTATGAAAATGAATATTAATACACTGGGTTGGCTAAATGTAGAGGGAAACAAAGACAGGAAATCCATGTTTTGTGGGTATAAATCCTTTGGAGCACTTTTTAAAGCTTTTACATCCGAATTATATTCATATCAGATCTGCTGAGATTTGTATTTCCTCTGTTTCATGCCAGCCGCAGGTGCCCATGGGGTTTTGGACAGCTCAGACTCAGCCATTCTTGCTCAGGAACTTGAACCCTATTTGAGGTGAGCAATGCAATGCTTCTTTATGTGCTTGGCAGGGATGGTGACATTCAACTCCTATGCACTATTTATATCCTCTCCTCATAAATTCCACTCTTACAGCTCCACTTGTGGGAATTTAGAGTCTATTTTTCCTTTGGATTGACGCAGCTACAAACATTGTGACAACAGGATTAAATAATTTTCAAGCAGTGATGCAGACATGAAATAGAATATAAGAAATAAATATAAAATACTGTATATCGATTAAAGCTAATGTTTTACCCTAATGCAATTGTTACCAACAACTCAGGGAGTCTCAATTGCAGACACTGACTCAAGAGTGTTTGAACGAAATAAGGAAGAGGTGTATTGTCAGGATTTCCAGGGGATGAGGAAGGATGAAGGGGGAAGTCCGACAAGCAAAGGCAGAAAGGGAAAGGGAGGCTGGTGGCTGGTGAAGCGGGTATGTGGCTGGGAGTGAGTGACCGGCAGACTGAATTGCTGGATGGCAGGAAGAAAGATGAACAGGCAGGCAGGCAGGCAATTGTCCTGAGGCACAGAGAGACAAAGTTAATGACGAGCCAAAATTACACACAAGAGAAAATAACTTGACTACACAATTAAAGGAGCCCAGAGACATAATGTAACCACAGTGGCTGGAACAACAATCTGGCGATGAGTTGACTAAAGAGTTGGGGTAGATATACAGTACTGCAGAATTGATGAGATGACAGATTGCAGGTGTACAGCTTGAAGCAGGTGAATGAGCTGGACAGCAATCAGAGAGCCGGGACAACAGGGAAATGGAAAACACAAGAAACACAAGGAATAACTGGAGGCATGGCCGTAGCTGTGACAAAGTTTGTGAAATGAAGCTCTTATTTTCAAATTGTGACACTTTACAATACGGTGGTCTTAAAACCTTATAATTATTGTAGCTGAAGTTTTTGTTTCAGGCCCTACTTGAGCAGTGATACTTTCATATTTATTTATGAAATTAAATACATAAATAAATTGAACATCGACAGTTGTACAGCTGAGCAATAAAGTTTTCTCAACATTCATTACTTGAATTGTTGATCTGATCCACCCTTTTCTGTTCATCTTCTGCAATAGTGGTCATAGGACTGTATTATAAGGCTATAGTGAGTGCATTATGGTCATCGATCATTATAAACTGCAGAACGAAACAGCAACATATGGGGTATCAAAACAGGCTGCTAATTATACCATATTTGTCAGTGTTGGGATGAAACACTGACAGGACAAATTGTAATCTATTGAAACACAATATGTTCTCCTCTTGACACCCAGGAGAGAATGAATCACACTCAGTCCATTACAAGGATAATCCACATGGCTGGTGTATCATGCTATCTTTATCACTGGGCCAGGGGATAAAGACAAGTTCAGACGATGAAGCACAATGCAGAGCAGCTTAGCTGCTGGGCGTTAGGATAGATGGATGGATGACGTTTCTCTCTGCTGCTCACCACCAGAGCCACGCCCCAGTCTATCTATCTGATATTACATAAAACAGCTTAGGAAGACACAACTTGATTCACTCTATGTTAAGTCAATCTGTGGGGAATATGATGTTGCTGGATATGTCACAACACACAACAAGCTTTGCACATTTAAAGACCTGCATCAGATATTAAATTTCACTCAAACGGATGGCGATATAGCTTAGTCTCATCACACATTCAACTCTGTTCATTTCTCTTGCTGTTTTCATCACCTAAATTATTTGTTTCTGTACTATTTTGCATCTTTCTCTTGATCATCAGGTCACTGCTTGTAATCAGTGATGAGCTTCCACTGAGCCCAAGACATGAGCAAGCCAAGCTTCTCCTGGAGCGAGCACGACTCAAGGCTCGCTCCAGTAACATAAAAGGCGATCGTCCCTGCAGACGCACCCATTCTGATCAGAGATCCACTGTGTAAGTTGGCTCCATCTAATAATGTGGGCTATGACTTCTTTGGCGTCTTCACAAGTTAGATGTTCAAGACTGTGAATGTCCCACTTGTGCATGGGTATGAATCAGTGGTGTGATAACAAGTTCCATTTGCTGACAAGTTAATACTCTTTCTGCAAATTGCTTTGTTGCTACCTCTCTCTTGTTTAGTTTCCTGTATCGGTTTATCCCTCAGTTTCCCACCCTTATTATTTATCTCTGCTTTGTCTATCCTCTTGCTCTTGACCTGTTTTTGCAAAGCTAATGTTGCATAACTGAAAATAAGTTGAAGCTTTGGAACCTGACTGGGATGTGTAGTTACAAACACAGAGCTGACAATGTGGAGAAAATGTTTGGTGTTATTCTGTTTATGTAATAGTGTATACGTCACACAGTTTTATTCCAGAAATCCTGTTATATCAGCAGGAAGAATTCACTTAATTTAGAATTAGGAGCATTTGCAATGTTTCTTATATTCATGACTGAACAGCTTACATGTTGTGAAACATACCTGTAGCAACTACACGTACTGTATGTATCACTGCATTTATCATGTCATTTGTTTATTTATTCACAAAATGGGTGCCATATGAAATTGCCCACACAACATATTTAGTTGTGATAGACAGATTTTTTGTCTACCTGGGAGGTGGTTTCTGAGACATGCAGTTTCACTTTCATGCTCATTTTTGCTTTATTTTTCATCACTTTCATAAGATGCTTAACTAAGATGTGTAACTCTCTTACAGACAAAAATAGGGTTGCTTTAAAATGTCTGTAATATGCACTTCTCTGTTATTTCTTGCAGAAAGAAGCAGCAAGTTGAGTCTCCCAATCCAATGTCAGCTCAGAAAGCAGTTCAAACCAAAGAAGATCTTACAGCTCAAACGGCATCTGGTCCCCTTCTCGTCCCCAGACAAAGAGACACTTCGCCCTGTGACCAAAGTGGTCGATCCAGACGGTACGGTTGTTCGCCCACACGGGTACGCTTCGAGGATGAATCAGAGAAAGAAGCAGAGTCTCGGTACTTGGATAGAGTGAGACAGCGTGGCAGGCCTGGGACGCCCAAGTCCAAGAGTAAAGAAAGTAACACAGATTCTAGCAGCAGTGGTTCAGAGAGGAGTAGAGGCCATAGAAGTGTCTCCACGTCTGCTTCACAGAAGCACGAAGGGGTGGGTGTCAGTGGTGAACCCACGACAGTGATTAAAGAGATAATAGTGCTGGTGAAGAAATGTGAGGCTTGTGGGTCGGTAGTCAGGGAACCTCAGCCAGTCTCATCACCGTCAAATCCACAGAACACTGAGCCGCAGCATCCGGGCAACCCCGAGGACCCGCGGGGAAAAGCGGTTTCTCAATTGGTGCCTCCAAACAAACCAGAGGCAAGTACTCGTCCCAAAGCTCCTCTAACTGTCACTTTTGCCGGAGCTTACGTGCTGGGGGAAAATAAAGAGAGTAGCACAGTGTGGAAATCATCAGGGTTTGGGAAACTTAGGAGAAGGAGCAGGAAAGGAGAAAGTCGGCTGGAGTCTGGTAATGGCCCTTACGGTCCGTCTTGGGCTCAGCGGCGTAACTCAAATCCCAGGAACAGGGTCAACTTGAGCAGGGCCGTTTCCTTTGCCCCAGATAGCCCCATTGCTCTGGAGCCCCATTTGCTGGAGGCATCTGGTGGACTAAGGGAACCACCTGCCCCGTCGTTGCCTATAAAGTCAGCCCTGAAATCAAGTTCAAGAAATCGCTCTGCTGCAGGACAGTCCACAGTGCAGTTCCAGATGACCTCAAATCAGGGAGGCGAGGGAGGATCACAGCATTCTGCCCTCCTTGACTCTCCCGAGGCAAGAAGGGAGTCTCCAGTGGCTTTAACCCAAGGGACCCCTGCGACAAGCAACCCAGTGCCCTGTATCCGGCCCTCCACCCTGAGGTACTCCCCCGCCCGGCTCACCACTGACCTGCCTGCTGCTGAACTCTGGGATGCCACTCCAGATGGTACAGGTGAGTGGTCATTGGGAACGAGTAGGGCCACGGATAGATTTAATTTCCTCTGGAAGATGACGTAGAGAGTTCAGTACCTGTCATAGAGTGATACTGTACTTCCTTGTGGGATGATTTACTATTCTGGAAAAGTGGTGGTGGAACAAGTGCTCAGATCCATTTGTTAAGTAGTGATACAACAGTGTAAAAATACTGTATACTAATAATACTATAAAAAGTATTGCATTTAGTTTAGTAAAAGTAGCAGCAAAATTTACTTACATAATTAAAAATAAAAGTTCCACACAAAATACAATAGACCTTTGAATGGTATTAAACATATTATATTATTGGATTATTATTCCTGATTAATTATCCATATGTATATGTATAAAGTAGCATTTTATTTTACTTAATGCTTGTCAGTACCTAAAAGTTGTACTTAAATGCTGTACTTGATTTCTGGTTGCACAGAACAGAACAGAATATTTTAGAATGATTCTTTGACATCAACTCAGCGCATCCTTTTCTACCAGCAGGTATGAGTGGAGACCCTGGTTCTGGTCCCGACTGTCGTCCTGCTCTGCGTGGCCTGGCTATGTCTCGGGCTGAGGACCTCAGAGCAGAGCTGTTGAGAGCAGAACATCTGAAAGCTGAGGCCATATGGGAGGAAAACTCTGACGGGTCCAGGTAAGCCAAGATAACAACGCTCTTGTCATAGCTTAGACAATAAATCCCTTGCCCCCACCAATGCTGTTCCCAAAACAACTTGAGCATGCCAGACTGGTCGCAGTTAGGAGATTAAAAGCCTGACCTACACTCCACAGGATGTTATTGTTAAAATATTCTGTGAACAGCAAGACAATCCTGCCCTCTTCTGGTAATGAAAACCCTTACCTGTTAGTGCACTTTATAGCAGACTGATAAAACCATCAGCAAAATAATCATTTTAACAGATCTTCTTAAATAAGGCCCTGTCCCTGATGTGTTGACTAGTAGTTTAGTTGGGGATGTTATTGTTTCTTTATTGATATATATTTTGAGTCTATATTACTGTCAGGTAAAATAATATTTATAACTTTCCTTTTACAGAAAGCTGGATGGACGGCCAAAGCTCTTCCTGCGTCGCTTCTTTTCCTCCATTGGTCTGAACAGTGTTGGTAGACTGGTGAAAGGAGGCCGCTCCAGCAGCATGGAACAGCTCAGTATACCCACTGCCCCCCGGGCCAGCTCTGCCTCCCCAAGCCCCACGCGCAGACCACAGCCTACCATCCGCATGCAGAGGACACCCTCACTGCAAACCCTGCATACGGTGAGCAAAAACAAACATTTTCCAGGCCTGTTTTGTTCAGGACTGCTGTTGCTCAGCCATTGTCTCTTGTTTTATTTCACCACATCAGATAGATGTGATTTTTACCTCAAAAAAGTAGGCCACAGAGAGAAAACATCTTAAACTTTCAGTTTCACTTTGAAGTACCGTTCACTTCTTATTTGCCACAACAGACCAACCAAGGCTTTGAAGCGTTACCAGCCCTTCTGCCTGACACTCAGAGCACAAATAATGCATTCTAGGTTGTCCGTGTTTCCCCACCGCTTTCTGTGGTAGCCGTCCTTGTTGTCCTCTTGGCAGCTGAAAGAGTACGCTAAACACTTTCTGTTCCAGCCAATCACAGCCTCTATTAGGATAATGTGTGTGTGGTGCCAAACACACTTGTTAGTTTTAGAGGTGTGTTAGAGCCAAACGGTTACAATTCCAAAAGCTGATCTGGTTTTGAAAAACACAATTTGTTACAGTGCCATTTATTTGCCACTAGGTGCTGCCACTGGCCCAACTGCGCAAAGCCTCCTCTGTGCAGAGTTTAGAGAGAAGAACAGAGCGTTCAACAATACTGGGAGAGGTGCAGATACCGTACGGCCTGGCGCCCAGGTATGTGTCAGTGAAAATAAAGTACAGAGAAAGACAGAGGAGAAACACACATACTGCATTGTTTCACTTTATCAGTTTACTAATGACTAGAGCTGAATTCCTGCTGTTACAGCCCTGACAGCCCTCAGCTCGACCTTCGCAGGGCCCTGAGTGTTGAAGATGCCCCCAGAATCGTGCGTCCAGTGGGCCGGGTCACTCAGGCTTTCCCTGATGGGACGCTCCTCCTGGAGCTCGTCAGACCCCCAAATGGTCCCTTTGGTTTCGTCATCTCAAGGGGCAAAGGTCGACCAGACACAGGTAACTTTTCAAATCCACATTCTCTTTGTGTTGTCTTAGATGTAGTGCCTGGTTTTGCTATTCTTCAATGATATATTGTGTATCTTGAAAATAGAATAGAATAGAATAGAATAAAGAGAATAGAAAAGAAATGTCTTTAAAAAATTGCTAATCAAACATAATCAGATAAATCATCAAACATGTCACAACACAGAGCCAATTCAGGTGAACATCACATATTTATGTTCATATTGGTAAAATGTGTAAAAATGCTTTTACTCATGGTGAAGCAGTTTTATATTAATTATACTGATTGCAATTTTGTGTGGTTCACCAAACACAAAAGCATCCTCTATCTCTTTTTTCTTCTTCCATCCGTTTTCCTCCTTTTCTATTCTCACATTATCTAATCATTCCTCCAATTTTATTCAATTTGTCCCCCTTTTCTTTCTTCCTCTCTTATGGTTTCCTTCCTAGGTGTATATGTAGAGAAAGTGGGAGACGGTAGTGGCGAAGGCCCCTACATAGGTCTCCTCGGCATCGGTGATGAAATTCTACAGGTGAATGGAGAGGCAGTGGCTGGACTCAGTCTGGAACAGGTGACGCGGCTCATGACCCGCGAAAGCACGGCGTCTCTTCGAATCATGCCAGCCCGACGCAACCAGCGCTGACTGGGAAGATAGTCACGGCACAGAGCCATTTCTCATGGAGCCGTGGAATATAATTCACCTCTGCAAACACTGCTGATGGACTGTAACCTATGGTAGATGTGAGATAGTCAGTGTATATTTCAGTGCACAGTTTCACATGTCAAAATGGCTACATAGGAGAACAGGGTTAGAGGTTCAATTGTGCAAAACCATGTTAAACAATATGACACTGCAAGGGACTTTGATTACATTGACAAAACAATAAAATAACCAAATGACAAATCTAAAACCAAACAAATCCAGTAGTAGAGAGGACTACGCTAGCAAGAAACTTGATTTCAGAGTATATATTGTGATACTAATACAACGTTAAGACTTGTTTCTCTGCATACATTTTTTTTTATGGTCACATTCGAGTGAATGCGGATAATTTAATTCACAAAGTAGCTGAATTTTATCCCCATTTTAAAATTATTTACAAACTCTCTGCAATAAAAAAGGGGTGGTTGCATTTATTTTGACTTAAGTGTTTGTCACAATCATAAAAAGTTCACTTTTCTCATATTCCAATTGTGATTTGTTTTGCTTTTTACAGTATGGCACCCTAAATGCTTAGTGAGTGAAACCTTATTTTGTCACATGCTTAAAATTGTGCACAGATCTCTTCCCATTAATCTTGTTGATTATTTTTAGATGATTGACATGTGTGTTGATGTGCCACAAATGTTATCCTGGCCCATAAGACCCTCAAACTAAAGAGCTATCTGCACAAGCACAAAAAGCATTTATTTAAAAAACAAGTTGCCCTCCACTGAATTGTAACTGCATCACAAATTATGTCTAAACAAAAAGCAATTAATTATCTCTCCCCCTCTTTTTTTTTTTCTCCTTTCAATTGAAAATATTTCCCTGGGGCTCTGCAGGATCCCATCATTTTACTTGTGTCACCTATTGCTTCATGAAATTGATACCAGTCTGCTTCTTAATAAAAAAAATGTTTTATTTTGTCAAACTTTTCTGGTTGAATGTAATTATTCACATTTATGTCACAAAAATGGTCACACAAATCCCCCAGAACGTTCAATTGTATCACAGCGTGTCACACTCATTCAGTTAGATGCATGAACATATTTGAAATCTTTATACTTTAAAGGATAGTTTAAAGAGTATTTTCTTAACTTATTAAATATCCAGTCAGGCTCCAGTTCCTCTCGGCTATGGCCAACTAACACTATCGATTTGGGACATTTGGGATTTTGGACATTTTAGATCATTTATTTGGACCCAAAGCAGTGCTGAGTGCTCCCCACCAATTTAAAAAAAAAGAATCTTGGTACATTTGCAGTCTCCCCTGAAAGGTGCTTACATTTGAAAGGGATTACGCCAGCCTATGCTGCTGTCAGACCCAGGATGTACGATGATGGTCGTGACTGTGGCTTCAACAGGTCTGTTGTAAAGGTCGTGACTAATTGTGGCGGTGCTGTTTATTTATTTATTTATTTATTTATTTATTTATTTATTCATCTGGCTGCTACGTTCGGCTTAAAAGACGCAGTGTGTACCGTTTAGGGAAATCTATACACCCATCCATCCATCCACACCGCCACCAGTTTATTTGACTTGGGATATTTCAATTCGTACATTTGTTTTCACAAAAAGGGGAAAAAAAAAAAAAAGGGGAGGGGGGTGGGGGTGGGGGGAGAGAGAGAGAATCCGTTATTAGGATGTACCTGCTACCATTTAGGCCGTCCTGGATGTGCTCTGATAGCGCGCTGCTCCTTTTATCTGATGCGTCCAGGAGCCGATAGGCTTTTATCTCCCCCAGCCACGGCTCCTGCTGGACCCGGGGGAACCGCCGCCCGAGGCCCCCGACGCCAGCAACGAGGCGCCGCAGCGCATTCGCTTATTTATTTCTCCGTTTATTGCTCAATCGATGGAGACCCGTGCCCCATTCAATTAAAGCGTCGTTATCATAATTACGCCCTCGTCATTTGTATCAGCAGCTCATCCTGCCGCAGGGCCAAGACACTGATACGTCCTAATAGATATACACCTTTTTTTTTTCCCCTCTTTTTTCTTTTTTTGGGATAAAAAAAATAAAAAGATAGACGACCCTCTGCAATCGTCAGTCATCTTACTGCAGGATAAATGGGCTTAGCACAAAAAAAAAAAAACAACCTCTGTCGAACATATAAATAGGTCAAAAGCTTAACCTGCGCTTTTGTTTCTTTCATCAAAAAAAAAAAAAAAGAAAAAAATTAAAACACCTCCACTATAGCCCAGGATACAGTATACTACCTCACGTTGTTCCAGCCCGTTGCGCTGTGCCTGTTTGCTTTTTTTTTTTTTTTTTTTTTTTTTTTTAATGCTTTGCCCTCCACAAGCCTATATAGCCCACGACAGCCAAATAATAATGAATCATTTCATAAATAATGGGTTTAGGGGCTTATCGGGAATGAAGAGGCCGCTGCCGTGCGCTTATCTCGCTCGGCCACATTGCGGCCTGTGTTCCGCTCCCCGTGCTGAGGGAGCGCACTGGATGCAGCGAGGAATAACTCAGCTGCACACACACACACACACACTCACACACTCACACACACACACACACTCACACACTGCTCCACAACTGGCAGTAAAAAAAAAAAAAAAAAAAAAAAAAGAAAAACCTCAGACATGGATGACCCACTCACAAAATGGCTCCGCTTACACAGTAACATCAACAACACGGCTGGAACGGTAAGTGCAAAAAAAAAAATATATATATATATATATACAGCTCTTCATTTGAAACAGCGAGTTTTGTTGTTCCGCAGCGCTGTGATCGGATCACTATCGCCCAAATTGGGTTGGTGTTGTGTGCGACATCTTTAGCCTATTTTATTTTTTATTTTTCTGCTATTGTCCGATCGGATGGCCGAGGCTGTGCGGGATGTAATAACGGATGCGAGGCCTGTTGGAGCATTCCCAGAAATAAAAAAAAAAAAAAAAGTGCGCTCTTTTACCGGCGGTCCGCTGTTCGTTTATAATAATATTCCAAGCGGCATTCATCGAATGAGTTGCCTACTAAAAAACACCTAACACTGGTGCGCGGCGTGACGAGCCTCTGATGTTCGCCTTTAACAGCGGCAGCACTGTGGCCTACACCGCGATAAAACACAAATTACAACAACCCACTCCGACGTCCGTGGCGAGGGAACTGGTCGGGTCCAAGGGGGTTTCTGAAGCTTCACCGGGTTATTTCTGGATTCGCTGAGGGCAGGAAAAAAGAAGGGGATTTTATTTCGATGAAGAACCAGCTCTCTTCGTGGTCCCGGCATCCACAGTCTCCCTATGAGACGAGAATTTCACCTCTAAATAAACTGCGGCCGAAACGAGCTTTTGATGGCTTGGATTGGGACTTTATGCTCAAACACACATTAAGATATTGGCTTGGCGGCGTGAACTGCTCAAGGCCAAGCCAGCTTCAGATAAGAGATTCACAGAAAAGGAAAACATCGATGCAGGAGCCAACAAGAGAAAGCTCTTTGTAAATGACACGGTGGCGTTTGAAAAATATCACTAGCTCCACATTTATAATCAAAAAATGTTTAGTTGAGGGAAATTCACAATTGTACTATCATACCCGTCCTATCTCAGCCGGTTTACCTTTATGAAAAGCTCTAACAACTCACAGAAAATGTAGAGTCCTCGAGAATTAAAACATTTTTAAATGTAGTCGTCAAATAGCCTTAGTGTTATCGTCCCTTATGGCAAAAAATGACTGCATTCAAGCTTTATATATATATATTTTTTAAAAAGGCTATCGAACAAAACGATATTAATTAAGAAAAATAATAATTCTAGTCAGAAAACCACTAATAGCCTATTTATTGTCTTTCTCACACTACGTATTTTGTTAGAAATGTAAAGCCTGCATTCGATAATAATAATTCTGATAATAATAGTACCAGAAATAATGATTTAATCACAAGTTTAATGTCAACAGGCTTAATAATAATGAGTTTTAATTATCTACAGGCATGCATGGGAAACAAAGTCTTTATTGATCTGCTATATGAAGACACATTTTGTTCTGATCCATACACTAATCGAGGAAAATCTTATTCAGGACGTAGTGGACTCGAGCGAGTGGTGACGGTAATAAAATGATGGAAAAACGGCAGCCGGAGCTTTGTCCTGGGAGTCCCGGTGCAGAGTCCGGTCCTGGAAAGCGGGAGGACTCCTCCATCATCTCCAGACAGAACGGATGCAAGGGGGACGAGGAGCCGAGGCGAGAGGAGGGGGAGAAGGAGAGGGGAGGGAGCTTCAAGGGGCTTGAGGAGACGGATGACGTTCCTCTGCAGAACTCGAGCAACGGGACCAGCATCAGCATCATCATCAACGGCGTTGCCAGGGAAACTGCCTCTCACAACGCCCTTGACCTGAAAAGGGAAGTGCCGGTGATCGAGCTCTCCAGGAGGGACGCTATAAAAGCGGTGGAGCAGAGGACTGAGAGCCATTTGGTGCCGATCACGGAACTTCGCAGACCTCCACCGCTGCCGCTGCCGCCGCCGCACCGAGACGACGCTCGAATGGTCCAACTGAGCCCAAACGCGTTTCCTGTCCCGGCCCGGGCGATGCTCTACAACCTGGCGCAGCCTCTCGCCGCCATCAACAGGTAAAGGTGTAGGCAGGGGGTGAAAAAAATAAATAAGATAAAATAGAACAGTTTAATGAATGCACGTTTCATTTTGTCATTGCCAGGAAACCACAGGAAGTTACAAGTTTGGCGGCCATTAGGTGTATGCCCTGTTATGGCCCTGCAGGAAGGGCTACTATAGTGTGAAAAAAAATGCTTATAGTGTTATTGAGTTCATACATGATGTTGACATTATTTAACTTGAATGTGCATGTTTGACAGAATCAACCTGTAAGTGTGTGTGTGTGTGTGTGTGTGTGCTCCTGGTGCAAGGTGTGGAGGATGTTAAGGGTTACATGCAATGAAACATTTTTTATTTTTTTTTCGTATACCTGTGAACCTTTTGTCTGCTTTCTGTTGCTGTAGTCTCGGAGGGGAGTCGGAGCAGTACAGCATGTACCCCAGCAACAGGGTAAAGCGCCGCCCGGCGCCTTATGAGGTTGAACTCGACGAGGGTAGGCGCATTTTAGATCTTTATAAGTATGGTAAGACGCACTTCTGCTGTGTCCTCCTTCTGCCAATATAGTCTCCTAAACGTCCCTTCCTCATCTCCATTGTCATTCATCTACTGACGTGGATCTATGCTGTGCCTAATCTCAGTGTTGCAGAAGATGCCTTGCAAAAAGAAAATTCAGTTTAAGTGTGTAACCCAGAGGAATAAATACATCATAATTCATGGCATAAATGAATGTTGCTAATCAGAATGTCACGCACATGCACCTGCATACCAATAAATAAAGCTCTTTTCAGGGGGATTTGGGGTTTATTTCATTTGAAACATCCTTTCCACCGCTGCCCACTCACTGGTATATACATGGGTGGAGGATGGGGGTGCTGCTTCCTCCATGCCAAGGTTTTACTGCAGAGTGGGCTGAAGGATTAAGATAGACTGGGTGTGTTCCAAGGGCAACAATAGCCTGGAAGACACCATTGTTGGGGGTGGGAGGATGTGACTACCTGCAGTGGGGCATTTTATCATACCTAAATAAGTAAAAAGTAGAATAGGGAGCATATATTCTCCCGAACACCCTTTCCTGCGGGTTGGCATGCTAAACCAACAATTTTTCTTGTACTGCATATGCATAGTATTTGGCACACAGCATATTGTACTAATTTTTGCAAGCTTCTGCTCCATCATCTAAAATCCATGTTGTACGGAGGACAATTTTGCGACTTAATTCGGATTATTGAACTTTTTTGTTTTTCCTAGAAACAATTTTATCTCAAAACCTTTGTGCATCTGTTCCACTACTACTTATTCCATTTTTATTAATGCGCTTGTATTGCTTAACCCTTTTACAGACCACCTAATGTGTTTCAGCTCTGCATTTCATGTTCTTTGTGTTACTATTTCAATGCTCAATGTCTCCTCTCCTTACTCTCTCTCTATGTCTCATTTCCTCCCTGTTCCTCTAGCTGGCCAGCCAAAGATTGTGCGCCGTATCTTCACTAACAGTCGCGAACGTTGGCGGCAGCAGAACGTAAACGGGGCATTTGCGGAGCTTCGCAAACTCATCCCAACTCACCCCCCAGACAAGAAGCTGAGCAAGAATGAGATCCTGCGGCTTGCTATGAAGTACATAAGCTTCCTCTCCAACCTCCTGGAGGACCAAGATGGCGGGAGGAATGTTGGCAGCACAACTGATGGGGAAACAGGGCTGCTGGTTGGGGTTGGGGCCCATGAGGGGGGCCCTCAGGGCGGCCCACATCAGGACACAGTGGTGGGCTTGGCACGGGACGATCTTCTGGAGACAATGTCACCAGGTTCCAGCTGTGGAAGCCTGCCTGACGGTGATGCTGAGGGCAGTCCTGAGAGCTTTATGGAGGACCAGGACTCACCGCCCGCTCCAAGGACTCTAACGGCTTCAAGAGGGCCCCCGCTGCATCTAGCTACTAGGGATCTGAGACGCAATGGGCGCCCTATAGACGGCTCCAGTCGCCGATGATGCTGATGCCAAAAGACCACGGACACAACACCTGAGACTCAAAGAAAACAATGACAGGGACTAAAAAAGAGATGGATATGCTCAGGACCCGTTAGCTTTGAATTGGCAGTGTAGGAAGCAGAATCAAGCTCCACGTAGTGAGATTGTGATGTCCAAAATGGATCATGAGGACGTTCCTCTCTGCGCACTACACCTGAGGCAGCACTGATGAATAGCTTGGCTTGATTGGTGATCGGTTGAATTTTATCCGACAAAAGACTTGTAAATTCTGCATGTCTCACGTCTTTGACTGACCTGCGGATGATAACTTTCTGTGTTTTCAAAGTCCAAAGACTGGATATTCTTAAAAAACAAAACACACACACACAAAAAGAAAGAAATAGCAAACAAAACAAAACAAGACAAAACCAAACAAAAAAATCAATCAAGAGACACTTAGCAAAGATTTTTGATGTGTAATATTGAAGTTTTGACCAATGCTTCACCAATGACACTATTGATTACAATATGATGCAGCCAGTATAGATCCAACATGCTTGCAGAGTGTTGCAGGTAAATTGTCCTAAAACATAAATAAATAAACCCTGGAGATTTATGGCCAACAAATTTAAAGTATTAGAATAATGATACAAAAGTAAGTTTGCCTCGGTTGGAGGCCGTAAATGAACCGACTGGACTCTATTGTACCCATGCAGTTGCGTATGTATTGTAAATAGCATTATATTTCCACTGCACAGTGTAACAACAGTGACTCGAGTTCAAGTCATGTGGTTTAAGATGTACTGTAGTGTGTTTGTCAATGGGTTTACTAGCAAAATGGTCTTTTAGGAGACGAGGAGAGATGAGAGGAGTGAAGAGACGAGACGAACTCAAAGGTAAAGCAAGCAACTGAACGTAGTACATCGAATGTGGTACCATTTACTTCTGTTACACTTTGGTGACTAGAAAATGACACCAAATACGGAAACAGACAGTTAAACAATTTCACTGCCTGGAATGAATATCTATTTGAAATTGCTGTGGAGGTACAAGACATGCAGTGTTTCTTAAAGTGTACAACATATGGGTCATACGATATCATGAAATGACTCGTGCAGTCCTTTTGATATGAATGTTTCAGTGTTTTTTTAACTGTAATGCAGTTGTAGTTTAGTAAGGTACACAAATAAATCCCTTCATTGCCGCATTTCACATTTACACATGCACACACACGCACACACACACACACACACACGCAAACATACACGCACACACACCACACACAGTGTTAATATCATAACAACACCAGCAGTTTTCTGACAAATACAGTTAAGTATTGCTCACTGTTATTGGTTAATCTGCTTTTTCGGCGGGACCTAGTAGCCTATATTGGTACCTTTGGTAACTATGGTATTTTATGAATTGCAGTAAAGGGACATTGTACGTTTGGTAATGACATATTTGTTGTATGATAGCTGTATCTATAAATATATCCAATGTTAAATCGATGAATTTTATACAAAACCCCTGAATAAAATACACAGAGGAAAAAGCCTTGTATTTGATCTCACTCAAGCATGTTGTGGGTCTTATCAACTCAATTAAGTTCAATTAATTTCAATTCAGTTCAACTAAATTCCTTCATTTGACAAGACACTGAACATATGATACTCTTTTTTTGCCACATTTCATCACATATGACTAATTTTATACCTTCACACACTCATAATTGCATAACTTAATCAACAAACTCCTAGAGGCAGAAAATGGCATACTGTTTCCCACCTTATCTGTACAGAGTGTATAGTTCAAACCACAACCTCCTCATGAAACTCCCCCAATGAACGCTGGAATCCTCACTTCCTCCCAACAAGTGACAACTTCCTGTAGAGGTTAACGTGGCTCGGTGACCTGCAGGATATCCTGCCATTGTGAAAGTGGTTTTGACAGCCTCCGCTGCACTCGTTTGCACGCTGTTGTGTCTGTACACATTGTGAAACAGTCATACTGGTCGAGACTCCCTCCGCCTGTAAGTTATTCACTTGCAATCGAAAAGTTATGTTCGCCAACCTGTGGTCATTAATAAGAAATTAGCAGAGTAGTTGTAGCTTTGCCACATAAATTCTACTTTTTTGAACTCTACTTCCCTATATTCCATAACTCTTCACAGCAGTCTGTGCCAACAGTAACACTACTACAACAGCATCAGCTCTTAGACATTTCTAAAAACTATAATTGCTTCCAGACAGCATCAGAGACACCCAGGTGTTTGGAGACCTCTCCTGTGCTCGGCTGTGGCTATGCTGGGGACTGACTGGGGGGCTCTCTGGGTTAATGCCTGCCAAACATGTACCTGCTTCAGTGTTCCTGACTCTCCAAAAAACACAGACTCACAAAAAGAGAGGGATACAGGGTGTGTATATGAGGGATTGAAAAGGAGGGAATGAGAGGAGGCTTGTGTCTGTGTATGTGCTTGTTCTGCATAGATCTGTGTGTGTGTGTGTGTGTGTGTGTGTGTGTGTGTGTGTGTGTGTGTGTGTGAGCTGGTGTGTGTGTGTGTTTATCAGCTCAGTGCAGATGGGTGGCAGAGTGGCTCTTGCAGCCAAATGATTCAGTATGCTAATGAGTTGTTATCTGTGGTGCTGCAGGAACAATATACTGTCTTTCTCACAGTGGGAATCCAGCCTGCTGGGAACAGATTACACTGCACACACCGCCAAGGTAGTTATTTATATTTTCACACAGAGTAGTAGAAAATACATAAATGCACACACACACACACACACACACACACACATCCTCAGATAGGCCTAAAAACAAACAAGCAAAATAACATTTTAACACACACACATACCACCATCACCACCAACAGCAGCATAAATAAGGTAGAAATTTGAGGTAAATTTATGTCCCTCACCAGTAGATGGAGATGTCATTCTTGGCTTTCCTCTTTAACAGGTTATATTTCTATTCAGTATTCTTCATTAAATATTACGTATGCACTTATTTAAAGTTAACTTTCTTTTGCTGAAAAATAAAATTCTCGCAGTCTTTAAGTCATACAAAAGGATGAAATCAGTCGCAAAAGTGATCACCTTTAATCACTATTCAACTCATTCCAAAATGGTACTTAATTCTGCTAAATTCAAATATTACATTTAATTACATACAATACATCTTGGTTATATTCTATTCTTTTGACTTTAAACCAATAAGCTTAGATGTTGTATCAGATGTATCAGCTGTTTTTTAAATGTCCATTCATGAAAGACATGTACAAACAAAAAAGCAGGTCTTGTATGATGTTTATCTGGAAATGTTTAAAAAATATAATTCCCTGATGTTCATTACGTCACAATATTTCATGTTATAGTAATTATTTGTCTTCTTATGTGCCACTGGCTACAATCTTGGTTAAGTGTACACTCTAGACTATGTGTCTCCCTCAGGAAAACAGAGGAAATATACATGTTATGTGGAGCAAATTCAACAAAGAGAAACATTTGCAGATTTGGATAAAAATGATTTGCTAACAATTATTGTACTTTAACAACTAATGTGTGAGATAAATGTGCAGAATAATTTGACATATGATATTAAATTTAAAGTATTTCGATATATAAACTTGAGAGAAAAAAGGCATGCCTCGCCACAGAGCTGAAGAGATATAGTGATACATAATTGATATAATATCACAACAGAATCTTTTGTTAAAAGCTAAGTGAAGTGTAACTACCCTCTTATCCTATTGACATACCAATACAAAACACACACAAAATAATTATGGTCATACATTTACAAATCAAGTAACAGTGTAAATTTAGTCACTCTGATTTTCTAATTTTAATTATACATGACATTTAAATCTTGTCTTTAGAATCTTTGTGTAGAAAAATCATCTTTATACACTCCTAATCTGTAAATAAAACCATTGAAGTGACCTGGGAGATGAAGCCAAAATATTACATAAAAGCTGCTCGAAACATGACAATATTTATATAAAAAACAATATCTCTCTTATAAGGTTTAATTGCTTTATATGTAAGATAAGATACAGATTTTCTGTGATTAGATATTTCTATTTCAATTACTGAATATTTCCTGGCAGAATTAGACAAAGGCAGGCTTTTGTGTTTTTCAATGATAAATCTAATACAATCATTATAACACTACACAATGAAACATCCATTAAAGCTAGGTAATGCAGCCTCTCTAGTCTCTTACACTACAACATAAAAATTTCTCAGTAACCTCTCAGAGAAATAAAATATTGGATGCAATTAATCTTGTAGGTGGATTGCTGTTGTGAACGGGAAAATGAGTTATTATCAGTTTTAATCTGGAGAAACGTCTTGACTGTTTAGAGTCTAATGAGATATAGCATTTGTAAAAGTCAAAGCTATTTTTCATTGTACAGTGTGGGTACACCAGAGTATAATTTATTATGCATTCATCTTTCTGCTGCAGAGGGTTATCATCCCTGTTCAGTGCTAAGGCAGCTAATCTGTTGTTATGGGTATGTAATGTCAATGAGGCATTATTTTTACTTGTATCAGCCTCTGGGTGATGTTTTTTTAAAACCCATATCTGTCTGCTGTCTTCCTGTGGGTCTGAATCACCTTCACTACTGCCTTCAATCTGTGCTGATAATTAGCAGAAACAACAAGGATTTCACTCCTATTCTTGCCACTGTTTACTGTACTACCTTACAGGCCTAGTAAATCACCATATTCACCTAATAGAACAAATTCAGGAAATTAAACAGAAACACAACTGTGGTAAATGGCAAGTGGGATTGAGAAATGAGGTGTGAGAGTCCACAAAAATTCTCTTTACCTGTTGTGTGATTGGTATCTGCATTAAAGGCTTAAGTATTTATCTCTTGCAGTCTGTTTTGCAGTCAGTAAGTGGACAAGAACATGTGGAGTCTTGTTTTTGTGTGTGTGTGTGTGTGTGTGTGTGAATTACTTTGGAAAATCCCATTTGTTCCATATATTGTTGATGGACAGTCACATCCTTTTTATGACTTCATGCATTCAACAATACTCTCCAATGCCTCTGCACAGAACTTGGGCACCTTACACCCTCTAGTGGGAACCAAATGCAATTATGCACTATTTACTTCAATTGTTTCCAATTGTTTATTGGCCTCACTGACACAGGGCTTATCTATTCTAATTGCAATGACTAATGGCTTATAAATTAGCTTCTAGTTCTGGTTCTAAATAAATAAAACTCAAGGGTCATCCATTTCAAGCTGATCATTTTAATGCATTATTACAAAGAACTGAAGTGTCGCATGCAGTATAATCAAGCCTCATCCATCTCCAAATCCAGATCCAGCGATGCAAACAAAGCATTTGGTTTGATTAGCATGGCAGCGGCGAGCAGATACTGAAGCAGGAGTATTTAGCTGAATCACATTCATTTGACAGAGCAGTGCAATAGGCTGAAGGTTGTGCAGAGTCTACAAGAAGTTACAATCAGAGCTCATTTCAAGGCCAAAGGTTGCAGTCACAGGTTTTCAATAGCAGTGGGTTTGTTCTTTGCGTCAGGGTAAAGCAGGAAGCCGGAGAAAGTGCTGTCATCCTCACTGCTGGAGTAAACTCCATTCCAGTCTCTCAGTGTCTCCAGCCACACCTGGTCGCCTTCAGTCAGCTGCATCAGTGCGAGGTTGGACGCCTGATCGATGTCTTGGCCGTACAGTGAATCCCGGGTCCGCAGCTTCCGTACCCCATTAACCACTAGGGCAGCACGCACAGGCCGGTTGCGCACAGTGATGTGGTAACTGAATAAGTAGACCCCCGGGTAGGTGACGTTGAACTTGTTGATTGTTGGGTCCCAGTGCCCCTCCCCATTGTAAAACACCTTATCAAACTTCACAGGCAGGCCAGGCGGAGGGAAGGACCTGCTGGGGAACAAACCCACACTGAAGGCAGAGCGAACCTGCTCCACACTCTCACCTGGTGGACCTTTAGGGCCCCGAGGCCCACGCCCGCCTTTAAGTCCCCTCTCCCCCCTCAGCCCTATCATGCCCCTCCCTCCTGGGGGTCCAGGGGGCCCTCTGGCACCAGTATCCCCCTTCCCTCCCGGAGGCCCTGGCTCCCCTCTCTCTCCCTTTGCACCATCAGTTCCATTCACTCCAGGGGGACCAGGGGGCCCACGCTCACCCACATCACCTTTCTCGCCGGTTAAACATTCGCCTGTAAGTCCCTGTTCACCTCTCTGACCCTTTGTTCCAGCTACCCCAGGGGGACCCATAGGCCCCTCTCGCCCAGGGCTGCCCTTAGTTCCATTCAGGCCAGGCTCTCCTCTTTCTCCGGGGTCCCCTTTCAGACCGCTGAAGCCACGTTCACCTTTCTCTCCTCTGGGGCCCGGATCGCCTATAGTATGTAGAGAGGTTATATTCACGTAGGAAGACATGTTTCAATTAGAATGCTTTACTTTTCAAATAGAAATGTACATTTGCAAATGCTTGTAGGGTGCATTTATAAATATTTCAATCTAATCTATTTCAGTATGATTAAACAGATCATTAACATGTATACAATGTCTACTGCAGTTTTCATAGAAAGCTACCCACCTTTCTCTCCAGGTTTTCCTGGAATCCCAGGGGCACCAGGAACACCCACAGGTCCTTGATCACCTTTTTCACCTGTGGTAGTTTTGATAAATAAAGCGTAGAAAATGACATCCACAAAGTACTTATACAAAACAGAGTTTTGCAAAAAAGGTGTGAGGGACAGAGAGACAGAAATGGAGAGACAATCAAAAACTCTCCTGCTGTTAAGCCCCGCTGTACCTATGTCGCCATTGAGTCCATTGGCTCCAGGTAGTCCTGCTGGCCCTGGAGGTCCTCTGAGCCCTGTGTCTCCCTTCTCTCCTGGTAACCCTGGAAAAAGAGAGATGAGTATGAAAAAGGATACATTTTGACCTGTATAATTTTCCTCAAAATGATAATCCACTTTACCTAGAGGGCCCCTCTCTCCTGGCGGTCCTGGTGGCCCTCTCTCTCCCATGGGCCCCACAGGGCCTTTCTCTGGCGGACAGCACTCACAGAAGTTGAAGAAGCATTCATTGTAGTCGAGGGTATAGTTTCCATGGCTGTTCCCAGGGGGTGCTACGGCATCGGTGTGGAACTCAGTGGGGTATGGTTCGATGGGGTAGGTGGTGCTGTCTGTAGGGGACACGGAGTAAGCGTCCATCATGACCTCGGTTGTCTCATCTGTGTGCAGGCTGCTGGAGGGGGATGGGGTGGTGGTGGTGGTCCGTCCCAATCCTCCACCCCCGCCTCCGCCGCTGCTCCCAGCTCGAGGGGGCTTCTTGGTGCTTTGAGGTTTGGGCCAGCGTGTGGTTCTGGCACCGGAGGCCAGCACGGCCACCAGGACCACCAGGAGAGTGGTCAGGAAGACTAGGCGAACGGATGGCATACTGAGGGCTTTGACACAATAATCTGTTAAGGGAGAAGAGGGGAGGTTTGAAGAATATAGACAAAATAGGTGCAGCACTCTGGAAAAGTCTATTCTAATGCAACACTGTGTATAATAAAGCAACAAGAATGTCTTACCTGCTGATGTAGATGGTGTTCACTGTTCATTCCATCCCCTTCAACTAGTGATTAATGTAGGCTGCCTCTTTCCTTATATTGCCCTGGTAGCCCAACTTCTGCACCTTTAAGCCAATGAGAGAACAATGGACAGAAAACACAGGGGGTTATTAGGGGGTAGGTGGGCTGGCAAGAACAGATTACATGACTCCTGAGGGATGTGAAATAAAGCAGGTTGTATACAAGGCAAGACTTTGTGATATGGGATATGATTTCAGGGTCCAAGAGTACACACAGTGCTAAAGTGTTGTTCGCACACATGCTTGCTTTGTACACAAACAGCAGAAATATAAGGTTACACACAAAGATACACATTCGTAGGACATGTGTACATACACATACAGTATATACACACAAGCTTGCACATTGTTGGTAATGAATAAAATCTCATATGAGAGTTACCGAGTGCAACACCTTGTAGGGACCACACCATTTGGCAGTACCACAAAGCAGAAAATGAATCACCATACACCCAGTGGGAGAGGGATCAATGTCCCAAAACAGACGGCGTGGCAACATTGATCCAGCCGTTCACCACCTTGATCAAACCAACCCAAAGACCCCAGTACACCCAGTAAACCTCATGGAAACCTGGCCCCACTGAACCAAGCTTTACATGTGTGTTGTGTTGTGTGAATGTGTGTTGGATGTAGTTTCAGCCACTGACATTAACTCTGAATGATTCCTTGTTGGTAGCACACAAAATCTGATGAGGAGCCATATGATACTGTGGCTATGTGGCAAAGTAGATGAACAAAATGAGCACACGGTCGACACAGGAAAAAGGCAGAGAAGGTCACTACGGACATCTAAAATTGTCTTAGCTAAAGATATATCTTCAATTTATCCTGGCAAATTGAGTGAATAGGCTGCTTTTATCATAGACATGTGATTATGTAATCTGTGCTGTAAACAATGAAAGTTTACAAGAAAAAAGTAAAATCATCAATCAAAAGCATCTTCCTGAAGCCTGTCATTGTTAAAATAATTTCACAATAACATCATTATCATAATCATTAACTAGAGATGTGCTACCAACTGTTTAAATGTAAAAAAAGAGTACAATGCATACCCTTGATGGAAATCTAATATATTCAGTACATCATTATATGTACTTCACATTTTAAAGTGGAAAAAAAAACACTGTCCACTATACTATCCACACTTAATTATGGATGTTTCCTGGTAAACCACCGGATGCCACTTACCACAGTGCCATTCGATCCATAACCCTATCACACTCACGGCTGTGAGTTATAAGAAAAGTCAAACGATAAGTGACATACAAAAGGCATCAGCATACTCGTGTTTTCAATTATGATGCATTGCTATCTATGTTGATGAATCCTTTAACATCTTTAATTGAGTTCAAATCACAACCAACTCTGAACTAGGCTCCAGTTTCCAACAATATCCACCTTACTTATGAGTGACAGGACTGGCAGAGGTGTATCACTGAAGACAGCCACCAGGGGGCAGTGTTTGGGCAATACAGTGACTGCTGTAACCGACATCTGAACAAAGGCCTTGTCCCACAAGTATGGGGCAATAATAACCTCTATAATAATCTATTATTAGTTATCATTGTGTAATGCCACTTGTAGCCTATTTACATTTGCTGCATATATATTGTAGCAACTGTATGCGTGTGTGTGTGTACAAGTATTATATCATATTATATCCTAGGCCTTGTTTATAATTCTATATTGATGAATGTCAAGCTGCTCATAAAAGGTCAGCGTGCACTGAAATGTCCCATGACGACCGGGAGACAACATGGAGTGAAAGCGCGTCTGGACTGGACTCGCAGTGTGATATGTCACATTATTATTGGATGACATCATTGCTCGATTCCGCAGCCGCTCCGTTGTTTCGCGGCTGCGCAGTGTCGCCGGCGGCGGCTGCGTCCGGAGCGGCGGCTACCACACAACCCACTTCCGCCAAGGACTGTCAAAATAAAGCCCTTATTCAAAAAAAAAAAAAAAAAAAAAAAAAAAAAACAACCCATTGTGCACACGAGTACGGCTCATTCCGATGTGTTTTGCTTTATTAAGAACAACCGCGGTTGACTTCCGACCTCATTCTCGCCCGCCCGCGATTTTGACACAGCTCAAGAATGGCGGCGTGTGCTTGTGTGTGAGGTAAAAAAAAAAAAAAAAAAAAAATGTGATGTCGACGCGGGGACCGAGTAGACGCGCAGCCGAGAAGAAACGGGGTCAGCGGCGGAAAAGGAGGACGCCTCCGAGGCGCACCGTCGACTCTCGCCCTCCCCCGGCGACTCCCATGTCTCTCCCCGGGGTGGGCCCAAGCCGAAGAGATCCGCCATCCGACAATGGGCTGCGGGAGCTCGGCTCCGCTCGGGGAACGTGTCTGCGCGGCCGCGTAGAGAGCCGAGGGTAGGACCGAGAGGCACCGGACCGAGAGGCACCGGACCGAGAGGCACCGGACCGGAGTCCATGAGGGGCGGCCCTGTCCGCTTGTGTCCCCCGTCTCTCAGGCCCCGGGGCCCCGCGGCAGCGCACGGCGTCGCGGATGAGCTCGAAGTAGCGACGACGAGGGAGCACTGTTAGATGCTGAGATCCAGCGTGTGGCGGACACCGCGGCGGTGAATCGATTTTCTTCTTCTTCTTCTTCTTCTTCTTCTTCGCAGTACCGCCGAGCGGATGGAGTGAATTGTGCAACGAGGAGAGAGGGGAGGAAAAAAAAAAAAAAAAAAAAAAAAAAAAAGGGGGAGAGGGACAGACTGCGGTTTGGCTGCGTGTGATGATAGGAGACACAATGACGCTCTTGTCTCTTCTGGGTCGGATCATGCGCTATTTTCTCCTCAGGCCTGAGACATTGTTTCTGTTGTGCATAAGCCTGGCGCTGTGGAGCTACTTCTTCCATACGGACGAGGTGAAAACCATCGTCAAGTCCAGCCGGGATGCCGTGAAGATGGTGAAGGGGAAAGTGGCCGAGATGATGCAGAACGACCGGCTGGGAGGCCTCAGCGTCCTGGACGCGGAGTTCTCCAAGACCTGGGAGTTCAAGAGCAACAACGTGGCCGTGTACTCCATCCAGGGCAGGCGAGACCACATGGAGGACCGCTTCGAGGTGCTCACCGACATCGCCAACAAGACCCACCCGTCCATCTTTGGGATATTTGACGGTCACGGTGGAGAGGTAGGCTGGGAGGGAGAGGGGTTTTTTTTATTTATTTTTTTTTATCACAATGCGTTTGTGTGGACTCATGCAGACCCACAGACCTGCTACTGCCGCACAGGAGGTGGCAGCATCATCAGAGCAGGCAGAGACACGACTAGGAAGATGGCAAAACTCCAAATGATATGACATCCTACCAGATATTGGAAGGAAGGACATTATATTGATATTATAAGACACAGAGACTGTCAATAGCTCGGGCCAGGCCACCATAAACTCTGGTTTTGTTATTATTTCGCACAATAGAGATGCCAGGTTTCTACGGGAACACATTCATTTGCACTGGGGCACAGACCTACACAACTTATGTCACTCCCTTCATACTCACCCCATTTTCAAACAGGACAATTCCCCTCCCCTCCCCTCTCCATCATTGTATTACTTTGTGTGAACACCTCCTCCATCCTGCAAGGCTGCCAATCAGGGAGTTAACTTGGGATTCATCACAAAGAGCTTATGTGTGTGTGTGTGTGTGTGTGTGTGTGTGCGCGTTGGTTTTGTCCGTCTTTCCTCCACTCCCTGTGTTGTCAAGGGGTCAGTGGTTTCTCATGGCTGCCTTTTAGACCACGTGTCCTGGACGCCATCTGCCAGTCTGTCCCCCTGCAGAGGTTCCAGTGTGGGAGACATTTCACTGAGTGATGCTGGTGGAGTTTCTGGTTTAGAGCCCTGTTTCCCTGTTTCATATGATTTTATTGCTATTTTCTCAACACAAGAAGAGATATTTAGATTGCAAGAAAATCCTGGTGGTGACCTAAACAAGAGCCACCAAGTGTGAGAAACATAAAGAAGGTGTTGTCCATCACAATTTCTCAGAGCCCAGGCTGAAATCTTCAAATAGCTTGTTTTGTCTGACCAGCAATCCAAAACATAAAGATATTCAGTTTATTATCATTGATGGCTAAGAAAAACTACAAATATTCCCATTTGATAGGCTGGAGGCAGGGAAAAATTACTTCAGCTCCATTCGTTAGGTTTCATAGGTTTTCATTGACCACAAGAAAGTCCCTGCAGTTGAACTAAGACAAGGTGTTTTGTAATTTGCATCCAGTTTTAGTTCTGTTTTGAATCATTCTTTTAACACACATTCTTCATCAATGTATATTAGTCCAAGAATAAGTCAGTTTTTTACAAAGTATCATCCAACCTCTATGTACAAAGCGTAACTAAAAGATTACTAGCATGGTTAAGCAGACTTACAAAGTCCCAACATGCAACAATTGTGATGGTTAAGTAAAAAATGACATCGGTTTATGTCCAGTGCTGCTGTCGCCTTTGGGAGCTCTGTCTCTCAAGCCAGATGTTCTCCGTCAAGTTACACCAGAACCTTCATCCCTGGGTCCGACATGCTGTACGTCTACATTTTGTATCATTTAAATACAGAAAAATACAAAGTGAACTGCCCGTTCTCATTTTAAAAAGATTTGTTGGACCAGTTGCTTTTGGGTTGTGATCAATCATAGAGAGGGAGACAACAAACCGAGTAGAGGGTGTTTACCCATCTGCATCGCTCTTTCTATTTCTGTCCCATAAACAAATATTTATCCTTCCTGTCTGTCCTGACATCTCCCTCTTTCTCCCTGATTTTCATTTCCTCTCTTGCAAGCTTTTCTCCCTTTCCTCCCTTTCTTTATCAGACTTGTATCTCTGTGAATATGTCTTCATATGTGTTTACTTGTTTGTCCCCTCCTTACATTTATGCTGGATTTTCATCCTTTTTATTTCGCAGTAGTCACTGTCAAATAGGGCTAGGACTCAAAGAGAATGGGTCCCTCAGACATCCACCTCAGCTACTATAGACCCTATAATTAGGTAAAGTATTAGCATACCTAATCCTGAGACACGGAAACACACATAATCACAGCTCCCAGTTTACTTACAGTAAGTGCAGATAGTAAATCAATGGGTAATGTTAATGGACATTTGGGAAAGCTGTGTTTACCTTCTGGGACTCTCAATGCTAATGATGTTGTCGGGGAAAAAATACAGCATGTGTGGACATGCTTGGACATTTATTTGCTAGTGCATTTTTATGCAGTTTGGCACATGTAAGAACACACACACATCACCAATATTAAATGAAGCAATGTCGCCAAAGCAAATTTGTCCAGCTAGAACAGGCTGTCTCTGGCAGTGCTGTGTGTTCTGGCTCTGAAAATAAGCAGGAAATTTCTCAAACACGTCTCTCTTTTTTCTTTTTCTTTTTACTTTTTATTTTTATCGAGGCAGTGAGTTATGGCCCAGAATTGTAAAAGTCAGCACAAGCTGCTGCTCCTTCTCTTAACATGATTTACTGAGACTATTTGCTGTGGAAGCAGGAACTTTAAAAGGCTTTCACACTACTTTGCTGTTTAAAATTGAATTTATAGCTATACGCTGACTCGAGGGGCAAATGTGATTTAACAAAGCAGAAATGTCAATACACAATACTGATTAATTAACTTTTCATAAAGTTGGTCCAATATTTTACATTCACTCATTAAATCCTCAGACAGTGAAATTTTTGAGTCATTGATGAAGTCTATAACTACCCAGGCCCTGGTATTTTCAGCTGTTTACGACAAATGTAAATTTATACTTGAAGCTCTTTTCCTGTTCGAGGAGTCCCTCTCTCTCCAATTAAATAAATGAATGAGTACACTTGTCCAGCAAAAGGGAGAGGAAGAAGGAGGAGGGGGGCATCAAGAGTTATCCGTCTTGTTTCATGTCGAAGTCTCGTTCCCTCATATTTTCCTACCAATTCTATTTAAGTAATGATAAACATTTTGAGTAAAAATATAGTGGTTTTTAGTTCTGGTCTGTGTCAGACGATAAACTTGATTATCGCATTGAAGGAAATGGGCAATTTTAGTTGCGTATAAATAAACTCTTGCACCAGATGCTAAGAGACACATCTTTATCTTTACTGAGGTTTTTGGCTGGATTTTTAGTAGGTATTAATCATATCCACAAACAAATATAGTGCTGAACGGTCAAAATTCAAATAAAAAATGTCTCATACTAACTGTAGAACTGTTATCAGTATCAGAAAGTAAATCAGTGAAGCATGTAGATTGAATTGCCCAAAGTGCACTAATTTCCATAGGAACTGCAAATATGAAATCTGTACTCTGTATCAACGGGGACATTAAGATGGTATAAAATATTCCCATTTTGATTTGATTCGACAGCATTAGCATGATGGAAATCTTAGCAGAGAAAAGGAGTGAAGAAGCAGAAAAGTAAGTAAGGGCAGGAGGAGGAGGCCAAGTGGGCCGGAGGATGAGGAGGTTGTTCAATAATTCAGCACAGAGCACCTGCTGTATGAAACGAAAAAAGCACTCCTCTAAATTACAGTTGTATTGGACCATATTACCTGGCAGCCACGGGGGGAAATGGAAACTAACAACTTACAATATTATTTATTCTCTGCTGCTGACGAAGAATTCATCTGAAAATGTAAAGAAATGTATGCGTAATACAGTGCAGCCAGTTATATGAATAAGAAGAGCAGGTTTTTCGCAGCTTGTTTGGTAGAAAATAATATACAAAAACAAATATCTTAGAGTTTTTTGGGCTCTTGGGGACAGCACAACAAGCTGTAAACACAACATTTTGGCAGTTGTTATGACCGACATGTTGGCGAAGAGTTGCCTGTTTACACATCTAGACTGAGCAACATTACTATGTATTTCAAGTTGTGTCTTTGGCCAACATTTGACAACATTAACTCTGCTAAAGCTGTTTTAGTCTCCACTAACGCCTGAGGAAAATCTGTTTAGTGGCTAAATATTTCACTATATTCACCAGCTATTTGCCAATAGTGTCTGTCTGCTGTTTGGTGCTGGGCAGGCTGCGTACAGCAGGTTTATCAGAACTTTTTAAGTTGAAAACAGCTGACTACTGCGGCTGAAAACAATGCTGACGAGAGCGGTGCGAGTGAGGGTCATGGACTGGAAAACCTTAACGATGCTGAAAGGAACTAAACTTTCTCAGCCTAGGGGGACTGCAGACGACTTAAAATCTTATAATGTCTGATCTCTTGCAGTTGTCTACGTATTACTGACGTAAAGTAATGTAAAGGAGTGTAGAGTGCTGTGTCTTAACTGATTTTAAAATCATCAACACCAAAACAGCTCTGTGCTTTTCCCTGACTTGTCCACCTTCTGCTGTCTAATCCTCCCTGTGTCCCCCCCCCCCTCCCCATCACAGGCTGCAGCTGACTATGTGAAGGCCCACTTGCCAGAAACCCTGAAGCAGCAGCTGCAGGGTTATGAGAGAGAGAAGAGAGAGAGCGCTCTCTCTTACGCCAGCATCCTCGAGCAGCGCATCCTGACCGTGGATCGTGAGATGCTGGACAAGCTCTCTGCCAACCATGATGAAGCAGGTCAGGAAGGGGAGGAGAGCGGTGGAAAGTGTGTGTGTGTGTGTGTGTGTGTGTGTGTGTGTGTGTGTGTGTGTGTGTGTGTGTGTGTATTGGGATACATTGAATGATGATCTCATTGTTCCGCACCGTCTTCAAGCGCTCGTTCCTTCTGCATTCACGTTCTCTGCCTCTTAAAGGACACAACACGTCACAGCACCTCGGCTATCAAATTAAACCTCACAATTTCCTGTATCATATCCTCTCAGTACTACGCTTCCCAGCTGACATTCACCTCTTTGATGGGTTCCCTCTGTACACTCCACTTGTAATACTGACTGAGAAGAGTGAGACTGCTGTGTTGTAACATTATGCTGCTGCACATGTAGTTGATACTCTTTGCACTGTTGTGAAATTCAGAGCTACAGTCCGGATTGATCAATTGGTGGCATTTGATACCTTTCCCTTTGTTTTTTGTTTTTTTTCGGACTATTGTTTTTCATTGTTGATTTGTTTGGTGACAGTCTGACATTGTGTCAGTTCAGCATATTAAGTGGCCTCTCTGCTAGTAGTTCCACCTTGTCACCTTATCATTTGCAGTTTGCTCCAGTTTTTTTTAATGTGTTTTTCTTTCACAAATCCGTAGATCACATTTTGATGGTCAAACATTCCTATATGTAATCATGGGTTATACTGTTCATGTACATTCAGCCCTGGGGATTAGGTACAGTCTAATCCTTAGAAATTACTGTATTTATTATAGTGGTGAATATCAATAGAAATATAATAGTGGCAGATATCATACCAGAGAACAACTGTCAGCTCTCTTGACATTTTCTTTTCTGACATTGATATACAGAAATGTTAGACTTGGTCCAAGAATATTGTAAGAATCTGTAATCTTTTATTAGCATTGTTAAGTATCACATTAATCAAACATTAACTTTCTTTCACATATTTGCTCTCATCAACAGCTATGCATATTACATTTTTGTAATACATTAAATCTGGCAGAAATAGTATTTGCAAATGCCAGTTATTGTTTATTTTCACTTAGGGCTTATTTTCAACATAGGGCAGTGTGGCAGCAAAAAAAGTATTCACAGCAATTTAATGCAATGTTTTGTGAACCATCATAGGCTTTTTCCCATTTTTGTCTTCCTCTTTCGATCTCCCATGCAGGAACGACATGTCTAGTAGCGCTGCTGTCAGACAGAGAACTCACAGTGGCCAATGTTGGAGACTCTCGGGGTGTGTTGTGTGACAAAGATGGGAACGCTGTTGCACTATCACATGACCACAAGCCGTATCAGCTCAAAGAGCGCAAGAGGATCAAGAGGGCAGGTACATGATGAGAGAAGCAACCCTATGATATAAAGCTTATACTGAGTGTACCTGTACTGCAGGCTGGTGTGGTTGAATTTGGGGTCCTTGGTTGCCATCTGTTGGTCCGTTTAGGAACGGCAATGTTTTAAACAAGGCACAGGCTCAGATTGTGATGTCTGAAATAGATACCTAAGCTGTGTGATTAAAGGATTTTCTTAGTTGAGCTTTGTTCATCAAGTTATCAAGGTATTTAAAACATCAGCTTTTCAAGCTCACTTTGGTTTTCTGTCACACTTACACAGTAGGCAAAGTACATATGTGGGTCAAATCAAGCATTCTTATTAGTACTCACAGTAGCCCATGATTTCTTTTCTGTCATTAACAGATCATCAGACTGTGCTTAAACATTTTCATTCCTATCTCTTTACTTCCAGGAGGTTTCATCAGTTTTAATGGATCCTGGAGAGTCCAGGGAATCCTGGCTATGTCCCGCTCTCTGGGGGACTACCCACTGAAGAACCTCAACGTAGTCATCCCTGATCCTGATATCATGACCTTTGACCTAGACAAACTACAGCCAGAGTTCATGATTCTGGCATCAGATGGCCTGTGGGACGCTTTCAGCAACGAGGAAGCCGTCCGGTTTGTACGCGAGCGTCTTGACGAGCCTCACTTCGGCGCCAAGAGCATCGTCCTCCAGTCCTTCTACCGCGGCTGCCCCGACAACATCACTGTCATGGTAGTGAAGTTCAAGAGTGGAGCTGGGGGGAGCAGCAAGGCAGGGGAGTAGGGCAGGGTCGAGTTTAGAGCTCACATTATGATCAATGTTTTCTATGATTTCCCCCCATCTTCTGGATAGAGCAGCAAGCGTGATATCACAGGAGGACCGGAGGAGGTTAAAGTATGGACACTGAGAACCGAACTTTTGACAAGTGCACACACATACAGACATACACACACACACACACACACACACACACACACACACACACACGCAAAAACACATACAAATTAGGTTGTGTTTTGTTTTGTAGGTTTCTGATTGAGAGAAGGGAATTCAAACACAATACAGAACTCATAACCATCGGCCAGTTAATGATGAATGCGTTAAAATACTGAACCAACGGTGGAGATGCATGAACACAAGACAAACAGACACCAAACAGGGGATTTTCTCTTAACCAGCACACATTAGACTGTGATTAATTTACTACTGTTTGCTGTACATGCATGGGAATGGTACAGCTCCACTGGAGGCTTCTCCATTGGAGGCTTCAACGAGTGCCTACTCAAGAATCACTGTACAACTACAGGAAGCTACTGAAAATGTGTTTGCGAAAACACACCACCCTGCTTGCTGCATTTTGATGATGCTTTCAAGTATTGTATGCGCCCGTTACATTTTTGACCTGGAAAATGTTGTCAACTATAAAAAGACTCCAGTGGATCCATACCTTAATTTAACTTGAAGTGATTCTACACCTAAAATCTGGCTCTTGAGTATCACTCACCCACCCTCTGTAGGTTTAATTTTATTTGTAGTTTCATCCTCTGGCTGTACTGAGCTTCAATTCATGTTGCTTGCAATGCAGTCTAAAAGTGAGCAGACATCACAGTGGAAGAAATAACCACTTGCCAGTAAACTACATTAGGAATTTGAACCAACAAATTAAGTTTCTATGGATATTTGTAACTTTTTTCCATTGTTAAGAATGGTCACTGTTGAAATCCTTTGTCACCATCATCCAAACTGACTAGAGCCACACTTGTCTTTGAAGACTGAAAAAAATCACTTTTAAAGTGTGTGAAAGGTTAATGATACTCAGAAGATAGTTTTTGGTGGAGTATTACTTAAACATACAACACACAACACAAACAGTTATGGAAAAAATGCACTTTACAGATGTTTATTTTTTGGAATGGTAAATTCTTACATATCAGCCAATGTAAACACTGTATCTCCTCAGTAATACAAGAGGGTTTTAATGTCTGTAGAGCCTGATTTAGTTCCTGACCTTCACATCTTTTATGGCGCTAATGTAAACTGTTCCATTAAAGGGGTTTTCCACCATCTGCATCAGGGCATGTGCTTTGGCCTATCCATGTTCATGAAAAAAGTACGTACATTATGTATCCATGGACACTGGGGGCTGCCTCTGACCTGAGAAGCCCATGAAACAAAAGGTGCAGCAGACTTACACGCCTCGGCTGCCATGAGAAAATAAAAGACGACACAACACGAACTGTACAGCAGCAGCCGGAATGCCAGTAGCTAGTTATATGATATGCTTGTGAAGCAATACAACTGGTGTCATGGACAGCAACAACCTGTCAAAGAAAAGTTACAGTAAACCATACTGGATTTGCTGCTGTTTTATGTTCAACTCCTTTGTACCACCGTGTTCCATGATCTTTGTATCATTTGAGAGAAGCCTTTTTTTATTTAACAGTTGACCTAATGCCTTATTTATTGTTGAGTTTTTAGAAGTGTCTGGCCAGTATAGCCTACAGTTTATTCATGTTTTGGTCCTTCTTCACATGAGCAGAAGTTTACAATAAATTAGATACCCATCACTTTAATTTGAGAAGCAGCCCATGAGTCAAACATGTTGAGCTGATGCTCGGTGTAAAAAAAAACTGTAAAAACAATTCTGTATGTAAACTATCAGTATTAAAGAAACTCTTTCATCTCAAATATCCCCCCCTTCAGTTTTTATTATCTCAAAGGCCTAACATTTCATTCAGGCCTACATCAACTGTGCAGCATGCTCACCGCATCCATTCAATCACTACAACACACAGCAAGTCTATATGTCCATGGTTCATTTTTAATTAAGGTTCTTATATCTAAGCTTGGGGGATTTTGTGTACTCAATTCTGAGATTTTTCTAATTAAATTTAATATTCACCACATAGTAATTTATTATAATATATATATATTATTTTATTCACAGCACATTCAGGTGATTTTTCATACATCCACACCTGCTACTGACCCTACTGAAGAGCACCCTTAAGCCTTGCTTAAGGGGACAACAAAACTAAGAGACAGAGGAGAGAGTCAGGCAATGACTAATGACTTTTTATCACCTCTCAGGAATTTGAATAAGTTGCGTCCTTGCCAGCAACCACCAGTATGTTGTAAATCGTATAGTGACCAACAATCACAAAGGGGAAAAAAAAAATGAGTTGGTGAGATCAGAGTGAGGTTGGTGGGGGGGAAACTGTTGACGTCTCCCGAGTGTTTCTGGGATGCCTCCATCGGATCACAAATAGCTTCCCATTCCGTAACCCTGCGCTGTCGCATGCACGGCAACTCAACCCCGCCGCAGCCTTCAGGAGGGGCGCAGGCGGCTCGGAAGCGCACGACGATGCCAAGTTTAGTGACGGCCCGTACCAGGTGGAGAGGCTCAGAATAGCTCAGACGTGGAGTGATCCAAATACCAAGACCCGTGTTGCCACAGTCAGACGTTTGATAACCGCGCGGTCGAGTGTGTCACGCTGCAGCGTTACGGGAACTCCGTGCCATAGTTTAGACTGTATGGATTTGGCGCTTTATAAGTGAGACCAGTGCGCGCTGACACCAGCAGAGGAAAACTCGTCCGAAACTCAGATATACGCAATCATTTTGATTCCCCTTGGATCCTTCAAAGGAGTGTTTTGAACTGACGTTACGATATGGGTCAGCAAGGCTCCAAATCTTCCATAGAAGCGCGGGTGATTTTCCAGCGCGTTGGCGCGGTGGACGCGTGTCAGAAGACGGACGCGTGTTCCACTCCAGCCTCCGTTGTCCGCATTCAGAAGAAGGTGGCCGGCCAGGCCTGTCTCCACTCTTCCCCCCGGCCGCTGGAGAAGTCATCGCCCCACACTTGGCCCCAAAGCCGCGGTGATACTGGAGGGCTGGTGTACGTAATGGATAATCCAACCGGTGGCGTGTGGATGAAGCCGGGCGAGAACTGGACCAGGTCCTGATGCAGTCAGAAAAAAACCTTCAGGCAAAATGCAAACGAGTTCTTCGAAGGGAGTTAAGGCAAGCACCCCTTGACTGGATGCACTGTGCGTGTCCTTAAACTTTGGCGTCGTCCGAGCAGAAGGGATGCTGTGGATTTGGGTGCTGAGGTGCGCGTCCGTGGCACCTGCTCACTGCAGCCTGTGGACTCGAGGTGGGGTTGGCTGGACTGATCACTGAAATTTATTGATTTAGTCTATGTGAGACATTCATATAGTCAGTATCAGACTGCATTAGAGGAAGATGAGAGGAAGTGAAGAGTGCCATGCATCGTGTGTTTTCTTTGGAAACATAATGTTTGTGAGATATTAAGTCTGTGTAACTCTTTTTTTTTTTTTAAATATTCAGACTAATGTGGAGTAGATCAAATGAAACAAGGGAGCTTGGGTTAATCAGTATTGAGTTGGCTACTAACATCAACCACACTGCTATTTACATTCACTTGTGTGGTTTGTAAACACTATGTCAATATGGAAACTGCATCCTTCCAATGGCTGACCAACCTCCATTTATTTTTCCTTCCTTTCTATTTGACTGTGTCCTCTTTTTCTAGAAGCAATTTGATAACTGTATGTAATAGCACACAGATTTTTTTTTAAAAAAGTTTTTTTATATTGATGGTAATTTGAATGTGATGGACTGGAGGTCAATGTTGACCTTTTGATGTAGGACTGAATGTTTGTGCAGAATGTCCCTCAGTAACTGGAGGGTGTCATAGCAGCATAATGTCCAAGAGGTTTATGGCTCCATTGGTGCAGCTCTGGAAAGTTTGAGGATGTCTGGAGAAAGTGGTGGTGAGCCTGAGGTATACAACGTCCACTTGACATGTCACATTTCTGTCAAGAGGATGTCAGGGCTAGACTGTGTGGAGTGTTTGGAATGTTGAAATGAATCATTTAAAGACCTAAAACCATATTATTTTCTTTAATTTACTATACAGAAGATGCTACCGCTGGTTCAGTCAGAAACTGCATTTCTTTCTTTGGCAGGTAACATCTGGATAAGGCTCTTATGTTTACTTATTGATTGTCATTCATGCTAAAGGCGACTGTTGTGTGGTTTAATGAGTATGATCCATACGTGAATATGTGATTCACATCACAAACAGATTTCAAGGCAAATGACTGTATGTCATGTGTGCAACAATGTATCCAAGGCAACATGGCCTTATACAATAAAGATTTTACTTCTTTCAAATTCAGAAAAACTTTTATGAGTAGGAATCTGATCATCATTTCATGTGCTCTTGAGGCCACGATTTACAGCACAACTTAGGTGGGAGAATGTCTTTCACTAAAATAACTCAGGACAACCTTTTTATAACCCATGCGTGACAATATTGGCACAGTGTCCGTTGCATGAAACGTGGATGAACAATATTTGGCCTCGCAGCGGCAGTGACTTTGCATGACTATTTATACAGCGTATATAAACCAGGGATATCGTCCGGTTGGGGCAAACTTTGCCCCCTGGTGTGGCAGCCTTATCGGTGAGTTCCAGCCAGCCTGGAGCTAATGGCTTATCTATTCAACTCTGGGCAACGCACTGAGCAAACAGCGCGTCAAAAAGGCGCGCTGCAGGCGGGGGACGCGCCCCGTCCCGCTCGGAGCGCACCGTCTCCGTCCGCGCCGCAAATGGGACAGCGCGGATCCAAGCAGCCGGAGGCCCAGGTGCTCCTCCTGGGCCTGGACAACGCCGGGAAGTCGACCCTCCTCTACAAGCTGAAGCACAACGCGTGCGTCGGCACCGTGCCCACCATCGGCTTCAACGTGGAAATGCTCGAGGCGAGGAAGAACGGGAGGAGCGTCGCGCTGACCTTGTGGGACGTCGGCGGCCAGGCGCAGATGCGCGGCCACTGGAGGAGCTTCCACCAGGACGCGGCGGCCGTGGTGTTCGTGGTGGACAGCTCGGACCGGGCCCGGCTGGCGGAGGCGCGCGGGGAGCTGGAGGGCACGCTGGGGAGCGAGCAGCTGCGGGGACGGCCGCTGGTCCTGCTCGCCAACAAGCAGGACGCGGACGGCGCCCTGACCGCCACCGAGATCAAGGACGCGCTCGAGCTGAGGAAGCTGTGCTCGGGCCGGGACTGGTTCGTCCAGCCCTGCTCCGCGTCCACCGGGTTCGGCGTGGACGAGGCCTTCAGGCGAGTGGTGCACATGGTCAGGCTCCCGTAGGACTGTGGGGCGGTGAAAGGCAGCATCGAGGACACGGCGCACTACCTCAGGGCCAGTAGCAGGCATTAGGTTTTGTTTGTATGAAAATGGGTTATTTTCCGACCATCGACAAGATCTTTTCATTTGAAAATGAGTTTGTTCTCAATCTGAACTCCTCCATACCAACAGAAAAAAATCATATTTAAAGACATCAGACCTTTTGGTTAAGTCTATTAATTTATTTTACGCGCACAAACAGTGTCCCGGCTCGAACTACAATATCTTACAAGCTGCTTAATAGTGAGTACATTTAAAAGGCTAGTTCTTATGATCAAACTGCTGAGTACCACAAACACACAAAACAATGCTGCAGAAATGATTTGACGGGTGTGCCGCATATCTTCTTTCAATAATTAAACAGAATCGATCGTGCAGCACAGCCATTTACCTCTCGTCTTGTGTCTCGGGTTCACACACACCTCACTGATACAGACTCCACATCAGCCAGATAACTGACAGAGAGCAGTGCATATAGGTTTTGAAGATACAGAGACTGTCTGGGTGATCCTCGGTTGTGGAAAATCCCTTTGGTGGAGCGTTTATCCTTTCAATTATGTAATTATGCATTTATACATGTTGACAAATCCCGAGGATTTTCTTTGAATAATCCTTCCAGCCTTCAGTGCTAAATGTTAATAAGTTGTTAATAAATTGGCTTTTTTTTTTTTTTTTTTTAAATCCTGAGGAATTTGTTCTTGTAGATGTATTAAGCATTACTATGGGTGATGTGTTAACTTTAGCAAATCCATTAATAAAGCCTTGTTAAAAAAAAAAAGGGACCCAAACTTGAAGTCTCGCTGATTCCTTGGAGCAAAAGGAGCAACGAGCGACGAGGACCTCTGGCACACAGAGAGGCGCACAGCCGAGGCCGCCGCGGGACAGACAGCGTCCCGGGCGGTCTGTCCCTCTGAAACGTCCACTGCAGCGACATAAAAACCCCCAGTCCCCAGTGTCGGGTCCACAGTGAAGCCTCGTCATGTGGCCTGTCCCGCGCTGGGCCCCGGCCCCCCGCCGCTCCCGCCCCGCACCGTTTCCTCGTACGTGGGCAGCCGTTTGCACTCGTCGTAGGAGGGCAGCAGAGCCGCGGGAGCCGGGTCGGCCCGGCTCTCCGGCGCGCAGGCCTCCACCAGCGGCTCCCGGGACGCGGTGGCGGCCGGCTGCGCGTCCTCCGGCGCGGTGACCTGCCCGGACCGGGAGCACAGCGCCCGCTGCACGAAGTACCCCACGGCGAAGAGGAGCAGCATGATGAGCACCCCGGAGAGCTTCCGGGTGACCATGGCGATGTTGTAGTACGTCTTGTCCACGAACTGCTTGCAACAGGTGACCGCCGTGGCGTTGGCCCCCTGCGCGCAGCACGCCTCGTCGTCGCGGCAGAGGTCCTGTCCGCACCGTCGGATGCCGCGGACCGCCGCGCCAGCCACGAAGCAGGCAGTCGCCGCCGCCGCCAGCGCGTGGCATCTGCGGAGAAACATCACTGGATCAGAGGGGGAGAAGTGATCCAGAGAGTCGAGGGGTGGTGGGGGTGGGGGTGTGGGGGAAAGGATTCACGATTCACTTGTGGATCGCGCGCTGGGAGACGCGTCGGTGGAAGCGCTGACGCGGAGCCATCGTCGGCTCACCGCATGCCCGGAGGACACGCACAAATATCTTTCAAAACAGCCAAAAACACTGCGGCGCACACGTTCACTCGTCGAACGGGCAGTGTTCCTGTACCCAGTATCCACCGAGGTGCCCCGACAACTGGGGCCGCGCAGGCAGCTGCGTGTGTTTCTGCAACATATGAATATGCTAATAAGCTTGACATTAACTCCTAAGTGTATTCCAGGGCCCCTGATTTATTATGCACTTAGCGGGTGTATCGATGTGAAGCAGGTCGTAAACACAGTCTTGCGCACAATGGTTTATTCAGTGGAAATGAAAGTAAACAGGCGCCCCGGAGATCGACCTGTCGCGTCGGAAGAAACGACCCATGATGAATGGTGAAGGCGGGTGTTGACACCAGGACAGGAGCGGCCTGCAGGGCCCCTCTTCTGAAGCTTCGGGACCATGCAGGTGCTGTCCGAGGTCCTGACACAACTCGATCCCAATGTTCCAGCTGGCAAGGGCACAGAGATTTTCCATTTGCAATATTAATACTCGTGCACATTAAGGGGTCGAGTCTGGTCCTTTCTTTAAAAGCCTGCAATTTGTCCATTTAGGCTGATTTGTGTAGCTTATATGATGCTGAAAGTGCAAAGCGCCGGCCCTGTCAACAAGGGATTTGTTAAAACTCTCAATGAGAGGCTCGGTTAAAGTGCTACAGCAGCAGCACTACTTTCTCTACTTACAAAAGCCATTTGAATGAAATTATTCCAACACAAATACAACTTATAAATAAAGAATTGCACAATTTTGGTGCAATTTTCAAAGTAAGCCATTACTACAGGGAGCTGTTTATTTACTGGAAGTGCCAGGCAAAACCAACATTTTCTAATGCATCATATGCCCTCCCAGTGATGAATCAATACAGTGACTACATGATGAGCAGGTTGCGGGTAGTAATGGAGGGAAGTGCTCCCCAATAGCATGTTTATTTTTCTCCTCAGTTCGAAAGAGCTGGTATTATGTTAGAGGACTCTTTACAGTGGATGTCAAAAACAATGCGTTGTGTGTTTGTGTATTTTAAGACAAACAACACACACTGCATCCCTCTGACATCCGCTTTTGTTGCTTGGGCCTAATGACTTTGAGTGCTTACAACCCAATGCTAATTAAATTGTTTGCTAAAGACATATCAAGTTCTTGGCAAAAAGCTCATAATGGGCAGACTGGGGTCGAAATCAAAATGACCCCTCTCAAGTGCACAGCTGTGGAAGGTTTGTGTTGTCATCCGAGGACGAAAAACTAACAATACAGTAATGTAATGGGCTAATATATGTATATCTTCACTTAGACAATAATGAGCCATACAGAGCGTTCTGAAAAATGTTCTGTATATACAGAGTAGGCTACTTACTCAGTAAATACAGAGTAACAACAGGGGGCTGGATTATGACGTTTACACTGTTCTCCCATTCTCACTCTGTAGTTACACAGTTAAACAACAAGGTACATGTGCTTTTCTCCAGTTCATACTCTATATGAATAAAGTAAAATGATCCCTGTAAACACTATCAAACATTACAGGGCCTATGCCCATCTGATGTTACAATAAGAGACACAGGAATAGCTGTGTGATGGTCAGAACTAAAAAAGACTTAAATGCAGAGATCAAACAAAAACAGAGTACAAATCCATAAAACCAAACAGGCAGGCAGCGAAGCAATCAATGAAGACAAACAAAGGGCTCACTAAGCATAGGAAAAAACAGACTACAATCAAAATCCAGACACAGGCTGAGGAAAATCACTAAAATGGCTGGAGAGCTAGTTTTGTGAAAAGAACTAAGACAATCTGGCAAATGGGCACAGGACAGCAAGAGTATGAATACTGAGGGGACTGATGGGACAACACAGGTGACAAATAAAACTGGTGGGAAACTAAACAATGGCAGTAAGTAAAACAAGTTGGAAAGCATTGGGGCACGTAAATACAAAATAAAACAAGGAATGAAGTTAAGAGTCCATACGAGTCGTCACAAGCTGCTTGGTTCGGCTACCTTTCCTGTCCCTGCGTTTAGAGGGACGAAGTCAACGGATGCCTGCGACTGCCTGCAGGTCAACAAACAAGTCTTACTAGAGTGAGAGAGAGAGGTTATCTAAAGGTTCTCTGAAGGATTTTCAACAATAACCTTAAGAGAACCTTTGGGGTACGTTCTCTGAGGGTTAGGCTTGAAAAAAAATTTCTAATAGAAAAACCTCCAGAGAAACTTTAGCAGATGTGCCCTGCTTCAACAAGAGCAAAACAGAATAGTTGTCTAATGTCATAATGCTTTTTTAAAAAAAAAATATGGGATGGACATACATCTAACACTCAGACAATCCTCTCTTTGTCTTTTGTTACAGATGCTGCTGATTGATCACGAAACTTGATTTGGAAATATGTTATTTGTTGCAAGGAGCTGTTGTTAATTGTTGTTTGTTAGTTCACCACATGGTGGCTGTGGGTAACTGTCACATCACTGTTTCGGTGTGATTGCCTTCTTTGGGCCAACTTGCACTATTTAGTTCTTCCTTCAGTCCATGAGGAGAGAGATGGAGAAATTATGCATCCGACTGTTGGTGGGGAAAAAAACACAGTAGGCTATTTTGATAAAGTAGATTTTTTGTTTGAGATCCTTACTTTCTTTCTAGTGAGGTGCTCTTCCCCTTTAGTGAGTCTTTAACAGCCTGTCTATAATCATTATTCTGCTGATATCTACTGTACATCTTTACAACACAACCCCAGTATTTCTGGCCAGTCTTAAACAGTGATACCAGAAATGCTCAACTTTGTAATTGTATATGTAGATCAAAAACCTGCTGGTGGTTGTCGGATGTGTGAGACACGCTAGTTAAATTGAGCATAAATTTACTGTAACCTCCATTATAGACGGTTATGGTAACCGGTGAAAACTAATGCCTAAGTGCTGCGGTCTCCCATTTTGTGTCATTTCCGGTTCCCGGTGTCTCAGTGTCCTGAGTGTTTTTGCTGCTGTTCTTAAACACAGTTCATGTTGTTCCATTCTTCATTACAGTGACTAACTTCCCGCTGTACATTTAAACTAAAACCAGCCCTTAATCACTCACAGCTCTCTTCTTCTTCTTGCGACTTTTCTGCAAATTTCACTACTTTTTATCCGCTATTCAGTTCTGTCAGCTTCCACAGACTCTTTCAGTTTCTCAGCCGGCGAAATGACTCGCGATTACGCCAATCAGAGGTCACCAAAATCAATCTTCAGTCAGTGTGTTCATATGCCAGACTCTGTAGTTTTCTCTGGACCCCTGTCAAACCTGACCAAGGATGACTTGGTAGACCATTGGTCTGATGAGGAGAGACGGCGTCCGTCCCACTTTGGATGGCGCAGCTCTCATATCCAGACATTTGACCAAGTTCATTATCGGTCCCACATCCGTGACAATCCAGAGTTGAGACCAGGAGGCAGAGTTGCAGTCCTACACGCCCCCATTAGAGCGGTTACCCACCCAAAACCCCACAGAATCTGTGTCTGCCCCACGACCAGGTTGATTAAATCAATCAAATTTAAACAGAAGAGGAGTTGGGCCTACTCACTTGAGCCTATCACTCTTCATTAATAGAGGAACATAAGAACAAGCCCAGGTTTCTTTTCAGCACCGTAGCCAGGCTGACACAGAGTCAGAGCTCTGTTGAGCCACGTATTCCCAGAGCTCTCAGTAACAACTTCATGAGCTTCTTCAATGATAACATTGTAACTATTTGAGACAGAACTCATCATCTTGTGCCCTCAACCAGTACCGGTTTTATTTTCAAGCACAGGAACCTTAGAAATGGCTGTAGAACCTAATATATATTTAGAACTTCACCAACTAACTTCAATGATTTCATGTCTAAACCAACAACCTGCCTCTTAAACTCCACCCCAACTACGCTGCTTAAAGAAGTTTGACCCTTAGTTAGCACTTCTTTACTAGAATTAGATTTGATTTTAGGCTATAAAGATTCAAGTTAGCGGGCCAATTACACATGCTGCAACAAAAAGGCTTTTCTACCTTGGAGTGGACATTACTTAAGGCATCAAGCCACAAACTAATTATTGAGATCTGATTTTCAGGGGTAATATGAACTAATTTAGACTTGTTGTTGGTGTATCGTTGCTATGGGAAGTGGTGACACCTGGACCTGTGTTTCCAGTGTAACTTGTGAAACCATGATTAACTATTATTTTACAATTACTGTATTGTCATATTTCAATAAATTCAGATCAATTACTAATCTTTATCACCATTATTTATTTACTACAATTTGCCTGTTATTCTAATTGCTCTTAGAATGATATTAATAAGGAGCCTGAAGTGATATTAATTGTAGTGTTAGGGGTATATAAGAGTGATCGCTTGAAGAGGAAGACTGCTTGGGAGGTTGCCCACGCCAACAGCCTAGGAGGAGCTGGAAGAAGTTGACTGAATCAGGTGAATGAAAACGAAGAATGGATAGCTGAGATGATGAAGTGCTTGTTTCAGTCAAAGCTGTATCCTGTCATGTATTTTAAGGTATTAGCGAGTAAACAGTAACATTAGGAACAATAAAAGACATTACAATTTTAGCATACGTTCCCTAAAAAGGTTCAGTAAAGGTTTTTCAAGAAGAAGAAAAAAAGATTTCCCAATTGTCACTCCCTTGTTCCTCGTTGCTCCCTTGTTCCTTCCTTTTCTAACTTTTAAGTATTTGATATGTAAAGATTCATATAAGGAAGTTACACCATAAGTTCCGGGAAATTGCATGATAAATGTAAAAAATGTGGAAAGTACACTGTAAAATGCATTAGTGTTACCAAATATTTATTTATACAGAAAATACAAGAACAAACAAAACAAACAGATATGTGTAAGTAATTTCACTGTGCAGAGGGTTGAGTGTAAAGTTCAGGTGAAAAACTTTATTTCAAGTGCGATAGTTCAAGTGTTCCTGTTCTTTGGTGAAAGTGCTGTTTTTGAAACTGTTGGCCTTGTGTCAGTTTTGCTGGATGGCAGGACAATAATGGGTCCCAGCTGGATAGTTTGCTCTGTAAAACAAATCACATGGGGTCTCATTCAAAAACGGGGTCTCTTTCAGCTGCATTAAAAGGTTCAGTGAATAAGTGGACCAGATAAATAAACAGGTATATTAAAATAAAATTCAAGAATTCAACCTCTGATTTTTTCTTAAATCTACTGTGCTTATCAACTAAAATTTTGGTGGTTGAGAAAAACAGATTGGGCTTTTAAGATTAATGCAAATGTAATACATATCCATAAAGTTAGTTTAAAAATTGCAAGTAAGAAGAATCAAGTAAATGTAATATCTTTTATACTCACCTGCTTTGTTCTCGGCTCCTCTCTTCGTCAAACCAGCAGAGGATTGCCGAGTGTGTTGGCTCAGGTGCATTCCTGGCCGAAAACGGAAATAACTGGGTGGCTGCTGTTCAGGTCTGTTCTGGACTGTATTCTCCTGTGCAGTCATGGAGGGCCATGCTTTTGTGCTTATGGTAGTTTTAGGGGGTTGTGTGGACACGGTCTCCTCAGCCCGGTGGGAGATGTCGCAGCTTCTACATGCATGGTCATTCCCATCCACTGACCTCCATCTGGATAAAAAGGCAAGTTTCAAAATAAAGGGCACTCACTTTCGTGAAATTAGTGAGATCATCATTGCACCTCATACTGTAGCATGTCTCAGATGACGCGAGGTACAACTGTACTCCTTATTTTCAGATGATGCTGTAACACTGTAGGGAGAACTTAGACAGATAGCATCATTAGTATAATACCTGTTCTCAATTAAAGAGCAGGCCCGGTTTTGAGAGTTGACAGATAACACAACTGGAACAGCCTTCACGTGGCAGGTTATGTAGACCTGTGGGAGAGAGTGTTCAGTGTGACATGCGATCAAGCTTCTCTTTCAGGTCTCATGTATATTGAACAGAATAATGTAACCGAGTCTGTACTGGCATGCACTTTGGACAAAAAACCTTTAACAGAAAAACAAAGACAAGGAAATTAACCAACCCGATTGCTGGGCCCCTGGTAGAATCTAAACGCCTCGAGCTGAAATCTCAACTTGTGCTGTTCAACTCTTGGTAGAAAATGAGAGCTGGAGTTTGTCAGGTAAGTATCAGCAAGACATCTGTTAGGGCAGCAAAACGAGACACATGTTGGGAATGTAGTTGGTTTGAAGTTAAATAAATTACAGAAACCAGAACGGTAACTTCAGCTGTGACAATCTTCATTTTATGGTTGCAGGATGGTGGATTTTCAAGATCTGGTTGTGGAACTTACCCGTAATGCTCAATAAAGTCATATTTCAAAATGCCCTCTGCATCAGGAGTTGCCGTGGCAACACAGTGGTCAACATAGACTCGCAGGGGCATGTGGTGACCAATGATGGCAGAAACTTCAAAATGAATGGGGTCACCCAGGAAGTAAGAATAAGATCCCCTCTGAAACTGCCAATCATCTGTGAGGATGAGATAAAAATAAAAGATCCAAACATTCAAGAAATAAAGCCTTCTCAAATGCTGCTGTACAACAGGCATCTTCCATTGGAGGCACTAGTCATGGAAACTGTAGCATAACACTATTCTGAAGATAAAGGAGAATAGGAAAAGCAGTTCCATGAAATGCCATCCTTTTTATACCGGTCATGAGTAGCAGACTGAAGTCTATCTGATCCTCTGCTGAGGCCGTGGCGACGAAATGTACCCAAGTGGGATGCAGGGAAACGCCATCCACAGCATACCTCCTGAAAACACACGGCCTGTTACAGCAGTAGGCCTATTTCAAGGTTAAAAACAGATTAAATGTCCAAGGAGGTCGAATGCAGGAAAAGCGTGGAGGACTTACTTTTCATAATGACATTCAACTGGAATAGCTGTTCCATCCAGCCTGAGCAAACCATCAGATGAAGGTTCGGGTGAGTAGACCAGAACATTAGAGTAGATAATCTTCTCTCTTGTTGACTGAAAAAAAAAAAAAGGACCATGTTAGTCTTTTCAGAGTGTATAGTTCTATATAGCAAGACACCAGTGTAACCCTACACCTAGTCACAGGACACCGGACACTGAGTGAGGTGGCTGTTTTACAAATCAAAAGTTAAAAAAAAAAACTCATGCACACAAGCGCAGCCTACACACTGGAGGATTTCCAAGCTGACCCGGGCTGCCTCTCATCAGAATATATCGCTTACCGAGAGTTTGGTCCCGCAGTCCATCAGGTGGGCGTGGATGATGAATTCCGCCTCTCCGTGCGGGGCCGCGCCGCATGCGCTCCCCGCACTCGCCGAACCCGAGCCCAGTCGCAGGTGCCCGCGGTGCACCTCGAGGCCTGTGCCAAACACATCCGCCTGCACCACAACCTCCATGGAGTCCGGGCGGCAGTTGACGGCCACGGCTCGAGGCCGCACGCCGGGCCCCGCGGCCGGGCGAGGCCCGGCGTCGCCGCGGGTCCAGGCGGGGACGCCGGAGCCTCGGCCGCGCACCGGCCGGCCGTCCGCCAGTCTGGAAAGCGAGACGAAGACGACGACGGTACACCAAAAAGAGGCTCTGCGAAGGTCGCGGTCCATTCTTGGGCCCCGGGGGGGAAAAAATAACAAGGTTTTGGGAGGAGTGGCGGTGTCCTACGGCCTCTGAACATATCGCCGCAGCTGTGCGTGATCTGCGGTGATTTGAACTGCTCACGCACAGCTGGGCTTGAAAGTGTGTCAACGTCAAAGAGTTTTGAACGTTTCCAGTTTCTGGTATTAAATTAATAAATAAATAAATTGATAACAAATAAGCTATATTTCCACTAGGTGGCACTGCAACTGCAAAAATACTTGGAGTCTGTCTCCATCTGTGCTGTTTGAATGACTGCAACTGAATTGCATGAAGTCCCTGCAGCTGTTCTCAGTGTAGAAGTAGGTCTGCACTAGTTTACATGTCCGTTTTTTTTTTTTAGGATCTGAGGTTTGTCCTGAGTTAGGCAGGGTTCAGCGTCTGTTTAATCGTTAAATTGAGATAGGACCTCTTGGTTTAGTTAAATGTTTTAAAAGTGCAAATTGACATGCTACGGAAAAGTGCAATTTGACAGGGCAATGATACTGATGCATTTCATGATGCAGCAGTCTGAAATTACAAAGCCATGATGCGGGAGAAGGGGAAAGAAGCGAGGAGATAAAATACGGAGACTGTTGGAGGATGTGCAGACAGAGTTATTTTTAGGAAGTTTTATGGTAAAAAGAAAAGAAAAAAAAAAAACATTTAATTTAAATGACGCTGAGGGCAGCTTCTGATTCACCAGTTAAGTTTATGGGAAACTCAACTTTACTGGAGAATTTAAGATGAAGTTCATTCCGTTTATTCTCCGTCTGTCCACCTCTCAGTCTGTCTGACACAGCTTTCAGGGTTGTGAAACCTTAATTTTACTAGTGAAAATGCAAAAAAGGGACATTTCCCTTTTTTTTTTTTTTCTCGTCTAGACCACATTACACCAGATCCAGATCTAAAACTACTATACTGAGACACTTGAAACCTCTCCTAGAATATCCTAGAGAGCCTAAAACGTCGTTTTTGATGTTTTGGAAACCGTGTTTTCAATAATCTTTCTCTCTAGGATAATCTAGGACAGGTTTGACGTGTGACAGCATAGTAGTATTAGATCTGGACCTGGACTAATCTGGTGTAACTGTGAAAGAAAGCAGGGACATGTCCCCTTTTTGCATTTTCACTTTTAAAATGAAGGTTTCACAAACCTGAAAGTTGGGTCAGACAGCACTAAGGCTTTACCTAAAATGTGTGGCATGCTTCCATAGCACTGAGAGGTGGAAAAACTGAGAATCTGTCACTTGGCGTTTCAACTTAAGTTTCCCTAAACCGGGGAATCGGAAGCTAACTTCAGCAATGTTTTAATTTATGTTAATATTCTCCTAAAGAGGTAAGGAAGTAAATAACAGAGCTCTCTGAAGGAAAGATTTTGACTTCATTGTGTCCCCCACAAAACCCACACTCTTGTGTAGGGTAGTACAGGGGTTTTTACACATACTTTGTACAAAGTATTGATCATTTTAACACATTTCTGCTTGTGTGGTGGACTTTGTAAACTAGGCATTATGATAAATGGTTTGTGCCCACAGATGTTTTTTTTTATTCTTATTATCACGTGTTCAAGTATCCTGCTATTTCCGTCTCTGCTCTGTTTGACTCTGATCCACTTTTTCCATCAATTGTTTCACATGTTTTCTGTGGCAAGAACGTCATAGATCTCTCTCAACCCCAGCGGCCACAGATCTCACTTGTACAAATTTTTCTGAACATGGAAGGGATACAAAATGAAACAAAGAGCAGTACATCACTTTCGGTGAAGTTTCCTGAATAACCAACACAGCTTAATCACACTTTCGAAACATCATTTCCAAAACCAAGTGGTGCTCATCAGCGCTGACTGAAAGTTGGGCACTGAGTTGTATAATTTAACAGAAATCAGTTCAATAAGTGGAATCATGAAAGCACCACAGAGTCTTCAGCTGACTGAGAAAACTTTATCTGAACATTCCACTGTTGATTTTAACTTTTTGTTAAAGATGTTCAGTAGAGTGACACTTGATGATCTGCTGTATTTCTATAGACTCCAACCCTTAATTTGACCTTATCATAAAACCCAAATCCTAATTGAGTCCATTTCAAATTAATCATTATTTGAATCCAAACCGTAAACAACACACTGAATGTCTTTTCACTGACTTTCATATCCTTCTGAATGTCAAAATACCTTTTATTTACTGATAGTAAGTTAACAATTAACACTGGACTTTCCAAATGAAGTGTGAAGAAATGCATTGAATTCTGGTAGTATAAAATTACAGGAAAATACAGTCACCTGGGTAGTATAGTCCAGTGGTAAAATACCATCATGACAAGGTAATTACATTTGTAAGAATTCAGCGCCATCATAAATTAGATATTTTCTCAGAGAAAGCAAATACAATTTTTCCTGTAAATCACATATATTGTTGCTGTCAAGCTCTCACTTGAAAGAAGGAAAGTCCAATAACCAAATTGCCAATATGTAGTAGGTATTACTATGAAGTGTGACCGTAGATTATTTTTATCAAGGGGGATATTACGTAAATCCTCCCAAAACAATACATTTTCTGAAATTTAAGTGAAAGAAGTAAACAAGAGTGAATAAATGACGTCAGCAGGATTTATGCAGGAAAATGATTTATTTGGTGATTCTTAGAATATAACAATAAATAATGGAAAATAAATAGTCCAGAATAAAACAAATATAATTAATAAATAAATAAATAGCTTGAACTGGAAATACACTTTGTAAAAAAGTACTTTAACACACCATCTTGATGTAAAATATAAGGTACATGAGTACATAAATATAATAAATATGAACACTTAAAAAGTTAAAGTGTTTTCTGTCACAACTAGATCATTTACTGTTACTGTAGTTTGTGTAATTTGTATTTAAAGTGGTTCTGTATAGCTTTCTGAAACTATTGATTTGTTAGAGCTCAGGGATTCATTTAGTGTGTTCACCAGAGTTCATATATCCAATGGCTCTGTTGATTGTGATGGTGCGGACCCGGAAGCCCTTCAGCACTTTGCAGAGGTTCAGTCTTTCATCGTAGGTGCTTGTACGGTCTGCAGCATCCTTAAAGAAACACATAAGAATTATGAATGATTTATTAAATTAGACTGTTTCAAAAGATGTTAATATTTGGAATACTCTATTCAGTCTTTGGTTCCTTGACATTTGGAAAAAACTTTTTCTTTTTTTTTGGGAATTACATTTAGTGCTGTTTACAAGTTTGAAATCAGAGTAAATGAAAAAATAACACACAACTGTATCTTAAATCATAAAAGAAATCTCTTACCTCCTCTGAGGCCAAGTCTGTTGGCAGAGACTGTGTAAAGCAGTTCTGTTGAGAGCAAATTATTAATTTTTAACATCTGTCTTTCATGAACAATTCAATATTGCATTAGGTGTGGCTATTGAGCTAAACATTGGCAATTCGTTTAAGTTATACAATGATCTCTTACTAGAAACTTGTATTATATAAGCATATCATATCTGAAACAGCTTGTAATAGGAGGTTTGGCCTAACAGCCATTCATGAGACATGGTAACAGTATTGGTGCAAATGGCTTTAAACAACACTGAAGCTGAATACTGTAGGTGTAAAATGAGTTACCTCTATGAGTTCTCTGAGGCTGGACAGAACATTTGGGCCGAGGAAATTCTCAGGGTCCGACTGAGCAGCTAGAAATTTGTAGTAGTAATGCAGATCCTCCCCAATGTTTGTCATACATGACTCCTGGATGGAAAAGCAGCAAAGACGATCATAAAGACAATATATGCATACCGTATATACACACTGCAGTCGAATACAACAGCCCTGTCTTAACATCTATCTTTACAAAGCTCATAATGTTCAGTTTTTGGTGACACTGTTGGAAATGTGTAAATCCAATTACATGTTTATTATTGAGGTCATAGTTAAAGGTGGTGTTGGACTGGACTACATTATATTGAGAGGTGTTTCTATTTTTTATTTTTTATTTTTTTTTTACCATTCACATACACAAGGAAGGCAGAATATTAGAAAGACCCCTGAATATAATGCAGTCCTTTACAACACCATCACTAACTACTGTATGACCCAGCCGCAGCGGCCAGCTATGACCTCAGTGATAAAACATAAAGTTAATAAACACCTCTATGACAGTATAAAAAAAAAACATATTATTATAGACATCATAAAAGTACACTTTATGGCAGAACAGTTGTATTGGATAACATTGGATTGTACAGTAAGGTGGACACATAAACCATAAGCAAAATACAGTTGCTGAAGATGTGTCAAAGGTTGTTTCTTCCTACTTATATTTAATGTGTACATTTTTAAAGCCTGACTAAAATAATTTTAGTTTTTAAAAGATACATAAAAGTAGAAAAATAAAACAATAAAAAAGATATTACTGACAAACATGTTTGTCACAGAGAGAGCTCAACCTACCGGATCAAATGTGGAACTAATAATTCCTGAGCATTTTGATTCCTGTGGGAAAAAACACAGTTCAATTGAGATATTGAAATAGAGGCACAGCTACAAAAGTACTAAAATACCGCAAGTTCAATGTATATGGACATAAAATAGAGTTGCAACACATAAGGATATAGTACTGTTATTTTCTTTGTTTAATTTCAGAGCATTTGGTCTTAAACTTGAAATACCTACATATGAAAAATGTGAATTTATAATTCATAATTTACCTTTGGTGCACACACAGACGGCGTGTTGGTCTCCATGTTCAGCTCCATTCTCTGCTTTGTGCAGTCAATTCCACTGAACAAGTTGTTCTAAGAAACAGAAATTGAATTTTTTAAACTATAAATTAAAGACAGATTAAAGATGACAGTGTAGAAATTAATCTCTGTTTATTTTTCCAGACCTACCTGTGTTAGTGTATCGGTGATGTTCTGTAGGAGTGCTCGTGCGTATAAAACACAGGAGTCCGTTGGTCTTTTAGTGATCACTGGCAAAGACTGGCTGACCTGCCATATAGGACAGGAAAGTACCAGGAGCAGCAGTGCAGGAGTGAAGTCTGACAAAAACAGAGAAATAGTTCCCATAGTAAATCTTTAGCCTTAACTACTTTGTTGCAATAAGGAAATACTGTTCAGTCAGGTTACATAATACTCACAGAGCTTGATGAGAGGCATCTTCAACTGTTGACTCTTTGGTGTAACTGACTGAACTCAGACATCCTTAACTGTTTTATACCTGGCATGATGCAGGGATTTTCCAGGCACTAGAGTGTTTTGACACATAACTGTAAATTGAAACATCACAGTCAAGGTTGTGTAAATTTTTTTTTTCATATATATTACTAAATGCTTCTGTGAAACTGGAATTAACACTGATGAGTAATGTAGAGTCACAATGCTGTTCATTGTTGACACTTCCAAACAGAGCAGAGTGAAAGCATTATGTTCTATGCTATTTTAAATTGCAATCCTGCAGTCACATCTAACAATATCTGATTTGTCCAGTGAATCAATACACATCACACATTTAATTGTATTTGAGTGCCAGACAGAGAAAAACATAAATTAACTGAAGCATCAAGTACAATCTGACAGCAGTTAAAAATGTCTTTTTATAAGATAACAAGGATTTTTATTATAAATTCATTACGTATTTAGGTAAAATATTTTTTGTTGAACATTGTCATATTGAATGTTTTCCCAGTATGTATACAAATTTGGCTTCTTATGATAAAAAATACTTCAAGATTTATTGTCTTAGTTTAACAGGTTTATTTTAGATCAATGTTACAAATGTAATATACGTTTCAAGGAATTTCCAAATAATTTTAATAATTCTGAGCAGCCATCTGAGGTGGAAATTATTTATTTATTATATGTAAAATTTACATTTTAATTAGAATAATTTTTTTTTGTTTTTTTGTGTTTGGCTCAATTACTTTTTGATGTTAATAATAATCTAATGGCAGTTATTCTGGATAATAAGAGTTTTTCCCCTCTTGCTCGTGCTAATTCTCCACAAAACTCAGTTACGCAAGTGTTAACACAAGTGTGAACGTGTGAATGACGTGTGAAAGAAACTTGACTTCACGCTTTTGTGGGACAGAATATGTGAATGAGAGCAGACTTACTTTCCCAAGATGTGCTTGATGAAAGAATTTCTATGTGAATTTTGAATAATTTGGTATAATAGTGAGTAGCATGAACCCAGTCAGTTAGCTGGGATATGAAATGCAAATTACTTCTCATGAAAACCAGCCAAATATTAAAAAAAGTCCATACACGTGAAACATTTATTACAGGAGCTTTTTTTTTTTTTTTTTACAATGAATATACAATACATTTATCAATGAAGCACACAATAAAAAAAGAAAGTTTACCTTTGTGTTAAATCGCATTCTTAAAAAGGTGAGTGAAAACACTTACACAGCCAGACAACAAGGCATGTTCTTCATCCTTTTAATAAAGTATCTCAACATTTACATACAATATGTCCATAAATCTTCTGAAGAGATAAAATACATATATGTTTAGTATTTAGGTTTGTGATTTATTCATATATTTGTTTTACATATTTATGTTGACCTTTTTCAGCATTAGTAAATTGAGCATAACGAAAATTACTTTGCATATTTTTATGTAGGGGCTGTTCATGTCATGCCTCTTTTGCTTTTTCTATCCCTATTTATTAAACAAGATCATTTTCTAACCAAAATATTGTAATTTTTGTCTATTATACTGAGGATATATAACGATATTTGACAAATACAATTTGTTTTCTGAATAAAGTTCAAAATGTTGTCCAGTATAGCTCTAAATGTATCTTCAAAGCAGATGGAAACTGTAGCTGCTATCAAGTTACATCCAATTTTGTATTGAAATGATCCTTACACCTCTGAGCTGCTGCAGCATTTAAACCCCTGTTTGACTGTTTATCAATTTTCTATTGCAACAGCTCCGATAGTTGATGTTTAATAGTGAAGTCCAGTGTTAAACAGCAACAACACAGTGCTCTTAGTGAAATAAATGATAAACAGGTGAACAGAGCATGTCTACAGATGAACTGATCAATGCTCTTGATTGTTATAAAGAAGAAAAAAAAAAAACAAGTCAACTGATCTTAAGTTTAGTATCTGTGGCCCCTAGAAGTCATCATCCTTTCTGAGACAAGGGAGAATCAAGGTGTGCAGGCGCTCTCTTAAATCCAGCATTAACATACATTAGCGGTAAAGCAGGGTTAGGGATGGAATTAAGTTGAGAGGATTCCCCTAATTCTATCAAATATGGCATGATTAATCTTGCTGAGGGGAAGTGAAAAGGCTGCACAAACTTAACTGTGTCCATAATGAACGTAGTGATGACTCAGCTTCTTTCAGATATCTGGTTCCCTGTCCTTTGACAACATCCAGTGGTGCAATACATTATGTGTGTGTCTGTGTGTTAATATTACAGTAAATGGTATATTAATTTCTCCAGAAACAGTCAGCACAGATGGAGTTTCATTAGTAACACTTGTGACAGTCCATGAAGCGGGAGGTAAGATGGCGTGCAGACGGACACCGGTGTAGACGGGGTGTTTACTTAGAGATAGCTTTCTCTGCCTGATGCCGCTGGTGGCAGTGAGCGTGCCTGTCGCAACAAAGACGAAAAGTACATTAGAGCGAGCACAGGACACACAGGACATGCCAAATACAGCTTGTGTGGACTATTCATCTCTGACAACATTTGCAGTAGAAATGGAGAAATTGAGATATCGCAGATAGAAAGACAAAGAACAGAGAGAGAAGTGAGAGAAAAGGGAGATTTACCTGGTGAGGTCCTCTATGTCCACCAGCATGGCATCCTGCTCCACATGCAGCTCATCCCTCATCAGCAGCAACTGCACCAGCTCCTCATTTAGACCTGTGTTTGATATAGGAGGAGAGGACGAGAATTTAGGAGCCTGATCTGTAAAAATGCCCGTATTTTGAACTATAACTTTACATTTTTTCTTTTTAAGGTTGATTGCTTGTTCAGTCTTTTGATATTTTGACCTCCACTTGATATTTCAGTCCAGTTAAAGACCAGAAAGCTCAGTAGAGAGTTACTAAGAAGACAAGAAGAAGACAACTGGATTCAAACCAGCATCATTTCGCAATGGTATAATCCTTTGACCACTAACCCAGCAGGACACACCATAGCATGGCTCTTTAGTAGCATTATGAGCTTTGTTAATTGAAAACCTTGTTTTTCAACCTATGTAATTTAAATATTACATATGGTGAAGAAGGTCTGTGACCCCTAGGATTATGTTTTTATTCTGTCGGAAGGGCAGGAGGATTGTTGGGTGTATCACAGATTTGCAGTGATGTTTGTGTCGTGTGTGTGTGTGTGATCTACTCACTCTGAATCTGTGAGTGCAAGTCATTTGTAATGACTTGGAGCTGTCCTAAACTCATATCCCTCATGTCCCCTCGCCTCAGATTCCTCTTCATCAAGCCCTCGCTAATGTGGGGGAGATGTGGAAGCTGCATATGTGAACACACATAGACGGGAAATTACTGCATGTTAAAACGCGCCAAACGGCTCCGAATGTGAGTAAAGACAATATTCAATATTGATCGAAGTAAGCTAGATCTATGTATCTATCTGGATTTGCTAATGTACTTTGTCCTTCAACTGTGGGACAGATTTGCTACTCTTTTGTTTACCAGCATCAGGGGTTTTCTCTTGGTCTCCTACACACACACAGACACACACACACACATACATTGACTAACCCTGACAAACCATGACTAACCTTCTGTTCAGGTCATGTAATTCCCTTGTGTGATTATTATTGTGCTGTGTTTACTGTAACAGCAAGTTAAAGTAAGTCCTTCTATTTTCACTTTTTTTTTCCTCTTCACATATGGCACAGATATTTCAAAGAATAAAGAGCTCCACACACGCACATATCCCCTGGTCTGTATTTCTCTCTCTCACTGACTAACCAAGTCAGCCACAGGTGAACGTCTGTGCAGTTGGATTTGCCTCTCCACCTCCACCTGCATGCGGGCCATGGGTCGAGCCAGTGCCAGCGCCACCCGGGCTTCCTCCTGCAGCCTGCGCTGCACCCGCCAGAACCCACCGCAGTCATCCAACGGGTCAGAGTCCTCCTCCGCTGTGTCTCGGTCCGATAACGATGAGCTCTGCTTGCTCTGGAGGTGAAGTGATACTATGATGTAACAGCCAATGTGGTTCTCACGAGTGATGATTACAAAGAGCGATGAGAGTAATGGGACAAGACAGAAACCCACAAACAAGTCATACGCAGAACCAGAGACTAACTGAGCTGGGCCTACCACAGGTGACAGCGGCGTATCCAGACTGGTCTCTGTCCTGCTGTCCTCTGCATCGCTGTCTTTGTCACTGCTGCTGTCGTTAACAAAACACACCTGCAGGTTCACCCCACTCTGTAGCCTGAGAGGAGAAAAACACAAAGAGTGAAGAACATGAGAGAGGAATTGTTGATCTTTACTTAAAAGACTCTGAAAAGGTCTCCTATAGTCTGAATGAAACTTGTGGAGAGAAAGGGAAATACTGATTGATTGTACAGATTTATGTTTATGCACAAAAAACAAACAATTCAAATAAAAGAAATCACAACATATAGGATCAAGTAGGTCTTTATATTTATCTTTAACTTGATCTTACAAGAAATTTGACAAAATTGTGCATATACCATTATGAAGACAGGAGTGGAAAATGGAAAGGCCAGGAAATATTTTGGCAAAAGGTTCAAGCGTTTGCAGAGTTCAAAAAATGAATAATTAAAAAACACATTGAATTTAGGTGATTATTGTAATTTCCAGAAAAAAGCAACACTATCATCAAAAGGTTTGGTAGCTCTTTGTACTGCACTGTAAAGTCCAAGTGTTTTTGTTTTTCTTTATCGCAGTGGCAAATTCACATGGGAATAATGAGAGGGATGCGTGACCAATAGCAAAAACTATTTAGTGTCATAAAGCAACAGTAATAATTATGATAAGTATATTATTGTTGTTGTTTAGTAAAACACTAGAAATTCACACCCCTGTCCACATACTTTTGTGTACTCTTGGACTGAAGGGTATTTCATGAGTTTGCGATGTCTTAATACTACAGTAAATAATTAAATGTCATGATACGATGGTGTGCTTCCAACTCTGTGGCAACAGTTCCTGTCCTGTTTCAACATCTAACATGGAAAACCATTTCTTTATAAACTGATTTTCTTTATATTTTTTAAAACTTTTTTATGAAGAGATTTTTTTCCAAGTTAGATTTTGACTTGACTGGCCTGCACAGAGCCTTGACCTCAACCACACCCAACATCTTTAGGATAAACTGGAATGTCTACTGCGATCCTGGGCCTTATCGCCCAACATCAGTGCCCAACCCAACCCTACTAATGAGTTTGTAGCTGAATGGGAGCAAATCCCAGTTCCAAAATCTTATGAAAAATCTTCCCAGAAGGGTGGAGTAGCAGCAGCATATCAGTGCACATGGATTTGGAATGATATGTTAAACAATTATATACGGGTTATGTTTTGGTGTCCACATACTTCTGGCCATGAAGTGTATCACTGTCAGTATCATCACAGTCTATGACCTAATCAAGTCAAAAAAGCTTTAATGGAACAACTAAAGCCACAAACATGACATCAGGTCCTCCATAGCAGTTACACCTCAAACCTCAGGCTTTGCAAGAGCTCAAAACTCCATTCACTAAATTCCAGATCATGATGCTCTGACTGAAAGAACCTAACAACCCAAAGTAACCCTTCCCTACACTAGGGTGAGAACAATAACGTATACAACGTCTCACGAACTGGACAGGGCAGTGTTGGAATTTCCACCCCAAACTAAGCACCAGAGGGTGCACCTTTGCCTCAACTGTAAGTTGAGTCCACCAATCACAGCTACAGACTTATATCAGACATCACTTCTTCTTTCAGGAGCATTCGGACCACAGACAGAACTGCACTTCCTCAAACAGTAGCCATGTAGTAGCTTGGGGGAGGTGGGGAGGCCCCATTGTGCCAAAAAGTTACTGGAGGTCAAAGCATGAAAAGAAATCAGAGTTGCGTTGTACATCTAGTTGCTTTCGTTAACCATCTTGTATCTGATGTAATGTATCGGTTTTCACTACGTGTGTTTGCACGTGTTTGGGTGTCCAAAACTTTCCTTCAGTTTGATTTCATATGTGAAACCTACTGTATATGAAATCCAAGATAGATGGATAGATATGTACACTTTTATATAGGTTAGTGCACATCACAATGCTGGATGGGTGATTAACAAACTAATAGGGCAGTAAAAATACGAACAGTAAAACAGTGGAAGACTAGTGCACATACATCTGAAGGCAAAATGCAAAATTATCAAAAAAAATATATCATGTAAAAGTATTTGGACATATTATATGAAAAAATGTATACACTGTTTACATTTCATGCTTTTTATAGCAGTTGGTGGCACAATTTCTAATGGGAGACATCTCATTTTGGAATTACAAACTTGATGTGTAAAATGTATCCCACTGTGAGAACTTTTTCACAAATTCATCTGGCTCATGAAGCCGGGACATCACTAAGTTTCTGCCTCACCAACTTATCACGTAATAGCGGTTAACCATTGTGCCACATCCCCTGTGCCTACTCTTGTCATTCATGTGTCTCTTTGTTCTGCTGGTTGTTATAAATAAGTTATTGTAGTCCAATGTCAATTCCCTTGGACTGATTGTAATCATTACACTGTGGCTTCCTGGGAAAGCTTTAATTTTCATTCTGCATGTCTGTCGCGTTATGTGAGTCCCACATCCGCTTCCTCTGTCTGCCAAATCGGACATACACACAGACACACAGGATAATTCTACTTATTTACCTAACCCCTCTTATTGCATTATGCTACACTCTCTACTACATGACTCACTGCCTCCAAATTAACTTCCACAAAGGTCACGCTGTCATTTACTGTCATTTGCACAAACCAACTAACCAAATGAGTTTTACTTTTCTGATTTGTGTATTTTAGCTTATAGTACTTAGTTAGTAGATAAAGTGAGCTGCTGAATAGCTCCCTCTCCTGGCTCTTAAATAACTGCTTGTATTTGCCATGTAGACAACCTGTTACAGATGCTAAAAAACAGGCCACTGAGTTCATTGGAGAACATTACATCGCTGCGCTGTGAAAACCATGTATATCCAAAATGTCGAAGAGCTGGGAAAAACAGCACTGTTTCTTTTTTTTTGTTGCATTGTGACAATGTGTTTATCAAATTTTAAAATTCTAATACATGGTATTCATTGGACAGCAAAGTTTCTCAAAGACTGGTGTGTGCCACATGCATGCATGCATGAATAAACACAAAAGAGGGTTAGACTCATATGAATATATTGGTTTGCCAGGTATATATTTAAAAGTCTTATATTGGCCAGTCATGTGGTTTATATGAGCAGTTTCCTTATATAGGCACATGAAGCCTATAAAACCCCCAAAATATTTTAGATTCGACTTTAAAATAGATTAATGTTTTATGTTTATCAATAAGGAATTTAATTTAAGGCGTATCTCACTGTTTCCCTGCCATCCATCCGAGAATTAATTCTGAGATAACATTTAAAGATCTAAAGTGTCGACTGTTAGAAGCTAAAACACAAAAACATTTGTGCCAGCCTTCAAAATGCTACATTGATCAAACCGTAATGCACTCATACACACACTCGATCCAAAACCTACCGGGAGGACAGGCCGTTCTTGCTGCAGCTGGTGTAGATGACTGGTTCGTCGTCATAGAAACTGCCAAGGGCAAGTTTCTGCCTGATGGACTCTCTCTCATTCCTCTGGGCCTGCCAGAGAAAAGAGAAAAATACATGAATATAAAGAATATCAGTAAAAGTGCTGCTGCTGCCGTAGTTCCACCTCTGCTTGATTGACCAAGTGGGACACACTCTTGGGAAGAAGTGTTGAGTTGGGTGTGTAGTTGTGCTATTCAAATTAAAACTATAAATACATGTATTGTACCAAATGATAACACATTTTCTGGCTCAGAGGAGGAGGATGAAAGGAAAAAAAAGTAAGGGAAATTAAGGAGGAGGGACAAATATGGATTATGTAGGAAAAGGTAAATGGAAAGAATGTAACAAAGCCATGCAATTCAATTTCCTGCCTGAAGATAATCCAGCTGTGGGCACACACGTGACACTGTCATTATAATTGTACAAATATGTTAACCACACTATTAAAGCTTAGCTAGCACATTTATTAAAATCAGTTATTTGGCCTTCTCGTCTACTCTACTGTAAGCTTAAATAATATGTACAGACATCACTCCTTTTGTAACACTATTCCTCTCATTTCATTTCCTGTTCTTTCTTTAAATAATCACCTAACCACAAAAATATCAAGTTTAAATAGTTCTAAATTTTTACAGCACACCATACACAGAAAACACAATATCCCACTCCTCCTGTTATTGTGGACTGCATTTGTAACCCGATTAAAAAGGCACATCCGGCATATTCAGGTGGTCTAATTTTCTCCCATAGTTCAAACACATGCATATCAGGTGAAACCGAAACTCGAAATTTGCTATGTGGAGCCCTGTTAAAGACTGATAACCTGCTGATTCTCTATCCGGGAGGTACCCTACTGCTCACCTGATGCATCCTTGGATAGAATATGGCCCCCAGAGAGATAAACTAATGATTGAATCTGGTAGCTTCTATCCTCATTAACAGGGCCCACATAACATTCTACATGGAGGGAAAGCATACAATTTTTTGCTTTTTCTTTCCATATGTTATTCTATCTACAATGAAGTAAAAGACACTCCTCTTCTTTTATCCAATTACACCAGTCAACAAATCTGTAAGGTCTTTGGTAATCACATGCAACCACAGGACTAAAATAGCTGTAAGCCATTAATAACGGCCTTCCTTTGCTCAATTGTCCATTCACAGTCCGTCATCAAGACAGCAGCCGATATATCCATCCACCTTGTGCTGATGGTTCAAAATGCCACGTCATTCTGCTCTCTGTTTGGCAACTTCCTGTACAGCTAATCTTGTCCCCTTTCCTCTTTTCTACTTCGGTTTATATCATACCCTGAATCATTTATCATGTTCACTTTATCTCAGTTCCACTTTGTAGCTGCCCTTAGGTCTAATTTATTTTTGTCAACAAAAAATGTTTGTAGTTGACAAAAATAAATTTGAGCTACCAACGTCTTGACGTCTCACAGTTTTTGTCTTGAAATACTGCAGAGATTCAGATATTCTGGCACCATGGGCAAAGTATTTTTATATCATGGCAAGTGCCCAGATGTCCTAAGGCTGCCTTTTTGTGTGTGAGCCTGTGACACACACACACACACACACACACACACTCTATTCTCCAACAACCATTGAATAACACTTTAGGGAAAATTAGGGATGTTTCTCGTATGTGTCAACGTTGTCTCTTTAAATAAACTCAAAAACCGGCCCAACACCCTCTCTCTTTCTTTGTGACGCATCATTAGATGAGGCTGTGATGTAAGAGCATAAATCACAGTTGATCGCCTTCACTCGCCCAACCAACGCTCTGCCTCCTGATCATCCACCTCAGACAGCCGGATGTCCCCCTTACCTGCAGACTGTCTACAAACACACACACAAACACACACACACACACACACACACACACACGACCATTAACACACAACCTATTTTACCCTCCCAGAAGAAAGTATAGCAAAATCACCTCATGGTCACTGTAAAAGATGTAGAATGATTTAATTTATGAAAAACTGATCATTGATAAAGCATGTTATATGATTACACATTATATGAGATATTTCAAATTGTACTGAGAAGATGTAAAAACACAGCGATAAACAGGTAAAGATTAGACATGAACACACCCACTCCACCTCACAATCACACATCCACTCATCCATTATGGCTGATTCATCTGCAGCAGCTCACCCATGATGGATACCTACCATGTACATCTGTAAATATGCTACACCCTCAGAATCACACACACATACAAACACAAATCCACATACCTGGTAAACGCGTTTCTCCTGGTGCACCATCCTTCAACGCATCGTACTAAAACAGCCGCCCTGCCCTTCTCTACACTGCAGTGAGGCTAGACCCAGGAGACCCTCTCATATACTGCAGCTCCGTGCAGGAGAGCGAGGGAGGGAGGAGAGAGCAGTGAGGGGAAGAGGGGAGGCAGCAGAGAGAGGAGGGGGGAATGTGGGAGCCGGAGAGGAAAGAGTGGGAAGAGACGGAAGCGGAGGAGGAGAGAGAAATGGAGAAGGGAGGGGAGAGACAGAGCTGCTCAGTGCTGCCACTGCTCTCCTGATCTGTTATCTCTCTTTCTCCTGGCTTCTGTGATGAACAAATGAACAAATAGCAGCTAATAGAAATCTGTGTCCTGATAAGAGGAGACAGACTTTATAGATTTACAAAAATAAGGACATGTGATTGGTTGCACACCAGGGTGAGTGATGCAGTGGGCTAAAAGGCCAAGCTAAACATAGTCTGATAAATGAGACTGCAATACTGGAAAACATAACCATTAAAGAGGCAGATCAATAATAGCTCCTCCAATATACGTCAGCATTTTAAGCAACACTGACATGGCGTCTGCATCTGCTCGTTGGCCCAAAGCAGGGCAGTACATTTTTAATTGCACATTCTCTGTTTGTTTTGTCTCCGGGAATCTCCTCCAGCCCCATTCCACATTCACAGACTCAAGTGTGATGAGCTGTAAGAGAGACAAGGAAGCACGGGGTGTATGCGCGCACACGTGCAAAGAGAAACATAAATGCGCACGCGTGCACACACACAAACACACAAACATACCCACTGTTAGTTCCCACAGTGGTGTGTCACAATGCAGCAGTGAGCTGATTAAACAACACAACATTTTTGAGTTATCTTTCATCCTTCATCAGCATGAAAAGGTCAAATATCCTCAGCCTTTTCGTATTTTTCTAAAGTCAATGTCCTGTATACACCATTATTATCATTTAACTGTCTCTAGACATTTACATAATGTATGCATAGCCTCAGATTGCAAATGTTGTGATACACATTGTTTTATGTCATCAGCCTTTAATTCATTTAATTTTTGACTTGAGAATGTGTTTTTTTATTATCCTGAGAAGTGTTATTTGTAGAACCCTAGACTTGTGCTGAATCCCATGCTGTTTTCTTGTGAGGGAGGGAGTATTTCAGTGATTGTGCCGCTCAAACAGAAAGAGAGAAAGACAATCACTCACAGAGATGCTGGACAGTCTGGTTCGCCCTCCACTGTAACAGTCTTCTGTCTGTGGTGCAAAGATATCCTGGAGCTCCTCGGCCCAACTGCGGCTGTTTACCATGCAGCCTCTTCCTCCCCTCTGATGTTGTATGTCACAGTTGCCATCATCTCCACAGTCCTCCCACCAATGTCGTGTGGTGGCCTTTCTGATGAATACCTCTCCCTCTTCTTCCTCATCCATGTCCACATCATAGTCCTCCATAAAGAGAAACTGTATGGAGTGGGTGGCGCAAATGTCAGCGGTGGGGGAGGGACTAAGTGCCCTGTCTGGGAATATGGCCACAGATGGACTGAAGATATTCAGAGGTGGGACACAGATCTCTGACTGAAATCAACCACTTGAATACAGGCTGGGTCAGTCTCTTTAATTTCCATGGTATTTTTATGTTTCCTGTGACCATACAGATAAAATAAATAGATTATAGTTGCAGAATAGGCTTAAACAGAAAATTATAGCAATATTCCTTCTCAGATTTCCCATGTAGATGCTATGTTCCTATTCTTTGATCCTGAACTCTCTATGACTATACTTCTGTTAACACAAAATAAATGAAAGAGTAAGAGGTCACAGAATAAAAAAAATTCTGCTGAACTTACTGAAACACAAATGCATAGCATGGTCTACCAGCCTAAATTCTAATCACTTGTGAAAAAAGTCAAATCATACATAGGACTCACCTTCATTGTAGAGTGCAAACCACTCCTTAAGATGCTTGAAATGAAAAGTCAAAAGCAGCAATTATAAAAGGAAAACTGATTCATGCTGTATGATGGCTGTTGAAGGATGGACTTCAGGATTTCTTGCTCCTCTGCAGAGTAGTTCTTATTCCTGAGCTCAGTGCTTCATAATTCCAACTGGCTAACATTCAATAATTGGTAAATGAAAAGGAAAAAATACAGAGGCGCATCCATGCTTTCGAAGACCATCCTTACACATCTCCCTGTTGTCACGTGTGGCTTAGTTTCAGTGATGTGTGTAGATTTGTGTGTGTCTGTCTATGGTCACGGGGTGCCCAGAGGAGAGAGCACCATGTGGAAGTATATAGGAACAGACAGAATGGGGTGTGTGCGCATGCGCACAAGCTCACACACTCAGTATGAGTGTATATAGGAGTGAGGGGGTTGCTTTAGTAGCAAAGATCTGAAAAAATATATATTATTTGCAACAATCACATTCATAAAGTGGCTCCCATCTACAGGCTATCAGGGACAACCAGTTTTCCATTGCAGAGATTTATATTGGGGACATAAGCAGTACCTGGGTGAGAGCATTTCTTATTCTAGAAAGTCAAAAGAAATTAAGCAATGATCAATCCTTTGAAGCAGTAAGTAGACTGGAAGGACACCAATCTACTTACTGCTGAAAAATCATTGTCGATTTGACATTTTCTAAAGGCAACATCCAAACTTATGAGTTTTTAAAACAATTCAAAAAAACACCATGACTTCTGGTCAGTTACAACTTGCGCCCACACTACTCTGGCCTCTAAAACCGAGACTTTTGGAAACTGTCTCTGTTTTAGTTTGAAAACTCTGGGCACAAAAGGGCAACAATATTTGCATGACAAATCATGAATGAGACCAAGTTATAAGTATCATGTTAATTGTATGCTCAGGATCACAGGACATCAGCCCCTGAAAAAAAAGACAGCTATGGTTGAAAAACTTAAATTTAAATCAGTCCCAAAATGATTCACAAGTAATCTTACCACTTGGAGTTAGACGCGTTTAGGTTGAAGATTTTCCAAGTCAAATTGAGTCTTGGTCTGTTGATGGGGAAACCAGGGCGCAGGCCTGGATGAGCTCGAGCCTGGAGTTCAGAGTTGTAGCCAGTTTGAGGCATGTATTTCTGCTAATCTGGGAGTTTGCCAGCCTTGTTGTGCGAAAGGTATGGAGTGAAGGCAAGCTGGTAGTAAGGAACATACTGACTCATTTGGCCTGGATGGCTGCTTGTACAGGGGTGCCGTTGTTCGAGCGGTAGAAGCAGTTGTTGGCTTCTTCATACAACGTGAGGCTCCCGGTTTGGCAGTGGAAGTTTTGTCAGAAGGTTTAGCGGTTGTGAGAGTTGGACTGAATGGGTTGAATTGGAATTTGTGGGTATGGAGGCTTGCCATAGAAATGCTGGACAAATGAGTAATAGTGAATGTCAGAAATGTCAGGGGTTTGTGGTTGAGGGTAATAGGGATGAGCAATATATAGTGGGTAATATGGATTTTGTGGGTAATACGGATAGGAAGGGTTTGCATGAGTTTGTGTTTGAGGGGGTTTCTCTGTAAATGGCTTGGTAGTCGTATCAAGCTTAGCAGTTGTTACAGCAGTGTTTTGGGCTAAAAACATAAACATAATAGTTATACAAAGAGGAATAAAATATCACTAGGGTGGTAGGTGGAAATGTACTTTTTTGTGTTGCTGAGTAGGCTCAGGGGTAGTGGAAGCAGGTGTTGTAGCAGAGCTTGTTGACACTGGGCAGGTAAATTTAACTGGAGTCTCTGGCCAACTTATTGGCAACATATCATTTCCATTCTGAAACAAATATACAAGCAGCTAAGCTGATCACACACACATTTACCCCTTAACATGTTTCTCTTAAGTCCTCTTAATCATTCTGTGGAATCAAGTACGCTGATGTCCCAAAAATCAACCAATGATAGTATTAACCCGAGGCTGCAGTGGAATGTGATTGGATAAAATTCGAATAGTAAAGCCTTATTGGCCTGCAAATTCTTAAAGAATGAACAAAATCACACATACACACATTGCCCTTGTCTGAGAGCTTCCAATTGTTTCCTTTGTCTTGTTATTTTGCTGGGCTGGTTTCATGCACCATGGTTTTGGTTATGGAAAGATCATCGTTATGGTTCACCCAGCATTGGCACTAAACATTGGCATTGGATATAATTCATGAGGTGCAAAATCGTCCAATATGGTTGTCCATACCTTGTTTCTATGGCAGTATACTCAATCTATTCTATAGTGTTTTTACAAGCCAGGGTCCTTTGGAATTACTCCAATATTTGACGAATTATGTCCGACTGCCATTGTTCAGTGCAGAATTCTATCCAATTAATAGTTGCCTTTAAGTTAATCGTAAGGATGATTCCTGCGTCAGGAGTTTCATCGTGTGGTGGCACGTATGGCTATGTTTAAAACGATCTTACTTTAAAGTACAGTTGCATGTATAACAGGTGTTTTTTTTTTTTTAGGCAAATGGGTTGAATATTAGGATTAGTATGATCAATTGTAATATTTGGTAATGTTGACTCCTTCAAGATTCTGACAAAACCAAAATGAGGCACAAATCAAAAACAGCAGGTATACAGTGCGAGTACAGTGTTGTTGGCGTATTAGGTAGCACAATTTCAATGTAAAAGTTAATTAGATCCTTATTCTAATGTTGACACAAAATTATGAAGACTCATTAACAGCACTTCAGACTAAAAAAAAAAAGTCTTCAGTAAAAGCTTGTTTACACATGCAAATATGATCCTAAAAAACTCAAAAGGGACACAAAATAAATAAAATGGTTGAGCATTGATGCCACCATTTATACACTCCAACAGGCCCACTCTGACTAAACTAGAGGCTGTTCAGAAGCCAGAGACAGATTAATTTTATCTCCAAGATGTCTGATAAGTGAACAGAAGTTTGTATAGGCGCACCATCAGCCCAACATTCCCTACCCACTATGTGTTGGGCTTTTTATATGGTCAACATACATTTATGCACAAGGATCAGATGTACTGTTTAGCACAAATACTCATTTACAACCACTTTCAGATAAGTCTAAAGCAGTTGGGATTTAATTTTATTCCTCAGATTTTGCGCACTTATTTATCAAATCTTAGGTTAATCTAAAATGATTAAAGTACTTGACAACCTCAACTCAGGTAGGTTGTTGATAAACATGCTGAATAGCAATGACCTGGAACTGACCACTGAGGTATCCTACGCTACTGGCATGAGGGTGGGCTCCCCCCAGCGCTCAAATTGTTCTTACCCTGGGAGGTAAGAGGCCAACCATTGTGAAGTAGATCAGAAAATTGGAGTTTGGATATCAATACACTGAAACACGTTGATCCTTTGCAAACCATTTATTAGAACCATATCAGCAGGCTAGACTGGATAATGGAGATATTGTGGATACAGAAATAGAGGGTGGACATTGGGATGAAATTGTGGGGTTAGTGTTTTCTCAGTTGCTGGGGCTGTAACTGTAGTCAGTGGTGCTGTGGTTGTAGTCGGTGCTGGCAGAGGGAAAGGATATTTGGGATAAGGATAGTAGGGTGGAAACTGCGATACCTGAGGTTTACTCGTGGTTGTAGGTTCAGAAGTTGCTGGCAGAGGGAAAGGATATTTGGGATAAGGATAGTAGGGTGGAAACTGCGGTACCTGAGGTTTACTCGTGGTTGTAGGTTCAGAAGTTGCTGGCAGAGGGAAAGGATATTTGGGATAAGGATAGTAGGGTGGAAACTGCGGTACCTGAGGTTTACTCGTGGTTGTAGGTTCAGAAGTTGCTGGCAGAGGGAAAGGATATTTGGGATAAGGATAGTAGGGTGGAAACTGCGGTACCTGAGGTTTACTCGTGGTTGTAGGTTCAGAAGTTGCTGGCAGAGGGAAAGGATATTTGGGATAAGGATAGTAGGGTGGAAACTGCGGTACCTGAGGTTTACTTGTGGTTATGGGTTCAGAAGTTGCTGGCAGAGGGAAAGGATATTTGGGATAAGGATAGTAGGGTGGAAACTGCGGTACCTGAGGTTTACTCGTGGTTGTGGGTTCAGAAGTTGCTGGCAAAGGCTCTTGGTAGGGCCAAGGAAAGGGATGAAAGTAAGTTGGGTAGAAAGGGTATTGTGGAACCTGAGGGACTTCTGGTTTCTCTGTAGTTGTTGCCATTGTAACTTTTGGCACTGAAGGATCCCTAGAAGGTGGGGGAGTTTGGGGCACCTGGGGGTACCAGGGTGTCTGAGGTATAGGATCACTTGGTGACACAGTTGTGGGAACCGGTGCGGGACACCAGAGAGAGACTGGAATACCATGCCAACGCATTGGAAGAACATAACCGCCACCCTTGGAGGAGAAAATAAAAGTCAGAACAAGGCATTACAAACAGTTAAAAACAAAAAGGTTAAACTACGACAAATAATTATTTTCATTATTGGTTAAACTACAGATTTGCTTGACATCAGCTATATCTGAAAGCATGCAACCAGTACAGCCAAAGGTATCTAAATGCCCATTTGTTCAATTCAAAATGAAAGTTACAGTATACTGTAATTTAGAAAACAAGAACATCCTTATATTTGAAAAGCTGGAAACAAACTATGGTAATTTTTGCTTGGACAACTTAATGATTTAATCAGTTATCAAAATAGTTGGTTTCAACAAATATTTACCTCTTGAACCATGTTGCAGCCGTTATAGGGAACCAACATAACAAGTACAAGGGAGTTCATATGCATGCTGTAGCCACAGGTGGAAGGGACCTGGGACAGAGGCATTGGAGGTGCATTTCCTGTGTGGAAAAATTCTTAATGTGACTACACAATCCTTGGTGGGAATACACTGTACAAATTAGATTGAGATAGGGTTGTTAATGAACCTTATTAATTTACCTTGGTCCACTGCAAACTGTGAAGCTCCTGGTCCTACTGCTCTGAACTTCAACTGCTCCCCACCACACTGCAGGGAAGGTGCCATACGCATCCATGAACTGGTATCTTGCATTTGTCCTTTTGGCCAGCCTGTCAGGGAACATTAAGTTAAGTGTCTAACTATAAGCCTTTGATTTTTTTTTTTTCAGAGTTACAGTATAGTAAACAGTACTTTTCCTTTCAGACAAGTTTCTGAACAACCCTTGCAATTCAATACAGTTAAAAACATCAGATTTTCACCTGTAAAATCAGCTTGATAAGCAGCTTCATCATCCACAGGAGAGTTTGAGGAGGATTTCTTGGTCCCATTTATGATTTGTGACTCAACGCCTGACCCTTTCTCCAAAACTCTCCCAAACAAAATCCTCCCCTCTTGGACACCTATCGTTTTGGCAGCACCGGCTCCTCTTCGCCCTTCATGTCTTTCTGTTTTCTTCGGTCGATAGCAGTCTATCGTTTGTGCCAAATAACATGTCACAATAACAGCTGCAGCAAAGCAAACAGTAGCACGTCTCCTTTTTCCTTTAGGCATCATTGTGCTGCAACTCCTCAAAACAATAGGTGTTGGAGGATCCTGTTTTGTCGCAGCTAGGCTATTTATATTGTAACACTTTCTGCCAGCAGGTACTGCAACAACCAATCAAAAGCTGCGGTAGGTCGGCTAATTGATTGTTCAGTAATCATCTAGCATTGCTTCCACCTGGGTAACGTCAAGGTTGAGGAGTGGGGATCTTATTATGGATCTCAATGCCAGGTTAAGATTTATCATCAATGTTCTAGTTTTTTATTCCAATACCAAATTAATCTTACTGGTTTTTAAAAGGCTCATTCAGGCTCAACACATAATTTTACAAAACCTTTAAATTTCTTTTTAAAATATAAACCTTAAAAAAATAAACTTTAAAGGCTGTTCCCGGGGCCAGGAATGGACTTTGAACTCAACTTTTGAGCCAACAGGTGCTCAGGCAAAAATGGAAATTTGAACATTTACAGCTCAATGACAACACAGAAAACTCCATCATGCTAAGGCCACTCTAGAACAGATACTAAATGGACCTTGATGTAAGATTTTGTCCGTTCCCTGTCTCCAAATCTACTTTAAAACATTACTGATTTTTGGCATCAAAACCTGGATCTTTAGATCTTTTTACAAGTTTGAAATGACAGTCAAACATTCAAACTCAAACGGATGGCACTGCATTACTAAATTCACACATTAAAAGAATCTAATTTAGACATTTGAAAATAAATCCAGATTCAGTTGTATTTAACTAGGGCCTTGACACACATTTTACATTACATTTCAGGATCTTCTTTTTTTCTCTTCTGCAGACCAAGACGAGTGTCATACGGTATACTATAATTGCATTGTATAATATTTGTGGGTGTTAAAACTAGTCAGCCAGCAGCTAAGATTAGGTGTTTACACATTGCTGTAGACAGCCATTTCATCTCCAAGGTTACTGACAACACTGGCAAGTGTGATGCATTGAGGTGAGTGCATTAACTTGTATGTACTTATTTTATTGGCTTTTTTTTAATGTGTGCTATTTTCATTGTAATATAATCAATGGATCAAATGTTGAGACTCTCAAGCAGATGCATTTATTAGGTGTATTGCTTTATCTCACGTTTATTTGTTCTGTCAATCTGATCTTTCTCTGTCTCCTTTCCTGTACGATTCAGTGATAACATTTTAATATTTTGGAAAATATAACGCTTATTTTGCTACTTAAATGTATACGTGTGTACTACACATATGTTATCTAGAGTCTTTAAGATGTTTTTTATCTGATTGCTTCCTAGTGTATCTACTGTATGTATTCCTTCAGCAGGAAAGAAACTAACACAAGTTGTGAATGCTGTTATTCTGTCCTGGGACAAATAAAGGATGAGGTCCAGCTTTTTCTCGTGAGTCTGCTCCAAGCACAATTAATTAATTATTATTCAGGCCAATGTTCACTTCTCTTAGTGGGACTTCATTTAATGATGCCCCACGGTAACTTTTGTTTTACCATTAGATGCTGCTGATGCTGCTGCTACATTAGAGCATGGTCTCAGTGAGCCACTATCTGTCCTGGATGCTCACGTAAGACATATCAAGTAGTGGACAATACACAATCTATTTACCTTTTCAGTCCTGTTTTTAATCAATGAATATGTCATTGAGTATAGTTTGGATTAATGAATTAACTTAATTTGATTTGTATGTTTCTCTGGGTTTGGTAAGATGATACCAGAGGGCAGCTGTCCTCAGTCTGGCAGAGACCCACCCAGCTATTGTATTAGAGCAGCAGGAGTTCTGAGGTACAATCGGGAGTCTGACAACCACTGGATAAACACCTTTTTTCCACCATCTACAGCAGCGTGGCTTTATTTGACTGATTAGTCAAATTTAACACTCTGATGTCCAGTCCCAGCCTTCGACAGAATACCCAGTGAAATGCGAGTACCATGGAGAAAAGGCCAAACTTTCAGTTGATCTGACATGGGTACAGTGGCCCGAGGTGAAGAAGAAAGTGAATACAAGAAAAAAAAATCCACAAATATACCTGATGCACTGCTGACCTCCTTGCACCCTTTTTTGTGTCCATCTTAGACAGTTCCAGTCTTCTGCTGGTGAGCAATGTACACACTGACGGCTTTAAATCTGTTAGTCCAGTCATGTGTCATCTTTATTTTTGTGCATTTTATTGGTAAGGGGAAAAAAACAATTAGGACTTTAAATAGCTTTGTGAGAGTGATAAGTCTGTTCTGTGCTATTGTTAAGTTGTCCCAGCATCAAAGGTGCTCAGCTTCCGACTCTCTTGCACTCCAGTAGTAGGATGCTGGACAGTGTGTCCTCGTAGCGCAACTGTGAAACACTCAAAAATAAAATCAGAAGAGGAGCAGGTGTTGGTCCCTTTTTGTGACCACAAGCCACTTCAGTTCGGCATATGTCATCATCAGGTACCCACAAATCACTATCAGGTTTTCTTTCATGACCCATATAGCACTTAACAGTTATATTAAAGTCAATACTAAGAATCTCTTAAGTTCTTGTTATAATTGATACAAATAAGCATTTATTTTAATGAAAGCCTGTATAAAACTATTAATCTTTCCACATACATAGACACACTGACCCCATGTGGCCACTCTGATCAATGTATTTAAAAAAAAAGCCTTAACAATGTAAACTTTTTTGATAGGCTAAATATTTGTGAAACATGGCTATAATAGGGTTGTTCCTGCAATTTAGTATTTTATTTCCATAATGTGTGGGATGGTTTTTGGAAAGAATGTAGAAACATTAAATATCTTTTGCCCTTTACATAGACATGACCCATGGATTGGTTATTTGCTTGCTTTCACCATAGAGTTGACAGAAAACCAGATGGAATGACATTGAGCAAAGTCCCCAGGCTGACTATAACCAGAGACACTGCAGTTAATGGTCAGTGCTGTTAACCCTTACACTATCAAGCTGCCCCAAAGTCACCTAGTTTTTAAACATGCAGACAATTCAGAGCAAAAAAAAAATATATATATATATATAACCTTGAAGTACATAAGAGTAAAGGCAATATTGCAATAAGATTAAGCTCAATGCAGTTTGAACACTAATCAAGTCGTCATGCTGACTCCTTTGGGATCTTGTGTCAGAGCCAAAATGAAGATTAGGCACACAAATATAGCAGGTAGTGTGTTAAGGTGAAGTGCTTCCCCTCCAGTTGTTGGCTTCTTTGAAAGATGGCACACGTTAAAGTCCCTTTTTGATATGAGACAAGTTGGTCCCTTTTCCAAAAGACACACTTTGTCAAGAAAGACCTTTGATTCCAGGCTTACCAGGAGTGGTTCACATTTAAAGAGGCCAAACACCTAATACCACTAATGATAAGCCAACTTTCATGTTATTGAATTCCCTGGGGCAGTTGAAGTATTAAGCACAAAAAAAAAAAACTGGACAACTTATGTTTTTCAAAAAATTTATTAGAACATTTCAGCAGGCTAGACTGGATAATGGGGATACAGAAATGGAGGGTGGACATTGGGATGAAATTGTGGGGGTAGTGTTTTCTCAGCTGCTGGGGCTGTAACTGTAGTCGGTGCTGCTGTGGTTGTAGTCGGTGCTGGCAGAGGGAAAGGATATTTGGGATAATGATAGTAGGGTGGAAACTGCGGTACCTGAGGTTTACTTGTAGTTATGGGTTCAGAAGTTGCTGGCAGAGGGAAAGGATATTTGGGATAAGGATAGTAGGGTGGAAACTGCGGTACCTGAGGTTTACTTGTAGTTATGGGTTCAGAAGTTGCTGGCAGAGGGAAAGGATATTTGGGATAAGGATAGTAGGGTGGAAACTGCGGTACCTGAGGTTTACTCGTGGTTATGGGTTCAGAAGTTGCTGGCAGAGGGAAAGGATATTTGGGATAAGGATAGTAGGGTGGAAACTGCGGTACCTGAGGTTTACCTGTGGTTGTGGGTTCAGAAGTTGCTGGCAGAGGGAAAGGATATTTGGGATAAGGATAGGGTGGAAACTGCGGTACCTGAGGTTTACCTGTGGTTATGGGTTCAGAAGTTGCTGGCAGAGGGAAAGGATATTTGGGATAAGGATAGTAGGGTGGAAACTGCGGTACCTGAGGTTTACTCGTGGTTGTGGGTTCAGAAGTTGCTGGCAAAGGCTCTTGGTAGGGCCAAGGAAAGGGATGGAAGTAAGTTGGGTAGAAAGGGTATTGTGGAACCTGAGGGACTTCTGGTTTCTCTGTAGTTGTTGCCATTGTAACTTTTGGCACTGAAGGACCCCTAGAAGGTGGGGGAGTTTGGGGCACCTGGGGGTACCAGGGTGTCTGAGGTACAGGATCACTTGGTGACACAGTTGTGGGAACCGGTGCGGGACACCAGAGAGAGACTGGAATACCATGCCAACGCATTGGAAGAACATAACCGCCACCCTTGGAGGAGAAAGTAAAAGTCAGAACAAGGCATTACACAGTTAAAAACAAAAACATTAAACTATGACTAATGATTTTCATTATTGGTTAAACTACAGATTTGCTTGACATCAATTAGTGTTTTTATTAAATAAATGCAACCATTACAGCCAAAAGTATCTAAATGCCCATTTGTTCAATTCAAAATGGAAGTTACAGTATACTGAAACTTAGAAAACATCTTTATATTTCAAAAGCTGGAAACAAACTATGGTAATTTTTGCTTGGACAACTTAATGATTTAATCAGTTATCAAAATAGTTGGTTTCAACAAATATTTACCTCTTGAACCATGTTGCAGCCATTATAGGGAACCAACATAACAAGTACAAGGGAGTTCACATGCATGCTGTAGCCACAGGTGGAAGGGACCTGGGACAGAGGCATTGGAGGTGCATTTCCTGTGTGGAAAAATTCTTAATGTGACTACACAATCCTTGGTGGGAATACACTGTACAAATTAGATTGAGATAGGGTTGTTAATGAACCTTATTAATTTACCTTGGTCCACTGCAAACTGTGAAGCTCCTGGTCCTACTGCTCTGAACTTCAACTGCTCCCCACCACACTGCAGGGAAGGTGCCATACGCATCCATGAACTGGTATCTTGCATTTGTCCTTTTGGCCAGCCTGTCAGGGAACATTAAGTTAAGTGTCTAACTATAAGCCTTTGATTTTTTTTTTCAGAGTTACAGTATAGTAAATAGTACTTTTCCTTTCAGACAAGTTTCTGAACAACCATTGCAATTCAATAGTTAAAAACATCAGATTTTCACCTGTAAAATCAGCTTGATAAGCAGCTTCATCATCCACAGGAGAGTTTGAGGAGGATTTCTTGGTCCCATTTATGATTTGTGACTCAACGCCTGACCCTTTCTCCAAAACTCTCCCAAACAAAATCCTCCCCTCTTGGACACCTATCGTTTTGGCAGCACCGGCTCCTCTTCGCCCTTCATGTCTCTCTGTTTTCTTCGGTCGATAGCAGTCTATCGTTTGCGCCAAATAACATGTCACAATAACAGCTGCCACAAAGCAAACAGTAGCACGTCTCCTTTTTCCTTTAGGCATCATTGTGCTGCAACTGCTCAAAACAATAGGTGCAGGAGAATACTGTTTTGTCACAGCTAGGCTATTTATATTGTAACACTTTTTGCCAGCAGGTACTGCAACAACCAATCAAAAGCTGCGGTAGGTCGGCTAATTGATTGTTCAGTAATCATCTAGCATTGCTTCCACCTGGGTAACGTCAAGGTTGAGGAGTGGGGATCTTATTATGGATCTCAATGCCAGGTTAAGATTTATCATCAATGTTTTAGTTTTTTATTCCAATACCAAATTAATCTTACTGGTTTTTAAAAGGCTCATTCAGGCACATAATTTTACAAAACCTTTAAATTTCTTTTTAAAATATAAACCTTAAAAAAATAAACTTTAAAGGCTGTTCCCGGGGCCAGGAATGGACTTTGAACTCAACTTTTGAGCCAACAGGTGCTGAGGCAAAAATGGAAATTTGAACATTTACAGCTCAATGACAACACAGAAAACTCCATCATGCTAAGGCCACTCTAGAACAGATACTAAATGGACCTTGATGTAAGATTTTGTCCGTTCCCTGTCTCCAAATCTACTTTAAAACATTACTGATTTTTGGCATCAAAACCTGGATCTTTAGATCTTTTTACAAGTTTGAAATGACAGTCAAACATTCAAACTCAAACGGATAGCACTGCATTACTAAATTCACACATTAAAAGAATCTAATTTAGACATTTGAAAATAAATCCAGATTCAGTTACATTTAACTAGGGCCTTGACACATATTTTACATTACATTTCGGGATCTTCTTTTTTTCTCTTCTGTAGACCAAGACGAGTGTCATACGGTATACTATAATTGCGTTGTATAATATTTGTGGGTGTTAAAACTAGTCAGCCAGCAGCTAAGATTAGGTGTTTACACATTGCTGTAGACAGCCATTTCATCTCCAAGGTTACTGACAACACTGGCAAGTGTGATGCATTGAGGTGAGTGCATTAACTTGTATGTACTTATTTTATTGCCTTTTTTTTTTTATGTGTGCTATTTTCATTGTAATATAATCAATGGATCAAATGTTGAGACTCTCAAGCAGATGCATTTATTAGGTGTATTGCTTTATCTCACGTTTGTTTGTTCTGTCAATCTGATCTTTCTCTGTCTCCTTTCCTGTACGATTCAGTGATAACATTTTAATATTTTGGAAAATATAACGCTTATTTTGCTACTTAAATGTATACGTGTGTACTACACATATAATGTTATCTAGAGTCTTTAAGATGTTTTTTATCTGATTGCTTCCTTCTGTATCTACTGTATGTATTCCTTCAGCAGGAAAGAAACTAACACAAGTTGTGAATGCTGTTATTCTGTCTTGGGACAAATAAAGGATGAGGTCCAGCTTTTCTCGTGAGTCTGCTCCAAGCACAATTAATTAATTATTATTCAGGCCAATGTTCACTTCTCTTAGTGGGACTTCATTTAATGATGCCCCACGGTAACTTTTGTTTTACCATTAGATGCTGCTGATGCTGCTGCTACATTAGAGCATGGTCTCAGTGAGCCACTATCTGTCCTGGATGCTCACGTAAGACATATCAAGTAGTGGACAATACACAATCTATTTACCTTTTCAGTCCTGTTTTTAATCAATGAATATGTCATTGAGTATAGTTTGGATTAATGAATTAACTTAATTTGATTTGTATGTTTCTCTGGGTTTGGTAAGAGGATACCAGAGGGCAGCTGTCCTCAGTCTGGCAGAGACCCACCCAGCTATTGTGTTAGAGCAGCAGGAGTTCTGAGGTACAATCGGGAGTCTGACAACCACTGGATAAACACCATTCTTCCAGTGGTACTAAGATCACATTTCTTCCTGGCGTAAAATCCCATCTATAGCAACGTGGCTTTGTGTTTCTTATTGGTCAAATTTAACACTCTGTTGTCCAGTCTCAGCCTTCGACAGAATACCCAGTGAAATGTGAGTACTGTGGAGAAAAGGCCAAACCTTCACTGGATCTAACATGGGTACAGTGGCCTGAGGTGAGGAAGAAAGTGAATACACTAAAACAAATTCCACAAATATACACTGTGAGAAAAGATAAACCATATCTACTCAATAAAATTAAGGCAACAGATTATAATACTTTGTTATCAATATACCTATCGGTGTATAGTTAGTATATCATTTGCTGAGAAACATTTCACAGCTTGTGAGTTTTGGACGTGTAGGAAAGGACGAAGTCAGATGACCTTTGTCGCCATGATCAGGTGACCTCTTTTTTATTGTGCCAATAAAAGGTAGTCTTATGTTAAGCTGATATTAGGTTCATTCAGGATGACCCTGGTCTGTGCATAACGAAATCATCACACAATGCAATTGTCGGTTAGATTTGTGCCCGACTTGATCCCGTCTTGCTCTGACACCAAAAAAAGTCCAGTTTGTTTGATTAGTGTGAACACTGTGTACCGTACCCCGGTTAGGGTCCACTTGAAAAGGTGGTCTTGAGTACAGTTCATGTGTACTCCAGTACGGATTGCATCAGGTGTGAAAACTACCATCACAAAACACGGAAGTGGACTCCATTGTATGTTCTTGGGATGTTGCTTTTCTACGCTGTAGCAACAACATAAACAAATGTCACGTAGATGATGACGCAAGTGTACGGAACAAGTGGCGACCTCCAAGTCTTAAAAGTGAAGTCAATACCAAAGTGCCTTAAACCTGCATTCTCTCTAATGGCCACCAGGGGGCCACTCCACTGTTTGAAAAAAGAAATCAGATTGTATACAAGTCAGTGAGAAAATGACCCTACTTCTCACTTGATTTATTACCTAAGTAAACATTCTTCAACTGAGTTTATGGTCTCGATCGCTACTTTCAAGTCTTCTTCAGTACAGCATGATGTTCATTTTGTAAATTATGGTCACATTTAGACGAAACTACACGATAAAGCAGCGCATGCCGCAGGGCAGGACTACCATGTGATTAACAAGTCGTTACCACAGCGACCGCCAATCGGGACAGAGGCAGCGCTACCCTCTCGTCAGACTAACATCACTTCTGGCCCAAAAAATCCAAGATGGCAACGGCCAAAACGCCAAACTTCTGGCTTCAAAATGGCTTTTTATAAACCGGGTGATGACACGGAGGCGACATGCACTTCTTTTATGGTGTATGGTTGTATACAGTCCATGGAACAGACAATAAACTGAGCGGGGGGCGGCAATCGTACTCATGATACGAAGCAATCATACCTTATATGAAAACACATGTTGTGCAACTAAGGATAGAATTCAATGTCAGATACACACACATTTTCATATATAAAATAACAAACAAATATAAATGAATCAATTAATAAAGATGATAGGAGAGCCTAATTTTAACTTGATCACAACGCTTGTCAGCCAGAGAAGTGGAATATGTTTAGCCCACAAATTCCATATTGTGAAGCGACAGAAAACCTATGAAATAACAGAGTCTAATTATGTCTATCACTTGCTATCACTGAAATAAACTTATGTCTGGCAGTCATAAGTAGACAATAAAGGGGAGGGGGTTAGAGGCAGAAAGGGCAGAAACTAGAGTGGTTAGACAGTAAACTTGTTACATTAAGTTGGATTCATTTAATATTCTCTGTTTTTGGAATTACATAAATAGAATGCTGTTGTGCTGTTTTGTTTTATTTAACTAAAATAGTGGATCTCATTCCAAACATTTTTCTTTGATATTAACCTAAATATTTGCCACAAAATCAAGGACACAATTATACTGAATATATTTGACCTAATACATTATTTAAAATGTGAATGACCAAATAATAATTTATTAGAGTGTACCTGATGCACCTCTGACCTCTTTGCACCCTCTATTGTGTCGGTCTTAGACAGCTCCACTCTTCTGCTGTGCCCGGTGGCGGCAGCTGTGTGAGATGATGGTGAAGCAGAGATGTTTGGTTGAGGGGAGATGTGACCTGAGGACTGGTACGCCAACATTACTGGGAGACAAGCCAGCCACAGAGATGGAGGAGGTTCTCTTCCAAGGCAGGGAGATGGAAGATCACAACAAGTTCATCATGGACTTACCGAGTGCATTTGGGTACAACTGTACTTTTTTTTTTTTTAATTCAACACGCAAAAACACAAAGATAGTAAAATGGTAATCTTAATAATCAAGTGCAATGTAATCTGTACCCTTTATTAGAGAACAATCAGAATTGGGAATCTATGAGGATTACTCATTCCAACTACCTGTAGCAGAAACCTGTGAGTAACATGCTCAGTAAGAAACATAGACATTAACATCTGTTAATCCAGTCATGACAAACAAACATGAGCTGGCATACAGCAAGCGTTGGGTATCTATGTTTTTCATCTTTATCTTTGTGCAGATTTTTGGTGAGAAAACAATGAGGACTTTAAATAGCTTTGTGAGAGTGATAAGTCTGTTCTGTGCTATTGTTAAGTTGCCCCAACATCAAAGGTGCTCAGCTTCCGGCTCTCTTGTGCTCCAGTAGTAGGAGGCTGGACAGTGTGTCCTCGTAGCGCAACTGTGAAACACTCGAAAATAAAAGCAGAAGAGGAGCAGGTGTTGGTCCCTTTTTGTGACCACAAGCCACTTCAGTTCGGCATATGTCATCATCAGGTACCCACAAATCACTATCATGTTTTCTTTCATGACCCATATGGCACTAAACTGTTTGTTTTATTCAATTCAATACTTACAATATCTTAAGTAATAATTGTTATAATAATTGATACAAATAATCAGCATTTATTTTAATAGAAGCCATAAACATCTGTTTAATACTGTATTAATCTTTGCACATACATATATATACACACTGCCCCCATGTGGTCACACTGTTTCTGATCCATGCATTAAAAAACGTAAAATATGCATTCTTAACAAATGTAAGCTTTTTGTTATCGCTAATAGGCTAAATATTTATAATTATAACATTAATGGCCTTAAAGGGTTACTCCAGCAATTTAGTATTGTACTTCCATAAAGTAGGGGGTGAGAGACAGAGAGAGAGTTTTTGTAAACGTGAACACAAGAACATTAAACATCTTTTGACCCTGTTTAATATAATATTTTCACAGGATGGTTCAGAATTTCTGCAGAAGTACTACTCCAATGGCATGACATTTCTTACCGTTTTCCCTGATGGCTCTGCACAGGTCTTGTATCCACTCACAATTTAATGTCTGCAGATTTTCATCAGCTGATTAGATTTTCAGTAGGTTTTGACATGGAGACCAAGAAACAATACAAACGTAATAAAAAGCGCAATGTGGAGACGTGCTAGTTTGTATGTCCAATACAACACGTACTCTGAGATGGGTGTTCGCATCCTTATCGTCATGGTAACAGTTATCCCTCAGGCCTCTTGGCTGTTGTTGTCGTGGTCACTGAGGAAAATGGAAGGGTCTGCATCGTGTATGATGACTGCGATGCCTCCTGTCAGCCAGTGAGAGCCATGTTCCAGTCTGATGGCAGGGCGACATGTTATTACAGCAATGGAAACATATGGTACAAGGCAAAGTGTTTATATTGATCATTTCTTTATTTTAAATGCTTATAGCTTGCATTATATTGGTAACAATAATAAAGCATTGCAAATGTAATTATTTAATATTTAGGTAAATAAATACCTGTTTCAGTACTAATGGCTGCATTTCATGTATGAATGATGAACGATGTAACGATGTAATGTGGGCACATGTGTGATTATGTTGCAGGCTGACCTTAAACAGATCAGGCGGTCAGTGTTTGGATGAGGCAGGTGCCAGAGTTCGTCGGTGGGGCTGGAGCAGTCAGAGCCCAACTCCCCTGCAACCCGTCTTCCTGTCGCTCAACAAAACCGTTGGTGTGCGAATCCTGGGGAGGGAACAAGTGTTTGTGTCCTTTCTGGCAAAAGGCCAACAGGCAAGGATCAGTGTGGGTACCTGCTGCGCTCAGGTGAAGCATTGTTTTTCTATTTTTAACCAACTATTTCAGTGTTTTGGTGGGACTTCAACTTGCATTTCCAGCTCTGCAGTACTTTGTGTGTGCAAGGCTTTCTCATCCTTCACTGGCATTTCTGCAGACAAGAATGACGTTATCATGGTTTCATACATGGCTACACAATGTGCTTCAGTAACTCTTTATTTATAAAAAACTTTATTCCAGGGTAAATGTAAAACAGACGGGGCTGCTTCGGGACCATCAGTATTAAAGGAGGAGCTGTTACTGCTGGCAACCAAAATTAGGATCCACCTGGCCATTCAGAATCTTCACCAGTACCTGGAGACACCCTCCCATCCCCTGCTGCCGATGAACATATAAGCCCCCTCACCTCCACGTTGTTGCCCAAAGGCTCCTGAAAGTCAGTGCTGATGCGATTATGAGTGTGAGTGAAAGAGCCTTTATCCGTATGTGTCTTAAGGATTGCTTTTGCTGTACCCATAATAAAGTAAACTGTGGCACAATGACAGCAGCTCTGCTATGGCATAAAGGGCATACAAATGAAGTCATACTCCACAGAGCAGGTTAAAAACCTTTACATTTGACTATTTTTGGGTACAATATTCCACAGTAACTGAAGGGAATCTGAAAGACAATATCAATTTACATGCTGATATTGTCTTAACAAAAAGGCAAAGCTGGTTCCTTCTACACAATTCAGTGGCTCTTAGTAAACTTAGAAGTTTAGATTTTTTCACCAAATGCCTCGATTTTTCCTTTATAGTCAATCTTAAATCCCACAAGGAATGGTCTAAAAGGTCATGTTTTTGTCTTTCATGTACGCTGGATTATATTGGCAATAAATAAAAGCCGTATCAAACATAGGTGTTGTGTTATCCCCCAAATTTTCTTCATTTACTACTAGAACGCATAATGAAGGGATTATGAACCTTATTCTTTGACAGAAATATAAAAAATTCAAGTGTGTATGGCACTGTGACTGCACTTGTTTTAGTCTCACATTGCACTCATGCTTAATCTGTTTTGTGTCTTCTAATCAAATCAGTGTAGATTCTCAAGTCCTCCTAATGACATTAGGTTGAGCAGATGGCTAAAGGATGAGCGCTCTCGTCTTGAATCCAGCAGGTTGTCTGCTTTACGAAAAGAACGAGCACTATATCCAAGTCAGTTTTTCACTTTAGTTAAACTCAGGATATTAACAACTTATTCCACCACATCAATCAGTAAACCACACCACACCACAATTAAATAGTTACAATGTTTTATTAATCTTCTTAGCTTCCTTCAAGTTATGTAAATATAAAAATTATTCAGAAATCATACCAAGTCACAATTCCCCAATGTTATTTTCACAACAGTGATGACAAATTTTAAGTGTTGCATTTTCTACATGGCTACTTTTACTTTTAGAATTCTACGTATGGCTCAGTGGTACAAGTGACACAATTTTTTATTCACATAGGTCAATTATATGCAACAATTTAAAGACTATAAGAATCAATGTTAAATCTCTCCTTATGGGACCACTGAAGTCCCCTGGATGTAATCTGCAGTAGTATGAATAGTACAAGAAAATGACAGAATGACCGGCACCGTTGCCATGGATCCCACTCTGGCGTCGGGGGCGGGACATCTCTAAGGGGCATGGTGAAGAGTGATGGGGGCATCCAGTCTGTGCTAGCAGTCTTCCTGCCTTCAGCGCAGACCTTCATAAACATCACTTCACAGCCCGGTGAGAAACCCACCTCAAACCTAGACAGGAAGAGTGGGAGGGCAGATCAAATTAAAAACCACGAACATTTCCACTGGCCAATATGTCTCACAAGTAAGGAAAACAACATTGGAAAGCCAGCAGAAGACTACTAATATACATACATGGAGGGGCTTTTAGCTCCAGCCAGGATGTGAGGAGTAGGGTTAGGAGTGGTGGTGTGGTTTTGTGTTCATGTGAACGTTCATCTTCATCTCGTTGTCCAGGATTTGCACGAGCTGCTGCATGGAGGGCAGGTGACCTGACTCTAGTTTTGACCACACTGGCACATCTATGGAAAGACAACACTCACTTCACTGTAATTCACTGCATTTTGTTCCATCACCACACAACTTTATTAATATTATAATGTCACAAAGACTTTAAATTTGTTTGCAGCCATCAGAGAAGCAATTGTTTGAAATAGCACTACAGGTTGTCAAATGTGTTATAACTGCAGTAAAAAAAAAAAGTGGAAGTGGCAGCCAATTAAAATCAAACTTAAACCGAAAGCTTTGCGTTCAGTTAATAAACTTTTGCTGTGAATCAAACTCACCATTTAATGTGATTTCAAAAGCTCCGGTAGACATTAACTGGTTTTCAATCATATTGCTGAGGAAGAACACCATCATGCAGGCATATATCTGAAAGAATCATGAGAGAAAGGTGAGTTAAGAAATTCTACACAAAAACCCCCCATTTTCTTTTTTATTGGCATTTATGTTTGCAGTTATTCTTACATTGTGCTTATTGGACAGATCACAAGAGTAGTGCACTGAAAAGATACTGTTAATGTACTGCAACAATAAAGGACAAAGACCTGCAGGATGTATGTGGTGCTCTATTGACCGGTGAAGCTGCCTTAGGAAAATTTGGAGTGATGAGAAACAACTCCATATGTAGTTTAGGCATAGCTGATAAACTCCTTGCATTTTAGGTCAAACACAAATCTAGTAGTTCAATTCAAAAGTCACTTGAAAAATGAATTGTTTTGGTCAGGATTTATTACAGCAACAAACACATTTTAGCTGTTTTTGGAGCCCAAATAATACGCATGTGAATACTGCCAGAATGGTTAGTTTATACAACATTATCTGATTTTCTTGTCTCAATACTGAGACAAGTTCCCTAAATCAACCTATATCTTTTGGGCTATACTTGTTTTGAACATATTCAAACATTAATCACACAGACATTCTTGCAGCAACGCTTCAGTTACCAGACACTGGTCAGTATACTGACTCAAGTTTGGATTTTGAACGTGTAAAAAATTACTTTGTCACTTATAAACAGGTTTTCTAGTCCTAGTGTTCTTTTGTTTCTTGTTGCCTTGACTCTTGTGGCTTTCTGTCTGCAGCTTGCAGGGCAGTCAGGAATGGACTGAGTTTTTTGCATGTGTGATGTAGGCCTTCTCCCACAGAGCTCTTATTGGTTGATGAGATTAGTGCGCAATCGGATTACACAGTGGCAAATTACAGGGCCTGGAACAATGAGACCGGATTTCATTTCTTTTGATTTATTGATAACTGTCAGGATATAAAGAGAGTTTAACCAAATATTACCAGAACCATTCTGAAAGTATACCTACAGCAGCTTTAAGTGCACACACAAAGCAGGACACCCTCAGAGTAGTTCTGTATCAGTCAAATTGTGTCTTCGATATAAAAAAGCTAATCTATTAGCAAAAAAAGTCCAAGCGAAAAGTTTACTAAATCTTTATCTATTCTGTATATTAAGGAATTGGAAATAGTGCAAGACTGTTTTAAGTGCAAATATCTGATGTTAGCAGTCATTGGCCATTGTCCCTGGCCAACCTGCAACCCTGGGGATAACAGATCCAAGCAAAACAATACTTAACAACACAACCTGAAGACCGTGAATGAACAGCTAATGAAATCCCGTGGGTTTGAATTGTATTTGGCAGTATGTGAGTACACAACTGTATTAGAAACACAGCCGGACTAAATCCCACTTTCCAATCCGTGCCTTTGTGGGATATCTGTGGTGATAACCTGAATCATACTGACAATCACGACATCACCCTCTTTCACACTGTTACACATGAACATTGCAGTGCAAACTCTCACATAGGATCAGAGCTTTAATGACTCCTATTGTTCCAGTAAACCATACCTTATTTCCCTGGCCCCACTCCCAGATGCCTGGGGCTTGCATACCAACGAGGGCAAATGGGTCCCTGCCGATAATAATCAGCCCAATCACCAGCAGTTTGAACACAGACAGGAAGGAAGCAATGTGTCTGTGGAAATAAAACAGGAAAATAGCTTTTAATCCAACTACTAGACATGGCAACATAAAGCACATATTATCCGGATAGATGTTCAATAAAAATATAGTTCTCAGGTTTCAAAGAAAGCCTTTCATTTGAGGTAAAAAAAAGAAATAAACGTTTACTTAACATTGTCCGAAATACAAATTGACACAGCAGCATATCTAATAAATCATCTTATCATCTAATAAATTATGAGAATATGGTTTCACTTCTGAGACAATTGTAACAGCTTGGTCTCTCGGAGGTTCAAAAGTGGTAAAGTGGAATATAATTCCAAATCACATCAGACAAGTCAACACTTATAGATCTTCAGTAACCAGTTAAAAACAATGGATGATTAATTCATACACATGTCGGCACTAACCTCTCTTTTTGCTGCTGCTATCTATATGTCCTGCTTTTTTGCAATACTTGTTAGAAAATGCCATTCTGTATGCATACATGTCAGTACTGCTTTTACAAGTTTTAAAAACTGTGTGTCCTTTTCAGATCTTTAAACTGCATGCCCCGTTTTGTTTTTGCTTTGATGTATTTTACAGGCTTTTTAACACCTTGGCCGGGGACAACAGATGGAAAGTTGCCTTTTGGCTTCTGGCATTGGCTTTTTTTAACCATTTAATGTATTAATTTGCTCTCAATTGCTTCTCTTAAATGAACTGAACTAAAATAGTTAACTAATGAGGACCTGAGGGACATCACACCTTTAACTACAACACCTGGGACTACTGCACAAACAAAACTCGGTCTCACATCGAGACTCTGATGCTTCACAAGCCCACTGGCTTGATTACACGAATTGCATGGATTTCATTAGAGTTGAAATTGTTTGTGTTTATTGTTACTGGACAACTCTAAAATGAGGTAAGGAATACATAAAAGAAAAATACTGAATACAAATATTAGTCCTAACTAATTACGGTTTTCATTATCAGTTAATCTGCAGATGTTTCTCAATTAATCATTGGTCTATAACAATAATAGTGACAAAGCTTTCATGTAGCCCACAAATTCATTATGTTGGTAATATACACCCAATTGCCAGTTTATGAAGTACACATAGTTAAAACTAACACTCTCATATCACAATCCTGTAATTAATCCTCCCTTCATGAAGGTTATAATGTTTTAGAGGTGTGAATTCAGCTGTGTGATCATTTGGAGGCTGCAGTTTATGCTGCTTTTGGATTGTATTGTATTATACAGAGATGCGTTTGTTATTTAGCCTACCCTTATTGGTATAAATGGGGAGGACAAAATAATAGACAAAACTGCCCAGCTGTCACGTCTCTCTGATCATCACCTCTGATGATGCACCTTTGACCTGAAATTTGTCATTTTAGGGCCAGTAGTTCTGTCTATGTCTATAAAACTACCACGGCACAAATCCATGGCCAGCTAAACCGGACTGCATGGCAAGTCCATTTCCTCAGTCTAATCCCAGCTAATCCCAGGCAGCTTTCAGCCTGCTTTAATAAAGATGGATATAATCCACAAGACGTACAATCTCTCTTACCGATAGAGGGGTATAGGAAGATAGTTCTCCCCTTCAATACGGATGTCTGGGTACCGCTGGTACAAGGCCTGCGTGTACTCCTCAAACACCCGCTTGTACCCTCAGGAAATGCTGTGTGAAGACAAACCCACTGTTAGAAAGAGGCGCACGGTGCACATCTGCAAGAACAAACAGGGACAACGGCCGCCATAACAATGCACTGATCTCCAGCTGTGCATTCAGCCCTGAGATCTGGCACATGTGAATTCCCTCCTTATCTGTGCATCATTTTTGCTTCTTAGTGGAAAGTTTCGGTTGCAGCACGGGAGCCTGCTTCAAATCCAGCTCTTTGTATCCAGCTGCTTCATGTTTACTGCAGAGAAAAGCAACTATTTACAAGGCAAATGTTTCTTTCCTGTTCCTGTTTGCTTTGGTGATACTTCCTTGCACATACACACCTTTGAAAAAAAATAAATAAATCACATGACATAGTTATTAGCACAACTAAATCACCGTCAACGAGTTAACATGCATTATTGTTATTATTATTATTATTATTTTTAACGAATCATGTAGTTAATGTAACGTTACATACTGAGCTCTTCTTCTTGCATACAGAGATAAACTGATAAATTAACTAGCTTTAACTTCCCGGCCCGATCGATGTAGTAAAACAAAAAGGTTTAATGTGTAACTGTGTCCTGAGTTGAAACAAACTCTTCACCTGGAGCTGAAACGATCCACGCGTCCAACACAACACAAAGACCACGTTAATCCACCTGTGGACGCAGCGCGGCCGCTGTCGGACTCAGCGTCAACTCGCGTGTTTGACAGCGGAAGCGGGGGCCATGTTTTTCGACGAAACGTTACCGAGAACAAGTGAAAACAATCACCAGAAAACCGAGAGAGGAGACCGCTGCCCTCGCCGTGAGCGCAGGAAGTCGGCGAACCGTGTGGCTCTCGGGGAGCCGCCGTCACCTGAACGCCGCTCCCGCGGTGCGTTAGCCGCCGTTAGCTGCCGCCGATGTCTCGGCCTAAGCGGTTGGCAGCTCGCGGTGACTCGCCAGATTTTTTTTTCCTCCCTCCTCCTCCTCCTCCTCCTTCTCCTTCTCTTCCTCGGTCTCTTACCAGATTTGAAACTTGAGGAGGGGTCCCGTGGCGAACTGCATCTTCATCTTCTTCACGCCGCCGCTGCCGTCGCCGGACGTGGAGCAGCAGAGCGAGAAAACCCCCAGGGCGAGGAGCGAGCACCGTAACCACTTCATGGCCATCCGTTCCCGGGTCGGTCTTCCTCGCTCGGTCGGGCGGTGAGGGGAGGTTAATCTGCACAGCTCGTCTCTGGTTGGTCCGTCCTCTTCCTCTTTCTCGCTCTGGTCTCGGATGGAGACACGGCCGCCCGTCCCGCCGCCAGCGCCACCTACCGCCCGGGCCGCGGTACTGATCTACGGGATGTGCTGCTTCAGGTCAACTCATGTTTCTTCTCCCTGGTCCTTTGATCATGAATCTAACATGTTGCTTCAGATTATAACATGTGGTAAAAAATTGAGTTATTTAAAAATCCATATCAAATATTGAAACACATTCATAGACACCCTCAACACCAGTATTGGATGTTCACGTAGTACATAAACAATATACTAGTGACCAAAACCTGAGACCTTTCAAATCTGAGCATAACAACATTTACATGTGTATTATTTCAAAACCCTCAGCCCTATGAGATGACAAATCAAACATTTATTTTATCTTTAGTTTCATCATACAAATTAACCTTTGTGTTGCAAAGGTCTGGCCAACTTTAATCTGAAATTTTAACCCTTTTGTTTATATCAGTTTGAATGAGGAGAGGACAGTTGTGTCCTCCCATTTCCACCTGTAGTGCTGACAGGTGATCATCTTATATTTCTGATTGTAACATGGGTGCCAATCCATAAATTGCATACTGAATTTTAATAAGCACGTTCCACAAGAATAACTTATTAACTGTCAATACACTCAGACCAAACAATGTTCAATTATAGATTTATTTGCCAAAGAAACAACAAAAACAAAAACTGTACACACTACACTTTCACTGGGGTTAATGGGTGGAGCATGTTCTCTAGTCTGTTTTGTCAAATATCTGATCAAATGAATGCCACTCATAGGAGCCCTATGTGTTTTAAGAATTAAAACATCATTTAACACCATTATTCCAAAAAAAATTCTGCTGCTGCTTCCACATTAGCATCAACTTTTTTCATGGTTTTGGGTTCAAACAATCCAGTATCTGCCACCAGAAGTCATGGTAAGACATGGATACATCCACAGCGAAAAGTGCTGCATGAGTTAGTGTCTGAATACATTTTATTTATAGTCATTAATACAATAAAATCAAAAGGGATTGCTTTAAAACAATGCTTTTAAACAGTGTTCGATGAACAAAATTTGTTCATCTGGGTGTGTCGTGGGTTGGTCTCAGTGGTTCAGTCTCGCCACTCGCTCCTGATCCACAGCAGCCTGCAAAGCCAGGACAGTGTCTGTGGAGGACATAAGAATAAATAAGTAAAAGTAAAGAATGTGCATCCAGCCAGATTTTGGTCCTTTATTTAATTCAGTTTTGTCCTTATTGACATTTCATCTGGCCAGCCAAAGATTTCTCATGTCTCTCTCTAGTCAGCATGCAGTATTCACAGCTTTGCTGGATTAACTATTTGACAATGTCATGCAGACTCTGTCACTGCCTCCACACTACCACACAGCTTCCAACTAGTCAAATAACAAGGTGATCGGTTGTAGTCAACATATTTTTGGTTAACCTTCAGGTTTTTCCGCTCACTGAAAATCTCATCATCAAGTGTGGACGGACATAAACAAAGCTGATCAAATTTTGCTTTCATGGACTGCTGTTGAATATGACTGAGAACACTGGTAAACTAATGGACAGAAAACCAAAATCAAGCTCTGGTTTGTACAAACCCAATAACTTCTGCGAATGATCCACCAGGTCGGGAACTCCTGCCTCGATGTTGTACGAGGTTTGCTCCATTGCTTTGAGGAGTTCATTTCCCCTCTGAGAAACAAAAGTGATGAAAGTGTGAAGACTCACAAAGCCATTGTCTTTAAAAAATGGCATTATCACCACTTGTATACTGTAATGAAAAACAGACGTAAGAACACTCTACCTGAAACTGTACATAAACCTTCTCCTCTAGCTCTGCCACTTGAGATATGGCATCATACACACTCGTCTCCTCAACAGATTCCTACAACACACAAAGGCGAACGGCAACATTTTAGCAAATTATAAATAGGATATAATCAATGATAATTATGATTTTAAACTTATCATATACAATCTGACCTCTTCTGTGGAGCTATTTATAGGCTCTTGTGCCTTAGCTGCTCCATTACTTTTGGAATTGCCATTCAGTTCTTTCACTCTGCCAAAGAGCGGAAAAAGTTTCATATTTTACCATACTCAGTATTTCCTGTATGTATGTATGTATGTGTATATATATATAAATAAAAATAACAAAAAAAAAATACAGTTGGTATCAAGATAAACTTCACAAGCCAAGTATCTACCTGTCAGCATAACGTAGTGTGTTCATTGTATATTCACATGAAGTCATGCCAGGAGAGACCATAGCAATCTATGGAAGAAGAGAAGAGAAAATATGTGCACATACGTTCTGTACTTCTGTAAACACAATACATATGCATTCCAGATTTGTTTGTTTGCTTCTATTTGTGCATATGGATCATCCACTATAATGTAAATCAGACAATAATACACCATATGGCAAACTGAGAGTAAGCCAAGTTTGGTGTTTAACGTACCATGCAGGTCCTGGACTTTTCTCCTATGAAGGAGTCCCTGAGGACCTTGGTCAAAGTGCTCATCCGGAAAGGAATGTGATCACTGTTCATTCCCAGTGATCGAATGCATTCCTACAGGACACAAGAACGGACACACGGAGATGTTTGGTGTGATTTTCATCAACCTTTTAGGTGCAGTGCAGGCATATTTAATATTTGGACAGGGTTCTGAAAATGTAATAAGAGTTAAGCATTTGGAACATTTTATTTTTCTTTCCGGCTTCAATTTGAGAGAGTCAGGGTTACTTTATCTGCACCCTAGCTGAGGTGCGAGAGAGAAAACTGACTCATTTTGCGGCCACAGCTAATTGATCTGTTGTGTGCACACTTCCACAGCAGCCATAGTCTACCTTGAGAGCCAGCAAGCTGCGGTTGATCTCGGCAGTCTCAACCAAAGTGCTGCGGTCGTTGCTGCTGACATCTGTGCCGCGCTCATTGCCAGCCAAATCGACCAATGAGAATTTGCCATGCAGTGTGGTGGCACGGTCGTTGCGTCGCAAGACAATCTGAAGGATGGCATGAGAGCGGGATGAGTTGGCGTTGGCAGAGGTCTGGCCTGATGTTCTGGGGAGACAGTAGGGCAGAAGGAAAGGGAAAGCAGCCACATTAATGTTACATATTTTTTGAGCAGAAGAATGACTCAAAAGTCAGAAAGATCATAAAATACATGTCTAAATCAGTTTTAAGCATGTTAAAATATCTAATAAACACTACATATTTAGTGCTCTTTCAGTCAACATTTTGTTTAGAGCGAGCAATGACATAAGTTGGAAGAAGAATGTACCATGAGATCGCAACATGCACGTTCTTAACACATAAGTACCTGCATGCACTGCCCATCTGTATCATCTTGATGACCTCTTCTGCTGAGGACACGAAGACCTCCTCCAGGCCCACCACCTGAACCTGCTGTCGGTCATCCTCCAGAACACGGAGCTTAGCCTTCTTGTTCAGCAGGTCATACACCTAAATCAAAAAGTGTATTTCAGGATATCTTGAATAAACAGATTTTTCAGTCAAATGTTCTTAATAAATGTGTTCATGGAGGTGAGGATTTTTTTCTCTTACTTTTCCATTGTAAATCTCAAAGAAGCTGACGTAGGCATAGAGATCCAGGTTACTATACCTCCTGTGGTTGAGATAGGTGAAAACATCCTGGGCTAGAAGGGAGAGACTCAAAAATTATTCAAAGTGAAGTTCTTATGTAAAATGCAAATTTAATTAATCCTTAATGTTCTGTAGTTTAAAGAGTAAAGCAATGGAAATGCTTTGTCATTCATATACTGAGTTAATTTGGTACAAACTAATTACGCAGATAAAAACAAATTGGAAAATTGCTGTTGACTGATTCATGTTAGTGATGTTAATGTGAAGAACCGGATGAGCCATTTCCTTCTATGTTTAGTGCATAGAGAGCCACTGGGGATGGTTCCGTTCCTACCTGCCAAGGCGTAGATTCCTTTAGCACTGTTCTGCTGCCTCCCTGTGAAATCGCCTCCCATCGTCTAGGGAGAAAATGCGAAAAAGCAAAAAAATAAATAACTAAATTCTACAAATTAAAAACAATGCTTCAAGACAAGTCAAACCTAAACAGCAAGCAGAGACTTACATGAGTCTTCCCACTTCCTGTCTGGCCATAGGCGAAACATGTTGCCATACCACCTTCAAAAATGGACTGCACCAAAGGTTTGGCTGTGAACCTAAAAAAAATTAATAATAAAAAGAACAAAACACATATGTCAGAAATTGAACTCTTTAAAATCAAGAAAAAGACAACATAACATTTTTGAAAAGTACACCTTGAGTTTTACAACAATTTCATCTCCAGACACATTACTGAACACATACTACTGTATTAGACACAATTTACACACACAGAAAAAAAAACTAGAAGGCTCATAAAAATAAATCATATCTCCCCAGGAAGAAATTCAGACTGACCAGTGAGAGCTTGCAAATACCCCATCTTATATAGAAAATTTGCAATCAGATCCACCTTGTTGCTAAATAAAATAAAAAAGATTTGATTACTTGTAGACCAGGTCATTGGTGGCAGTCTCATCAAAGGAGTAGTCAAAGCGGAAGACTTGGTTGTCCAAGTACTTGGTAAGGTCCACCTTCTGTTTTGGCTCATGGACCAGCAGAGCACCATTTCCAGGTACAGACACCACATCTATTTCCTTTTTATTTATCTCTGGAAAACACAAGAATATATTATATTATGTATAGAATATTGAATTTTAAACTTTAATTACTCTCTTTATATTCAGGTGATATTAAACACCACTCTCAATATACCTTGTTTGTTAAGGGGCCGCTTGCGAACGCACACACAAATCTTGTGGGGCTCAATCTGAAAAAACACAACATGTGTTATAAATATGGGCTTTAGTGGCACGCCAGCATACAGCTACATAGAAGGCACGTTTTTGAGTCCAAACTTACATGGTCAGAAGTTGACATAGGGTTTATTTCCAAGGTCTCTCTGAAGTCTTGGATCATCTCATAGAACTTCTGGTTTGGCCGATAAGCCTCTCCAAACTAAGGAGGAAGGAAACAAAAGGGAATGTAAAAATGTGTGATGTACATTTCTTGTGTTTAAAAGTTCCAACCAAGACACACTTTTCCAATTAAAAAAAGATAAATATATCAGTGGCAGCACATCAGTAAAAAATCTCACCTTTCCCCTCTTGGTCTGCACGTCAGTGGGCTTTGTAACACAAGACAGCCTTTTGTTGCCTTTGTTTTGCTCTTGGGGAGCCACAGATTTTCTTCTGCCTGAAGTGCATAGAGATGATGTATACTTTTCCTTTTTGTCAACAGATCAAAACACCGACCTCACATCTCACGGTCATCATTGTAATATCCAACAAATTTGAAGCACAGAATGTGTATGTATATGCATCATATCATGCACCTCGTTTCTTACTTCTCATAGAACATGGAGTTGATAGGATTCGTGTGTGCATATTCAGCAAATAATTTTGTCTAATATAACAAAAAACAATTATTTTCAGGAGGGAAAGGAGGCTGCACCTTTGACATTAATGTAAAGCTTTCTCTCCCTGTGTATAGGATACAGTATGTCTATAGATCCAAATAATTCAGTGGATACACATAATATAATGTTGGCATAAAATTTGTTACTGACCTTTGGCTACAGGCGGAGGAGGCATTCTATCAGGTTCATTGTTTTCCTTTATTGCTTCGCGGACAAGCGACTGTGATGGTTTGGCCTCATTCTTTCTACGCTGCTGATTAGGAATCACTAGATGAGGCAAGAGAACGCACTTGAATTTATAAAAAGATCCAAGATTTCAAAATTACTGTTAAAGTTGTAAATTGAAAATACCAAATATGTGTCATGTAGAAAATATTCTATTTTTTAGAAGATCACTACTAACCAGAGTTTGTGATGACTGATGAAGGGGGGAGATCAGGGTGGATTGTCTCCGGGTTTGTCTGAGAAGACTCGGAGGTCGGGACTGGTGCAGGAACAGAGGCCGGGGCCTGGAACATACACGTCTGTCTGACCTGAGACCGAATGACTGAAAATAAGACAAATCCAAGTCAAACAGCTATAAGTCTCAGTGTCCTAAAGTAAGTATTGTTAAGTATTGCTTTTCTGGGGTTACATGTAATCCAAACCCTGGTACAAAGAAAAGAAACTGAACACAGCTGCAATCTGCCAAATCAAAAGTGACCACCACAGCACCAAGTTTGCCATTTTAAGACAAAACGAGATCCTGCAGAGTGACCAAAGAGTGACAGAGAAGTGAGCCATGAGAGATTAACACAGATACAGAACAGTGTAAGATAAGGTGTGGCAGGTGATTAAATATCCGGTTATATTTTCATACTAACGTATTACTGACTGAAGATAAATTGCGCTGCTGTCTGTCAGTTCTGAAAAATAAAAAAAGACCTGCACCGCATCATCACAGTCCACTCTATCCTGAATGGAGAAACATGCTGGTATAAATGTTGTACCTTCGTTATCAGTGATGATACTGAGCACTCCTTTGTTATTCTTCTTCATTCCCACCCAGAATTTAGATTCCACATGCCGCTAATCATTAAACTAAAGCAGATGATTACTTATGTATAATCAGTGGCCATTTACACCCTGACCCCAAAAGCATAGGAGTGATTCGAAATACCACTAATTTGCTTTAGAGAGAGGAACATGCATGCCTTGCCGACCTGACTCTTCAGCTATGGTGACTGCTGGAGCAGAGGCTTTTGGAAGGAAACAAGCTGTTAGGAGACAAACTACAGGAAATGACAATCTGAAACAAATAAATAGTACATTATATTTACATACAGGAGGCAGGGGCAGGAATCCTGGATGAGCGAAGTCGGCCGTCATACTTCTATGAAAGAGACAAACAGAGAGAGGGAGAAATTTGTCATTGCATTTAGATGAATAATAACCTCTTACCACCCAGGACTGATGCTCAACCCATGTTTCCCAATCGGATAGGATGAGTAAAATTACATTTCCCATACATGCCCGCAATAAAATCATCTATATATCATCTATACCATTCAAATGTGACATTTCTTTGTCATTTATTGAGAAACTTAATCAATTTGATGTTGTACAGGAGACAAAAGAAGGAAGCAGCTCAGATAGGATTATTTGATTATAACTGACATGGACATTCAAATTCTTAGAAATATGGTCCAACCTGTTCACACTGACAACAAGCTGCTCCAGTTCTTTGTTATATGTAAAAGTAGGTTTACACTTACCTTGTCTGGAGCAGCAAGGGGTGGGTCAGCAGATTTGTTGGCCACAGCATTTATATGTTCCAAAAGCTCTGGATTGAGTGTACGTAACTCGCTCACTTCAACCTGAAGCACAAACACACCCAACCAAGAGGAGGAATGCAGAAACCTCAACTTAGATTGATTAAATACATGAATTATACAAGATATACAAAAGGCATTCATGATTAAGAGATGGCTGTTTATTTTATCAGCATGTCACAAGTGTCCCTTCTGTGTTTACTGACCTCCTTTCCTCGGCAGATTTTCCTCTCGTGCCACTCTACCATAACCGTGGACTTGACGGTATCAACGGATTTCACCGTTGCCAGATGCACTCGACCTGGTTTACACATCAACAAACGACAGTCAAAGTCGAGCTCTGTTCAACGACACACACGGTTATTATTTGGAAGGGACATTTTTCAAGAAGAAAAAACGTCAGCTCACCATCGCTTCGACTGATTTGTACAGACAGTCCAACAAGAAGTCTGGACAGGCTGCTCTCCATTTTGTTTTGCTGTAACGAGAAATCAAAATTCAGGTAACGTAAGCGTTTCGGCAACGAGCGAACTAACTCGCGCTATCTAGCCATTGTTGTAATCGCTATAAAACTGTATCCTTCTGTCGTCGATAAATTTACAGATATGTAATCGTACTTTTTATTTGGTTGTTTATCTTTTCACAACGGCAAAATCACACCTACCTTCGTGCCAAATTCAACGCCGCTCAAGATTTGAACTGGCGCTATTTCCGGGTATTTAAGAATCTGATTGGTTCTCGTCATGATGTCGTGGAGGCTTTCTTCTTCTATCACTTTTTTAGGTAAAGTGCGAATTGGCATATACTGCCACCACCTGGATCAGGTAGGAATTGCCACTGTAATGGAAATCAACTGTGAGCTGAAAATCACAAACCGTAGGCTGCCTGTTTTGATATTGTAACCTTTAATGCATAGCCCCATCAGCAATCCTTTTGAGCAAGCTACTATACATTTCGTGACATTATAATTACATTACATTATATGTTCTGATACTTAACATGCAGGAGTAACTGGGATGTAATACCAAGGATAGTATATAACAATATGTTTATATATAAATAGAGTTTAATCTTATTTAAATCTGTTTTGTGGGAAATCATTTTCTGAATAACCCCTGTACTAAATGACCCTGTCTTAATTTGTGACAGTTTTCAGTTCAGGTAAAGGTTACGTGCAACTAAAAATTTACATTACAAAACAACATTACGAAATATTCATATGGATGCAATTTGTGGTACCTTTTACTCCAAAATGGTACTGTGACTTTGTTGTTAGTCACCAAATGTGCCAATTTCCATATGTGAACAACATCGCTCCAGCCACAAGTGGGTGTCCGGACCATGGACTTGGCAGGCATGGCAACTGTCATGATTTGAGCCAGCCAAAGCAATATGTCTGATGAAATATCTCTGCTGGCAGAGCTGTAGTAGAAAGTCAATGACAAGCTCCAGATATAAATCTTAAACTATCTGATGTCATGGTGATACTTGACCTTCTCTCTCTTCCTATTCTCAATGATTCACTGATGATGTTTTGGATAGGGGACACGTGTTAAAATAAATTAGCCTACTTTAGCTGAATTATTCCTTCTGGGTTTACAAATGAATGACTAACCGCTGTTATCCATCCAACAGGATAACCATCTGGCATGCAGTTAGGAGGGGAAAGTTGACGTTAGTGAAAGTGAGTAAGTGAAAAGCCCTCAAGTTGCACAGTAGTTTCCTGAAACTTTGTCAAATCAAATATTGATAGTATGAAGTTTGTCGAGATTTTCCCCATTTAATACATCATTGTGACATCGTATTGTGTACTCTTTTTGTCAACCGTCAGACGTTTTGCTCTGTTGTGTATACCACGGTATTGTGACCATCCCTTCTTTAATATTCCTGACTGCAGGTCACTCTGGGCAATGTTGCGAATCAGTGAGCAGGACTGCTGCATCAATGGAATGAGGTAACTTGGTTTTTCAGGAATTTTAATCACTGGATTATTCCCATCATATTTCCATCGGTTTTTAATTTCTAAACAGCTGTTGAATGTCCAAAAAAAAACAAAAAAAAAACATGTTATGACATATATCAATATCAGGATTTAAGATGACATTTACTGTGATAGAAGATTTTATTCACATAACACACTCATACATTATTATTATTACATATTTAGATATGATTTAGAATTGATGACTTGATACTTCCACAATGACTATTATCTAGTGCTGTTTCCTGATAAATGCTGATCCATTTAGCCTACTGCATTTCATCCATGTGACCACAGGAATCCCTTGTTTGTCCACATGCTCCCTCTCCCCACACCCATTACAAACCAGACACAACCATTCAGTCCCCCATGACATCAACAATCAGGGACAGCTGGAGAATGACCCATAATGCAGTTCAGCCCTGCCTTCAGCGTGGGAGGCTTCTTATTTTTCCTCTTTTCTTTCTGCCCCCCAGCCTCCCCACTCCTCCGTGCCCACACCCTCTCAGCCTCCAAACCTCCTAACTATACACAAGAGCTGGGCTTGTGTATACATATTCCCCGCAAGCAAACGCTGACACATGACAAATCAAAGCTCTAATAAACAGCTTGTGCTGAACAATTTCCCCCCCCACCACCACCAAAGGATGAAAAATAAACAAATCCCTGTCGGTTTGGCCCGGCCAGGTTATTTGGTAGGTCTGTCTGTTGATGACTGGGTGGCCCAGGGCTGCTCGGTGTGAGGCCTGGGATGGAGCCACAACTGTTTCCTGTGAGCAGCCCAACCCCCAAACCTCTCCACAACTGGCTTGGTGGGTGGTATTCCCCTCCTCCTTCTTTTCCTCACATCCCCCAAACTCCTACACCCTCCCTCCTCTCTCCTGCAAACCCTCCTATCCCCTTCAGTACGCTCTAGTCCAAGCGCTCCTCCCCCCTTTTCTTCCCTTCCAGTCAGTCAGTCCATCCATTCTCACAGCTTCAGTCCTAGGCTAAACACTTCCTCAGCTGCTTGAGTGGATGGAGTTTTTAAACTTCATTGTGCTGCAAAATTAAAAAAAAAACGTTCCTGTCTGCGTGTTCTTGTACACATCTGTACATTTGTAATTGTTATGACATTGTTTAAAATGGTGCTATTTTTTATATCTCTCTTTGAAATGAAATCCAATGAGATCTAGGAGTAAAAACTTTCTGGACTACAAAGAGAGAGATGAATCATATGTGGATGTGTGTGCGTCCTTAAATGTTGTAATGCCACTTTGAACCTCTGTGGTATTTGAATGATATGATTAATTATGATAAATTAATTGGTTTCAAGTAAGTCATTTAAGTGTTTCCATGTGTATGTCTGTCTTTAGTGGGTCCATATCAATTCTGAGTATTCTGGTGGTCTATCTTTATCACAGCTTCTACATAGCTTTGTCATAGGGACACAACATTTGACAGACATTATGGTGATGACGAACGTTTCAGTTATTCTTCTAATCTCTATGACAATGAGCATGTTTGCATTTGTGCTACGTTTTTTATTTAGATGTCACAACATTCAACAACAGCTATAGCTTTTTGTATTGTGTTCATTGGATATTTCAGTCATGGAAAAGCCACAGCATAATTTTGAGGCGCTGATTTCCCAGTCGGGAGGGTTGGTAGTGGTGGTGGTTGATTTGAGGAAGAAGGGGTCTTGTATCTGCTGGCCCTGAGTCTGTTTAACTGCTCCCCTTTTCCCATCTGTCCAAAAGAATATTTTTTCAGTGTAAAGAAAATTGGCCATGGCTCTGTTCCCCTATACAGACTAAATAAACACACATGCATAAAGTACGTGAGGTGAGCACACTTACAAGCCACCCTGGAAGGTTGACAGACTTGGAGAGGAGCAGCGAGAGGAACAAAGAAAAGGAAAATAAGAGATTAAAGAAGTATTGAACTACTAGTTCTTCTACTGTCACTTTTGGTTTTCTTTTACGAACATTGCGTTTGGTACTTTACGTCTTTAGAATTTGCTTCAGTATTTGCGGTCAAAATAGTTTTGGGCCAGCATTAGTCATTTAGGCTCATAGAGCAACTCTTAAATTTACAGAAGACCTTTGATTTTTGACAGGCACAACTCACAGTGATGCTGGAAAACAGACTTGTTAGATCGTCAGGAAGGATTGTATTAAGAACATGTATGTTGTAAGGCTTGGGGAAATTATGCGATTCTACTAATTTAATCACTCAATTTCTACAAAGCTCATTTTTGCCAGATGGTTTGCAGCCTTATTTACAGGAAAACCTCACATCTCCGTAATACTAGGATGTCAATGTTGCATTATACAACATGGCCAGCAGAGGGCAATATAGCTACAAATAGAAAAAAGCAGCATATACAGCAAACTCTGGACATGGCCATGATAAGACATATGAGCCAATATTGGAATGTAATTTCAGTGCACTTTTCTATAGTGTCAACCAACTGATGGTCTGGTTTGACTTGTTGTTTCATAACTGAACTTAGTGCGCGTCCAAAGTAGCAACAACAATGATTTAAAACTTCTCCAGCCAAGGAGCCAAACTGAGAAAATACAGAGTGATTCTGGGACGTTCACTCATTAAAGCATATTAGTATTCTTGGCATGTGGGGAACCACTGAAACATGCCAGTGACCCATTTTGGTTCCCGGCCCATAATTTAAGAAAAGCTGCCATATAGACTAAGCTTAGTCTTCAAATAGGCCCCAGACCAGGCCCCATGTCAACGGCCACCTGAGTTTGCCCAGCTGGCAAATTTTACTTGTTTCTTTAAATATAATTTTGTTTATTTATTTGGTCTCTGCAGTGAAGAGTGGTCAGGGTAGTACACACAGCTGCAGTTGCACTATGGGCATGGCTTGTCTGTCCACAGGTTGGCTACTTCGACAGTAGCACAACACCACTCTATTGATAGCAATCAGTTGAAACTGTTTCATATCAAAATATACTTGATTTCTGAGACTGATAGAATCATTTTAGTGGATGCAGAGGGGCAGTCTCAGTAACCAATGTTTTGTCTCGACAGGTTGGTCTGTTAGTGCGTGCACTCAGGAAAGAGGCAATGTGTTGTGTGCTAGGAGTGACAGATATCAAAGAATCTTTAACTTGCTGCTTAAACATGCTGGTGATCATGAAATACTGTATAGCCGTGTCAATGTGTGAGTGTCTGTGTTTCTGTTTTAATGACTCGGTGGTGAACTGAATGTTCTTAAATCTCTGTGAATATTCACATGCCTATGTGTGATCATTTGTATGCAAATGTGTGTGTAGGTATATATATATAAAAAAAAAGAATATCAATGTGGTGACATGGTTAGAGTGAATGTTCCTTCAAGCTTGGACTTCCTGCAGAAAACATCACACTCAGGGCAGCCAGTTAACAGGAGTGCTGACTTTTAGTTTGGCCTCAGAGCAAATGATCAGCTCCTGTAACTGACTCTGATTGGATCAATCAAGGCTGGTGAAATTATGCTCAGTCACACACACAAATGAAACATCACACACAAACACACAAATATACAATCCACGAGATATAATAATATATAAAGCAACATTTTCAAGCAATATGTGTACAAGTAACAAGAACTTTTATAACAAATTACAAAATTGGCAACACCAATACTGGCATTTAAAGTGATATAATCTGACATTTTTAGTAAATAACTAGACAAGTACAACACTTTTAGGACATTTTAGGACATTAAAGTCTTGTGGGCTACAGTATTGAATGTCATTAGTGTTAATACTTTACACCCACAGCCACACACATGTTCAGTCACAGCTCTTAGTTTCTCTGTTTCTCCATTTGGTCAGTAACTAGTCCATAGGGCCACTCTGTCACTCACAGTTTCCCCGTTGGTCTTCATCAGTTTTACATTTCATATTATAGAGTGCTGAGAAAGGCACTGCAGTGCAAAAAATATGGAAGAAAAATAAGGTTTTTAGGTTAAAACTTAATTTAAACCATTCCATTGAAATTTAAATGACAAAATAAAATGCATCTGAAACAAAGTTTTATCCATGTCTGTGAAATTAACCCATAAATTCTATTCTTGAATTCAATAAGTTTCTTTATATGAACCATAAAGATTGAGATACTGCAGGCCTGCATACAGCCTCTTCAAGGGAACACCAATCAAAACCACAAACCATGAAAAGTGCAGAAATGTGTCAGTGTGCTTTTGAAATTAATCCCTAAATCCCACCAGTGTTTCTTTTTTACTTTTTACGGGGAACACTAGAGAAGTCATATGTTTGCTTGCATAGTACAGGGCACAACATGTGGACCCCACAGTTCTCGTAGAAAAACTACACCTATACCCAGAGTTTTATAGCCTTCTCTGAACCACAGCAATGAGATACAATGCAAAAAAAGTCTATTATTGCATCCCAAAAGAGGTATGGTTCAGCAAAATGCTAAAATGATGAATGAAGTAAGTAAGTAATTATAAGTAATAGAAGGACGATTTTCTTTCCAGTGCAAAACATATTATCTTACACACCAGGATAATATTTTTATGTTGTTGAATTAAAAGGTTATGAATCCCTGACTCACTGAGCTTGGATCAGTTTTGCCTGCATTGATGATTTGTAAAACAGTTGCATACTTTATTTTCTGGCTCATGATAAGCAATGTGCCTCTTGTTAAGAAAAGCAGCTACAGCTTTTGGATTGAGACAAATAGAAGATTAGTAGTTAGTGTTACCAAGAAAGTTGAACTGACAAAGAAAAAAAAAAAAGACTTTAAATGTTATAAACAAAAATTACAGAAATAAAGAAACCACAGCACTGGCCACACTCTGAAGTCTGAACTGCGGTTAAAAAACACCACAGCAAACTTTGGTTTATCATCAAAGATGTCACTGCCATTAAAAACAAAGGATTGGAAATGGTAATCTTGCACATTACCACTTTAACCTCATAGTGACATTTTAGTGCTGTGTATCAAGACAGCGTACGTACATTGATACATATTTGAATTGCTTTTGTGCAAAGTTGAATTTATCCACACATTAACAATCCATGTCAAATAACCTTGCTGTTTGATTTTCTTAAATGGACGTGAGCTGATTAGCTAGTGTACTTAACTCTTACTCTACTGTATATAAGCTACCTACACTGTAGTGTTAGTTTTATTGTTAGTGCTCCCCAAATGTGTTAATGCCATTGTTTGCCTTTTCCATTGCATAGACAATGATTTGGCAGACCCTGAGGCAAATGATATTGAAAAACCACTCTTATGCATGGTGTCAATTATAGTTTATCCTCTGGTTTGCCTAACTTGCTTTAGAGTAAGGCTCTGCCTTATTGCTCCCCAGCCTGCCCCAGTCCTCCTCCTCCTCCTCTCCTCTTCACCACATGAAATGGCTGTCTGTGCCAGCCTAGCGCTGAGCCTTCATTAGCTTTTACTACCCCACTTGGATGTGTTTAGCTTTGCTCTCTTTCTTTGCCTCTCTGTGTGTCTGACTGCGTGTGTGTGTGTGTGTGTGTCTCAGCCTCTGTATGTGTCTGTGTCTGCATATGTTTAATTACCAACCCCCGCCCTCCCTTTGGAGTGCCCCTCAATGCCATGCCACCATATCATTACACTGTGGCTACAATTTAAACTTCAGTCACACATACACACACACACACACACACACACCAACAAATCCTGGCTGGCCTGCAAATTGTAAAGAGGAGACAGTGGGGTACTGTAGAGAGCTGCCTTAGCTCCTTTATTTCCCCCTAAAATGGAGTTCTCAAATGGAAACACACACATGTACAATGAGAGTGGTGAAGAGAAAGAGGGAGAACATGAAAAACACAACAAAAAAGTGCAACGCAACAGAGCAGCAGAGCACTACAGCACAGCGCATCACAACTGATCCACAACTACGTCTGGTGTTCAAACTGTTATTGTTTGAACTAAACAAACCACTTATAAACACAAGGCCTCTGCCTTACGAGGCTCATATTTAGGCCCTTCTGTAAACAGCAAAGCACAGAATGAATCAATTAAAAGAGCATTACGCTGGTTCCTGTTTATTTAAAACATGTTTACACTATACGGGCCCTCCCGCCTGTCTGCATGATTGCCTGGAACTTCGTATTCCTCCTCCTCCTGCCACCCCTCAATAGGCACGGTCACGGCCAAGGTATATTAAACACACACACACACACACACACACCCACACACACACACACAGGGGGCATAGATTACAAACACATTTGTTATGTTGGAGAGCATTTTCAGTAAATATTGATCTCGTTCTTCCTCTGTTTCTCTGAGAGATGATTAGAAGAACTTAGTCAGAGCAACAATCTTGTGCAGTCTGCAATCACAGTGCAGGAACACATATAAATACAGGCAGCAGCAGAAACTCAACTCTCAAAGGAGATTTCCACAGGCACAGAATGGCGAGAGAGCAAATTATTGTATGATTAAGTGAGTGAAATTAACATGTGCATGGACTGGGTGATAAAAGATTTGACAGAAGCTTTTTTGGAGCATTACATTAAAAAGGCTTGATAATGTCACTGTTTACATAGACTTGTTGACTCTGCTGCTATTAATCACACCACTGTCACTTTAACTAGTAATTTTGAAATTTGGTTGTCAAATGCTATTGTATAGTTATATTTTGTATTGTATTCTCATTTTAGTTGTATATAACTCATTACTACTTACATTATTACATTATTACTTTCTACACTTACACTGTTTGTTCTTTTAGAGGAAATTTACCGTCAAGTCTTTTTAATACTGCCACTGTAGCGGGCCAGGGAATGTGCCACATTGGCGGCAGCCATCTTGGTTATTTACAAAGATGCCTGAACGACGCTCCTCTCTGTCAGTCATCGTATTAAACCCGCCTCGTACTAGATAAACGGTTGTGATTGGCTCAGCCAGATACCTGTAACTACAAAATCAGTCTGAATGGGAGAGGGGCCAGACATATCTGCCAGAGCAAATAAAACATGAGCTCGCGGATTAATCTGGGTCCGAGGCTAACCTACCTACCTACCTGCAATGAAATGTTCTAACATTGCCTAACATGCCCTGCTTTTCCTATAGGTAATTTCCTTTAGGTATTAAACTTATCCTCTTTCATGGGTAAGTTAGGAGACAAAAATAATATAAATGCTAGGAAACTTAGAAATGGGGTCACTTGATGGGTTTGAAAGTTAATTAAAATTCCAGTAATGGTTTGAGTTTCTAACTGGGGACCAATTTCTGGATTATTGTGGCTTTAATTTTCAAATCCTACAAGAACGCTTTATATATCTCAGTTCACGAGCAGTGTTTCTTCTCCAAAAACATACATATTTCTTCTATATCTATGTGGCTGTGAGGGAGTTATTCTATTGAAACAAAGCATTGCTGTGGATGTGGAGAGAAACAATCCCCATTCCCCAGATTTATGTGGTATGTCACACTGAAGTCTCCTTTCTCACTGGCTTTACAGCTAATTCCCCTATTCTTCTCTGCTGCGCTTAGTGCAAAAGTACAAACACATACACCACCCCCTGCTTCACACAGACACGCATGCCAGTGCATGTTTTTGCACACACACACACACACACATGCACACACACTTTTCTTTACTAATCAGCCCTATTGAATTCCAGCAACAATGGACGCTCATCCTCGGGCCACCCAAGCGGTGCGCACACTCACACACACACATGCCTACACACCGACACCAGCATCACCAGTTCACGAGTTCAGTCTTTTGTTCCTTCATTGTGTTTTCTTTTCCTTCATTGATCTCACCTTCACACACAGGTCAGGAGTTGGCACTCGGAGATCGTGTTATCTGGACTATCAGCTGCTATCTGGGCCCACACACTGCACTCACACACCGAAGGGAGGGAGTGAGCTCCTTAAACCAGTTACATCCACTGCGCTTGCATTACTGTGTAGAAGCACATTTAGAAGAGTTAACAGTAAAGTTGTATGTTCATGCTGTCTGTGAGTCTATGATGTACTGACTGTGATGTTCCATTATTGGTCTTATCTCTACATACCTTCGCAGATGTATGCATGCACTAACTATAAAACTCTTTATCTTGTTTTTTCTTCATGTTACCCTACTTTCTGTTTTGAAAAATGTCTGATAATCTGTCATGGGAAGGTTCAGGGAGCAAGCGCAAAGTACAACAAAACTGTGTAACCTGTTTTACTGAAAAAGAAACTACACCTCTTAACCCCTATGTGTTATTTGACAACCGTCAAAAGAAAATCACCAAAACCATCAACCGTCAAACCACATCAATAATCTTGGCTGAAGTGTTTTAGCAGTCGTGCCAAGGATTGAGACGGATAAGAGAGATAGAGGTGGAGAAAAAAGATAGAAAATAAATTAAAAATTAAAACAGACACAGATGCTTACAGCTTTCTTTCTTCACCCTTTGGATAATTTCTCTCGGATTGTTTCCGTTCTGCTTAGTCACAACAACAAGAAATTAAACTAATGTGATCAAAACTGTTTCACACATACACATTCATTCATTGTGAGAATGCAGATGGCATTTTAAACACGTCTCAGGAGCTTCCCGACATGACACAAGATTCTTAAAAAAACACACACTAGGAATCATGTAATGGACGAATATTTTCAAGGTGTTTCATTTACTCTGTCAGACAGTATCAGACAAAAAGTTAAATATCCTCACACAAATTTTCAAATTGATTGTTTAATAAATGTTCAATTTCTTTTTTTGCTTTTATGTGAAAATATTTGTTTTTACTTAATTCCTTTACATGAAGGTCAGAGGTAAGAATCAGACATATAGAACAACACACCTGGAGAGGATAGGGTTTAGTGACTTGCTCCAGGGGACGTGGCTGTTTGATGGCAGGCGTTTTGGTAAAAGTATGATCTCTCTGTGCTCATTACACCATCCTGTGTTGTCCCATACCTATCAATAACCTAAATATCCTCCTCATTATGGGGTCAGATGGAACCCCATATACTTCCTAACCCAAACATAAAGAAAAGTTTAGGTCAACCCCGTAAAACTGTAATGTTATCTCCCTTTTCTTATCTGATATACCCCAGTATAATAATGCCTGTGGGAAACTCAAGTATACTAGAGTTTTGGGTGTGTGTTTGTTTTTGATTATTTCATTAATTTCTCTCTAGGAGCAGAAAAATGAATGGGTGCTGTACAATGTTTTTTGTCTCACCTCACCTTAAATTAAAATGTTTTAGTATTATAACCACATAAAATAGAAAAAGTATTTTAAGCGTCTTAGTGATTAGCAAGACACACCATAGTGAAGTTTTTTTTAGTGAATGTTGCATTTTTTCTCCCTGTGTTTATCTGGGTTTCTTTCATGGCACAGACTCCTCAGATACTTTTCATATACTATTTTGTTCTTAGTTATATAAGTCTAAACTCTTGTTTACCTGATTTTCAAAAATTGCATGCTGGGATAGGCTCCAGCCCTGCTATGACCCGTAACTGGACAGCATGTTTTCATTTTCTTGTCACTGAGCTGTGACATTAAATACAACAAGTGCTCTCAGGATGACATCACTTAGAGGGCAAATTTGTTCTCAATAACGTTCGACTTTCAAACTAAATCAATCTGGCCGGTATTGTTTACTGCGTTTGGGGTGTTTGTGTGATTACATACTACACAAATAGAACTGAAGTTTATCTTGTGTTAAACTACATAGCCAGGTATGAACACTGTGTTATACTGTATGCTTTTATGTGTGTATGAGAGTGTGTATGAGGTTTGGTTTAGAGGTGGACGTGCATGACAGTAACTTCAAAAGACTGAGGTATCAGATTCAGACATGGGCTGCTTTGCTTGGGCTGACAGACGAGGAGCTGTTGTGTGAGAAGCAAAGGAATTTACAGCATCTACCTTTCATCTACACAGGTGGGCCTGTGTGTGTGTGTGTGTGTGTGTGTGTGTGTATGCGTGTATTTGTGTATGAGGAGGCAAGGGGGTGAATACGTGTGTGTGTGAGTATGTAGTTTGTTTTGTGTTTGAGTTTTTAAGAATGTGTAGTGCAGATAAGCATACAGTAGTAGTGATATTCGTGTGAATGTGAGAGTGAATGTGTGTGTGTGTGTGTGTGTCTGCATTCACAATGCTCGTGATTTAGACAGACGAGTCATAACAATGATCCAGGAAGCTAGTGATCCCAAACACTTTCCAGGTGGTTCAGTGCTCAAATTCAGTGGTTCTCAGTGTTAGCTCATTGTTCATGAAGTGGAGACGTTTTAAACACTGTAGTAAGAAAACACACATTGGCAAACGTTTGCATCTATCAGTGTAATAAGAAATCTTATCAAGAATTTGACAAGTGTATAAAGTAACACAATTTTAGGGGGAACGGTTTTTCAGTCAGAAAGCAGAACGTGATGTATGCTTGCACGTGATAAAAACAATTCTGGCACAATAGAATAAAAATCAAACTGAAACTTAAACGTATCTAATTCTAATGTTGCAATGAGTTGCTTATTTATTTATGTTCTATCTAAATCATTATAATGATATATGTTAGCAATAAGTCAGTAAAACAATTTTTTGATATAACACAAAAAAGACATTTTAGGCAGCATGAATTATCTCATTTAATTCCATGTTAATCTGCTTATTTTCATTATGAGACAAATCCATAGGATCACCCTCTGGGGACCATGCAAAACCTTCCTAGCAGTTGTCAAAGATGTATTGCTGTGGAGGAAAGTAATCTGGGTGCCCTGGTGTTAGTTAGGCAGAACTGGCACTGGTGTTTCAGCACAAAACAGTTTTTGCTGTAACTCTTTTCCCATTGTGTTTATTAATTCCTAATGGTACTAATAGAATTCATCAGTGCACTTATGATTCTCAGATGTACTCTGCTGCTGTTCTAGCAAGGATACACCTTTCAATCTTTTGCTGTTGCAGTAATACCTTAATAATGAACGCCTATTGCTCGTCACATGTGCATGATTTGTGATTTGTGTTTTGGCTTATGTAACTTATCTTGAATGGGAGTAGTTGTGTTTGTCCACGATTAATACGGCTGAGAGATCTTAATAAGAGTCAGTATTTTGAGCATCTAGTTGATTGCATTGTTCCATTGATATTTAGGCCTTTACTTATTATAGACACGTGGATACTTCTGGCCTTGAATCATACTGAAGTCAAGCCTTTTGTTTGACACCTCAACAATGCACCTTGATAACAGAGTAGGCCTATTTAACCAGTATATTTAACCAACAGTTTGTAAGTTAGCTCGTCTGCATTTGCGATAACAGTACTGACCCTTTAGCTCCTCGTAGAGACACAGGCAAACACTCACGGACACACACGAGAAAAGACTGGCAAGGACCACAGAAACACTTTTTTCATTCAATTTATTTTGTTAGTTAAATTTCTATAGCAGGTGAGGGAACATAACGGTCACACAAGGGTTTTCTTGAGCATAGTTTTCAGAAGTCACAGTGTTTTTGACATGGACAGGAACATTTAAAAAATGACAATGAAGAAGGAAGGGCCAAGAGGAAACTTAAAAACAAGGTGTAACAGTGACACAATTCTACACACCTTCTCCTTCATGGTCCCCCAACGCCCCCCTTGCTCCACCCAAAAAAAAAAAAAGGCCTCTGCTCTAAAGTGTTGTCAATCCCTCCCACCCACGACCCCCCCATCCCAAAATGCAAACAAAACAAAACAACAAAACATAAACAAACTCGGCAACAAATAGATATATTTATATATAATATATATTCACTCTTTAAAAATAGAACTTCAGTCTAGATACTAACATCTGTACAAACTACAAAAATAAAATTTTAATATAAATAATTTATATGGCATGACATTAACAATTTTTTGAAATATACTACAAACCAATGCAGGAGCTCCCCCCTCAACCCCCCCTCCCTTTAAACTCCTCACCACTGTCTGACAACACCTGCTGGCTGTCTATGGTAACTGATCAAACTGTAAATGGTGCTTTGCTCATTTTGCTTAATTATTCACAACTGCACAGTAGCTACTTAACTTTTCTTTCATATTTACAAAAGAAACCAAAGCTGCCACTTAAAAAATAGATCCGCAAGTTTTTCCCTGCAATTTAACCTGGCAGTGATGAGACCAATACTGAACAATAACAATGGAAACTTTGTAAAGCAAATTACATGAAAATTCCTAAGAATGAAAGAAAAATGTAATGCGGCATATATGAGGTTTGTATTAGCAAGAAGAGTGAGAAATTAGAAAGTGAGTCAGAGCAGGTTGAAGCATTATAAAGACTGAACCAGTTTACATAACGTCATTTTTGCACAGGGTCACAACAACATGAACGTGTTACAACCCCAAAGCAGCCAGCAAAAACAGGGAGAAAATAATAATAATAAAATAAAATATAATCACTCCCTTTGCATTGGATTTTATAATTCCCTTTCAAAATAATACAAGAAGGTGAACAACGCAATTGTCAAACACAAAGTGACAAATATGAATTTCACCCACTGTAGAGCTTAGAAAAACTGCAGAAGAAAAAAAATAATCTTATCACAGCTCCTTCAAGTAGTTTAAAACTGCAGAAGACATTGGGACACCCAGACAAAGATTTAACATGAAATATGATTTAGGTGTGACCCTGCCAGCATGTTGGCTGATCACATTCAACAATATTCAGATAGATGGACAGATGATGGTGATAACTGACAAACATCAGTCTGCTAATGCTCCTTGACAAACAATCTGTGTCTGGACGAGACAAAACAGGTAAAACACATTCACACCAAAGCAAGAACATAATACTGAGCTCAGAATGCTGTGATAACAAGCAAAAGGGGACAAATTGAAGGCACAACGGTTACTACTGTTAAGAAAACAGTATCTGCTGTGTAATTCTCTGCTTTTTTTTTTTTTTTTTTTTACAGTGCACACTGTGACAGAGAACTTCTATACTTACAATACAACAGAGAGTGTATCAGATGCAGAATATCTCACAGTATAATACTGCGTACAAAGTTAAACCAGAGGGGGAAGAGAGGGTACTGCATTTTTTAAGGCAAATCACTTAAAATAATTTTGAAGTGTAGCAGCAAAAAAAAAAAAAAAAAAAAAGAACATACCAATACAAATAGAAATAAAACACTGACATGTATGTTCAATAGCCTAATATCTTAATATCATCTCACTTTTTGTGGACACTTTTTACATATAGCACATTTCTTATTCTATACACTGTGAGGGGAAAAAAGTCAACCGCCACACAAAAACAAATAATCTTTTACATCTGAACTTTTACACAAGAGTATACCCAAGTTATACAGTACTCTTTTAAATAGCTTCCTTCTTTTTTAGTATTAAAATATATACTCATAGATTTATATAATTCTTAAAACGTCATTTTATTCTTAATATGTCCTTGAAATAAATCCTCTCCTTTTTGTGTGAAGTCTATGTACAGTTGAGAGTTCAAGACATGATGTGACGCCATGTGGGCATCAAGGTGCTCTGGGAAGCAGCCAGAGGCTCGAAGAGAGAAGGCAGAGTGTGTGAGGGAGTCTAGCAATCTTTGGCTGCCTGGATCCTCAACCCACCTACAGCGAAAAAACAGAGGAGAGAGAAAAGGGTTAGACATTGCTAAACGTGCATTTTTACAAAGAGAATTTAAGCCTGGAAAGCCTGGGAATTGTGTCATGTCACTGAAAAACTACATGTATTTCTTTATTTGTTCATAGATAAAATGTCGGCTCTCAATATGCATACTTATAAGACTACACGTCAGGTAAACCTAAGAGTGACTGGTTGCTAACTCACCTTGTGTCTTGCCGAGCTGATGCTCTGTCTCGCTCTGCGTTGCTTCCAAGTCCTGGAGCTCTAGAGAGTCTCTCTTACATGAAGAAAAGTTTGTTTTGTCACCATAAGTCCTCTTAGCAGCCTCAAAACAGTCTGACTCACTGTCTGTGTCAAAACCTTCATGCATGTAGCCTTGGTAAGCTGCCCCCGGCAAGGTCGGATGCACAGCCACCGTCACAGAGGCTGTGGCCGTTACCATGGTAACAGGCCCCCCAGTGGAGCCTAGTTGCGTCGGCAGGGCAGAGTTGCTATTGCTATAGCTCGGCCCTTTAGTCCTGTTTGGCTGAGGCCCTCTGCCGTTCTGCAGCCTGGGGCCGCTTTGACAAGTCCTCCCAGGGAATTGAGCTCTGTCGCTGGGTAAGTGTTGGGCGGGTTGTGCCTGGAGCCTATGGAGGCCCTGTTGCTGTTCCCGCTTGTTTCCATCCCAGCATGTAACCTGGGAGCCGAGAGGCGACTGTGCGTTGTGGGAAGTTTCATTTAATGGTTCTATCCTTCCATTAATGCCTGTTGCATTTTCTCTGAATGGCTTCACCACCTGCAACAAATAAAGTTATTGTTTACTTTCAGAAAAAACAATGAATTTGAAGAACATTTGAACATCCAGGCAGGTTTTCAATCTTATCTGCGTGGTCGTGCAGATTACCGTAAGCTTGGGGAAGCTTGGGTTCTTGCTGGCTTCCAGCAGTATGTGAGATGTTGGAGGTGGAACGCTGGTGTGCGATGCGAGGTACGAGCTCCGGTCACAGTGCTTATAATCCTCCTCCCCGATCCCTGACGTGGTGGTCATCTCCGAGTAATACTCCGAGTCCGACGACTCTGAAAAAGCCTGTTGACGAGATGACCGTGGGTTGTGGTGGCCCGTGTAGTATCCATGGTGGGTCATTGGTGGAGGCAGAGGGGGTTCAGGGGAAGGCGTGGGCAGGCGGCTGGCATTGTCAACCGGGTTGACCTCAGCCGGAGGGCCCATCATGGACAGGAGGACTGGCAGGAGAACCAAGCCATTCAGCATCCCCAAAACAGTCAGGATGGCCAACACAGCAAAGAAATACCTGAAGGATGGAGAGAGGAGGTGCGTTAGTTTACACATGAACCTAAAAAAGACACAATTAGTGCTACAAAAGACCAGTTTTTCCAATTAAAACTACCTGGTAACATCCTCTAATCTCCCTTTGCTTGTCTGAAACAAGAAGTGAGGCTGAAATACAGAGTATTATAATGAAGAGAGAGCTATGAGAATGACTGGATTTTAGTTGAGGTGACCCTTGTCTTCTGGCCTGTTGCCTGCATCAGCTAGACCGCACACACACACACAGAGACACAATCCATTTAATCTTATTTTCTTTTAGATCTTACGGTTTTTAAGGATTTGGCAGAAGTTCAGATGGATTTAGAGCGTCAGCCAAACTCATGACACTTTCACACCAAGTGGACGACGCTTGACATGTTAAATGTTACATTTTTCTTTTAATGTGACAAAAAATGGGGGCAAGACCACAGTGACCTGATATTTTATGTGTACAAGAACGCACATACACACATGCCTGTGCACGGCTCCCAACACACGCACATAGTTGGCACATGAGGAGGGGAAGTAGCTCAGGGGAAGAAGTCAGGGAAAGCCTAGTGTTTGTGTATCAAAGGCAGGGGGGGGGGGCAAATCTGATTCCCTGCTCAGTCCAACTAAAACATGCTTTGATGCCTCCACTGCTGCTGCTACAAGACTTTCTCTTGCTCTGTTTTTCACTCACACTGGATGCATGTGTGTGTGTGTGTGTGTGTGTGTGTGTGTGTGTGTGTGCGTTTTTTTGTGTGTGCGTGCATCTCAGTGGAGCTCTGAGGAGGCCAGGGGTGGAGGCAGGCCACAAGAAAGAGCTCCACAAGAAAATTAGAGAGGACTCCACTTAAACACTAACAGAAAGCAGAAAGCGAGAGACAGTGAGATGCTAACCACCAGCCAGACTTAAAGAGGTAAAGAAAGAGGGAGGAAAAAAAATATTGTTGGAATGAAGGGAAAAAAGCCACCAAGGACAGGGATAATAGCTGCGTAGTGTTCTGGAGACATGCTTCTCTCCTCTGAATGGACTACTACACTGATTAGTACCACTACTTCTCTTGACATAGGTCACTCTTCAGGAAAAAGTTAATGGTATGCATGTTGGGTGTTATTTCCCAACCCTCAGTCGCACCCATTTCAGCACCCCGCTCTCTCTGACATATTTTCCCTTTTCCCTCTTTAACCACTGTCCTTGTTTTCTTCTTTTATCAGAAGCATAACGCATGTCATCCTAAATGCTTTTGACAAAACACTTCAGGGAGAAATTTTCAATTTCTTGCTGTCTGCTCAGACCATGACTGTCTTTAAACCACAAACAGATATTTAATCAGCACGCTTTATCGAATTAAAGCACATTCACATGCAGATGCTGAAATCACAAATAAGTCATCATCGTTTTGATGGAATTTATCAGCCTCCACTTTTGTGCTCACTTGCCTATTGTACTCCTAAACTACACTTCAACTTCTTTACATGCTTTAAAAAAAAAAAAACAACAACAATGGGAAGAGGGACACAGAAAGAAAGGGAGTGAGACGTTGGTGGGACCTCCAACAGTGTCTCACTGTGAGGAATTCTGTTGTTTATATAAACTGTAATCTTTTCCATTCGTTGTCAGGGCCTGGGGAGCCGTCTGTGTATGTGTGTGTGTGAGAAAGAGAGCGTAAGTGTTTACATGCCTGCACATATGTGCATTTGTCCTAGTGTGTGTGTCTGTATGCACGCATATGTGCCCCGCATGTGTGTGTGCACGCATGCTACGTGAGTGTGCGTGTGTGTGCGAGAGAGAGGACTCTGAGCAGAGCTGAATTAGGCTTGCTGTTTATTCAGTGCATTACAAGGCCAGGAGATGTTTACAGCAGTATATTTATGCTACTCCCCAGCTAGCCAGCTCTGGCTTGCCCCATTCACCCGACCTCAGCTCCAGCTACAGCTAAACAAGACCTCCAACAGAGATACTAGACCCTTCTGTCTCTCTTTCTCAGCCCGTCCTCTCTCTCAAACAGGCACGGGAGAAAAGAAGAAAAGCAAGATACTGACAATGCTCTCTGTGACCATCTTATTCCCTATCCTACTTCCCATTTATTCTCGGTTTTCCTCTATATCTACATATCTACACCTCTGTATCTTCCCAGTCCAACGCTGTGGAGGATTGGTTCATCTAACATCCATCTACCCACCCACCAGGATCTCATATCCTTGCAAGGAAACCACCCTCAGAGTACTTCTCCTCCTCTCTCTCAGCCTCTGTCTCTGTTTCTGCAGAAAAACTGTGCTTTTTATGTCATGGAGGCCTGTTGCAGTCTGTGAGCTCAAGGTTGTGGTTTCGGGTTTGGGCCCGGACCACATTCGGTTGAAAAACATCGAGCTATTCGCCTTTTTTCCACTCTGACCATGAAACAGTGGTAGAAAACACACGCACACACGAATACACACAATTAAAAAGCGCACACACACTCGCAGAGGGGAGTGATGTCTATGGGTGGGCTTCAGACCATCTGACTGGCTGACCAGTTCAAATTTAGCTCCACTTTTTTATTACGGCACCCAACATGGAGGGAGAGAATGCCAAACGGATGGTAGGAATTTTTACAGATTCCCCTCGTGTATGTGTGTGTGTGTGTGTGTGTGTGTTTGGGTATGTGTGAAAGAGAAACAGAGAGAAAGAGAGAGAGAGAGAGAGCGAGAGAAAGATCACCCAGTGGGTAGCAGAACACTTCCATGTTTACGAGCAGCTGCTACACACCCTTGATGTTTTCCCCATTTGTTGTGCTCTGAGGTTGGGAAGATGGATGTGTGTGTGCCCAGAGTGACAGAACCAGGTGCATATTTGTCACTGTGTGTGTTTGTGTGTGGCTGTGTGCGTGTGTGTGTGCATAAATAGGGGTATAACATTTCCACCTGCACGCACCCCTGACCCCCACAAGGCTTCTTCCCGTCCCCAAGTGAGGCTAGGCAACTCGCTCCACACACACACACACACACACCAATGGCGGAAAACCAAAACACTGCTTCTTCTGATGGTAACAAATGGGCTATGGAGGCTGTAGACACATTGCTGTGTGTCTACGGTGAGTACGGTCACAAAGTCAGCACAACTTGTAAAAATGCACATCCACACACATACACAGATGCAGACACACGCAGCATCTCACCTCATGATGAAGTCAAACTCGGACCCTGCCAGCATAAGAACGCCCAGCAGCGTGGAGATCGCTCCGTCAACCACCGGGGCAAACATATGTTCCAGAGCCACTGCCGAGCGCTTGTTTCTGTTGCCAATCGCTGTCAGGAAGCCCTGCGGCGGAGGGGGAGGTGGGGAGGAGAAATGAGTTGGAAATCTTGCCGATCACACAAAACTTGTGCTTGTGGTGAGGCTTGGCACGCATCACAATTCCTGCATTTGGTTTTGTTGGGGATCACTGCGCTACACAAGTTTTCTAGTAAATCTTTAATCACACTTATTCTACCTCCATCACTTTCTATTTCAGGCATGAAGCCACAGGAGTGATTTTAAAACAAAACGCAGGTTACTGCTTTTATAAATTGTCTATACAAATCCTTGTAGCCATAAAAAATACACTTGAACAGTAATTAAAAAATAATATTACTGGTTAAATATAATTTTTCCCAGTGGTAGGCAAATCCACATGGAAATGGCAGTACACTTGTGATTGTTAATGCAAGTCTTATGTGGTCACATGTCAGTGTGTAGCAGGTATTTAACAGACAGACCAAAGCATCAGGTTTCAAGTAAAGTAGGTGTTTAATTGTAGGAGCTCAGTCCCTCTTACAGTTAATCCATGTGTGTGCTGTTTCTTTGTGCTGAGTCTTGACTTACCAGTGCAATGTGAACGGTGAACTCCACTCCGATGCCGACAGAGGCGATGAGGATAACCACAGGGATGGCGCTCAGCTTGATGCCAATCAGGCCCATGATGCCAAACAACTCCACCGTCATCATGGCCAAGATAAACACCTGGAAAGAAGACATGGGAAGAGAGTTAAAAACTGAACCGTTTTCAACTGCCAATGCTTGAGAAACCGTAGGAAGATGAAGATATGTGCAAGTAAAATAAGTAAAGAAATGAGTAAAATAAAAGTGTGTAAAAAATAAAAGTGAATATTTCTTTCCTTAGTGAGTGAGTTGAGCCCTCTTGCCTCTTCACCCCACACAATCTTTGACCCTGTGCTCAGGCTCTAAACCACATGGCATCAAATTACCCACCCTGAGGCTAATACCTTCCCCTTCTCCCTCCCTCTTTCCTTCTCTTTCTCTTCTTTTTTTCCCAGAGGTGGTTGAAATGATTGACAGCGCCTGAGACAAATGTCAAGTGTGGGCGCTCTGTCACGACCATGACACCATATTCATATACATCTTTTTGTGGAAAACAAATTCTCTTGTTTTTGATACAGTAGCAGCATGTTTGCTTATTTTTACTGTTTTCGATATTTTAATACAACATTGTAGTAATGCAGTCTAATTTTACTAATTTCCTAATAGTAAATGTGCTATGTTACTGTAAGCCACAATACAAACAGCAACAACTAGTCTTAAAAAACAAGGACGAGAAAACAGTTCCCGGCCAACAGGATCTTTTGATCCCATCAGGGGCTCTGAGCTGGGGCACGGTTAAATTGGAAATGATAAAAGCCGTTTTACTGCTCGACCACATACAGGCTGGGTGAAACCTTTACAGGCGGGCTGATGCTTGGAAACCGTACATGCATGTAGCTGTGCCTCTTTCTCTGTGTGAGGATATTGTGTTGGGTTTCTGTCTCAATCAGTGCTGCTAGGGACCGCTACTTAAATAAAACACATTCCAACTGAAACTGGCACTGTTGTTGTGCTACACTTCAGCCCCCCCAATGGTCGGGGATATGTGGATTTGTGTATGTGTGTGAGTTTGGGGGGCCCTTAAGGACCACCGGTCCCACCAGCTTGTGTGTGAAATGTTTTCCAACCACTGAACACTCAGACTGTCTCTTTCTCTCTCTCCCATACACACACACACACACACACACACACACACCCACACACACACATACACACACACACACATCCCTGATGGATGGGTTGAGCAGGCCAAGGTCGCAACTGGGCAGATCTGTCCTGTCCCCAAGTTTCTCCCTCTCCCTCTGACAAAAGCAGTGAGGGAGCTGGAGGTAGAGGCTTCAGGAGGGCAAAGCCTTTCTTGCTCCTTTGCATTTCCTTTTCTAAGGCCGGCCCAGCCTACATTAGAATGACAAAGGTCCCCGTGTGTGTGTGTGTGTGTGTGCGTACTGGCCCTCCGCGGAGAAAAAGGGGCCCCCTAGACAGCGTTATTGAGCTGTGCTGAGAAGGGTGAGAAGAAAGTGAGAGGAAGACGAGAGGGAGGAAGCAAAGGGGCTAATGATGTTGTTGAGGTAGCAGGAGGTGGAAAACGTAAGACAGAAACAGGCAGGGGTGGAGAAGAAGAGCGATAGGAAGGATGAAGAAGAGGACATGATGAAGAGTTGTAGGACAAACTGATTGCTGGCTTACAATGATGCCGGCGGTCCAGGGGTTGAGCAGGAGAATTGCACAGACCAGGAAGCTACAGGCCAGCACCACGCTGATGGCCAGCAGGAACCAGTGTCTCAGTCCGATGTACTGCTCCCAGAACAGGAAAGGGTATCCGTTAGGGTAGTTGAACACACCCTTGCGGCTAAACTCGTCGCAGATGGCCCGCACGCTCTCGATGGCCTCCACAAAGTCGCTGGCCTGGCGAAGGCCGTTCAGGTAGAAGGGGAACTGAGCAAACTCCAGGGGCTCTGCAGCTGGGACTGCAAAGAGAGGACGAAAGGTGCGATGTGAGATGAGATCATTTGCTGTTCGTACTGGAAGGCCTTTTTCAGGTCCATCCACTCGGGCAAAAATAATGGGTATGAGATGAGATACGTACTGCGCAGATTCTCCCCTGTAGTGTCATACTTGTCGTGAATCCACTCTCTAGGGTGGGGGTAGAAGTTGGCCTGGGAGGCGGCATAGCCCAGAGGATCATTACTGACCCAAACTGTCAGGTAAATGTAAAACACCTCCGGGGGGATCAGACCCTCGGCATCCACCAGCCGACGAGAAGTCAGCTAGAGAAAAATAATTCAAAAATTCTGATTTAATGGCCATTCTTGTATTGAGGTTTTGTCAGAATAAATGGTAAAAAAAAAACAGCTGATAATGTAGTTATCCACAAGGCCACACACAGTGTTATAGGAATGACATGTGGATTCTGTTTTAAAGTATTTTTTGTAGCTCATGCACATACCTGGCTGTAGTTAAAAGGCTCTTTCTTGGAGCCGGTCTGGATGAGGAGCTTGTAAGCCAGAGCCCCATCTTCTGTGCCGTTCCGATAGCTGTCAGAGGTAATCCTGCCTGCCTGCCAGTCAGCATCAAAAGCAGCCTGAAGACCTGTGTGAGGTAAAACACACAGAGAAAAAGAAAGGATTATTGTGGTTGTCATTTATAAATATTATGATTTCCATTATCATAAAATTATAGGAGCTTTCCTGCATGTCTGTCTATGTAGGCAGTGATGTTGAAAATTTGAAATATCAAGTTTCCTTTTCCTTTTTCTCTTTTTTTTTTTTTTTCAGCTGGCTCTGATTGACCTGTTAGCTATCACTTCCTCTTGACTGGGCCTCTGACAAGTCCTAGCCTGAGGACAAACACACGCGCACACGCACACACACACACACACACACACACACACACACACACCCATACACACATACACACACATGCTAAGATAACCTATGACCCCAGCCCGTCTACTGCACCACCCCTGAGCCCAGGTGGATGGGGGTAAACAGTGGGACTGAACTTTCGCTCACCCTTCGCACATTCTCACCCCCACACACACACTGATTCACTTCTGTCTTTAGTAAAGAAAGCACACCTGAAAAAACCTTTTGCACCCTGTACTGCATTCTGACATCATTATCAAAAACCCTCAGGGGGACAGAGAGTAAGTTATTACCTGATTCACAAAAAAATAGTTCTTACCTCTGAGCCAGTCCTGGAAGTAGTGCAGCCACATGCGGGGCAGTTTGTTGTCACTGTCTCTGACCACGTATTTAACAGAGTTGAAGGCGTTGTGCAGCTGGATCAGAAGCCTCTGTGACCGGGCGTAATCAAATCCATCCATGGTCACCAGGTACATGTTGTAGAAGGAGAAATACTTGAACTGGGCGTCGATGAAATCGTACTCCTTGGTGTCGCGCGGCACGATGTCGGTTAGGTAGAGGCCATCGTGCACCATGGTGGTTCCATACAGGCTGAGGCCAAGGAGGCCCAGAAAGAGAACTACCACGATGGCTTTGCTTTTGGGCTTTAGGAGCAGAGGAGCGTATTTCTCCCTGGCAAAGCTAGACAGGTTCCAGTGTAGGAAAGGGAGCGGGACGCACTTCTTTCCCGATTTGGAATCCTCCACCTGGGCTAGGAGGTCCCGTGTGGAGCTGGAGGTAGGGGTAAAGAGCTGGGAGCCATATGGGTCTGGCACAGAGGTGGTGGTGGGGGTAGGTGTGATGGCTAGGGGAAGGAGAGACAAGTATTAAATTGGTGTTTTGGTACCATGATTTATTTAAAATACTTTAGAGAAAGCTTGGTACAAAATAACATAATTGTCAGATGCTTAATATAGCTTTTTTTTTTTTACCTTGAGGCTGTGAAGTGGGGCAGAGGATGATGGACGGTGGGCTAGTGGAGATTTGTGAGGTAGGTGGTAGGATGGTGACAATATGCTGGCCCGCTGCGTCGCACTGCGTGAATGCCTGCACTGTGGTGGTGATTTGTGTGCTGGTGGTGATTGTCGATCCCGCCGTGTACTGGTGCGTGTGCGCCGTTGCCGTCGTAGGCGTGTGCGGCTGCTCGCCGGCATCTGACAGCTCGTGCGGAGAGAGGTGGATGACGCGGTCGGAGCAGGGGCTGTACAGGCAGCAGAGGACATCCAAGCGCTTGTCCTCACGCCGGTGGAGGTCCAAACTGAGGATGGCAGGGAAGATGAGCAGCACCATGGCGAAGTTAAACACGACCACAATGGCCGCCTAGGGAGAAAAATACAGAGAAAGAAAAAAAGAGGAAAACAATGTGAGAAGAAACAGAGAACAGTATGTGAAATTGCAGACACCCTTCCCCAGCTGGGGAGAGTCAGGGCTCCTTTTTTTTTTTTTTTTTTAGTATCTCAGACCACAGCCTAGAAAGTAAAGAAAAGCCTTACTCTAAATCACCAGCCAGGAATACTAAGCGAGCCAGAAGGGGAGAGACAGAGAGAAAAGAAAGAAAAGAGTGCCAGAATGAAAGAACTACTAGAAGGACTGAAAGAAAGGAAGGGAGGGAATATATATGTTGCAGGTCTGAGCAAAACCATCACCCTTCACTCACCCCAGCCCCTGAAGCTGACATTCTAACTGGCTGTGGTTTCCAGTGTGTGTGCGTCTATGTGAGTGTATTTGTGTGTGTGTGCTTGTGTGTTTCAGACCACCCACAGTTAGTCACAGATCAGAGCAAACCGCCTTGAAGGGCCAGTGATATACTGATCTACTCCTCCCTCCATCTCCCACTCGTTCTCTCTCTGTCTGCCTCTTTCTGTCTGTTCATCACTCTCTTTGCTCTGATTATTCCGCATTACACGCATGCCCACACACACTTATGCACATATACACACGCAGAGACACGCACACACAAAAAATGTTGGCCCTGTAGGTGCAGCGGCAATAAAAACTGGGAACAAAGGCTTTCCTTGCTTTGAATAAGTGTCACCTCTCTTAAGTTATCTCTTTCATTTTCAAAGGAGCCTCAGGCCTCTCGGTGTGCAATTGTGTACATGTGTTTATGTCTGTGCGCATGCATGTGAGGTTGTGTGTGTGTGTGCAAAACATACCTGCAAAGAGAAAGCTCGCAAGGCAGGAATGGGTACGAGAGCGGCCATAAAGAACGCAATCATGTTGTTGATGGAAGTCAGAGCCACACTGGTGCCGGTGCGACGCAAACAGTCTCCCGTCCGCTCCTTTAAAACAAATACAGACAGTGTTCAGAGGAGAGGAGATGAGAGGAGAGGAGAGGAGAGGAGAGGAGAGGAGAGGGAGTAGTGTCTTGAAAGTACCTTAAAGGGGATGTTACTTCCAGCCTCTGTGAAGGAATGAGCCAACAGAAACATGTCATCCACACCAATCCCAAGTGCCAGGAAGGGAAGCACCTGCGATGGGAAAGAGTCAAAATGAACATTTTAAGTCTGTGACATAAAAATCCCGGCTCTAAATCAAAGAGAGACCCCCATTAAAAATAAGCCTTTCAGTAATGTAACACATTAAGTATGTAGTGTCCTTTGAGATGTACCTGTGTGGTGGCAGCGTTGAAGGAGAGGCCGAGCAGGGAGCAGAGACCCAGCCCTGCAGCCACCGACAGAGCCACTAACAGCACCCCGGCCAGCCCCACGGCACCCTGGGACTTGGCACAGTCCCACCTTAGCATGGTCACACAGGCATAGGCCAGCTAGAGAAGTGACAGCCACATTAAAATATTAGTTATTTCACAGTAAAGCTTAATATTTTTCATGAACTTACTAGCCACAATTGACTTAAATCCATCGTGATGCTCACCATGAGCAGGTATCCTCCGGCCACCCTGATGACGCTGACATCAGAGAAAGATTTCATGATGTCGTTGAGGGTGGTGGTGGAGAAACCGTGGATGGACTGGCTGGAGTTAGCTGGGATACTCTGGTGGACCACCTGCGAGATAAAGATCAATTAATCATCAGTGAGTCCAGCTACGTACTTCCATTTCAACATTGTTGTGTGCCACCCATAAAAGAGAAAAAATACAACAAAATATACATTATCTACCACATTAACAATTAACAACATAATTAGCAATTACATGGCAAAAAGAGAAGTTGCTGAAAACATTGAAGTAGTAGTTACTTGTACTACAATACCATAGAGGGGCTGAATGGCTGAGTAACAAAAGCTACTCCTTTTTCTCACAAACACACTTCCTCCCTCTGACCAATGCGACCCCAAGCCTCTCCTGCAGCCCCATATTTCAGGGCCCACTAACAGAAAAAGCACCCTGCCGCTTTGAAATGTGCATGTGCGTGAAAGTGAGTATATGTGTGTGTGTTTTTACATGCGCTAGCATGTGTGTGAGTCCGTGTATATGTATGACAACTGAGGAGTAATGAGCACAGATGCCAGAGGTTGTGAGGTCAAAGGTGAAAGGGATGGGATCACATGGCCTAGGAGGCTGCTCTCTCCACTCTGTGGCAAGAATGGACCAAAGCTCCCCCAAACCTATTTACCTGCCTGCATTTAGTCATCATTCTATCTCAAATAGATAATAAATCTTGTTCTTTAATGTGTCAAGAGAAGGTGCTGTGTCTCGGTCAGTTTACGTTTGAGTTTGTCGCCCCTCCTTCCTGCACATGTCTCTCACTCTCTTTCCTCCCTCCTTCCCTCCCCCTCTGCTTACCCTCACCGTGGTGGGTGTCAGCTATCACAGCAACAGCTTGTTCCTATAACTAGGGCTCTGACAGAGAGAGATGGTTGGCCTACCACACACACACACATACACACACACCTACTGCCCTGGTCTGCCCTGGGATTCGCTTTACAAGGGAGCTGAAGACTGACAGAATTCAGACACTGCAGAGTAAGTCCCAGGCAGTGTGTGTGTGTGTGTGTGTGTGTGTGTGTGTGTGTGTGTGGATGTGAATACCAAAGCAAAACAAGACTGCATAGGGACAAGGAAATGCCTCCTCATTTTTTAGTCCTCCTCCATCTTCTTGGTGGCTACATTAAAACCTTTACTTCTGTCCAGATTTATGTGTGCATTTGTTCTATTTGTGTATGTAGGTGAGTATTTGAATATGCATGAAATGTGTGTGTTCGCACCTCCACAAACTTCCTCTGCCAGGACTCGAGGATGGCGGTAGCCTTTTCTTCATTCCAGTTTATGTCATGGATCTCATAGTCGTCTTTAAAGTGCTCGTACAGCTGCTTCGGACTCATCAACAGGAACATGGTTTGGAGAGCCTCCGCACTGCAAAGCACACAAATGTAAGCTTAGGACACATAAAAGATGTCAGGCTCCCGCTGCAAACATGGTTTATTGTGGGCTGAGCTGAGTTGAAACCTCAACTGCATCATCTGACAACTAGCACATTAAAAATCATCCAGTCAGACTGTTTAGATGTTCTTGGTATCCCTTAACATGCCTTTCTGTGAATGGCAAAAGGCAGGTGCCCCTTCCTTCTAGGATTTGTCTGCCTGCCTGCCTGCCTGTCTGTCTGCCAATGTAAACAGCTAAAAGCAGGTGTTATCTAGTCTGTTCCTGCTATCCCAGATGTCCTCAGGTTTTCTTGGCACAGCCACAGTGAGCAGCACTGCTGCTCAAAATGTGAAAGAAATGATCATAAATCACATCTAAGAGTAAGTGTGGCTCTTGCAGATGGGACTGGAATCCTGTTTCATTCAAGGCTCTGTTGGGCTTGTGTGGGACATGATCTGGGCTCTGACTCAGTTTTGCCACTCCATTTGTATTGGCCATGCTATTAAATAAAGCTGAAGTCAACACGAAAAAACAAAACTCTTAAGAAAGTCTTATTAAAAGACATGAATATGAGTGTTTTTTTCCCCCTTCTTCTATATCTTCTGGATATTCTTCTTCTTTGCTCCCTTACACAACAAATGTGTAACAGGGTGGGGGGGCTTTATGTGGCTGTCAATCATCTTTAATTGGCCTATCCTGGACCGGGGTCATGCAGGAAACCGATCCCTCTCAGTACGAGGCATTCCTAGCATGTGTCTGTTGGGTTATTAGGGGTTACACAGATTCCACAGTCACGGCGGCTCACAATTTGATGGGCTGACTGGCTGCCCACTCGGCTGGCAGCGATCACGCAACCACCGTTATTATTACGTATAATAAGGGTGGTTATTTACTCTGTAAAATCACCTGAAACTGCCGTGTCTGATCTTTCTTTACATGTCTTAATAAACACACCTCAGCAGAGCATCCTGGCTGTTCTTGACCCGCCCTCCCAGGATGAGCTCCTCCTGCCAGTGCATGAACTTCCGGCTGAAACCATGGCAACCACCCTGGAGACGCCCAGCAATGTCAGGACTCTAAATGGACAAGCAGCAGAGCAACAGACAGAAGAACACAGAAAAATACGTTAGGTGTTTTTGTAGTTCTGAGCGCTACTTTCATCTACCTACACCTTGTTGTTGCATATAATGACTGAACTTGCATTCTTATGTGTGAGTTTACCTCTCCTTGCTCCTTGTTGGGCGCACTGAGAGGGCAGTCAGGGTCTGAGGGGTCTAGACATGGCCTGTTCATGTAGGCATGTCCCACCTAAGGAATCAAACAATGTTACAAAAGTCTTAGTATATGGAAAAAAAGCATGCAACTAGATAAGTCACTCATTTTTCATGTGAATAAGTTTTTCATTCCGTGAATTTGTGTGTGTCACCTGGGCTTTGTCCAACATCTCTTTAAATCCTTCCAGTGAAGTGAACTGACTCAATTCCTCCATCAGCTTGACTGGATCTAGATTCATCCACTGGATATCTGGCATACCCCTGGAGAGCAAAGACACATTTATGATGAACATCAACATATTTGACAACAGCATGAAAAAGCTGTAGGACTGTAAAATAACTTTTGTCACTTTGTGCCTGCAAGGCACAAAGCGTGGCTTTGCATTCCTTCTAATCTTTACAGTGAGCAGAAAAACTGTGATTCTTTCGGTTTAGTTGAATTCCCTTTCCCTTGTTGTGCCGTGCTATGCAGGAGGCTAGCTGCAGATACAGGATAAAATAGCGTTAATTATCCTGTTTCACGCTGCCACAATGCCCAGGGAAAAGGCACGGTGGCTGCCTGCTCACTTCTATTTCTCAATGTCCTGCACTGAGTCATAACGATTACCTCTGCCTCCCAAACATCTTGATAAGGAGGGAGGGAAGGGGAGAGGTTGGGAGAATGGATGGGGGGGGGGAATAGGTGAGGGAAGTAAAGGGGGAACTCTCACACTGTTAGTTGTGTGATGTTCACGGGCAAGGAACCTAATTCTGAGCTTCACCTGTACCGCCATCCTCCTTCTCCTTAAGTTAAATTCATAATTAACTCCTCATTAAGGTTTATAACTCTAAACTATCAAAGTGAGCAGTTTTTATGCTTTTGGCTTTTAAAGTCTACTTGCTGAGGGGACTAATGTCTATCTGGATTGTGTTTACGTGTCTTGACCAATAAGTTAGCATCTATTTATAGCTACATATCCTGCTTCGACCTATCCCACTGGCTTTCTGTAGTTTGGATACTTGTTTTTGTTTTTCCTGTATTTATCTTTCAGAAAATGAATCAATCCATTTTAATATTATTGATCGCTGCTACTTAAGACCTTTATGCACAGTACCCCCAAAGTTGAAAATAAAAGAGGTTACAATGTGAAATAGGTAAACTGTTTTCCTAGTTTAAGTCACTGGGAAATAAATTGCTTCCTATCCAAAGTATGGCAGACAGTTCTGAGACATGACATTTGTTACAAAAATACAGAAGAAAATAAATAATATGCTACAATATTGGCAAGATTTTGTAAATCAGTGCATGAAAATGCATAAAATGGACATTTTCTGCAGTGACATAAAGTAAGAAAGAAGACATATAGAAAGAAAGGGAAATAAAAGAACCCCAAAGTATCTCAACTCTGGGCCCAATCTCCCACCAACGGCTCATGAAGAGAGCTCCTCTCCTATTCCCACATACCAGGGTCCCTTTTGCTTCTGCTCGCAAAGACACACTCCTTTATCAGCTAGTTTTTGCTTGAGTGAACCGGGCCTGGGCCCTTTTGTTTTTTCATAGATTGCTGCTCTTTGTTCTCGCAAGCTTTTTCTCTCTCTCTCACTCACTCTTCCTCACTCTCTTTCCCAATCTGTCTCTCTCCCTCTTCCCCTTTCTCTCTGTCTATCTCACTCTTTTTTGCATTTAAAGCAAGAGCTGAAGTGAAGCGGAATCTGACTAGGGGGACACAGGCCTCAGTGACCACCATAAGTTCCCCTCAGCTCCACATGAAAAAACGAGTAAAAAACATTTAATAAATAACACCAGATGCTGAACACTTTGTTTGATTTACAGGAATACTTGGAGGACGTGTGAATCATCAAAAGACCCCGTTCTCCCTGTCTGTCGTTCTGCATACACACAAGCCAACTGGGAGATGCTAAAGATGGGAAACTTGTGTTTGTTTCTGTGTGTGCTGGCTTGTCATGCAACATATCGCTGTCAGCTCTGAACAGAAATATAAACAAATAATTAGTTTGCAAAGGAACATCTGCTATGATCTAAACTATCTTTTATACACTAAGGACTCAATTGAAATATCATGTCTGACAACAAAAAAAAGCTCTCTTTCAGTGACTCAATTTCTCAAGAGAACTTTGTCCCGAAAAAAGGAGAAAAAAAAAAAAAAACTGAATCCGCAAATGCACAAATAGGCCCAGACTCCACTGTTAACCGTCTTGTAGCCTCTCTCTGTCTTTCTCGAGGGACTTGAGGCTTGAATACTGCCCATTTTATTTGTTGGACAACTTGGGAGCTGGGAGCCCGGGGCATTACCATGAGAATGCCGAGTGTTAGCCGTGAGCTGACAAAGCCGGCCCCCCTCCCTCCTCCGGGGCCCCTGCACTGATGGACACTCACTCGTAAACTGAAAGAATGCTTACCATTGTCTGACCCAAAGGGCTCCCCTGCCACCACCACCACTGCCGCCGCAGTCCCCCCCCCCCACCCTCCGTTCTACCAACCCACCACCCAGTTACTGCTGCAGCCATCTCTTCTCTCTCTCCATCCCTCCCTCGCTCGCTGCATCTCTCCCTCACTTTCTCTGTTTGAATTTCTCTGTCAGGGCACCCCCCTCCAGTCCCTCTCTGGGCCCTAGAAGAACTCTATTACTGACCGCTGCTGTCAGTCACAGCGCCCACTGACAGACTACTGAAAGCCCAACTGTATGTCTCCATCGAGCATGTGTTAAAAGTTACGGACCCTTCCAAAAGCTCTGGACTGCTATGTCTGATGGAAGCAATGACAGCAAAGGGAAGGCCAAGACTTCTACGAAATATTTTAATATGCAAAGAAATTTTAGTTGTGTCAAATATTCCAAGACTTACGGTAAATAGGCGGAGCCTCCTTGAAGTTTGGCCCCTTCCCAAAAACAGTCCAATGGGGTGATTATCATACAGGGGAATAGCTTGTCAATCATCTGGGATCAGGAAATAAAAAGGAAACATGATTAAACATCGCACATCAGGAAAAAAAAATATGTATAGAGATATGTATATAAAGGACTGTTGTGAACTTACCCTTTCAATCATGACATTTTCTATAATAGGGACTCCTGATTTATAGCATATTTTGTTAAGATCCCACGATCTACAGGAGAGAAAAACAATTTTTAATTCACAACATTTTTTGTTGACTCAAGCATAAACACAAGGAACTTTTTGTCCGTGGTCCACTTACTTTCCAAACAGTGACACCTGGACCTTGCTAGCGGACAGGGCGGCTTCCATGTGAACCAGCAACGCCTCCTGGGTAAGAATGTTGGTGCCCTCTTCTTTGGGGGTCTGGATAAGCATCTGTGAGGTAAATACTGACTCCTCTCCCTGTTTCTCCCTGGTGTAGTGAAGCTCCGTGCTCACCCGACTACCAGCTGTAAAACAAAGAATAAAGGATAAATGAATACTGAATTCTCGATAGATAGATAGATAGATAGATAGATAGATAGATACTGTATATCATTAATACATTAGCACAGAATTTCTTTAGCGCACATTTAAAGACACACACACACACAAGCACACACATTTGGATGCTGCTGCGTGCATATATATGCACACACACTTACATAAGAACACACACATATATCGACCAACGCCCTTGGCCCTCGCCAGTGTTGGTTTTGAAGGCACTTCACACAAGCCAACGTCTGGCCAAGAGAAATGAGTAATACAGCTTCTCATTGGCTCCTTCTGCGAAACAGATGTGCTCTGTTAGTTAGGAAAACCAGCCTTCTGATGCCCCAAAACCCTCTGCCCCTCTTCACGGGGCAGCAGATAGGGCCAAAGACATTTTGAATACATGAGAAAAGATCATGACGAGTAACTGACTTGCCATTCTTGATCTCTATATACTGTGTCCACCTTTGAGGTAGTTTAGAGGAAAATACCAGAGTAAGGCCTAGATGAGAAGAGAAGAGAAGAGTGGGATAAGGGGGAACAGTGAGGGGCAGTGGTGGTGTTGATATGGCACACAGACGTTGGAAATGAAAGACATCAAAGAACTTGGAGATACAAGTAGACAAAGAAAGGTAAAAAGATTCACAGAGGGATGAATATGGATGTCAGCGGTGGTGATGAACGAAAAAAAAGATGGAAAGATGAAGAATAAAAAAACAGACAGAGAGAGAGAGAGAGAGAGAGAGAGAGAGCCATGTTGTACTGTGCGGTAGACTCCAGCCCCCTAATTACAGGAGGTTGCCCTGAAAAGAGTTTGCCAGCCGGGGGGATCTGTGCCTGTGCCAAGTGGACATGAAACATGCCGCGCCGGATCACAGAGGGCCCGTCTGCCCCTCTCGCTGTCCCACTACATGACAACCCCAGGGAGAGAACGAGAGGGAGGGAAGGGGAGAGAAGCGGGGAGGTGGGGGAAGTTTGGAAACAAGGGCTACCTCCTTCTTAATTCTAACTCTTATCACTCGTCTACTCACTTTCCCAATGCTGCACACAGTCCTGGCTGCATCTATTTCTCTTGTACTCATACTCTCTCAATACTCTCTACAGCTGCTGCCTCTGTCTTTCTTTCTGTCTCCCTCTTTCTTTCTTTCTGTCTTTCCCTCATGCTCTCTGCACCTCCCCCAGCCTGGATCAGGCTCCTATAATTGATGGGGAGAAAAGAAAAAACAAACTATTCAGCCTACGCCGCGAAAGTGTGAGATCAGGTTAGAACTCTGGGCCTTGGAGACCCAGTCCAATATTTCTAGGCTTTGCTTTCAAGGCTTTAATTACCTACGCAGGGGCTCGAGAATATAAGCTCACCTCATTTATTTGCAGTCATGGGTGTCTCTCTTTAAGTGTCTGGCTCAGTGCATCCCCGAAAGAAGAAAACTCAAAATGTGACATGTTCTTGTTGGATATCCTTCTCAAACATCTGGGCCTACAAAATGTTTAAAGTCAAAAAGTTTTTATAAAGCTTTTATTCCAAAGGAGCCACAGCAATGATGTCCCCAAGACTTTTGGAGACTCTTGTAGTTGAGAAAATTAAGTATATTCTTTTTAATTTATTTTAGTTCATTTGACTTTTATTAAACCATTTTCACACTGTCAAGTACATGTACAAAGAATCTGGCTCAGAAGTACACTTCTCCACGACTTAACTCAGTTTCCTTGCCACACAGATTTCCAATCAAAAATGGCTACTACAAAATGGAACCCTTTCCGTTCGTGGACCTCTTTGACATCTGTTAAACCTTTTTTGACATTTCGTATGTTAACCTCTGCAGTGTGGGGTTTTGATCCCAACAGGAACTGGGTGGCTCGGAGAGACTCTGGCTCTGTAATTACAGGCCTCCTGAAGTAAATTATAGCTATTTGTGTCTCGTTCCTCCCATCTGGACCACCCAGGCAGCCAGTCCTCTCCCTTCTCTCTCTCCCTCTCTCTCTCTCTCTCTCTCTCTCTCTCTCTTTCTCGCCTTCTCTCCTAAACCCCTGGTCCGGCCCCAACCACCCAACACTGCGCTTCGCAACGACTCTGCTCAGTTCACCACTCGCTCCAGAATTAACCTTGTCCTTTCTTTTCTTATCTCTCTTTCTATCTATCTCCTGGTGTCTCGTCCTCTTTTTACTCTCTTTCTCCTTTTTCTACTTCTTTCTCTTACTCGCTCTTTTTCAATCCCACCTACTCTCTCCCTGCACTCAGCCTGCGCTCCACACAGCCTTAAAGAGACAGTTCCCGGAAATGTTCCCACCCTGGGAAGAAAGCGCCTTTGAGTGTGGCAGTCGGGGGGTTTCAACACCCCAGTGGCTGATAATTTTACTACATGAGCAATTTTTGTACCATGAAATATTAGGCCGTGTTTGGCATCATGATCACAACTCCTTCTAAATCACATCAGCAGTTCTTTCATTGGATATTTTCGAGAACCCCGATCACCATCTTATAAATTTTAGCAAACAACTCGGCTCTGTTGGGTGCAACATGTGAATTCATTTACTAGCTTCACCACTAAAAGCACTTTCACAACAGTTACGACACTGGGAAAGTGAAAAGCAAATAAAAACTGTCATAACAAGCGCTGACATGGTTTCATGGCTGTGGGTGTACAAATATAATGTTTGCATGAATGTGTGTGTACATGTGCCTGTGTGTGTGTGTGTGTGTGTGTGTGTGTGTGTGTGTGTACACCGGTGTAAACACTGGACTCTCTCTCCACCAACCTCAGTCATTTCCTCTCCACCTGACCCTTCCATCCCCAAAAGCCAAACACCCAGAATCCCCTAACTCGGTGAAAAATGTGTGGCTTCTCACATCTGGCTTCTAGGACAGATGCAAGGCCACCTTTAAAGTGCTGCGTTTCAAATTTATTCTGTTCTGTTTTATTCTATTCTGTCTTTGTGGCTTACAGGCCTAGTTGAAGTTCCAGGCCATGCTAGGTCAGACCAGGCCACCTTCAAAGTTCAGTGTGGTAGATTAGCTGGATTAGGGGGCCTCTGAAAGGCCCCACGCTGCTATGGAGGAAGACCCAAGACGAAGAGGGCTGAAAGTGACATGTACTCTTTTACCTGCTACGTTATGCATTGGAAGATATCTTTTCCTGGTTTACGCAGCATGACAACATGAGGAGAAATGGAGAGTTGGTTTCTACACAGTACCTCCTTTTAATAAAAGATAGATTAAAGGGGGGAAAATTCTGACCACCACAGAGTAGCAACAATAAAAAAGAAAGACAGAAAGCTATCCCTTGGCTGCCATCTTCTATACATCATTCACTTTCCCCTCTCAATCGTTTTTTTTTTTTTCACAACGTCCTCCAATAGAGGTCCTTTATTTCTTTTGATTTTCAGCAAAAGAGGCAAATGAGAAATTCATTCTCTTGGCCTGGCACCCAGCATCACAAAAAAACTCTTGGTCCTTTTGTCACATGAGGACCCACCAGAATCAGGACTGTGCCCCACTTTGGGTCCTTAGCCCGGTCCTGCCCTATGGCATTCCCTAGCCAGGGCACCGCCTAAAGCAGGCTGCCCCCAGCAGATGGGCTGTTCCTCCATACAATCCTTCAGTACTGCGGCTCCAGACTGAATGCAGACCCTTTTGTCATTCAACCCTTCAATTTCTTTCAGATGTTTCCCAACAAACAGCAGAATAAAATAAAGAGGGTTCACAACAAAAGCAAATGGACCAAAACTTTCCCAGCCTGTAAAACAATGCCCGAGTTGGCTGTGGGAGGGTGAGGTTGGGAAGAAAGAGAAGCTGGCACTTTGGTATCTTACCTATAGAAATAAAGTGTGTTTGTGTGTGTGTGTTTTTGTCTTTACATGCGAGCTGTATCTGTTCATTAATCGTCAAAGACAGTTGTACTATTTTAGGAGGAGAAAATCCTAATTAATGTGTGAACATGAGTAAAAAACTAAACCGTGCAGTTTCAATGTGTTTAAACCCTGCAGCTCCCACCATCATGAAAAAAAGCACCCTGAGATCACACCTTAAAAACATTATAAAACAGCGAAAACAACATGAAAAATCAGTTTCACTTACATTCTATTCAGATGTGCCAGTGGTGTTAGCCACCACACATAAATTTCCTCCAGGGTTGGCATTTAGGCACTTTCTATTTCCATATGTATAGGCTTGCCTCTGCTAATTATGCTAATCATGGGCAGAGTTGGCCACTGTGAAAAATAGTCACATTAGACACTCCACTGACCGCTAATACTGCTTAATGTGTGGTTGAAACATACATTCATCCCTGCCTGAAAGGCAAAATTTTTCCACGTTGCTGGTCTCATTCAGATGAGAAATGAATTTATTGAGCCTAAGAACCATTTCTTTTTTCCCTCCCAAGTACCAAGAAAATGTTCAGTCTCTCTCCATCTCCCTCTCCCTTTACTTTGTATACTTTCATGGTGTAAAGACAGAAGCAAATGGTGCAAACTCTAAGGTGACTGGTGCCGCTTTATTCCGCGTGGACCAAAGACAAAAAAATGCTCTTCAGCTAGGAAAGAAAGGCTGCCACACTATATTGATTGAGTTTTCATTATCCCATTTTCAATTGCATTGCAGTTTCTTTTTTTTTTTCAGTGTAGTGTTTTCAATGTTGCAAAGACTGATAGTCCAGTGTCCTTTATATAAAAGCTTTGGCACCAAAATAACAGTATAAAGGTATTTTTATATTATGACTGTAAATGTGTGTTTCGTGTACTATGGAAGCAAACGCCATGTGTCTATCATATGCACATGTATCCATAGCTGCTCAATCTGTGTTTATTTGTTGGGGGGTGGTCTCGGTCTGACTGTTAAAGAGTGTGTGTGCTGGGGGGGATGCTGAAAAAAGGGGCTTGGAATGAGGGAGACTTGGATTGAAGGATGGCGGGAAGGGGGGTGAAATAAACATTTAGAAGTGACCCAGGTTGACTCTGGTCTTGTTTGTTCTCTCTACCAGTGAGGTCCTGGGCCCTGAGCACTGGGAGTTTATTTATCTAGCTGGGGCACCACCGCGCACTATTCACCTCCAATAATGCCTCATAGAGCTCCCTTTCTCTGTCTGAACTGGGGCGCTGTGTGCGCTCCGATGAATTATAGCATTTACCTGCTGTGCCGCTCTGAGGTTTGTTTAGAGAAACTGCTCCAAACACAGAAATGCCCACGTGTGCATTCGCTCATTTGCGCAAACTCAGACATGTTTTCTCTCATCCAGGCTTGCTTTTTCTCTCTTTTAATCAGTCTGTTTCTTGGTCTCTTCACAAGACCTCGTCTGATTTCATTGCTTGCTGGCTAAGATAGCACTCCAGTCTCTATGCATTCATGCTATGTGGACTGTGTATGGTCTTTACCTCCCCCTTTCCTATCCTCTCTTTACATGGCCTCTTTATGGGACATGTGGTGCGCCTGCTATCCGGATAGGCCCTGTCTCTCTGCACTCATATTTGGACAGCTTGCGTCGGTGTACATATCTGTCATGCCTCGCCCAAACTCTGCCAAGAAGGATGAGTTTCGTTAATGTAAGGGTAAACACCACCACTTTTACATGTCATATCGTTCCTCGCTTTCCCAAACAAGCTTTTCAAGCGGTCCTTTGTGAAAGGGGAATAATCTGAGCAGAAAGGTCCGACCATTTGATACAAGACTTTAAACAATTATCCCAAAAAACCAGTAATCTGATTTTAGGGGGGGAAAAAAATCAAGTTTAAGCGAGCAACTACATGCCCTCTCTCAGTCCTTTATGGTGAAAGAGAGACAGTTTCACACTTGATGTTTGCTCAAGTGAGACAGGCACAAACACGGGCAAAAAAAAGTGTCAGCCAGCCATAAACCTTCTGCCCTGTTCCTGCCCCAACCCCCCAGTGCCTATTCTCATCCTTCTCTTCTTCTTGCACCTCTTTTTACGATCTCTCTCTTTTCTGCTTGTGGACAATACAGACTGGGTCACACGTTGCCAGGCTCACACCAACTTTCACACTCTCAAAGGTGGGCAGGCTATGTAAGCAAAAACTGTATAGCATAGCATAATATATGTTTACAGTATGCAAACGTTTTGAATTAAATGAAAGAAATATAAAGTAATTCAGACACTTCCAAATAATCTATGTGATACAAAATTTAAAATACAGCTTGCTCAACAAGACCTGTGTGAGTAATTCAAGGTATTTGGATGGGTGAGTGACTGAGCAGTAAGCCACAAATAGTCCTTAATCCCCTTGTCAGACTAAACACCCTGATACTGTGGCTTTTATTCTCACCAACACAGGTGTGAGGACTGAAGGCATGATTAACCCTTTTACTTTCTTGGTGCATGTCGTCTTTGCAAATGCACAAGAATCCTTGAGGCAAAGAAAAATGCTACGAATAAAGGCTGTCATGTCGGTATAGGACAGTATAGGAGAGCAGGTACGCGTAGCACGGAAACTAACTTAACTGACCTCCCTATTCGGTCTTTCTCTGTCTACTCTTAGACAGACTCCGCTGCTGTGCTCTGCTTCACAGTGTTTTGGTCCTGTAGGAGGGAGGAAGCAATTAAAAAAGCTCTGGTGGCCTGACTTCACAGAGCAGGCAGACAGACAGGTAGAAATATAAACAGACATACACAAAGCACAGGCAGACAGACGGGCAGGCAGTCAGGAAATTCAGGCGGGCAGACAGACGGCTGGCCAAGCTGTACACACCAAAGGTGGTAAAGATGACAAGTGTATGTGTTTGTGTATGCGTGGGTAGTGTGGGGGCAGCCTCTAGTATGAATATATGATGGGAAGCATATGTCCCTAACACACTGACACACACACACACATTCACATACTGCTTACACCCTGTAGGCAGTGTTAACACATACGGTGTCAATTCACAGCTAGTTTATTCTGAACAAATTAGGATACAAGAGGAGAAGCTTTGTTTACGTTGCAATATGGAAGAGCTGTTTCAAATACGAAGGAAATGACTTGCAGGTATGCATTGGAAATTTAAGTTAGGTTAAGATGTTTACACAAAAACAGTTTAATAAAACTAAACAACTAGTGTAGAAAAATATTTGGAGTCCCTTAATATGAAATCAGCTGTCTTATTAGAGAGCCTATCATTCCTCCCTCTTCTGGCATATGTATAATAGTGAATGTGTGTCTGTGTGTCTGTGTGTGTGTGTATGTGTTCTTCTGTTTGTGTGTGTGTGTGTGTGTGTGTGTGTGTGTGTGTGTGTGTGTGTGTGAAAGAGAGAGACAGAGGGAGAACTAACCTCTCCTTGTTACCGAACCACTTTGCTCTCCATTGAGGCCCTAGCAGCTTTGTCAATGGGCTATTGGTGGAAACAAGGCAGGCAGAAACTTTAGAAACATGGACACGGCCTCTTAAAGGCACAGCATTCCTTTTCACCCCCCCCCCCCCAACTCTCTCAATCCCACGGCAAAACAACTGGCACACAAACATCTAAACATCTCCTTTAAGAGATGGATCTGCCAATTAGCTCAAGAGGTAATCCTGAAGCTTTACACTAACTAAAATGAAACCAAAGAAAAAGGAGCCTGTGGAAATTCAAACTCTTGTTTGCCTGCTTTTGTAGCAAATTCAGGTTTTTGCAACCCCAACCTAATAATTTCAGTGATTACATTTACAGAGTTAGTTTGTTTAAATTGTTTTTTTTTAATGCCTGATAAAGAAACTTATTTCAATTCCTGTGCTTGTGAAGCGCAGAGCCTCCAAACACTTCTCCTGACACCAGCAGTGTGATTTCTCCAACACCTCCACGCAGCTCCTGTGGGAGCCGCCTGTCCCTGTCCTCTAGTGACATGGTGGGCTTAAAAAACCCCATAGAGTCTGTTTATATTCACCAACTGCTGTAGCGCTTTTAGAGTGTGCAAAACAGGTGGGTAAACTTCAGCTGCATTCACTTATATTTTTCTTCTTGTGAGGAGGAGAGGAGGAGGGAGGGAGGGGGGTTTAGGGAGGTGGTGCCTGCTTGCCTGCCTGCCTGCTTGCCTCTTGTTGAATGGAATCCAAGAATAGTTAGGGACCACACAGGGAGTCGAGGGGGGAGGGGTCAGAGCCCTCAAAGATGGCTAACCATTCACACAGTCCATCTGCTGCGGAGATCAGCCCCGGCACTGAAAGCCTGGGGGTTTAAAAGGAATTTAGCCAGTGTGAAAAACCAAATAAAGCTGCCTCTACCCCCTGAAAATGTACAAATAACCTAAATCTAAAATACACAGAAGAGGTGGGGGGGGGGGGGGGGGGGGGGAGCAGTGTCAAACGTAAAGAAGGTTTGTGAGTCAGCATAGAATCACAAACACCGTATGACAAACGAAAGATAGTGAAGAGGCAGAGATAGTATTGTAATGCAGTCGTGTCGGATGTGTTTGGGTTTCTCAGGTAAACTGTGACTTATCAAGGCATGAGGAGACATGTGCTTGCAGAACACAACTGTGCTTGCAGAACACAATATAGAGTATATTCCCATCCGCAATACACAAGAAGCAGAACTACTATGCAAAAGGAAGTTAAAACTAGAACCACAGGCTATTTAGAACTTGTATTCCTCCTATACAGTTGTAACGGAGTGAGCATTTTACAAAGACAAAACAGATAAACCTGCTGCTTTAATCGGGACTTTAATCAGTCACTGAACACCTAGTGCCCTCCCATGGCACTGAGATGACACTAACATGACCACCCTGCATCTTCCCACCAGCCATTACAGTCATTCAAACACCAGCTAAACCCAGCAGAAAAAGCTGATCAAGATGTACAAACTTCTCTCCGAACAGAAAGTCAGTAAATCCAGCCATGAACCTAAAGCTGAACTCACAGAAGGATAAGTGATTGAAGTTGTGTCTGTGTGAGAAACAGAAGCAACACCCCGAGTCCGACTTGCGCTGCCGCCTCACGGGAACATTGCTCAAAAGATCGACAGGGATATCTTAAACTCACCTTCCACCCATAGCTGTTCGATGTCCGTTTCGATGGCTGCGACTCGGAGTCCCACAGACAGAGCCCCGAATACTAAGAGTCCAATAAAGAGGACCTTCCCACAGTGCCTCTGGATGTGGCAGCCCAGAGAGAACAGGAGGGCCTGGAACCTCGCCCGGATCCACAGAGGAGCTTTCTGACCTACCGCCTTCCCCTGGATTAGAAGCAGGAGGGAGGGCAAGAAAAGGACAGTATTATTATTATGTTACAATAAATAAATGATGCATCATTGCACAACTGTCATCAAAAGGTAAGCTTCATAGTTTGTGTCTCCATCTGCGTCTCAAGTGTGAAGAATTTGGGCCAAATCTTAAGCACAGCAACAATTTACATCCAAGACACTGGATAGCGCATGTATTTAGACAGAGGGGCCTTTCTGTGGAATTTAAGATTTGTATAACACGATGACAACTTAAGGTGCTAACAACCTAACCACAGGTCTGATGCCATAGCTGTTCTACTCTGAGCGTGCTGTCAGATTCCTGCTAAAACCTCATGTCCATCATCTGAACTCCAGTCCAGATCCTTGACAGGATCTCCCACGACAGCCCACATCTGAGATGATTTCATCTGCACAGCCGTAGCAATAATTTGTATTAACGTTAAACTTTTGGGGGAAGTAGAGTCCAGACCAATAACACAAACAAGAGCTTAGAAAACAACGCTTTCGTCCGTACAGAACAAGCCCAATTTAGATTATATAGTTGCAGTTTAAGAGTTAAAAAAAACCAACAACAATACTGTCTTAACAAAAAGGTGTCACTCTACATTAGACACCTTACATGAATCAAGTCTTTAGTGAGTCGGCAGTGCAAAGTTATACGAGTTCTGCTGTGGAACAGAGAACTGGCATTCAGCTCTTGTTGCAACTATCTGGCTGAGTAAAAAGCCTTGTTCAATCACTTCTGAGTGAGTATAATCTAATACATAGGCCTCCAAACAGAATGAGCTGGTCACAAATAGAGTTTCAGCTGACATCTATTACCCTGTCCTAGTCTACATTATTCACTTTTTTTTTACCCCTCTTATTTTTAACAGAACTGTTAGAATCTCTACTTCAGGGGCCAACCATTCAGTCCCTGTGCCACAAATGTCACTGCTGCGGAAGACATTGCACTGGTGTTGTGGTTTCTCTCAGCGGTGCTGAAACACGTCCAAGCATCCGGGCGGTCCAGAGATGCTTTGTCAGATCAAACTCAATCAGTGAATTCCTTTACAGGACCCACCACATTTCCAAACAGACCCCGGGCCAGTGCGCTCTCCGCAGCCTGCGCGAAAGCCAAAAAAACACGCACAGCACGGCTGGGAGATGGGAACAAGTCTTCCCTCCCTCCCTCCCGGTGGCTTTTAACAACCAAAAAAAAAAAAAAAAAAAAAAAAAAAAAAAAAATGAATGAGAGTCTGATGTCCATTCAAACAAACAGCAAAAGTTAACGCGCTGCCAAATATGAGAAAGCCTTGTTAGGTTGTTATCGCTTTATTCCAGGGGGGTTCCCAGGACATCAGGCTTCTGTGAGCTTTCGTCCCAGTAAACATAAAGCGCAAGGCTTCTCTCGTCTATATCGAGCCCCTGAGGGCAGTTTTTCTAAACATTTTTTTCCCGATAAAACACTAAGCTGAACTACTCCTGATCTCGCCGTCGTCTCCCCCCCCCCCCCCCCCCCCCACCACCACCCGGGAGCTCCGGTGGTCCCGGGACCCCTCAGCCTACCCCGCGTCCCCCACATGCGCCCTCCACCCCCGGCGGTTAGATAACTGGCTGGACCGGGGGACCTGCCTTCGAAACACTTTTCATTCACACTTTTCTGCCGACTGACTGAGAGCCGGACCTCGTAGTAAAAACCCGCACGTCGCTGCGAGCGCGGTCATCACCTTTGAGATCTGTTTGAGTGCGAAAGCGGCGTGGCAGTAGCTGGGTCTCCGCAGCAGGTCCGGGTTCGCGGGCGGCTGGGAGCGCGCATAACTCGGGGGCAAATCTCCAAAGACTCCGGCCCCTGGGATCCCGCGATCCGAGGCCATAGTCCAGAGAGGGTGAGCGGGGCGCGGAGCGAAGCGACGGAGAGCCGATGCGAGTTCAGAGAAAGCGGCGATAATCCAACATAGGAGGGGAGCGCATCCAGCAGCGCCGGCGACGAGTCGGAGGGACGTTTTCTAGTCTTCCCGGGAGCCAAACAAGTCTCGAAACTCCATCCCAACATTATGCGCCGAAATCCGTATAGATCCCCCAGTCTTCATTCGTCCCGATGGTTTGTGAAACGACGTCTCGGAGAGGAGTAGTAGTCGTAGTAGTAGGAGTAGTAGTAGTAGTAGTAGTAGCCCGCGTCTGAGCCGTCCGCGTCAAGTCTAACTCCGATCCCGTAGCGGTAACATTTGGGGAAGCTCGCCTCTCGGCAAATCCTGAAAAGGGAGGTTTGATGGAAAAGTGCTCCGGCTCCCATTGGCCAAGGAAGAGGCAAATTACTTTGCAAACATCGCCTATTATTAGCTGCTAAGCAACAGCTCACCAAAGTGGAGAGAGAGGGGGACCACCCAGGCTGCCGCTGCCTGGGCTGCAGGGAGGAGGAGGAGGAGGAGGGAGGGAGGGAGGGGGGGGGGGTGAGAGGGGGGGGGGGGGGGAGAGAGAGAGAGGAACTCTTTCAATAAACTCTTGCACAGCCGCGCACGCACTTACACACCCGTGCGCGCAGCCCTGCCGCCCCGCGCGCCTCGCTCGCTCTCTGAACGCTGTCCCCAGTTGCCGGGCCCTCCGGTTTGCGAGAGGCAATCGCACATGCCATCTATTGATGTCACAGCGGCAGGCATGCACGCACACAACGCGCAGCTTCTTTTTATGTTGTTGTTGTTTTGTTTCATCAGCACGGGACAATCAGTGGAGGAAGAAGAAGAAAAAAAAAAGAAGAAGAAGTTAATTCAGCTTTTTAAACAAGAATGTAAACATGTGATTTTTTTTTTTTTTTTTTTTTTTTGTATGGGAGAATTGCAGATCTTTCAGCGCTGCTCATATCACCTCAGGGCATCTAGTGTTTGATGGGGATTTGGAGCCTCGCGTTTGTCACAGAACACCCTAAAAAGACATTTCTGCCCTCTAAAGTCCTGCAGTGTGTTATAGGCAGCTGTGAGAATAAGTGTGTGTGTGTAGTTTTTTTAGTACTAACAGCTGTAACCTCAACTCTTGCGGCCAAAAGCTTCTAAAAGTAGGTTCATAGGCCTTCTTACACCCTAGAAAATATAACCTCCCCTAATCCCTGTAAAATTCCCCTTAAAAGATATTGTAGGAATTATTCCACACGTGCATCTTTTTCATCAACACCTCTGAGCTGCCTGGTTCAGTGTGACACCCTTATCTCTGTGAAGACTCTTGGAAAGTTTCCATGCCTTGCCACGCATGATTTCATGAGTTCAGAAAAAAAGTTCACCTAAGAACAACATCTGAAAAAAAGAATGAAAAAAAGAGGGTTCTTGGACCAGATTTTCATCTAATCCCCCCCCCCCCCCCCCCAAAAAAAAAAAAGGTTAGGAGTGTTCTGGTGGTTTGCTAATGTAAACCCCCATTGGCCCCACTCATGACAGTATGGGGGTGAAGAACAAACACTTTACCAGATTACACAGTCGTCGCAGCCTAAACACCAACCTGTGCTGCCATGTAGAACATTTGTCAGGTGGGTGGTGCTAATTTGAGGCCCCTTGGGTGACTGTAAAACAATTTGAAGCTGAAGTGAAGCAATTTGAATATAGGTGTTGGTGCCAGACGCTCGTTCTGTTTGTGACAGCTAGGCACAGGTTCAATAGATGTCACAGCTTGCTGCTGAGCTGTTACATCCATCATCACTGTTTACATGGCATGGAGATAAAGGACATGAGAAACATACTGTGGTTGTCTGGTCATTTTACTATCATAGGGTGGGCGGTAGCTACAGTATATAATGTGGTGCATCATAGGGAAAATAAGGTACTCTAATTGTTTCAGGACTGTCACAAAAGAAATAAATAACTGTATGAGTAACAGTAATTATCTAGATGATAAGCAGTAGATAATGATTAAATACATATTTGTCAATACTGAATGACAAACAAAGTCAGCTTCCCTGACACAGTTCTCATGAACCTTTTTAACACTACATTTCTTATATGTATTTTCCAGAGCCAAAATGTCTTCAAGCTAGAATGTGTATTTAATCTTACATGATTATGGCCACTATCTCGGATTTTATACAATGTTATATAAAATGTTTTGTGATATAGTTGTTTAGTACACTGTATATACTTTATAGGACATGTTTTGTACTTAAGTATAATTTTGAGGTACTTGTACTTCTTCCCTGCTACTTTATATTTCTACTCCACACAACATTTCAGAGGAAAATGTTGTACGTTTTACTCCACTACACTTATTTGACAGCTGCATGTACTAGTTACTTTGTATGTTAGGATTTCATATACATACTTATCTTGATCTGAGGCATTGTTATAGATTAAGGTGATTAAACTACCTAAATAGTTAAAATTAGCTGTACCTCAACTAACTACAAATGCTACTTACACATAGCTCTAAATTGTCTCCTTTTTGCGTTTTCTTCAAAGGTATGATATTCCACTGAAATCCATGTTAAGAGTAAGTCACCAGTGTGGTCACCCCTTGTGGCTAAATAATCCAAATTTCTTCAGAAGTTTGGCTAATAAATAAATTTAAAGCGTCCCTCAGTATCAAATAACTCTCTTTTTATCATTATGATCCTCTGGCAGAAATGGACAAATTAACACTACGTCTATACAAACAAGCACCAAAGATTCAGTTCAAGATGCAGTTTTGATGCCTCAAACGTCTAAAAGAGATAAAACTGGAGTCAAGCATTTCTGCTGTTAAAGAGCACTCTCCCCAGATCACTTGTTATAGCTTGATAAAACAGGATACATCCACTGGCAGTATCAGTCTATCTATTAACTTGGAGAGTAGGATCACAGATACTGTTGTTAACTTCTTTTTTACAGGCACACCACAGCTTACCGCTGCAGTTAAATGATACACCTACATATATATACTTACTCATCCATCTGTCCAAATGGAGGAGACCATACGGTCTTATAACACGCTCATGTTTCTCATGAGTGGCACTGGCCGGCCTGTTTTTTCGGCTTTGCTGGAACTGGGTATAGTTTGCCTGGACTGGGTTGGGTCGGGTTGAGTGGTAGAGGGAAACAGGCAGCTGGAAATGGGAGCTAATGTGGAATGTGAGGAATTGGGTAGTGTGGTAGGGGGCCCCTTCAAGCCTAACAAACTCAGGGAGGTCCGAGGCCTGGTCTGGAGGCCTTGGATAAATAAACCATCTGAGATGACCATGCGCTGTGCAGATATCTGCCATCACACCACCCCGGCCTCCAAACACAAACCGCCCAACCCTCTCTCCCATGTCCTGTGTCCCACATGGTCTTTCCATCCATCCCTTCACCTCTTTATCATCTCCCTTGTTTCATTTTATCTCCGCTACTCTTCCTTTTATTTCATCTTAACACCTTCATCTTTCCCTCTGTTTCATCTGTTTCTCTACTCCTGCTCTTCCTCCTTCCCTCTCCCTCCCACCTATCTCCATTCCTCCATTTCACATCTCCCCAGTGACTCCATCCATCCATCCGTTCATTCATGCATGCATGGCTGGCTGTCCGTCCGGGGTTCTGTATGTGCTATAAGCAGAGCTACGGAACCGCTCTGGCACTCAGCCGTTGCACAACAGCCGAGACGCCCAGGGTTCAGGCCCAGAAAGTGTTTATTTATCAAAGAGAGAGGCTGTGAGACTGCTCATGAGTGCATTTCTTCTTTTCCTCTTTTAGGGAATTTGTAAAGGTGGATGAGTGAGTAGAATAAAGGAGCGATATGAGATATGTATACGTTTTTGTTTTTTTTTACTGGAACAGCAGTGATGGTCGTCATAATTTAGGACACACTGTCAAAAATCTAATGCAACCATAAAAGACATTATTGGAGATGCCATTCCAAACAACAGTGCTGTGTAACAAAACAAATGCTATAATAAGTTGATCCTTTAAGAAGAGTAAAGGGTATTGTTAAGGACATTGTGTCATTGAATAATTAAACCTATCTTTTGAGAGTTGGGGAAAGTGGATCATTTACATGAGACAAGATGCCAAACAAGTAACTTAACTGATTAAATCTGTATAAGTGAAAACTGGAATGTCTTTAAAACATAATACATACTATACATGCGAGTACCCATCCATTTATTTTGCGGTGGGGTCAAGATCACATAAAGATAAGTGTATTTTAAAGAACCTTTCTGCACTTGCCCATGATTGTCTAAATATATTCCAGCCTTTTTTTCATGACAAAAAAACTTCAAGCTCAGAAACTCTGCTTCAACAAACAAAAGTCAAGACAGTCAGACAGGAGGGATGAGATCGAGAGCACACAGCTACAAAGCTTTTACACCCTAAATAAAAGCTTGATCTACACCATATATGGAAAAACCCCAAAATCTAGGAGTGTAAATAAATGATTATTGATGCAGGTCTGGAATAAAGATAAAGGCACATTTCAAATTACACAATCACTGAGCAATCTGAAGGTGATTGAGGTGGTATGATGATAATAATTTTTTTACATTCTCATTACACCCTGTTCCTCTGTATACTTATCTCTGTGTGAGGGAAATTCACAATAATTGTATTGTGCAAACCACTTTAAAGCATAAAACAAAAGAGCAGCACACAAAATAACAAAAAGTTCCCTGAAAAAGAAAAAAAAAAAAGAACAAATCACAAACACATTTTGGGTTAAGTCTTGTCCAAATGAAAAAATAATCTTCATGATAACCAAACAGAATATTTGGCTACGGGCTGGCTGACTAGACAAATAAAGCTGCTTGAAAAACACAGAGTTGCATGATTTGATAATGGGAAAAAAATATCCATCATCAACAAACCTAAACCTTCGCACTTTACAGCAAGAAAACATTTTCATTTAAAGTTCACAGATTCATCTTACATATTGTTAGGAAAATCCTAAAGATGTCTGAAGACAACTTTACTAGTCTATAATTACACATGTTTCTTAGATATCACTGAAAAGGCAAAAAGTTGCCCAGTAGCAGAGAGACACTTTCTGCTTTGAGCACCTCTGTCAGTCTGAGAGCAGAGTTGAAGCTGCCACCCACAGTCTCACACAAGATTAATTATGATAATGCATTTCTTTACCCCTTTGTCATCGTAATGAATGGTTGCCTTTCTGGGGGAAAAACACACAAAACACAGAGAGAGACAGAGAAACACACTTTTCTTTAAGTCTTTGTTTGTGCGGTTGTAACAGAGGTATTGTCAGATGCAACTAGCAGGTGGTAATGCAAACTCAGACCTGTAGCTTTAAAAGAAATCAAAGAACCTCACAACTGTGTGTGTGTGTGTGCACATGTAAGTATATGTGAGCAAACATAGCTGAAATGATATAGCTTTTCAATAAAAGCTCTGCACTATTGTGATCAGTTACAAACAACGAGCAAGCCGATCAGAAAAGCTCCAATCCAAACGCTTTGAGACATGATACAGCTGTCTTTTTATACACAGAAATTATATTTACTAGAACTGTAGTAGGAAAGTTAGGAAAATATTTTAGACATTTATAATACAAAATCTCTAATAGTTTACAATTCAGGAATCACTATATTTTAAACATTTCCTCCATTTAAGCTCACTACAAGCATTGGTGTGAAATTGAACAGAATAAAGTGATTATAAGGGGAAGTGATTGTAGTGGGAAGAAAAGGAAATGTTTATTTTTATTGATTAGGAATAGCCCATCTGTTTGCACTTACAGCTGTAGATGTTATAAACATTCTAACTAATATTATTAGAAAGAAAAGGTCACCTGAGGGTGTAAAGCAGGTCAGTCTTTTGCTTCTTCCTGTGATTGTATTGCAAAAGCAGTTTAAGATGTGATCCCAATCAACCACCCAGTCAATGTTTAGTTAATTAGCTGGGGGCCTCCACAGTGACAGACAGGGATATCTGGCTTAGTGTGTGTGTGTGTGTGTCTGTGTGTGTGTAAGGCATGTCACCGAGGTTGTTATCCCATACATGGGATGTGTGTCTCCACACACACTCTTTGTTGGTGAAGCAACATAAGCAACTGTTGTATCTCCAAAGCTTGTTAAAAAAAAAGAGTGTTTGTGTATGTGCGTATTCATATGTGTAAGTTAGTTAGAGATGGGGTGGTGTTGGTGTGTCTGTATGTGTGTGTGTGTGGGGGGGATCTTGAAAGGTAGTGTGTGGAAAAAAAGAGGGAGGGAGGAAATTCATTTGTGGCCGGAGAACACAGAAGACAAATTGAGGAAGTGTTGTGCTAATGTGTAGGGGTCAGCAGCAAACACACACAGGTTTCTGACTGACTGCCACTTGGGTGGCCTGCCTGCTCTCTCTCTCCCGCTCTCTCTCAGTGTCTCTCTCTCTTGCTCACCCACGATCAGCCCTCAAGCCATGAAGCCACCCAGCTACTCAGCCAACCCCCCAACCCAGAGCTCTGACTCCACCCCACCTCTCTGTGCATCTGTGTATGTCTATGTATCGCACATTTGTCTCCACCATCCATCTGATCCATCCATCTAGGACTATGGTTCATTATTTTCTGTTTACGCCTTAGAGTTCAGCAGAAGCAAAAGTAAGACTTTATACATTCTTACTTTTGTGTGCTAAAATGTGAACAAGTTGAGCGCCTTTACACATGCTGGTTTCTGCGTGACGGCGCTGAACAAGTTCATGTTTTTGCACACATTTTTCCCTTTATGTAGCTTTAAGGTTGTTAAAACCATCAAATTCACACAGATTGACAGTCTCATATACGCATGTATAAGCTTGTTCCGATTATCCCTTGAAGCTATATGATGTTTACACTGAGTGAAATAATCAAAACCCAGTACTCCATGTTTTTATGGATTTGCTATTCTATCAAATGTGAATATTTTAAATGTCTTGGGCATCATTTTATACATAATTCCCTGAAATTCCAACATGACATATTTGGTATTTTTGTAACCTTTGGGATCTCCATTAAAACCTCCAATAAACCTCTGTTGGTTTGGAACAATGTTTGGCTGCAAAAGTTGACTTGACTGTAATGACTAACCCACCAACAGGCCATTGCTTAAGAGGTTAATGTTGTTTGTTTGATTCAACTAGAAAAAAAATAAAAGCAACACCTGCCAAACTATTTGGTTTCACATTTTATGTTCCTTAACTGCGCTGTTTGGTTGTTTCTTAGTCCATGTCTCACTTCATAAATCAAAGATGAGGAAGGTCAAACACTTACTCCCCAACTTTATCTAACTTTCTCTAGATAATCCACAGACTTTACTTTGGACAGTTCTCACTGCAACTTCTTCCTCAGTAGAAACTAGTTCCAATAAAAACTATTGCCAGTCAGACATTTGGATCTTTCGATTATCCAGAGTGATTGGAACTTCGTTTCTTGAAAAACAACATTGCTGTTGGATTTTTGAATGTAATTTTTCATTATTTTGTCCAGCAGAAACAAAATTCCATTCACCTCTAAATATAAATATCTCAAAGGTGGCCCATAAAACTTTCTTCATGGCCAGCCAGCACTTGTGATAAGCTTGTGATAAGTGGGAAATAATTAGCTTTTTATAATTTGGGAAAACCGACACTTTAAACGACCAACCAACCAGCTGTATTGTATTTAGATGTTTTAGATGTTTTGGGGGATATGTGAGACACAAGATAGCGTCAAGATAACATGTCCAATAGTGCATTTATCTTGCCTAAAAGCATCACATGTTGACAGCCACTTGAATTTTCCCCAACCCGTTTGGAGTCCCTTCCCACAAAACACTGATGTGAACAAGCCTTTCAATCTCCAGACTTCTGGCAACTTCTATGACATGAATGTCCTAAAAAAGTCATGTCTTCATGATTTACACCGCACACAGACAAAAAAAAAACAACACATATCACACACACCATGGGCTTAGACATAGAGTACAACAGAAACAGATCTTAATAAGTTTATACTTTGACACAAAATAAAAGAAGCCGAAATGTCACCGCCAATGTGCAAGAGCATATAAATTTATTAATATGCTAGATTTCATCCTTGTTTAAACAAATCTTGTGGGCAGATGTGCTGCAAGCAAAATGGGTAAGTGATTATAATCTGAGCATAAAAATGTTTTATTTTACAGATCACTTCTCTTCTCCGTGGTGTTAGATAGATTTGTTTGGGATGCAAAATTACATGAAAATCTTGTGTAGAGATGGTGGAAAATTCCACCAGGCTACAAAACCAAAGAGCGACAGACCGCCTGATATATGATATGTGGCTTGACATCTGATCTCCAGATCTGCAAAGCAAACATGCACATTTGTGTATGCATGTGTGCACACGCATGCATGCATGCATTCACTCAAAGCGGTGGGAGACAGCGTTGATTAGTTTGTGTGACAGAGGATTAACAATGGTGACACACAGGTAAGTCTGCACACACATTACACATGTGCACATACACCAGCAAACACATGTATGTGCTTGAATGCAGGCTCAGCCATGGTGGCGTTGTATTGAGGGGACTCTGGGGTCTTTGCATAAATACACAAACCTCTGCCCAAACACACCCGGCTGCCAGATCTCATCATGTGGTCAAAGAGAGAGGTCAGAGTGTGACCGCTAAAAAGGTTAGCACAGCCAAGACAAAGAGCACGGACAAAGTGAAGCTTCTAGCTCAAAACTCAGGTGACAAATGTGGCCTTGTTCCTTTTCATCCAGTCACTATTGTCGTCTGAGGAAAACGACTACACCAGGTTGCAAAATTACAAAAATGGCTGGCTTGCTGTGATTCGAATTTCGAATGATGAAAAAATTAGGTATCTTCAAATGTAGAAGTACACATGAATGAAATGATTAAGGCAGGTAAGTGAAAGAAGAGAAGAGAAGCAACTACAAGGATGTTACTATAGAATATGGAGTCTTAAACAAATACAATTATATTTAAGAATAAAATCTGTAACTAAATCGTGAAAAATGTCACAGGAAGATGAGCACAGGTAAGACAAAGGACATGGAAAAGTACGGAACTATGAAGTATTTTAGTATGTGAGCTAAAGCCACAACTACAGTAAACACACTGGGATGACAGTTCTGTGGTGGGGCACAAATGGCCATATAAAGAATACTTTGTTTCTTCAGCAGTTCATCTTTTCAGCCGGGGAACCCACATTTATGGAATGTATTCTTCTAAGGAAACCAGTGAAATGAAAGGGCGACTCCTTGTTTTGCATTCCATTGTGTAGTTTAAATCTGAAATCTGTGATGTTTTCGAAGTTGTTAAAATGATCATGTGTTATTGGGTTGCCCCTGTTCTGGTCCACAATGCCAATAATAAAGTCAAATTAAATATTTGCATACTAGTTATCAGGTAACACATTTTCACCTTTCACATTTGATAAAAAAATTATAATATGCGCACATTACTGCAAATTAAATTAAAAAAAGAGAAACAAAATATCTTCCTAAAGAGTTTTTTTTTTTTTTTTTCAATATCTTTGGTTTTTGGGTGGAGCTGTCCCACCACCACACACAATCTACATTTTTCCAGCTGTGAACAGCTTTTCCTTAGTACATTGTATTGTGGGAAAACAGTGTACATGAACAACACAGTTTGAAATGAATTGTATTTGGTAAACATCCCGTCTGGTTTGATTTTACTTAATTTTGCCCCCTTATACTTAAAACCTGCTTAGAATGATGCCGCACCATTGTTATCAAAGCCTAAAATGGTCTCCAGCGATTCAATAGTGCACTTCCATAAAGTTGGGGGTTAATCTATATCACATTTGTTGCTGCAGAATCTGAGTTATCCATGTACGTTTACACGTTTATAAATGAAATAACGTTGGGATTCCCGTTTGCATATAAGTTAGGGGAGGATTTAAGTTTGTTAAATGTTAATAAACATGTTGCGTTTCGTGTTTGAAGTCACTGCAGACTTTATTCTGTATTAAACCCGATGATGACCTTTCCTTCACTTTAACCAAGTGCTGTTATGCCAAAACATAACCATTAAAAAGGGTGAAGATTACAAGAGTGGATATTTTGGCTGAAAAGAATTGAAATACATTTTATTGATATGCTCAGTTTCAACAATTGTAACTTGGCAGATATGTTAGTTCACAACATTTTCCTAATTATCTTAAGAGAAAACATATCCAGGCGGCATGACATTTCCTCCAAAATGTATATGGATGTAAATATGCTGTTGCAAAAATGCGTTGCATATAAGTGTACTTTCCAGCATCCTAGATTTCCAATAATGAAACTTTAACGCAGGACACCAACCCAAGATATAACCCTGATGATATTCTCAGCCTGTGAAACAGGAGCTTTCTAAAGTCTGAGTAGTACTCCACATGAGGAAACTGATCTTGATGTGTAAAATCAATATCATTTCCAAAAGAAGGAAAGAAACTGGAGTGGGTTGTATTTTCAGCTGTGCTGGGAACTGGAGATGCAAACATAATTGTATGAGTTCATGACTTAAACTTCTTCTATACCCGACACTATTACAATTTTAGTGCAGTAAACTGTACCTTAATATACACAGTATATAGTATAACTGAAACCCACATTAGAAATTCACATTTTTTAAAGGAAGACTCATAAAAACATGACAACATTGACAAGCTAACAATCACATCTAAAGGACAGTAAAGACGGAGGACAACATGACATCATAATTGCTCTTTTTCACATACACTCACAGCAACATCACATAATCAGGCCACAAGAGACAGTCTAAATGACTCCTGCGAGGCCACAGACACAATAGGAAACAGAGGACAGTAAATCACTCACACACACGTACACACAAAGCACCCCTGCAGTCATCCCTTTCCTCATCTTCTACCTTCGTGACTAAGGAACTTCAAACCTGTAATTTAAGCAACGCTCTGCCGAAAGGAATGCAATAAATCTTGTGACAGCAAAGGGAAAGAAGAGGAGAAAAAAGAAAGAAAAGTGTCGGACGCGAGTCAGTTTCCTCCTCTGCTGTGTTCGTGAGAGTGTGTGAGGGTGGGGTGTCGGTGTTAACTGATACAGGATCAAGCTGGGTGGTCCAGGGCCTACACATACACCATTTTTGTGTACAAATAAACTTAACCCCCACACCATAGTGGTCACCCCTCCCTCTTTTTTTTTTCTCCATATCTGGTCTTCCCAGCTGCACAGTGTGGACGTGTAAACACCGATGCACATTCAAACACGTATGACTCTGTGGTCCTCCCTCTCAGACAGGGGAAATTAAGTAATTGAGACCTGTTATTAGGAGACAGTAACAATCTCATAATAACTAGTTTGGTGAAACAATTACAAAGATCTACCTAAATCTGACAGTCAAAATGTCCTTGTCAAACAGATGACACCATTGATTTATTTTAATGTGCGACTTAACATTAACCATTTTTCTTTATTTACCTCAAAGTGACGAAGACCTATCACTAAAATTCCAAAAAGATGAAAATAAAAATAAAATAAAAATAAAAACACCAACATACTGAGTCATGGGTTTAAGTACTTGTCTTTATTTGGACACAATGTACAAAAAAGAATATCAGAGGAGAGTGTAGAACTGCCAAGCAGCATCAAGTCTTCTGATTGGCCAGTCAGCCAGTGAATTAGTTGTCCTCTGGGTTTTGCTGCTTTCTGATATGAGGTGACGCCACTCTTTTCCCTGTGGGAGCTAAATCTCCATCAGCTGGTCTGCTCCAACGATGACTTCGTTAGTCCTCTCAGCTAAAGTAGGGAAAGATATGTATAAATTCACACAGAAAAGAACATATTATAAGGCAGGTATTGCTGTTTGAAAACCTCTGCTGATTCTTGTGTTTTGAACTGAATACTAAAGTTTTGATTTTTCTCTGAGATACAAGAAATCGGTTTGACGCTTCAGGTTTATAAATCTCCCCCAGAACCCATTGTAAAAAACAAAAAAGTGAAGTGGTCAAGCGATAGTTAGTCAAGAGACAGCCACAACATGCCCTACAAGCATGTTGTGGTCAAAATGGTCCTTAGAGCCTTAATCATTTCCTACTACTACACACAGCCCGCAAAGGCAGTGAAGAAGAAGGCTGCTGGCTATCAAACAGGGATGTAAACAATTCACAATTTTAAATATTAAAAAAATTGACCTTGCAAATGTTTCATTAGAAAGAAAATGCATCTGTTAGGCCTTGAGAAACACTGAATGCATAACATAAACATAACTTCACTGCCGACTAATTGTATCATGCTATGCAAACTCTGAGAGTTGGCTTCCAGACAGCAGTGAGAGAGAGCAGACTGAGTTATCAGCAAAACGTGGTTAATGGTAAATGGCTACATTTATACAGCGCTTTTATCAGAGGAGCTTTACAAGGTTTTTGATGCTCATCCGCCCACCCACGCGCACACTCACACACCAATAGCAGCGAGCTACCACGCAAGGCCGGTTAACCATCAGAAGCAATTTGGGGTTCAGTGTCTTGCCCAAGGACACATATGGACAAGAGGAGGTGGGGATTGAACACAGCCGCCCCAAGTAGTAGTCTCTTCTACTGGCATTAAAAATTGTTGTTTAGCCGGTGAATGTGAACCTTGGCTGCCAGAGTTTATAAGTACACAAACAAAGAGAGTTCTCTAAAAAGCCATTTGCTTGCAACTTTATGATAGGATACAGATAAGCTAACTTTTGCCAAAATGTTTAGCCATTGAAAAGTTTGCTCTAAAGGAATAGTAATTAAGTACTGTCTGCATATAAATGTTAAAACTATACTGAAATTAATCAAATGATGAAAAACAATGGCTGCCTGGTAGGAACGAATTAAACATATATGCAATTTGTACTACAACATGCATACTGACTGTATAGTGCTTTAATTTATTCGAAATCAATCCAAAAATCTTCAATGTGGTAAGACTTAGGTCACCCTGACTGCTACCTGAACCTCACAAAACAAAACAGATGATGCTTGAAACTGAGTCTGCCAGCATTTTCTCGCTATCTCTCTCATCCCAGAGCTACTTCAGCATGAGGAGAGCAGCCGCTGCTCCTCCCTACGTCCCTCCATCTCCAAGCATCGGTGCTGATCCAAAGCAAATGGTGGCAGAGAGTAATGTGTCATCCACACAGACAGGTTTTAGTGTGAAGGAATCTGTTGCTCAGAATGAGTTTATCCTCTGCTGTGTGGAGGGGAGGACAAATGGAGCATGGGACAGAAGGAGATGGAAGGAGGGAGTGACTGGAGAGAAAGGGTGGAAAGTTTACCAAATTTGGGCCAATAGATGCATCAGTAACTGATATAGTTTTTAAATGTAGTCAAAATATACATTTAGATATTTCTCCTGCTGGGCCTGTGATAATATACAGCTCCAACTCTGACCCCAATGAACAATTGAAGGGGAGACAAAAGCCATATGTTCATGAACAACTGAATTGTCTTGTTATAACCAAATATAGGTAAATAGTTAAATGTAATCCGGATGCACCATTAGATAAGAACATAGTGTCATCTTCAAGAGACACTGGGAAGAAGACGAGACAGTGTGTTTTTGTCTAATATGTATGTCCACTGTAATTCATGCATACTGTATGTGTGTATTTATCAAAGCACCCAGTGGAGAGGTATGTATCTTCTAAATATCAACACCTGATAGACCTGTGTCAGTGTGTGTCTGTATGTGTGAGAGGCTGACTGGCAGGGTGGTCCTGAGCTGCTAACAGCTTCAGCAGTTGAGTGAGTGTGTAATGTCTTTAGCAGCCTGCGGTCACCCAGCTAGATTGGTGGCGAGAGACAATACTGTGCTGTTTTACCATACAATATAAAGAAAGCAGTAGAGCAGGTTTATCATTAGTGCATGTATTTGCAGATGGTGATTTTACCAAAAACTGCATGTTGGGGATTACAATAATTTACTTGGACAATATATTACTTATTAAATATATTAATATATAATAGCAATGCAAACTAATTATTTAAAATGTATTAAGCTACAAAGTACATTACTCTTCTTTACTCTTAATCTGGATATATGACACTGGCCATACAGACTCAAGATTACGGGAAAAGATGAGGAAAGACTTTTTCTTTACATTTTAGGTTTGTTTTTATTTTTTTATTATTTTTTTTTTAACTCTGCTCAGGGTGAAATTAATTTTAATATCCACCACATGTGTCTTTATGTGCCAGAGAGTTAATATACCAACCTTTTATAATCATGAACAACTCTATGGTTATAATCCCCTCTTTAGTCATGGGAGAAGGATCGTTCCTCTATTGCTTTACCTGAGGTTTCTCCCCTTTTTGTTTTCCTGATAAGTTGCTTTGAATTCAAATTGAGAACAGAATAAGACACTTATGCTGTATATATTGTAAAGCCCTCTGTGGAAATATTTGCGGTTTTCGACAATTTAAAAAAACTTGACTATACACCGTAGATCCCTTTTAAAATATCTATTGGGGAGACAACAAGCCATTATAAGAAGTAATAATTGAACAGAAAAAATACAATAAAAACAAAAGAGTGTCTGTGTCTCTGTGACAATAAGAGGGACAGAGAGATTTTCTGTCAATCATAGACAAGGAGGCTGGGACTTTGCAATTGTGTGACTGAACTTTGGCTATACAGTGTATAAAACAATTATGCAACTATGGGTCCAAGTTTCCAGTGTCCAATAACATAACTTTAGCAGCTCGTTGCTGGCCAGTGGGAAAAGCTTTGCCAAAAAAAGCCGAAGCAAGATTAGTTTTGTTGCAGCGATAGCTCGCTGGACGCTCCAAAACGTCTCAACATTTTAGGCAAGTTTAGCTCAAATTCACACTGTTGTTACTTAAAGCACCCTGTTGTTCACTCAATTAGGCTGCTCAGTCTGGTAGCCGAGCTTGCTCTCTCTTTCTCTATATGTGTGTGTGCGAGTGTTGGATGTGGCTGGAGGCTGCTGCTGTTGAATTCCGGGTGGTCCTGTTCTGGCCCTGCTCTCTAACCTCTCCATCAATGTGACACACACACACACACACACACACACACACACACACACACACACACACACACACACACACACACACGCACGCACGCACACAGAGAGAGAGCTAGCTTTGGGGACAAGAGGATTGAGGAAATAAAAAAGTCTCTGACAAATCTCTCTATCACACAGACTTCAGAATTAAGAAACTTTCCTACTTGGCACTTACAAACAGATACCACACACATACATTAATGCATTATCTGAGTCAGCCAAGGAGAAAGACTGGGGGTGGACAAAATAACAGGAGCAACAAAACATGGACATTACAAAGTTCAACGGATAGCATTCAGTTGCAGAGTTGTTGTACTGAATGGTGTTATAATGTAAGGTGTTTTGGTTGTTCTGTCCTTTCTGTCAGTGTCCAGTTGATTTAATTTGGGGATGAAAAATGGTCAACTGCTGTTTGTTTTGCTACATTCAAATGCATCATTAAAATGTACTTTCAGTTGGACTCCCAGCATCCCTGGGTAATGAGGCAAAATAGGTTGTTAAACAAAGCATCATGTGCTGACAATTACTGTGAGAAGAAATTAAATACAATGCACAATAGTTTTTTATTTTGTGGCGGTTTTGTGCATGTGTTAATGCTAGTGGATCTCACCCTCTGGTTCGATCCGTTGTCCGTTTCCCACCAGACAGTATTTGAGGTCTGCTCCTCGCCCGATGACAGCATTACTGCAGATCACACTGCCCTGGATATTACACCTGGAAAACACACACAAATTACATTAATCTCTCCTCATATTTTCTAGAGCAGTGGTTCCCAGCCTGGCCATTTTTTAAACAACTTTAGATCTCCAACCCTTCGAATGAAACAACCTGAGAGAAAAAAATCACTCATTGGTTGAACTGCTCAGAATGTCCACATCAGGGCCATAACCAGTGATGTGGGGTCACAAGTAAATATTGCTTAATTTTAAAGCATCACAAGCCAAAGCCACTGGTCTATAGGCTACATCATACTAATAAACACTCCGATGCCAATTTATTATGTACAGCGAGCTTAAACATAATGCAGTCTCATACGACAGACGTGCAGTAAATCCTATCTTCATGAAGGTTTAATGTTTAGTTTTTGTTTAAACTGTTTTTGAGAAGTGTTGGTTCAACTTTATGGTACAAAGAATTAAAATGTTAATCAATAATGAACCATTCACGGCCACTAAATAATTTCCATAAACCTTAGATTACTACATACGCACCATAAAAGTGGTGAGACATTGGCTCATTTCTGGTACCACCTGATGGTTTACAAACTCTTGAGTAATTAAAGATTAATATTTTGCTGGGCTAGGTTTGGTAATGTTAAAACACGATTTTCCGACTCTCCTGTTTTCTCTTTGGGACCGCTGGAGATTCGAACATGTTTATGGTTCACATTCTGGTTTCTTCTTCAAACCTTATGTACACACGGGCACGTACACACAGTTAAGAACATTCATACTGGGAGCTGCCCATCGAGTGCCATACTGGAGGTCAAACTTACAGTAGGAACATTGTTTCCCCTTCAGGGATCCTCCCACCTGTTCCGTAGACTCAAACATATCCAATCAACTAAACTTAATGGCATGACATTAGAATGTATATTAGAACAACAGCAGCCCAAGCTGTGTGCACGTGTGTGTGTTAAGACATTGTTGGCCCTGTGCTACAGTCCCACCTGAGCTGGCAGTGCCAACCCAACGGCACGGTCACATTCAGCCAAACCATCACCATAAAATTCTTGGAGGGGAGACACAGACAGTCTTAACACAGACAGTGTGTCCTGTGTCGGCTAAACGTGGACGGTGTGTACGTGTAAGTGTGTGTGTTTCAGTAGCTTGGGGAGCCCAGTGGAGAACACATGTTGCTCTTGCCCAGGCAGTGACGCAGACACACTTGGCCCTCTGCACCTCACACACAGACAGGTTTGTATTGGCCCATTCTATTCAGGTGGTTAGGCCTGGAGGGAGAGGGAGAAAGGAGTGTGTGTGTGTGTGTGTGTGTGTGTGTGTTTGTGTGCGCGCGCGTGTAAGTGACTACCTAGGAGGTGGCGGTGGTAGTTGGTGATGGGAGATTACAAGATTCAGAGTTTTGTAACATTAGAGAGAGAGAGAGACCACCAAAGAAGCTCTGGAGCTGAAACACCACTAATTACTAACACCAGGACTCCTCCTTGCCATGACCCCCCATCCTCCCTCTCTTACACACACACACACACACACACACACACACGCACTCACACACACACACACACACACACTCGTCAACCCCCACCTCTTGTGCCAACCCCCCTGTAAAGTTGACCCCTACTATCCCCCTTCCCAAACACGCAGCGCTTTGTCAACAAGTTCTGGTCAGCTCCAAACAAAGAAACCAGAAATGCGAGGGGTTTCTGCGACATGGCCGGGGTCTGCTAATCCCCTCACACTGGCTCTTTCTTTCTTTCTTTCTCTCTTTCTTTCTTTCTCCTTCCTTCTTATGTCCTCAAAAAAAGAAAAGAAAGAATTGCAATTTCTTTTTTTTTTGCGTGCTAGCTTGCTTTCCCCTCGCTTCTTTCTTCCCTTCTCTCTTGTTCTTTCATGCTTTTGTGCGTGCACCTACATGGGCATGATGAGGGTCCCCATGCTGGCTGGCTGGGGTCCCTGAAAGGCTTAAGAAGAGATGGAGAGAGACAGAAAGACAGAGAAGAGAGAGATGCTGTTGAGGCCTTGATGTAGAGAAAAGAGAGGGAGGAGTAAGAAATTGAGATAAAAGAAAAGGAGCCTGTGAATGAGTGCATTAAAATCCAGAATTGAGGCCAAGATGAGTCTCTTTCCACCAGGGTTTCTGGCTAAGAGACTGAGCAGATCAATCTACATGCTAATTCTACAGTAGCTACAGGCACTCTCTGTACAAGTCTTCTTTTGTTGCAACAAAGCAGTTAATTTTGACTACTTTAACTACATTTGATGATCCTGATGTGTAATAAAGGGGCTGATCAGGACGCATCACTATCCAGACTGTTGTTTTCTGCCCTGCCCAAGTAAATTATACTGTGGCAAATACAATATCTGCCAGGTCATGTGTGGTCCTTCTGAGTTTCCTCAACCAAGTTGGAGTTGTTATTCCTTCCTGCTCAGTTGAGGATATATTTCAGCTGAAAAGAAGTTTCAATGACATAAATAGTTTGGATTCTACTGCGGCACATTTGTAGACTTTTTAGAACATCCTTTGGTAGTTTCTGGGTCCTGTCAACCATCACAAACAGCCACCAAAAATAAATAAATATATACATTAGAAAAAATTTATTAAAATAATAACATATATAATATTACTCAAAGGCAAGCAAATATTTACATTTAGGAATTTGTACTCAAAAAATCCCTTGTCTCCCCTTAAACCTCACTAACCCGCTTGTGAACCAGTCCTTACAAACTCATGTTGTACTGTCAAACTTTCTTCAAATGCACAGAATTTAATTTCCTATGTGGAGATCCCAAAGTTTCATAGGTTGGAAAAGTTGGGCTGGGGAAATGTTTGCAAAGTGATGTACAAGACCTCTAGAACATTTCCACTTGATGGAATGATGCTTCTTTTGATGAAACGGATCAATTAATCATTTCAATGCTCCTGAACTTCCTGAGCGAATTATCAAATAGTCCAGACTTTTGCTGTCTGGACTACACCTTTCAAGCCTCCATGGTGTGTTCCACAAATTCCATAACCAGTGGGAACCTTGGTATAAGTGAGTAAATTAGTGGCTAAATGAAATATATGGATGCTGTGTGTTTCAGTTCAGCAGCTTTGTGTTTGTTTGGAACTGATATCTGGCTGGTTGCACACCAATAGATGCATTGTTAAGTCATCGCTCCCTGTTTGACCCCACAGAGCGCAGAAAACAAAACCTGTTACACCTCCCATCAATGGACACACACATGCACCAGCATCTGCCAAACACACACATTTGCATATAGGAGCACCTAGAAAATTAAATAGAAAGATATGCAATGAATGAAGAACTAGGCATTCCACTACTTTTATATGTAAAAGCCAAACAGTGTTAACAGATGAAGGGAAAAAGTTTTTGTGGTAGTGAGAGTCAGACTTGCATAAATGGTATTACAAAATTTCAAGTCATGTAAAAAAATAATAATAACACTAGACTAGAGATAAAATATGTTCATTACAAGTTTTTCCTTGCAATATAAGATCACTGAATTTATTTTGAAATCTTCGTTTACTAAATTCCACTGCTTTGTCACTCTGTATGCATGTACTAACTGAACACCTAAGAAAAGCTGACGTGAGGATTAAAACTTTAATTCATCAACATGCCTTAAAGGTGAAATCCTTTTTCAGGTTAAATGTGTCCACAAAAGCACTTCAAAGTACATGTCCTCAACAAGTGTGTGCATGTGTGTGTACAGATGTGTGTGTTCTCACCCCTCCTCGATGGTAACCCCGTGCATGATGATAGAGTTGGTTACTTTGACCTTCTCTTTTACAGTGGTGGAGTTTCCGATGGTTGACCTCTTTATGGAAGTCTTATCTGCTACCTGGCACAGTGCTCCAATGATGCTGTCTGATCCCATCTGAAGGCAGAGCGAACACACACAGTAACATTACTGACAGATAATGTTAGTACACAGGCCTCTCCAATGATGATAAAGTGCAAATTTTCGTAGAGAGATAATATCAAGTGAGATACAGGACAGTTATTATATTATAACTGATATTTTACAGGAAAGTGTAAGATAACAGAAATCTGAATAAATATGATTCTGACTTGTGGACTAACTAATGATTCTTCTACTACAGTATATTTACCTGACATCTCTCAGAAATGACAGCAGATGGGTGGACTGCTGACTCCTCAAACAGCTTTTGAGCCTAGTAGGGAGAATACAGAAGAGAGGGAAGCATGAGATTAATTTATTATAATAGAAAGATGATTTAGTAACTTTAATGATCTCAATGGAGGAAGCTGGGCATGTATACAACATTCAATTAAGCATGCAATTCAGCATTAAAACTGGCTAAACCAAAGCGGCATTATGTGCCATATGAAAACAGGGACATCCACAAGAATGAGAGGGATAAGAGCTACGGAAGAGACAATTCTATTTTAGGGCAACAACTAATGTTTATTTAATGATCGATTAATCTGTTGATTATTTTCTTGATTAATCGTTTACTCTATGAACCTTTAAAAAAATGGTAAAAAAAAATGGTATTCCCAATTTTGCAGAGCCCAAGGTGTACATGGAAACATGTCACATACGTTTTATGAAAACCCTCGAAAGAGCATGCTAATGTTTGACTCACCAGTCGGTTTGCTTCTATGTAAGCAGCTAAAGTGTTGACGCGGCAGCAGAGGCCCTGGTCCATGATGTGAACATAGCAGCGGAGCTTTCCTCCATGGTAAGCCTCGCTCATGTCACCTCGGTGGTCATTCCAACAGGAGCGCTCCTGAGCCAGCTGGAGGAGAGGCTCGTCTCGTGATGAGATGAGGAGCTCTGGACAGGAAAAAGAGACAGAAAGAGACACAGAAAGAACATAAATAGTTAGAGTTAAAACCATGCTGTGGCTGTTAAATGTCATTTTCCCTCTGATTTTGAGGTGGGAATTTGCGATGTGTGCTAACACTGACCGTGGTTTGTAGAGCCGTCATTCTTTTTCTGGTTCTGATCCTCTGCGTCGTCTTTGGTTATATGACTGTTGATGGTTTTGGAAAACTGCTTCCGCACCAAATATGGTACCAATTCACCACGGATTGATGAGATGGACCTAAGAGACAAGAAGGGGAAAGATAAAATAAAATTTCAACATGCCACAGATGTTAAGGTAGATTAGGCAATTTATCTTATAAGCATTTTTTGTCTATGACAAAGTCACCAGTATCACACATAGTCAGATAGTCAATGATCCTGGTTTAATGAGCTGTCTTTAGACAAGGGTACACTTCCTAATTGTCACTTGGTGAAGAAAGTGTGACTGTGAGTGACTAAATGAACAAATGAGGAAATTAGTTTGTGAAGGAGGTCCTGTGCCTCTAAAACATAGAAAAGACAGCTGAAATGGTTAACACATTTACCATGACAATTATTTGACTCCATAATTTTTCCATATTCACTTCCTCTTTAACTTGTAATGTCCTTGGCGAACGCTGTGCTGCCATGTGTGCTCAAAATCTTATTCTATATCAACAAAGAGGGAAAGGCCAAGGTTGTGCCAGATACTGGCACTACTTTGAAGAAACAGAAACCCTAAAACGAATAAACAAACTCTGCTTTTAAGTCTCTCTCTGTATAAACCAGGAGGTAACTTCCCCATCTTAATTTCTTCTTCCTCCTCTTTGCACTGTGCTGGACTCAGTCCCCCCACCCCCCTTCACTTGCCCTCTCTTACTTTCTTTTAAAGGGAGATTAGAATTTCCATCTGAATGACAGGAGAAAAACAACAGTTACTCTGTCCATTTCTCTCCTTGAGCATGAGACAGAGAAAGAGCATGAAGGAGAAAGGAAGAGAGAGTGAGATGAGCTGTGAAAAGAAAGTCCAAGAAAAGAGCTGAAGTCATCTAACAAGAGAGATGACATATGGTGGCGGCAGAGGGTGCATTAGTGATGTAATGACATAAGATTTATATCATCATCTCTATGGCAAAATTACTATGATCAAGTGCTCCCTTTGCCTTAACCAGATATATTCTGCAGGGGTGAAGAGATGGAGTATAGTTGGGGGTTTGTGTTTGTTGGCTGGGCTTTTGATTTAGTTATGTGTCATCTAAAACTAGTAACAATGGGACCATTTCAAAAGAAGTTTCAAGTTTCATCACCACCCTATTTGACAAGTTTGGTGACATGTTCCTATACTCGCAACCTTGTCTGGAATCTGGATCTAGTGTCGTCATTATCAAACATGCTTGATATTTTTGCCGGCAGTGTACTGCCGATCTTCTCTTCAAGTGTTTGCCACACCTTATAATAATGGTCGGAAACAATGAGGTAAGGCATCGTCTGACAAAATATCTTCTAGAGGACAGACCAAGGAAGACCTAGTCAGATCTGTTTCTGACAAACAACTATTTAACATGGATGTGGTAAAATATTTTGTGATACAAAAATGTATAAATACAATTACATTTTCAGCTTTCATTGCTAGAGTGCTTATTCAATATGTGTTTTTTTCGCAACAAGCACTCAATGTACAAGATCCTCAACTGATGTTTGCAGTGATGACAAGCTACTCAGACAGACTGATTTCCAAACTTACCAGGACTTCCCTCCGTCTTATTTTCCTTTCTTTTTCTGGCAACCTTGCTGCCTCTAAATTGTTCCAGTGGTTGTTCTTAATACTATGAGGACATTCTTGTCAACACATCATATATTCTCAAATAATTTTAATGAAGGTAAGAATCTGCTTGTAAAACAAAGTAAGATTTTTAATTTATTAGAATTTTCTATTACAATAGTTTATTTTCATTCATACTTTGTTAAAATGTGTTTCAAACCATGAACTGAACTGAATCATGAAGTGACTGTATTGTTACACCCCTACCTAATATCATTATGACATTACTACCACCAATTTTAGGTGCAAAACATCTTAATACTTGCTGATATCATGAAGATCAAATAGAACCTTTGATTTTTCAGGGTCTCATGCATCTATTGCCCGGGCCGCTACACAAGGCTCCCTGTGACACTGCTTCACTTCAGAGGCTAAAGGCCTAACAGCCTGCCTCAGTGGCACATAGTAAAACAAATTAACACCTCGCTAGAATACCCAGCTAACAGGACCTTTCAAAGCCTTGCACACCATGTAACCATGTTTAACACTTGCGACAGATTAAGCAGCGAATGTGAATGTCTGTTTGACTGTGTGGGTTCATGTGCAAGTGTATGCATGTACTAAATACCCACAATTTTAACTTATTTTTGAAAGATTCAGTGATAAATTCACGGCTGAATGGCTAATTGTCTAATTATATGTTAATTACTATATTTATAGTCAAAAATAACTGAAGAACTCACTTGTTATCAGCGAGAAAGTCCACCACTGCTTTTTTCAGACAGTAGAGGTGAGCGTCCACAAGGCCTGTTTTGATGTGCATCCTGGGATGTCTGCAGGTAAAAGGAATAAACAGACCATATCAGAACAGACTTTTTACATATTCATCAGGTTAGCTTGCTTTGCAAAGACTCACATAGCACGGAAAAAGGAACTGTACACATTTTACACACAAAGAAGGCTGAAAGAATACATCAGAATTTTTGTCAGGCTATTATACACATATTTGTGGAGACCCGCCGCACTGCATACATGCACCAATTTCATGAAAAACAGCTTAACCGTGGCTACTCTTTGGAGGACAGTTTGCTTTGATTCTTTTCATCACCTGCTGTTTTTATGTTTTATGTTTGCTTCTCATTTACCTCTTTTAATTAACCTCCGCTTTGCACATGGGACAGGAACATTGGATGAAAACCAGACACAGACATAGGCTTACATAAAAGTCAGAGAATAGTGACATCTGTCTATTGTCCGCTTTCAGCTACCGCAGATGTTACCCCACAAAGCTGCTGCCATGAGACAGGTTTATGTTGACTGGGGGGCCACACGCACACAGACACACATTCACCCACCCATGCACTCACTCATTCACACATGGACACGCAGTGGCCTGAGTTTGAACATGTGACATTTACGAAGCGACAGCCAAAGAAAACCATTTTATCCTCCAGGTTTCAATAAACAAATCCATCCTCACCCCTTCATCCTTCCTGACTACCTATCCTCCTCTTCCTCTGCCCTTTCAATCATTACATAATAAAAACAGCGGGGTGGATTGTTCCCTAAAAAGGACCATACCAGTGCTTTTACATGTTTTAGCCCATTAACTACAAATCAAATATACCTTCCATTACTGCTAACCATTTTCAAAGCATGCTGTAGTGATTTAGATTTTTAAAGTTGTAAAAGCAGATGGATTTGAAAAGCCTGTGTCCTATTACCACACAACAATAAAGTAACTTTGACAAAATCAAAAGCAGACATGATGTTCACTGTTCACAGTGATGTTCAAATCTGAGCAAGCTGATTCATAATTAAACACTGAAATTAATATAAACTCATGGCTGCCTGGTGGTCACCCAAGTATTCAGGCCAACAAGAAAGCAACACTACAATTGTGGTTTATTTCTTAGCATGTAATGTTTGAGTCAAATGTAAAATGTCTGAATTAATGGAAATCTACATAAAGTGTCTTATTGTAGTAAGGTGATGAGCCACAACAAACAGAAAGAACAGCTTTAATCTTTCTTGGTCTTGATTGCACAAATCTTTGGAACTCTACAGGAGATATTAACATAACTCTTTCAAAAGATATTCCTTCTAGTGTTTTTATGTTGACGGTGGAGAGCACTGTCTACAATGTTGGTTCAAAATCTCTCCATGGCATGTAATTCAGATCATTTGCCCCAATCATGCCCTGAATGTCCTTTAATTTGGCACCTGTTGTATATACATATTATTGAGTTACAGAAACACCTGCCAATCAAATTGGTTCCTATAATGTTCGTATTGTTTTTTTTAGTTTTAACCAGAGCCACCTGCACTGGTTAACCAAATGGGATCAGCAGTACCAGTATTTTGGCTTATATAAACAAGGTTACATAAACAGTATTGTAAGTAAAAAAAACAAAAAAAAAAAACAAAAAAGACAATATTTGGTGGATCTGACTGATTCTGAATATCCAAGATTGGAAAAATTCCAAAATAAAAGTATAGGCTTAACATTCTTCTTTCCTGGGAGCACCTCTTAACATTGACAGATATTAGCAATACTGAATAAATAAATGTCAAATAAAATATCTGCAATGATCGACTGGAAAATGCGACAGGAAACGGCATGGGAGTGAATGAAAAGTAAATGTCCCAGAATTAGATTTACAGAAAAAAATCCTCTCCTCTGCTCACTTCCTTCCTGTGTCTTTCATCAAAAACTCTTTTCTGCAATGTTCCATCTTTCTCCTATCCACTCCCTTCAACCATCTCTTCACCAGGCTTGCACTATAACTAGAGTGACTCAGGAGGATTGCTTGGTCACACATATTTTACAACCAGATGCTGAAAGCTATAAATCAAACTGTGCGTGTGTGTTCGTCTGTGTTAAGGTATTTTATTCAAAAGCATAAAAACACATGTGCGTGCACACACAGACACGCTCTGTGGGTGTTTGTCAAATGTATTTATTCATATTCAACAGTTCCCAGGTGTGTGCCTGTATGTGTGTGTATTTGTGGGCTTAAAGTGGAATTTATGGGAACACCCAGAATGTGACATCATTGTTTGGCACCTATGGGACGGCAGGAGAGAGAGCAAGAGTAGGAATAGGTACGTTTGAAAGTCCAGGGGCAGCATGATGAAGAAGGGGTATAATGGACGGGTTCTAAAACATGTTTAAGAGTAGAGTGAGGTCTTGCAATCAAGTACTAGTTCTGCCCACAACAGCCAATCTGACCACAGCCATTAATGACATAAATCCAGATGGTCAATACAATCTTTAAACCAACTCCAGCTCAATGCAGACTTCGTTGGGTAAAAAAAAGAGTCCAACTGGTGATTATCAAACATACTCATACATCAGCACTTGATTGTGGCTGACTGACTGGGTTGTTTGTTTCTATTTGTCCCCAACATGTAAGAATACTGAAGCCATTTCTCTTTTTCCTTAAATTGAAACATGCTGCTCTGATTAAGCCAAAGTACAATATGATAGAGCAATTAATCACCTGCTGAGCTTCATCAGACATATCCTGATGCATATCTCTCGTTATCAATATAGTTACTAGATGGGAGTTCAACCAGTCTCCCCACCCTTTAAATATTATGCCTTTGCTGTGTGATGTAGAACCACTACTCACATCCCAAGAAGCTTAAAAAGGCCAATATTACATTTCATTAATTTTTTTGACATTAGCAGTGGCACTCTTTATTTCAGGATAGGCGGGGTGCCTCCAGTATAAAACACTGTGTTAACAATCCATTCACACATTTGCAATAAAAAACAATTGATACATGTAAAACGTTTCATATAAACCCTTTTAAACAGATGTGCCAAAGAAAATAAAAAATTCTCCGTAATACTATGACCTCCACATCAGAGCAGTGCGTTATACATGGGGCATGAAAACCCACATTTTAAGGGAAGGAAAGTACAAACACTGTCCCTACTTGCACCAGTCCTTGCACTGGCACAAATGTAGAGCCCTTAATTCAATCTAATCTAATCTTTAAAAATAAAATCCTTTTATTTCACTGCAATATTAGTTTTGCACTATTGCATCTTCAATGCAAACCTCTTTAACCCTCAAAACCCAGACCCTACCCATCTTCAATCCCAAACAACACCACCTAATCAAAAGAGATTTTTAAACCAGGAAAGTCTCTACACTGGCTATATGGAAGCAGAAACATTTTTTTTTTTAATTATTTCAGGGCTTGCTAGTACTTCCGATTCAAAACACTGAGCGCTGGCCACATTGTATTTTATTAGTTTACACTTTTTTAGCAGAATCCAACTACAACAAACATCTTGCATCTCCCAAACAAGGAAGGACCTCTTGCTTTTCCTGACAGCAGCATCATGTGATTTCTGGTTGCTGCCAGTGTTGTAGAGCTCAGTGTCGAGGGGAGCAGGAATTTAGTGCCTCTGCAGGCAAGGATGACTCAACCCTTGGATTAATGACTGACTTCTAAAGTACCACTAAAGTCCTCAGTGGGAGAGAGGAGTCACATCTCTCTCGCTCTCAAACACACACAAACACACACAGCATAATGTCTTATTTAGTTACAACTAAAACCCCACAGCGAACGATGACTCAGACGCAGATGATTGACTGTTAATACCCTCATTAGTCAGGTTTCCACTACAGAGCCAACAGGGCTGAAGGGCTTACGACTCATTAAGGGCATTCAACTATTGCCTCCAAAATAAAATGTGTGTGATTCCCTTAATACCATGCTAGTCTAATAGATGTTTTCTTAATGGAGCTGACTCACATATTTGAACCTGTGTTATAAGCCTGAAGTGCACATGGCCATGCTGGTGTAGTAAGGTTACTCTTGACGACTGACAAATCTAACACATTGATATGTGAGATTACGGGCACATCCTACCATATATTTATTGTTTAGCCAATAAATTGCCATAATAAAGTAAAATTGCATTCTGGTCAGACAAACTAAAACACAAAGATATTCAATTAACAATGATATAAAACAGAGAAAAGCAGCACATCCTCACATTTAAGAAGCTGTAACCAGCATGTGTTTGCCATTTTTGCTTGATAAATTACCATGAATCGATCATCAAAATGATTACATTCATGTTCTACCAACCGAGTAATGTTTATGTTTTGAGGAAAGATATGTCAAAAGCAGGCTACAGAAAACGGGAAATGAAAACCAGACTTTTATACCTGCCAAATGATCCAGAAGAACTGGCATTTTCAAAAAACTATGTACGGCCAAAAAGTAAACAAATATCCATAAAACAAATAAAGTGGACACAAAAAAGAACTGATATATGAGCATATAAATACAAGATAATAATTACTAACTTGTCTCTTTTTGGCTTCCAGTCTATATAGGCATTAGTAGCTTATATTGATGGAACTTGTTACATTTAGCCCAAGGTACAGTACATAGTGTACTGCATAATCATAATTGAATGCAGCAAACCTTTTTAGAAATATACTTATTTTGTTATTGTCATAATGTAATACTGACTTTTTGTTGTACTGCAATGGAATTATTTAATTTTTGGAAGGTACAGCATGTGGTATTTGTGTTGATTGGGTTTTAGCCCCTCTGTCTTGTGCCATCATTGCTAACAGATGCAAACAAACTCCTGGTCCAATATCTTAAAAGGTCACTGAAGTTAAGATATTCTTCCTAAAAAAATGCTTGGCTGCTTTTATAATGATTTGAACTTTAAAACAAACAAAATATCCCAAGCAATCACGTTTACCATGTAAGTAAAGGCATATGATGCAGAACTATTGGTTAAGTACATTTTTGATTTTATACTGACTGTAACTAATGACATAAACCGCAATGGTTTTGCTTGAATCTTTCTCATGATCTGAACAATTTTGATTTTGAATTTGGTCTAAACCTCTCTTCCAGGCCTGCGTACAAAACACTCTGACAGGTGGAGCTGTAATGTACGAGGGGAAGCTCTGCTGGAGTCCTTTCACACCGTTTAAGTGATTTCCAGGTCAAACAATCTCACATGTGCAGAATGTTTTGAGCGAACACACCTCAACTATGTGGAAACCGTAGAGAAAGATTGAGAAAAAATTACACAGAAGGTTAAACAAGGATGGATGAATGATTGAATGGATTACTGGTCATATGGAGGGAAGTACAGAGTAAGGGAGAGATGGCTGAAAGAATGATGTGAAGGTGGAAAAAACTTGTTTGAACAGTGGATTGATGGGCCCTGTAAAGAGTCAGGTGCTATGAATGCTGTGTTGTGTCCACACAAAATCATAAAGTGGCAAAAAGTAATTAAGTAATTAAGTAATCATAAAGTAGTTTTACTTAAAACTTAAGCCGAAAAATGTCTTTGAAGAATTAATTTTTTGCGCAAATCAAAGAGTGAGTCAAAGTGTTTCATGAACGAGGCAGTGTGTACATGTAAAAGACAAAAGACAAAGGAAGGCACCTGTAGTGTGTGTACGATGTGCCATGACTGAATGGTACTGATGGGCAAAACAGTCCGACCTTGTAAAAACAACCTACTGGCGGGTTTTAAAAATCCAGAACTCTGGAATTTATTCTGTTGTGTGACGTGTGTGTCTGTGTATAAATGATCAGAGCTGATTTAAACATTATAAGTCTTTCAATGCACGCCATAAATGTTTAGCTGTGGGCTCGTGTTTCCATAACACTTTGACAATGTGTGAGTGTTTTCTCTCCATCAATGTCCACCTCAAGGTTGTGTTATGTGTTTCTGTGTGTGTTCATATAAGCATTTCTGTGTGTGTGAAAAGACACAATGTGTGTATATATATCTGTATGAATGTGTGTGTGTGTGTGGCTGAAGACTTCCCTGTGCAGGAAAGCATGCAAGCAGCTGCTCTGGCCCCCCTCTTATTGGCCAGAATTTACAGTGGCTTTGGCTCCATGAAGTATTTACGAGCTCCCAAAACACCCGGTCTCACACATACATGCATTTTAGGACTCAGAAAAGAAAACCTACCTAGAGTACTCTTCCTGTAAAAAAAATCCCACAGAACCTTCAGCCTAAAACATACTGACTCTTATTAGAAACCAAAACATCTGCTCTCCTAAGCCTAACCAGAAACTATAGTTGTACAGAACATATTATATTATTACATATTATATATCATCAGTCAAAACCCAAACACTGATCTCCATGGACCGTGGGATAAAAATGTTCAACTGGAAACATACTGCACAGGTTTAGCAACTTACGGAATTAATGTGAATAAGATATAAGTGATCAAATTTGAGATAACAAATATATACAGATATAATTTCGACCAGAATTGATGTATGGCATGGACATTAAACAGTGTTACTCACTTAACAACTTAACACTTCACAATAACAATATATAACAAATACAAACATAATCACATACACTTATTATCAATACACTGATTGTGTATTAAAGTTACAAATTTGTAAATTTGTAAATTGACCCTTTAACTCATTGTTAAAGGGTCAATTCACCTAATTACAAAACATATTTTCTTTCCAGCAATATTTACCTATGAAATGAACAAACAAAACTCCATTCACATCCAATGTACTGAGGTGAACAGCGATATCTTAGAGATGGATATATCAAACCCAGGAAAAAATTAAACCAAACCTTCATGGATATCTACCAATAGAGTTAAGTGATAAAATATGTTTTTTGTAATTTCTTTCTTTTTTTTTTTTTTTTTAATGAAAAATTTTAAATTACTTACTTCCTCATGATAGACTTCCTAATTGATAGCCCGTCCTCCAGATCTGCTTCATTGGCCATGAACAGCAGCCTCTTCCCTGATTGATCCACTCCCACAAAGTCTCTCTGCTCAGCTGGGGGGAAAAAAAACAACATTTAATGTAACCAAATAATAGAAGCTAACAGTAAGTGACACATTTAGTATTTTTCTACAACACTTTTTGTTTCTTTGCTTAAATTTATGATGAAGTCGGTTTCATTTTTTTAATATTTGGGGAGTTAGCAATTACATAACACAATAACAAGCATGAGCTTCACTGAAATGCATTAATCTTATATGAATATATGAAAACCAATCATACATCATATCACGTGTCAAAATACCTACAGTTATCTATGCAAACAGTCTTATCTCCTGTGATTTATTTTTTCTGGTACCTGTCTTTTTCTTGCCCTTCTGGCCAGGCACCGTCTCTGTGAATTCATGGGCTTTGCTCATTAGCATGGCCAGTGTTGCATTGTGGGCTCTGAACAGATCAACCACTTCGTGAAGCGCCACGTCTGTTATCAGGTCACAACTCACCACCAGGATATCCGTCTGAACAGGGAGGTTGGAAAACGAAAAGAGAGAGTAAGGTAAGACTGATATCCAAACCAACCTATTTATTTCACTGCGTAATAGCAAAATTACGCAGTGTTGGACTATGATTACTTCACAGAGTAAAGACATTTCAGAGGTTCCTGGCTTGTACTCGGACAAAAATATTCCCACCTGTTATGATTTTAAAGACATATCCAATGTCACCTCTGCACACACACGAACGTATACACAAAAGCCCACAAAACACAGAAATGCATGACATATAGTTTGAAGGGCAAGTTATGTTTATAAAGTGATGTTTGCTCACTCACAACAATCATCTCAGTATGCATGTAGACGATACATAAATATATGTGGTGACAATTCTCCATATAATCCCCTCAGGACATGACAGTTTGGAATGTGTTATTTTCAATATTCACAACAGAAATTGGCTCACTGAGCAGGATTTTGAGACAGAAATATAGAGAGAGGAGAATGAAGGAATAACTGATCTTGGTCAACAGTGAGCTCTTCCAAGTTTAGTATTGCTTGTATATAAGCCAAACCCACACACACACTTGCGGGGCCTGAGTTAAAGTGACTTAAACTCTGATGACATTAAATAATAAATCCTGCTTTATTTCATTGTTTTTGGTTCATAATGTGTCTGTTTCGTCCCAGCTGGTCCAATGCTGTTTATTGAAAGTGTGCTTTATTATTAAAGGTTTGAATATGAGTTGCCTTATAATTCCTCGGATGCAAAAATCTCACTATATATATATATATACACACACACAGTAACATCACATCAATGAATGCAAACAAAAAAATTAAAAGTTATAATTAGCCAGATGTAAGATTGACCAATCAATGTTCAACATAGGTATATATGAATGTAACATTTGTAACTGGCTTATAGGATATTATAAGACCAAAAGTAGCAGGCCTTTCTGCTGCAACAAACCATTGTTACAATGTAATTGTAACTGTATTAACAGCATTAGCAGCTGTCCTATGTAGACATTAAACAAGAAAACGGTTGACTTTGGAAATGTTGCACTAACGGAACTATTGTTTGTCCAATGTGATTATACATATTAATGTACATGTGTTGTAGAACTGAGCATTATGACCTAAAATCAATTATTTGTAACAGTACATTATATCACTGTGTATAATGTTTTACCTTATAATTTCAATAAAATATGGCACAATTAATACACATCATGGTCCATAACTCCTCTGGTGAACCCTTTATACCAGTTACACTCCCCAGTACCCACTATGATTGGTGCAGATGTCATATATTAACAGATACAGCTATTAATGTTTACAAGTTTTAAATTAATGTAAAGAGAAACACCAATATGTTATCAGAGTCTGTAAACGTTACGACAACTTGTGGGAGGAAACAGCACACCTGTGTTTACTAAATGTATCTGAAAATGTCTTTTCTTTTTTTGCACTAGAGATGTCATATTTCACACGTTTCAGCATTTCAGCGTGTATGACCAATCATATCTCTGAAAAAATAAGTGGGTAAATAAATCAATTGCAAATATCCAAATATGTTTGTATATCGAGGCCAGGTACATTTTTCTATCATTCTCCGGGCAGAAACTGACACGATTTCACATAAATAACTTCTTACCTCCCTATTTTACCCAAAACAAGCCAGCTGGGCTGGCTGGCTTTGAGCACCTTCCTATGAACTGATCCAAAAACAGCACTGCTTTAACATTACAGCGACCAAAAAAAAAAAAAAAAAGGATCGTTGTCCTAGATTTCTCTCACTCTTGTCCCAGAGAAACCCTCCATCATTTGTTGAAAAACAGAGAAAGAATATTCTTTTGGCATTTCACCCTACAAAAATTATTCAAATCATAATCTAAAACTCAAACTTTTTTCAGTATTCCAGCTATGTAATAATATGTAAATGAACACACAGTTTGTGAATTCCATATACATTATCACTTAGTCTAGCACCACTGACAGGAAGCAAAACCTAAATTTTAACTGGTCTTCACTGATGTTACATGTCTGCATGTGTGTATGTGATTTTACATGTGAGTGTGCCCACATTGGTGTGTCTGTGTGCGGTATTCATCTGTCTGTCCAGTGATGAAGGCTGTCAGCATGAGAACTAATCCCACCATTAGCACCAGCCGCCTTAATGACAGAGACATCTTTACTCTGTCTTTGACGGAGGAAAGAAGGAAAAGAAAAAGTGAGAGAGGAGGGGGGCAGCATTAAGTAAGGAAGAAAAACACAAGAGCGAAGAATCAACAACCACTGTCAAAAATGAAGAAAGAAAAAGACGGGCACATTTGAAGTATAAAAAAAATAAAGTTGTATGGAGAGATGCAAGAAAGACTGCAGAGATAAGGGACGATGGGAGGCCCTGCCAGAAACAACTTCTGCCTGTCGTCAATACAATACTAGCAAAACTTAATTTACTAAAACACATCAATATATAGGCGTGGTATGTAGTGTATGTAAAAGGATGCATCTTAAGACATTTCAGAAAACAGTAAATGAAGAAACCGAAGAACTCCACTGCAGCACTACACATCTTTTTTTCCTGTCTTTTTACATTTTTAATTGCTGACAATGAAACTGGAGCAGAAACAGCAGTTTACCACTACAACACTTCAATCTGCTTTTGTAATATTCAGCAAAATATAATATCTGAGGTTTGATTTGTGTAAATTACCAGCTGGAGGATTAAGGGTTGGGAAAACTAGAATGGATTGAAGAACTCACTTGATTTTGTGAGTAATGAGCACTGTGGTTGAATGTTGTAGACTGAGTTGAGTTCTCTGTGTGTGTGTGTGTGTGTGAGTGGAGAAGGCTGGTATCCGTGGGGTCAAGGGTCATGTAGTTGACCTAGAGGTAAATCCCAGCATAACCTGGTCTGGACCTGGCGACAGGAAGCTGCCATGGCAAAGCTGGAGGTGTCTGCAGGAGATCTACTGACACTGAGACTCGGAGACCTTTCAACTCTCTTGTCCCTCTATCACACTCAGGCAAGTTTACACACATGTTCAGAAACAGAGCACACAAGTAAGCATGCACACACACACACACACAAACACGAATGGGCAAAAATATGCGCCTGCACAATCCCCACACACAAGCACACACTCAGGCGACAGCAGAGTGGAGTCAGCTGGAGAGACAGAGACACTTTGGCCTTTCAACAGCCAGGATCTCAGGACAGGTCAGGACCACACACACTGATGCACACAAAAACTCACACACACACACACACACAGTTGTCCCAGTGGTAGTTGACATCAATCCAAAACTATTGGTTACACAATCTTGACCCACTCTAACAATACTTGGAAACTTTATTTTTGTTTTTCAGCTTGCATGATGAAAGCCTTTGTATAATCAAATAATGTCTACATGGTTGTTTTGTCTCCACTTTGTTGCTTAAGATTTTTAAGTGTGCAAGAACTGTCGGTCATCTAAATATTTCTCCTCACTCAATCAAATTAAAGCTCTATTACGAAATATTTTGTTGTCACCAAGAAATAAAATTACTAGTACTATTAATCCCACTGTGAATCAACACCCAAATCGGCTTGATGCAGCTTTTTCTGTTGTTTTCTTCAAAACGGTTGGCTGGTCAATATAGGTGAGTAACGTCGACTCTTAACATATCCCCTTACATGAAACCGTAGCAAACTGTTCCCTATTTATAATCTCACTTTGTAAAATACCTACCCAGTGCAAAACTGTGAAGAATTTGAACGTTTTAGAAAAACTCTAAATTCTGTGTTTATGAGAGTGAATGTGTCTTTCCAGGGGATACTCATGGATGTATCATTAGGACTAAATACCATGTTCCAAGATGGCTCCCATTAATTCCAACAAGTCCATACAATCTTCTCATGTTTCTTTATTTTTCATGTTCTAAACGAATGCATTTCCACTACCATTTGATCCATTGTAATTATGATTTCATCCTTTTAATAGTCCCTCCACTCCATATGTAGGATAGCTTTTAGCCCTACCTCAAACTTGATCTAGTTCAGACTGAATGAATGCAGAAGCTTTGACTAATTTGTTCACCAGTCAGAAAAAGACTACCATCAAACTTTTTTCTTAACATAACATTCTTTAGAGTAAGAAATGTATGCAGGAAGGAGAAAGAAAGGTGGATGTGGTGGGAGGGGGAGAGTAAGATGGTTAAAAAAAACAAAGAAATTAAAAGAAACCCAGACTCATCTAAGTTTGTTTGCTCTGTCCCTCTCAAATGAAAAGCCCCAACTCCATCTCTCACTCTTCTCCTTTTGTCTTGAGTCTTACAAGCTGACTAACATATGTAGACCAAAGGTGAACGTATTAATCAGCAACTCCAATGTATATATAGTTATTTTAGCCTGCATACACTCATTTTGCCAGGTGATTAAGCCTGAATGATAATAAAAATGCCAAAGAGGCTTTGAGCATACAAAGCAAAAAGTGCATGTTAAGTACTCCTTTCACTAGTTTGGCTTATTGTGAAAGACCTAAGTAATGATCAGGCATATCCCTCCACTTTTGTGTAACTTCACTGTTTGAAGAGTGAACAAAATAAAATATGCTGCTTGTAATCTCTCTTTTCAATAATCAAGAGGAATGACCTACTCTGCTCACCCAGAGTGTACACCGATTCCTGTAAGTATTTTGTTTGATAGGTTACACTAAATCCCCTCATGGGAGGGTGTTTGTGTAAAGAGATGAGTGAGTGTGTGTGTCTATACTGTACTCATGCATCAGTTTGACAGTTTGAGTGATTTCTGTGCTGGGATTTGGCAGGCCATGGTTACAGTTCTTCACTCATCACCCTCCAGTGGGTGAGTGTGTGTAACTCAATGCCTCTAATCTAGCTGGCTGCTCAAAGGATTAGGAACTTGACTATTCTCAGTGGGTGCATGCTGGAGCTAGTCCTGTTTAAGAGAGAGTGTGTGTGTGTGTGTGTGTGTGTGTGTGTGTGTGTGTGTGGGTGTGGGTGTGTGTGTGTGGTTATACTATGCATCTATTAAAAAAACTATTGAGGAAAGAAAATAAGAAGAATTTGTACAGACCAATTCAAATGCCAGAGGAAAAAACATTAAATTCACTTGTCACAATAAATTTGGCATTTTAAGTCTCTGATAAATCTGTTTTCAAAAGCAAAGCCGACTTTCTTCTTTCATTCTGCTGTGAAGAATGTAATGAGCTGCAGTGGCAGGACACTTATGTCTTCAAATGTACGTTTGATGTGGTACGCTCTAAATAGAGAAGATATCTGGAAGCACATGTCAGAGAGTTTCTAACTGAGACTTTTGGAGTGGACAACCATGGGAATTTTAGGATTTATTTTTTATTCTTGGGATCACAATATAATTCAAAATTGATCTTTGAGCTAAAGGAAATTCTTGATTCAATAAAGATGTTATCAGTTTTTAGCTGCATAAGTTAGTTTTGTATGACAAAATGTTTGTCAGAGGATGAATGGTAATGTTACTGCAGAAAACTGCCAGTACTGTGTTTAAGATAACTGCAGTTACCGTAATTTATTCACATTTTAGAAAAACACCACATGTTCCCCCACACGCTTTTCTCTGCTTTCTTTGTCAATGTTTCAGTCAGACATTGACCGTGAACATTATTTAGCTAACCTGTCAATTACGTTTCACACTGTAGTTTAGTAAATCCTTATGGTTTTAGTACACATTGCACTGTAGGAGTCTGAAAATACCCCTAAAAGCCCCCTAAGAGTCATGTCAAGCTTATTCCCCAGGAGATTATTAAATTTAAAAAAAAAAAAAACATCCAAAAGCTTGAATTCACTGAAGATTGGGAAGGTTGAATAATTTTTTCTTTCTCCTTAGCATCACAGTTGTGTGTTTTCGGAAATGATAAATAATTCAAACGCGTAGAAGATAAGTATTGTGATTCTTAAGTATATCAGTATTTCCCCACACCCCTACAAATTGTAGAGAAACCACACAGGAAGCATTAATTATACTATAAAGTACAGATCTCTATAAACCCAACAACACTAAGGCAACACTATGCGATCATTAATAGTCAAATAATGAACAAGAGCAATTGCTTTAGAAATGCATCAACGGTTCTAAACCACAAAAAGCTTATACAAACATGTCTTTATGGTCACAGGAGGTCAGACAGACCCATGGCATATACAGAGGGACAACACATACCCCAACATACCAAACACAAATGTTGCACAGATGTGCATGACTACAAGATGAGAATAAATGGTGCACTGGGTAAACTGGCAGTACAGGGAGTTTGAGGTTTAACCATGACCTCATCTGTTTAGAGAGAATCGGAGGAAGGGAAGGATGGAGGGATCAGCAGGCAGGATACAGAGGGGGTCTGGAAATTGGGGTTGGGGGTCATGGATGCCATGTCAGCATGTGTAAATGTGTGTGCCTGTGCATGTTTGTGTGTAAAGGTGAAATGAGGCACTTCAGCAGCCTTGGCCATCAGAGGGAGGGAAAGGCACGGATCAGTGGTCACCCAGAAGTACACACAACGCCCACCTAAACCTCCCCCTCAATCTTTCAGTTTCAGTCTTTTTTTTTACCCTACCTCCAACCTCTCTACCATTTTTTTCTAGGGGGTTAACATTACACTAGAAAAATGTATAACGTATTGTTGGTCTCTCCCCCTTCCACCACAGAACTAAGTAATACTGTTGCAGCTTTCATTAAAAATAACTTAACCACGTTATCTTGCTCACATTAAAAGGGATAGTTTGGATTTTTTTCAAGTGAGGTTGTAGGAGGTACTTATCCATAGTCAGTGTATTACCTACAGTAGATGGCGGTCAGCACTGCCCCCAGTTTGGAGAAGCCAGCAACTGTACCGATACGGACACTCAGAAAAGTACTGCTGTGGACGGGGTCAGCAGCAAAACGTATTTTAGCCACGTAAGAAAAATCAATATCAGTTTAAGTGTACGCCATATTTATAATAACTGCTTTACCTTGCCATCAGACAGCCTTTTCCGACAAGAAACTGAAGCCGTTATATCACTGCCTCGTTACACATCATAATACATTATTTCGGATCCAAACTAATGTGTTAAAACATCAAAGTCACACAATAACACAAACAAACTAACTGATTGAGGCAACTGTACACTAGCAACTCCTGTGTTCTGCAAGGTAAAATCACCATTTTGTTAAAAGGAGTCAGGTGGCTTTGAAGAGAGTATATATGGATATAACGGCTTCAGTATCCCGTCCGTCTGGGGCTGTGTGACGGCAAGATACACCGGAAATAGAATTTGACTGGCATGACTTTGCATGAACCCCAAAGCAGTTAATGATCAAGGCCCCTGAATCTACATACACAAAAATACACACACCTTGATCCTCGGCTGGATGTATCTGAGAGCATCTGCGGTGCCCATGTCTCCATCTTCCTGGATACAAACCACATCCAGTTTCATCTTCACATCCAACTTCATTTTAGGGTCAGTGCTCATCATCTTTTGGACCTCTTTGGTGGTGATCACTATCACCTCTGAAGACACATTTCACAGAAAATATGTATTAGACATCATATGCAATAGATAGGTGCACAAATGTCCAGATATAGCTGTGGTGCTCCATGGTGTTTTTTATGTTAAATTAATGTGACCCTTTTCTTGCTAATAAACTATGTATGCAATCCAAATGAATGTGCACATCCTCAGAAACCAATAAAACACACCATGTAGCCTACTAAAACCTTGTGTACATTATATTTTGCTTCTAATACATGAGAATATTTTAATGATGGTTATGACATTTTTCTTGACAATCCCTAAACCTGTATTTTCACGGGAAAAAAGAATTGTGAAAATAATGGTCTTTCTCTCTGATCCTTCAATGAATGAGAGAGGCCATTACGTCAACCTAAATTTGTATTCTTGCTCAAACAGAGCTAACAACATTTTCCAAAAATGCCAAAAGAAAGTCCACATAAGATGTCTATTTGACGATGACAAATTGAAAAACGTAAATCAGGCTAAGACCACTGCTCCGCTTTTTCCGCTTTTTATAAAGTTGGTTATAACATTAGTAGACCACTTTATGAAAATAGAACATTGCGGAGTCCGTCTGCTTTAATTGGCCTTGTCTGCATAAAATGTTTTCTACCGGGCATTTGTTCACTCTAGCTGTGTCAGCCTAATAAAACCAAATTGCAGGGCTTTGGCTAGCTGGCTGAACACAGTAAACTGCTGGCCACACAGGATGATTATGTATAGAAAGCTAGTTTTATTTAGGCTAGTGAGGACCTACAGGTTTTTATAACAAACAGCCCTGTTTACTGGCAAGGACAGCATACTACAACAAATCCCTTTATAAGCCCAGAGTTTCTGGACCTACTGCAAGCTGCAGTACAAGAGGCAAAAATTGGGACTGTAAATCTAGAGAGGAAATAAACACCTGACAATGGCTGATGCTATGATGACAAGCTGGTGAAAGTATGACTAGAAAAAACTTGTAAACTCAACACGTTTTATGCAGTGAAATGAGCAACCCCATGTTGCTCTTTTCTGGGTACCAAACAGAAAAAAATACCACTGACCATGATTGGAAAGATAATTACAATTTGGTCCTGTTATTAAAATGTAACAGCTTCAAAGAAAATGTACCACATGTACCACAAGTAACTGCATCCTTTTATTTCAGTATGTTTTAACACCACTGATAAACTCATTTTAAGTCTCTCTTTCAGTATAATATCGAAAGTTGGCCAACAACTGCTTGTGTTTCAAACTTGCGCAGGCAAGTAAAGGATATGTGATCTACCTGCAACATTAAATTATGTTTTTTAGATTAATTATTGTCCGTAGAACTACAGTTCTAGGTTGTTATTGTGTTTATATAAATGTAATTTATGGTGCTGTTAGATTACTGCTAGTCCGCACCGTTAATACAGGTGCACGCCTCCCTTTGTGTGCAAGCAAGAGAGCAGCTCACCTGTGTTCCATTGCACCATACACATGGATTTGGTGTCGCAGCTGTTATGATCACAAGGGGGTCTATAGTTATTTTGGTTTTTAAACCAGCCGTTTTACCTATACAGTACTTATGTTTAAAAATGAAAGACAGTTTGAGTCTTTGTGATTGAGTAGGACATGTTCTTTTTCTCTTAAAAGGTCCTCTTTCCAAATTAATGCTAAAATGAAGTTTGCACACATTCTGTTCCAGGTTTTTCCAAGTGGGCAACATAAATGTACACCAGAATTTCTGGCTGTAGTTTTTCTTCTTTACACTTTATGTGGAAACCAACCAAGAACACCAGTGCCTTCCTGTAACACTTTCCAACCCTGTCACTGACACACAGTAAGGATGGAGGGCTAACAGCTCACATGTGGCCACTACCATCAGATCCAATTAATGTGAAGCTCTAACGGGGAAATGTTTCACACCTGGCTGACAAAACATTGCATTTCTAAAATAACCCTTTCAGCTATCTTTTATCTTTGTTATCACGTGTAGGATAAAATAAAGATTCCAAACACATTTCATAATGACGACAGACAATAAGACTTAGAGAAAAAAAAAACATTCAGTAGTAGTGGTGGCAGTAATTGAGATATTAGATGAAAAATCTAAAATCACCTTCAAAGCCCACCCTCTCCAGCAGGTTCAGCGGGTACCACATGAGAGGCTTGTTGCCAACAGGCAGCATTGCTTTGGGGGTGTTATATGTCAGATCAGTCATACGAGAGCCCCCACCAGCTGCCATCAACACCGCCTGGAGCTCCATGATGTCTGCTGGGGACGGCTAAGAGAGAGGGACAACCAGAGAGATTAACAAAGATTATATACTTATAAAAGAAAATATTACCACAACTCATACTATATGTTTTTGTGTATAGATGCTTGTATGTGGATAGGTGTTGTATAGAGACATGAGGTTGCATAATATGTATATAGTTTGTGAATATGTATGTGTGTATACTTTTGTTTAGTGGATGCTCTAAGTGGCCTTAATAGACTTTCGATGAGGCAGCTCTGAGGTTAATTTATCAAAGGTACCACATGATACACCTATTAGTAACGAACTGAATAACATGTTGGTGACTCATCACTAAAACTATTGCACACCAAAAAAAAGCATTGCCGAAACATCTGAGCATTTTACTCCCTGATGCTGAAACTGATATTGTCTTTTGTTAGGTGCAATGTTTTTTCCTCTGTTTTAGGGTTTATAATACATCCCAAATTACTGGTTCCTACTCGTACTTAAATGTAGGTATAGTGGAATACAACAAGACTATAAGGAACAAGGAAAGAACATTTTTTAAAGTATTTCTGTAACAACTGGGTATAAACCAGGTAGAGTGCCAAAAAACAAAACTGAAGTTTGGCAAAACAAAAAGGGGAGAACAGTCAAGATTTAGCCAATCTTATTCTCACGGGGTAATTAAAACATTTAAAATAATAATTACTAAGTTCCTTATTAAACATTAAAGATGTTAAAACTAAATAATACTGTAGATCGCAGACTGTATTATAAAGTGTTACCTAAAATGACATACTTTAAGACAGTGTACCAATATGTGTATTTAGTATTTTAACAGTCTTCCCTCTGACTGTAAAGGAACAAACACTGCACTCAATAAAAAGGGAAAAAGACAGTTGAGGTGCATGAAACACACAACATGCAAACAACCACACAGCCTGTGGTCATGACAACACAGCAGGGTTAGAGTCAACCTCGGAACCAGTCGGCTGTTTGCAGATTATCTGTTTACAGAGATTATTTTATATGTTTACAGAGGTTAGAGTCTGGAGTCCATAGACTGTGTAGCACTGTAACCAACAACGTGACACTGATGTACTGTACTGCAGGTTGTACTGTCTGGAAATGTACAGCTTTGAACGGGGGAGACTCAAGAGATTCAAGGGTGCAAGCGCGGTCATTTTTCGCACATACGGCACACAAAATCATAAAACAATCTGATGGTTTTTTTCCCCCCCCCCACATTTTGTCACAATTAAGACGGCTCAGCACTGACACTTCACCTGATGCAACTAACGTCAAGCGGTGAAGGCACGCCGCCAGCTGAACCCACGACATGGCAACGAGACACAGGGAGACACGACTGTCACACTGACTCGCCTAATGGTGGGAGAAAAAAAAAGTGAGCCTAAACTGTACCTGTCAGGGATCTCTGTCACTGGGAATGACAGCGGCGGCGGCGACGGACGCGTGTGAGTCGGTTGCCGTCAGTGTTGTTAGCGCTCGGCTAACCGGTTAGCACGGAGCAGCGGACGGTGCGGCGGCTCCGGAGGCGGCTGCGTGCGGCCGGACACGTCCTGCGGCCGGACACGTCCTGCGGGCGGACACGTCCTGCGGCCGGACACGTCCTGCGGGCGGACAGCGAACACCCGCTCGGGGAAGTTCAGTGAGCCTGTTTAACTCTTTGACGGGGGCTGTGCGTAGAAGAAGCTAACGGCTAGCGTCGTATGATGACACCGTGTGTGCCTTCAGCGAAATCCGTCCGTGTGGGGAAACTACTTCCGCCGCACAGTGGTTCCTACGGGGCAGCAGAGGACAGAAGAGGGACGGGACGTGGGGCAGGTTTGTGTTCACATGACGATGGCTTTTTACAATACACATGGGCTGCAACTTTATTGTCCACGGTAGTGAAAGTCAGCCTTTGTCTACAACACACACAGAAACAGAACATTAGAGACAACAACAGCAGGTACAACAACTAACAAGTGTTGCTTATATTCTCTAGTGTGAGTTTGTCAGAGCGAGATCAGACATTATCTATCAGTGCCAGGAAAAAAGCAATCATTAAAATAGAATAAAACTAAATAACAACTAAACTACAGTCTTTTTTGTTTAAATTTCCAAATGCATTGAGTATGAAAGTTTTTTTGTAAATATTCTTACTTGCCAAAGACATCCCAGAGTTTTAATAGTAACTGATGCTATAGTTTACCTTTAAAGTATATATATATATATATATATATAGTTGACATTCAAAAATAAAAGGAATCTCTCATGAATTTAACTTTAATGACCATGATGATTAGGGGGATGATGATTAGGGGCAACAGGTTCAAGTTTTCATTTATGCCATGTGCAATAAGTGCATTTAATTCTACGTTATAAATGGCCCCTTGTTTCCATGCACAGCTTAGCACTTTATCTCTCTTATCTTTATTATTATTCATGTTGCAGCTTCCGTTTCTTTTATCATACTCCCTATGTTTTAATCTAAATTGCGTACATGGTATAGCACGTTTAATATCTTAATTTGTTATAGTGTGTTTTTATTGTGTTTATGTTTCATGTTTTTTGTGTTTTTATGCTGCCTTGCAGCAAAAACAGTGTCCTCTTGATTATCATTATATTCATTAAGTTCGTGTTCCAAGCAGTAGACGTGAACAAATGAAAAAAAAAGCCCTACTAAAAATATTTTTAAAAAGCAAATGCTAATGCTAAAAGTGCTTAAAACTTACCACATAAGCTCACAGAAAATACAATCTAGCATCAGAGAAAATCTGGAGTACATCCATAACCAGTCATCACCAACCAACCCAATCATTAATGGATAAAATATCATCACCATCACCATGGACCAATTGTTATATCGTAAGACTCATCATCAGCTCATACATCATGAGCATTTTACAGTTTGATGGCATGAGATATAAAGTCATTTCTCACCCAACCAAGCAACCATAGTAATAATAAGAAAGAAACAAATAAAGAGCTTAGAATACACATGCATTTTTTCCCCTTTTGACCATAGTAGAAGTAATTCCTAGGGTTCACACACGCACAAAGTGGTGTGAGCCGATTAACAGCCAGAAGCCACCCAGCTACTCCTCCAGACTTCAAGCTTGAAAACTCCCAATTCACAGAGCTGAAACGTAACAGCAAATTGAGCTTGGGGAATGTGGCTTTGGTTTTGTTTGCTCTGGCCAGGAGATGAGCTTGACTGCTCGTCGCTGCTTGCTCAAAACCAGAAGAGCGAGAGAAAGGACGAAAGAAGGAGAGAGAGAAAAGAGAGAAAGAGACAAACAAGCTTGTCTGTCTGTTATTGCCTGAATGCCAGAATAATTAAATAAAATGATAAAATGAAAGGAAGAAGCCTGGCAAGTTGAAATGTGTGAGGAGGAAGAGCAAGGAAGTGAGAATAGGTTCGAGTGACAGGTTCCTGGAAAACGGTTCCTTAAGTAATGAGGAGTCATGAAAATTAAGAGCTGAGGAGGAGAGAAAGAGCTGAGAGGACTGATCAAGAGTAGAGAAAGAGAAGGAAGGGCAAAGAAACAGACATGGGGACAGATATACTTACATACAAACTAACCAAGAGAGAGTGGGGTTTTCCTTTAAGATGTCACAAACAGTGGATGCTGATGCTGTTACCCCATAAGAGTTCAGTCATACATTGAATAGACACATGCTCAGCTTGAGTCCTGGTTGGAGTTAAGCATTCAGACAACTTATAGCTCAATATGTCTGTATGGGAGTGTAGTAAAGTCAGTGCCATTTGTATGGAGTTAGTGATACAGTTAGTGATCGTTCTGTTTTCTTCTTCGGACTGCTGTATATACAACAACATACACCGGAGGAAGAGCAAACGTCTAACAACAAAACATTCTACAATGGTTACATTGAACCAGCCAAAACAATGTGGGTACAATTTCTATTTCTTAAAAATGATTCATCGGGAATCCTAGCTTTAGTTAGGGTCTTATGTTATTGGTTAAAGTACATTTATGTTTAAAGTGTAATAACCTTAATTATTAGAGATGCTCTGACTGGTATTATTCAGTGCTTTGCAGACAAAACAGAGATGCTGGTTAGAACCGACTGGTAGTGGAATCAATTTGTGGATACTCCAAGCATTAAAGGTTGCATGATTAAGCACTTCTATCAAAAGTGCTTGTCTTCCATTTAAATAGGTACTGCACCAATTTCGTTTTACATTTCAACAAGTGTTGGGGGACTTTTGTAAGACATTAAAAAATAATAGTCAAAATTCAAAGCTGCAGAGGGGCAAGATATCCTGGGTCAAGCTCATAAAACACTGTATCCTACATAACCCATAATGCGACCAACAACAGTGTTATTAGACCCTCCCTATTTCCACATTCTGTGACATTGGAATTTATATCTTTTCAAAATAATTGTTATTCATATGTGATTTGTAGTGTTACAACCAAACCGTGAAGCCGTTTGTCACAAACTATAGCTATAAACTTGATTTAGGAAGGCTTAAACATACTAACTTACTGTAAAACCTAAATCAAACCACCTATTGTAAAAATGAGAAGCTGTTTACCAAATCAGGAGACACTGAAATAAAGTAAAGTAAGTAATCTCCAATAACAACTACTGCAATGAGAAACATGTATAATGTAAATGTGTACACTCATAACCAATGAAAAGAAAATCAGATGAAATAATTTATAATATATAATATAAATCTGACAAATATTGATATTTATAAATTAAGTCATGGTACATTTTCTATGTAACAGATTATACTTTCCAATATACTCAAGCTACAAAAGGTCCTTTATGTTCTCCTGTTTCTCCTCTTTACCCGCCCAGTTTACAAGGTGTTGTCAGTGTGCAGGTGGCATCCCTCTCTCTTCATAAAAAGGGGGATCTGGCAAAAAAAAAGCGAAGCTGCAATAAAAGTCAAGCCAAAGCACTGACACTCACAGAGATTACTGCTTGGCTGGTTTACCACAGAGCGCTGATGTGTTCAAGAAATTCCACATAACTAAACTGCTGCAGTTTACTGGTGTTACTGAAAGCTCACAGGACAAGACGCAAACATGTCTGTGAAAGATACAAAAGGTGGATGACAGTGTCTTTTTTCTCTTCACAAGAAAGAAGAGGCCATGGCAGCACATAGGCTGCTATAGGCATATGTTTTTTTTCCTTGGAAAGACACATCATCTTGTTCTTCATATGGCATGTTCATTATAAGAAGAGAAGTGTGTGTGAAAGACAGGGGCAGATTGTTATCATGATTTTCTTTCTCCCTTTTCTGTGGGAAATTAGAAAAGAGGGGAAAAACTGAGAATGAGGGTGGGAGCCTTCACAGGCAATTGAAACTCCACTGATCCCTTGTATTTTGCATATCGTCAAAGCCCGGCTAATTTGTCAAATAAAGACATCCGTCTAAGCAATGAGTGGGGGGCAAATGAAAAAGACACAAACACGGAATGCCACAGCTCTGAGATAGAAACAGATGGAGGTAGGCATGAGAACAGACGTAGAAACAAGTGTGCAGGTCTAGTCACAGAGTGACTTGAAATGGAGCCCTAAGATTTCCTCTGATTTCCTCCTCCCTCCTTGGCCCTGTTGCTGCGTCTTGTAAATCATTCTCAATTCACTGAAACAAGCCAGTTGGATTAGCTTGGTTTAGATCATAAACATTTGCTGCACAGACCACCCAGGGAGACAGCAGAGCCAAGGCGAGAGAGTCTGTGTGTGTGAGCGTGCAGGCATGGGCATGTATGCGTGTGTGAAGCCTCCCTTAGAGTCAAGCAATGGGCACTGCAGCACATACACACTCAAATGTGGTCCCACATATACGCATGCACACGCACACACACACACACACACACACAGACATACTTTTAATGTGGTTTATGTTTGCACCACTTCCAGGGCCAGTGCACTGTGGGGCCCTCACCGCTGCCGTGGAAACCAAAACAGGCCCGTTCACCCAATGTCAGAGATTAACACACACATATACACACAAGCCACAGATAAAGATGTCTCACTGCACTGCTGCTGAACAATGCTGTAGATATTCTTTTACTGTAAAAAGTCATTCCTTTTCAGACGTTCATACATTTTTTCCTTCTCTGATTACCATAAATAATCAGTTTATTGGCTGTTATACATCTATGTTTTTTATTACAGTGAAAGTATTTTCGTTCATTGTTTACTAAGAAAGGCACAAGCCTTTTGTTATAAGGTTTTACAAGATATGGGTCATTGTCTTGTTGGATCAAAACTGAATAGATTTGTTCAGCATCACTTCTTGAAACCAGCTGCAAAACGTTAAGTGTCATCAACCCAAACAACTGTGATATGAAGCATGTTTTCCAAGGACTTTCACAAATAAATGCATTTTTTTTTCTTCCAAAAGTTCAACAGTCTGCGTCACCAGACCTTGAAATTCATTCTTTTTCACTTGAGCACAGTTGGATTAATTCTACTCTTGTTTCTCTCCACATTCAGGAGGGATCTGTGAGCCAAGCTGGTGTCAGAACCAGGAAATATCTGGGCTGGGTTTTGAATAGCCAGAGTGGGAAAAGCTGGGCAACTCCCTGCCGCAAGGCACTGGCACTTTCCTCTGTACGCTGCTTGTCTGTCTAACTGTGTCTAACTTTCTTTCTAACTGTGTGTGTTGTCCATTTACCTGGCTTTTAATTAAACTTCCTCTCACTTAACTTATTATTATTACTGGCCAGTATTGTCCGTCTCACTGCCATTCATTTCCATGTTAGCTGTCATTATTGTATTGTCCCAAATATAATATGATGTTTCTTTCAAGAACAAGGTGGGGTCATCTTATATTCGAGGACTGCACTCTCATATACTTTAAAAGCAGGTGTTTTGAATAGAGTTTGTAATGGCTCCTGTGCAACAGAGTCAAGCCTCTGGTGTTAAAACCAGTATCTTTGTGTTTTAAGCTGCAAAAGGTATTGCCATCTTATAATCAGGTTTGTCTTATATTCGGACTCTATGGTACATGTCGGGTGTGGTTAGGCCCCATTTGTATATGTGTGTGTAATGCAGAGAGAAGTGCTATTGCTTTATTGATATATTTCACAAAGTGAAAAGTTTGTTGTAAAGAAAGACAAACATAAGGAATAAGGAACATAAGGAACAATATAAGATGAAAAAGAATAGAAGAAAAAGATATTAGAGAAAGGAATCCCATCATGGTTTGGTCACACAGCTCCAACAGCAGCTCCCTTGTCTTCAGTGTGTGTGTGTGTGTGTGTGTGTGTGCGTGTGTGTGTATGTGTCTCTACATGTTTGCTCTGTGTGGTTGAGGGACCTCCCAGTCAGTGGACAGTCCGTAAGACAGAATCTGGCCACAAAAAGACATACACAGACATAGACACACACACACACACACATCAATAGTTTAAGACAGTAAACATTACATTGAACTTATCTTTGCTTTGGGAAATTACATTTCAATACATTTCAGTGTGACATAATAGTAGTTCATATTATTCCATGTTATTGAAAGCTTTCACTCAGCAAATTTATCAGGAGAAATCTTACTGCACACAGGAAGTGGTAGCAGTTTTATTAGTTTACATAACATTATGAACAAACTAGTCAACAATAAACTTTATTTAGAGAAAGACATTGTTTTCTTGCAACTTGATCACAAGAAGATATAGTGCAAAACATGATATAATTAGCATTTTAACCTGTTCTATAGTATAAAATATTGTCCAAATAACCCTAACTCCTAAGGGGACTAAAAGGACAAATTCAAGATGCTTTGGTAAATCATTTCTCTCTCCTTTTGAAATGTTTCATGGGTAAGGAATGACTCAGCAATGGGTTTAGCTCTTTTTATATATAAACCTGTCCCGTTTTATGGACAACACACCCAAAATATTTGGTCATGTTTGATCTCTTTCTATCTGGTGGCCTACATGTGTAGTTAAACTTTCCTTCTCTTTCAGCAAAAACAGAGAGGGGGCACATACACACACACATACAAAAATCTACTTTTCAACCGAAATAAATGTTTATAGCATTCCAAACATTTTGTGTGCGAGACAGTATGTGTGGTCCTGTCTGCACCTAGCATGAGGTTTGAGGTTAAGGTGTTTGTCTGCTGGTGTGTGAGCATGTCAGTGATGTCTGTGTGTATGTGTGTGTGTGTGTGTGTGTGACAGAGAGAGAGAAAGAGAGCTGAGGAACACCCATGCTTTCTTCTAAAATGTTTGTGTTTTGAAAAAGGGAGAAAGAGATAGAGAAATAAGTTTAAAAAATGTCTGGGGTCATTTACTGGATCCAGGCTGTTTGGGAACACTGTGACATAGTGTTTAGTACGGATGCAAATGCTGAGGGCAGGTAACGCAGAAGGTTGATGAAGTTTGGTGGTGCAGTGTTTGTCAAACAAGTTTACTTTAGCAAAGAGGAAAATGTCAGCTCAGCTGTTGGAGATGGCACGAAGTGGTGAGAGAAACACACAAATGTACAGACAGACATAAATCTACAACAAAAAAGGCACAATACTTTGTAACTTTCTTCTATGATATGCTTCCGTAAATAATAAGTAGATATTTTTATTGTAAACTTAGTTGAAGTGCTACTAGTTGAAGTTGGGCTGTGCTGGCACATACTGTACAATCAGTTTCAAAAGGACTAACATTAGGACTCAAATTAGAAACATTTGATTTGCTGATGCTGATCACAGTTTTCAATTAATTAGTCACACATAATTTTGGTGTAATTTTTGTACCAGAATTATCTGGAACAGGTTAAATGTTTAGTGTAGGTTTTAGAAGCATTTGCCTTAAGTAATCTGTTAAATATGTGCCATGTTCTAAAACTGGTTGGCCTACAACAGCTATACATGATATCTTTTAATCATGAGGCTTAAAAGAGGAGATATCAAATTTTTAGAGGAATGAATCAAAGGTCTTTGACTGGTTAAAAACACTCCTCATGTTCTCATTTGCTATGAAATTAGTGTACAAGTGTGATGAGATTTGGACAAATATAAATTGGAGGAATGTTCGTATCCACAAATCTCCATCCTGACGAAAAATCTTAGCTTGAAGTAAATTTACTCGCTTGTCATGCAGCCTCTGACCTTATCAAACGTCTTCATCAGCAGGTGACGATTGCAGTAAGTTAGTTAGCTGAACATCTGGAAGTGTCATAACCTACAGCAACAAACACTGGTGATATTGCAGTGCAGCACAATGGCTCAGTGGTCAACACGATCACCTCACAGCTAAAAGGTTCTTGATTTGAGTGCACTGGTCTTCTGTATGCGTTAATATATATCTTCATATCTCTGTGGGTTTCTTCAAGCTTCTCCAGGTTCCTCCTAGAGTCTTAAGACATGCAGATGAGGTGAATTAGTGAGTTTTCATGGGCTCTAGGTGTAAACGTCTTTGTCTGATGTGTTATATGTGATTACATGTATTATTATCAACATGCTGAAATAAACTGAAAATGAATATTTTAAAAACTGTATATCCACACAATGTATGAAGCAAAAGGTTAACACACTGGCCATGTTTTGTTTTGTTTTGTGCATATAAAACAGATTCATGCTGTAAAACAATAATAACCCACTCCCAACAACAGTAAAGCTACTCAGTAACAAATAGCACAGCTTGCCTTTTCAGCATTTTAGAGATCTCTGTGTTATTTCCCCAAAGGACTGTAACGCCAGACAGTATAAAATACGTGGAAACAGTTGTTTGCGTTTACAGACCATTATACACTTAAATAGCACAACACACACACACATAGGCCCTGCTGTATATGTGGGCATGTTCACACATAGACACAACCTCACACACAATTGTCGATGCAAGGACACACAAATGATTATACAAATGATACCGCCACTCAGCCCTGATTACCTGCACTATCAGGGTAGCTAGTTGAATTAAAGTCAACTTTTGAGCCAGGGTATGCTGTTTTGTTTAATTAGTTCAGTTTTATTTGTGTTATAAGTTGATTTACTTTGGATAAGAGTATTTTGTTGTTTTTTTTTCAGCATCATTTACTGTCAAATAGTACTGTTTAAAATAGTATTTACAGAGACCCAACAGTTCCCACCATGAGCAGCACTTGGCGACAGTGGCGAGGTAAAACTCCCTTTTAACAGGTAGAAACCTCGAGCAGAACTGGGCTCTGGCTGGGCGGCCATCTGCCTCGACCCAGTTGGGTTGAAAGGGGAAGAGAGAGGGGGAGGAGAGACAACATAATAATCACACTAAGAGAGTGTGAGAGACAAAGGGTGGAAAGAACAACATCTGAAAGATTTCTTGTTTCTTAATATACTGTCATTTTGCGTAGGGAGGCTGAGTATCATTTCAAGGGTTTCTGTATCAAAAAGAAAATGGGTGCATATGCTCGCACGCACACACAAACACAAACACACACACATTTGCGCGTCTGCTCCAGATGTTGAGAGTATTTTGTTGCAGTGAAGGTAGTGCAGCCTCACATCTGAGAGGAGATAAATCTCAGCCCCTGGACAGGAGTGAAGACACTTTTAGAGGCATTTGTAAACCCACCGCATTCATTTTGTTCCCATATGGCAATATTCACTGATGCTATTTGGAATAACAGTCATATATAGAGAGTAGTGGGATAGGAGTATAGTAAACAGGGCCAATTATTTTCAGTGCTATTTTTATTCCTTCATTATTTATTATCAGACATACTGTACACGGTGAAGTAACATGGATGAAGTGTGAGAATGAGAAGTATGTGAAGTAAAGTAGGTGGTCAAACCCAAGATGTTAGGTTTGAGCATGAGCAAGTTCAATAATAGGTTTGGCTTTAACTGTTGATTACATTTGTGGTGTTACACTGTATACGTGTTAAGCACTGTTTTGCCAAAATCTGCACACAGTCATATGATATACATACATACCGAAATATAAAGTCTAAAAGTTAAAGAAATAGTTACTGCCCTCATGCTTGTATGAGGAAAGTAGACGTCATACTTGCCTAGCAGGGTTATTACGTATTATTTAGCTCAATAATCCAGATGTACAATGACAAGAAATGCATCTTATCCCTGTAAAATCACTCTCTCCTTTCACTGATGGCCGCAAAGTTGGATTTTATCACTGTGACATGATCAAAAGAAATCCACCCTTCTGACTGTGTTCTTATTCTGCTCTTCTATACAACATCACAGGCGACACACAGAGAGCCAAAATATGACTCCCTCCATTGGATATTAGCCTTTATGAGACACTTGGAGAGTAGCCTCAGACTTTCATTCATGTGGGAGATTCAAAATCACCATTGTGGTTATGTGAATGACAGAGGTTTCCTGGCCTTGACCACATATATAGTTGTTTCTTCTCTCATCTTGATATGCTCTCTTTTTGAACAGAGGAGGTGTCATCAATCATATATTCATATGTGATCTCTCTCTCTCTGTCTCTCTCCCTCCCTCTCACACACACAGAAACACAAACCTCCTCTAGTCTAAAAAGTCAAATGAAATGAAAATATTAATGCAAGTATTTCTTCACTTATATGGCCATTTCAGTGTGTTACAGTGTGTGTTATACTTTAGAAGACAGGTGAATGCTGTTATATGCTGACTCTAAGCACTCTGTGTAGTAAGTCTGATTAAAGTGTATAATAAAGATGGAAGGGTGAACTTTAGAGCTCACTACTGATAAACTCAGCATATTAATTATCATTAAAATATAACTTTTAATATAAAACATTTTCAGCATTGGACTTGAACGGATTGAAGGCTGGGCACTCTGTCTTTCTCATTCCACCCACCATTTGTTGAGGAGGTCTCTAATCATATAAATATTTTTTGTGGAACATTGACTAAGTTAATTAATAGGTAACCTTTAAGTCATACTGTTACAACTGTGGACATATTATTCTGCTGTTGGGTTCTGCTTCCCCAAAAGCCAGTGAATGAGCGCTATCTGCTGGTGTGATGGAGGAATTGCCGTTAACTTGGTGGTGCATGGCTAAAAACGTGTATGACCTGCATTTAGTTTTCATTGGACATGTGTGAGTAAAGGCATGTTAAAACTCCATCCTTTCATAACTTAAGTGCTTGAATGGCCAAAATAACTCTTGGTGACTTACATAATGTAACTGTACGATTACATTTCCAATGGGTATATCTGTTCCTGTCCTATTGTATCAAATAATTATCTGTCAGGGCAGCCATTTAGCAAGAATTATACTACAGTATTTTTTTTTATTGTAGACGTTTCAAAGAGTTTTTCATTTAATTTCTTAGATAAAGCTGTGATGCAGCTCCACAACAAAAAATAAATAAATAAAGATTTGAAAATGATGACGCTGCATCAATCTCTTTTTTTGCATTTCCAGCTTTCATTGTGCACTTTGTCAAGGGTTAATGAGATAGAGAGACAGGTGCTTTTAAAACAACACAATCTTTCCATTGTCCTTGTAGGAGTGATTATGCACAACATTAGCTTTTCAAATAATCAAATAATTACACTGGCCAAAAGTCTTGAATCAGATTTACATTTACAAAATCCCTATATATGTTCCCATTTACCTCTGGCATGTTTATCTGAGCTGGGCTACAATGAGGAAACTCACTGCTTAATTATTAAAAGTGTGTGCCGTCTGCTCCGAGGGGGATATTCCCTGGACATGATGTGACTGACCTTGTTGCTTTCAACCCATTCACACTCCTGCCTTGCTTCACTGGTGGATGTCACAGTGTCACCCACAGGGATGAGGGAGAGAGAGAAAGAGAGAGATGGTCGGTAGACATTCCTACACTGGTTGCTACTTACAAGTTCTGCATTTATACACACACAATAACCCCCCACCCCACCCCCCATCTCCACCCCCCCAAACACACACACGCACAGCAAGTCACAGCACCCTCACGTAGATCCCTGGCAAAGCCAAAGTGATGCAACTGCTACTCCATTGTCAAACCCCTTAACTCCCTCCCTCCGTCTTCCACTCTTTTTCCTCACTCCCCCCAATCCCTGCTAGCTGGCCCGCTCTTTTCTCCTGGTCGTCATAGAGACGGCTAACAAAGCCATCACTTTTACCAATTTCCTCAGAGACAGGTGCTGGCACAATGACTGCTTCCTCGCCGGCTGAAAGGGGAAGGGGCAAGAGGGGTCCATGGGAACTCCAGGCGGACACTCTGAGGGCTGTCCAAGTGTCCTCCTCCCCAGGCCTTGCCTAGAAAAGAAGGCTAATTTGTTGTCCCTGTTTTCCCAGGGAGGGGGGATGCAGGAGGAAGGAGGGGGGAGAGAGGCTGGGGGTAGAAGAAGGGTGAGTGAGCAAGAGAGAATGAGGCAGAGAGAGAGAGAGAGAGAGAGAGAGAGAGAGAGAGAGAGAGAGAGAGAGTGTGTGTGTATGCAAAGGGGTGTCAACCAGTTTTCAAAACAGACCGCCTAATATCAGTCTCCTCTCGCTTTCTCCTGCCAATGGGTGGCAAGGTCCTCCTTTCTCCCCTTGTTCCTTCATCTCCTCTCGCTTCTCCTATTCTCCTGCTACAACTCTTTGGGCCCGGAAACAATGGCGAGTCATGGCATCATGACTGCAAGATGTTTCAATTTAGCTTTCAGCAAGCGTTCACTTCCTTCTTTGTGTGTGCCGTGTGTGTGTGCGAGTGTCTGTATCTGGGTTGTAATTAGAGACAAACAAGCTGAGCAGTAAAAAGAACACTTTTATTTTTCATTTTCTTCCAATTCCTGCAACTGTGTTGCCATGTATCTGTATGACCAAAAACACACTTCCCATTACAAGAATTTGTATTTGTTATTGTATACTTGAAATTTGTTTGTTCACGGCCATAACATTACATTTTTCCAACTGATTACTGAAGGTAATCATATAATATGACGGAACTGCCAATCTAGAGTGGAAATTATATATGATATTGTGCAACCTTGTTCAATCTAAAATTGAGAGTGTTACTGCAAAATGAACATTACACAAACATACATCAAACAGTTCTTGACAATTATTCAATTGTTGCTTTATTTATATCATAGGTGCTGCGAGGCTAACATCCAAGTTCATATTTAGAACTGTAAAAAGAATATGTCGTTTTTGTAACTACTTGATTCACTGATGTTTTCTTTAAGTCATTGTTTACTGGTTTCTTTCAGAGCCTGACACTTTGAAAGAGGGACTGTCTGTTGGCACAGCTACAAAGTATTTATCGCCCTTAAGCCATGGGCTTTCAGTATGAGGGAGGTGTATGTGTGTGTCTGTCTGTTCATGTGTGTCTCCTTATGAAGGTGTGTGTGTGTTTGTGCATGCGTGTGAGGGACCATACAAACTTTTGTTTGTGACACAAAACTTTTTGAGGCAGCATGTAAAGCACTTACCTTCTGTAAAGGACATACCATTCAGCTGCAAAAAACCCTAACGGCTGTGAGTGTATGTGCACATCAAGATCTAAGGCCCAGCGATAGATTGGTGACATTTCCAGGGTGTTGCCTGCTTTGCACCCAGTGTTTGCTGTTATGGATTCCTCCTGACCAAATAATGGATGGACGAATTGGTCAAAGTTTAAATGAAGTGGTATAATTTACATGAAAATCTTCAAGTTAATCTGAAATTTGAAATGTAATATATCAAACTAAAGTTGCAGGTGAAAGATACTGTATAATGGTTAATCATGGTTAATCATCACAGTTTACTTCCCCATAATAGAGTTTTTTGTAATTGACTGAAATTACTTTGCAAATGCGTATTAGTCTGGAATCTCTCAGTTCATTTTCAATTTCCAAGGGGCGTTATCAGCGGACACAGACAACCAGTCAGAGCAACAAAACGCTGTCCTGTCGTACGGTACGCCCTGTCAGAAGTACAGCAAATGTACAGCAAAGTACAGCAAACATATTTCTTATCAACAAAAAGTTTCAGTGCCGTTGTTTGTTCTGCTTCTAGAGAAAATGTACCATCTAGTCCATTTAATACTGCCTCGATAGCCTTCTTGGTTATTTACAAAGATGCCTCAACAGCAGCCCTCTAACCCGCCTCATATTAGATCAACGGTTGTGATTGATTCGCCATAACCAGTTCTGGTTGAAATCGTCTGAATGGGAGAGGGTCAAGACGTATCAGCCAGAGCAAATAAAATATGAGCTTGCAGATTCGTCTGGTTCCCAGGCAAGTAAATGAGGCAATCTGAGTTAAAAAATACTTTTAATTTTAAATAAGATTTAGGTTTCCTAATGGTGATACTTCCTTTTTAATAATAGTGTAAGAATAATAAACTTACAGATGTGACATTTGAGCAGGGTGCGTTGAAGTTTGTATCTTGGTTGCGATAACACACATCAGCTGACCCACTCAGATCTATGTTTAGCCTCCATTACCCTTCTTCAGTGTGACATGGGACTCCCCAGTGAAACAGGAAGGAGTAAAACATCAGCAAATAGTTTCCACAACAGGGACAATCCAGACCTTCGACACAAAGGTTTTCTGTATTATTAATACATTTGTTAACATAGCATTAAAAAAAAACTGTGGATTACAGTAAAAAAGTAATACAATAAAACAAAATAAAGGCATGGTTGACAGGTTGAAAATAAACTGAAAGTCTTAATAGAAATACGTTTGATAAAAGTGAATCTTAAAAAGTGAGTTGATACTGAATTGGTTTGCCTGAAATCCTCAGGCAGGCATAGGGTCATGGACTTGAAATCCCTGGTCGTCCTTAGTGATCACTGTAACAGTGCTTCCATGGTTTCTGTGACTCATTTAACATCCTGTTGCCAGAAGGTTGGTTTGTTTGCAGGGTTGTCTTATTTCATAATAATATTTCACATAGTGCAAATAGTCATGTGTCATAAACCTGTTAACCTGTCACTTTCCATAAGTTCATATGTGGGAGGGTTGTCATTTATACCATTACTACATATTCCTTAACAATCAGCATGACAGGAAATGGTCAGTGATACAGAGGCTACTTCTTATTTCTGTATCAAAAATACTTGAATCTAATAAATTAACATGAAAATCACAGTAATATTTTAACTTATATTAAACCAATTCATTATCTTGCTCAAAGTAAGGTAAACTAAATATATTATTCACTTAAATGTGACTACAGAAATGTCTGTAAGTGTGCAAGGACTGATTTTTTTTTTATTTGTCAAGTAACATATTTAACAAAGTAAAATATTCTACTTGACAAATACAAAACTAGATTTTTTTCTTGTTTGAATCCCTAAGATTATAAGAAAAAAGAATTCTGGATGAAAATAGGAATGAGACGTAACACTTCAATCTGACCAGTAGATGTCAGCAAAACACTAATAAAGAAATGTCTCAGCACAAAGGAAGCAGACACTGACTATGATTAACCTTAATGTACTTAATAGTCACCAATAGAGTTAATACATTCATGTAACATAAATGCTAACATGCCACATTTTGAGTTACAACAACCATGTAAATGCTTTAGTTCTTGTTCAAGCTTGATTTTGTTGTGTTATGTGGTCTAAATACAAAGCAAACAGTAAAGGAACAGTAAAGCTCAGTCAGCTTACATGTTCTATACCTGAAAACTGTAAGCTTTATGTGTTACCTTCTACATAACTGCTACAGTATATCCAAACACTTTGATTTTAAGAAAACCGTTTCCATTGTCTTAATAAAGCGCTTGAAATGTCATTCAGTTTCCATGTGTCCTTTGTAGTTCATGGAAAGTCACTTTAACCAACCACATCGAGAATAAAGTCATATTCACTGCGTCTTTTCAGAGAATTCAGGTCAAGCTGCTCTTCTCTTCAAAATTTGTATAAAATCATGACTAATGGGAGACATCATTAACATTTTAGCTGGTTATACTATTTTGTATTCCTGCCATAACTTTATAGTGGTTATTATGGACTGATGTAAATCCCAAGCTGTAAAATGCTCAGAGGGAGACACAGAGGAAACTAACATGAGATTTGTGTTTGATTTATTTTCAAAGTAACTGCTTCAGGCTTTAGAGTAACATGTTGGTTTTATCCATTAGGGGGAAGCATTGTGCAAGTTATTTCCCTGTGTGCCCCAGTGTCTTTTGTGAGTGCAGCTGTGCTGCTTGACCCTCGCCATCCATCTCATCTTCTCTGTCTCAGTTCCTCCTCCATTGAACTGTAAATGGATTTGTTTATTAGCTTTCCAAATGAGAATAGTGAAGTGACAGTGAGGTGGTCTGATGTAAGGACAATACAATGTTGTATTTGTGACCCACAATGCTTGTGTGTTCTAAACCTGACTCTTTTGGCTAGATCACATCCTCTGCTCCTCTGCAGTTCTTGCTCCAGAAATGTGTTTTATTCGCTCCAGTGGTCCAGAACCTGAAAGGGCAAAACAGTGACAGCTATGACCAGCTGTGGCCGTCTACTGTAAGATGTTGTTGATAAGCCTGATTCAGCTAGGGAACCACCAGCTCTGAAACATGTATGTCATCACATCACCTGTTACTATTATGTCTTCTATTTTTAATGTTTTAATGAGAGTCTAATGAATGTTGCTGGTCCAATTGGCCAACATACATAGTTTGCCTTTCATGTTTTATCATTCCCAGACAATAAATATTCAACAGTTCACTGTTTTCATGGAAAAGAGATTCTTCCATATACAGAGACTGATTGTGAAAAATAAAAACAATGTTAGATGATTACTATATGCATATATGTACATAATATTCATGATTGTGAGAAAAGAACTAGTCACTAAAATGTTTCATCATGATATATGATCCAGTTATGTCACCTGCATGTTCTCTACCTATTCAGCTTTGAAGAGTTACACACTGGTGTATATTTGTACTCAAAATGGGCGAAAGCATAGCCCTTTTACTTTTTACTTTGTGCCATTACAGTAATAACCTCTCTCCTTCCTTTGCTCTGACCCTGCAGAGTGATTCATAGGCGCAGACAGTGCAAATAGCAAATAGCAGCATTCAGTCAGTCACCCACTCTGGAGATTATCTGGCTGTTGCCCTGCAGGACAAGGCAGAAGTAGATGGCACATGGACACACACACACACGCACACTCATACACTCCCTTTCCCCGTCGATGAAGTTTATGCAAAATATGTGAATCATTTGTCTCACTCTTTTAAAGTATCTGTCTGTGTCACTCTTTTACAAGTAATAACAAAGCATCACTTTATAGTTTTATCACAAGCAGGATTGTGTTGTGTTGGAAGATTGAAAGTGCCTGAAGTAAGGAATGGCAGCAGTTCTATTTTTGGTAAATTGGCAGTTTGGTAAATCCAGATGTGTTCACGCCTGAAGATTAATCTGCAGATTTTCTGTGCCGTGTGGTGACGTAAGATGTGATGCATGACACTGTTTCCAAACCTTTAAATGTGGACTTTTGTATGTCACATTTGCCTTTTCCTCTTTGCTTTTAATCTATTCATATCCTGCGCCTGCGTCCTACTTTTAGTTATGCATTGTTCTATTCTGGTACTGTACACACCGAGCGAGGGATTCACACACAGGCAAGCTACACACTCACAGAGACTACTAACCCTACTTGCAGAGACTAAATGCAGTAAATGTCCCAGGCAAAAATAAGAAAAGGGAGAAAGGAACGCAGTTTATTTCTGGGGAGGATTTTCTTCACAGGTGTTCACAGAACTACGTACAGTATGTTTCCAAGTGACCAAGACAGAACTATCAGTAGGCCTGTATCTAAATAATGTACTGTCTGCTGTGTCATGTGAAGGACAGATACAGCCCGAGAGAGATGGAGTCATGAAGTGATGACAGAGGGCTGCGTGAAATATAAGTAACAGAAGGATGGAGGACTGTGTTCAAGTAAGAGAGGATGGAAGGAAAGAAGAAGATGACATACAAGTAGACATACAAGGACAGGTGTGGGTTCAGTAGGTGAACAGATCGAGTTACAAGCGACTGCTAAGACTGGATATGCCCATCAAAAGTGAAATACAGTGAGTCACACATAACAACTAATGGGCCAAATAAATCTTATAGCTTCTAATATCTTCTTTCATCTACTGGATGAAAGACCTTAGTAAAACAGTTTCCGGTGACAAAGTAGATTGAAGTCATAATGTTACACAATGACCAATGTTTACGCTCACAGTATGTCATATTTGTTCTGGACACTTCCATGAGACACTTGAACTTGTTTCTGTGCTAAAAAATTGCAAGCTCTGCTATTGGAGTTTTATTATAAGACATATTATCATGCCAAAGCTCAAAATTCAAGAGCATAAAATATGTTTTGTGTATAACCACAGTCTCATATAACTCATTTAAGTTTAATAGCTTTTTTGTGTGTTTTTTTTTAAACCAGACTCGATTGTGAAATCAGATAAAACTCTTTGCTTAACAATGAAACAATTGAAAGAAAATCGACAAATAAACATTATTTCCAGCATTTAAAGGGACAAACATGTGAGTGGATTACTAATCATTCAGTGTGTCCAAACAGTTCTGTGTTTAGTTCTATGGTTTTAGCAGTAAAAGTGGCACTTGACAATAAATATAACTGATTTCTTCTAATATTTTTGTGTTCAAAGGTATTATATACTTTATGTCTTACCTCTACCCCAAGGAACAAGGACAAACACATATCCAATTTACAGTAAACACATATTGATAAAAACTGATTTAAGACATAATTTGAAACCAATATCACTCTCTATTTAGTTTGTACCAACAGGATGTAGGGGATGCTTCTGCAGTAAAGAGTAAAAAAGAAAACAGGAAGTCAGTGCTGTGATGCCTGGAAATTTCAGAGAATTTTACTGGTTTATGGTTTTCACCGAGTTGTCTGCTGCTGGTATTTGTCTTTTATCAGTTGGGTCTTCATTTGCATTCATGCTTGTTATGTTCTTCATTTCTTTTAACTTTTCCCCTCTGAGAGATTTAATCTCACTGATAAGTAATTAGTTTGACTTTGTTCTTCATATTTGTTTTTGGCTATTTGGCTGTTTTGGACATATTGGATTGATTGATATATCGCTTCTATACAGCACAACACTGCATCTTTCTTCATTATCCTGTGCACAGTAAACAGTGGCGCCTTTCTGTGCAAGGTAGGCCCTGCCACATTAAATGTCTTTACACACAAACGCTGTCTCTGTAACACACACACACATACACACTCACATTGTGATCGAGCCACAGTTCTGTTAGATTGATCACTCAGCTGGCTGTGCTCCAGCATGCTGTCTTTTCTATTATCCCTTGACTGCAGCAGTGTGATAGGTATGGAGACTGTTTACATGTGTATCAGTGAATTGTTAATATGTGTGCATCCACCTAGAACAACATAACGTTGAAATGTCCCCTTTCACTCGCATTGTAAAAAATCCATACTGAGTGCCTTACAAAAGCTGCAGATTTGATCTGACTATGTAAGAGTTGTTGCTTGTTATTCACTTATTGTAAGGTTACGACATCTAAAATCTGGTGCTGGAATACATTACTGCCAAATCCTTTGTTGGATAACATTTGTAGATTTCTGGGAAACTGTGACAATAGGGTTTTAAGAGAGGAAGCAAAAATAAGCTACAGTGTTCTCATGCTTATCTTAGCCTACATCCACTTCATGTTGACCAGTTCTTCCTCTAAACTGTGATTATATAAGACAGCATGCAGTGATTTGATCAGATGCCTTTATACAATTGTATTAAAGGCCTTTTTACAATGCTCTGGGGATAGTTCAGTCTGCCAGTGTCCCAGAATTGTGTATGTAAAAAAGTACTCCTTTCACAATGCACCATCTGTTGTCATTTTCTGTTTTTGGTTACACCCATTCTGTTCATAATTTGCATAACATTTACATATCGTTTAATTCACCGTATCACCATTCACATGTAGTACCATTAACTTTTGATATCATTAAAAAAAAAACTGTGTAATCCACATCTAAGGGGTAGACAGGAGATGGACAGGGGATGTTGACAGGTTCCACCTCAAGTTCACTAGTTATGACTGACAAGCAACGAATGTGAACAAAAGGCAAACAAAAAAATGAAAAATAAATTTAAAAAAAACACTTTAAAATGGCTGGCAAAACATATGTTATTGGATGTTTAAATCTTCACTTTCGCTTTTTCAAAATGGCACAGAAAGTGTTTTGATCATGCCATTTTTATGCCCTGAACACATATTAACTGTTTTCTTTGATTGTTTGTTTTTTCACTCTCTTCAATCTTCCATCTCTTCCAGAACTCCATTGGGGGAGGACTGGCCATATGGAGTAGCAGGAGCTTTCCCTGTGGGCCGGTGTTGAGAATAAAAACTATAGTATAAAAATTATGGAGCATTTGAAACTTTGTTACTGTCTTAGTTATTTATTTCTGTTTAAAAAAGGAATTAGATTTTTGAAGATTCTATACAACAAATGGTATAATAGATCTAACACTTTTATTTTGTTGTATAAGCTGCATGCTCAAATATCTCAGCTGGTTTTTAAATCCCAGACCTCCACAATGAAGCATTATGATTAGAAAATACTGTGTTATGATGATATACAGACACAGTTAATGATGATTGGACCCTCTTTTTTGTGAATGTTATGTAAGACATTAATGGTCTGTTGCGCTCTGTTGACAAGTAATTCAGCTGAAGCTATACAAGGTGAAATAATAGAAACTGTAAGAGCCTCTAGATCAGTTCTGTAATATGGGTAGAGTGTTGTCATTTCACTGCACACTCACACAACAGCCCTTGCACTACACTTTGTCTCTATCTCAAAAACACAGACACGTGCACAAACACGAGTATGCTGGCACAGTAAATGTGTCAACCCATATGCAGATATGCACCTGATGTGCAAATATACTCAGCAACCTTTTGGTACTTTCAGCAAGTTAAGTAATGAAACAACTCAATTTCAGATGTGTTTGAGACTCTGCCACCAATTCAAAAAATTGACAGTTTGTCATCCTGATTCTATGCACAAATCCATTATCTTTCAACCTCTGCTGTGCTGCTGCTATTGTCTCAACAATAAAAGAAAAAGGACTATACTGTGAGAAAGAGTGACATGACATTTCACCCTTAAAACATGAATTTTTCACCAGCTATGTATATATTACTGCATTAACACTCAAACATGAACCTGTATTACTGGTCTTTGTACAAACACACACACGCACACACACACACACACACACACACTGCAGAGAGTGCACTGCATATAATTTCCCTATTGCTAAGACTCAATGACAATTATGTTTTGCATGTTTGTATCGTAATATACATTCGGGAGTAAAATGCACCCTGCACATATATTTATTTGGAGAGCGCAGGGTTCCAGTTTGCAACTTTTTACAAACTAGCTTGAAAGTAATGTTGTTATTTCTTGATTACAGATTCAGCCCCTGTGTTACTGTAATTTTTCAGTGCATCTGTGAGTGTAATTATAGCAATTCACTTAAATAAACTTGGAGTAGATTTATGGGCTGTACAGGACTCTTGATTTGGATGAAGTCTTTGAGGGTGAAATGAAAAACTTGCATCAAACTACTTCTAGACTTGATCAGCAGGTATTTTTAAGTTTATCCACGGCCATTTGAAAAGATTTATGTAAAGTCAACACACAGGAGACCCTAAAGGATGGACTGTGATGGCAAATTTCTCCAAATTAGCATATCTATTGCCAAATTAATCTATTGAGAGAAATACAGGGACAGCTAAGATTTAGCATTGTACTTAGATAACATTGTGGGGCAATGGACAGTTTAAAGATAGATGCAGCAGAAGCAAAGATACTGTCTTTTTTATTCCACACATTCTTCTTCAATGTCAAAACTTGGTGTCTACATTACCCACAATGCAACTTAACTGAAGACACCTGTCTCTATGACACTCATCTAACAAATCACACATTACATTTTATTATATAGTTTAATCCCATAAAGATAAAACTTTGATTTAGGCCACTATGAACACCACCTCAACAAAAAATGCTATGCCTCCTCAACAAAATGACCATGTGAGAACAATCACAGCAACACATCAACAACACAAAATATCTCTGCACACAACTCCTTAAAATCTCCTTTTCCAGCAAACACACACAAACACACCTTAGGGCTCACAAGGATGTTTACAGCTCAGTTTTGGGCGGTTGCTCTCTGTTTCCCTTCTAATCTCATTGTGTCTCTGCTGGCCTCTGATCTTTGGCATTTTCGACATTCCAGCCATCTGCTGGTCTCTCATTTGCCTGGCAGCACCCCAGCAGCACTAAACTAAACAGACTACTAGCAGCCTCAGCTTTTTGTTCTTTTGTGTTTGTCTCTATCTATCTCCTCAGTCAAAGAAAGAAAGAAAAAAAGAAAGAAAGAAAAGTCTTGTTCAAACCCACTCTTAATGCCAGTAATATCTTTTACATTTTTTTTTTTTATCAACACATTCAAATGCATGCTGTGAGAAACACAGAAAGTGATGAATAATTGCATACAGGGCTGGTTTGAACCAAAGAAGCACTGCGTCATAGCCGCAGACAGAAACATTTTGTCAAACGCGATATAAACCTGAAAGTGAGAGTCAGTGGGAGGGGTTTTGAAGTCAGAGGGGGCAACAAATAGTTGAATATCGCTTTTATTTGGTCATCACTACACAAATTAACTCTAAACATAAAAAAGGAGTGATGAGCAATGAAACGCTGCTCTAACGTCAGACATTTTCCATAGAGAAAGGTTATGTTTGTTTCCTCCCTGGTTTGTTAAAGGTGAAATGCATTGCTGTGGTTGAGGAGACAGGATGTTAGAAGGTCATACAGTGGTTCTATCACTTTCACAATTTCTCCCCACGTCTGCTCTTATGTTTTCAGGATTTTTTTCACTCTTTTTTTCCAGGTTAGAAAAGTTCTTAAGCAGTTTCTCAGTTGTTTGAAAAGAGTACATTTGATAGAAATATTATCAATACAAGAAAGCAGAAATGGGATTGACTTTAAGTACCACAATATTCAGACCTAAAACCATTTCGTCTCTCTTCAATATTATTATAGGCCTATACATTCTGAATGCTGAAATTGTGAGATGTGGGCAGAGATGCGCTCATATCAAACAAAGAGAATTACCACCAAACTCTGTTCCCCTCTGCTCTTCGGAGTGGTTTACCATCTTTCAGCGAATTTTGCAGCCCAATCTTTACTGTTTGGTTTACTCTCACCACTTTTATCCTCTCAGAGAAACAGCTCTGATAAAACCAATGTACACTACCTACTCAACACCAAACTGACAGACCAGATTAGCAAACAACTAATGGACATAGTACAGGATTTACCGTAGCCAAAGATACTCTATAACTAAAGATGCACCAATGATATGAAATGGTATACCCTTCCTGTCTCCTATGTGGGCAGGGCCTGTCCTCCCGCTTCATTTGGAAGTGTTGTGAACGTCGTGTGGATGTTTTATTAAGCAAAGAAACGCAAGTTTTATTTCAGTTTTAACTTTTAATAAATGGTTTCATGTGTAAGTAAAATTTAAATTTCTGTTTGGAAAGCGATGTAGACAGCACTGCAGTGAAACCAGACCGTCCAACAGAGAGATGTTGCCAGATCTTGCGAGCGTGTGTTGCTGAGACAGCGGCAGGCCTCAAACAAAGTAAATTGTCCCCTGAGTTGTGTGTCTGTTTGGAAGGTATATGGCTTGTGAAAAATGGGTCCAATATTTACTTCGCTGACTATGAGGCGAAAAAATCACAATCTGTGTTCACTTCTTCCATTGGAATGAATAGACTCGATCCTACCGCTGGTCTCCTAAAGGAGCGGGGCAGTGGCAGAACACACGTGACACTCTGAACCGTCTCTGCTGTAGCTAACTAGTAGATATTTCCCTCAGAAGTTAATAGAGACCATAACAGTGCTAAAAGGAGAGTGAACATTTGTCCATTAGCCAGATGGCCAGAAGTACGTTTTCAAATGAATGCTAATGTGGATCCATGACTGTTGAATGTTTAAATAGTTTGCTTGGCCTGGGACCCAGACGAATCTGCGAGCTCATGATTTATTTGCTCTGGCAGATACGTCTGGCCCCTCTCCCATTCACACTGATTTTGTGGTTTCAGGAATTTGGCCGAGCCAATCACAACAGTTTATCTATTGTGAGGCTGGTTTAATACGATGACTGACGGAAAGGGAGCGCCGTTCAGGCATCTTTGTAAATAACCAAGATGGCTGCCGATGCGAAGCTACAGACGGTTTAGAGTATTTTTGGCGGAGCATTCTCCGGCTGCCTACAGCGGCAGTATTAAACGGACTTGGCAGTACATTTTCTGCAAAAGAACAACAAACAACTGCACTTAAAGTTTGTGTTGATAAGAAATATATGTTTGCCGTTCTTCCGTTAAGACGTACATAGTACAACTGGACGGCGTTTCATCGGTCTGATTGGTTGTCGCGCCCGTTGATAACACCCCTAGAAAAATCGAAAATGAACTGAGAGGTTCCAGATTAATACGTATTTGCGAATTAGTCTGGCGATGCCAGGCTACAGTTTACTAACGTGGTTGCCATAACACCTTGAGAAGGTGATAATATGTCAGTGCTGTGTTTACAGGTTGTTCCTGTGAACTGCTCCTATAAAATAGCCAAGAAATCAATAAATGCAGCTTTAAGTGAAACATTTAAAAAAAGACCTGCATAATCAAAATGATATTACATCCTAATTTTAGTGTTCAATTGGGTAAAAATGACAAAAGCCTCATTCAGTAACTTACTAAAGTTTTAGAAAACATCCAGTTACAGACAGTAATAAGGATCAGCTTATCAGAGGCTCCTGTTTGACAAATAGTCTGGCTGTTTGATCTGCTAATAATTGCTATGAAGGCTTTCAAAGGTCAGTCTTCAAGGGAGTTTTTGCAGGGGCACTATTTGAATGACATGTTTTATAGTGGCAGGTTTGAGATAACAGACACACTAACTAACACAAACACACACATGCACCCTCGCACAGTTGCTACTAACCACAGGAGCGTCATGCAGGCCATAGCTTGACTTCCTCTGTGCTGTTTACAGCAGACTGTGAACACCACACAGTACATCAAGGTGTTTGTGTTTTGCATATTTTATGTCAAGGTGTTTTTCGCATGTTTGACTGAGTGCTTACAGTATGACATGAGTATATATCATGAAAGAGAAATTGAGAAGGATCAAATAATGAAAACAGAAAAAGAGAGCGAGCAAAAAAAAAGGCACTCTCACAACTCAACTATTTACAAGAATCCCTTCCTATGATGTGAAATGTGTAAGTGTGAGACTGAGAGACTCAGACTGATAAAAAGACAGCGAGAGATAAACGAGACAGAGAGAAAGATAAAGTGGAGGAGGGATAGGAAGAGAGGGAGGGGAAAGAAAGGGCTGGGGTTTCCTTGCCTCTCCCTTCTGCAGTCTAATCAAGGTAATGACGCAGGCACAGGAGATGATACTACACCCATATGCATACACAACCAGTCACACACACAATGCACTGCAATTGCCCCAAACCATCACCCAGCATTCCGCAAACCGCCCACGGCTGCTCGACTGCATCACTCTCTCCCCTGCTTTCTCCTTCCTCCTGGGCAAGTTCGCTAACATCTCTTTCTGTCTCATTCTTTTTCTCGCTTTCATTCCCTCTCTTTTCTTTTTGTTATCTCCCCCTCTTTCCCCCAATTCTGCCTCTTTTATTCCTTCCTTCTCTTTCCGTTCATCCCTACATTCATTTATCTTTCATCAGCTCAGCTTTCTCCAAAGCCACATCCGGTAAATGGATTGTGTGTTTGTGTGTGTGTGTGTGTGTGTGTGTGTGTGTGTGTGTGTGTGAGTGTGTGTGTGTGCGTGCGTGCGTGTGCGTGCGTGTGTGTGTGTGCCGACTTAGTCATCATCTATGATTCTTGGTAGCATGGTTATGTCTACACAGCCATGCTTCACACCTTGACCTCAGGACAGGCAAGCAATTTATTCCCTAGCCTGGCCGTTCCCTAAACCCTTTCATGAACTCTAGAAAGTTGTCTTTTACTGTACTTTAAAAAAAAAAAAAAAAAAACACAAGTGCAAACATGTAAGGAATACATTAAACAGCATTAACAGTGTTAATTCCGAGGCTAAGGAGCATTTCATTTTTATAAACTTACATTTTGTGGGGTTACCGCAAAAACCTTACCAATAGCACACTGTGTAAAACTAATTCTAAGGGTAAACTTCGGATCAGGTTTATTGCCATGTAGGTTTTCACATACAAGGAATTTGCTGTGGTGTGTAATAAGTAATGCAAAAGTCAACATAAGCATAAATATAAAGTAGTATTAAAATACTTAAGTACTAGTACTAAATAGTAGTAAATATAATTTACAATATAGAATATGAAAAAATATTACTAAATATGTGCAATGAAAATGAAATAAAAGTAAAACTGTGCAGGAATGTGCAAAAATATTGTCCAGGTAATGTGTAACTTGTTATCTAAGATAGCATTAAGTTTCCCAAACACATCGGTTAGTCCTCATCCTCAAATACCTTTCTCTTATATTGTTTAAAGTGAAACATACCGGTTGAAAATAACAATGCACGGAAATATAACCTGTCTAGATTATCAAAGAAGCAAAGCAGCTAAACTCCATTATCTAAACCTCTCATACTCTTCTGGCGTGAGACTCACACTTTCCGGCTCTCACGCCACAAAGGCAAATCTCACGTCAAACCATACCACCACTGACGCTAGCTCTATAGACCAGATCGGCACATACAGGTACTTCGCCAAACGTCATGGCTGCGCCCTTTTTGGGGGATAAAAAAAACAAAGATTCTACAGATATCAATGCAATTTGACGTGTGTTTGGATTACAATTTTGACAAGTTTACATGCATTCCTTTCATATTAAACAAACCATTGTTTTAATAGACATGTCTAATAATTATTTTGCCATCTTGTGGGAACTGCAGCGATTGCCATACCTTGATAAATTAAGGTTGATCGGAACCGCAGGCCCAGACGGTCTCCCACATATTTGATGGAATCAGCTGGTGGCGTAGGGCTAGGGTATTGTCTGTAGATAACCAACTTGTTAATAGCCAACTGTTTGATTGAGGCTAGCCTGATATTTAGTTGGAGACGACAGTCTGATTCTGCTATGCTGTATGACTGTCCTCCAGCAGCCTCCTTTTCAAACTAGCTGTTCATTAGTGTGCTGCAGGGATGATACATTATTTTAGGCCAACCCGGAAGTTTGCACCGTCCTGTTCCCACGACCAAAAAGTTGGAAAGTTTGAGCTAGAAAAGTATGCGATAGCCCGAGTATTACACAACTGGAGGCAATAAAGGCGGACTAGTGAGTGTGTGTGTGCACTCTAGCCATTTAGTCATCAAAATCTCACTCCTGCCAGGTAACCAAAGTTGGCAACCCTGATTATATGATAATGAAATAATAAGGACAAATCTAAGATCAGACACTCATTATACATAAGTTACTACAGTTGGACCAACTGGCTCTATAATGCATTACAAGCAATGTGGCAACATACACTGTGTAACCACAGCCTGCCCTGTTGCTGTTTTTGGGCCTGTCAGTGATGAATAGTTTTGTGGTGTGCCTCATATTTTTGCTCATAACATTTAATGTTTCTCAGCTGAGTAGATGAGGAGAGCAAGCCAAAAGTACATGTATGGTACAACTCTCTTCATTATAAAGCACCTCTTTTAATCTGAAACACAAACATGAGGTTGCTATTGCAGTTATGTCAAGTAAACACTCCTTGTATTTGTTACTACTTATTTGTTTAAACGTTAGATTTGTATAGAGGATTGGCATAAGCCTTATCAACAATCCAAAAAGATACTGACAGGCTACTAGATATACTGATGTTGCATTAGCTGACATATATTTCACAGCCTTTTTTAGCGGTCAGAGTTTGCTCAGTTGTCATCACATAACATCTTTCCGGTTGCCATCTTTCTTCGATTTAAAGAAAGTTAGACTTGGAGCAAAGCACTTGCCATTAAGTAATAATGATTCGTCTGTGCTGACCTACTGCACTACTGCTTACCTGTTACCTGCATGGCTCTAAGCTCGTCTTTATTTCCAACAGTGTTTTCTAACAGGGCTAGACACAGTAGATTATGTATTTGCGTATGATCCCCAGTAATCACACAGAGAACGCCTTTGTTTTCTCCCTAAATCCCTTTATATAACATGAATGCATTAGCCTAAATCTCTCTGTCTTATTCTTTCTCTCTAACACTCCTTTTATCACACTGTAAACTAGTTTCCTACCTGTCAAATTGTCTTATTGGCCTGCTGGCTGCTCTTAACTGCACTATTTGGAATGATTTCAAAGCATAATCTGCTGACTTGATAAGATCTGAACCCTATAAATCCGCTGCAGTAACATTATATTGTTGCACATATTGTAATTCCAGAGGAATGTTTGGACATTTCTGTTGTAAAATAGCGTGAACAAGGAGGGGATTTCCAACTTAATATCCTCTCTTAAAGGAAACAGAGATTAGGATATAAAATGGGAATTTATGACTTGAAGAACATTAGACATTTTGTTCACCTTTTAGGATGTGTGAACTTTCTAGATGGAGCAGTTCATGCTGATTTAATCTGAAAATGCAATTTGGAAGATCTGTTCTGCAGAGAATGTGTTTATCTTGTGTATAACAAAGTCCAGAGTTTATTCTTGTTATATACAGCAGACTTTTTGTTCTAAAGGCAAAAATACAGACCCTATAATCCCATGTGAGGTAGGCTACAAACAAACAACCCCTCAATTAAACAAATTTACTAACCATAAAATGTAACCATCAAAGCATTCATCTTAAGACATCTTTGAAAATGAAACATAAACCTTTTGTTCTTTCAATAGTTCTTTTGAGCAGTAAAATCAGCTATTTTAGGGTACTCAAAATCAAAAAATGTTGAAAAATTGTGATTTTTATGGTCATTTCAATATGGAACAACTGGGCAAGTAGTGTCAAATCAAGAATTGGAGTTTAATGTTTGAGTCAGGCCTCTGATGGTTTTGTGTTGGGAAACTGAGAACTTTTCTTGATTCTTACAACTTAAAAGCAGCCAGTCTGTTTACGACATTGTCAGTTAAAACTGGGGTAACCTCAAATTGACCTGAATGACATGAAACCTACAATTTCCAAATGAATCAGTTCTTCCATCATATATTTAGACTAATTACCATAATTAATTATTGATTTACTTTCAAACAAAACAAAAGTGGTGTGGCTTTTAAATGTAGTGCATCTTATTAGTGTGATCAAAGAGAAGAATGCAAACAACATTCGGGGCCGTATCAGGAAAGAAATGAGAGTCTGAGAAAGTCTGTGACATCTATGCAACCTTGTGTGAGAGACACAAAAAACCACTAGAATGACAAACAGGCAAAGTGCTGAATATGCACCAGTGCTGTATTGTTGTTAATATATGAAGGAGCAGTATATGAGATACATGACGCACACTCACACAAGGGAACTCTCAGCTTCAAACAAACGAGGCCTTACATACACACACTAAACACACCAGACACTGACGCGAGGGGTGTCTGCATTTAAAGCAGCCGTATTCCTCAGAAGTGTGCCAGAGAGCGCGAGAGAGAACAACAGCAGAGATTAACCGAGTGAAATGAAGCATCCCCCCCCCACACACACACACACACACACACACACACACACACAGCCTTGAGCCGTGACCTTTGAAGGAAGGCGACAGATGGGTCTCTTTCTTTGGCCAGGTCCCTGCTGACAGCTGTCCAGGGTCTAGGGAGGTGAGGCGGGGTGTGTGTGTGTGTGCTGGGGTTGGGGGGTGCAGGGAGACGGTCAGAGGTCAAACATTCCCCGGGAAAAGAAGAATTGAAGCACAAGCAAATTTATATGGACGTGTACAAAGCGCACACGTGCTGGCAGGCTGGACCTCGCGAATGGCACATCCATATTCATAAATGTTTCTGTCTGCGTCTGTCTGCTGTTCCATGTTTGTCTGCGTCCATCTGCCTGCCTGCTTGACCCATCATCATTCTCTCTCTCTAATCAGGCTATTGTTTTGTCCTGATTAGTCTGGGCTTCCCCCCATCAGCTCAGAAAAAGCAGGATATATCCCAGACAGCGCAGCACCGCTGATTATCACATTTAAACCTTGTAACTCCAACAATAAAGTCCACAGTGTTGTTTCTTGTGCCTACAGGTCAGTCCTGTAATTCAGGACGCCCAGCCCTTCCCCACCATGTGCAGGGGATTCCCTCCTCGGCAGTCTGAACATGTCTGTGCATGTGCGAAAGAGAGAGGGAGAGAGAGATCAGAGGAAGAATGTAAGCCTTTTTGGCATTCAGACTGCAGCCAAACTGTAGTTATCATAGTAAAGTTGTTTTCAGACTATACTGTGCTTTGCTGTCAACACCAGTTTTCACACTTTCCTCTGTGGATTTGTAACTCTTAAGCTTCTGAGAAGGCAGCTTCTGCTTCAGCCGACCTTGCATTTTAGGGAGGTTTTGACACAGACGGTGACGACATACAAAAATGAAAATGGCCTCAGTGGTTGAAGTCATTCAGTTGAAGTCAGTTATTTTTTTTATAATAAATTGGCGACATACCATAGCATTCATGCTAACACACTTAATTTTGCATCATTGGTATAATGTAGACGACTCTAACCCTGCTTAAAAGTTTATACGCTTTTAGCCTAACCCTAAGAGAAAGGGAGACAATGGCGAGCAAAGAAATTCATAATTTTTAATTTACTGTAGTTTAAAGTATTGCTTTTCTAACAGTCAGTAGTTGAACCTGAATATAGCTGAACTCAATCTTCTTACACCCTCATCGGGTACACAGCTTCTGCCATTGGCTGATGGAAAACCACACAAATAAAATTTGCTGAACTGCAGGGAGCAGCCGATTGCTTCTGGTGACCCAGATGCTCACTATACAGCAGTGTGTTTTCAACACTGCTTCTCAGGAATGAAAATAGAACACACTTAAATCAAACATGTATATTTTTGTAAATTCTGTGCCCTCATTTTTGTTTTCACTTGTCTAAATACAGCTCAGGGCCAAACCACTTTCTGTCTTATTTAAATACACCAAACAACAAATGTGTTAAAGTTTCCATCTCATGTTGCGAGGCAAGCCACTGTCAAACAGGAAAAACACAGAAACATGTGCAACAACTCTTTTCTTCTTGGTTTTTCTTTTGTTAAACAATGGGTTAACTTAATTTGTATTTTTACACTAAAATGGACTTTTGCCAATTTTTTTGGTTTGAGGAAATGCCAGGTGCACAAAAAGTATATAGATATTTAGGGTGTTTTTTGCAGTAGTTTTTGTGTGTAGTAATGTAATTAAAGATATGTTACTGGCATAAACAGTAAATCGAACGGTTACAGTTTACGTGATTGGTTGTGCAGTTGTGAAGATTAGCCTGGGCTGACGTTTCGATTCTTGGCCTGAATTATTAGTTATTATTATTACCAGTCCGGCCCTGGTGGAGACCAGAATGGAGTTAAAACATGTTGAATATTGGACTAAAGAAGGTAAGGCGTGGCTCAACTTTTAGTGTAATGCAATACATCATCGTCGGCCAACACACTGCATCAGCCAATCAAATACATGCAATTACACATTCCTGTTAGAATGTGATTGTCAAGACAAAGGATACAATTACTGTATGGTACTGCAGTAAAATTACCCTCTGTTAAGTGTTTTCAGCATCTGAGAAACCCCTAAAATGTATTGATGTATTTCTCAAAACAGACTTCCTGGGTCAAATTTCATCTTACCATTGGTACCTGCAGCAGCATGCTCACAACAACCTTACATAATGCAATGCATTGTCTGTGTGAATACTGTGAACAAGTTTGTGCACTAGCCATAACAACTTAATAATAAGTCAGGCTGTTCTGCAGTCACAGGCATAGACATAAAACAATTAGAAACAGGAGTTTCACATGAGTGGTTTCAGTGGTGTTTCATATTAGTTAAAGACTTTGTTTGCCCACATAAATGGATTTTAATTCAAGGGCACATCATAAAACATCAAGGTTACATAATAATCTTTTAAAAAATGCCAGCGACAGAGCTGACAGATAAGGTCAAACGAGTTTGGAGCTGAAATTCCTTTTACACAAGGTCGATATTGGAACACTGACAAGGGTGAAATTGATAACGTCTCCTAGAGAAGAAGGGAGACAGTGAGAGCAGCAAAAAACAACATTCCTGCTATGAAAAGCTGCAGCTTCCACGCTTGAAATGACTTCAGATAACAGTTAATACTGGTTAACAAAAACACAGAGAACCAAAAAGAAGTTTTTGTTCAATGGTTCCAATTTGTATATTTGTTTGCACTTTTTTACCAACTGTTGACACTGACTCCGTTCATGGTGAATTGTTTTGACCCAGTCTCTCGAGCAACATGGTTTTGGGACTACTGTATGTACAAATCAATTTATTACTAGAATAACACAACTAATGCCTTGCTCTGATTGGGAGAAGCTCAGTTAAGAGTTAGCTGACTTAATTACCTGTGTCTGCTAAATTTCAGATTCAGGTTTATGGATTGGATGACGACAACAAAGTACCCCCTGCAGCTCCTTTACTACAGAAATACATGTTCATAAAAACATGAGTTGAATATTTGGGTTCTTTTATTTCAGTGACGTTACCATCACTTTGTAATGGCAATATGCCACTTTCACTTCATATGAACGTGGGAAGCCAAATTGTTTTTGTCAATTCCTTTGTCTGGTGTGTTTTAGTGATGTCTATCAGACAAGCACTACTTATTGATTGGCCTTAATCCTGTGTGAACCCCTTGAGGCTTGTCCCAACCTGGAAATCAATATGAGTCCCAGTGTATCAACAGTGGAGCACACTGAGATAAATGAGATGTGTGTCATGAGCAGTGTGCCCTTTGAAGAATCTGTTCATATTGAAAACACAGAAAAGAAAAGTTCCACTCTGGAATGTTTTTTTATTTAACCCTTGTGTTGTCCTCTGGGTCAAGGTGACCCGGTGGCCGAAAATGTCCTTCTGTGTATGTAAATGTTGTTATGCATGACATTTGTGATTCTTGAAGCGGTTATCTTTCGTTTTTAGTTTGTTTCTTGACAATAGGAACAGAGTAAGAAACAGAATAAAGGAAAAGGATGACACAAACATATGATACATCACCTCGACCCAGAGGACAACACAAGGGTTAAACAGGTGGTTTCTTATCCACAGTGTTGAGCAAATTCACTCTGGTAGGTGGAACTGGGAGTGGCATAAACACACACACATAGAGAGACAATAATAACAATCTAAATCTCTGGTCATGGAAGAGCCGAGCAACAGATGGGAAACTACAGACTCTCTAATGTCACAGATGAAAGTGACAAGTCTGCACAGGTAAAAATTTGATCTTGCCCAACCGTGATCCTGCAGTTCTGCAGAACACTATTTTTTTCTGCAGGTATATTCACAGAACTACCTTACATTTTCACACCATGTACACACTTGCACACACAACCTCTCCAACTATTTATTGGACCACTAGCACAAGGGAGTTTTCCACATTCTTCACCCTCTCAAAAGCAACATTCCAGTCAAGGAACAGGTGGCTCTTTGGCCGGTTTGCAGTTAAAACGTTGACTCATCTCTGCCCTACAAACCTTTAAGGGAGAATAAAAACATAGCTTTTATATTTCCTGGTCTGGTCAGTACTGTTTAATTGGTCCCTTTCAACTCATCTGCAAAATGCTGAAGTTTAGTTCAAATTTCAAGCTACTTCTTGGTAGGTCTGCCTAAGCTGTTCAAGTTCGGAACGAGACCACTGAGGTGACCGTACTTTTAGATTCACCTCCTAAAGATTCACCTAAAATACAGTTTTTTTGCAACTGTTGTAGAAAAGTATGTAATTTGAAGTGTGTTTGTATCCTAACAAAAATCGCATCGCAATGGAAGCAAAAGCACCGGAGCCCTTTTTGCAAACTGCTCAGTGAAAACAGCTGGTTTGGTAGTGCATCAACACATTCCTCAGCCCCCCCCCGGTCCCCCATCTTGTCTTCTCGGGCAGGCATGCTAAGAGGACAGGTGTGAGCCTATTGCCTCCACACATGCACGCAGCGGGATTGGGATTTCAATAATGTCATTCAGTGGAGCTGAATAGGAGTCAGTAGGGGCCCCGCTCTGTCCTGTGCCTCCGCTTGACAGACAAGCAGCCGTGTCTTTGTGCTGAGCCGAGGGGCCCCAGATCACTCAGCAGAGAGGAGGAGGAGGACGAGACGATTGGTGGGTTTATGGGGGTTTTAGCAGTGGCAATCACCAGAGTCTGTAGTCACTTAGTGAAGACAGGAGGAGCGGGAGGGAAAGGAGGAGGCGCGGTGGCGATTATGGTTTTGTCGGGCTGAAATAGTGGCAGCCGTCGAGGCTTAAGGTCATGTGTCAAGTCAGCGCTCGCTGCTTTCGTCATAGCATAGAGTTTTTTTGTGTGCCTCTTTTTTCAGCTTATTGTCTGTTTCTGCTGTGGATCCATTTATAATGTTTGTACCTCTTTATGTTACTCTTCCTATGCACACACTGTGAGCCTGCTTGAAATAAGCTAATTTGCTGGCATCCATGCAAATATATCTGCATATCTGTACTCGTGTCTGTGTGTGTGTGTACGTGCAGGGCAGGAGTGGGGGGGGGGGGGGGGGGGGGGGGCACTCTGGGCGATCCCACCTGCTGAGGACCATACAAAGCTTTGCAGTGTCGACTTGCCACAATGCCCCAAAGCTGCTGCTCATGCTGCTGCCTTGCAGCCTGCTCCTTTCAGAGATCTTTTTTTTTTTTTTTTCGGCCTATCTGCTGCAACCACAATAAACACTTCTCCAAAAGGATCTCTAAACCCAATCTGCCAGGGGTCATATGAATATTAATACATGGCACACGCGACTGCTGCTGCTGCTGCTTGAACTGCTCCAATGCATCCCCCTTTACAAAGCTTAGTCTGGTTTTCCAGAGCCTCTGCAGCTTGAAGCACAGCTATCTATAGTTAAAAGGTCAGTCTATTGAAATCTAGAGCCCCAGTAGTTGCCAGTGCTTTCACAATGTTAAATGAGCTAATGTTGCCGTGCCTGTATACAATGCCAACTATTACTGGAGACATATTTAGCATATGTTGCCAATTTATTTAAATTTGTTACAACTTGAGTTAAACTATATGCATCTTTTGCTGGTCTAACCTTACTTGTCGTCTCTAATCCAACAGCCTCCACCCCATCACCCTTTCGGTGCTTATTCGACCTTACGTTAGCTGGCCTGTTAACAGCAGCACTTGCATAGCTTCCTGTGCCTCCCCAACCCTGCAAACCGGTGTACAACTGTTGCCATTGGTCGTCTCTGTTTCTCCATATTATTATTTGGCTGTAGTTATGTCCGTCTTCTCTGTACACACAACATCTACTGCATGTCAGTTCATCCTGAAAGAGAAAGTGTTTTTCATGACCTAAACCTAGGGTCTAGGATAGAGGGTGTTGTATGCCTTACAGATTGTTAAACCTTGTGGAAAATGTATGATTTGAGATCTTAGGCTATATAAATAAAACTGACTTTACTTGACCTGCAGTCCAGTAGCAGTTCTTCATGTTAAAATGTCCCTTGCCTTTACATTTTTAATGAATTTTCATGTAATTGCTATACCAGATAGTGGAATTATGAGAGGAAGACTTAATCTGAATGTGAGACCTAATTTAAAGAATGTTGGATAGCTGAAATAGTTTGATGTATCACACAGCCACATTCGCACATACATAAGGTCGTCTCATCGCCAGTTATGCTTCAGGCCAACTCTCTAAACCACATTTTTCAAATATAATCTGAGCACAAGAATTTACAGCATCTCGCACAGACTTAGATGAGTCACTGTTCTTGCAGGGAGTGACTAAAAACAACAAAACACACAGGCTGCAGAGGTCTCACGTAGCAAAGTTAGTTTTATTAAAGGAATGAAATATTTAGACTCCCTGTATGTGTGATTTTGTCAGAGCTTGACGTACAGACAGGTTCACTGAAGAAAAGCAATGCATTCTGGTTAATAGGGAGCAGTCGACTGACTGCAGCATGGCGTACAGCAAAAATTCCCTGGGCTGATCATGTTCTCATTCATGTTTATTGCCCCATGGTTATTTTCTGCAAGGTATTACTGCAAATATTCTAATGAATCATGAATGAATCAAACCCATTAAAAACACACTGATCTGTTAACTAGAGGATAAGCGAGGATGACAGGTGTGGTGGTAACCCTCTTATGTAGGCAGATCACGTCTGAGCTGTGACATCATTGCGCCGCTCTCTCTCTCTTCCTCTCTTTTTCTGTCTCCTTGTCTTGCCTTCTATTTGGTATTCTGCTGCTGCGTGTACTCCAAGAGACACCGCTCTATTCCCAGCTTGGTTTGAAGTAGGAACAAGGCAGTGAAGGAGAAAGAGGGAGAGTGGAAGTGCATGAATGAAAGAAGATTTGGGGATGGAGTGAAGGTCAAAGCAAGGGAGGAAAAAGGGGAAAATGAAGCGATGATGGTGAAAGCAGCAGATTGAAGGAGACAGGCAGACAGATGAACGAAGGAGGGAAGCGATAGAAAGACCGGAAGCAAAGCAGAGAGAGGAAGGGGGAAGAGAGACAAACGGTTAGCTGGATGAGAGAGAGAAAATTGTGCTCCCTGGCCTCTGATTTTTATTCACCAAAGAAGTACCCTGGGGAACTGCCTGTCTGAGTCTGAATTCATGGACGGTCGGCTGGCTGTTTGTAAAGGAAGCTATTATGTGTCTCTCCTCTCTCTAGTATCTTCCTCTCTCCGGCTCCCACTCGTTGGTCCTCTGTGCTGAAAGAGGCATGATGCACACTCTCACACTGTCCTACTCCATCATTCATGCATTCCCTCTTGCTCTCTCCACTTCTAAACAAGTCTGTTTTCACAGGGGCACTAATAGTTTTTAACACCGTAGACCAAACGTGGCCTCACAAAAGGACCTCCACAAATATTAAATTTGATTTTATTTAATATTAATTTAGATTAAGAATTGCTGATCTCAGTTCAGCTCAAGGCACAAAAATGCATAGCGTATTTTTTGGATTGCATTCCGAGGGCACGGAAATATGCACGCATTCACAAACGCAAGGATGGTCTGTGGGAATATCTTTTCCCTCAGCTATGAGAGGCCACTCTGCTTCAATATCTGCCAGGAAACTATTAAACCAATACATTTAGGACGGGAGAGAAACACTACTGTAAAGGAATGCATATTGGCAGACATGATTCATTCTAACCTCATTTTCATCCTGCGTAGATCGTCTCTGACAATAGATGCATGACGTACTTCATCTGGAGCTTGTATTGACATGTCTGTTATTCGCCCAGGCTATTGATCTGTGTGGGGGACCTCATGACTTTGCTAAATTAACGTGTATTTTGGGGAATTTAAGTATAAAAACAATATTTTCATAATAACAATGAGGTCAACTTATTTTGTAAAGGAGTTGTTTGAAGTGATGAACCCACAGAGAATTACCTTCCCACTCTGGTTTTTCCCTCAGCTTTACAGGGCTTTATAGCTTTTTTCAGCACATTGTTTTGGTTTTCCAGCCCACAGCTTCACTGTCTTGGTTCACTCTCAATGATCTCTCATTTTATTCAGCCTCAGCAGGCAGCTGTTTACAGCAAAGAAGCTCTAAAAACTCACTGCATGCTACCAGCCCAGCACCAGACGGACAGCAGACAGACAAAGTTAGAGACCAAATTATTGACTAGCTTTAAAAAAAAAAAAAAAACATTTAGCAACTAAAGAGCCAGATATTTTTTCTCAGCAGTTGGTGGAGATCAAAAACAGAGCTAAAATGAGAGTGAAAATATGTCTTACATTCATCAGGTGGTCGGAAAATGAATGCTAGTTTGCCATATCAACTTTATATGTCAGTGTTGTGTTCACAGCTTGTTTCCACTGCCCCCATGTTGCCAAAACATTTGTTAAAGTCGCTGCAGGTTCAATGCAAAAATAAGGAAGTACAAGTTCTGTTGAGCTAAAAGCTAAAATGAATACATTTCTAAATATAGTCATGATATGTGAAGTAAGATTAAGGATTAAAAGTTTAGTTTTGTGCTTGATTAGGGTCATAATGTGAGGAATGGTTGGAACACTCAAGCATATCTAACAAAGTAATACAATATAAAACAAGGGATGATTTATAATGAATGAACTTTTACTAATACCCCAGAAGGTTTAAGATTAATTAGACATTCTTCAAATACAATGAAATAAGATGAACTTCATTATATGGTGGCTAATATGTGCATGCTGACTCTTTAAACAGATGTGTTATGTTCTAATGTTTTCTGTCAGTATTTATTTGAGGAATGTGAGATTACTGTAGTTAACTTGTTGGTGGTGAGTTCCCACTACATGATCGTAGCCCAGGATTTTCCACTCGCCGACAGTTTTTGGAGATCGCCAACAAAAGCCCCTAGATCAGAGGCGAATCGGCTTTCACGAATCGATGCTCCATCTCTATGTGGGAAATGTTCAAAGACGTGACCTCACTGAGACCTCGCCAGTACCTTGCAGAGGCACGAAAGATGTCAAGCAGGCTAAATATCTGGTCGTGTCAGGGACGGATCGGGCAGCCATGCAGCGAGCTGCAGCCAATGAGAGCAGACACGGGCGGGCTGGATGATAGGTCATCCACAGTAGCTCTATGAACCCAGTCTTATCATGCATCTATTTGTATGGAGGGGGCAGAATAATATAGTTTCAGAATACATTGAAATGCACACAATCTTTTCAGTATTTGTAACCTTGTCGTCCTTGCTGAACCACAATATGAACAGGCAGCTATACGTTTTCTTCTTTGTTTTTTCACTGCAAATGAGTGCACAAACAACTTGGGCCGCACGTTTCTTGCGGACATGTTTTTTGGAATTTAAAAAACCTGTTTCGCACATGGTATTGCGTCATTTCCAGTGTCACTTCTCCTGGTGAAAGATCTTTGTTGTTGATCAGTCATGTAGTGTGCAAACCACAACAACTTCAAGATTCTCAATTACAAGACAGAAAGTTGTGTAGTGTAAACTTATTTATTGTGACCATAGCATAAGAGGGACAATTATGGCAAAGGACAGAAGGTCAGTCATAGTGTTTATTAGCAAAACCTCAACTGATAAATAAGTCACTGTGGGCTCTGGATGAACAATATGCAAACATATGACATCTCTGCAAATAATGTTACAACCAATATGTTAACCACTGGATCTCATGGTTCTGGTGCAGAACATCACTAATGCTAAATGTGGATATCATGTGTTGGACCTCCCTATTCACTGGAGGCTTAAATAACAAGTATTGATCAATATGAGTCGTGTGTTTCATCTACCAAGTACTTCAAGGCACAAAGGTAATGCACTTTAAATTGTGGTTTATACTGTATACTGATATTCAAACTATATATGTATGTGATGATTAAGGATCAGTGCATGGCAACATTTATGTACAAGGCCTTCGTCAGTTCAATCTGGGTGTATTATTTAGAGTCATGCTGCACATACACTGGCATCCTACTTACCAAGTTACAGCTGCTATGGCAACTGGATCATAATACTCCTTTTCATTTTATCTTTTTCTATGAACAAGCTGTGCGTGTGGAGGACTAATGCAGCAGATGATCAGATACATACTCTAACTTTCAGATCTCCTTTTCATTGATTTTTCTGGAGTACATTCGTGACTCTTTCCTGTTTTCATACAATGATTACTGTATTCTAAAAATGCCATCTGATTCAGATTCAAAAGTGTGATTTACACAGAAATCCACCCCTGCTATGGTGTGATTTGGATGATTCTATTTGTCAAATAAATGTTTTATAATTAATTTAGTTCACTTTTTTTTTGACTAGTCACATGACAAGCACATGTCACATGATTTAAAAGCAGGCACAAGTTGGCTTGCAGTGCAACAATAACCTTATTATAATAACGCTGAAGTAACTTTAATTTACATGCAATGGCATGTATGGCAGTACAATATGAACTGTGGCAGAGGCACCTGTGTTTTTTCTGCCAGATCTAAACTCACTATCTGGACAAATAACTGACACATACCTTACTTTATTTTAATGCATGATGATTTTGTGCATACTGTTCCATCCTTCCCCCTCTCTTGGACCAACATAATTACTTTTATAGTATCACAGTGGCAAGTTGCATCAGCACTTCACTACTTTGAAATACTGTGGGTGTTCATGCTTGTCAAGTGGAGTGTCTTATTCTCAGTGTGCCGTTTTATGTGACTCATAATCATCTTCATTGTCCCACTTCTTAACTTCTAATCTTCCACATTTGTATAGAGCTGGTGAGAGAACTGATGATGAAATGATGAGGTTATTCTACAGAAAACACATCCCACTGTGTGTATTTTTAACACCATTATCTTATTATTATCATTATCTTTAAATGAAAACAAGCTCTTAACCACCAGATATCTAGATAGCTTTCCCTACTACCCCGAAGCACCTGCATGTAATGGAAGGATGATGAGTACAAACCTTATCAGCAAGTGGAACTGATTTAAGTATCAGGGAAAAAATTAAGACATGTACATAGCACTGGGGAAAAAAAATTAAATTATACCATATTTTTGACTGTTTGCAATTTTCTTGTCCTGTGATAGACTGGCAACCTGTCCAGGCTTTACCTTGCCTCCTGCCCAATGCATGCTGGGATAGACTCCAGCACCCTGTGACCCTGCAAGGATAAGCAAGTTAAGAGAATGTTTGGATAGGTGTATTTTCTTTGGTAGTGATCTCAAAACCCATTAGACATACTGAAATAATTCCACTTATTTAAATCCTTGATATTTTCTATTATTTGTTTGCTCAGTGCAGACATGCTTTGTAATTACTTTGCAATATTCAGACTAGGATTTGGGCCATCTACCATTTTCTAAAAGGAGTTGTTCTAAATCACAATATTTTCTTTGAAATTTAAGTTAAAATCCAACTGCACCCTTTTCCAAAACTGCAAAATTTAGAATACAAAGGCTTTGTATTATGTGCCTCAACAGTATGTCCACTGGCACATTGGCACAAATCTACATCTGATTTACATATATTTGCAAAGACATAAAGACTTTTATGCCATCTAGCACTTTGTTCCATCAGTAAGAGAGCAAACATTCATCCCACTGTAGAAAAGCAGGACCTTAAATTCACAAGACAACTGTGGCAGCCATCACAGTTGGAGTCTAAAATCCCCACTACCAAACTTGGCTGAGGAATTCCATTTAACTGTTTGCTGATATCTGTCACAGTTTTGCCCAATGTGCTGCCTTGCGATGGATTGTATCTGAAAAGTAAAGTCAGACAATCCCTTTATAATCATGACTATAACATGTGTGATTTTCCACCTCAGACCCCCAACATCTCATGTGTGGAGCTGCCTGAGAGAGTAGCTGTGAAGAGTTCACACCAGCCCGCCATAGATCGTCAGCTCTGCATGAGGCCAGGCTCAAGATTCACCCAGGAAGTGTTAAATACAAACACACAGATAACATAAACCCCAGCAACCCACACCCACATACCCCCTCTTCCAATAATAAAACAGTATAGAGAACAGTAGGCTGCAGGGGGTCTGGTCTCAAGGAAAAACACTATTAATATTACACTAATTATCGTTTTAAATAATTCAACATTCCAAATATTTATATGGAAACATTATAATGGTCAAAATAAAGTCACAGGATTAGACAAAGCACACTAATCAGATAAGGAATTACATGCTAACTGCAGGCTGACTTCAGAAGTATGTCCCTGATAACTTGGTTGGCTCATGGTATCCCCTGTTTAATGAAATGATTTGGCCATAATAGATGGTGCAAATGAAGTAAATCACAAATGTATAGACGGGTTTTTCCAAAAGATATCATCAGCGAGATGTGTTGTTTTTGTGCCTTAAACCGTACAAATCACCACAGTAATGGGTGGAAAATGTCCATTATCTCAAGAAGGAAACCTGCCTGTTAGTTAAGAGTGCAAAATTAGCTGTGAGCTCCTGTGATCATTTTAAAGTAACACAGCTCACACTGCGGGCTTGTGCCTGTTTAATGAATTGTGCAAACATTTGTCAGGCTCTGCGATCAGTGCTTGGCCTGGTGACAGCTTTTTAAGCTGCAGACTGGAGAATGCATCATGTCATTAGGTAATCAGTTTCTTTTCATGATCCTGTGAGGCTGATCAATACTATTTATTAAACACCGTTTGTTATAGGCTATGAGTGAAGTTTTGCCGTAGTTTTTGCACTAATGTAACACATCTGGCATAAAGTATATCTAGTGTCGGTATCCATGTGCTCAGCTTGTGCAGTATCAATTTATAGAGCTTAGTTTGCATTTAGTCTTTATATATAATTGGTGTAATCATTACTAATAGCTGCCTTTTCTTTCTGGAATTCCATGTGTTACATTAGCTAGTCAGAGCCATAGACTGTATGAAACCAGTGGATGTAGCCAACCATTTTGTGGAGTTGCCCCCCTACTGGCCATTGTAAAGAATGCAAGTTTAAGGCACTTCCGCATTGGCTTCACTGTTCAGACCCGGATGCTATGTCTACTTGTTTTATACAGTCTATGGTTAAGATGAAAAAACAGACAACACCCAAAAACAAGTTTACGGCTATTTAAATGTTCACAGTGGCATGGATACGACCTTACTTCTGTATAACTTTAAGCCTTAAAATAATTTAAATGGATGAGTTATATAAAAATATCATAAAAATGAATGTCATGAATGGGGAAATTAGCTGTAGATTTTCTATTTTTGTACTAGGCTGTAAACATGTTTATTTCTGCTGTAAAGTTAGCCAGCTTGAAGTGGCCATACAAGGAACTGCAGTTTTTGGCACTTCCACGTAGGCTTCCTTTTTCAGGCCCGGAGGTTGCCGCTTGTCGGAGCTGATAAGCTACAGGTGTGTGGTAACACACAGATTTACCTCTTAACATTTTCTTGACTGGTTTCCAGCAAGTTGCATTATTTGTCAATACTGAAAATGTCCATGCATAAGCTATCATTCAGTTGTGGCAAGGTGTTTTCTACCCCCAATATACAGCCTTGGGCTGTAATGCAGGCATGTAAAAACTGCCAACATATTTATGTAACAAGGTGGGTGTATGAAAATGGGCTTTTGTATGCACTGTGGTACCAAAAACAGGATTTACCAAGCTGATGTTTTTAGCTTTGCTGGGACTATGCAAGACTGAGCGAGGGGAAGGATCCTCAGGATGAAATACTAGGGGGACATAGCTTCTTGACAATACATCAGAGAGAGGAAGAGAGAGAGAAAGAGAGAGAGAGAGAGAACAAGAATGAGGTAGAGCGAGAGAGAAGCAGTTGGTCACTGGAGAAAACATTAGGGAAAATTCTCAACAAAGTAACGATCCCATCTTCTTTCTCTCTCACACACACACACACACACACACACAAGCAGATTACTGATGCACATGCCAATCAATGAGCTGAAGGGAAGAAATGCAACACTAACAGACGCCTGGTGTCCAAATAATGACCGATACATGTCAGTGAGGAAACTTCAGCAAATGCTTCCAATATGAATATTGACAAATAAATTAACACACACAAATCCACAGGACATGAATGCAAAATGTAGAAGAACTAAGCACTCAACAGAGGATATGAATATGGATTAACACTGGGTGACTCACCAAGACACACTCAGTGTGATTATGGGTTGTTGTATTACCATGGCAACACATCCTGTAATGTGCAAATGCCTCATTTCTAGTGTGTGTGTGTGTGTGTGTGTGTGTGTTTGTGTGTTTGTGGGTGGAAGGTGGCTGTAATGTCACACTTTCTCTTAATTGCACAGAGTCAAACAGTACAGATATTTTCGGCGTGACATGGGGGCTGCATAGTGAGAGGTTCAGTGGAAAGAAATACAGGGTAGCTGCTGTACAATGGCTGGATTTTTCAAAAGACTTTCAAAGATTGCTGGCAAAGACTTATTATAATATTTATGAAAGTCAATTTAAGAGTCGATATATCTGTAAGTCAACTTACTAATATTTTTTAAAAGCTGGGTTGATCTATGCTTTTTTCATTAAAGTAGCTAGTTTGGTAGCTATTTATGTACAAGTTAATGCCTCCATTCTTAAACCTGCGTACTAAGCTCTGATTGGTCAATTGTTTCTCTAACAGTTGCTAGTGGGCACAATACCAGACCAATTGCTGATGGTGGTGGTGATTCAGAGGTCTGATTGAGAGGTCTCGAACCAGATATAACTTGAAATTATTACTTTCAGTCAGAGGCCACATTTCCTAATCTGTTGTGTTTTGAAAGCGCTATTTATATTCTCACACCTCACATTGCCTATGTCTTTGTGACTGTGTGTGCACGTTCACGTCAGTGAATGAAAAATGTTGCAAGATAAAACTGTGACACAATATACTACAGTGTGGAATCCAGGCTTGAATATTGAGCTGATGGTGGATACAGATATGTCAGTTCGAATGCAAATGTATGTGTGTGTGTGTGAGCATATGTGAGTGCATGTGCAAGAATATGTAGGATACTAGGCAATTACTTTGTGATTTATGATGAAAACTCAGTCAGTATTGTATGTGTAAGTGCCTGCATGCACAGCTTAAACGCTGACGTGAGCAATCTTGGACATTTTGTGTGTTTGTGTCCGTCTGCAATCTCTGTCTCGTTCTCAGGCTTACACTCAGCTCAGAGGAACACAGCTGTTGTAAACGCAGACAGCCTGTGAGAGTGTGTTGTCATACTGTATGAGTAAAGACGTGTGATTTATGCACAAGTCACATGTGATAAAGACAGGTTGAGTTGACACTATACGGAGCAATACATTTGCAGGACTCACTTTTAAGTACCACGTGGTGAGAACAGATTATTAATGCAACCTCTAATGAAAGCAGACACACACACACACACACAGCCGTAGATGAATATTCAGGACATAATAAAATACTCACAACAGATACAGAATGCAGTCTTTCATGTAGGACTGAGTTTCATCCAAGCAATAATTAGCTTGAAATTTCTGCAGTCTCTCCTTTCTGTTTCCATTTAACCAAAGCAGCTACCACGACACTGCCCTTCAATGGTATTTGAACAACAATGTGATAATAGTTATGTAATCCATTGTGTATTTGGATGTGTGTGTGTGATGCTAGAATAGTGGTGTCTCTTAAAAAAGTGTTTATTAGAGACAGCAAATACCCACATATGGGTACAAAACAAAAGTTCTTGGCTTTTTGTGACCTACTGATTGAATCATTGTGTGAAATGTCTTTGAATTGTACTTGTACTGTTGTACTTATATTTGTATGTTAATGTTAATGTTCATTTATCTTCTAATACTGTTTTTCTGGCATATTAATGGAATTAAGTGATTGAGCTGTTTGGGACAGCCAGAAACCAGTTCATACAAACTATTATTATAACAATATTATTATTATTGTTATTTTTTAGCATTCCCTGGTAAGGGAGCTTTTATTCTTGGGAACAGGTACTTTTCCAATGAATTTACATTGGTTACTAGTGAAACAAAATTCCACCTGAGTGAATATATAAAGCTAATCTAAAATGTGCTCATGGCACGAGTCAGATAATTCAAATAAGGTTCCTCTGATTCAAGAAGTAAAGAGTGCATGAACTAAATAAAGCATAAATCAATTACTGTTTGGAATGTTTGTGCTGGTTTTTATTGAGAATATTGTGATTTGTGAGTTTGCTCATTTCATGCTGGGTCTTCTTTTACCAACTGACTGCCCTTTCACTTCCCTCTTCTCATTCTCTGGAATTTCAGTAATCTGATATAGGTCACTAGCCTATATAAAGTGAAGAGTGTGTTAGGGCAAAGCGCTAGAAACAGGAATTGAAATCTAACGTAGTTTTATTTGTCCATCATTTTCTACAGCACATGAAAATTTTTGCTTTTCATAAGATGTTATATGAATCCATGTAAGAATATGTTGGTACTAGATGAAAACAGACCAATAAAGTTTCATGAGCAATCAATATCAGCAGACATTTAAAGCAGTAAATACCAGAGGTATCTGGTATCATCATAAAATACAGCTCTGCCAACACCAGCTATTTTACAGTCGGCTGTATTTAAGTCTAACGTTCAGATAAGTGATTGTATGAGCTGTTTCGATTGCCTTTAGACATGTCTTTGTGTTGTTGTGGAGCTAATTGTCCTTTAAAGGTTATTTCCTACCATGATCTATGCAGTATTTATCCTTCTGGCCCACTTGTTTTGTTTGAACAGAAAAATGCACACTGGTAAACCCTGAAATGATTACAGGAAAAGAGGTAAACCCCGCAACGTCAAGCAGAGGAACCTTTGGGTCTTTCAAGATAAAGTACTTAACTTCTCACTTCGGTTTCACCCACACGCCAACACTCATGCCTCCACAACACACACACACACACACACACACACAGTTCAGATGTGAGGCATGGTTTTCTAGGATCCCCTTATTGAAAGATTGATTATGAATACACACAGTGGGTTGTTCTGATGACGGTGGTACCTGTGGGACAGCCCCGCAGTTTATTGAAACACATCAAAGACCAATACAAAAAGCAAAGTGGAGGCTGTGCTGGGGAGATCCAGAGCTGGGTAGCTGGGTGTTTTGCTGACTAAAAGAACTATTGTTGTCCCTCCTCCACACTCACTTTTTTATGTGACAACTGTCTACCATATTATTAAATGACTTATCTAGTTCCTCATCACAGAATTTCCCTGTTTGTTTCTGAAGTACTGGTTCGGTTAGACATAAAGTTAGAGAAACTAAAACCCACAGGTAAGGTTTTTTTTTTTTTTGTTCTCCATATTCCCATGCTACAACTATGCTGCTAGCTCATGCCAGGATCATGGAATATTGATCCTTGTAAAGATTTTCATTTGTAGTTGCCCCCACAGTGTGCAGAACGTTGCTTGCTGACAACAATGCTACCTGACACAAGGCAAGTCAGTGAGACTATAATTCAGAGGCAATAAAACGCACAATCACAGGTTTGTTTCTTACAATCCTATTTGGCCTGGTATAACCAGTAACTTGGGGGATAATGGCAGAAAACATTTTAGCTACTTGAAAAATCAACAACTCCAAAGCCGTCAAAACAAGCAGCCTACGATTTGGAGAAATTTACTGACCATCAACATCGACTTTCGTAGCCCCTGTGACTGTATGTAGCACTCCAAAAGTACTGTCCTCACACTCTCCTAACACAACGGAGTGATTCCAAATTGAGACCAAATTTTATCTTCAACCAGTTATACCCTGATGACAAATACTTATGTAAGACAACCCAAGGTACATCTCTTCAACACATCTTAAACAACCCGAATTAATCATATGTTAAATGATCCAATGCAATGATACATTGCTTGGACTCTGCCAATAGAATTAACAGATTAATTTATGTAACATATAGTTCCCAGCGGTTAACCGCTACAGTATCCTGTTTTCTCAAACAAGCTTGGGGATGGGATCCAAAATGGGCGTTGGACAGAAAAATCATTCATTGTAGTTTCAGCTCTTACTGGGTCCAAGACCTCTCCTGTAGTAAACAAAGTCATACAACTAATTTAGTTGTCGGCACAGGACAGCTTGAAATATAGCACAATAATCCCATTATCACAGTTCGCTGAGTTTGCTTCAAGTCAGTCAATCAGGTTGTGGGTTTTCCCCTCATTCCTTCTGGATTAGATTAAATTCTTCGTATCTCTTTATGTGTATTGTTGTCAGCTTGGCTTGGGGTTTTATTCAAAGACAGTAAAGGAGTGGGCTTAAAATTTTAAAACTTAACTAGAAAAGAGGGTCACTACCTCATTTATCTTTCTATGTAAATTCACAGAAAAATGGGGGATTTATTGGCAGATGTTCTCTGTCATAAACAAGATCTTCTTTCTTTTCTCTAAATACTGTACCTGTATATGTGGGGGAATCACATTGCAGGTACTTCCCGTGTTGTAAATCTGACATTTTCCCTTCATGCTTCCAAAAATTAAAGCTAATGCAGAAATAAATCTTTACTGAACTGAACTCTTAACATGAGCTTTTCATCTGAGCTGAACTTTGTATCATGGTGAAACTTGGCTCTCTGTCTGTGGCTCAGTGTGTGCGTGTGTGTGTGTGTGTGTGTGTGTGTGTGTGTGTGAGCATGTGTGTCAAATGATCCACAGCGTGGGAATTCCCCTCTTATCAGTCGGTCTGGTCTGGAATCTCTCTTTAGCTAATGTTTGTTTGGGTTTGTGGAGAGCAGAAAGAGAAGCGAGAGGAGAAGAGAAACAGGGACAGAGATCAAAAATTAAGTATGTTAAATGAAAATATCATGTGCCTATCTCAGCAAATCACCTTAGATCTTATCTATGATCTTTATTTTTAATCGCTGCATCCACATTTTAATTATATTATATTAGATTATTATTTAATAACTTTGAGATGATTTCTGCTCATGCCAGTTGTATGTTTCTACTGAGCCTTGACTTTGAATTAGTAGCTAATAAGGCCTCTTGGGGGGGTTTCAAACAACCCCCACATAGAAATGGACACAGCACAAAGTAACCCATTGAGATGTGTGAAGGGCCCCGGGTGCCTTGTCCTACAACAAGCTCTTATTCTGCAACAGACGGACTGGAGCTCAAACATACTTGTAGTAGGAGGCTTTTCAGTGTCTTGATTGTCAAACAGAGAAAGTAGCCTTCTGAGATTGTATGGTGAAAAGAAAAAAGGCTTGTCTTGAGGCTTACAAAAATACTTCTCAGTGAAAAGGGGAAACATTTAGAGGGTGTGCCTAAATCTGACTCTGTGATCTTGTAAACTGCTAGTTCAAAGGACTAATTATGCCCATACAGAGATTATGATTGAGATTTTTTAGGTAATTCCAGGCACAAAATTCCCATGTGATTTTATATGTTTCATGGTAATCCCGCATTTTGTCATATTTGATGTTCAAAAAAAAACAACATTTTCAAGTTAAAACATGTCCTACATAACAAATATTTCCCGTGTGATTGTACCACATGATCATCACATGTACAGTTTTTTAACCAGGAATCACATGGGAGTTTCCATACTGAGTTTAGCTAAATCAGTATGAAAGTTCATTTTTGACTTTGGAAAGAGTAGTATGACCCAGTCATCAGAGTTGTTTGTCATGTCAGCAGTAGCTAGTGAGTGGACCTTGTGCTTAGTCAAACTGCTATTTCAATCAGGTGAGGCTTATTTACCAGAGGCGTAAAGACTGATCAAACAGATTTATTGCAAATGAATGATAATAGAAGACATAGTTTTTGGTAGATCAATACGACATAAAAATATTTGAAGGGGAAAGAGATGCCCAATATGATAGGAATATCTCCCGATAGAGTCTAAACACTGGTGGTGGGGATGACTGAATGAAGAGTGATGCTGGAGGACTGGAGGTGACAGGGGTGGAGGAGGGTCGCCTGGATTTGCCTGAAATGACAGCCGACAGAAGCAGAGAGATAGAACTGCTGGAACTTTTGACGTCTATGAGATGATTGGCTGATGAGATACGAAGCAAGACGATAAATTGATTAAGTGAGAGAGTGAAAACACCCACAATCAGCTAATGGAATGAGAGAAATGCAAATAATGAGTGAGGCATAGATAGACAGTCTACATCGAGAAAACTTTAATTCTGTATAAACCAACATGGACAATAAGTCTTAGCTACAGTTTTTTTTTTTTTTTTTTTTGAAGGATTACCAGTTAATCATCAAAGGTAGGGCAGTACAGTAGAGACACTATGTGAAATCTTAACAGCAGCTTTCAGTCAATATGGTATTGTCTCCGGGGTTAAAGGGGAAACTCTGTCTCATAGGTCATAGGCCAGTTAACTAAATTAAATTTACTTTTACCCATGACTACAGCTTTGGAATGACCTAAATGTTTCTATGATGATTACGATGAGGATTATATTTGTAGGAAATCAGGTTAATGCAGAGAAAATTGCTGCCTCACTTGTATTGTCTTGATGACTCATTTGTGTTTTCACTTTTGGTGTTTATCATGTGAGCATTTGACCTGGCTGGTGAATGACCTTGATCAGCTGTCATATGAGTGGAGGAGCTGCTGATCTGTCCATTCTCAATGATTTCATTCAGCTGGGGTATGAGTTGTCCGTTCCATCATGCTTCCTATCACATGGGTGTTGTTGACCGCAGTGTGGTCTGAACGCTTGCTTGTGTGTCTTATATACTAAACTTCTCTTTCAGTACATCGATTTAGTGAGGATGTGGTGATGACGATGATGACCAGTTAGTTGCACAACTAACAGTTGTTAGTGGGATGATATATCCACAAACTGTCTCTTTGAGATGCTGCTGCTGCTGCTTTTGAAAAAGAGCATTTTTTTGACACTTGAGCTCATAACTGATGATTGATTTAAATTGCATATACAGATATAATTAATCATCAGTTTACAGGGGGGCAAGCCCTATGCAAATCCCTTTGGAAAACTTAATCTGGAGCCTCAGTGTATCCTCTGCATCCCTGACCATCTGTTTCCAGGCTCTGTGCATTTCTGTCTCGTCAGCAAAGTTTCTTCCTAGCAAAGACATTAGTGGATTAACAGTCTCTCACACAAGGTGTCTTCACATCATTCAAGGGTGTGGACATGCTGTTTTCAAAAAGATGAGCAAATGCTGTCTCATGGTAAACTGAGAAATAAAAATGAAAGAACTAAAAACAGTAGTCCAGTGACAATAATATACTGTATACAGTACATGAATGCAGTATGCTCAGACACAGAGCTTGCTGATATAAAAAAAAAATGAAATCAAGTTAGAGTTAGTAGTTTAAAAAAAAACCTCTAACATATTTGCATATAAAACCATTTTACAGTATTTACATCTTACAAAGTCCCTTTTTTGATGTGGTGCAGCAGCCAAGTATGGGAAACACTGTGTCACCATAAACTCAGACGCACTGTTGACTCAACTCACTGAAGGCAGTATAGAGATTTTAGATTAGAATAAATCTGTTTGCAATACTTTTTACATATATTCGTGGATTCAATATGTGACCAAAATCCCTGCTCAATGTGAATTGATTGATTGAATTTATTTGATGATTAAAAAACGCATATACACTGCATTGCAGTCATTAAATAAATTACAAAATCACAGTGGATGAAGACACAATAAAGCCCAAAAGCTTATTTCCATTGTGGTCCTCAATTCACAGTCTATACAACAATATTTCTTAACTCAGAGAGGATCAGTGGTAAAACTGAGTCACACCTGTGTGATACTGATGTACCAACAGAAGTAAACTGAAATACTCCAACTGCAACTGATTGCATCTTTGGTATTCATGACTGATGGAAAAATCCCAGTGCACCACAGAAGTGTTTTTTTTTTTTTTGCTCTGTTGTACAGGTTTGTTCTTGCGTGGGCACCGTATCTGGCTTCCTCTGCACCTGACAAACAGGAAGGTGTCTGTGTATTTGTCTGTGTGTGTGTGTGTTTGTCTGTGTGTGTGTGTGTTTGTCTGTGTGTATTGTTTGTTTGTCTGTGTGTGTGTGTGTGGGTGTGTGTGTGAGTGTGAGAGAGAGAGAAAGAGCGAGAGTGTACCACAGGATGTAAGATAATCATAGTTGATCTTTCCACGAAGTACAACACACTGTGGCCCCCCATGACTTCTCAACTCTATAAATAGTTTTTTCTTCCTGTCACGTGTACGTATGATTTTATTGTGTGTCTGAGTGTGTATCTTTAGATTGGCCACGAATGCACACATACTCAGACAAGTAAAGGACAGTCACAGTTTTGACTTGGCTCTGTTCTCAAAGGGCTGAAAGCCATCTGGTCAGTTATGTTGTCATTAGCAGCACACTTGTATCGGATATCAAAGAACTGAGGAGCCACCCTGATGTAGCCTCACTGTTTACAACATGTTACCGCCAGACTGTCTCATTCAAAATGCTTTACAGAAGTCAACACCATATTGTTACTGTGAGCTCATATCTGCACTAAAAAGTGTATATATGAAAAATATGACTGTTCCAGTGACTTTAAAATGGGTAGAAGTTTTATACTAATAGCTATTAAATGTTGGTTGTAATTAAAATGTTTGGAAATTGACCTCAAAGTACTTTTAACACAGTTGAGACCCAATATAGAATCTGTGAAGTAGATATATGCAGAATAGAAAAATGCAGAAGTGGTGAATCAGTTTGGCCACCACAGTTTATGCCAACAGTGTGAGTAATGCTTGACTGATAGTCATGTTTGAGGCAGCAGGAGAAGGCAGGGTCATCAAGCCAGCACATGTATCTAAAAATAGTGTGGCTAAAGTACTAGAAGGTATAAGATCTCGAGCCATTGTTCAAAGTTTTTACAAGATGCAGCATGACTATGTCTTCACATAAAAACCGCATTGTGTGTATCCTTGAAGCCTGCAGTGCACTTTCATATTTTAAAACCTGCATTTTTGGGGTGTCCTGTTAACCAAGTGATGTCCCCAGTTTGGGACTTTAGTTGCATGTCATCTCCCCTCTCTCACCCCTTTGGGTCAGACTCTATCAATAAAGGCAAAAATACCCCAAAAAATCTCCTAAAGATCGCATAGCTTACATCCTTTTTTTGCCTACACCATCAACTGTCTATCTGTCTATGAAAGTGTCTTCATCACTTTACCTGCATAGATGGTACATGTGTGTCCTTGTGCGCATGCTGGGGAACATACTGTGGAACCACTCATCAAAACTTTGCTCCATAGCGTTACTGCTGGTCAAAACCTCCACAGGGTACCTTTAATGAAACTTAATTTCAGGGTCTGACAATACCTGGTAAAAACCATTAAAGAAATGTTTCTGAAAAGAACAATGATAAAAAAAAAAAATTGATCTAAAATGGGGAAAACAGAAGGAAACCAGGGAACAAGTAGCGGGCGACACCTGAGATGATGTGAAAGAACAGATTTTTGTGTGAACAGATGATGCCACCTGAGGGAGACATCATTTATGTTAAGGAGGTGGATGGGAAAGCCATAAACATAATAAATCTTTCTGGGAAATGAATGTGCTGATCTGAACAATGCATTAGGATGCACCAGGTCTGAACACCGAGTCGTGGGAAGGGAAAGGTTCTGATGAAACTGATGCAAATGACTCGGAAACGCTTGTTCCTGAGAGGAAACGAGCGTCAGCTAAACCGGTCAAAAGCTAAAAAGTGGCTGCACACACTCACATGGGCCTTGGCTTGTGGCCTTGGCTGGAATTCATGAGGAAAGAGCTTTACAATGGCCTCTCACACACACATTCGCACACACACTGAAGGGGGCAGGGGGAGACAGAAAGCTCTTGAGAAAACACAAGTTACTAATTAGGTAAAATTGTCCCACAGCAGTTAGATGTCTGGCAAAATTCTTCCCTTCTTTCTCTCCCATCATCTGTATCCGTCCAGATGTTTGACTTCCTGATGCAATTTTTTTTGTTTTAGTGCTGTTTCATGTTCTGTTGTCACAGCAGGGGGATATTGTTGCTGATCATTAGTGAGGATGAATAATGAGCCCAGTCGAAGACACCAAAGAGTAAGAATAAAGGCGCTGCAGAAAAACAGAACAAATACATTAAACAGGGGACATGTGATACAGGATACATGTTTCAATAGATTTCAAAGGCCTCCATCTGTATATAGAACATCTTGGAATAGGAACAGGAAGTCTAGCAGACCGAAATGACTGAATTAATGGAATGGATATTTAATTTCCCTGCTCTTTTCAACAAAACTTTCTGAATAGGTAAATGGCCACAAGTGAGCATTTGCTAAAACCCACCCCTGAACAATGATTGTCCTATCATAGTTTAGCAATCATAACTAGGCACAGCAGGCCTGTCAAGCTTTAGAGTTTAGAGGATAGTGTATTTTTTTTATCCTTTCCAAAACCAAAAATACAACGGCAAAAGACATTTATTAAAATGTGCATCTATATGCTTTAATGTATTGTAAAGATCATGTTCAAATGGCTTGGAAACAACTTCCTCTTCTTTCTGAATCACTGTGGTGCTATAGTTGATTCACTAAAACGTGGAGAGAAAATGTCAGTCTGGCAGCACAAGAGTGGATGACATTCTCCTTTGTGCTTTTAATGGGAAACAGGGGGAGAATCGTTAAAGGAAACACACATTTCCTGTCGGACTGGTGGGTGACGTACACAAGTGTGTGTGATGCTCTTGTAGCCTTAACAGGCATGAATGTGACATCAGCAGCAGGATCCCACATGAGGGATAAGCCGCAGCCAACACAAACATACACTCACACACATCACAGCCAGAAAAAGATGTGGCTAAGGGTCAATGGAACAGTAACAGAGGAAGGGAAGGAGATCCTCTCCTTTGATTCCTTTTCCATACCACCCACTCGGCCATGCCTCACATTCCCCTGTTCAAAGATTTTATAGCTCACAGCAGTAATGGTGTTTTTTTTCCCGTAAATGTGAAGAAAAAAACAACGCCACAAAGTAAGCAATCTTCACGGGAATATAATCACTTTAACCTTTCCTCAAACAACTGCTCTTTGCAGCCTTTTTAAAAGACAAACTGTGTCGACATGTAAGCAACACACACACTTACACATACTTACCCAAACATAAAAGACACACAAACTCAACTGCAAGCTCACAAAGCTATCCTAAAGCTTTTGGCACAAATTTTCCCCCAAGTGAGTTGTGTTAATATCAATTGGATTCACTGACACCTAACTTCGCGGTTTAGCGGATGGACAGAACGCCTGCTTCCTGGATGATTTCACAAAGCTTGAATATTTATGCACAGTCGATTAGTCTGGAACAGTTTAAGACGAGCGTTAAAGTAAAATATGAAGAGGCAGCAGCACCCAACACAGGCTCAGATCTTTATGCTGATTGGCTACTGCTTTAATCAGCCACCATTCAAGACAGGCGGACAGGGGAAAAGACTTGAGGCCATCATGACTTTTATACATTTATATTAACTATGGAAACTGAAAAATAACATCCCCCAAAGAAGAGAGAAAAGGGAACCCTTTTTTTGCCAGTCAGTACTTACCTTGATGTTACAGGTGTATCCTTACACAGATTTGGGAGGGGGTGGGTGACCTCAACATGTAAACATGATTGGGTTGGGAATGACGAGAATTATCATCTTATAAATGCAAGTGTGACAACCACATATCTTCAGGTTAACTCTACACTTTAAGCAGAAGGTTGATTTCAGACTAGTGTGTGAATACATCTCTCACACACACATACACTCACCAAGTTTTGAAAGGAGTTCCTGTAACGTACAGGCTTCCCTCCCACTGTCGGAACACCTATTTCAACATCACTAAAGAAGGATTAGTGATTTTTGCATCTTTTGGGAACTTTTCATTACAGTCATTAATTCACATCTATAAGCATTTTAAAATGTAATGATGTTGAAAACTTTTAAAGTTTACTGTAACATTTACCAACTAATGAATTCCAACAAACATTTCTTAGATTAGTTGTCTAAAACATGAAATACATACAATCCGCATTCAAATCCAGTTCCAGTTACCACAGTCTGTGACAGAAACTGAGCCATTCGAGTGTCAGCAGCCCCGTCCAGACTGATGTCACAGTCTCACTCCCATACGTAGTACAATCCCTTTGCAATGACAGTGACCTCATTTAAATAAACAGGTGTGGAGAACTGAATTTAAATCCTTCATCTGTAATAACTGAAGATCCATCCAATTCTGTTAATCATCATCTTGTGAACTAATCGCAGGCATGATCATTTGAACATTACTGAGTTGGCATATTGCCATTTAGGTACAGTAAGTAAACTGATGAGGAAATGCTTGCATGCTGAAATTGCTGTACAGTATCTAAACAGCTTACTTATAGTGTGTTCTGCTGTGGAGGTAATGCCGTATTTCCAGGATGTATCCCAGACTCTTATTAAGGACATGCAATTCCACGTTCCAATTACAAATGTCTGATTTTAACCATTTTTATGAATATTTCTGTTTTGTCTTCATACACTCTATACACAATTCAAATAAATAGTATTATTAAAGTGGTAAACTGTAAGATTCTGATGATATTTTGGGTTTTAAACTGTAGTTTTGCACAACATTTCCCAGAAATCACATTCATAGACACCACTGTCATATGTTTAAACTCCTGTTGATTTAGTTTGTATGGCACTCTATTTCTCAAACAAACTCTTGCCTAGTATAAAACACATTACTTCCTGTGAATCTGTGGATTTCCCCAGGAAAAGGCCAACCAGATGCTGTTCAACAAACGTAAGAGCTTTTATAAACTGAATATGGGTTGCATGGCTAATACATTACGTCATTCTGTAAAAAGGAGGAAGCAAATGGCACATTTATGTCATGGATCATGTCACAGGCTATTTATACTTTAAAATATATTTTTACATATAATAATAGTTAGTGTGGAAACATGAGGGGAAATACTGAGTCCAAACAATCATAAGTTCTCTCTTGTTAAAGAATAATTCCAGTTCATTACAAACTGGACCTGATTTTCATTTGTTTGGCAATTGGTTCTATCTGTCATGGTAATTTAGTCACTAAAAAGATTGCTGAGATCTAGGACCACAACCAGTCAGACAATGATGCAGGTTTTAAGCAGACATATCTGGACGACAAAGCAAAGGCAAACATTAAAATTATTATTAAAACTGTCCATTGTTTACTGACATAGTATTGCCATAATTGTACACACGTTTTCCTGTGCAATGAGGGATTATTACTAATATTTTGGGTGCATTCACAGTTTTATCTTCAAATAAAGTTTGTAGATAATATGGCTGTACTGTTGGCTTGTTTACAACCTGTGCGATCATCTGTCCCAATTGTGTTTATAGTCCTGTTGGACTCCTTAGTAGCAATGTTGCCATTGTCTTGTTATTCTTGAGGTGAGTACAATAACCAACAGCTACAAAAGTAAAACCCCAATTCACTGGGGAATTAACAGGAACTGTCTTTTAATATCACCTTCACTGACACTGACTTTATTTTTGCTTGATTCTGGGCATCTTTGGACCACATACTGAGGACTGCAGTTCTGAAGAACATTAGTTTGCACAGTTAAAAAGGAGAAAATGAGGCAGGCCTGTGAATATATTCGAAATACAACCAGCTTCCATTCTATATTTTTACCTGCCAGCATGAGCAGATAGCATCAGTAACTTAGGAAGAGATAACAGTTCATTTCATGTCTTTAATACTGAATCATTTCTTCCTATCGCTCTCTCTAACATGAGCACAAATCAGCACAAAACACATCTCTTTCTGTATCTGCTTGTCTCTCTGCATATCTTCCATTGTCACACCACCACAACTAGTTTAAATTCAAAACTGTTGGGCTCAAAAGATAAATTAAGCTTCTCATCGAGGATACACTCATACACATTTTGTTATTACGATTTATGTGATTATGTTACGCCTAAATACTGACCTCAAATGTCATCATAGGAAGTGATTAGACAATTTGTTTAATTTACAACATTCAATCAGATTAGGTCAAACATTTACATGCAAAGTATGTACATGATATGAATGTGTTATTGAGTGTATAGTGGAATTTGTTCGTACTATATCTGCGGTGCAGAAAGGCATACCATGTGCAGGGTAATAACATAGAATTCAGAAAGAATTTGACAGTAATGATTCTCATTTACACCTCTGGGGTAACTGGCTGAGTGGAGTAAAGTGAACATCTCACGCTGCAATTAAAGATGTGGAATCAGCACATCATAGTCACAGCAAAGCAGCCTTGTGATCTCTTGCTGCCGCCAAAGTTTCCAGCTGTAATCAGGAGGGAAGTTTGATGACATTTCACTCACTCTACCTCTCTATGAGCTTTTATAGAGTAGCTGCCCAGTGAGTCCTGTCTATCTATAGGCTGTTCACTGGAAACTATTAATGAGAACATAACAGAAAGAATGTGCTTCTTTCTTGCACAGATAATAACTAGTTTGACAAGTTTGAAACAGTGATGTGAGTTTTATTGACGTCATATTTGCAACTATTTTCTCCTATTTGGAGATGAAGTCTCCCAGCCAATACTGTATGCAGATTTAGATTTTAGGTTTTATTCAAATCTTTATTTCTGTGTGCATTTTCCAGTAAAAACAGCAAATATGCAAATATACAAAATTAAAGCCAATTACACTGTTTGGACCCAGTTTTTACTTTGAATGTCTTGACATACTGTAGTTGTTTTCTGCAACACTGTTTATTAAATTGAGTCACACTGACACTGCAGTGAGCTACTGTACTGCATTGTATAAAACAGGCTATTTAGGGTTTTTTTCTTTCCGTTTTTTACCAAAGCTGTGAAGAGCAATTAATGTGCTTTAGACTACACTGTTTAAAGTTATTCTTGCCATTTCCTTTAAGATAGACCAAACCAAGAAGAGCCCAGTATCTGTATAGAAGGCAAGACACACCAGCTACAGTCTGCAGTGTGGTGTCATGTTATACTCATCATTCGATGTCCGTAGCACACACCAGATGTGACATACAGGCAGAAATAGGTAAAAAAGGTACAGTACCTGCGTATCAACCACAGAAATGTTTCTGGCTTTCTCAGCAATGTCATACCCACAGATGTGACTGACAAATAAGTTTGTTGGTTTCAAAGACAAAATGATGCACCAAATAGCTAGCATGAGTTGGTATTTGGTGTGCATGCTGCAATCATAATCAGGAAAAAGTAAGGTCCCATTTTTGGAAAAAAAAAACAAAACAGTTTCCTCAATGAAATACCTCTTATTTATTGAGTCTATAGGGAAATGTTTCCATGTGCAACAATAAGTGCAAATGAAGTTCATTTTCAATAAACTTTATTTTTGTCCCATTTTCCCCCAAATATGGTACATACAAAAGGTGATCGGAATTGAACATTTCCTTGTGTTAAGACTGTAACATTTACACAATAAATAAAAAAACATGTATAAATAAAAAAATAAATAAACAGGACATTATGTGCCAAAAAATAAAGACTCTTCTGAATTGGCAGATGGCTTTCACAATTTTGGGTTTTTTGAAAACACACGTACGTAATACTTGCATTCCAGGTCACAGTTTTTAGGATACAACTCTGGGTCGAGAAAGCAATGTAAACCGATAAGGAATACAGTACAACAAAGTACAATGTTTCTTTTTTCCCCCCCATAGTAGACATTACTGGGATATATATTTATGATACCAGTTGTTCTAAAAGCTTATACCAGGTAGTGAGAGTGTAGTGCTATTGGACTTACTTTTAAACTTGGCTCAAAGTACAAAAGTAAATCCCACCAGTAAAACCCACCTTGAATCTTGTTTGTATCCAGCTTGACATTCACAAAGGGCTGTTATTGCACTATACAGACATCCCTCAGAAAGGCACTTTTATCCCCCTCCTCACCCTCATTTTCCAACCAACAGTTTTGTTTACCAGCACATGTGTGGCACCCACACATTCACCTTGTACGTGAATTTTAAAAAAGGAATCATTTTAAAAACCAAAGAAAATGCCTTTTGGTATCTAGTTAAAAACAAATAAAACATGTGGTAGTAAAAGGTTTCACTTTCCAGATGAATTTACAAAAAAAAAAAAAAAAAAAAAAAAGTGCAAAATTGTGTTGCTCCCATAGCCCCTTTAGTATGCTGTGTACCACGTCAGTGAAATTTGTTTCAAAATAACTATCCAACAACTAACAAAAAAAGACAAAAGTGATGTTGGAGCAGAAGAAGCAATGATTTTTAGCATTGAACTTTAGCATCACTATCGTCAAATAAGGCCAGGAATGTTATTTGTGCATGTGAGGTCAAGATCGTAGTGTGGTCCTATAGCTGGCACAATTTAAAAAAAGAAAAAAAAAAATGAATGTGTTCACCATAGTCCAAAGAGGCCAGAAACCAACTGAGGGTATGAGGGTCTCTCTAATCAAACCACAGTTATTCTCCAAAGCATCTCTCTGCTGTAAGATCCTGGCTCCAGTGCAAGTCAACTCCGTAAATGACCTTGCTGCTAAAATACTTTTGGAAAAAGGAGCCTAAAAGCATTCCAGCTGCAAGATTATCCTTGTTCTGTTGCAAAAAAAAAAAAAAAAAAAAGGACAATTTTAGTGTTTAGATACCTTTGAGAAACCATGCCTGGGTTATCTGCTATTAGGGGAAGCTGAAAGCTGCAGGGTTGGTTGGTGGCTTTGAAAGATCCAGCCAAGAAGCAGTGGTTTTGAGTGAGTGAGGGAAGGTATTTGAGAGTTTGGGTGTTCAATTAGGCATCTGCCTGTGAGGGATTCATCATTTCAGGCCAGGTAGGAGTTGCTTATTTTAGGTATCAATATGTTCCAGGTGGATAACCTTTGAGGCATAAGCTGGACAGGCACAAACCCTTGAGGAAGGATGCTGCATTGGGCAACTTTCTGACTACTTGATGTTTATCAAGGTCAATCAATTTGATTAATCAGCTGCCAGAGCACCAGTCCAGACAAGAATATTTGCTCAACTTCTCTGAGCAGCTTTCCATCCGTCAACTGAACAGGAATCAGCTCCTCCCGGCACTGCCTTGAGATATTATATCAACTAGTCAGGCTGCCTAAGAAGAGGTGTTAACCAGTCACGTTGCCTCGAAGGCATCTGCCAGTCAGGCAGACTAGGAGGCACTGAGCTGTGCTCTCAGGCATCAGCGTGGTGTTGGAGCAGCTGGACCACATATCGCAGTCGGTGTCTCAGCTCGGAGGTGCAACCCATCTCAATCAGCATGCTGAGGAGGTAAGTGTAGGAGACACGTTCCCGGCTGATGTAGGTGAGCAGGTACGAGTCGTCAGATGACTTGCACAGGATGATCTTGGTGTGGTCGGTGTAGAAATTAACCTGGAAGGGATTAAAAACATAGCATGAATGTAAGAAAAGGAGGGCCATAATCCCACAGAAGTATTGCCAAAAAAGGTAAATGGCATCTGATTAACTAACATGACTTGTTTACAGTGTTGCACTACTTGTTTTATGAATATATTTAGGACTCTAAATATATAATGAGCTTTCAAACCTGTAGAGTGCCATTGTTGAAGAGCATGACAAGAGCATGGTCCGTCTTCCCCCACTGGAGCAGCAGAGGAGGAGGACCTGCGACTTGATCCTCACAATGCAGATCTCCACCCTTGAGGACAGAAAATATTTTGTTCAGATCACAGGTGGTCATGTTAAACAATGTAATCTTGGTTTCAGGGCTTTGTCTTCTCTCTGTATATCCCCTCAAATCCATCACAATTAATCATGAAATGCATCAATCATTTAGTATTTGATTAATTAAAATAAACTAATGGCTGCAGTCTTCTAGCTAAAAAGTAAAAATCGCTTTACTCATACCTCCATAAGGTTCTGCTCCATGTAATTAGCCATGAGCTCTACAATTTGTTTCTGGCTGCGAAGCTGCTCAGGTAGAGAGTTTGCAGGGAAAGTGAAGTGCTCGTTGTTTGTCAAGCAGTAGTGGACTGTCCTGTTTGGAGGGAAAGACAACATTTTTTTTAAAAACAATTTTAAAAAAAGTGTTTGATCTGATTTAAAACACATCTCCAATTTAAATTAATGGTGATCAGTCTTGTCATAATGTAGTCAAAAAGGTCTAAGGACAATGTTAACATGACACCTGCAATAAATACTGTAAATCTTACGGTACTTACTTGCGTTGGTTACAAAGACTGAGATGTGTCCCCTCATTGAAGAGCACGCCAATGCTTTGGTTTGAGAGCTGGTAGCCAAACCCATATTTGTTTGAGTAGTCGACCCATTTAGTCACCCACAGGAAGGACTGTGGCCTGGACAAACAGGGTGGGTTTCTAGTCGCTGGAGAGATGTAGAAAAAACAAAAAAGGTTAGGATTGATAGGATATGCTGTGAAATTGTTCCATAAGCCTAAGTAAATAGGCCACAAAAAGTAATGTTTATACATTTCTATGAGTCAGCATTTTACAAAAAGATGCTAACAAAAGCTTTAAGGTGCTTGAGTCAGCAGATATTCAGAGGATGTAAAGACATGGTTGAGGCGAGGAAAAGATCCGGTTGATTAAACGATTCTGAATAGTTCGTAATTTAAATGTAAAGTAAGAGATGGTTCAGATTTAAATATGCAGCAATAGATTTCCATTTATTGTCTTGAGGTTAGACACCTGGCCGTAGGCAACAAGTGCTCTCAGTATTTATAGCGCAGTCTTATTTGTGCTCTCCTACCTGCAGGCATGGTAGCCAGGCAGCTGTTGAGAATTTTCATGGCGGAGTCAGCAACAGCTGCAGGGGTCAGGACGTCCTCACATGCTGGAGAGAGAAAAAGAATTGAAAACAAAGTCAGACATTGTTTGCGAAAAGAAACTTAAAAATGCAATAAAAATGCATCTACTCAAAGATATTGGGCCCTACGTTCAGTGCTGCTGGCCATGGTGCCCTTGAAGGAGCGGGAGATCGACTTCCTGGATTCCTCCTCAGCAGGAGTCTGTTCCAGAGGCACAGAGCTGACCAGCTGACCAGTGGGAGAGGGCACCTGCGCAGCAACAAGAGACAGGATTTAATACACATTTGTGATAAGAAAAAAACAAAAGTGAGAGCGTAAGAGCACCAGACGGAATAAATGCCAAAAAAGGTAACCAGACTTCAGTGCATGAGACATTCTGTGAACATGTTCTATTAATGCTTACACTAATACTTGCGGGTCTAAATTAAATGAAACAACTCAGCCAGCAATGTTGCTTTTTTTTTTTTAATTTATACATCTCTAGCTACCGCTTTAAATTGTTGTTACTTCACTTTTGAATCTTTTGATCTTGTGCATTTTAGTGCCAGTGCACTTGGGTTTTAGTACCACAGTTTCCTTACGTGCACTTTGCAGCATGCTGCAAGTTTGCTATGTAGTTTCAAATATCATGTGACCACAAAACTGTTGGTAATCTGTCAGGCAAACAAGGGTACTTTTGGACAACCAATTTGTGCAGTCAGGAAAAAAAAAAGAAGATATCCAACTTGTGTTTCTTGACTACAACCTGGTTTCCCAGCACAGGTTCATTATCAAGCTGACAAAGAAGCACTCACTCCAAAGAGTGAACAATGTAGTTCCTATTGGGCTCTATAAATAGCCAGTAGACCAGTCTGATTAGGGATTGGTCAACTGAAAAAAACCTGAAGACTTTCCAGGTTTGCAGTATGTTTCCTCAGATACTAGAGAATATTGGCCTTATCAGTCTTAATGGATGTTGTTTGCCATAAAAATATGTACTTCCTTAGTACTTGTGGGACTTAATTACCTCATTAGAAAACTGGAATTACCCTATTTCTGTTTTGCATAAATAAACTTCTTGAAGTAAGAAAGAAGATATATTAGTACCTCATTGGGTCCCACTGTCTTGTAGCTGATCTGCCTGTTGATGGAACATTTAACAATGCCCGACACCAGCTTGGAAATGTCTTTGTCATCTTTTTCCTCACATGGAATCTTCTCCACTGCAAAAAACAAGATACTTGCATTGTAGTCACAACAAATATGCTTAACCACAGGTTAACACAGGTAACCACACACACACACACACACACACACACACGCGTAAAATGCTAAATATCGCTTATCGTGAGACAAAACCAGATTAACCAGATGATAGTTGCTACATAATTACATATAGAAAGAGGAATTTATGTAACTACCAGATGACCTAGTCTTCTATTGTGCAACTTGACTGCTGTGATGCTGCTTACCTTTAGGTTTCTTTTTACCAAAGAGGCTCTTGGCCATTTTAGTGAAGAATTTCTTGGCAGGGCTGGGGGGGTGGAGCTCTGGCACCATCGCACAGCTGCTTGGGGGAAGCTTATCAGGGGTGAAACCCTAGAGGAAGTAGAAAGGCAGAGAGAAAGCAGAGAAGAAGGTGAGGAAGACGCAAAAGAGACTGAGACGGCACACAGCTCATTCGGAGTGAAAGGGTGACATGTCAAGCGTGGACACGTGATATTCTGTTCTAGTCTCAAGCACAATTTCCCCACTGCCCAAAAAAAGAATCATGAACTTTAGCTTATGGCAAAGTTCATCTGAAAGCATCAAATCCAATCATAGTTTCTTTGAACTGACAAAATTAGCATGACTTTTGCATACTTTGGTGAAGAATTCGTGGTTGAGGATTTGATCCAGTGAGAGTCTGTCGCTGGGGTTTTTCTGAAGGATGCCTGAGATGAGTTTCTGTGCAGCAGGGGAAAGTGTAGATGGCAAGTCGTACCGAACTTCCTTTATACACTTGTAGGTCTCCTTCAGGTCAAGAGTCTCGAAAGGAGGGTTGCCGCACATCAGCGTGTACCTGAATGGGACACAGCAATGCAACCATTGGTCAACTCAAGATGCAAAATAATGATTCAGACTACAAGATATCTTAGTGGTTGGACATCCATGAAGCTAAGATAAAAAAAAAAAAAACAAAAAAAAACAGAACTTGCTCATCCAAATTCCACAAATGTTATTTTATACATGACAGGATAAAGCAAATAACTCACATGACACATCCAAGAGACCAGACATCTGACTCTGTGCCGTGGCCCTGTCTGTTCAGCACCTCAGGGGCCAAGTAATTGGGAGTCCCACAGATTGTTCTGTGAAAAACACACGATACATTTAATGCTTCAAGCTATTCAAATTATCTTCTGCTCTGTAGATGCATCATGCAAACAAGGAAGTAGTGGTTGAAGCATTTCATTCTGCCACACGTCTTCGTCTGGTATTCCACAGGAAGATGTCAAACAGGTACTGAAACTTTGCTCTATGCGTTACATTCAACTGCCACTTGGAAACCGGTTTAGTTAGGTACTTACTGGGGGAAAGTAGTGGGAGGAAGAATGTGCTTAGTAACTGACGTAATGGTTTTAGGTCATTGTGCTTTTTTTGGTTTTAAACTATACTAACTACCAGTATCTACTAAATTTAAATATTTGTGGCTACCTCCATTATAAATAAATAAATAAATACATACATACGTAATTAAATACTAACTTTTTCCTCTGCTCAACTGTCTCCAGCTTGGCAGCGAGGCCAAAGTCTCCCAGCCGCAGCTCCATGTTCTCGTTGACAAAGAAGTTGCCTGAAAAGAGACAAAAACATTTGTCAAGTCAGCATTCCATAGATAACATGTGCCTGCCCAAAGTCACAGCAGATTCCTGGGATGCTTGTGTGTGCGTACGCCGCATTTCAGCTCACATACCTAGTTTGAGGTCTCTGTGCAGGATCCCTCTGCTGTGGAGGTACTTGAGGCCGGATATGATCTGTTTGAGGTAATATCGCACTTCTGGCTCTGTGAGTGTGTGCCTTGCCTTCCAAATGTGTGCCAGGGACTGCAGAGAGAGCAATGAGTGAACTGTCAACCTCACATTCGTCAGTGGGACTGTACAACACTGCTGCGCGCACACACACACACACGTCACACACGTCACACACACACACACACACACACACACGTCACACACACACACGTCACACACACAGCTGCAGTAGCATCGAAATTAAGATGCTGCTGTAATTCAGGTGGGTGTCTGGGACTCTACGCCAGTAATGATTAAGCTGTTTCATATGTATAATTTAAATTAGGGGGGGGGGGGAACTAAAAGAATATAACATTTTTAGTCTATTGTGCCACTGTAGAGCAATAAAAGGCAAGCTGTATACATGCAAGCAGAACACATGCAAGCTGTGCAGACTGTTCCAGAGATTTCTGAAGTCTCACCTTCCGACTGCAGAGCTCGAGGAATATGTAGATGTTGTCTTGGTCCTCAAAATGATGGGAGAATTTCACCACATGCTTGTGTGACAGGGTTTTGTGGAGCTCGATCTCATTCGTGATCTGTTAAAATTGGACAATTCCATCAATCGGGGTGCACGTTTCAATCCCAAACACAATCGAGCCAATGAATTCAGTTTATGCGTGGGGCCTCGCTGCAAGACATCCTGAGATATAAAACAAGCTCGATCATGTACCTTGTCTCTTTGGTGTGGTTTGGACACCCTGCTCTGTGGAATCACCTTCACGGCGTACATTTTGTTGTTGGAGAGGTCTGTCATCTCGTAGCATCGAGCAAAGCCGCCCTTGGAGGGGAGGGGAGGGGAGGGACAAACAGGATGATCAGTCAACAAAGCAGCAGGTTGAAAACCTGCAATGGCCATCAATAATATGCCTCAATGACAAGTCTTTGATCCGAGGTTCAAAAGCTGTACAGCAATGGGAATGAGTCAACAATTCTGCCAATTCAGAAAGGCTGGCGTGGAGGCTTAGGAAATGAATCATGCCATAATCAAGATCAACCACTTGACCAGCATCTTTTGTTGCCCTGGCTGCTCGGACAAGCTTCAAAAACACTGACAACCAAACCTCCCTAAACATCATGTTTCCTGCTGCTTATTCACGCATATTCCTTGACGCAATCGATACTACACAGGCCGGAGGACGTGAGGGATGAGGCAGACCGGGCTGCTGCATTCATTAACCGTGAGACTGACGGAAGACGTTTCCAGCTCTGCGGCAGGCAGCAGAGGAGAGGAAGGGAAAAAAGGAGAGAGAGAGAGAGAGAGAGAGAGAGAGAGAGAGAGAGAGAGAGAGAGAGAGAGAGAGAGAGAGAGAGAGAGAGACTTGGCTGGCCGCCCGACGCAGCGTGGCGATGACGAGCAACATGTTGATACAGTCGCTCCATTCATACCTCGCACATACTGAGTGTAAAAAAAACCCATCACAGAGTAAAGGAAGGGGGGGGGGGGGGGAATCATGGCAGAGTCGGGCAGATGTCATTTGGGCTCAACAGTCGCCAGATGCCGTAAAAACGCCAAAGTGCTCTCGTGAATACTAATTCTCAGGCTTTTCTTTAAAAAAAAAAAAAAAAATGCCAAAAGGTGTGTGCCCACAGGAGCCGGGCACACCTTGCGCCTGACTCACCCGGCGCATGACGCGCACGGCAGGGGGCCGCGTCTCACCACGAGGTCGCTCCCCCCCCCCCCCTCTCCCCGCATAAGGAAACACACCTGGCGAACGGCCCACAGACGCGTTTTGTAAAAAAAAAAAAAAAAAATCACCGTGTCAGCCTAAAACCAAAAAAAAAAAAAAAAAAAAAAAAAAAAGCCACTCTTTTCTGATGAAACGCCTCAAAGAAAAAAAAATTTAATTTAAAAAAAAAAAAGAAAAAAAAGAAGACTCCCGCGGTGAAAGAGAGACAGGCACACGTGAAACTCGAGCGTCCTCCTACCTTCCCCAGAAGCTTCCCTTTGCTGTAGGACCTTCCCGTCTTGGAGTCCGTCACCACCTGGGCCAGCTCCGGTCGGGCTTGTTCGGGTTTATTCCTGCTGGTTTTCACCGGGGCGGCGGAGGACTGCGGGGCTCCGCGCTCCGACGCGGGCTTGAATAGATCCGCGTTCATGGCGTGGCACGAGATCCGCTGCGCCGCGGTGAAACAGCCGGTATCCATCAGACACGGCGGCAGAAAACGATCAGTTCGCGTCTGTGTGTGTGTGTGTGCGTGTGTATAGATGTCGTACAGATCCCGTTTCGCTTCTTTTTCTCAGTGCTTGCGCTGGTGCGTACCGATGCGTCCGCCTCGTTCAGCTGTATCCATCTGGCGTGCCCGGGCGGCGCTCGCTCCGGTTATATAGGCGAGCGGCGACGTCACGGAGCAGGAGGAGGAGGAGGAGGAGGAGGAGGAGGGGTGGCGGAGAAAGTCCAGACGATGTGCTCACCGCATCTATCTCAACCCGAGAAACACTGCGAGAAGGAAATGTGAATGAAACCGATCATGAAAAAAAAAAAAAAAAAAATTAGAAAAAAATCGGTTCATGTTGATGTCTCGGTGCTGGTGTGTGTGTGTGTGTGTGTGTGTGTGTGTGAACTTTTTTTTTTTTTGTACTTCACAGGGGAGGTTATGCGAGGAAATCAATCAAATCAAATCTGCAGAGGAATATTTTACCGGGCGGGTCTGCCTTTATTAGTGAGCAATGAGAACAGTCTTCATGGGGTAATATCTGAGTCATGAGTCATCTGCTCCGTGAGATGTATCGTGTCATGTTGCAGTGGCTCCCCGGGGCCAGTGGTGGTTCACAGTTCAGGCACCTCCGGGTGGTCTCGATGTGTACACGTGTTGCAAATGAATTAACATTGTAATTGAACGTTTGAACAAATTATTTAGGACCTGCAGATGATAAAGATATTGCAATGAGTCTTATAATTAATCCAACTAAACCGCAGGCACGGAGACAGGTTTGGGTATTCTACCAAAGCCTTCAAAAAAAACCCTACAAAATAAAAGCTCAAATTTCTACAATAAAACATTCTGTTAGATTTCCCCCGTGTGTGTGTGTGTGTGTGTGTGTGTGTAATCCCCAGAGAAACCCTTGTGAACCACTGATCGCAACTGCCACCTGGTGGACAAAATGTGCAGCTCACAGGTTCTGCAGGACTTGGATTGTATACATGATTTAAAATTCCCTTTATTCACTAGTCTGTTTTACTGTGACTGTAACAGCAAGACATGAAGCATTAAAAGCTGTACTGCCTTACAAACCATCGTCTTTTTTTTCAAACGATTCCTGGTTTAGAATTCAGGTTCAGGTGGTCACCGTTGTGAAATGAAATACTAACTTTTCTGTGAGCAGACAGGCCTCTAAAAGGCATATCTAAATTATGACTAGCCAAGTGTAAGAAATGGTTGGTTAAAACATTGAATAAAATCCATCCTGATCTCTAAACCAAAAGACAAACAGGCAAAGAAGAGTCAGTTCAAGATCTATATTTGTGAGAACTCAATGAACAACCTGAGGGTGGGCAACAACACATGCAAGATGATGACTAAAGCCAAAGTACAATAATCAACATAACTAAAACATCAATTATACATATTCACAAATGTTGGATAGAAAATAACAACCTGAACAGTGCTACTGTAAATAGAAATTATAGTAGGAAATTGTCCAAACACTTTAAACACACTCACATTAAGGAATGACAAAGAATGTGTTTCAGAGCATCACACTATGCAACAGGAATGGGTAAAATACAGACTCATGCAGTATGGTGAGTAGTACTGTTTTTGCTGCTATCATTTAATCTATTTCATGAATGACAAAACATAAAAGGCAGATATGAAGACAACAAAAGAAGTCACAAGAGCCCTCTGGTTGTCTTCATTAAAAGGAACAGGAGCGTGACTTAGGCAAATGTACACAGAAAACATCTTAAATATCAGCTCAGTTTAGCTGCACAGGAACAATATTAAGATGTGACTTTACAGAACATGTCCCACATATGTCTCTTACCCTGGTCCAATTTATTTGTGGTCCTTTAACCCATTAAACCCTGACTTGACAAAAGAAAGTGATGAAACTGGGATTTCTTGCTGTGATAAGGTTGCCATCTGCTGGACGGCACCTTTATGTTAGTACAGCCATTTTTTTTCAGGTTGATGCATTATGACTGTCAGAACACAGGTAGGGTGATTTTTAAAGCACTGTCAAAATGAGACGATCCAGAGTTTAGACATTAATCCCTACACCTAATTTATAAGCTGTATACTTTATTTCTAGGTTTTCTTGAAAATATGATTTATTTATTGGACTTTAGTTTCAACCCACAAGTTTAATATTGAAGTCATGTCAGCTGCACCCCTGGAAGCTCTCACTTGGTCCTGCTGTGGAAAAAGAGCGCGTGCAGTTCAGATGTCCATCATGTCTTCTCCTCGTATTTTCTTCTCTTGGGACTCTGACCACGCTTTGTTGATGGTTCTCTTCATCTCGTCATCTCCCTCCGAGTAGATCTTCTTCAGCATGCTCATCAGGCCATCGCTGGGGTCTGCGTTGTCATCGACACTGGGTTTACTGTTGAGGGACATTAAGAGAACAGTTTGTACGTGTGTTATGGGAACAGTGGGATTCTCATTCTCATCCTGTATGCCTGCACCCTGGCTGCATTATATGGAGTGACACCTTGCTCACAGATGTGGTACTGCACTTCAATGTGCAGGACACTGCATGTTTCAGAGTGCTGTTTGGAGCGACTGTCCAGATGTATGTGAGAATACTGACAAGGTTTCAAATAGTTAGAAAATGATGGTCATTATGGTAATTCTTTTAAACAATTGCTCACGCCAATATGTCATTAGCTACTGACAGCACATTGCCATCAGTAGTAGTGGTGGTACTAATCCTACACATCATCATATATGTTGCACAATACTTTGTACGCATTAATTAATTTGCAGCAGGCAGTGTCCTTACGTAACTTTAAATGCCTGCATTGTGAAAATTACTTAATATTCCTCATTTCTTTTAACTTACTCTTTCTCTTTCTCTTTCGACTGCTTTTCCACCTTTGTTAGGCACTCCCACTTCTTTGTTGTCTGTTTCTTGCACATCACCAGGATCATGTCTGTTTTTATCTGTTGAAGAGAGGAAGGATGGTTACAGGCCTTTGAAAAACTAACAAGACTCTGCCTCTCTGTTTCCCCCAGAAGTTAGCAGATTGAACCGAAGGGTAAACTGCAAGTTGACACTGAGCCTGAATTCAGCAGTTGGCAAGAAAAGGGACAACTGCATGCACGTTTTCTTTGTTCCTGGCGGATATGTACGAAACATGTAGCAACTGTGAACAGAACCTTAGCAATAAGTGCTTTATAAATCAATGTAGTAAATTAAGAACTGTTACTGCAAATTTGTTTTAGAATCTACTTTCTGCCCTGCAGTGGTCAGAAGAACCCAGGACATGTCCTAGTGTATACTTTAACAATCTTTAAACAGAAAACGGTTCTAAGATGTAAAAAACTAAACGATTAAGTTACAGGAATTGATTTAAAATGCGGTCTTATGGCTTAAATATTTTAATTAATTAGGCCCATTTCCTGCTTCCAATGTTTGGTTGATAAGAAGTTCAACTCGCTGCCATAGTTTGTCTACTACTACAAACAACTACTACAACTATGTACTACCACCAAATAAGTCATACCACCTTCTATCAAAAAACAGTTGACTCCTGTAACTGATGAAGAGGCTTAATCACCTTTTTATAGCTGTCCTTTTCATCAATTGGATATAACAGGCTGAGGATTGTCATCTGATGGTTTTTCCCATCTAGTTCCTTTACCAACACAGAAAACGACCTGGAAAAAAGAGAATGAGCAAATGCAACTGTATTGTTAGTGACACATGATGAACAACAAACACTGTGTGTGTGTGTGTGTGTGTGTGTTATCTATATACATACATACATACATACATATGTTGATTATCACCGTACCTTTCTGTGAAGTTGACTTCCACATTTTCTGGTGGAATTTTGTGCACATCCTTCAGTGTAAGGTAAATTTTGACAAACTTCTCTGACTGGTCCCACGCTGCACGGAAGATGCAAAAGTGTGAAGAATGTTCAAATACTTTCAGCTTTCACACACATCGTAACTCTTACATATTGGACTGATAGTCTTACTAAACAATAACACCATACCATAGTTGGTGATCTTGACAGTGTACGCTGCTTTAGAGGCACCAGATGGGTCTGCCACTCTCCTGGCTTGTTGCTCCTTCTGTTGTCGTTTGACTGCAAGCTCCTTTTCCACCTTCTTCTGCTCCTGCTTTAGCAGTTCCTGTACTCTTTTCCTTTCTGCTTTCTCCAAAAGTGACCCCAGCTCCAGCAAATCTGCCTCCAATTGGTTGATCTGTATTGGTCAAAAATTACGCCTAGTTTATATAAAGTCTACATTCCAGACCCGAAACTGTTTCTCCATTAGTTGATTCACAGAAAAATGTCGTCTGATTAATATATTAGTCACTGACATTTTTTGTTACATAACTTATGGTTTAGGGTAGCCTCTGGGGAGCATTAATTCATCAGTTTCGTTACTGTATCAGCTAGAATAACAATTTCCTAATTACCCCCTAACATTTTTGTTATTGTATTTTCCTCTTTGATCCCAGTGTCTCATCTATTGCAACTCACCCAATAACTGGAAATGTAAAATTGCACACACAAGCATTTATCACACCGACACCGGTCTACTAAAGTTATCTAAGAATAAGTCTCTGGCACCATTCACAATAGCACATATCAAGGTAAATACTGGTTACTAATCAGATGAGTGCTTCTTTGGAGTCGAAACTCTTGCAGCAGGATCTATTAACCACTAACGTTACACAGGAGGGGCGAGATGCCGACTAAACCTACAGATGGACGGACAGAGACTGTCCCCTGTGCTTCGTTACCAGACATACTTGATCATCACTGCATAGAATTTAACATTATTTTAGATCTGTCCACTTTCGTCCCGGTGTCACGGTGATAAATAACATCAACACAACATTAATGACGTTAGTAAACTCCCGTCAAAGCGAGCTTACTGCTAGCTGGCTACGTTAGGTAACTTACTAACACAGGCCGTCCGACATGACTTGGCGCTGTTTGCACGTTACCTTTGGCAAATACGCATCAAAGTGTGGTTAAAAAAATACCACATTTCTTGAAACAACAGATATAAATAACAGACCGGCCTGCTTATTAACGTTAGCTAAGTTAACTAGCGTTCGCTAACGTAGCTTTGCTGTCAGTGTAATCGTGAGATAATAATAATAATAATAATAACACCAGCCGCCTCACACCATACAAACCCTGTCAGCGTACACTGAACTGAGTAACAACATGCTGTTCACCTGCTCCGTTAGATCCATTTAGACTTTGTCTTGATCAGATATCTTCGCTAGGATCAAAAACGTGTTTGTTCTCTCTCCAGCTCTGAGACGGCACTTCTTCTTCTTCTTCTTCTTCTTCTTCTTCTTCTTCTTCTTGAAAAGTGGCGGTTGGTATATCCGCCTACAGGCGCACTACCGCCTCCCACTGGACAGAAAAGTGTTGACAGGCATAAAATATAAAAATTAAAATAAATTGTCACTAAATGTTCTTTTAAACAGTTAATTACAAGACTTTCAGACTAAACATTGTAACATAACGAGGACGGATGAAGAGTTTCGCTGTCATTTGCCTAACACCACTTTGTTAGCCAACTATATGATCTCTACACTCTACATAGAGGATGACCATATACTGTATATTGAAGGTACATATTGTTAAAATGATATCTTATTTAAAATTAAATCTAGTAGTTACATTTAATACTAAAGCCCCATCCTGTATTCTCAGCAGTTTACGACCATGTAGCTATAAAATATTGCAATATTGCAGGTCATATAGCTTTCATTTGAGCTTATTACTTGATCAGGCAACACTCCTATGTGGTAACTAAATTCTGATGGGGAAAGTAAATATGGGTTTCCTTGACCATATTTACACTAGAAACACTATAATACTTGCTAGTCTCTGTATCAACGTTTACATTCTACAAAAAACCATGACACTTATGAAAAAGGTTAGTAATGTACAATATTTATTCATCCATTTCTGTGTACAGTAAGTTACATGGACATTTGCTCCTCTGAGGAGTCACATCATCCTTTTCTCTTTAAATATTATGTATTTGTTTATTTTTCATCCAAGACCCATAAGAAAACAAAAGCAACTTTCACACTGGGACAAACATCATCTACAGAAAGGATATATTCATGTCCTCCTCAGCATATACAAAATACTGAAAATATACTGCAGTAATCTCAGTGGATTCACTTTAAACATCAACACCTTCCAGGCTTTTGTGGGTAGTGGTGGAACTCTTTCATTACAGTAAATACCTCTAAAGACTAAAGACTAAAAGGCCGAAACAAGTCTGTATTGAGTGCTGATGTTCTGCTCTTCTGATTTTTTTCATGATCCAATCTGACTGTAGTGTCCGAAGGATCGCTGGTCACCATCTTGCCCTCAGAACACCGGACATCTGGTTGTTGTCAGCTAAGTGACGGAAGATAATCCGGCTCAGTCGCCACCTCCGCTTCACTCCCCGAGGTCTGGAAGTCATCACACATCTGTTGCGTATTCTCACAGGGCAGCTGTCCCTTGGTAATGCTGCAATTTCTTTATCTGCCACCTCCTGCAAAGATTTTTAAATTGTTTAGGAATTCTGTGTTTATTTGTATTTTAAATCATTTGCAATCATCTTGGATGTTATAAGTCATCTCCCATGATGATCAAAAAAGATGCACAACTGTGACAGCTTCACTTTATTCTGTGAATGACTTGTGTCATCTGGAAAATGTTCAGCTACAGATGTGCTCAAAGATGCAGGCTCCATTCTTTTCAGCTCACCGTAAGGAAGAATACGTGGGAGTTCTTACTGTGTTGGCAACTAAATGACCCAAAAATGACACTCAGTATCAAAGTATCAGAGTAATCAAAGTCATGTTCAAAATAGCAAACTGCATTCCTCTGTTGTGTATAACAAGAGACCAAACTCTTGTGTATAAAAAAAAAAAAAAAAAAAAAAAAAAAAAATTTTTTTTTTTTTAATTTAAGCTTGCTCTGAATCATTAACTCGGACAACAGAATTTCATGGCGGAGCATTCATAAATGAAAACATTGAATTATTGTTCAGTTCCATGACACACCAGCTAAAAATAAATAAATAAAGATAAGAAATACTGCATTGTACCTGCAGGTCTTTGGGTAGGATGGTGTTCTTCCTCAGTGCATTTATCCGTAGCCTCTCATCAGCATAGTCAAAGGCCATCTCTCTTCTCTTGAGGTCCCTCAGCATTCTCCAGTCAACGTAGTAACCCCTCACCTGCTCCACCGCCCCCCAGCAGGTCCTCAGGGCCTGCACACAGGCACGGACACCAGCAGTTGTTATTGACTGACAACTAATACTATGTCCTTTGGCACCACACACAGAAAGAATGGCTCAAACTAAGTTTCTTCAAAAGATCTGAACCTAACATTACAGGCTGTTCTTAAAGCCTGCTTACTGACATATACTAGGTGTAGCCTATATTTACATAGGGGTGATATGAGTACATCCCTACCAACTTATGGGAAAACTAACAATTTTTTTTCTTGTGATCACAAGGCTGATTGCAAGGTTGATCTTTTGTATTCATCCAAGTACAGAACCAGCGTAGTTTTGGGGACTTACTCAACACCACCTCATCCTCATTGTGGCTACTGAATGTAAGAAAAACATTGATAGAGACAAAATTATAGGAGGAAACATGTCTTTTAAATAGACATACACTTGATTCTACTGCCATCTGTTAATGCATTTTTGTAGTATGGGAAAGACAGTAACGTCACGTAAAGAGAGCAGTGGATCTCATGCAGTTAGCTATACAGTTCATCTACATCATCATACTATAAAGACCATTGGATGACTGTCTTATATTCCTCTGTTCTGTCAGCTGATAGCCTAATGGTGATTCAGATGGGGGGGGGGCTCAATGAAAGTAGAACAATTTTCAACCTTCTTATATAGTGCTCTGTATTTCATTAAGGAAGAAAATAAGGCTTTTGTTTGCATACTTTGTACATATAATAAACACTTCATTTTAAACAGCATTGAACAGTTTAGAACAAGTTACTTTTTTCTCAAAATGAACCATATCGCAGCCTGACGGAGGCTCAGTGAGGAAACACAGGTAAGGGTTCATTTAAAGACACCGTTAGCTTCAGAAACGACCCAAAACCTTACATAAGCTCGTGAGAAACATCCCAGACATCAAATTATTCCCTTGCTTTTTTTTACTATCACGGTAAACAGACAGGTAGTTATTTAGCAACAGTACAACATGTTTAAAATGTTTGTCCCTTAGCAGGCTAACTAGCATTAGCTACGGAGCTAGCGTAACTAGCCAGTGACAAAACTCGTTAAACCTGAAACGTTGCTTTCTCTTTCCTTGTGTCATATATATGCGATGCCATCTTAACGAGAACACTTAAAACCACAAAAATGCAACGTTATAGTAAGTGAGTTACCTGCTTTGGAGCGCAGACGGTGGAATAAAGGGCATTTAGCCCTAAACATGCCATCCTGTGGGCCGCCATATTTGTTGTGCAAAACCACCGAGGGGTGATGACGTCACACACAACACTGGAAATACCGCCACCTGTCGACCAGGAGGGTGAAAGGATGAGTGGAGGCGATGGAAATGCATCAATCCCATCCATCTTCTCCAGAGAACACTGGAAACAGTAGAATATACTGACAGATTCTTCAAGCCCTCATTTGAAGAAATATAAGTTTACACTCAGAGCCACATGGACACAGTGAAGTGCTTTTCAGCTAATGAGACATTTCATTACATCTGCCATGATATTTAAATGAATTCTGACATGGTGATGCTTAAAGTGACTTAGGCCATATGATGTAAATATAATGGATACACAAACTATAAAGGTATTTTTGAAAGTAGCAGATTTCCCTTTAGCCAGCAAGGCTGTAAAGGTTGTGGATTTGGCTTCGTTAAGGTAGAGGTTTCAGGTAACAAATAATCAAGAAGGTAGAAATCCCCTTTGAAGACCTCATAATACCTACTGTATGAGAAACTGATTAGATTGTCTGACTATTACAAGTTTGTTCAGACTTGGATGCTAGGTCCACCCAAGCTTCACCTTTTGGCAGTTTTGACTTGACTTACAGGAGGAGTCATTCTGAGGTTGGGACTTGAATTGTTTGACCCTTGTGGTACTACTTAAAAACCAACAGGTGGCAGTGTTGTTCTGTGAGTATAAGCTCATACAATCTTTTTCTTGCCACCCACCAAAGGCATGGGGTCCCTATTCATACTGAATCTAAACCTTATGTCTGACTGAAATGCTATTATTAAATCTTCTGAAACCCAAGCCCATCTTTTCTCCCCTGACACCACTAACAATGAAACTCTTGTGTTTTAAGGAGGTACATGCATAAAACAGTGCACTGTGGTCTTCTTTCAACATATGGTTCAGCAGGGCACTGTCTTAAAAAGAATAACAATAGCTGCAGATTCCATTTAAGTTTTCTTAAACAATCCCCATTATGTTGGAGACTTGAGGGAATGCGTTCTTGGATAAATATTAACACATGCCAAACTGCAGGCAGTGCTTCCTCTATAAAAAGAGCAACTATGAAGCAGGCTGCAAATCTGTACAGGCCTCTGAGCATTGAATTAAATGAAAAATGACAGAGATCAATGTAGCCTACAGATAGTAGTGTTTGTGAACCTGAGTAAATATATTGCAAGTCATTATAGAAAAATACCACAACCACTTTAAATGAGTATACCTTTGTTGTTGCATTGAACAACATTTTTCTTTTCTTACTTGAGGTCAAAAATTCTGAAAAAGTCTTTATTTCTGCATCAGTAAATCTTTTTTAAAATCACTGTAATTGTAAAATTACATGGTTGTCAACCAGGAAAAATAATGTTTTTGTTCAGTCTTTGAGATTTGGAAAATACAGCATTGTCCTTTGACAGCAGCAGTATATCATAGTTAAACTGCTTTTTGGCCCTGCCAGTTGATTTTGGCTTATAGTTCAAACCCCTGAGGTGGCTGTTCCAAGATCACCAGGCAGGCCAAATCATTCCCAAATCATTCCCACTGCCATTTATTTTACCTCCACAGCCTAAAGATGTCAAAAGCTTGAGAGGATCTGAAAGGTGACCTTCTACGTTTCTATATATTGTAAAATTTATGATAAATGCCAGGCTGCCAGATTCTGCCAGCGAGAATGAAGCTTTCTGTTGGTTGGCAAAAAAAAAAATACCTTTCTGCAAGAAGAGTTTAAACATTTTCCATCAGATCTTAAACAACTTGATTAGAGTAAACAAACAGTTTCATTCTAAATGAAATGATATCTGCAGAACAGTCAACAACTGTATATAGAGTACTTATACTTGAGCGAACATGAAAAATTAGGTTGGTCAAATGTGGCAACACTCTTTGTCACAAGTGCTTCCTTGAACAAGATATCGATGCCCAGTTACTCAGTATGAACAACTCTGCAGCCTCACTGTTTGACAGGGTGAATAATGGGCGTATGAGGCTTACTGTGGCTCGTACCAGATTCAGAGATAACGGCAATCAGAAACGTTTTAGCTGCTGTGTGTAGCCCTGCATGCTTTGTGTTAAGGGACATGTGGTAAAAAGGATCATTGATACCTGGACTTTTATATATGAGTGAATAAAACAAATGACTCTAGAATAACAACGCAGTCTCCTGTCAACTAGCATCAACGGAGCAATTAGATATGAAGGGGACAAGTAGACAGGTGTCTTTACAGCAGTGCCGTTGTGTGTCTTACAGGGGATCAAGACCTCAGGCTGGATCATAGCAAAGACTTGTGAGATTTGGGAACAAAGCCATGCAATATAAAACTGATCTGCTACTGGGGTAAGTTAAAATTACTGTGACACAGCAGACAGTTGGCCTCATCCATGAAAATGACAACAGTGCAGTGAACATGGACAAACTTATGTAACTGAGGCTGAAACTATTGGGCTCAATGGTTACACTTTATTACTGAAGCACCATGTACAATTTGAAACCACATGAAACACATGAAGTGATATGTATAGTAATCTTACTGTTATCCGACAATGCTCAGGTACATGGATGGCCTGTCTGCATCCATATAGATACTCACATGTGTTTTTACACAAAAGGCATCAAGGTATGTATCAAGTACTTGTGGCTATGCGAAATCTCAGCTTTATTCGGACCTTCACTGCATTATCAAATGTATATTTTAATTTGACCACATATTGTACAAATTGTATCTAAATGATGAGGAGATTTAGAGTCCTTATAAAGCTCTGAAGTAAGGCTCCTGCCCTGCATGTGACACGTTGAAACTGAAGGAAAGCTCTCTGTTTCCACTAATAAGGACCAGACAGCCATCGCCAAACAGCTAACCTTTCCGTTTAAGCATTCTTTCCTACAACCCTAAACAAGGTGATTGTAGTAAACAAGGCTCCTCTGGCTGATCAAACATTAGATTGATCTCCAACATACTAAATGGACACGAAAATGTGATAGGACTATATGTTTTCTATTCATATCAGAGAGTTTGATTTGGGGCACAATTTGGATTTCAGAAGGAAAGAGGAAAGTGGCATATCCATTACTAATGTACAGTATAGGTCACTGTTTATTATTGTATGTCTTCTGTATTAATATAGTGTGAAAGACGCAGGCAAAGACACACATAGTCAACAGAAACAAGTCTAAACTCCAGGGTAAACATGACCGTACCTGCCACCCCTGATCAGGATGACATCTTTATAGATACAATTCAACTTGTAAACAATAAACAAGCTGTTGTGTTTCTAAGTGGGTGGGCTTCCCCATTTTCAACCTATCTGTCTACAACATGACCTTCCTGTGAACATAATTCATGCACAGCCCACATAATCAAACTGTACTGGCCGGGAGCAAAATAGTAATGAAATATATATTAATAAAACTTGAATGTTATCTCTGGGACTGTTCAAAGCCATTGTTACAGTACAGCATCACACCCCAGCATGCATTCCTCTGGTAGTTTAAATATTTGAAACCACGCTTGAGTTCAGTCATCTCCAGCTGCCAAAACAAAATGTCCCATATTTTTATATACCATAACATAATATTATATGGGGCCATAATGTGACGGAATTTGGAACAGGAAATATCTGTGTCATGCCTTTTTGAAAAACTTTGAATTACTAAATCTTTGCTGTATAGCCTGGAAAGTATTCTTAAAATGAAAGAATTCAATTTGTTATTATTTAAAGGCTGAACGTTAAATCAGCCAGTGGGGCTCTATATTAATATCTATATAATAATAAAAAAAAAATGAAACAATATCAGGGATGCATAACTGACAGATAAGCTATTAAAGGCAATTTTAGTTGTCAGAGGTTTCTTGTCATGTTGGATCAGTCTACAAAAAGTGTAATTCTTATAAATATTTAGATGTATATACAGTACTTTCTTTACTTTAGTCTCTTGTGTGCCTATTTATATCTACACCAAAAACATTATAGTCACTTAATGTCAAGAAAGTGTTATGTCTTGAAAGATCAGTCTATACAAATGTGGTGAAGTGGTTACATCTCATTTTAAACATTCTACTCTCTCTATGAAACCACAATCAAATGCATACAGTACCTGGTACAAAGTGGAAAAACGAAACAGTGAGACATTTCCTGTATTTCTCTCGCTGGGTAAAATAAATAACTCTCTCCCTCCTTGAGATGTCGTAAACTTCACAAGCAGAACCACAGTCTTCAAGCCTTCAACTGGACCCTTATTTTATTCCGGACGTCTCTGACAAACCTTTTTGCCAAATGAAAAGAACCAAGCACATGTTACAGTATTTAAAGGCCCTTTAATAAATCATTGACAAAGCAAACCATTCAGACTGAATTTTTGATCATGGAAAACTCATGCAGTCCCGCAAGTATATTTAAACACTGTATAAGTGCACCTTGGGAGAAACTGAGACAGCAAAATTAGGGGACAAAAAGATCTTTTAGGCCTTCCAACACTTTATAACTCAACACACTACTGAAACAAACACTGTTAGAGTTTAGCTCTGCAGTGTTTGCTGTTATATTATATTTAAACCTCTGTTATTAATTCAGAAGTCTTTATGTCTCCAGACAGATATCTAGAACTGCATATTACTGTAATAAGATTATTTTGTTATTCCTCATGCAGTCTGGTGAATACCCATTGAAGTATCAGCAGAGAATCAGCAGTCTTTAGCCATTACTATACTTTCACTGACACGTCAGCATGGGAACTCCTTCTCCTCTTAGTAATCAGTGTCCATTTGAAGCAGATTCGGCTCATTTAGTGAGAGGCCATGACCTGACTGACTCAGAGGTCTCTGCTTTCCAGACCTCAGGAATGTCTTGCAATCCCCCAGGAGAGAGAGCCAGAAAGAGAAAGAGAAAACTTGGTCAAATTTATGGCATGCACGCAAGCAGGTAAGTACACTCACATCTTTAATGTGTACGTTCATACACACATTTTAAGACAATGAATCCCACACAAATACCTATCACAACTTCAAAAGAAAACCCTCTTTACTTCAGTACATGTAGTCAAACGCATGTTAATTTAAGAGTGCATTATTTCCTGGAAATAAGATTGTTACGCCTGATGTATAAGCAGTTTACAAATTAATAAAAATGACATTTGGGTGTTAGATACAAAGTGAAATAATGGACACCGTGGGGAAATGAATAATATCATCAGGTCTACTGAGACTTTGTTTTGCGGTTAAAGTAACTATTATGTTATGATTGATAATTATAATTTCTTAACATGTTGTATCTTAAAACAAATATATGAAATACAAAATTGCATAGTGACAGAGTAATTCATATACATACTAAACTTACATACTTACCAACACAACACTTTTTATCAATGTCTTTTTTGAAAAGACAAAAAAAAAAAAAAAAAACTGACCACATTTTTTTTTGCATTGTCAAAACCTACGGTCAAAAGTTTAAACTGAGGTTATAAGGGTTTCATAACAGCAACATTTGCGGGTTGTATGGATATAAGAATACATTATATGCAATTCTATGCACAAGTCTAACTTAGAAAAACTAGATTTCCTCTCTTTCCAGACTGAAATAATAAAACCATATGATAAATGTGTCTGACTTTTAAAGCCTTCATTTATAGTATATGATGTTTTCCAAAATGGACAAATACAAAGTCTCCTCATTTTTAATATTTGGAAATTTGTGCCCATCAAACACATTAAATTCCTAAAGCAGGACAGTGTGGGCATCAGACATAAACGGGATTCTCTTATAGCATCTGTTTTATCATTTTCTTGTCCTGGCAGAAAGATTACCTACTTAATATTATCAATCACAATATTGTAAGACTTGGAACTGAGTATTTTGGGTCAAGTAAAAATGATGAGTCCCATCTGCAGATATGCTGCATTCACTTATGCTCTGCAGAGGGGAGGATTTTATGAAACCAACTACTCTTCCTCTCAGATTCAAGAGCTGCTCCACTACCTGTGTGAATAAAATGTTGGATGCATAACTTCATAAAGAAAAACATTAACTGGTTTGTGTTTAGTCCCACAACTGTTTTGGCCCAATTTCAAAGATTGAGATACATTTTTGAAAAAGCCAAATCTGTAGCTACTTGATTTTATGGTGAAATGTTGATATAATAGTTAAGGAAAAGAAAAGAAGTACTTTGAGATGATGAGATCTGAATTCAAATGAGTACTGTTACTTTGGAGAATAGAGATAAAGTGAAAGAAACGGGGGGGGGGGCTACAGACACATCTGTGATTATACTTAGTTACGGGACCACCAACAGTCTAGGAAGTGTAGTCTGCAAGCTTTCAAAACAAATCTTTATTGACCCAGGAGAACCAGGTAAAGGGTGCTGTTTTACAAAGCTGAAATATTTTCCTTTTTGTAGGAGTTTGAGGAAGTGTTTATTCATATGACCTGACTTTTTCCATGTTTTTGTTTGAATCTTATTATTACAGGCAGGAAATTAGTTATTTAGAACTCCCTATGAAAGAACAAGATTACATGAACAGTGTGTGATTTGTCACTGTCACTCTCTTTCTGTAACTGGGTACCTCTAGTTTCCAGTGGAGACCCCATGGGTCAGTCAAGGGCTATCTTAACTTTGTTTTTACTGTCACTTTAAATTAAATATCTCAAATGGAGGTGATTTTTTTTTTATGAAAGGAGAGAATAAAGTGGAAACGATTTCAAATTCAATACACAGATTTGGCACAGATGCATTATAAGTTATGCAGGATTTTGTTTAAGTGATTGTCAGGGTGGTTATTTTGCGCTCGGCTCTTTTTAATTATCTCTATGTTTCTCTACTCTGAGGGTGAGTCCCTGAGAGCAAAAAGCATGAACAGTGCTGGATTATGTCAGCTGGTGGACTCGGGGTCAGGTCTCCACATGGTGTCTCATGACAGGATGACCGGACCCTGAGGCCTGGTATCCACATCAACCCATGCAGGAAACTGTGTATCAGTTGTTGACTCCAGTTCATCTGTCAAACTGCTGCTTGACTTTCTCTGTGCTTTCTTATTGAGCTTCATGACTTGCTTCATTGACTCATCCACATAAATAAGGACTCATTAATTACCATTCTGATGGCAAGTTCATGTTATTTTTTGAATTATACAGTACTTGTGACATCACAGGTATGAGTAAAGACCACAGTCGTGGTTGCATTTCATTGTCAGATCATCCATATGCCGTCTTATAAAACAGAAGCCACATTTAAAATAATACTTGAAAAGAATCTGAAAGCCAGGTTCGTTGGGCCCTCACAGTAGTTTAACAACTTCAGCGGATAATCACATAGTTAACGAACAATTGCTGCCCATATGTTGCCTTTGCTGTACTGTGTGGTCGTCAAAAACATTAACTTAACTGTGGTGTGCATTAAAGATAACTGACCATGTACAGTATATTATGTGTGTTTGTGCGTATGTGTGCCCACAAGTTTGTATGTGCACAATGTGGTAGGCATCAAGGAAAGCTAAACACACAACAAGGGCTTTGAAAGGACCACATTCATATGGCATTAGTTTGTTTTCCCTTAAATGACTCAGGCTTTATCTACATAACATGCTCTAATCTAATCTACTTTCCATCAAAGTCACACACATTCAGTTTACACTGGTAAAAACATAAAAACAGCCTCCAAGACATTTCACAAGTATAAACATGCAGAATGTAGCATTGATGCCAGCTTCGGCTCAACTTCCTCTAATCTAATCTTGTCATTTCTATCTAAACAATGAGAAAACATTTTGTCCCTATTTTTGAATGTTTAGACAGGAATGGAAAAACCTACTTTTCACCGCAATGATAGAAAATTGTCAGCTTTGAGTTGGCTGTCTTAATAACCCCCAGACAAGCCAGACATTTATTCTGTCTTTAAACATATTTCATGTGTTAGATATCTGCGGGTGCTATTTGGACCTGTCTGTCAGTTCCCATTTCGCACACAGCCCTTCATAGTGTAGCTCTCTTTCAGATCAAATCAGCCCTTTCAATCAACAGTTTCCAGATCTACAAGGAAACATGCAATCAGTGATTCAGTTCCCCTTACCACAGTTAGTCTGTGTGTGATTAAATATACCATATGGTTCAAAGAGCATAGTTAATGTGCTTTTTGTATATTTACTTGAAAGGATCCAATGAGGGTTCAGGTTTAAGTTACTGAAAGTGGTTGTTTGAGCACCGATAGATATGCAGTAGTTACAAAGTAGTTAGCTTAGCTCAGCATAAAGACTGGAGGCGGTGGCCTGGCAACCTCACAACTGCTCCCAGCAAAGAAATAGTCCAGTACATTGTAAATCTGTCACTAATGGTACCAGTTTCTGGGAGGTCCAGTTTCCATCCAGCATGTGACAGCAAGTGTGTAATACTAAAATAAGGCATAAGCAAAGAATAAGGTGCTTAAAATTTAGATAAAAGCATCACATAAAAGAGGAAGACTCCCTCATGGGAACTAGAGCCACCTCTTACCTATATGCAGATAATTATAATTTTGCTTAATGACAGTAAAATAATGGGATTAGTCCAAATATACAGCAACTGTGTTGAAAGTTTATCTTTATCTTCATCAAAAAATAATACGGATACTTTCAAGGGAAGTTCAGAGGTGTGTGGGCACTTCTAATAAGGGAGAGATGGGAAACCGGGTACAGACATGCATAAAATTCACCCTGCTGTGAAGAACTTCTGTTACATCTGTTGCTAGTGTGGGGGACGTTTCCCGGTATGGCCTGAAACCAACAAGCACGTAGACTTGGTACAGTCACATTTCCCTTAAAGTATAATGACATGCATGAAACACTTTCTCATTGTCCCATGAAGCGCTGTAAATGTCATCACCTCCCACACAGCATGTCCGAGCAACAGCCGAGTGGATGAATGGAGTTCAGCGTGCCGATTCGTCATTCTGTGTATTCTTTATATATGAAGCCGAGGATTCCCCTTGTAATGTTAGGAACGATCAATACATTTATCAATTTAAGTTGTACCAAAAGAGGTAAAAATTCTTATTTTAATAGTTTTATGCAAAGTAACTACTAAACTACAGCAACTGACAATGCCGTGAAAAAGTTAAAACTCCACAGGAGTTTTCAAGGTTGAGATTGGTCAATATTTTCCACCAAACCTCAAAGGGCCTGAGTAGAAAAAAATCCTTTGATGCACCGAATGTTCACAAAATTAGTAAAAGCACGTGTGGACGAATTGTCAACTGAAATAGAATCTTAATGCTTATTGACATTTGTGACAAACACGTTGACAACTTTGCCATTTGAGTGATTGGTCTGTGTGTGTTTGTTGCTGCATTCCTCTGTGCTGGTTTGGAATCGGTTTGTAATATCCAGCAATTGGGTCCAAACATTTGAAGCTGATCTCAGATAAGCAACTAACAGTATGTTCACATGTCTAGACACACACAGCGACATGAAGGACAAACGTATTGGCAAAAACACATGCTGACCATGACGCCAACATGCACACATACTGGACATGCCTACCAGTATACCTCCTCCTGTTGCATTTACTAGCATTCATGTAATAGCAGTAGTAGTATGTCATATATTTTATGAGAGATAATAGATACTGCAATTGTGTATTAATGTACAGTGTAACCTAACATAACCCTAACTCACATTTAAAGTCTCTGTAGGAGGTCTTTTTAATGCAATGCCAGATGACAATACTGTTCAGTCATTGATTTCTGAAGTAAAACCAATATGGAAAATGTCTTTTATCAATGACCAAATCTTCTAATGGGGATATAAGATCAGCCTTCTTCTCTTTCTTCCATAAAAATCTGATTCCAGGTGATTTTACCTTCCATTCTGTCAAAGCAAATCAATACAACTCCAGATTTAGATCTCCCGATTCCTCTTTCTAATGACAAAGACTGATGAGCTTTGTACTTGCTAAAAATAATCTTTTTACATTATGAAATTAAATTCAAGGCAGCTTAATTAAGCTTTGTACTCTTTGTTCTAGTATATTCGGAATTGTCCTAGTTTCATAGCTCTCTGACAATGGAAATGAGTAAAAGTGGGTAGAAAGCTCAGCTTCAGGTACAAACCTGAGGCTGAACAGTACGTGCACTGATGTTCCAAGGTTACAAGTTAACATCCGGTGGAAGTATAAACTCTCTGTAATGACTGTGTTATTATGGAGCATCCGAAGATTCATTCATCCCTGTCCCTGGTCTAAGGAGCAGTTTTCTTCTAAAAACACTGCAGACACTGCTGCACAATGACAGATATTATCTTTCAAGAGTTATGTTGCCTCTCAGTGCCAGCAATGTTTTTTTTTCTTTCTAAAAACAAGCAAATATGCTATTCAAAAAACACATAATTCATCCATGACTTACTTATCATTGCCACTCCATCAACACACAAGTTGATGACCACACCTTAAAGCAGGTCTCGTAAATATTTTCATATTACCGATCGATCAAATGACCATTTGTAATGTGAAAGGTGTCCTTTGAAAGGACAAACACTTGGAAAAGTTTTCACCCAACTGTGCAGTTCCCCTCAGATCTAGGGGCCCGCAACTTCTCTTGGTTCAATCTTACGGCTGTCATGAGCACTGTTTCCAGATGCAGCATGAAGTTGTTTTCAGCAAAAAGCTGTGATAAACTCACTGCACACAGAACAGCAGACAGACAAATTAGTTTAACTAGTGAGAGAAAAACTGAGCTAAAAGGAAAGTAAATATTGTTTGACATGTTTGCTAAAAAGTTAGCCATATCAACTTTCTATGGTGAAAATATGTCAGTATTGGGATAACAGTTACGATAGGCCGTCTATGGTTTTCATCGGAATCGGGTTTATTGCCAAGTAGGTTTTCACATACAAGGAATTTGCTGTGGTGTATTGGTGCGTAACAAGTACAGAAAAGTACAGACAAAGTGCAAAGGTCAGCGTATGCATGAATATAGTAGTATTAAAGTACTAGAGTACTAGTGCTAAGTAGTAGTAAATATAATTTACAGTACAGAATATGAAAAAATATTACTAAATATATATGTATTGCTAATTGCCTTCCTGTGTGTTGTGGTATGTTGCCAAGCATCTTATCAGATATTGGGGGAAAAGACAGATGGACCAAAAAACTATGGTTTGTCCAACATTTCAAAAAGTATAGTTAACAGTGCAGGCAGCATTTGTTCTCTACAAAGAACCACACCTGGCCCTAAGCTTCATCTCCAGTTTCACTTGAACAATTCCACCGTCCTCTGTGTTCCCGCAGAAATTCGAAACCTTACTTTATTTAGAGACAAACATCCGCTGTCAGCGTAAAGTATTGCCAACCTTGACACATGGGGTCTTCGGTAATGGTCATGGTGGTAGATGCTGATTTGTGTGTTCTGTCCCTGTTTGTATGAATGCATTAATGTCATAATGCAGTCTGAGGGGGTATATTTTTGATCATGATGCTTGTGGGTTTTTGCTGTCGGCTTGAAAGAGTTAGCCTGCTATGTGTCTTCACAGCATGCTTAGTGGTGGCCTGGTTTCCCATAAATAGCATGAGAAACATTTTGGAGAGAATAGTATGTAAGTGTCAAATTAAGTCAAGACTTACTGCCAATCATCCGACCAACAATAAATGCTCCAAAGCACCCTTGCGATTATTATCAACATTTTCAAGAACCCATACCCTCAGAAAGAGTTATGAAATGCCCCATGTGCCCTTTTTTTTTGTTTCTATCTTTAATATGATCTGTATGCGGTATTCATGCAATTTGAATCCAACTTTGCCTTTTCTTTTAAGTCTTTTTTTGGCATTTTGCCTTTATTCCACAGTGACAAGACAGGGAACAGGAAGAGAGAGAGGGATATGACATGCAACTAAGGTCATCAGGTGGAATCGAACCGGTAACAGTTGCTTAGCGTGCACCGCAACCATTCAGCTTCCAAAGCGCTCCCTTTTGAGTCTGTACGTACAGTTTTGACTTTTAAAAATTAATTTTGTCCAATATAACCACTCCCCAGTGATTCCCTCTGTCCTGAGCCGACTCTACGTTTTTCTTGGCTTCAATCTCAGCCCCTTGAATCCAACCTTTATCCAGTTACTGTGGCGTTTAAGGCCCTTCTCCCTCTGCTAAAGAGATTAATTTCAACTTCCTATGCTACCGAAACACATACGGGGAGAAAAAAAATCAGCTATTAAATAGTAAAGAACGTGTTGGAGATGATGAAGCAAGGTAAGAGGCAGATGCTGTTTATGTAAAGGGTGATTCACTCGAGGGGAAAGAGTAGTAAATGCTGCTCATTATCTCTCTCCTCCTCTTCTGCCTCTCCCTTTTCACTCAATCACTTTAGGAGAGGAGGAGAGGAGACACTCCCAAACTAACTGCCCATTGGCCTAGAGGCATTTGAGAGAGATTTAAACAATTGAAGAAGGAGGGAGAGAGCAAAAGTCACTGGCAGCGTAGAAGTCTTTGAATCATTGGCCCGGGTCTGTCAACAGGTGGCACATTGAGAGAGACAGAGACAGAGAGGCTTGGTGACATTCAGTCGCTCAGAGGAAAGAGAGAAAGAAAGAGTAGAGGTGGAGAAGTTATAGAAAACCCTCAAGGGTAAGGCAACATTTTACCTGTATCTTTCTCAGGCATTTAAACATGGAGCTTAATTTGTACTGTCGTCAATATGTCTTTTTTTATTGAATGATGAAGTTTACTGGACAATATTAGTTATTATTCGGTTTTACTGGAAGGCTTTGTTCAGCTGAATGTAAGATTTGAAGTAATTTATTTAATAACATTTCTAAATATGTAGTTGACTAAATGGAAGTCACTTTTGATAACTATCAAGAGAAAAAAAAACTTTGATGAGAGTTGTTAATTCAAAGTTGAAGTTAATTCTGTTGTGCTCAGAAAGCGTGATTGTTTATTTCCCAGCGGGGCCAGTTACATGTTTCCATCCTATTTTGAAGTCTTTCTGTCTATTTACCGCCTTTTTCACACCACAAATTCTGTCTGCATGTCTTCCTCTCCCATCTCCTTTTTTTCTCTCCATCCATCTAAACTTCCTTAGTTTAACTTGACACCTGGAATTCATCAAGATGCTGTTCTTATGTTAGTTTGGGTTTGCATGGCAGCACTTCTGTAGGGAAGTTGGAAAAATCTTGGTTACTGCTAAATATTGATATGTGTTAAGTTGACACGTGTTACTTGATATACAAGTTATTTGTATATAATTTGTTAAGTGTTGGTGCTCAGTGTACAGTTGTTAAGTTTGACAAGTTTTTTCTGCATGAAACCATCAAAAGCTCTACATATTGTTCAGTGGTGAAATGTAGATTTACTCAAGTACTGAACTTTGATATAAATTTCAGGTACATTTACTTTACCTGAATATTTCAATTTTCTAATATCTAGACAAATATTGTACTTTTTACTCCACTACATTTACTTAACAGCTATGGTTACTAGTTTTTTTTACAGATTAAGATTTTGCTTACAAAACATGTATCCATTTCATAAAATATGATCCATTCTTATAGATTACACGACCCTATCATACAATGAGTCATCCAATAATATAATCATATTAAACTGACAAGTGCCATTCTGCATAAAGCAGATTATTTTACATTTTGAATGCTCAACTTTTTCTTGTAATCTTGTATTTTTTAAAGTGTGGTGTTGCTACTTTTACTCAGTAAATAATCTGAATACTTCCTCCAACACCATTTTGTTTTCATAGTGTGCTGCTGAATGCATCATGCATTATAATAAAAGAAAATTCAAAAGATATTTTAAAAACTTAGACACTTTTTTAAATTTGGATCAGTTTAAAGATAATTTTAAAATGGATGAATGGTCAGACAATATTGCATAAATCAACAAAGTTATTTCCCTTTGGAACAGCTGTGAGGGTTATTTTTTACGATTTGTATATCCAGTTAATATCCACATTGTAGTGTAGATAATCCTTAATTGTCTGTCAACAAAGCAGCCAGCACTTATTTTCGTCTATGATAATAACATAAATATTTATAATAACTATATGCTGGGGTGATAAATCTTCTCACAGGGCTGTCGATCCAGTAGATTTACCTTTAATGCTACTGTGCTGGCTCAGGGAATACACAGAAGCCTTCGCAAAATGAGCTACAGATGTGGGCCCTTCAGCCATGCAGAATGATAGAGAGAGGGAGACAGCGAGTGAGAGAGAGAGACAACCCTGAGTGGGTGGCTTACAGTATAAAAAGTGTTCAGATTGCATAAGGTGACTGCTTTCATAGAAACCTCACAAATCCAGTTATTTACTTTTTCTGATTGAAAATGACCCCTGGCACTGAAAGCCCTGAAAGCTACTCCAAACATGTTTTTTATTATTTCAAAAACTCTGTCTTCAACTCAGGCTGTTTTATTAGTGCTCGGGTTATGTTATTTTTCTTTCTATTCAGTTGGTTAGGTTTTCATCTAACAGGGATAGGGTCTCTACGGTTCTGATGAAGCCAGGTCCTTATCGAGGTCTGCTTGTGGTGTGCATGGCAGCAGGAGGCAGTGAGAATCATGAAGATATGAGCTCTGCGCTCAGACGATAATTGCTTTCAGCTTCGTTCTATTCATTTTAGTTTCCCTGTTCTGTCTGCAAGCTGCTGCGAAGGAAGGAAAAGAGCAAGGGAACGTTAACAAGTTTGCAACCGCACATAAAGGCACAGCCTTGCTACTCCTCTTTTTAAACCTTCTCTTCTTCTCATCCTCAGGCTTGTAAGTTTGGTCCGATGAGATTTGTCTTGAGTTGAAACCTGGTGAAACACTCTGCCTATTGTCTGCGGCTTAATAGCTCTCAAGAGAGAATAGGGCAAATGTGCACAGACTGACCAAGTCTTCTTCTTCTCTTCATCTCCCTATGTGTATGTGTATTCCTGAAGTTTTTTCAGCAGCTATTTGCCTTTGTTTCACTTGTGGTCTTGACCCCCCTTTCTCAACCCAATGTTTAGCACATTAACTGTTTCTAAAGCTCTGGGAGGATACAGTGATTTTTAGAAAACATACACAAACCCAAAAGCGTCCCTCCAGCTTGTCAAGAAGCCTTCAGTGAAAGGTTTCTGTAGATCCACACACACATACTGTACACACATTCTTTCTCCCATATAAAAGAGTGAACACACATCACAGGTAGTCAACAAACATTTTACAGGCCCATTGACATAGCTCTGCTTTGACATAGAGAAGTTATTGTCAGGAAGGAATTTTTTAACTGCATTTATGGACAAGTTTGAATTTTACTTGAGGGTTAAAAGCCAGGTTGAAATGCTATCTGTATGGGCCATGTGCTGAGTGAGAGCATCCACTGGGCTGAAACCATTCTGTTTCACTGCTTTATCCTGCAGTCGTATGTATATTGACTAATAACAGTCAACTGCCTTTAGATTATTAATGTGCTGGAAATTGATGCTAAAGAAGAGTTAAACATCTTTACATTACTGGTTCAATGGAGAATATCCAGTAAATCTCTTTTACTTTCTCAAAAATCAAGCGAAGACTTTCTGTCCTGCTTTGTGTCATGACAACCACTAAACGCTGCATACACCGAGTATTTCCTTCCTCCTAAACTTGCCTGTCATTTCAACCACCATCTGTTCCACTCATCTTTTAACTACTTGAATATATCTCCAAGTAGTCTATACAGTGCATACTATATAGATAATATACATCATTCCGTCCATGTATCCATGTAGTCATGCATCCATCCGCCATTAACCCATTAATCCATCAATCAATCCATACATCCTCTAATCCATCCTTCTCCTAATCCATCAACCATAAACCCATAAATCATTAATCCATCAATCAGCCATTAATCCATATGTCCATCCATTCATCCTTCAATCAATACTTCCTCTAATCCATCTCTCCATCCTCCCCCCCACCAATTCATCCAGTCATTCATTCAACTACCCATAAATATTTATTTATTTATTTATTCATTCATTAACGCATTGATTCAATTAACCCTCCATCCACCCATTCTTTCATTTATTTATCCATACTTCCAACCACCTATCTACACATCACTCCATCCATTCATACATTCATCAATTAATATATCCATCAATCTATCCATCCACCCACCCATTCATCTATCCATTTATCCACTCATATATTCAACAATCCGTTCATCCATCCATCTGTCCATCATCCATCCATCCGTCAATCGAAATATCTTTGTATTTCTCTATTTATTCATCCATTTATCCAACCATCCATCTTTCTACCCATTGATCCATCATCCATCCATCCATCATCCATCCATCCATGTCTCTGGCAGTAATTCTCAAATGTGACTGCCCCACTTCTTGTTCTATTCTCCATTTCCTCTCTCCATTAATCCCATCATCTGTCTCTCTTTCCCACACCGGGACATCCTTAGCAGTCAGTAGTGGCCCTCTGCTATGCTTGGAAGGTCACAGTTCTGTCTCCTCCAAGAGAAATAAGAAAAGGGCCTGAAAATGGGGAGCATCAAATAAAACCTTGACAGGGAGCTATAAACATGCTTGTTAAGCATCTCTACGCGCCAGTGCTCAGTGCCATTCCACATGGCTATAGTATACTGTCTATAATGTGGCTAACTGCCAGGCTGTCACTGATTCAAACACACTCTCTCCATCATTCCCTCTATCACCTATTCACTCTCTCTCACTCACTTGATCTCTCTCACTCTTCCATTTTTTCTCTCACCCTTACTTTCCACTTGTCTCTCTCCGTCTCCTTCTCTTAATGTCTCTTTTACCTCATCTCTGGTTTGCCCTCCTTGGTCTTGGCCATTGATAAAACACCCACTAAAGTTTTGGCCACCACATAGGGTCAAACAAGCAATTTCCCAGTGATCTCATAGCTTGGATTTCTAGCACAGGCAGCAGTCTCCAACCTCAAGCTTTTGGCCAGCAGCAATCAAATAGGCAGCTAAAATAACCAAAGAAGGTCAGTTGTATTGAGTTTGGACTCGTTAGAAACAGGTTATGGTAATTACACGTCTATTTGTCTCCCTAAAAAGGGACTGGAGAATGTTGAACTCACAGAACCACTTGAGTTACATCCTGTGTAAATCATCAGAGGGAATATTCATAAGCCAAAGTTTATTTTACTGAAAACAAATTGTGTCCAATAGCTTTACCATAGTATCTTAGCTATTGAAAATACTGTTACATAGCATTCTACAGGCCATGTATTTTCATTTACTTAGGATCTCTGCTCAGAATCTCTGTTAATCCAATAATGGTATCATTATGGTGACTGGAAGATTGACAGGTTTTAGGTCCACTTGTTGACATTTTAATGTTCTGGCAAATGCTCCCAGTGTCCAGTGGGATTTTTAGGATCTGTTTCTCTCTCTGCACATTTTGTACTTTCCCATCTGTTTTACTTCATGCTCAATGATCAAATGTTTTGGTTTCGGCTTTTCAAAGTTGCAACTAGTTGTGAAACATTAGAATAAATCCACAACATTACAAAAATTCAAATATTTTATTTAACTTTTATAGTTCCCACCAAAACATTCTTTGCTCAAAGTAAGAAAAAATGAGGAAGGGATTTCTTCTTCCATCTCAATGTCATGCCCATAAAGTCTGGGATAACACTTGGTCTCTCTTTTCTGTCGTCTGTCTTTTATGGTTACCTACAGTATATGCAGTATTTAACATCTTCAGGGTTTTGCAGTACATGCATATTCCATTGAATAATCCTACATAATTTCAAGCAAATCCAACATATTTATTTAAGCCTGTATGCTACTGTATATTGTATATGCAGTTTTCCAGTTGTCAAGCACCACAGCATAGCCCACAACACTTTATTACTGAGCTTTAAGTCACTCTATTAGAGGTTTTATGTTTCCATAGACCACACAAGGTTAGCACAGTTAGATCAAAAGTGCCTTCAATTCCAACTTTTACATCAGAATGTTAAATTCAGACCAAAGTCCAAAAAAAGACCTGCTGAAGGTTAAAACAGGCCTACTTTTTTCAAAGCATGTAATTTGGCTTCCCGGGGAAGCCGCTGCAAGGTTTTAAGTTCACATGACATCACTGTCATTAGATACAATGACATCATCACTGAGGACAAGTTTCAGCTTTCTGAAGGTCTGAAACGCCTGACTGAGCACAATTTATGGTTTAGAGCAAAAGGATACACACACACACATACACACACACAGTGATATTATGGTTCAGGTTTCCGAGATTAAATATACAGCAGCGTGCCCCACTGAATGTAATGTAACTTATGGATTGTCCAGATAGTCTTTATGTCCTCAGTTCTCTATAAAACACTGACTAGAAAGAACAAATGTGACCCTCCGACAACCCAGAGACTCAGGTCAAGTCAGCCGTGACAACAAACATCTACAGTTTCGGTAGTCTGTTACACACAGTTCATGCCAAAGATACAATCTCTACAACCTGTATAAACTCAAACTAAAAAACAGATGGAATATATATTTCATCTCCGTATGAATCAATCTCTCATGCCAGTCTGTGCAATGTGCCCAACAGTCAGCAGTGCCTTTATTAAAAAGAATAATCCTTTTGGGAAATGTGCTTATGAGCTGGGCAGTTTTTTTTTTTTTTTTCACCAAGCTTAACTTACCTTCTACCACACTTCCAACTATTTCATCAGAGATGAAATCTTCTTTAAAATCTGACAAGAAGAATAGAGCAGAGCACAGAGATGGAGTCTAGATGCTATCAGCTTTCCCCTGACTCTCTCAGATCGTATAAAATACACCAATCAGCACATTTAAAGCTCAATAATTATCATGTTGTATTTCAATATTTGAATTTGTACTCATACAGAAACGTTGAAACGACAGTTTGTGGTTTTACGAGGAATTTTGTACTGTACTCATGGCAAATGACAGACGGACACAGGGACTTCCTTGAAACACTGCAGCTCCCTGTCTTTATGCTAAGCTAATTGTCTCCTGGCTCCAGCTCCATACTTAACGCACAGACATGGCAGAAGTATCAATCTTCTCATCTAACTCTCACTGAGCTAATGAACAAGTGTATTTAATGATGTACCGTAGCATATAATAATAGTAACTATTTTTGTGTTTTTGTTTTCTATCTTGGAACTGCTGGTCAAACCACAAACTTTAGTCAGTTTTTACGATTTCATGGAAACAGAACATTTATCATACTTGTTGATCATTACCTGCACTTATCTGTCCTCTAGCCATGACCACAAGACTCCTGTGGAGGGCCCTGTGCCTTCTGGCCCTACTCTGCTCCGTGTCACACTTCAGCTCCGCCGACAACCACCCGGACCCCTCAGCCCCAGAGCAGGGAGTCACCTTCAGCCACGTATATAAAATTGACATCCCGGGGAGCTCCAGCTGTAAAGTTGAGCACCTGCCAACCCAGGACGAAGCAGGTCATAAGAATAAAAATAAAAATTTGAGCAAGAGAGAATGCAACTTAGAATAATTACAGAGAAGAGAAGGGCTATGAGTGGAATACATTTGAAATGCAGAAAGCTCAGAAAATTGGATGAAAACCTGTAAACAACAGAAGTGGAAGATGCTGATAAATTTGATTCTTTTCACATTTGCAACACAGATATATATTTAAATTGCATGTGTATCAGTGTAAAGGTTATGTTAATAAAGCAATGTAGTTTGGTATTGGACATACTTACAGTAATACATATTTTAACTCACATACTGGATGTGAGCTGCAGGTGTGCATTACTGTAAAAGTTTCACCCCTCTTTCGCTATGTCTTTGCCATTCTAATTTTTCAATAGTATGTAATGCTTATTTAGATTTTTAATCTGGAAAGTAATAATATACTAAATATACTATATAATTGTGTGTGAGCATTGTGACAGACTACAGTACATCTAGAAATTGAAAGTTGAATTATTCATATTTTGTAGGTCTGCAGACGGGGACCACCACGAATGGAGAGAACGACATCATCTTCCGACACAACATCAGACTACAGACACCAAAGTGTGACTGTGAGGAGTCTGAAAGTTTCAAGTCACTCTTGTACAGAGTCAACGGGCTAGAGGAAGAAGTCAACTACCTTAAGACCCAGTGCACTCAGGGATGCTGTGGAACAGGCGGTGCTGCAGGTAAGATGTGTCACAACCTAATATAGTTTGAAGGCCAAACTGGGAAGTCAACTGTTGAGCAGCACTAGAGGAAAGAGGAGTCTGCAGTAGGGAAGGAAACTGCAAACAATCTTATTTTACATCCTGAAAACAGTATATTTTCAGTGATTCCTTTACTATATAGTAAGCATATGTGAATATAGTAAATAAAAGTGAAGAGATTTGCATATAAAAACCGTGTAAACTACAATTCTGTCCTATATCTATAAATAATCTACCTTGTCTTTCTCAAGGAGTGGACAAAAGCTGTAGTGGCCATGGCATCTACCAACACGACACCTGCAGTTGCCTCTGTAACCCGGGATGGGAGGGCCCAGACTGCTCAGTGTCCTCCTGCCCTGATGAGTGCAATGACAACGGCCGATGTGTAGATGGGAAGTGTGTGTGCCATCAGGGCTACACAGGAGACGACTGCAGCCAGCTGACTTGTCCAGACAACTGCAACGACAAGGGTCACTGCGTGGATGGAAAATGTGTGTGTTTCTCGCACTTCACCGGCGCAGACTGCAGCATCCCCAAGTGTCCCAATGACTGCATTGGCAACGGCCAGTGTGTGGATGGACAGTGCATCTGTGATGAAGGCTTTCATGGGGAAGATTGTTCATTAGGTGAGCTATTCAAATGCTTATCAACACAAACTCCAATCCGTTAACATTAGTTCAATAAAGAGTTATTAAAGGGGGTTGAAATCAGGAGGTGGCTAACTAACTGACTGAGAGTTAAAAGCTCATAAGCTCAATTGCTCAATTGCCTGATAATGGGACAATAAGTTCACACAGTTTATTCAAAAGACGCATTTTTTATCATCGACTCTTGTCTCATAACTGTCAGCAGACGTTCTGCACAACAGTTTGGAAAAGAGTTAAATAAAAGTTAATGGTGCAACACAGCTTATAAGCCACAATAGCTTCCTCCTATTGGACTCCCGTTCGCTCAAAGTCCACTTTGAGTGAATCCACTGCAAGTCCACTGCTTGCTTTTCGTGCTATTGTTAATTAACATGTGAAAGTTTAAGTTTATTGTGAAATATTCAGTGAAGATTCACTTTGTCACCTATTGCAGAAAATTCCACTGAAATATAATGATTTATTCATGCCATTTTGCTGATTTATATGTTGCTGTGGCCTTAAAGTGGACTAAATCCGCTGTAAAGCCAACAGCTTTGGTGGTCAGATAGTCTAACATTTTTGGTGAGAAGTTCATAAAGATAGCAGTTTTTTGGTTCAGTTTCCCTGCATACGTAGATCATTCATACAGGTTTTGTTCCTGTGGACAGTTCTTATTCTAGCTACCAGCAACATTTCCGCTGTGTCCTGTAGAGATGAATGGTCTCTGAGTAAGCATATTCCATCATGATCTTTTTATCGGTAAAATATATTTATGGGTACAGCATAATACGTTTTAATGACCCAGGCTTGCATTTAGTTTGATCTGTGTTTCTCATGAGAATTAAGATTTCACCATTTCACCATTTTATTGGGCCACCTCTATGGCTCTGCTCGATATTAAGCTGTGAATATTAACTGCTATCTCATGGAAAACACAGATGCTACAAGGAGCTCTGGAACCATTAACACTTGCCCCTAAAGCCCAGTTCACCTTCATATACATTTCCTTCCTGTATCATTTAGTAAAAACATATAGGATCTAGCTGAATGAATTATTAGGACTTACAGTACTCCATTCATGCGTGTATCAGCTTATCTGCTGTCAACTGTTTGATTCATTCTGCAGCATCCTTGGCTCACCAACTGATCGGCAATAGGTCTTTTTTACAGCAGACATTTCAACCTCACAGGTGTTACTAATAACATTAACGTTGCCTCCGCTCTATATGAAGTGTCCCAGTGAGCCATGACAGTAGCAGGGAGCACAACAGTAGGACCCTGAAACTGAAGCAGCTAAATGGAAATCCAGCCACTATTCATTTTATTATTTACACCTGTGCTTTTTCCATTGTGACATGTCAAAGTTTCTTCTGTGAAAAACTCATATCCACTGACTAGTAACACACAGTGTATTCGTACAGTACAGGTAGACAGGGCTGGCTTTTTAACCTCACAGTTGTCACTCCATCTTTGCTGCTATACCTCAATGACGATTATTTAATTTAAATCTTTTCAAATCTCATGTTAAATCCAATTATGTTTACCTTCTAACATTTGCAAGTAACCAAAGTTATAAATAACTCTAAGGTCTTGATTACATGACACACTGAAATAACAGCTATGAAATAACACTTGCTGCTGCTACTTTTTCACCATCCCAGTGTGCTCTTTCATAAGTTTTGAGGCTTTTGATCCTACAGATTTTTCTGGGATATAATGGTTGTGAATAGCAGACTCTGAGAGCTCCCTCAAAGAGCAGTCTTTTCTGCCAAATCTAACTCCCAACTGTTGGCAATAAATGGTCAATTCAATGATGTACGTGTCTCTGACTGAACTTAAAGTTATGGCGGTTATCATGATGGCCAACGTGACCTACTTCTGTGGAATTCAAAGCATCTCTCAAACAGTTATTTCAGATATAGCAGCTGATGGGGCCCTTTCAGTGGCCTGACCCCATGACTACTGACAGCTATGGCCTCCAGAAAACGTATGACATCAGGTCACATACTGTAATACCACAGAAATATAAGAACGCCCATCAGTCTTTTGGGGCTCCATCTAGCTTTAACCCCCCTAGAAGAATCATGACCTTTACTGCTAAATGCACTGCTCACCAAACCACTATTACTGTACTGCCTCAGGAGCAAAGTACAAAATTGCATTTTATGGCAATTTAAGGGTAGGCAAGCAGAAAGGTGAGCAGCAGCAGCCAGACAGACATGGACTGTTTAATCCAAACTGTAACAGTAATTTCTAAGGAGATTGTAAAGATTTGGCTGTAGCTGAAAGGCACAAAGTGTTGCTTTTTCAGGTGCTCATCTCTTGGCTTTATCTTTAAGATAATATTCTATATATGGCAACATATGTCTATACTTGTCTATATCATTTATTCTTCTACATTTAGAGCACGTACTTCAAAGCAGCTGATTTTTAACATTTGCTACAAGTATCAGCCAAAAGGAGCTCCACAACCGATTCCATGTCCCGAACCACAGTTTTAGAAACTACAATAACAGCGATGGTTCGGTCTTCACAGTAGCAGGTCAGCTATGTCAAACTCTTGATGGCGGTTTAGTTTCTTCAAGCTGTGTTTTGCTCAGCAGAGGCAGAGAATAGCTAGAGACAGATCTGCAGCTTTGTGTGAAGGTGCTGTTGAATTGAGTCCAACACCAACAGTGGCACTGTGTCAGAGGAAAAGTGAGGGAGGAAAGGAAAGTGGGAGGTAAGACAAAAAAATACATTGTGTTGATTTTAGGTGTTAGTAATAATAGTGGTAATAAGCACCAGGAGAAGAAGAGACATTCTTTGTTTTATGTGGCTACTTGCCATTTCAGCACCTGGATGATGGATGTCAGTCTGCTCCATGGGTGATGATGGCAACATGCCATGTGAAGCATGGCTTAAGGTATACTGTACATCCAGTATAGTGCAGTTTCATTCCTTGCCATTGATATAGCTTCAATATTATGTTTATTTTATCTCCATTATCAAACGCAGATGCCAGGTGGTTTAGTGGATCAGTATTGCTTTAACAATGAAAATATGAATGTTTTGTAGTCTGAATTCTTGTCTTTTCATCAGACTATAGAAAAAAGAGGAAAGTTTAGCAACCACATCTAATAAGGTAATCTCAATATAATGAGGGTGAGATAGAACATGGTAACTTCTTTAAGCTATATCCACACAATGCAGATGCTTTGGATTTAACGTTCTTATCGTAGCTTCTTTGATTGTCTCAGAAATGTTTCCTTTCGTTTAAAGACAGGTTTAGAGAGATTATGCTCAACATAATGAACCCTTTGAATTTCAACTCAAAACCATATTTGCCAAGGTTCAAGTTGGGAAACTTACAAAAGATTGTCAGCACACAAAATAAGTTGATTGAATTCCTATTTCATTTGTCCTGAACAACATTAACACTGATACTTCCTTAGCACTCACTCGATGTAGATTTATAGTCTTTTTAAGAAGTCCAAACAGCAGTCATATTTTCATTCTTCAAATTGTATTTCATTAATTTTCAATCAGAGAAGAAACAAATCACTATAAGTTTCCACTTTTTCCAATCTTAAAATGTTAATTTATTCAACCCAGCTGTTCTGAAATATTATTTGAGGGGAAAGATTGTTGACAGTCGTGCCTAGAGTAGCAACAGGGGGATATTAACTGCTACTGGATGGAAAAGGATTGCTACATTTGAGGAAAAAACATTAAGCTTCCTGACTTTGCCTTGTGGAACAGCATCTGAACCTGATGCGAATCCCTTCCCAGCCAACGTTATGGTGGATTCCTTCACCACCCACTTCACTTTTTCCCCTTGAAATATGCTTACATTTGTGTGTACTGCTGTACTTCTCTAAATTTACCACCATCTACCATTTATTTCCCTCTATCGTACCCACAGAAAGTTCTTCTTGTTTGAAGAAAGCCTCACCCCAACACTGCTGACTTGCTGTCTTCTGTCTCTTGGCTGCTGTTTTGTTATTGTACTCCCCCATGGTTAAATACCTTCTAATTCGCCCCCTGCCATATTTTTTCCATTATCTCCATTGAAGCCATTTGGCTTTGTTTAACCACTAAAAAGCAATAATTGTTTTTCCCAATTTCATCTCAGGTTTGGGAGGAGACTTCAGTGTTCAAAATAATACATTGCTTTTGCCTGGTTCATGATCTTCTCATATGGTGTAACATGGATGGATAGGTAGAAGAGAAGAAGGCAATAAAAGTGAGAAAAGGTTATTAAATGATAACACAAAAGTGTTATATATTTTTCTCACCTTCCAGGCAGCCATTGGTTTCTGTCTGTCAATTTAGTACGTTATAAACTTCAGAGACCTGAAACCTGCTTGAGTTAGGTAATCCATCACAATGAACACTAAGTCTATATTTATTGTTGGTGTTCAATTAATTTAGAAAAAGAGAGCTTTGAAACATGTTATTTTAATAGATTAACATAACTTTTACTGTAAGCCTATTAATTTAATTATGCTTTTGTAGTTATTGAGGTGTCAGCATAGATTGATTTGAAAGGCTGCATTACCTTACCAAATAACAATCTAATGCAACTGTGACCTGGAACTAAAATTATTTGTTAAGATGTACTGTATTACTTACAGTATTACAAGCATGTTTCAAGTCTGTATAAGCTGAATTGGGATGATTTCAGTTAAGAAATATAAAAAAAAACAAAAAACATATTTATTTAGATTTACTTCTGGAAAATGCTCAGTTGGACGCTGTAGCTCAAAAACATTGATATTGTCTCTCCATTAAAGCCCCTGAAATTGTGGTTTTAAATCTGCTCGTCAGCAAAACAAAGGACCTGATCATTGATTTTATAGAAAAAGGATGGAAAGACATGCACCTCTGTCTAAATCAATGGAGCTGAGGTGGAGCAGGTGAACAGTTTTAGGTTCTTGGAAATCAACACAAAGAATCTCTCATGGACATATCACATCTCCACCTTGGTTAAGAAAGCTCAGAAGGGGCTGGATTTCTTAAGGAAACTTATGAAAGCAAACTCCCCACGCCAAGTTCTGGTCAACTTTAACAGACGAGCAATAAAAATCATTCTGACTGGAAACATCATATATTGGCATTGGGTGTACATGGCCCAGTACATCATTAGTACCCATCTACCGAGCATCTGTGATGTTGGTGAGGTAAGGTGCCTGCACAGAGCCCAAAGGATTTTAAAAGACCAAACCCACCCTAACAAGAGCCGGCTGACCCTGCTGCCGTCTGGCAAGAGATACAGAAGTATCCGCTGTCGCTCTGACTACAGAGCAGCTTATTTCCTCAGGGTGTAAGACTCTAAAAATATGTAATTGCAAGTCGATCAAAATTATTAATGTCTTTGTTTGCGACTATAACTCTTCCTCAGGACACCCATAAATGGAGGCTGGTGTATGAACTAATAATGAATGACAATATAGTAAAACACAGTTTTAATACTATATGGCATGTCTTCATAGGAGAAGTTAGACATTAATAAGCACTTAAAATGTCCTTAAATGTGCTTACAACTGCATTATAGTCCGTTGTAAACTATTTATTACATGTCTGTATTCTGTCTATTCACGATAAATGGGGGGCACTTAAAGTAAAGTGGTACAAGGAAAATAGGTTTTCAGGGCCATTATGTACATTTATTAAGTGAGGATGAAAGATATTAAGATGGGAAACAGTTAAGCAAGCATTTAAAATAATAGAACATTGTATTAAAATTTGCTACAACCAACTTTATCTCTGTCTTTTTCTATCTCTATGTCTACCTCTCTCTTTCTCTCTCAGTCCTCGGCCCTCAGGGATTGCAGTTGGTCCAGGTGACTGAAAACTCTCTCCTGGTTGAGTGGGAGTCAGTTCGTGGGGCAGAGTATTACATTTTGACATATCATCCCAAAGATGATGAGAGTGCCCTGGAGCAAGTATGTTTTCTTTTCTTTCTCTTTTGTCATTTTAGTAGGTATGTCAAAAAAAAGATGCAACATAGAACCATTTAAAAAAATAACTTTGTTTCAACCCACTGTATCCTAGTTTCGGGTTCCCAACACAGAGAACTCCTACCTGATCACAGGACTGTCTCCAGGGGTCACTTACATTGTCCAGGTGTATGCCGTCATCAAAGAAATCCAAAGTGAAGCAGACAAGATTGAAGCTACCACAGGTGAGCCCAGACTACTGTGATCAGGACTGAAGAACAACAATAAAGACATTAAAATGTGTGCTTCTTTTAAGATCCATAAGATCCATTACTGGGGAAGTGGAATGGGTCTGGGTGCAGCATGTTGCCTATAAATGTGTCGGTGGTTTAGGGCAAACGCAGATGGAACCTATTAAAGACTAGTGGTAGGGAGGCCAGGTATGGTCTGCAGGTCTGGGGGATTTAGTTCAGTTTTCTGTGGATTAAATGATCACATTTGAGGTCAAATGTAAGTACATGTGTGATGAAGCATGAAAACACTCTTAAGCACTTAGAAGTTTAGAAGAATGAGGTGTTACAGATTAAAAATCCATCTTTTAGGAAAGTTGGAGATGACAGGTCCCTTCTATATTGCAGATTTGAATAATAACACTTTATGATATCACTTGGATGGTCACATGTTTAAGGTTTATATTCGTGCACGAATGGATAATTCTGTCCCTTCTTGCTAAATTACTTACAGTTACTTGTGTAAATCTACCATATTTTACGCAAATGCTCTGCCAACAAAGCAATGAACAAGCATTACTAAGTGTTTCATTAAGCGCTGGTTTGTTAAGCAATACATTTGAAGGTAATTACAAGGAAATGGCTCCACGGATGTGTTTAGTGGATATCGGAGTTGCTCACAGATGTGGTAGAAACAGATGTGAAGAGAAAGAGATTACTAGACAGGATTGGTGGGTGTGAGACAGACAGACAGAGGGAGAGATTGAGTTTGACTCTAATGTGTGGTTAGCCTGGTTAGCCATGGAAAACCTCACAGAGCATGGCATTCCCACATGGGCATGAGAAAACACGCCATCATCTGGCTTATGGTTGTGTGAAGAGTACACAGCATAGGGCAGACATTTCACTGGTTACATAGTTTTCAACTTCAAACGATGATCTACTTCAAAAGAGGGTTTAAGTGAATATTTTTATTTTTCCCCCCAGAAAAACACAATGGCTGGTATTTAAAAAATGCTTATCCTTTTCATTTAGTTCCATTTGTTTTGTTTGATGGTTTTGCCAGTGATTATGTGTTATTGCTCATCACTGTAGTGCCATGGGCCAAAACATGACAGAAAAACAATAATATAAGTGCATTATTGACAGTAGCACAAGAAGAGAAGAGTGATCAAGTCAGCAAATACAGCATCATCTATTTAAAGTTTGCTAACATTACTGTAGTTTACATTAGATGCCACAAGTTACTGGTCACACTGGACCAAGTAAGGTTGTATCAAAAAAAAAAAAAACCCTGAGTTTATTGAATTCAGCGAGGGTGAATTTTATTGCTTATGAATTCAACTTTTCATTTATGAGAGGAAGATGTGACATTTCGCAATGTAGTCTGGCTTTAAATGCAAGCTTTAGTGTGCGGTTTTCCTAACATTTCAGTGAAGATATTATCTACAGTATGTGCTAGGACAAGGAGTGACTTTTTTTAATAGAGCAAAATAGTGTAATATCATGTTTAGTTATGATACTATCTCGATGGGCAGAAGGGAAATTCCTTTGTGGCCCTCTCCACAGGAATGTCACATTTCAGGGTGATAGTGATTCATCGTCTAGCTCAAGGACATGGGAGCAGAGTTGGGCAGACGCTTGTGATTACAGGGGCTTTGAGGCAGGGTTTCCAGTTTAAGGGTCATGTCTGTACTCCCAGTTCCACCTTGTTGTCCAACATTTGTATCCTTCCCAGATGTCTCAGCTATTGATGATATCCGAGTTCTTGGCCAGACAGAAGTCTCTATCCAGGTAGACTGGAAGAACCCACCAGCTGAGGTGGATCACTTCAGGCTCACACACACTGATCCGGCAGGACAGGAGGAGGAGCTGAACGTACTGAAGAGCCAAGAGGCCCGCACCAGACACACTATTGTGGGTAAGTGCTGTAACAGACAGAACACAAGTTTGCACAGAGGACATAAATACATTTCAAAACCCTAGAAGCCCCTGAGTATACTTCTGAATTGTTTTGCCCTTATATTAAAGTATCTCAGGTTGGCTAAGTGTCTAGTAGTGGATGTTACCAGAGCTCTCAATATTGGAACCTCCAATTCAATTGTCATTTTTAAAATAATCTAACTTGAACTTTAACTGATATTAAACTCTTGACATTTCACGTATATTTCTGCTTTATTCTATTTTGTTTGTTGTTGTCCTGCCTGTTTGATGCTTTGTGTTAAATGCTTGTATTGTAAAGCAAATTGTAACTTTTGTTTTGAAAATTGCTAAATTTATAAATCAACAGTTATGTAATTCCAGTATTTCACAAAGAAAAAAAAGTCAGCAAAAATAAACATGTTGTATAATGGTGTAACCAAAATATTTTTTTAATCATCTTGTTGTTATTCCGGGACGTCTTGGTGGGTCCCGAAACCCCAAGTTGGGAACTACTGGTATTGAGTATTATAATGGTTCACAGGCTGTAGTTCATTACATCTTTCTCATTTCAGATTTAAAAAATAAAAAAATCTGTCTTTCCTCAGGTCTGTTTCCAGGAACAGAGTACCAGATTTCAGTGCAGGCTATCAAAGGACCCACTGAGGGAAAACCCTCCTCTGCCAACGGTGCCACAGGTCAGTGTCAACACATCAGCATTCATCAGCCATTTAACCTAATGTGTTACTCACTGACCAATGTTTTACTGTAGCAAATTCTGTATAATAAACACAAAAAGGCCCCAATTTTCCTCAAATGGTCTACCACTGGGCTGAAATTGCAGAGACTTACGTTTGTGCCAACACTGACTGTCTGAATTGGATGACACTTAAAATGATCGATCAGCCACTTGTGGAAGTGAAACACTCGAAACAGCGAGGATATCCATATTCTATCCTATTCCACTTAGTTTTAAATTTTTGTGGAGCATCAAAGACAGCTCTTAGCTCACCAGCGGTCAGAACCTAATAGGAAAAACACATAATCTGTCACACACAATACTGACATGCTTTTATGATACAACCTGGTATTACCAGACGCAGCCAATGATAATAGCATAATGAATACAGCCAGCAAGGAGCACGATTATGGGTTAATGATAGAGGGCTAGAATTTACAGCCTAATAATCTGGGCAGGTCCTAATGGCTGTGGTGAGCCTGGTCACCAAGGGGAAACATGATATGAACAGTGTAACGACTACAAGATGCTCCCTGATGGTTGAGGTGAGAAGGTCCGTGATTTACAGAGACCATCTGGTAATGTTGGATTTTTTAGCGGCATGGCATTAAGTTCCACGCATTTGGTCTAACCGTGTTATGGACTGATTTTAGGACGTGAGGAGGAATTAATTTTACAGTTTCACTTTAACAGCTGGTCATGAGATTCCGTTGCTTTAAAGTTATTATTTAAGTGACTGACAAAAGGTCCACAATGGCACAGCAGGTCTTCAGTTACTCCCATTATTCTGCTCATTTGAGATTTCTTATTTTCTACTTTTCTGTCTTTCATTTCCATTCCTTTCTTTACCCATCGCCGTCGCTGTCATCCACCCTCGGAGCTTTCTCAGTTCAAAAGCAGTCTCCAGGTTGATGGCATTTCGTTTTTTAGACCCTGAGGCAGCCAATTTAATGGTTTTTAGTCATCAGTGTTAGCTCGGTACTTTCAAGACTCACCTCTCTTCTTTTGCAGCCAGTCAGGTACTCAAGGGCCCCTGTCACTGCTAATCTTTTTTTCTGTGTGTGCGTGCCACCTACTCAGGTAGTAATTGCATGTGTGTGCGTGTGTGTGAATGTGCTAATCTACACCAGACAGACAGTGGCTTGTCTCCACTCCAGTAGCTGCGACTTCATTTTAGCTGTTGCACAAAAAGGCTTATAGGTGATTGAGGGGGATAGCTCTCAGCTCTGTTTGTCAGCAAGGATGTGCTGGTTTCATGATGACTGGCATGGCACAACATAGTGTACACTACACTTACCTATTATCTCACAGAACATGCTGCTTGCCTTTGGGCCAGGGAGGTTATACGCATTGAGAGATAAAATGAACATAAGGAGGAACGCAGAACATACACAAAAAAATTTAGCAAAGGCAATAAAGAAAAAGAGAGTACTGTAAGTATTATGGTTACAGCAGGAAATAAGGGTACAATATTAGAAGGAATAATAAGAGAACACAGGGACATTAAGGATACTATGAGAAATCAAGATATTTATGGGGAAATCAAGAGCAAGAATAAGGCAGGATATTAAAATAATGATTCACAAAGATGCAACTTCAGTGACATTTTGTAGCAGTACGTAATGAATCACTGTGTAGCTGCTGTTATGGTATGAAACTGAGCTTTTGTCCATAGAGGGTATAGCTGACTCCTTCCATTATAGAAACTATTATATTTCCTTCTAATTATTCCCATCTATATTCCACTCTTTCTCACTTTCACTTTCCATCTTTCCTGACTTGCCACCACAAAAAAAATAACAACAAAGAACAGCTAAATAAACATATAAATTATTTCCTCACGATGATAAAGGTTGCCCCAAATGAATGGTGCTTAACATGCAATTGGTATTCACTATGACCTTGTAACTTCTTAGATATGAAGACTGGAGTGAACTGTATGCTGTATGTAGTTATTGAATGACACTATATTTAATATTTATGGCTGGACTTCCATATGTGCACCAGTGTGGCTCTATAAATCAGCGTCTCTCAGCCTGTGGTATGTTTGAATTGTGCTGGTCTTGCAGCATACGCACAGTCTATATGTGCGTGTGTGATTCTGTGGGTGGCTGTATGTTGTCCTTTAACTCCCATCACTTCCAAGTAAAATGATTCAGTGGCAGCTAACACGGAAAACCTTTAGAAGACATTTCATTGCCACTAACCTGCCAAAAGATTATAAGGCGTATAAACACAACATACCATGGCTGCTGCTGATTCAGATTTATTAAAGTCACCACCAAGGCCTATATAACCAAAAGCAGATGCACTTGGCTTTGGTCGAGGAGTTGAATGTTTAGTCTTTATGTTATCTGGACACACTATAGCACCTCATGTGGCCCAGTGGGAGTACCCAGACGTGTCCATCAGCGTGTTCTGAGCCAGCTCTGTGCAGTAGATGCTAGAATGATAATGATAAGTGAAAATGTGAGAAGGTACCTATTATAAACATAATGATACGAACTCTAACCCCTTTTTGTCTGTTTGTGATATTGGTTAGGTGAGAGACAGCGCTATTGGCCTGTTTGTGTGTGTGAACATAAATGTACATGCATATGAATGCAGCAAAGTTAAGGTTCAGGAAAGATACTGTGTGCACTTCCAATTGTTGTGGCTTTTGGAAGAGGATCTGTCATTTGTGCTTTCAGTTATGGATATTTACTGCAACACAGCGCTGTGTCCTCAAAAGCTTGTTTTCTGCGTCTGTTAAAGTGTAGGATTGTTGTGGGGCTGAACTGAAACCAGGCCTTTCTTTATGTTTGTATAATGTATAAATTTGATAGAAACTGATTTGTATTATTTTGAGAGGTAATAAAATATTGATACTTTCCTGGTTATTCAACAGCATTAGTACAGGCTTAATTTGAAATGTGTATGCCTGGTAGTGCGGTGGATAGCTAACAAGAGGATGATTTATGATGGCAAAAGGGGCCTTCTATATCATCGGTATCGTGTTATACTAGATGTGGCAAAATCAATTTTGTCATAAAGAATTATGAGCTGCTTACGGTACAAACAGACTGTTGGACAAACATGAAAAAAACCTGTGGTAGCCATGGGACTCCACAGCAAAACATATGTTACACCTGACATACTGTAGTCTCTAAAACAATGTCACCTATTGACACATATTTTCCCCCTGCTCCATCCGCGGACATACTGTATGGTTTCCACTGTACGGTGCGGCTGTGAGGCTGTGAGGCTGTAAATGATGAAAGACGGCCTGTTACTGTGCGCCTTGTGGTCGATGCCTCTGCTGAACATGCCACCCGTAATGGATAAGCTGTTTTCCAAATGGCCGAAGCCACAGCTCATGTTCTGTAGCCCGGTAGCCACTGACGCTTCGCAGCTAGTGAGGTAGAATGTCTGGAGAAACTCGATCCATCATACACTGCACCTTCAGAGCAAATGCAAAGTGCCCCCAGAAAGTAGAAGTGCTCGGAAAAAAGATCTAATAACATAGGAAATATCAAACAGCCAAGGCAGCAGCTATACGGCCAATAAGAGGAAAGAGAACTGCAGAGGGAAACAAAGTGACAACACCAAAGAGAAGAAACCTTTGTTTTGAAGGAGAACAAGGCATAGTTGAATACAAGTTGTATTCAGATGGTTGCAAACCAAATAACAATTTAAGTTAATTTGCAGTGAGGGAAAAAAAACAATAGCAGACTTCCCTTCCAACTGTTAAATGCTCTTAACTTTCATAGTTCATTTGAGCTGTCTGATGATTGTAAATCAATTTGAAAGAAGCAGACATCACTTCAAAATCACAAACAAAAAGTGTGTAATTTAGGATGAAAAAAAAGCAGGGTTCTGTTTTGTAGCAAAGCAGTGTTTATAGCAAAAAGGTTAAGATTTATTAATGGTTGTTCTCAAGAGGTCAAAATGTTCCTTTGTTTTCAGGCCTTCTTTAAGCCCAGTGTTGTCTTCACTGGGGACATACAGACAGAAAGTACTGGATTTCTGGATCCAGAATACCACTAAAGATGTTGTAGGTTCTCCTGTTTGGTGATAAGATTGTTTTTTAAAATTATGTGGACATGGCACAGCTTTGCCTTGGCAAATGTAATAAATGGGACTATTACAAGTGCAATTTTTAAATAGGATTTAAAAGGCACTGCTTGTGCCGCTGAAATGAAATTACTACTAGTATGTGTGACAACCACCTCAGAGTTGTTGCCAAATTACAATCTGTCTGGTCATACTGACACAGTCCTGTGTGAAACAGTGAAAATATTAGAGTTAATAGTAAAAAGTACACAGTCTGTGTGAGCATTCACTGTGCCACGAAATATATTAGACGAGCAAAAAATGTGTGTCATAAACAGACCAAACACAATATATCTTGTCACAAACACAATGGTGTTCGATTTATTTGGTACGCGTGTGATACAAACTGCTTTTGATTTTTTGTATTGAGAGGTAATGTTGCTTTTGATAGTCTCCAGTATAGTATTCAAAGAGAACTGGACCAAACATTTAGATGGCTACCGACATGCTGTGACATAAATGTGTGTTTATATGAATAGGTTTTTCTACATGATAAGTGGATTGGCACTTTCTGGGCACCTTTAGTAATGCTCACTTAAGGTACTTAAGACTAGTGAATGACCTCATTTTCAGGCCTTGGAGGAAACACTCAATCCTAATAAAATGGAGCTATTATAAATTCTTTCTGTGGTTTAGCTCATGACAGACTGTCAAGCTGGGCAGCCACAAGGATGGAAAAGTGACAACAGGAGACGAGAAGAGAAACAAACATGGGATGTAGAGTAAGACAGTTGCTTAGTTCCTTTCTTCTCCTGGATGCATCATCAATCAGTTTTCATGATGCAGACTGCGCTGACACAAGACTGACCTCGACTAAGCCACTGCCGCAGAGGAATTATCTTAAATGATGATTGCTTTTACATTTCCCTTCACTTCCTCTGTGTCCCTCTTACTATGCCTCTCTGACTCTTTTATTTTCTCTCTCCCTCACTCCCTTTGTTGCCCTCTCTCTTCACTTTCATCGGGAGTCCCTCGACAGAGAATAACAACCATCCACACACATGCACCACCAACTGCTCCGCCTGCGTCTTCCATATGTCCCCATACAACTCCTCAAGTCCACTGACTTCACAAACAGAAGCTCTCTGTTCTGCTGTGCTCCCGTGTCGTCTTCCCACTGAAACTCATCCTGTGGAGCTGAGCGAGCAGGACAAGACCATGTTATGTGTGCTAGTGATGTTCTTTTGAAGAGCTTTGCAGAGCTCTTCCTCTGAGCCAGAGCATAAATTCTCCTGTGGTGCATTTGTCATCTTCAGTGTCCATACAAAACAGAACTTGGATAACAAGCTTGCATAAATTTACGTTGTAAACAACGTGCGTGCAACGTCAGTGACATTTCCTCAAAGTGTTCTACAGTTCCATCTTGCCAAACAGTGGTGCAGACTACAGCTTACTCTTACCTGTCACATGCTGCTGTTGCTGGCTCTGCCTTTTACTCACCTTGCTTCTTCCACACACCACTATTCAATGCTGTTGTAGCTGAGTCCAAACTCACTATTGTCCGTGAACCTTAACTATGTGTTTATTATTGTAACCATGACAACAAAGCTCCCCTAACCTTAAAGTTGTCGTTTTAACCCAAACCATGTGGTTTGCTTACCTTAACTAAGTACTTTTTTTTACCCAAACCATCATCTTTCCCTAAACCTAACCAACTCTCTTTTGTGCCTAACCAAACCGTAACCATAGTTTTGTCACATCATAAAACTGATTTCTTTTTCAGCAGTGGTTTGTAACAGTTTCAGTAGTCACAGACAAATGATGTCGTCCTGCTGTTAGAGACGTCCGATCAAAAAAATACTAAGTGCCGTTCTAAAGGGCATGGACAAACAGTACGCATATCACCAGTTGCCAGTTGGATGGCTTTTTCCATTTGCTACCCAAATGTCTGTTTGTTTATTTGTTTTTGCATCAGTGGATCAGTGAAGAACAAGAACTTCTAATTTTTTATTTGTCTGCTAGTTACTTATTCATTTTTTAACATTTTTTTGTTACCTGTTCCTCTTCAGACATTGATGCTCCTACCAACCTGGTCACCACTGAAGTAACAGAGGACACTGCAACGGTCTCATGGGATCGCGTCCAGGCAGAAATCGAGGGCTACATGTTGAGCTACACCTCTTCTGAGGGCTCCAGTTCCGAGATCCCTGTAGGACGTGACAGCACCTCATACAGGCTGATTGGCTTGAGGCCCGGAGTTCTCCACACTGTCTACATCTGGGCCTTCAAGGGAGACAGGGTCAGTAGGAAGAGCTCAACAGAAGCTGAAACAGGTAAACTTTGAATGGGACCCTGGTTCATTACAGGAGTGTCAAAATGTTTGTGTCCACAATGAGTGTGCACGCAATGCCATTAAAGATACACTTCTACCACTTTTGTTTGAAAACAGATGTGCGGTGTAAAAACGTCTTTATGCTTTGTACACTTTTAATGACTGTGGGTCCGCACAATGACCTGTGATTCTCAGATATCTCAAGTGTTCCCAGGCAGTGTTTTTCTTTTTCTTTCTTTGTTCTTTACAGTCTGTGAATAGATGGAAAGATGTTTTAAGTGTCTCTTTTTCTTCAGCTCCTTTGTGCATGACGCTTTTACCTCAAATAGCCCTCATATACAATGCGCCAGTCATTTCCTTTTGATCTTCTGTGAATTGGTTTTCGGCACAATTTCCTTGTCTTTTTTGTGGTGGCAAAGAGTAAAAAGCATCATAGTAGACATTTTGCACTTAGCACACTAACCCCTCTTTGTCTAACGGCCTAGAGGGAAACTTAAACTCTCACTGGAAAGAGCTATTTAACATAATTAGGCCGGACACTTCATTAAAGGTTTAGTTTTGCCTGGGGCTGAATGTCTGAAAAAAACTTTAGGAAGAGCCAGTTTTGCTCAGTCAACAATGCCAGATATTTTGTTATTCCTGTGCTCACCTGTCTCTTAATCTTTGCTGTTGTGAAGTTTTGAAGTTTAGCAGCTGTTGCTGCCTGCTTGCATTTATGTCTCTGAAGAGAGGCAGCAGAAGAATGCTTTTGAGTACTGACTGGCGTTAAATATTCGGTTGAACAAAAACCTTAGGACTAATAATCTACATATTCAACAGTAAAGAGGAGTTTGTTCTCACATTTGTATTAATGTGACTGTTGAATACAAACAGAATTTATTATTATTATTAATGGGTAAAAAAATATTTTCTGCTTTGAGTCACTGCGTTTGCCGATTGTACCTGATGTCTTTTTCCTTCTGTATTTCTATTTTTACACACTTTCTTCATTGAGGGTCAGTTTTCAGATTTGTCCTGGTCCCTTTTGATGAGGGAAACAGACATGTTAGCTCCAGTTACCTCACTCATACATCAAGTGTGGATCCAAATATCTGAGGAGACTTGAAACTCACTTTGCTAGCTCGTGCTGTTAGCAATTGTGATCTCAATTAATTATAACATGTATACATATTGAAAGTTTTCATCTTGAGTCATAAATTCAAAGGGTTGTACTTTTTTAGGTGGACATTTCCTTACCTGTTTTTTGGAGAATACAAACATTCAGAGTGACATAGAGCAAGATAGGATTCATCTCTGGAGGCCAAATCAGTGATATTGTATCACGTGACATCAGTGGTTCAGATTTTTCTGAACTGTAACAGTTTTCTGTCACAGTCTTTTGTTTGCAGTAGTAGTTTGCATGTTCTTCAATTAACATAGCTCATAGTATACTCATAGTACCCCTGCTTACATAACAATGTGATATGACGTCAAACTTGAATTCAAAACCTCAACAGAATAAAATGTCATATTCACATTCACAATGTCAATTTGTTAAACAAAAGTTATTTACTGTTTCTAAAAAGTTTCAAAGGACCAAAAAACATCAATTAAACACTTTGATTCAAGTTTGACGTTTCTAACCTCTTACACAATGATTGAAAGTTATCATGCTGATTTAGATCCTCTGTGTGTAGTTGTTGTTATGTTCGCACCTGATGTAGTGATATATTTTAGTAGTCTTCTAACCTTAACTCCCTATGCAGAGCTGGACGGTCCTTCTAACGCCTTGGCCCAAGATGAAACAGAGTCCAGCTTCAGCGTGTCATGGGATCACACCCAGGCACAAATTGATGGATACGTCCTAACCTACAGCTCCTCTGAGGGCTCAAGCAAGGAAATCCCAGTTGGGTCTGACAGTTCTTCATACATGCTGACTGGCCTGACACCTGGGGTCCTCTACAATGTCTACATCTGGGCCATCAAGGGGAGCAAAGCCAGCAGGAAGATCTCAACACAAGCTGAGACAGGTCCCAAATATACAACTTTCTGTTCAAATCATAAGCACTTCATTATCTGACCAGCTGATGCTCATCTATATGCACCAGTATGTTTAGGCACCTTAAAACATTTTGAGTTTTAAAAGCTCTTATTAATTTCCTACATGGTAACCTGACCAACACCAGTTAGATATAACTGTCAACCACTGTGCAATCAGTCTACTACAAAAGCCACAACTCTACATATAGGACTAGATTCTCCTATTACACTCTTGGCCAAAGGTGAAACAGAGTCCAGCTTCAGCGGCACATGAGACCAGATCTTGGGATAAGTTGATGGATATAGGTTGAGCTACATTTCAGCTGCAGTTTGTAGTTTGCATCAGTAGTGTATTAATATTGTCTACTAACATCTTCCTCTAGAACTCGATGCTCCTGCTAACCTCTCAGCCCGAGATGAAACAGAGTCCAGCTTCAGCGTGTCATGGGATCCAGTCCAAGCCGAAATAGATGGCTACATCCTAACCTACAGTTCTTCTGATGGCTCTAGTGGGGAGATCCCAGTGGGGCCTGACAGCACCTCTTACATGCTGACTAGTTTGAGACCTGGGGTCCTCTACACTGTCTTCGTCTGGGCCATTAAAGGGAACAAAGCCAGCAAGAAGATCTCAACACAAGCTGAGACAGGTCTCAAATATTCCATTTTCTGTTAAACCCAAATAACTGACCAATTAAAGCCATGCCTCCATTTAAATACTCACCTCAATTTTTTTTTGTGAGTACCCTATAATTACAGTGATTTTGACAAGACAACTCCCCAGTAAACCCCAAAAGAAAAATGTGTCTCTCACATGGTAGACTTGTTTAAAGTAGTTTTCCAATTTATTCATTCATCAGTTAATCCATCTACTTGCCCAGACATCCTTTCTCCCAAGTAACTTACTCTAGCTCTTCCTGAGCAGTCCCATGCCAGCTCAGAAGTGTAATCCCTCCGGCATGTCCTGGGACTGCCCTGCAGTCTCCCCTCAGTCAGTCATGCCTGGAGCTGAAGGAGGCACTCAGGGATCAGGCTCACTGTCCAAGTGACCAAAACACCTTTAACCATTACTCAGGAAGAGCAGCCGCTCCAGTCATAGTTCCTTTCAGATCAATAGACCCTTCACTCTGTCATGCACACTATGGTCAGTCAACATGTTGGTGACCTTCATCCCAGCCTCTTGAATCCAACAATACAATCATTTCAGTTACATGTACTGTACTACCCAACGTTTGTGACCACAGATTAAAAGATGGATTGAAGATCGACTCGAGAAGTGCAGAGCTTTGGCTCAGCTTTCTCTTTACTAGAATGATCTGATATAATGTCAGCATTCCTACACCCAGTTCCCCTAATGTTTTGTCGTTCTCCTTTGACCTAACTTGTGTGTAAAATCCAAATTTACCTGGATCTTTGGAGCAGCTGCCTACTTATCTAAATTGGACGAGACACCTTTTACCAAAAGAGGACAATGAAAGGCCTTAAAGGATTTCTTTCTCTGTTTGACAGCCTTCTTCACTCCTGCTGTCCACCACCAGGTTCTTGGGGCATTACAATACTCTTTACCGTCTAACCACAGCTCCTTGCAGCTGCTTCCATGATAGAGATTTTGAACAGAGTCCGTTCTGTGCAACATGGATATGAGAAAATTAAGGCTTGGAGTTAAGGGTTGAAATGGTTTTATACCAGATATTTCCAGCAATCCCAGAAGGCCAAATTTTCTCACCAATCATAACTTCCCTCTCTGCAACATGCAGGTGCACCAGCCTCCCTCCACCAGGGAAAAGAGACAATTCCTGAAAATAGAAATAAAATAAAATTAGATTAAGCATTTGATTAGGCTCTTTCCCTCCCACATTCAAAGAGTTTTGTTGGTTCATTTTACATCCCCAAAATGTGCTCAGTCTGTACCATTTGCAGTCAGCCATGAGCTGGTGGGGATATTTAAACATATATTGCTTCTCATATAGAGTGTGTCTAATTTTTCATGATGCGATATATGAAGGTAAAATAAATATTCTTGTAATTACCATCATATTACTAATATTGTTAGCAAATGCATGCAAAAAACAATACATCTTGTAGTTTGCATTAGTAGTGTATTAATCACTTCCACTAACATCTTCCTCTAGAACTGGATGCTCCTGCTAACCTCTTAGCCAGAGATGAAACAGAGTCCAGCTTCAGCGTGTCATGGGATCCAGTCCAGGCAGACATTGATGGATACGTCCTAACCTACAGTTCTTCTGAGGGGTCTAGTGAGGAAATCTCAGTTGGGTCTGACAGTACATCTTACATGCTGACTGGTCTGAGGCCTGGGGTCCTCTACACTGTCTACATCTGGGCCATTAAGGGGAGCAAAGCGAGCACGAGGATCTCAACTAAAGCTGAGACAGGTTAATACACTACGAACAGGCAGGATTTTGTTTTGGTAATGATAAAGCTCCCCTTTCTCTTGAAATGGCAATTCATTGTTAACAACTAAAAAAGGTAATTTTTTGACGATTGTCACAGTCTAGATTTCTGTTTTCAAAGATGTTGATGCATACAGGCAAAGCAGCAGTTTACATATGGAAACATTTACCAATGGATGCTATCCCCAACTAGTTTTCTCCAATTAAGGAAGGCCTTGATCTGATATTTATATGAGCTTGAGGGAATTGCCAGTCTGTCAATGCTTCCGCATCAACCATACATTTTGAATCCACATGAGGTGAAACAAACTAAAACAAAACTGGATAAAATCCAGATATTAGAATAGAACTTAGTTGTGGATTCCTGCAATTGTTGGTGTATTTTACTTCTTTAATGTGATGTTTTATGTGACAATACTGGATGCCCTGTATTCACAGGGGTCAAGGGTTAAGTAGAGGTCAACACATCTGGGTTGTTTCATTGGGACAGAGAGTTATTTGTGATACTTGCATCAATTGTCATGTATTGGACCTTTTGGTAAATGTACAGCAACTTGTGGGTTTCAATATAACCTTCAAAACTGCTGATAGTCTCAAAAAAAGTAGTTCAGTCATACTATATTAATCTACCACATTTTGTTGACACCTGCAAGTCAAGTGATATAGCTTTATTTATTAATTCAACAAAAAATATGGTTTTGATTTATGCACAAACCAAACGGCAATCAATCACCTCTTACGCCATATGACCTTTGATTTATTAATCTGTACATTTCTTATAGAGTCAAAATTTGTTTACTCTAAACTAAACCTGCCAGGAAGCACCAAAACTCCTTCTCTGGCAGGAAATGTTTCCCACAGGCCAAGCCAGGTCACTGTGAATGTCTCGTAACTTAGTGTGGGGTAAAAATAGCAGCAGCAGCACATGGTGAAAGCATTACAACAGGGGTGTCTTTGTGTGAGCCAGATGATCTGTAAAATCACCTGGGAGCTCTAAGTGAAAGCTGGATCTTTTTCAATTAGGCAGCAAATGGCTGTGTTTTGGATTATAAATTTGTCGCGTCGTAACTCATTAGAAACCATCAGTGGCTACAGACCAACACGATGCTGGGTTCAGATAGGAAAGCCATTGTGTCAAAGGATATCATCTGGGATACATAAAAGCACATGTTATTACATTTGTGACTTTATTGGACCTAGTAACAAGCACCATTAATACGTCAGTTAAAGCTGTCTCAAACCAACATCACTGCATTTCACAGACTAATGGTACCAGTGGTACTACTAAACTTGTCACTGTTCACACTGTTTTTCTCCTATTACAATTTAATTACCAGAAAAGCAGTTTAATTTTTTGAGTGATTGTAAAACTGACAATTGGAGGATTGCTTAATATAAACAGAAGGCAGTATTTTTACCAGCAGGGGATTGAAAGTGGGACTATTGAATAACTAATAGATTGTTTTGGCTGATTTTACATAAACTTCCTCTAATGTCTTGAGCAATGGGAGTTTAAGGATCCCACTGTTACAGCAGACGTCTTCATGTCAGACAAATTATTTCAGCGTCTGTTTCAGGTCAAACCTCCCAAAGCGTTTAAATAAGACAGAGGATAGGTGCCAGTTTATCTACAGAGGCAAATGGTAACTCTGCAGGTTGTGCTTCTGGTCGATAGAGGCTGAAAAGCTGCTGTGTCAGATACATTAATGTTGCACTTATCATTGAGGTATATAAAGGGAATAAAGAGGGATAAATACTCCACCTTAAAGACATGTGTCCGTGTTTGAGAAACAGTTCATTCACATGTGAGTATGAGAAAAGTTTGTACTGAAAACAGAAGCACAAATAAATTGTAAAAATAATACGGAGAAGATTGAAATCAAGATTTAACCACAATGTTAAACCATCTGTTTAATTAAAGAGGCTTTATTCTTCTCTAGGGTCACTCACAATTGATTATTATCCCCAGTTTTAGTAAAAAGAGGCACCAAAATCCTCTCTCGGAGTATATAAGATGGATTTATGAACAAACAATAGAAATCACATTCTTGTGCTGTAATCCACTCTGATTTATTCTCCAATCAACAGACATTGATGCCCCTAAGGACCTGAAGGCGGCAGATGTGACGCTGGAGTCTGCTGTTTTGACTTGGATTCCTCCCGTCGCCGACATTGAGGGGTACATCCTCACCTACAGAGATGAGGATGGCAACATGGAGGTTTGACACATACTTTCTCACCCAAACAGATAGGCACCACACCAAAAGGTTTTAACATGTCATGATCATCTATAATACTAAAAAGTTTAGCTTGAAAGTTTTGGTTGTACTTCTTTAGACTTAACATACTGAGAATCCAAGTATCTAAAAATGTTCACTGTTCAGAAAACATACACTTTGTCTAGGCAGCATGAGTTTTCCTACAATGCAGTGTAATAATGCCACACATGAGGTATTAAACTCTTTGTCTCACAATTTATAAATACAGAGATAAGCTAAGAACACACCCTCATATGGAAAACTGAGTTTGACTGTGTGGGAGGATGAAAAACCTTTTATTCTGCATTGGGTAAAAGCAGAGCTGCAGTCACTTTGAGCATAGTGTAGTCAGATATTGAACAATACAATGCTGGATTGTCCTATTTTCATCTTTACAAGCTTGCAAATACTACTTGGAAAGCAATTTTTTGAAATAGACTGAGACTACAGTGAAGATGTATGTTTGATTTAAGCTCTGTGGAACGCTGACCTCTTGTGGTCAAAAATAAAATGAATCTATTAGAAGTCATTTTATGCACATGGAAAAGGTGATTGATTGTGTTATACTTTTTTTTATAAGAATTGAAGATCCCATTTAATGCCTATCTCTAGTTGAAGTTCAAGACAGTATCATCATCTATACAGTGAACTTGATCATGGGCAACATAATATACCCTACATTATATGGGACAACCACATTACTGTATAATTTAGTGAGTGTTCAGTGAGATTAACTGCAATTGTTGTTTATTGTGGTCAGACGGTTGAAAAGCAGCTCAGCGCCACCGTGAGCAGTTTTGCTGTACCAAGTTTGGAGATGGGGAAGAGATACATTGTCACCATCATTGCCTACAGGGGGAACAAGAGGAGCAAGGTGGTAGAGACCATCTTCAAAACAGGTCTGTACATGACTGTCTAGTGTGTCACTACCGTCTTCTGCAAGTCCACAGACTGAGTGTGTGATGCTTTCCGCTGATATGGTCTCTTTTTTTGTAACGTGTCACATCATGAGTATAGAATAAACATCTCGTCACATCCTCCTCCCTAGTTGGTCTCCTGAACCCCTTTCCCATGGACTGCGTTCAGATCATGAAGAATGGCAATAAGAGGAGTGGTATCTACACCATCTATATTAACAATGACCAATCCAAACCAATTGAGGTGTACTGTGACATGGACACTGATGGAGGCGGCTGGCTGGTACAAATTATTGATTAACTCCACACATTGTTTTATTTATAATTATTTACAGTAATGTGTTTTATGTGGACAGAATTTATACTGGAGTACCCATGTAATGATAGTAGTTGACAGTTATTGCCAACTACTGGGTTTTTAGCAATTAAAATTGTTACCAACAACCCAAAGCAAATACTTTGAAACATTTGTGTAACAGCTGCCAGTGAAACTCCTGTGCTCGCTGCTTTCAGATGCTCCAGCGACGTACCACTGGCAGGCTCGACTTTATGAAACGCTGGAGACAGTACATAGCAGGTTTTGGCAACATGACAGAGGAGTTCTGGATTGGTGAGCAATGTTCTGACTGTTTTCTGCAGACATTGAAGCATGCACTTATGATCAGTAATGGAGTATTTCTTCTTGCTTTCACATTCTCTGGCTGGCTGTTCCCTCAGGTCTGGATAAGATATATGAGCTCACCAACACTCCTACTCAGTATGAGCTGAGGTTTGACTTGGGCCTGGGCTCAGAGAGAGTCTATGCTGTGTATGACAACTTTAAAATTGCGCCGGTCAAGCAGAAGTTCAAACTCACTATTGGCAAATATAGTGGGACAGCAGGTATGTTTTTTGCTCTTAAAATATTTTCCAAACTACCACTAATACATTAGACTGAGACTGAAAAGACAACATGAGCAGCTTTAAAGACTTACATTTTCTCTCTGAACCGCAAATAAAAGGAGTTATAGAGAAGAAGAGAGGGCAATGAGACAGGCAGGGGTGCGAATACAGGGGTCTGAAGCAGTAGACACTCCACCCATCAGTCTGTGGGGTGCTGAGAAAGCAAATAGACACCAACAGTAGGTGGGATATTTGTTTCAGAAACTTATATTCAGTCAGTTATAGAGAGTAGCTATATAGGGAAGGTGGTATCTGAAGAAGTCAAGGTTTTATTGGGCTTTGAAGCCAGACAGATATAGACGCACAGCAAGTGGGACGCTGTGTCTACACATACCACAGTGTGCTGAAACAACATATACTGTATCTCTCAATTTTTGACATTTTATTACATTTCTTCCATCAGGGAACAAATGTGGAAAAAAAGGGAGAGCAGAAAAAGTCTGTAAATATAGTGTGGATACAGGGAGGGTGAACTGCATACAGACTGTTCTTTAGAGTGCTTAACATTTAAACTCTACTAATTACAATTGTTAATTGTTGTTGATGATCCCCAGGTGATGCTATGACCTACCACCAAGGCCGGCCTTGGACTACTATTGACTCAGATAATGACATTGCCCTGAGTAACTGTGCCCTGACCCACCGTGGCGCCTGGTGGTACAAAAACTGTCACCTGGCCAACCTCAACGGACAATGGGGAGACAACAGGCACAGTGTGGTGAGTTAGCAGGGAGGCGGTTCATGAAAAATTCATTTTTTTGGTCATAGGATGCTATCCTGTCATTATGTTGAATCTGCGCGATGTGGGTTTAAAAGGGACTTAAAAAGAGCAAAAGAAATCTCTGGCATCTCCTGTCCAGATAGTACTGTGAACCTAAATTGCTCTCAGTGGTTTGTTCAGCACTTTACACTTACATTATACATGCAGTCCACTGCCATTTAAATTCTTTGTCTAGATTTATGCATTTGCATACATAATCTAAGTGTATTGAATCATACAGTTATGTTATTGACATTAATACAATTAATACTCTTCTGGGGTAGTGTGTCTTCACACCAACAGGGGGCACTGACAGTATAATGTGATGACAGATTTATACTAACCCAAGTTGCCACATAACAGTCTTTGGATACGTGAGATAAGGCTGCTGCCAAACATCAGGCCCTCACTCCATCCTCCTCAGTAAATTATTTTATTCTCCATCTCTGTGTAAAGTTGTAGCAGTTAAATCTGCTTCATTAAGTTAAGCAATATGGTAAACCTTTTGTCCGAACAATATTGATCTTTCATACTCGCGAATAATAATGCAAGTTGATCCCAAAACGTTGCCATTCTTAATCCCCCGCTCAAAATGTCAGTGTGGCAAATTACATTTTCATTGAGTGTTGCTGTTGATTAATTCAGCCGTTATCAGAGTTTACAATACACAACAATGCACAACAAACACATCTGACCATCATGATCAAAAAAATGTTATTTGGGATTCTTTTAAACATACTCTTCTAAACATAAAATAATATTTTTTTAAAAGAGTGCTGACCTGGGAGGCTGTTCCCTGGTCAGCAATCAAAGACAACTTCACGCCGGCCCACATGTAGTTGTTTTGTTTTGGATTGTTGAAGTTGAAGCAGAAATGGCCTGAATCCATCGGCAGTGATAAGAAAACACATTTCTCACTCCAGCTATAAACCCTAAGTGTTTTTTACCAGGCTGATAGGGTAACAACAACAGTTATTATGTCTAAGGAAGACTGATACTCAAGGATGTGCCAGGGGAGATCTCTGTTCTTGTCGAGATTTCATCCATAATATTGCAGCTGCACATGTCTCCCGCAATGTTTGTCGGCGAAATGCAATAACAGTCAAAACAAGTTTGTACTTACATGAAATGAAGCCAGAGGATGGTATTTATTAGTGTTTGTCATTCTGCCTGTCTCGCATGGCGCCTGCCTCTTCTGTCTCCATCTCTGTCCTCTCTGTGTCTCACCCTTTTCTTCTCTCCCTCATTTCGCCCTCTCCCTTCTCTTTCATCACACGGACTTCTCCTTCCAATCATACTTTGCTTTCCGCTTTTCTCTTGTCTCTCCCCCAATTTTCAATCTCTTTCTCGCTCAATCTCTCTGTATTGCTGTCAGGGAGTGAACTGGAAACCGTGGAAGGGCCACCTGACGTCCCTGGACTTCACCGAGATGAAGATCCGACCTCTGGGAGCCTTGTCCAGCAGGAAGAGGCGATCGTTGATGGCCAGAGAGAAGAGCAGAGCTACAAACCTCCAAAAGAAATAATAGAGCATCTCGCACTAAAACCACAACAGTCGTCATCAGTCCCATTAACCTGCCATCACACATTGCTACATTTGGGTGTTTCTGTACATATGTACATACATATGTCTTGGTGCTATGACCACACAAGAATTCTCACTGGTCTACATGCCTGTATGTGTCTCAAGTCTTGGACAATATGTACACTTTTTGGACAAAGAGAAAAATGCTCATATGCAATAGTAACTTATTATCGGTTTGTATACAAATTCATAGGTTTGGTGTGACTGTGTGAAAGTGGCAAATAGAAAACTGCCTTGGAGTTGTTTGGTAGTGAACTAAAGTTGAACATTAACAGGTTTAGTCTATCATGCAATTATAATTGTACTTTTAAAAAACTCCTGTTTCACTGATTCTGGTAACCTCAATTATAAATCAGGAAACAGTAGAAATAAGTTAAATTGGGAACCAAGAAATCCAATTTTTCTTCTATTACTGCATTCATTTAAACTTTTTTTTTTTAAACCTCAGGGCAACAGCCCGAGGTTTGTATTTGTATCATATTTGTTTATTTTACGTCCAACGAAGAATTTGAGTAGCAACTTTTCTTTTGTATAGTAGTATTGTTATAAACATAAATGTAAAAAAGAAAAGTGGTAAAAATGGTTTGTGTGTTTTGTTTTAAGATCAGGACGATGTTGACAATTAGCGAGTTACTGCTCTGAGTTTATTGATCATGAAGCTGGCTGGATGTGTCACATTAAGCTGACACTGTGCCGCAAACACTGTCACATCACATTAGTTAATGTAGGACACGCCAGAGAATTACAATGGATTGCTGTCTTGAATGACCATATTGCTCCTGCTTTACATTCACAGGATAGGGACAGTGCATATCAATCAAGGTGATGTGCGCATATCAAACGCCAATAAGAATGAAGTTAGTTTGCCCCATCCTCAGGAACTTAATGACCAAACTCTTGTTTTCAATCTGGAGAGCTGACAAAGGTTATTAATACTGCTTTGACTTTGACTTTATTACATTATTACATTTTTTTTTTACACTTTTATTATAAACTCTGTTGGTTTATGAGACAAGGACAGAACACATCAATCAACCTTTCTGCTAATCTGCCAGAATTGATTTGTAGTGCCTGCTCCTCATAAATTTTGCATTCACTAAAATTTCTGTTTAAGCCTTTATGGCCCATAAGGTCTATTCCAACCAATCTTCAATCAGGATTGTCAAAGTGAAATCCCCCCTAACCATAAATGAGGTCACGTCACTAAGGAATTAAAAACCTGTATATTTTTTCTACGTTAAACTAACATGATAGCTGCTCATTCATATTCATGTCACACATTCACACAATAAATAAATAATAAATAAAGGTTTTCGTTACATGAAGACTGTCATTTTCCCCGTTCAAGGATTACTAGAGGGCCTCTAGTGGGTTGAACCAAATAATTCATGAGTAAGTAGTTCCATCTTTTAGCAGAGGTGGAAATGTCATGTCAAATTTTCAGGTTTTTTTTATATTTTAACTACTGTGCCACTGTATATCAATGTATTGATACATCAAGAGATAACACAAAAAGACTCATCAGTGATAATAGCAGCTCCATGAGGCTGTACTTGGGCACAGTGGAGCTTTGAGCTAAATGCTAACATGCTCATACCATGAAAGTATTATGAGAGCTCTCTTAAGGAATAGATTCACATTTTTTTCCTTCCTAATGCAGTTTCAATGTAACCGTAGACTGTTGGAGCCTGTAAAAAAGAGTGCATTTTTACACAGAATGATTTTGTCCCTCAACACTTTCATTGAAATTGGTTTAAACAGGGATCTATTCACAGCCAGTATGGACGGGAGGAACAGTGACGGAGACCAATGACCCTTTCAATGTGTATGGAGGCCTGACAGTAATCTTTTAAGATAAGTCTATCTTATGACTCACAGTGACAATTTTAACATGCTGATGTTTTGCAGCTAATGTTCACCATCTAAGTTAGTGTTTGCTAGTGTTTGACCTGATGACAGCTCTCGATAATAAGAAAAGAGGATCACAAAAGTTATTAAACTTATTGTGGTGGAATGTGTCGAAATTTTATGGAAATCCATCCAACAGTTGCCAAGACATTTCGGTGCAAAACTAAAAATGTCAACCCGCTGGTGGTGTTAGAGAAAAAAAACAGGGGATTACCTCATTCGTTGGGATTCATCATCTGGGGACCATGAATGTTGATCAACTTTCTTGCCAATCCCTTCAGTAGTTGTCCAACTATTTCAGTTTTGACCACAGTAGGGATACCGACCAACAATGGCACCTGTAAGGCCCTCTGCAAGCAAGATATACAAAGACTATCAGTGGCTTTATTTCAGTGAGTTTTAAACATCACGGTGATTATCAGCGGAGTGGAGTTTTCTCAGTTTGTATTTTGAGTTTACAGTATGAATCTAAAATGTTACACAATGAGTGCCACCAGTCTATTCAGTTGATTTTCTCTGGAACCACAGTATTCCCGCAGTACAACACTTTCATCATACTGAATTGAGAAACTACACTTGCAGGGACTGATGACTGTTTACCGTCTGGCCTCAAAACAAGTTTCCCAATTCTGTATCTCATAATCTGTAGATGGCAACAGCTCACTGGTTGTCTGGGCGGGACCCATTTTTACACATCTGCTAAAAGTGCATTACACCATTTAAACTCAAAAACAGATATAAGATATGATCTATTCAAACAGCACTGGACCACTTAGGGAATGACTTTGCTCCCTCAAAGGCAAAATGATGAAGTGAAAACAAAATGTTTTTGAATGTTTATTCATCAAATAAGAGTGTGAAAAGGCTGCCGCCTGAAATTTGGCGAATATTTCTGGCATAGCATTTTTCAACTTTGAAATGAAATGTGTAACAAAAGCTCATTGATGCGAAAGGCCTTTTCAGCCACAGTGATTGCAAATTACTTTAAGGAGATTGGTTCCTGCCATTGCTCTGCGAGTGGTTTGCTGTGTATAAACAGAGAGGGGAGAAAGAGCAGTTTTCTCTTTCTCTTTCCGTCTCTCTCATGTGTGTGGTTATATAGACTACAGTACAGTATACGTTTGCAGACATACACATTTGTCTGCCCGTGTCACTCGGGTTGACACCTACACCTCATGGTTCAGTGTGATGCATTTTTTCCATGAGGGAACTAGGTAATGTTGTAACAGGGGAGTGTTTGTTTGACAGGGTGGAGTGTGAGCAGTTCATGGAAAGAGAGAAGTACTGACCAGACACAAGAAAAGAGAAGAGAAAAGACGACATGCGTGTTCACTAAAACACTGTTTCTCAACCAGTGTTCCCTGGTGGTCCGTGCTGGTATTGCATGGAGTATGTAGAAGATTTTTGAAATACATGTGTGTAAATATTTACATTTTTTTGCCTTTATTTGACAGCAGACACAAAACGAACGCACACCAAAGGTCCCAAGCTTGAATGGAACTGGGGACAGTGCAGTTACTGTGGTGTGTGCTTTAACCATTCAACTATCAGGACAGCCCATATTGATTTTTATTTACTATTTATATGCTTGACTATTTATTTTTTCTTGACTTATGCTAATATATATCTGAAACAGAATCTGAACTTTCTGGCTGCCCCGTAGCTCTGTTACATCTGTGTTGCTGCAGGTCCAATGTGCAATGGAAACATTTCCCATGCATCCTCAAACAGCCGTTGCCTCAGCAGCCACGTTTTGAGGTGTTTTAATTTTTGTATAGGCCTCCAATGTACCTGTTACTAAATTGCATCACTTAACGCAAAAGTCAAGAGCCACAGCTGGCTGGCCTGCTTCGTTTATATTCCATTCATATTCAACAGGCTAAGTGTCTTGAATGTGGCTATCATGTACAGGTGGAATCACAAATGTGCAGGGATACCAGTTTTCCTCAGGGCGGGGGTCCTAAAGGCATGTCCCAGAGCAAGAGGTCGAGTACTGAGCTTCTGTAAAGTGTTGTCATGTCAACACATTGATTGTTGTTCACAATTCATGCACATCATTTAAGCACGCCATAGAAATAATTTGTCAGGGAGCTGCATACACGTCCTGATCGAATGTAAGATTTTTTTTTCCACGTTCACGTGTCACACTGAAAAGACAACAACTTGTGAAAGATCATTCTCAAAGACACCTCAGGCCTTAAATAATTAAATAAACAAACATGTTGTTTACTTGCTGAGATTTAATACTTTTGACAGCGAACATCTCACGAAGGTTAAAAATCAGGATCCGTGAAACGTAACAAATTTCCCAAAGTACATGTCTGAGCCTTAATATTGTCAAAGATGAACTGCTCCTCAAGCCAAACTGATTACTTGCATCAAAGATTGCTCCGCTATGGCCATCAAACTGATGATGAAAATTACATGTTCATGAAGATCACTAGAGGCAGAAGTGCTTATTAATTGCATAGGCCTCAGCAGTTTTCATTTCTGTTTCTTTACACAGTTTATACCATAAGAAACCTTCCCCCAACCTATTTATGTACTTATTTTCCGTAATTAATTGCAGTAAAAGTGGATGTTAGAGTAACAGAAATGTTGCAGTTTGGAGCCATGCATAGCAGATGTGATTCTGTATGTGAAAGCCCCACAAACAAATGCAGCTCTTTGTTGTTTGTTTTCTGTCACTTTTCATAGTTAGTCACAGTTCCTGTGGTTTTAATAAGCACAGTGTGTTATCAGTCTACAAGGAGCTTTGTTCCCATTGGGGTGCACGTATATATTTAAAATAAATGCATTGGCTTTATAAATATTGAACATATTGTCTGTGCAATATACAGTATGACATGTTAACACATAAAAATAATGACTTTATGTCAAAACTCAAAGGCTCCATTAACTTCTATTTATATTAGAAATAGAAAGACGATTTTCAAAAAACGAGATTCAAAAAACCTAAAAAAATACTTTATTTCTCTTCCTGTCATCTTCTACATCGTGCTCTCCTTTATCATTGTATCTCTATATGTCAGGATAAATTATGCATGCAGAGCTAACAACAAAGCCCAGCCAGGCACATAATTAAAAAAAGAAATCACCTCAGCATTTTTTCAACTGTGGAACAACAAAAACATGTCCTAAATATACAATGTCATGCATAATTGGATGGGATCAAAAATGTGGTGCTATCATACAGAAAAGTATCCAGGATGGCAAATTTGCCGTTCAAACAGATGAAAAATCCTCCCACCTCAGTTCCCTCTCATCACAGCAAACTCACAAAGGGAAAAAGTAAAACATATATAGGCCTATGATATTCCCTACCTTTTGACGCCTGCAGCTGATTTACACACTTTTAGAAAATAAAATATGATCTGTTTAAAGTGAAGAGAAGTCAAAACAAAAAGAGGGGTCAGCATCACAAATACTGCCTAATAAGTGTTGGGCAAAAAAGCATTGATGGTGTGAAAATGTTAACAGGACGCACACATCACTTCAGCATAGTATATATTTATAGCACTGCAGTGTAAAAACACCCACAATACTGTTGACAATGGATTGGAAAACTGATAATGAGGATCAGTATCATCAGTATCATCATCAGATCATGGTTGGCTGGTAACTAAATTCAGCTGGGAGGCATCTGAGATTGTAATGAATTAAAAAATGATCAGCATTCGTGCCTGAATGATTGAACGTGGTTATGAGAAATACAAAACCATAATTTTCCTGCCTGTCTTCATTTGTAATTATACAGATTAAAACCACTGCCAGAGTTCTTGCAGAGATTCTACTATTCTACAAGATCTACAGTCACCTGATGTGTTATTTTCAACCATCCCGCAGTGCAAGATCAAGGATCAGTTTGGTTTTAGATCTGTCAGCATGAGACGCCCCTGCTGTGACTCCGTGCCTCAACAACTCAGTTTGGAAAGTCAGGTTAATCTTTTAAATCTCGCCTCAAAGCTAACTTACATGTTACTTACTTACTTATATGTGAGTTAAATGAGATGATAGATACCATTCTCAGGTCTGTAAGCTAAAGTGTAGCTGAGCAGAAAGACTGGAACAGCCAGCCTACCAGCCCCTCTAAGTTATGTTTTGGACTATTTTCTGGAGTGTAGAAATAGTATGACACATAACTCCCCCATAAAATGATGTATTTCCATTTTTACACTTTGGTTCTTTGTATGGATTAAACAAGATACAACATGTCAATAATGAACTATTATCTTGCTGTTGACCCCATTTCCGGTCTTTGTTCTAAACTAACCAGCTGATGGCTCCAGCGATATTTACCGTACAGTGGTATCAAGAAAGCAAATAAAAGTATTTCCCAAACTATTTCTTTGATCTATCTTTTACCTACTTCCCATTTGTATCATTGCAGTTATGCTTTTACTGTGAGAAAGCTTGTCACAGTTAGTAATAATGAATAGAAACTGAAGGTAAATCTCTCTCTGAAAAACAGAAACCACAATGACATGTTCAGCCAACCCCGGAACATGTCGATGATGTTATTTCTTGGCAAACCGCTCAGTCTGGGCAATAGCAGTTATTAGTCATCATGCATTGCTACGGAGGCTTTTTTGTTTATTACAGTTTCTCCTTCTGCACACGAAGCAGAAGAGACAAAGCTCAATTTCCACATGGGGATGTATCTGTCTGAGCAGTAATGAAATGAGTGGGGCCTGTTTTCCCACCAGCACTTGAGCAAGAAGATCAACTTAGTGCCAGTGTAAGCTAATGCATAAAGATGATGATACTGCTGAGACGCTTCTGCTTAATTGGGCTTTGAGATGTCTTATACTTTTTTTTTTTTTTTTAAAGAGCCTTCAGGCACAGTCCACTTGGAACCAAAATAATTTGCCTATTTCTGTGTTTCTCTTTTTGAATATTTCAAAAATATGCTAAATTTACTACGTTCAGAACTTGCTTTGAGTGCTCTTTGAACCTCATTTTTTGACCACACACACTTTGTAAATGAATGTAATTTAAATGCTGTTGTATTTGCAAACATTATTTATGTAAACATACCTGGGCACATATTAATCAAATCCCTAAGAGTAAAAATGCTCTGGAGAGTAAAAAAAAAAAAAAAAAATGTTCAAATCAAATGTAAATTGTAGGCTCAAACTATCCAACTCTGAATTATACACCTTGCTTTTGCTAGTGTGCTCATAATGATCAATTATATTTTGTATAATCACTCAAAAAAATGTCTCAAAAAGGTTTATGCTCACCCTGTGTTTCTGTGCTGCAGTCATCCATGATCTACACTTAACAAGTAAAGAGACCTCTGGGGCTCTCTTAAATTTAAATTGGTTTTAAGTTGTAAGATATTTGCTAAATAGCTTTTATTTTTAAATTTGCTGATACTGTTTATATTTTACTAGAATCCAAAACTTCAATAAATACAGGCCCAGAAAACATTGCTGACTTCAATATGGTTGTTGTCTACTGTTAATTAAAAGACCTGTCAGTCAATTTGGGAAGGATAACCGATGCCAGTTTTATTTTTTACTTTCTGCTGGTTTTCCTTACATTTGGATTATGAATTGTGCCTTTAAGCCTCACTTGACCTGAATACTGTAACACTCAAAAACCAAAGCGCCTCTCCTGTGGCCTGTATCATATTAAGCAAATTATGTGAGAGCAGGAAGGAAATCAAAATTAAAGTTTGCTTTCACATCCTGTGAGTTTAAGTCGGAAAGTGAGAGTCAATCACCAGTCTAGATTGCAACCTGAGTGTGAAAAGTAGGCAGAATTACAGCCGTCTGAACTCTGGGCAGACCTTAAATTGGCTCTCTCTCCCAAATACAGACGCAATGAATTTCACATGGGAGCTCTAAGAACAAAGTGCTCTCAATAACACTGTACTTCTCTCTCTCACACACACTCTCTAACCCACTCACAAACACACACACACACACATACACACACACTTGCTGGTATATACAGTATATTCCTCTGTCTAACATATTTCTTCCTTTATGTACCACACACTTAAGAGCTCATACAAAATGTTGTAAACATTGTCCACATGACATCCTATGAATATAAAAAAGACAAGAATCTTTACACTGTTTACATATTTCAACCACATCTGTCCCCATTACAATGTGAGGTCTTTTCCATTACTTTGAACAATGCCTTTAGCCTCTTTTGAGTCCAAGTTAGTCCATCAGCTCCACCGCTCCAACTGGTCCAGGATCAGCTATTTCAAACATGAAATTGATTACTATACCATGGCCAGGGCCACCCTGTCAGGTGTCATCGGCCCCGTCTTGACAGAGATCCACAAGTCTTCGGTATTGGCCGAATTCTTTTTCTTCTTTGTTTCTGACCTTGCGGTTGCCATGGCGTCTCCGCTGCAGCAGCAACAGCAGCCGTTGGCATGGCGACAGCAGCAGCAGTGGCAGCACACCACCAAAGTGGTGAGGAGGACCAGCAGGGGAAGAGTTAGGAGGACCACCAGGCAGACTGTGTTGTAGACCCCCTGGTTGTGTTTGTCTGTAGCAAAGCTCCAAAGCTGGTTGAAAAAATCCTGGATGCTGTCTGTTTTCCCATCCATGGCTTTCAGATACGGATCTGTAGCTCCTTTTAATTGAGTCTGTCTGGCAGTTGTAAAGTTTTAATAAATCCTTTAGAGGGTTGTGAAGTTTGCAAGTCAGTAAATGGGCATAATAGGCTGATGGAGACACCAAAATAATTAAGATACGGTGTTAATTTAAGATAAAAGTCTTTTTATGTAATCCGGTTCCAGCTTTTAAGTTTTAAGATATGAAGTTTTACTTTCAGTTTTACAACAGCTGTCAGGTCAGATGTTTTTGGTAACTTGACATTGAACCTTCATGTGCTCTTGTTTTTCTACTTATACTGATCAGAGTTTAGATAGTTGCCCTTAGACACAGCACTATCTACCTATAAGGTTGCTCAGGCTTGTTTTGTTGATGTTACATGGAAACACTAAAAGCATGGAGGGTGACTTCATGTGTGCCTCCTTCCTTAAATTATCGTATGAGGTGGTCACAAAGCCTAAGCATTCTTTAAACAAATCCAAAAGACCAAAAGCTAATTTGTTTATAACAAGGTTTTCTTTGAAATCGCCCAGTTGTGATGATTCAGATCTTGATGCAGGAGGAAAAAGCCGAAGTCTGCACTTCAGCCAAGTTTGTTTATGCTGCTCGGCATTCCACTAACTGTTTTCTTGTCCTTCGTCCTCTAGAGTCTTCGCTTGTCCTCTTGCCCTTTGGCTTTCGGTTAAGTTTAATCCAGTTGTAGAGAGGTGGTTCAATTTGGGTGTGTCTGTGGAACAAAAAAAAAAGAGAAAGACATTAACATGGAGAGACATTTGCTTTCCAGCAGAGAGCTCGTCTTCTTCCTCCCTCTTTTTCTTCCCTGCCTCCAATCCATCTTTCTGTCTCTGTCTTTAACGTCTCTACTCCTGCTCTCCCCCTCATGTCAGTGTCAGCTTTGGATTTCCAGCTTTCCCCTTATTAATACTGCATAGGAGTCATTCAGGATTCAGGGCAGATCTGTCTAAAAGTCCCACTGAGGAAAAAAGGGGCAAAGAGAGAGAGAGAAAGAAGGAGCGAATGAAATGGAGGGGGATTGTGTCGGAGGGAAGGGCAGACAGAGATAGAGGTAACCAATCTTTCTAAGAGTCCCGCTGAGGCGGAGAGTGCGACAGAGTGTCAGGACAAAAAAAAGAGAGGAGGGAGAGAGGGAGTCTAGAGAGAAACCTGCTGCAGGAGATTCATCTGTATATTCCCCGCTAATGGTTCCCATTGGAGGGGATGGAGGGAATCTGGCTTAAGTTTTCATAAATGTCCGATTGTAACATTTTGCCCTGGCCTTGGTTGACAGCTCTCCTGGAGAAGAAAACACAAGGTGAGGTACTTCAACTGGTGAACTAGGTCTGAAAAAGGAAAATGCAGTCTTAGAAATAATAGTCATATTGCTCCCTTTTACTCCGACGATATAGACTGTTTGATTAAGTCTGAGGCCTTGAGGCGACGTCTTTATTTAATGGTGTTAAACAACTTTTTACCAAATGATTTCAAACACTATTTGACTCGAGTGTGTCCCTTAGATTCTCTATAGCTCACGGCTACAAGCTTCTTTGTATTCTAGATGCAGGATGGGGAAAAGATTTTCATCTCACATTTGGCTTCTTCTTAGGCGGAGAGAGAGAGAGCGAGAGAGAGGGAAAGAGGCACCTGCAAGTGGAGAGCAAATGGATTTGGCATGGCTGCTGCCGTGCGTTGCGTTTCATGTGTGAAATTGGTTTACCCACAGACAGCTTGCTAACTTCCCTCCAGTACGTTTGCTCAACAGGAAGCTGGGCACTTAATGCTAGCCTGAAAGAGTCACCTGAAACGTCACGTTGGTGCTGATCTAACATAAAATGCTGTGCTCGTTGCTATTTGTGTATTTGGTTGCATATTTTCATTTTTGTTTACTTATTTTTATTTTAAAAACAAGGGGCACATATGCAGCTGTGCATTTTAGGCCTCGCATTGCTGTGACCTCAGAAGTGCACATGTTAGTTTTTGGATTTTAGGTGCAAGCAAGCCATCTAGTCTTTTTTAATCCTTACATCATATACTCATGGTTCCGAAACCTGGGGCTTGGGACCCTCACAAGCGGTTGCAGGACGAACCTGAAAAGTACCTGGGTGTCACACTGGACTGGTCCACCAACACAGAGGCCGTCTACAAGAAGGGCCTGAGCCGGCTTTACTTTCTGAGGAGGCTCAGGTCCTTTAACGTCTGCAACAAGATGCTGCAGATGTTCTACAAGTCTGTTGTGGCGAGCACCATCTTCTTTGCCGTGGTGTCCTGGGGTGCGGGCATCAAGACAAAGGATGCCAACAGACTGAACAAAATCGTCAGAAAAGCTGAGTCTGTGGTTGGCTCTAAGCTTGTCACCCTGGAGGAGGTGGTGGAGGACAGGATGCTGGCAAAACTGCTGGTGATCATGGACAATCCCTCTCACCCCCTCCACAAAACACTGGACAAGCTAAAGAGCAGCTTCAGCCACAGACTCATTCAACCCTGCTGCTCTAAGGAACGCTACAGGAAATTGTTCCTCCCAACCGCAATAAGACTCTACAACTCATCTACCTCTGTCAGAGTCACTACCACAGAACTGCACTAAATGTCTCCTTGCACTGTGTACCCTGTACAACACTCCGCTCCATATACTGGAACATTTAATTTTATTCTATTTTATTCTATTTTATTCTATTTTATTCTATTTTATTCTATTGTATTCTATTGTATTCTATTTTATTGTTGTATTGTATTTTATTGTATTCAAATATACCGGCTGCTATGACGACCTAATTTCCCTTCTGGGATGAATAAAGTAATCTATCTATCTATCTATCCAAAAGTCCTGAGGATGATTAACAGAAGAGGAAAGTAGAAAAAAATATACTACTCCTACTACCTTGCTTTTTTGTGTGTGTGGATTAAGCTTCACGATCTTTCTCAATTTTCAGGCCTCCAAACAAATAAAACATAGACAAAAACTGCTATGTCCCAATTCCATACTACATACTCACTATATACATGAATACTGTATACTAATCTTTATAGTGTATTGTTTTTGCAGTTATTGCAGAAGAAACCAACATACTTTATTGTTTTATCTTATATATATCAACAGGAAATGATGCAATACGTGCGGTGCACAAATGCAATCATACTGCTATTTTAGAATGTTATTTTTTTTCGAAGGTGTTCCTGGAACTGTTTCACCACATCCACAAAAATAATTTTTTTTAAAAATTTTTTCATCTGTCTTTAACCTTGAACTCCTCCATGTCCTTTGTACATTGCATTGTCTGAGAATAGTTAACAGCGCACTGAATTCTTTTTAGTATGTATACTGACTGCTTCGAGTTCACTTTAGTGTCACAACTAGTATGGAAGTATGGATTTGGGTTCACAGCAACTTATTGGTTGAACTGCTCACAACTGGTAACGATACATATGATCAGTGACGAGGGTTTCCAAGTAACTTATCTTCATTTTAAGGGGTCATTTGCCAAAAAGGTTTGGGAACCACTGTCCTAAGATACATTTTCATCCACCTGTTTTTTAAGCCTCCTGGGTTAAAATTAGAATCTAAATATCACAAAAAAAAAACGTTTTTTACACTTGGCTGAGGTGGAAATGTTGGTGTATCGATAAATTCAAAATGTGTCCAACTGCAATGGAAACAGACAGAGAGAATAAATCATGAAGTCCATGAAGCATGTCAGAGGTACTGTCACTCAAGCTTCCGCCCCGCTCAAAAGACAAAACATGGCGGAAGAAGAAAACATGTGTCGACTATCATATTGGTGCGCCCTCTTCTTCTGCAAATTAGTGCCACCAATCCTCATAGTCACATGTCAGTATAGTGCTCTACACTTGGATGGAAACTTGATTTTTAACTATACTGAAGACTGCGCACATTGTTGGGAGCTCAACAACATTATTCTTGATTATTTTCTTTGCTGTAGGTACATGTTGTTGTGATGAGCTTGGCTGAGCAGCCGTACCTTTGTGTACACTCTAATCTCCCTCACATTATGAAAACACCGTCAACATGACAAGCCAGAGTCACTGAACAATGAGTCTGTAGGAGAGAAACAAAGGCTAGGAGCAGCACAGTGGTGTGATCTAGCTACATAAAAGTGATGACTAACAATGTATCAGTGGTAAAGTCATTAAATGGAATGGATAAGTCACTAAGTGTTGTGATTATTATAGCCCAGGATGAATGAGATCACTGTAAGTTATGTCTAAACTTAGTTGAACTATCTTCCACTAACCAACAGAGGAAATATAAAAAAGGTCTTCCATCACCAATGTTATACTTTCATTTTGTCAAGTCAAAAGATCTATTTATTGTGTTAAAATTGATTATTTTCCAGCTCAGTTAATTTCACACTTTTCAAACCTTTCTTGAGGTAAACACTTTGATTGCATGTATTATCACGGCAAGAGTCTCTTTCTCAGCAGGCCATTTGTAGTACTGTGAGAGTTACTGAGGCTGTTCACACTGTAAGTGAGGGTGACACATATCTGAGCTGAGGTTAGTTTGTGATTAAGCAAAGTTACAGTTACAGTTATAAAGATAATCTAGCCATGTTTATACAAAATTGACTCTAAATACATTTTAAATGAGGCCACAGGCTTTAATGGTTTCCCTGGTTCATATCATCTCACTGAGATGCCATTCCAAGTTTCTGACCGGGTTCTTCACTTTCTCATGACATTGTGCTCTCCTGGAACCATTCATATACAGGAAAAGGCCATTTCTGGGGCACACAAAGCCAGGAAGGGGCTGAGAAAAATGTTATGATTGCACTCAGTTAGCCCCTGCTGCTTTTTAAAGAACATGTGCGACCTAAAATACAAAGTTGTGACAGAAGGCAAGGCAGGAATCTTTAATGACTTGCCCCGAGCACACGGTCAGGGCAGATCCCTCATCAGTCAGAATTAAGGCACTGTACTGGGACACGTTCGGTTTGACTTGAGTCAGCCACCGACAAGCGATTAAAGCCATACTCCTTGGTTTTTTTCAGAAAAAATGAGCTATCTTGGATCACAAAGTGCAGCTGTTTCACTTGGGTAGCTGCTGACTTGCTGATATTCTGGAGGAGTACAGTTCTCTGCTGCGAGCGAGAGCAAGTGCACAAGCCCAGTGCAGTTCAGACTTGTGTCAATGAAATCCTGACTGAGTACAAGACATTCTTACAGTAAGAGCAGAGGGAGGAAAAGTCTTCAGATGAAACTAGAACCAGTATTCAGTAAATGTTTGAGCCAAAAACATTTTCTGCAAAGATCCATTAAACAGAGCATCAGAAAGTTATATATATGGTTGATGCAGCAAACGTAGAGATTATAACAAATATCAAAGTTAAACTTTATCTCCAAACCCTCTAAACTTTTAACATTTGAATCAAATTTTTAAAAAAAGTCAAAAAAATAACTAGAAGAGTATGTTATAGTGGCACTCCGCAACGCTCAAAGGCAGGAAGAAACCTATCAGCTTACTGTTGTAACTTGTCAAACATCCTGTCAAACCTAACCACTGCCAAAACATTTTTTTTAAAAGGAGTATTACCTCTGTGTCTCCACGGTCACATAGTACAAAGCATCAATAGCTCATATAATCCACTAAAGAACAGTTTAAAAGTATTTAAAATTTCTGGCCCTCAAGATCTGTTTGAAAGTGGCACCTTACCCCGCAGGCACTTCTGAAGTGGCAGGTCAGCTCTCCTGTCTAATCCAGTCAGCTGCTCAAACTTCTGTTGTTTCTGTTTTGGCATATGGCTTCTGCTCTGCTCTGGTCCCCCTCACCCAGACATCTTGACAAGTCTTCACTTTCTGTTCCTGTTTTCCTCTCTACCCTTGTTTCCCGTCCTCCTCCTCCTCCACCTCCTCCTCCTCTCTGTGAGTGTGTGTTTTGGTCACAACGTCACTGCACCCTGCCCACTTTGTGTAAGAATGGGCCCTCTGTCTGTGCTTGTGTGTTTCCTGCACGGTGAACTGGATTCTTGCGGTCGCTTTTCTTTACTCACACAAGCACTGAATGATGTCAGACAGAGCGGGAAAGTTAGGTAAAGTGAGTATGAAATGCCTTTATTAAATGAGTCTCAAAACAAATTCCCCATGTTAGGATATTAAAAGAAAGACTCGCCCTACATGCTCTCATCTGCAAACCTTGCAAAGCCAGCCTTAGTTGCAGGCAAGGTTGCAGCCTTTTGCATAATAACACTACAGCTCAAACAAATACCACTCCACCTATTACCAAAAAGTCCAGAAATGGAAATAAAAGGGGAAATGAAAGCAATGAAAGTGTGTGTTTTAAGTCCTTGTAGGTGAGGGAGTGAGATGCAGTTGAGATATGAAAGAGTGAGGTCATGAGAAGTGCACACACACACAAACACAATCACTATGCCTGTGGCATTGTGGTCAATGCCCTTTCAGTTCAGTCAAGCAAGTTATTCAAGATAGAAAAAAAGAGTTCTTCTGACATTAAATGGCTGTCTATCTCCACTCCTCAAAGGGGGAAGTTAATGTGCACTGACTCGAATACTGTACTCACAAACACTCTGATGCGTGCTTGTGAACATACAGTACAGTAGGCCTAATGCATGAACTCAAAGAGTGGTTAATATGGGCCTGCTTAGTCAGGTCACATAACCACTATACATTTCTTTAAAAGAAAATGTTTAATTTTAGTGAAACTGTTTCAGTCTCCAAAATCAGCTATTCAGGAATTCTAAAAATACCCCAATTTTTTTTTTTTTAAAGAATTTACACTTGGGACACCCACACCCATGTGAAAACACACTTCATGGCCACCTGACAGGCTGAACAGACAGTGTGTTTTTTTGTAGCTACAGGGCATGGTTACATGAAAATTAACGAAACAAGCCTCACCATGTATGCAGGCGTGTCAGAGCCATCTTAGCCAAAAAGCAACCGCCCGCCCACACACACACACACACACACACACATACACACACTCATGGCCAACTCAGAGGGTGCTGCTTGACTGGCAGGGCGTGTAGCACTACACAGTGAAGCTATATCACAGCTGCTGTTGAGGCACTACAGTGTCCAGTCACCTCGCGCAAGTGTTGATTAATGACCTGAGTGTAGCAGCACTTTCCTTGATGGAAATCCTTCTTTACAGTAGTTTATATGAAAATGATTTCACTATATATTCCATTTTCTGCTTTTGATTGCTCCTGAAGAAATACCTGCGTGTAAAAGTTTCCATTGCATAGATCTGCCTTATGCACAGATTCACTTTTATACCTGCAGGAGTCATTTGAAAATCTTGGATTTTATCTGCTTCTCAACCTCGAGAAGACACGAGGGATGGCCTGAAAAATACCTTATGCAACAATGTGCCTTTTTCAGGTCTGCTGTAATTCAAAAACACAATGCTACAGTGGCTGCCTCAGTACAAATGAACACAGGTTGTTGGATAAATCCATGATGAGGGAAATTGTATTTTTTGCCATTTCCTTGATGGAGACTTCATTTTGTTCTCATATTATAAGGACTCTATTGTACCTTCCTCAATGGAAACCTTACTCTCAATACTTTGTTGACCCTGTGCCATAATGGGCTCCCATCTGGTTTATAGAAATTTATTTTCAGTCGGACTCACCTTTGAGGGAAAGCTTTAACAATATATCCCTTTATCCAACTCGGGTCTGTAGCTGAACAAATTGCAGGAAAGACCGCTCCACTGGATAACTGATCATACAATCATAATAGCAAAAAAGTGACAGTGACATTACCAGTAGCATTAAGGAAAGCCTCATGGAATTACTGAACTGTGCAAAAGGGCAATACAAATCACTACAACCTACTGTTTCTGCCAACACACACTGAAATATGAGTGAGCCTGAACCCAACACTGTGAACTCTGTGAGTTCTTGAATGTGAGCGCTAATGAAAAGTGACTAAAGGGTCGCTGTAGTGGAATCTGACAAGTGTCCAGAAATAGTCTGCTAATAAAACCAGTCCCCCCAGAGGCAAAATCTACTGTAGCTGTGATTCAGTCCTGTAAAATGTTTGGGCCCGATGCTGTGAAAACAAGCAGAGAGCAAGACGGGGAAAGACATGATTAGTCTATATAAGGAATTGTCTCTTGCTCTCAAGAAAAGCCATTATTGAAGAGCTATTGGTTGGCATGTAAACTAAAGGCTTTTACAAGGGCACCTAATTGCACTTTCCAGCTATGATGTCAGTCTGAGCTATTTTAACATTTAATTACGTAACAATCTCAGCATAGTTATCATATGACACAGGCTGTATTCTGGGACTAGACATTAAGTTAAACATTTCTTTCTTGGCTTGTGAAGAACAGAACTTTGGTCTATTCTGCTGCGTAAATAAAGGGTGACACTGTGAGCTTGCAGTGAAGGAAGTATTCACGTGTTCCAATTGAATCAATGGGGACTTTCAAAGTTCCTCTTTGCTCCCCAGTATTTCCAAATATGGCAAAGCAAAATGAGACATTGTGGGAATAAAAAGTCACTCAATTTAGACAACATTTTGGGTTGCCATGGTTATTTGAGTTTTAGGTAGCAAGAAAAAAGAAAGGCATTCATTCAAAACTGTGCAAAAACAGCTGATAGATATGTACTGAAGTCTCTGAGTTCATGGACAGTTGAGACTTAAAGCAATAGTTTGGTAGCAAATGTACTTTTTTGCTGATATGCAAGCTTCAACTGTTCAATATTATATTCAGAACAACAGTTCATAATTTTACAGGCAAATAGCCAGGCCCTGGCCAAGAAATAGCCTGACACATAACTGTCACATAACTGGATTTTGCTACCTTTGGACAGCACTAGCTGTTTCCAGTCATAATGCTAAGCTAAGCTTACTGCTCGCCACTGCCTGACATTTAACAAACAGGCATGACCCTGGAATCAATCTTCTTAACTAACACTCGGCAAAGAGCGAGAAAGCATATTTTGACACTATCTATCTAACATGACATGGAGAGTTGAATGTTAAAGCAGCCTGAATTTACATAATTATTGCTGTGTTATTATCTGTTACACACAGACTTTGGTGTTTCCTACAAACTGAAATGTCTGATAGTCTGACAAGAAAAACACAGACAGTGGCATGACCTTATGTGGTCATGGGATAGCCAAGAAGTACAAACATGCACTTCCCTGTTTTTTTTGTTGTGAACCAGACTTGTATGCAGTGTCACAGCCGTTTAAGTAAAAATTACAACCAAAATTATTTAGAATGAAGCAAATTCTTAATTTCTAATTTGTAACTACGGTACAGGAACAGGAACACTTTTGACACAGCAAGTGAGTTCAATTTCAAGTTTTCATCCTGCAGTGAGAACAAAATAAAATAACTTTTCTTTTAAAACTCTGTACAACCTCCATTTATATCAGCATGACAGCAATTGATTCATTTGCTTCCATTAATCCATTCACATTTTGTGTCACATTTTGTCATTATGTTTTGTATTATCTCAGTATGCAGTCTTTCTCCCAGGTTATCTCTGCTAATCAATTTCACAGACTGGGGCCTAACCTTGACAACAGCAATGGATTTTTACTCACTGAACTAAACAGAAACATTACAACAAACAAACGAGTGAACAATTTCTGTTGGTGTTGACCATCATCTGCCTGTGGTTTTAAAAATGTTTCCTAATAGTTTACTAGGTTTCCTAAAAGTTGAGGAAGACATTTCTCAACCCAAACCATATGACGGTGGTGATTATTATCATTGTTCAAAGTTGCCGAACACACTCTCACCTCTACAGTCTCTACGCCTCTGTCATGATGTCCGTGCTGATCCTCCCTATTACAAGTCAATGTAGTAAAATGATTTTCAAGCTGTTGTTTTAAAGTAAAATTGTTGCATAATGTTGCTTTATCTACAAATGTTCCAAAAACAAATAAAGTTGACAGTCTTCCTCACATGTCAATTCAGCACAATTTCCATAAAGTTCAATTCAATTCAAACGGTGCGTGGATGCGCATGTGTGCGTGTTGAATTGAGGCTCAAATGCACTCTTATTCTCTCACAAACGCACAAGCATAAACACACACTTCCTGCGCTGTGCCTCCTGCAAATATCCCTATTCAAAGTCTTGAGCATGTAACATTGCTCTTCCTGTAGGTGATGTGATAAAGTACAGAACAAACTCTCTGCTGAGCTCATCCCTCCGGTCACAGCAGCCCTGAGAGACACTTTCATGTGTGTCAGCTCTCATATCTGAACGGCTCCTGAGGACGTCTGTGTAGTTCAGCTGATGGGGGGGGGGGGGGCATTAAGGAGCGCTGCTGGCACACTGCAAGATATCAAACTCCACTTCCTATTTGGCCTTAAATCTCTTCGGAGCAGGAAAAACAAATTGGAGACAAACTCTGACAACAAAGCCCAGAAAGTGAACCCAGTCGTGGCTACACACACACACGTGATGAATATAAAAAAGGAGAGGGTTTGACATTATGTAAATCAGTCAGCGAGGGGTACTTCTGCAGTAACATGGAGAGATTGTGGAGGAGCTCAGCTAATTTGAAAGATTTTAAATTTTGATTAGATAATACATAACCACATATTTGTGCTTTGCAGGAAAATTATCCCACAAATAGGATTGCAAATGTATTATTATTGCCACAATAACTTACCAACTATGTCTGACTGCACAAGAGACACCTCAGTTTTCCACCAACCCGAGTCAGTTGTAAGTTGATTAAAACAGCATGATGACTAGTTATCAAAAAGACAACATAAAGCTTAAAGCAACAGATACTGTATGAATGCAAACTTGACCAAAAGTACAATATAACCAGTTTCTCTCTTCATCATTTGCTCATGGTTTATGTTTCCCTGGAGCCCAGCTGTCTGTCTGACTGTTCTTGTCATAACCTGACTGTCTTAACCATGTCAACTCACATCTACATTTACAGGCTAGCCCATTCAGGATGTATAGGCATGAATGTGGCGCATTTACTGGGTGCTTTATTGGTTAGATTTGTGGATGGATAAAGCCTAAGCAGCTGCAGAAAGTAAATACTTTTAGAGGGAAATATAAATATATAATATATGTAAGTGTGGGGCATAATTGGTCAGTCAGTATAATAGAAAAGAGAAAAATTTAAAAGAAAAACAGTCTCATCAAGCAATATTCAGGCTTCAGAGCCTCTTTTCATGCATTTATTCAGTAATTACCAGTGTTCAAGAGTGCTGAAAAATGTAATAAATGGTTGGATAGATCATTCCAATAATAGGCATTTTCCTCATTTTCAGTTGTGATCTTCTAATTAAAACAAACGTTAAAAAAAAAGTAAAAAAAAAAAGTGAAGTTGTAGAATGTGATGCTCAATCAGCACATCAAGTCTTACCTCACATTCAACTCCGCTGAGGTTGTGAATTGTCAAATCTTCATGCCTCTGTGATCTGTGAGGCCATGTGCAGGCTCCCCCCACTCCAACCAATAGAGCTTTGAGCATCAATGAATGGCTGATGAAAATCAAGCTGTTCACCGGCCGGTTTCCCAATTAAGCCTCGGTGTTTACAACACCATCACTGAGAGACTCTAACTGGGAGATCTGGGTTGCACCTCCCTCTTATTCAGATGCCTGCCAGGGCCAGTTAACTTTCTGGGTTCAGTGAGATGTAAAGAGACTCTAGGAGCGCATGGGAGACTGGGGATGGCTCACAACGTCGCTTTTCATCAGCTTCACCCTGTCACCAGCTCTGTACTCAACCCTGTAGAGAGTTGTGGAGGCACTGCTGGATGGCTGGGATGAGGAAAGGAGGAGAAGGGGTAGACGCAGGATAAGAGAGAGGAGAGAGGCGGAAGAGAATGGCTCACAAAAAGAAATAGATGCCTCATGTTACCCTTAGCCATGCAATATTCAACATTTATGCTGTCAGCTGTGTTTAGCTGTACAAAGCTGTCACATTTTCAAACATTTGTTGAACATTGTTTTTCATGAATTTATAGTTTTGGATACACCAAGATCACATAGTCATTTTGTTGTGCTCATAGATAAATGCTGCAATAAGGGAATATCCTAAACCTAAGTTTGGAAGTTTTGCAGACTTAAATCAGAGCCCTCAAGCTCTTCTGCAAGGGCGATTTAGCAGAGAAACCACCATAAGCCCTGATGGACTTTACTCGAATGCACTGAAAAATCCACAAAGCACTGAAAGGAGACACTGGGATTTAGCAGAGTTACAGAGCTGACTTACTGGAGTCAACACTGACATGATAGACATCCCGGTGTAGTCGCCTTTAGCCAGTCAGAGGCTGCAACAGTGGGACAGTGCTGCTCTTTAACTACTGTAACAAGCAATGCTGTGCCAGGCTTAGTCACAGCCATTGTTCTTTTTTGCTTAATCAAACAAAAACGTGTAATTTATATGCTTCTTCTTACAAAACAATTGTTGTTATTAATGAATTAATGAATTAGTCTAATATTTCAATCACTGTAGGCTGTGTTTAATAAGCGAGCGCTGCATTTTTTTCAGCATCCCCTGTGGTCCTGTGGTTGAGTTAAGAACCCAAAAACCCCAATCATTCTGCTCTGACAATAAAATAACTACTGGAGTAACTCTGCATAGTAAAGTGCATCATGCAGATTAATTACACAAAATAAATGAATGAACTAATATGACATATTTTAAAATCAATTCTTTGTTTTTATGAGAGCCAGTGAAGAGAAGTTAAAATAGGATTCATGTGTTCAAACTTTTTAGTTTTAGTTAAAACTCTGTCTGCAGCATCTCTGTTTTGTCCTTTGTGAAATATGTTTGGCCATCCGATATTTGATATGAGCAATGCATTGGATGAGATCATTCACTGGGCTAAGGTAGTTGGCAGAAATAGATATGTATAACTGTGTCATCAGCATAGGAGTGATATGAAATGTTGTATTGCTGAATGACGGACCCAAGTGGGAGCATAAACAAATTATACAGCAGTGGACCAAGAACTGACCCTTGTGGGACTCCATATAGAATGCCGACGTCATCTGATTCAAAGTTACCAATAGAAACACAGAAATATCTTCTAGTAAGATAAGAAGAAAGCCAGTTAAGAACTGTGCCACTAAGGCCTAAACAGTCTTCAAGGCGCTAAAGAAGATTTATATGGTCAACTGTATCAAAGGCTACATTGAGGTCAAGAAGTACCAGGATAGAAACTTTATGGTTGTCTGAGCTAATTTTAAGATCATTAACAGTTCTGACCAGGGCAGTTTCTGTACTGTGGTCAACTCTAAAACCAGACTGGTAAACATCAAACAAATGACAGATACATATGGAATTGTTGGTTTACAACCTTTTCAAGAGTTTTTCCCAAGAATGGAAGGTTCGGGATTGATCTATAGTTTTTAAAAACAGATGGATCAAGATCAGCAGGTATTGGTCTCAGAGAATTAACCAGTTTATCAATTGTACTAAACAGAAAATTAAGAAATTATTCAAATTTTCAGTAATAAATGAAAATAAATGCTGTCTGGATTTTTTATTTCTTTCCTATATTTACTGAGCAGGTCCGTATAGATATTATAATCAACCTACAATTTGGTTTTACGCTCAGATTTCACCCATTCCACATTCCTCCAAGGTGCTTTTGTTTTACGATGTCAAATATAAAGGTCGGATCAACTTCTCCTAATTTGTTTCAAGATGACATAAATTAGCCTGGACGGTTGAAGTCGTTGTTGCTACCCAGGCAGGTTCAGCTGTGTGGTCTGTTGTTTTGTTTTTTAATTGTTTTCTTCCATCTCTAAGATCTAACTACTGCCAGCTGTAAGGTAGAATATAACAACAAAGGTAGAAAAGTCACAACTGGAGTCACAGCTAGATTTTTGGATTTAACGTTGTTGAGTTCTGGTTAAATCAAGTGAGAAGAATGGAGGAAGTGTCCATTTACCCTATCTGCTGGTTGCAATAAGAGACAATAATCTTACTGTATTCCACATAATGTTAAAGACAACCAGCATTTTTTTAGCACGGACAAAAGGGTGAGATATCCTTCATTTATGAACTACAAACACAACCTTTACTGCACTGTATGAAGCAAACTGTGGCAGTGCTGTCATCAACACACAATGGTTTGTAGTCTGTTTGATTAACACAGTATAATCATGTTGTGTCTTCTCAGTTGTGCAAGACATCCTGATCAATTTGACCAGTTTTGAATTCAAACCACTGCTCCCTTTTCAGCTTTGTCATTGTTTAAAGGACGAGTTAGGCACAGAGTGCACCTGTGGCAAGCAGAACGTTGAGTAAATTATTAAAAAGTTACATAATATTCATCACCCTCTGATGATGATTCTGGTGAAACAGGAACAAGTTGCTGTAAAACAGGCTACTGAAACTACAGTAGTTTCTGTTCAGTAAAAGCTACACTTACCCTCTAAGTAACCCACAATAGAACTTCCACATGAGTGACAGCCTCCTCAAACTGTGAGCATTGTTTTCATGACACAGCAGTTCATGCAAAGTGTTTTGTTTTGATAAAGACTGAACATAAGCTTATCTCTCTGACCTTTACCACACTATTAATCCTACGCTGCTCGTTTATTTGCATCTGACTCTAATATATTCACAAATTTCATGCATGCTCATTATTTACCATGTTGTTTCTGCTGACCAGACATTTGAATGGATAATTAACGGATAATTAGAACATTCAGTAATTAAACAGTGAATCTGAACTGCTGAACTGAGGTTTTGTGGGTATTTGTTATTGCGATAAAATCTGTAGTTGCTGCAATGCGTGTGTAGTTGTGCATATATTCTCTGCATGAGTAAATATGCTCAAACTAGCTGATCTAACCAGCAATGTACAGAATTTAATGCTATATTTTAAAAAGATCAGATGATTCAGAAAATCAACAAACCTACATTTGTAGTCCCAGTTTTGCAGCTGATGGTAAATATAAAGCTCATTATTTAACACATTTTGCAGCCAGATGCAGCAACTTGCTGAAGTCTCCGCTGGTTATATTAGTTATAAATAGTTCGGCACATAACCTCCTTTGTAAAACTACGGATTGTTTTCACATGGATGGAACAAATTAATATAACATGTTAGTGGGCTTAAGGGGTGCTTTTGTAACCTTTGAACAGAGCCAGGCTACTTGTTTCCCCCTGCTTCCAGCCATTATGCTGAGCTAAGCTCGCTGGCTGCTTGGCACAAGAGTGATATTGATCTATCTTCTGTGATTGATCTATTTCCCAAATTGTTGAACTACACCTTTAAACTGAAGGCACTTGGCTACCCCCTCTTTAAATTCAGTCAATTCATTCATTCAGTCAATCAATGTTATTTTCATGAATTAAAATGCAGCCTTTCCTCAGACCTTGCTTCCAATCTCCTCTTTGAAGATGGCTACACTTAGCCAATATGTTGTACTACAAGCTTTTTCATGTGCATTTTCATGTCCATGCAGGTCTGCCATGTCTCTTTGTATGAGCATAATTTAGAGGTCCTGGGGCCAAATAACACAGGCAGACCTTTATGACAGCACCTTTCACTGTTCAAACGTAACTGCTGCTGGCCTCACTTCGGTTTTTAATGGCCTCCAATTAGAGGTGAAGAAACTTTGAAAAGTTTATGACATGTAGTCAGTTGGCTCTTGGTACTTCATTATTTTATAGAAGTGAAAAGGGGAAGTAGTTACAGTAACCAAAGCTTGACTTCTTTTATATAAAACTTTACTCTAAAAATTAACAAATTGGTTTGTTCATGCAAAGATATTGATACATGGATGTGGACAGTTCACCATAAACTTTACATATAACAGCATGTACTCAACATACACTAAATAAAAATACAAAATACACCAAATCAGACTATTTGAATGTTTTATTAATATGTAGAAAATGTATTAAAAAAGGAACTATATAGTACATGTTTAAGTCAAACTAGAGCTAAATTTGACAGCAATATCCAAGGTTATCCAACAATAAATCCTTAGTTTCAGCATACACGAGCTTCTCAAACAGTCAAGATCACATTTTGTCAACATTTACATTTCCATGGCAAGATTTCAAATCAATATGGTTACAGTATCTGGCTTATATAACAAATACCACCAAACATGGTGGTCCTATCAGTTAATTCACTTGTAAAATTAAACCCATGAAAAAAAGCATTTTCTTGTGACCTTGTGTCATTATTAACTGTATTTTTTTTACAATGTTGCATCAGTCACAGAGTAATTGGAAAATAAATAGCAGTGAAATAAATAAAGGGAACAGGTTTTCTGTACTGAAAGAAGCTCAATAGAAACAAACATTGATTCAGTGTGAGTGTATTCCAGTGACGGAGGCCATGTTTTAAGTTTATATAATGCAGTGGATACCCTTTTCAAACCTCTTGTTATACACTAGATTGAATTTATATGATGAAAAACACATTTAATATCCCCTCCAAAGAAAAAAAAAAAAGTAACTCACCAATTGGCTTTCAACAAAGAAAACAAACCAGTTGATCTTACTTGGTGCTAGAGGGAATGACACCAAATTATTCATGTCAAAAAAATAATTCTGGGTCTTTTGTCTGTAATTTCAGGCGTGTTGTTACCATGACAAGACGGTTGCATTTTCTCGATTTCAATTTTTTTCCCCAAAAGCTCTTAATTAAGAGCAATATTACTAAGCTTTTTATTACATTATGAATGAAATGTAATGTGAAGTTCATCCCAAGATTAACCTTTTAAACAAATGGAAAATTTATATATTTATGTATATATGTAAATATATGATTAACCTGAAATGAAAATCAGGACAGAGGCTTTTTCTACAGCAGGATAACTTGAGTCAAACTATTTCCTTTTTGTGGTTTTCTCCTTAATTGACAGAAAAAAAGTAAATCGAAGTAATTTGGAAAAATAATAAAATACACTTAAATATATATCAGCTTGCCTCTTGAAATATTTAAGAGCACCTCATAGTTTGCCATGAGAGAAATCCCTCACAATACAAAAACACATTCTGTTTCGTTCTTTGCAAAGCTTCATGACCCTCGTTCCTTGTACAAAAATGCACCAAGGCAAACTTCATCCAGGTAGTTAATAAACTAAGTACATAGAGAATTCCCTACTCTACTATAAATCACTATGGGAGATGGATTGCATGAGAGACTCTGAAACAGTCACTTTGACACTGAAACATAAATCAGACCTGGGTAAGGTCACGTGTTGAAACATTTTGTTATAATTTATATTTTAGGTTATGTTGGTTTTATTTTGCCCTTGAGGACAATTTTACAACAGCTTAGAGGCCTGATAGTCTATGTTATCTACATCTTTTACCATACAAACCATTTCAAGAGCACCTTTTACCCAGACCAGCAAGAAATGTGTCACTACAAATCAAAACATATTCTTATGACATTTGTTATTCACTATCAGGCTCTTGATTGTAATTTAGTCAACATGCAGGGAACTCCATTCGTCCCTTAACACAACAATGGTTAAAAATACAGTGGTTAAAGGGGAAATGTTTCAGAAGGCTTTCTGAATTAGTTTGCATCTAAAGGGGGAACACATCAAAAGTCACATTATCTTCAACTCTATATCTACATGAATATATTAGTAGTAGTAGAGTAGTACAGGGGAGAGTCACCATTGTTTTCAAGTCTAAAAGGACAAAAAACACAAATGAAAAAATATATATACAGTCATATGACACAAGCCAGATTTGCTGGTTTGCTTCAATGAGATAACTGAATTGAATAAACTGACAGAAGTACACAAGAATGAGATTTCCGGCTGTTAATATTTGGATTATTGAATATATATGAGACCAAATGTTGCTTGCAGCGATGGTGACATTGATTTCCAAGGATTGTATTGGACAATGCATTTTCTCCAGAGAGGAGATTTAGCCAGTTGTGTGTGGCTTTTCTTCAAACTGCCCAGAGATAATTCTCCTCCAACAGAGGATGCAGGAAACTAAAACAAAACCGTTTCCAGAAAACTGCAGTCAACTAAATGCATTGGCACTGAACGCTTTGTGCAACAGTGTGAACACTGAATAGAACAAAATGCTTGGTGGGCATGCTGCAGATTATTCCCGCCCTACTAAAATAATACATTCTCTGCTATGTTTGCTGATTTTGTTGTTTCACCAGGGAACTTAAAAAGTGAAGCGAAGTAAAAGAAGGGCACAGAAGAGAGACTTGGCTCTACTCCATGTACGGTTCTGCTTTCTTTGTTAAGTTCATTTCAGCCAGCATTGGGGAAGAGGCCAGGCTAGAATCTGCTCTATGCCCACTCTGCATAGAATTTAGTGTTCACATTGCATAAAATATTGCCAGGGGACATGAAGAGCATAGAAGCCCCTGAAAAGTGAGAATCTATTAATACAGGAAAAAGCTGCTTCAGTGACTTTGGTGACAGAACTGACTGGCATCTTTCCAAACAGCAGGTCTTCATTATTCAGATCTTTGGTTAAATGTTACATCTATCAGCACCATCTCTGCAAGCAATCACAGCAACTACAACAAGTAAAATAAGGTTACTAAGCGTTTGTAAATTGCTTAAAAATAAAATCCAGGAAATGAACAATAGCTTTGCTGTGTTCCCACTCGTAGTGCAAATACTGTCTCAGTGTGGCTACCAATAATTATAAAGTTAATACTGATGATTTCCTTCTGCTTTAATAATTAACACAAAGTATATTATCATTAACAGTAAGAGAGAAATCAAATAAATAAAATAGCTGGTAATGGAGCTGTTGCTGGTGCCCTGCTTTGTGAATGATGATGCTGGATGTCCAGTTTTTCTTTTTGATGTTAATTCTATCTCTCAGGTCAAGTATTTTTCATCATCATGTTTAATTTAATATAGGCTCAAAAACCAAGGCATCAAATCATATTAAATAGATGGACTTTTGTCACAATATCAGTTATAAAAATATATATATTTTACAGTTAAGGGGTTTAAGGGGCATATACAGTATATTTTTCGTTAAAAGTGTTATTATTTCGTAACGATTAAAATAACGCTAGCTCTCGCACTCTTGAGGGCATTTCCTCGCATCCCCGGGAAAGGCAAATCACAGACTTAAAGAAAAAAAAAGCTTCTTGGTTTGCCTTTCCAATTTTCTTAACAGCAAATAGAACCATTGTCATTCAAAGTATTTAATAAATTACATACAGTGTCCTCTATCATCTGGGTAGAAGTACAGCAGGGAAAGACAGCTAAAGCTGGGCAGGAGCAGAGATAAACAGAGTTCGGACGCTGTTTCACCCTCTCTGCTATTTCATGATCTCATCCGTGGTTATAACAGCTTCTGATTGTTGGTAGTATATTAATAATAATGTGTTTTATTATTTTACAACTGAATATTAATAAAATATCAGCAACTGTTTATCATAACCACACTTTTCTTCCCAACCTCACTAAAAGGCATTTAAAAGCACATCAGTGAGGCAGACAGCAGAAACTCATCACCAAACATCATCCAAACTCCATTTATCCATGACTCTGGGCTGGGTGGAGGCGGTTTGTTTATACCGGGGCGGACCGCCTCCTCTTGCTGCTGATGCTACGGAAGTTGAATGGCCTCATCTTCATCTCCACGAAGGGGATAGAGAACTCGTGGCCTTTCCAGTGGTACCAGTTAATACCCTGCAAGAGCAAAAGTGATTTTAGAAGCTGCTTGAATCAACAGGGCTTTTTAAGCAAGGAGAAAAATGACAGAAAATGTAAAAGAAAGAGGTCTGAAGGTGGAAATTTTATATTTTCAGTTAAGTGTATTTTAATTTGAACTGAAGGCAGCATTCAAAGCAGGAGGGCAAAAAATCCTGATTTAAGAGATAGTCAGTGCAATTATAGTCTCACTCTAGCCCTGCTAATCCCTGTCACTGCCGAAACCCTTCCATTTGCATCTTTACACAGAAAAGCAATTCCTCTCTGCGTGTCTTTATGTCTGTCCATTTCTGCTCCCACCTGGTTTAATTTCATGTCATCAAGCAACAAAGACAAAAAAGGTACAGAGCACAGCGAGAGAAGCAGCCTTTGTAGTTCAGCCCAATCACAGCTTCACACAACACTGCACTCTCTTTCACGAGCCATTTCAGTATCAAACTGAGAGAGAGAGCACATCACAAACGCGTCAAAAGGACCGGACAAGCCCTCAATGCTCACTCGCACCTCAAATGTAGTAGGCAGAAAAAAAGTCACTCTCCGTGTCAGAATGGGGTACCAGTGTTTCTAATTTTTAATCAAACATGTCCATGTTTGCCTCAAGTTTTGAATAAACTCTGGCCTTTTTCTTAGTAAAAAAGTAAAAGTAAAATCCTCCTGAAAGAGTTCCCAACAGATGAACAGGCACTTGGGACCAATCAACATTAAGATGAATCCTCTCCAAGTTTCATTAAAATTCAACAAGTTGTGTAGCAGTTAAGGTCCTTTTTTTTTCTTCCTTTCATTACAGCTCCTCCATCAGGCCAATCAGTGCAATAAGTGTGGTGATAGGTATCTGTAGCAAGTTTCACAATATTTAATTATAATTTTAACCTTTAATCACACTGCCATTAGGCCAATTTATGTGATTTTTGTAAAAATGCCACCCTTTTGAGGGGACAGCATTAAGTTAAAGTGTCGGTTCACCCAAATGCCGAATGGTTTTCTGTGATGAGGTTTTGAGACAACCTCAGTTTTCTTCTGTCACGGCAATACCATGGAGGTGAATGGAACATTTATGGTGTTCAAAAGATTGAAAAATTACATGAAAAAAATTTAACAGCAATGTGTATTTCCAAAAACCGTATCCACGTTACTCACGTTACCACATTACTTTCTACCAACGAAGTAGTACTGTAGACTCCTGGCTGTTGAATTCTAAAAAATATATATTTTTTTTATCCCCACTGTATTGGAGTGACAGCTTAAATCTTAGACACCAATTATATCACAAACAGGACAAATTACACCGCAACTATCGGCTTGGACAGGGGACCCTGAGGAAAAAGTTAGCTGCTGAAAGTTTTTATGCTGAATTCCTACCTTGGCTCAGATTTCCTGTGTGGTAATTTGATTAAAAATAAAAAAATAATTTAGGAATATGCCAAACTAAAATAATGAAGGTTTTAATGACAGTTTGTCACAGGTATGTTCTTTGTGATTGGAATTCAAGTACAGGTAATAAAGGTCACCCACCTTAAGGTAATCCATCCCAGATACAGTACCACAAAGTGTAAGTAATTAGTAGTAAATAAGTCATTTGGTTTAATGATAAGTAGATTTACTCACTATTTTATGTGATTTTCTGTGATCAACTAGTGTATTTGTTGGATGACTGACCTGACTGTGTCTGGACTCCCCATATTTGCCGTTGAGGTTGGCCCGGTGGCAGTTCTTGTACCACCAGGCTCCTTTGTAAGACAACGCACAGTTAGTGACAGCGATGTCATTGTCTCTGTCTTTTGTGGAGAAGGGCCGGCCTTGGTGGTAGCTCAGAGAGTCACCTGGGATCAGGAGAGAGAGAGAGAAGGAGAACCTTAAACAACATTAGCATATGGCTGCAGTAAATAAAGGCGTGATGAGGGGACATAAACAACCAGGCAGGCAAGAGGGAGATGGAGAGACATAAGAGGGAGGGAGAGGAAAGAAGTCCTGCTGCAGGCTCTCTGAATTTATTTAGGCAGAGAGAATTATAATTATAAACATGAGGGGATGATGGGTAATTCTGGCATATGGTCATGTTGACAGACTGAGAGATGCATGGAGAGTGAGGACAAGAGTGGAAATGTGGAGGAGTGCTGAGGCGGGTTTCAGACATCAGGGAGAAGAAAAGATGGAGGGGAAAGGAGGCAGGAGAAAATAGGGCAGATGGCAGAGAAAGGATTGGAGAGCATTCTCACTTAAAGGTTGGGGATAGCACACACTTTGCTATATTAAAGTATATAGAATAGTGTAATGTAATATAGTGAAAAAAAGATTCATGTAGCAAAAAGCTTTCAATGTTGATGTCCTGACTGGCCATTTCTACACAGTAAGTGGGTTGATCACAAGGCTGTCGCAGAGCCAAGTAAAATATAAATAATGAAGTCTGTTCGTACTGTATATTCCAAATGTGTTAAACAACATACCAGCTGTGCCATTGTACTCTCCTATCCTGAGCTTGTAGAGGTTTCTCGCATCTCCAATGGAGAATTTGTCATAATTGGCGTAGACTGACTCCTGTCCGTCCCGCATGTCAATTCTAAGCTCGTAGCGGCCCTGTGCAGCAATCCTCTGGATGTTGTCTAGACCTGTGGAGAAATAACACGCAGTATATTGTAAATATTGCAATGTACGTATGTGGACTCCAGAGACACGCACCAAATATTGACAGTTATACCTGCTGTTTGAAAACAACTTTTATCATCCAATTACAACAGCTCTCAACCATTTAATAACCAAAGAAAGATGTGGTTTTTAGTCACACTGGTGTCAGAACTTCAAACCCAGATTTAGAGGTCATCACACTCATTGATTACGGAAGTCATTACGCTTGGATTGTGATTGGATGTCTCTGGAGTCTAGATGCAATCAAGTAACACTGGACTTCAAAGCAATGCAAAACATGGAGAGTAAGAAAATATATCCAAAGCATCCATACAACCACAGTGGAGTCAAATAGTGTGCTGATGTACAGAGTGATCTTTGGTTTGTAATTTTTAAAGGAGCCCTGTGGAGGTTTCAGTTTTTTTTTTTTTTTTCTAAAAATCTGTTTTAAAAATGTTTTATATGAAAGACACTGCATTCAATACATTTGTCAGGCACACAAAGCGTTTTAGTGAGAAACACTGAATTTAAACAGAACTTTTAACTCCATATTACAGTTGCACACATGAATCAAATGGCCCAAGAAAGTTCTTTAGAAGTCAAGTAAAACATTTTGATATAGCCCAAAATTACAAATCACAAATTTTCCTTGAGGGATTTAAAAATATTTACAGCATATGAAACTGTCTATTCTTAGACCCTTGATTCAGAGGAGGAAAAACTCACAAAAAAACCCTTTAATGGGAAAAAAGGAAGAAACCCCAGCAGGAACAAAAAGAGGACAAATCTCTCTTGATGCAATACACGTTATGTGTACAAGCTAGAAAGAAATAACATATATGGAATGAAAGAAAGGCAATTTTAGGTAAATCAAATGCAAAAAAGAGAGAGAAGCAGAAAAACCGTTGGACAAAAAATTTAATAATTGTTGATTTTTGTGACATTGAATTTCACAGAAAAAAGATATCTATGTGTACGTATGGGTGGTACAGTTTGTTCCCACCTGCTGCTTTGTAGGTTAAAGGTTTGAATCCTGATAAGCACTACAGTATGTCAGACGTCTTTGTCAGCTCGTGGTATGGATGTGGATGATTGACAGTGTCGAGAGCGGTGGACACTGTCACCACCAGCCCCCCGGCAAATGCCACATGTCGCAACTTTCGGAGATAAGCGGCTTGGCGCTCTATCTCCAAGGTAGCAGATACGGGGCTCGTTTGAACCCCGACAGGCGATAAGGCCCCACACCGACCTGAGAGATTGGAACTGCCTTCACTATCAGATTACAACAAGCACCCATTTGGAAAAGAGTCTCCTTCCCTGTTTAACCTTCAACAGAAGCATTACAGTACACATTTTTTGAACCTGGGGAAAATTCGAGGAAAAAATAAAAATACTCAAGCCTTCGCTGATAAGGAGTAGGAAGTAGAAATCCAGGAGAGAAGGCAAACTAAGTCTGCTGTAATACGTCAATGTAAAGCAGATAAAATCTATGTTACAATGCAAAGGCACTTAGGGTGACAGGGGAAAAGCAACTGTTGTAATAAAATTGTGTTTAACACTCAGTCATCTCTAATTTCCATTGTATAATATCACTGTATTATCAGCAATTAATCTTGCACACATAATTTTTTACAGTTTTTTCCTCCAACAGTTTTATGGGATCAGATTGCTCTATTCCAAACTGCAGTGATTAAAAATACATTTTGACACACTAGGGCACTCTTGTCCTATTATACTACCAATATTACAATCTCGTCACATTTTATTACCAGCCTTTCTCTCACACTTATACAGAAATGGGGGAAATTAAAAAAAAGAAAGAGAATGGGATAATGATCACATATCGCACGCAGTCACCCTGGTTTCTCTCTGTTATTACATCATCAAACTGACATTGTGTTTAGCATGAAAACTGGCTGGGGTCAGTGAGTAGGGAGAATAGATTGCCCTGGAGCAGCAATAAAAACGGCCGTTTTCAAACTGTAACAGATAATAATGAAAGTTTAATTTCCATATTCTTTACTGCTGGCCAGTTAAGTGCCTCTTCTTTTCAGTTTGAGTGGATTTAATATCGATGTTTATTGTTCCATACTGTCCAATATATCGCTGTTCTGTGTGTAGAGGCGGTGATTAGCTAAATGTCCGCTATAATGGCTCTCCAGGGCTATGGCAGTGACCTAATCTGTAGAAAGAAGAGTGAAAGTCAAACCATCTGTATGACGATACCGTTTACTTTCTATGAGGTTGATAAATTTTAATGACACTGCTTTCCCTGTCAATGGTTAAGAAGCTACACCTAATATAGAGCTGTCTGAAGTGCAGGGACATTCAGAACATTGATAGTATTTTAGAAAAAGTGAGAACTACTCCAAAGTGTTAAGGGTTTTTCCAGTAATATGTAAAAAGAGAGATATAATGTCCATAGATAAAAACAAAACAAAACATTGTGCCAAGCATTTGCTTTCTTAGGGCACAGTCACAATAGAATTTAAAACAGAAGAGGTTTGAACCAACGTGTACTCATTTCAATGGAATCGCTCTGATCAGTGGACCCACTCATGGATGAAAAGAATATTCAGGCTGTGCTTTATGTATAGTTCTATTTGGTTAACTTTGACATGTGACTTTATGGTTAAACACATTACAACAAAGACAGAATTATTTACCACTGTGTATTGTTGTGGAATTGAAAGGATTTTTTTCTTGGGTTAAAAAATGATCATACATAAAAACCCCAAAGTTGGCTATACATCCATGGGCACAATTCAAACAGGAACTGCTAATACGTAATTCGGCATACTTTTGTTGGTTCCAATTTGCCCAAATGTGAACAAATAAAAACGGGGCTCATGTTTTAACTCAACCAACATTATACTTCCTGTTTTAATCCCACACAGCATTATGGGAACTGCAGTTCCAAAACTTGAAGGAATAAACAATGTATTTTTAACAGTACTAAGGCTCAATGTCCCATAAACATGGTTCTTATATTGCTAGAAACACTCCCTTCTACCCATTCATATATTCCATTCATATACAGAAAATGGGTTGTGCGGTTGTCCTAAATTTGTCCGAGGGGAGGCCGACAGTATCAGACTTTGAAACCTTTGACCTAGAGATTTTTGACGTAATGGTGAAAAAACTTAAGTGTTAAAAATGGAGGAAGCTATCGTATCAGCTGTGTTGCACAACCTTTTCTTCATGACCTTCCTTCACCTCCTCTGAATACTGCACTACCCGCAGGTAGTCCCTACATCAATAACCTTTTAATATCACCCTTTTTTTTTTTGCGAGGACATAAATTAAATTTCCCTCTGTCATGTTCTGGTGAGATCAGGCATTTAATAACGTAATGCTCAAACAGTCATAGACATTTTGACATGTCACAGTAGCAAAGGCACAGGTGTAAATAATAAAATGAATGATGGCTGAATTCAATTTAGCTGCTTCTGTTTCAGGGTGCTGGTGGTGTGCATGCTGGCTCATTGTCACACTGTCATGGCTTACTGGGACACTTCAATAGAATAGAGCCACCATTAATGTTATTAGGAACGCCTGTGCTTTTTGTTATATGTGAAAAAAAATCCTGTCTCCTGCTCACAACCATATTAACCACAAGCTCAACGGACAAGTCAGTTCCATACGGCAGGTTTGACATTTTATGCCCTACGCTGAGGCAACCATGTGCCCTGCTGGCATGTTATCTGTTATCTGGCTTCATGGGGAGAAACTTTCACAGGAGCAAAGAGCAGCTCTTGATCCTCCACACCCCGAGGTTACATTAAGCTGCTTTTATGCACTTAGAGGACAGAGGATACAGTACAAGATAGAAGGAATACGGGGGAAGAGTGCATCCTGGGAGTCCCTAAAAAGGAAAGCAAGCCCCTGGAGATGGAGGTGCCCTGGTCTGGTACATGTCCAGAAGTGGTGAGAGGGCTGATTATTGCTGATTCAGCTGAAATGGAAACAGGTCAGATGAAATGTTGTACTTACTGAACCAGATATGCTCTGGAGTCTTTAGATCATATTGAACGGACAGAGCCATTATAAATCTGCCATATTTGAGTCAAATCTGAGCCAGGATGCCTTCAGGTGTCTCCTGTCACTTTATAGCTCTCTATCTACTGTATATTTTATACAGTGTAGTGTGCAACATTTCTCTCTTGTATGGTGTGTGTGTGTAGTGTCGTCTCACAGAGGTATCTGTCCAATGTTTTTATCAGGCCTCCTGTGTTTTAGTGAGTCATTTTTTCCACTCTGTGTTAGAGATATTTTTAGGGGAATTTATCGTTTCCACAAAAAGCAGACAGCAATCCAACCTTTTCTGTTGTGATAAAATGTTAAGAGCAACCTTTGAACACCCTCCCAGTGGTGGCGCACAAAAGTAACGTGAACAGCTGTCATTATTATTCAATTCAACTCGACAACACCGCAAAAACTACAGCTTTAAAAGTAACCAGGGAAGCAACAAATCTGACAGCTTCAACAAGGTTTGCAGGCTTTTGTTACGTATTCCATTATATTGTCAGCTCCTGTTTATGAGGGGTTAGATACAAAAATCACTTTATGCTTTCACCTTTTACAATGTGCTATGTCACTAATGGACTCGAGCGTGCCACAGCTATCTTGTATTATGATCCAATCTGTGTCAGCTGCAAAGTTACAGCCCTCCCTCTGTTATAATGTGGTGATAATGCCATGCCATCAAATTTCCCCCCAGTGTTATTTAATTTCTCTAATCAAAAAGTTCAAAAAACATTCTTCTCAAGGTCCTGAATCACTTAATGAAATATTCATGCAATATTTTCCTTTAATCATCTGCACCAAAACAATAACACAAAAACTGGCCCTTGAAGAAACATGACTCATTTGCACAATTTCTAATGAATATAATTATTGTTTCATAATGAGATTTTGTGGGGGAGAGAGAAAAAATATTCAGCAGTCCATCAAAACAGTGAGGATGTTCTGTTGTTTTGTCTTTGAATCATAGCGACGCTAAAAACAATTACCGAGTCATTTCGGGGAGAGAAGATCTTTCAGAGAATCCAGTAATGAATCGGATAGACTTTGTGAAGTCAAGTGCTGAAAGATGGGATGAGCCAAATCTTCATACAGAGTGAAAAATCTTACAAGTAAGGCTATATTGCCTGCACGAGATACTGGAAACATCTTCCCGTCATTAAATAGATGTATCAATTCAAACCAAGTGAAAGCGAGTCGAGTGAAAGACGAGTGTAGATAAAGAGGTTAATACAGCCTTCAGAAAACTAGAACATAGATTGAACAAAGGTGCTGGCAGATGGGGGCTCAATATTAGCCAACAGCCCATACAAGCAGCTGAAATACATTGGGTGGCAGGGTGACATGAAGTAGAGCGACTACTCCCCAGCTCTTACCCTGATTTGATTGAGGGAGATAGTACAGATTTGTATCTTATCCTGCAAGTAATGTTTCAAGTAAAGAAGCTGTTGTTATTCCAGATATCAGAACGTGGATATGGTGCTTCTCTGTCTGGCAACAAAAAGTGATGGACGGGTAAATCCTTGTATTTGAAACTAAACTCCACATTATTTCTCTAGATTAATGATCTCAGAGTAAGAGTCTCACCAAGCCAGAATTCATCCTCCAGGTTTCCAAAGCCGACCCGATAGTCACTCCACTTCCTGGAAAAGTCTGTCAAGCCGTTCTGACGACGCTGGAATATCTAAACAATGATATGAAAATGTGACAAGATCAGAAAAATACAACTCAGTTGTTCAGACTAAAATAGCTGACATCCTGGGATAAAAAGGACCTTCAGCATTGTATTCGAGCCATTAAAATCCAATTCAAATTTTTTCACCTACTCTTTTTACCCTGTGTCAGCTAGGTAAAACCTAGCTGACACAGTTTCATACATTTGCACATATTACAGAAGTGCTATTAAAAGAAGGTGTTATCTTCACAGTGACTTACGATCCAGCCTCCTTCATCAGTAGCCATGTCACAGTACACCTGCACACCCTGGCTGGGGTCTCTGTTGATGTAAATGGTGTAGACGCCGCTCAGCATCTCTCCATTCAGCAGGTGTTGGGCACAATTCTGAGGTGTTGCAAATAGACGACTCCCTGGAGAGAAGCAGAGTATGAGGACGAGTTGTGATTTGCCTATTTGAGTTCGTCTTTGGCCTTAAAGTGATTCAGTTTGTAAAGATTTATGTAGACGGCACGGATAGAACTTGAAATTACATGGCATCTGGCAACATTCAGGATTTTTTCAAAGCTGCAGTAATTGATTCATTTATATTAGCAATGGATTAAAAGATTCATGTAAAATGAGTTTCTTGTAGTCATGAACACACAGAGTATTATTTACAGACTGCAGTTCCCCTCAGCTCTACGGATCATTTTAGTATGTTTGAGCTAATTGTTTTGTTTTTACTGCCCGCTACTTTACAGTTTTTTGTTCCCTCTCACTGTTCTTATAAATCATATTTCCAGTCACAGCGGGCAGTTAGCTAGTGAACATAGTGGAGCATTTAGCTGTTAAAGAGCAGATGTTTCCCTCAGGAGTTGGTGGAGACCAAAACGGAGCTAAAAGTAGAGGGAATATTGACCCTACATTAATCAGGTGGCCAGAAACATAACTCCAAATTAATGTTGTTCCATGTGTGCTGGATGTATGAATGGGTAACTGTTTGTCACTATCACCTTTATAAGGATACTATTCCAAAAGTGTGTTTACAGCTTGTTTTGCTGCCCCCAGGTGGCCAAAAATTAAATTACAGTAAAACTGACAACCTGCAAACCATTAATTGACAGCCTATTTGCCACGTCCACTGCTTGGTTGAAATGATGGCTATTGATATTTACTTTTAGCATGTTCACATAAATTCCTGGTGATTAACAACTTCATGATGCTCCCTAACCTTCGTTTGAGTGACATATCCGGCATCCAATTACACACTGAGTACAATAAATATTAGAGCACACTGTTCAGCTGTAGGATTGTAGATGGCCACCCTGTAGGTGCAGCATAGTGAGGGAAGTCTCCCTCACTATGCTACAGGGTAGGGAGATGAAAATTGGGCCTGACTTTGGGGACCCATTATTGTGCACATTTGTTATGGTGACTGTAATGTGAAATGCAGTGCAAAAGGGGGAATAAATCTGTGGGGCCAAGAAAACTCACCCCGATTGAATCTCTTTCCAAGCTTAAATGAAAGGATACAAATACATTGTGTGTGTGTGTGTGTGTGTGAGTGAGTGAATGTGTGTGTCCTGTACCTGTAGTGAAGGTAGTGGAGACTACAGCGCTAGTGTCAAGTCCTCTTGCAGCCTGGAGCTTGACAGTGTACTCTGTGGTCTCAGCCAGTCCCTCCAGTCGAATCCATGTGTCCTCTGCATCCAGGATCAGCTCCTAGTATACACACACACACACACACACACACACACACACACATAAAAAGATATTAGATAAGGAAATTGCCTTTTATAAAAGTAATAATTTAAAGTGTATTCAGTATAAACCTCAGGGCAAACATATATTATATTAGAATCCCCATAAGTTATTGTTTGAAACACTGATTTGAAGTTGTGAGTTTAAAAAAGACCTGTGGCAACAAAGAAACCTTTAAGCTTTTTTTGTTCAGAAAACATATACCAACTTGCTTTGTGTTCCAGTAGCTCTATATTCTCAATCTGGCGAGTAGGTGAGGTTTATTAAAAAGGAATATTATTACTATTACTACTACTACTATTATTTCAGTCAAGACCACTTGATCTACATGCAGTATGTATAGATATATTTGCAGTGAGATGTATTTGGCAGTATGCTCTGTTGCGGGACCTCCTTGCCATTCCAGGTGCATACGGGGAAAGCGTAAGGCAGGGAGAGCAAGAGCAGTAAGAACCCCCCGTAGGGTACAGAACCAAGCAGGAATCAATGACAACAGAAATTACATTGATAAGTCAGACACAGCATGAAAAGGAGGAGCTGGGGTGGCGGTGGGTTGCGTGTCTCGCGGAGGAAGCAGCCAGGATAGGCAGGCTGAAGCAGATTAAATAGGGCGCCCTGAATGAGATTGCCAATATATGCATAGAAGGGAATTAGCTGATCCATCAGCTGATGTTGCCGCTGGATTGGCCATGGTCAGGTGTTGTAGCTGGGATTTTGAGCTGAGCTTGACTCCATGGCCTGCCTGAACTAACGCGAAGCTCAATTTGTGAGGCAATGAATTACTAAGTTGGCTCGTCACATATGAAACGTTTAGATGAGCCAGTTACTTGCAGAAAGCATTGGAGATTGGCCTGGCATGCATTTCTTTTCAGTGTATAGTTCATATGGAATATTTCCACATCAATCTGTTGTTCGAGAGCAAAACTGTGTAAAACAGTGGTGTCTTGTAATCCCATTGGGGAAGGGCTAGATGTTTGGCAAGACAGAAATACAAACTAACACAATCAGCAACAAAAGTTACTCTTCCACTGACTGCAGAACAAGCCTGGCTGCCTGTGTTTTCACATGTGAGAAGTGACATTGGAAACAGAAAATACAAAAAATGAGAGGAGCTGAGAAACAAGAAAAGAGAAAGGTGGGGGGCTGGGAGGAGAAGGGGGACAACTAGACGGAGCGAACGAGATCAAAGTCTTTTATCGGACTGCCAAGCTGAGAAGCTGCTAAGCGATCAGGAAACAAACATTTCTATTTTTGGTGAATAAGTCATGACGGTACAGCACAGTTACTTCCCTTTGTTTTTGACAAATCCTCTTTTATTGAGCCTGTCTTAAAGAGCAGAGACGTTTGACTGTTTCTGAGGGAGTACCTGCTGTGACATCAGTTTCTTAAATGGGAAATTAATCCACACTCAATTGATGAACATAAATTTGAGCTTGTCTACACATGCGTGTGTGTGTGTTAGTGTGTGCATGTGTGCTACAGTTTGCCCTGGATACACATTAAATATGAAGAAGCAAAAATGAAATATTCAGCCAGTTTGGGGAAAAAGAAAATCACACATTTCCAGGCAATGTGTCCATGTGAATTATGTAGGGAAGCAGCTGGTAAATGGTGTCTCTGTCTCTGAAGATCTGACATATTCCCGCCAGGTTTTCAGGGTCAAGATAAGATTTTTATTGGAAGTGAAAGAGCACCGTCCTATCAGGGATAATACATACCTTCATACACTTGCAATCAATCGTGTTCATGTGGCTGAGTGATCAGATGGTTGGTGGATGGGTATTTAACCTTGTGTGTATGTGAAAGGGGAGATCTTTATAACTCCATGCACAAACATAACCAACAGTGATACATGCATTTACAAACTGCTAAGTTATCATTAATCAGGCAAGAAATTAATCTCAGAGCAACTTTGTGTAAACTGTGAAAGTCCATTATCTCTGTAAAAGGGGAAACTGGCTGAACAGGGGTAAGGCTCACCAATATGTGGTTAGATTACAGCCAAGGTAACGCTGCTGCATATTTTCAGCCAAGCCAGACCTCAAGTAGAGAGAACTGGAGGAAAATCTCACAAGGACCACTTCAATCTCTGGCTGCAGCGATCATTTTTGCTTTGAGCAGGAGTGGTGTGACTCATTTGTTGTCGAATGATATGAATTCAAAATGTGGCACTTGTAGAGGCAGCTCACCGCGGTGAACAAAGCTTTGAATAAAATCGAAAAAAACATGACAAAAGGTGGTGAGCTTTTTACCTTACTTTCTAAGACAACTGCTGTTAAATGCACCAATTTAATAGGAGAATTACTGCATGTTATTAACAACAATGAGCTTACATACCTCTCATTCAGCAACTAAAAGAACCCAAGACGTCCTTGTTTGTAAGTTAGACAGGAGGCAACTTTAGCAGGAAAGCTAATGAGGGTGGTTGTTAAAAGTCTGGGGTTGTTGTGATGTCTGGTTGTTAGTCAGTACGACCATCTGCCTCTGATAGAACAGCACATTGATTGGTGATATGAAAACAAGTTTAAACCAGTTTAACATTCTGCCTTAAGATTTATTACCGGTGACAGATATTCTACTCATCATTGCATCTTGTATGAAAAGGTTGGGTGGGCATCTCTAACAGTAAGACATGAAAGGCACTGGTTTCTTTTTTATTTATAGAACCCTTAATGGCAACATGCCATAATTTATCACTTCCTTAAATTGGTCCGATAATCATTATTTGTTTGTTCAATTGATTGATAAAACTGCTTTTAGTTTTTGTGCTGCAAATAACATTTTACAACACTTAAAACCCTATAAGTCAATTTAAAACCATACTTACTTACTCTGCTTTCGAATGCAACTGCTTTTAACTGTATTCTGTTACTGTTTGTTTGTTTTCTTGTAAATTATTGTTGTATTTATTCTGTTTTAATTGTACTCTCGACATCATTTAAAATGAGGGCATGCCCTCAATGATTCCACAAGATTTAAATAAAGGTCGAATGAATGAATGAAAACAAGTTCTCTATCAACAGTATTCCGCCAAATGAAGCCAAACAGTATTAAATATGAATTTCTCCCTTTTGGGTACTGATTTGTATGCTGTATAATTATGTATTAGGCAGATATGTATGCTGTAGGAGAAAAAAAACTTAATTTCAGTTTGACTTAAAATGCAAATGTATGCAGTCTTGGAGAAGGCATACAAATTGTTGATTTAATATTGCTCATATATAAAAGCCATAATATTTCTGGACAAATGTTTCTTTTCAAAACAAACTATTGTTTTGGAATAAGGATGAACAGGCAGAACATGGGATCAATAGTATCAAGAAAGAAAATTATAACAGTCTTTTTGCATTGGAAACAAGTGAAATCTAAAAAAATAGGATAATCTGAATTCTTACTGCTGCATTCTTTGTGCATGAGTGACACCTGATGGTCAACCACACAGCAGTACCACACATTCAAGGTCAGAGAGTGTGTGTGTGTGTGTGAGAGAGAGAGAGAGAAAGACTTGCGGTGATCATCACTGCATCAGTATGGACATGTGTGTGTTTTTTTTTTAATTGTCTATGAAATCATGCCATTACTCTGAATGGGACTGGCATGCATCTGGTCGCATGTGAGTGTTTTTGTGTAAAAGGCAGTCTTTTACAGTGCATCATGGGAAATGGTCCAAGTGAATTCGTTAACAGGCGTGGTGCGTTCCACGCAGCTCTTACTAATGTGCTTTATTAGCATTACTCAGCCACATCAAAAAGTTTAATCAAAATAAACAATGTCCCTACTGAGACACATTAAAAGTAAAATATCTATTAGACAGGCAATTTCACAGCGTACTTCGCTTGTGTGTGTATCAATATTTAAGTGTGTGTGTGTCCCCAAACGCTTGCATGCTCTACATCAAGGGATTACTTGATTGAAAGATAAAATTTGAATTTTGAAGTGGTTGTCAAAAAGCTGTGATCCTGCATTAATTTTCTTTTCCTGAACATTGTTCAACTCGTGTATAATACGTTCATTAAATTGGGAACATTTTCTACCTCCTAAATCCAAGAAGGGGTTTCAATATGTTCTACAATATCTGCAGAATTAAGTTTTATCTGCAGAATTAAGTTCTATTTTCAGGTGTGTGGATTAACAAAAACACAGTTTATCTCCCTGACACACGTTTGCAACTGTGGGATGGATACTCAACAGGATTTCCAAAAGCACCAGATATGGAAACACATTTTGGCTGCTGATAAAATGTTTAAAATACATGGAATTACAGTAGGATATCAACAGGGTGTGTACATTTATATCTGTGTATATGTGTACAAGACAGAACTGAGACACAAAGTTCAACTATGTGCACTACATACTTTGCGGCTGCCGTCGGTGGACTTGTAGGTGAGCATGTAGTTGTCAATTTCTGCAATTGGTGGTTGCCAGGAGATGAGCGCGCTGCGGTGATTCACTTCACTGGCTGTCAGGTTCACGGGCGTGTCCATGGCTGCCAGAAAGAGACAAAAATATCAACTTTTATGATCAATGTAGTGCAAAACAAGGAAGGTGCAGACGGGCAAAGAAAGTATATTTCCCTTTTAGGTTCTTATGTTTTTGTGTGGTCTGATCTCCTTTGAACACTGCACTTGTAGTGTAAAGTATCTTTGGAAAAAATAACAAATTCATAAATTCACATGAAGACACTTTATAGTGTTAGGTTACTGCAGAAGTAATTAGGCAGAAACTGTTTTGTTAATTTGCTGGAACTTTTTAGCGTATACAGGTTTCTCAAGTTCAAGTCTCAAAGGTTGACTTCATAGCTGGTAGCTATCAGGATTTGCAGTAATTGTAAAAGTATCAGTCAACTGAGTAATTTATGTTTTTGCATTCCTCACATTAGGTCATCTGAGTTAAGGCAGCAGTTTCAAACTAAGGGTTTCATGGCTCTGACTTATGGCCCAGTGCACTTTGTGCTGCTCTGCTGAGAGTATCCTCACTATATAAGGGCAAAATGTAGCGATGCTTAACAAAATGTATTTTAAATGTTTTTTTTCTCTCACATTATATTGCCATCTGGAAAGCACTAATAGAACACATACGCACATACTGTACACACACATGCATCATGTAACAATTATTTGCATGCATTATTCACAGCTCAATTACAAATACTGTACTTTTACTAAATGTCTCAGCTCTATTAATGATTTGTTATTGCTACTTATTATTCCATTGCTAAGGTCATAGAAGTATTTTATTGTATTATTTATTATCTTCCAAGTTAGGAACATGCAGGGCACAAGCATTTTATTAAATAAATGATTTAAGAGGTTTCATACATGGCAATAAACTGAACTGAACTCAAGGTATGGTGTCTTGCAGGCTTTTCTATCATCAAATAGTTAATGAACACAAGCTGTGGCTGACTCACCATTGGTAGAGGAGTACCAGCCAGTAATACCAGCAGTAGCAAACTAATCAGAGCCACTGCAGGCAGTACAATTTGGGCTTTAAAGATAGGAATTAACAACCTGGAAATTAGACCATAAATTTACCCATGACTGACCCAAATATAATCTACAGGATGGTCAATTTCTGCCTTTGCAAACTTCAATTATCAACACATACCTGTGTGGATCTGATTGGCCAGACTTTGGCAGAGCAACTAAACAGCATTGGGTCTTAGGTTGACTAGCCAGCTGTGCTGTGCTTTGGCCAGTAGTAGATGAATATTAGTATGCATGTAGCATATAGTGTACAGTATTTGTTTAGTATATAGTATATGTCACTCAAACTGGAACAAATAGTGTGTATGTTGATGTACTGCTACGCATTAAAGACTTATCCTTTAATGCGTAAAAAAAACAATGACATGCTTGATAGTTTGGTCCTCTGTAAAGAATGACAGCTAGAAACTTAACATATAGATGAGTGCCATAAAACAAAAAATTCAAAATATTATTATGGGAAGAAAGATTACCATCTCTACTTTCTAAGCAATTAAAATAATAGTAAATAGGAATGAGAAAGCATAGGTAAATAAGAAGAAAACACACACAAAAAAAAAAAAAAACTGACACATTCTTGCACACATACTGTAAATGTAGTCCACAAAAAGGGCAAAATCTTCACGTCAGTAATCCTTAATTTTCACCGGACTGAGTGTGAAAAGCAGCGAGACACTTTTCCGTGTCCAGCCCACCCAAGTTTACCGCACATCACATCAAAACATCCAAGTATATTCTTGGTTCCTGCACAGCTTTAAACAAGGCTTTATTATATTGCCTTTGTTGATCCTTTATCCACACCACAAGGAGACTCACCTCAGTTTCCCCACCTTACATCACCCTTTTAGAGTCAATATCTGATCTTCCGACATGGTCGCAAGGCACTGACACGCTGAAACCTAATTTTAGTGCATGATAGAAAATAGATGACCTTCTCTTTGGAAAATCAAGTTTCCTGGAGTTACATCATGACTCTGGGGCACATCGTCAGCCAGTCACGCAACAGCGATCTGTGTAAGGGAGGCAGGGGTGCTGAAAACAAATGAAGTGCTGCGCTTTGTGTGCTTTGCAATCCGACATCACCGCTGTGAATATGAGATAAAGATATCTACAACATGGCTGTCTCGTTCTGTGATTCCTTCTGTTTGACGTTTCTCGCTTTTCTCTTTTTTTTCCTCCATTCTTCTTCATGGACTTCAATAATCAGCCTGAACTTTAAACTTCCCCTGAGGACTTGATGGGCAAAAGGCTTAACTGTTAGCTAAATATCTAACCTTAAATTGAACCAAGACCTCACACAACTCTGCACACACAAAGATAATCTACAACATCTACTCCACACACTCTCTTTTCGTTTCAATCCTTGTGTGTGCGCACATATGGATATGGAAAGATCGATGACAGCTCAGTAATTAACAGCATGTACCCGCCTTGATAACCTCCTGAAAGATGCGGGGGGCTTTCTCTTGAAGACAGTGATAGGCGGATCCACATTGTGTGACACAGGGATTGAGAGAGAGAGGGAGAAAAAAGAGGGATCAAAGACTGTTTAAGAGCGAGAGGCTGAGTTTCAAATAAACACAACACACTGCAGAGTGTGCTAAAGTCCGCAGTGATGTGCCAATCTCCTCTGCTCCTGCACCTTTCGTCTTTATTGACCTCCTTTGCATCTCATTTCTGCTTTTTCTCCTCCTCTTGCTTTGTCTGCTTCATCCTATTCCCACATCAACCTGGGGTCTTCCTCTCCTTATCTCCATTTGTGCTTCTTTTTCCTCTCTTTTTGCTCTTCTTGCCTTTCCATCCCTTGTCCACCTCCTCTTCTCCTCCTTATCTGACAGGCTGCCATTCTAACTCAATGTGCCCGAGAGTGAACAGAGTTTATCTTTTGTTCCGGTCATCCCTTCGGATTGATGAACACTGTTGCTACATCCTGTGCACGTAGGGGATAGATGAGAGAAATAAGACGCAGGAGGGTTGTTTTCAATTCATAGAAATGGCCCCCTCATTTTGCCTGTCTTTATTCTTTTCCTTCTCTTTATTCTCCAATTAAATCTGTCTCCTTATCCTTTTCTCTCCCATACTCTCTCTCCTTTCGTTTTAAACCTTTGCATGTGGTGCATGAGTGTGCCCATGCAGGTGTCGTCTGAGTTCTTGGCAGCTCTGAAGCTCTATCTTCAATCATGCAGGTTTGAACAATGGGGTGGAGATGAATAGGTTTGGCTACATCTAATGTCTCATTAACACACATTGTAAACAATGTGAGAGGAGAAAAATAAACACACACACATAGAAGCAGATGGGAAAGCCAGCATGGGCAGCAGCAATTTTTTGTAGGAAGACAAAGGGAGGGAGTTATTATTTTGGAGTGGATATCACACTTCTATGCCAATTTGCAAGTGAATGATTCTGCTTTGTTGATGTATAGGTAATTCTTATGTTTTAATGAAGTCGGTACGGTACCAATCCAGCCAGCTGAGACGAAAACAACAACACGCTGACATTATTTTCAACTATAAAATGTGATGGCTAAATGTGATTTTAGTTGAACACAAGAGCCTTGATATCCTCATTGACAATATTTAAGAGCCAAAAGGAGCCAGACAAACCATCGTTAATGCGGTTCCAAAGCTTCAAAGTTCTGCATACAATTTTGCATTTGAGGGCACTTCTACCCACCATGGCCCTGGTTCAGCACTTGGCTGAACAGCACAGCTGTGGCCACCTGTTTCATGAAGTTATTAGACTGTAAGTTAGGTTCAAGAACAGTCCACACCTATCCTTAACCCCTAAAACTACCCTTTCTGCTTCCTCTCCTCAGTCGTTCGTACTGCAGGAACCACAGGGGGACAAGTAACCCATGATACCCTGATAATGCTTGATCCTTATTTTATCCCACCACTCCATATCGATCAGTCTCAACCCTCTGCCTTGAGCCTCAGGCATCCCACCCACCTCCTATGTCATTCCAATAACACATTGTCAGTCATAAGTAGGGTGGTCTTTGTATGTGAACTGACCATTACACTGTAGTTCCTTACTGTTACTGTTCCCAAAGGTAAGGGCCCATCCTAATTTCCTTTTTTAAGTTAAATGTGTGATGGAAATCTTAGAGCTGGTTCACTCTAACAAGAAGTTTCAGGAGACTGAGATGTCTTACACAGGAATATTTATTGAAACTCGATCGAGGAGAAAAGGGAAACACCACGTGTGAATCACAGCGTACTGCTACCCAAATCTGAAGATGGTGTCCTGAAACTCAGTATTTAACCCTCCCCAGAACTGATAAGTTCCGCTATATCCAAATAGGGTTATTCCTAACTCAGTCTGTCATGTGTGATGACTCTATTGGATATCAGATCGAAACAAGGAAAGACGTCAACCATTGCTGTCCTAGCAACAGCATAGCCTCTCTACAGTCTCTATTATCCAGCGTCAACAACCAGGCACCAGCCTGTTGTGTCTAACCCTGAAAACAGAAGATATCTAGCAGACCTTGGTCTACCAGATGCCAGAGCCAACTCGGCCTTGTCTGGCACACAGAATGAGACAGGCGAACAGAGACAGGCAGTTGACCTGACCTGTGAAGCCCTGTCGTAAGTTACCTTTAACCTACAAGAGGGAAGTTTAACATACAAGAAGGAAAATTCCTTCACAAAATGTATTACTTGAAAGCCAAATATCTATAAATATTTTATACATTTATTTATTCCTAAAGTTATCCTTCCAATTTTAAAGGGTAAATTCATCATATTACTTGTAGTTGCAGGAGTTCTCAACATTTTCCCATAAAACAATTAATAGCACAGATTTTGTGGGGACACAAGTTCTTAAAAATACATTAAACTGTCAAAGTCTCAATTGCCTGAAGAATGAAGATTATGTTTCTGTAATAGCAGCACTCTCAGCACTTGGTGAACAACTATCAGCCAGAGCTCAGTGAAGCTGCCCGCAGCAAGGATCTCTGCTGCTTCAAAAACTTGCCAAGCACTTCTCAGCAAGTGGGCTCAGACACATCTGAGGGGAAAAAAAAGTCCTGGTTCTGCAGCCTACAGGCTTATAGAAACACCTGTAACAAAATCCCATATTTTCCACCCCTATAGCTTAAATATCAGCCTTTGGGGAGCTGTCTTACTCTGTGTTGAACTCGTGAGGCATGGAGGCCAGACAACAAAACAACTCTCAGCTGTGGTAAAGAGGCTTGGGAATCAACAAAGAAACCCCACCCCCACAAAAAAAAAAAAAAAAAGCAAAAAAAATGAATGGCTGAGGCAACCTTGGCCACATTTTGATATGAGCCAGACACTCTTTTTCTCTCTGTGCTGTGTTCAGCGTGCATTTTAACAAACAATCCTTTTCTGACAGCAAGACCTTTCACTGACCCTTCACCTCTTCACATCATACCTTTACATTTCCACAGGTGCAGTACAATACACGGACTAACTCACAGTTAACAACTCCTTTCCAGATGTCATCCTTTAGTTCATTAAGGACTCACTAACAGCAAAAAAATTATGTAGTAACAGAAATGCAGATAGAAAATGTTGTAGCATGATAATATTCAATTATCGAGACAGTTATTTATGATAATATTCAATTATCAAGCTACTGAGTGAGAAACTAGAGTTACTGCCTTGTATGAATGTTGATCTGTGTTGGAGACAAGCAGGGTGGGTAAGATTGGATATGTTGTTGCATGTTTTGTTGATTTAGGCTCACTTGCTCTCCAGAATATTTTTGTCTTTCAGCCAGTTATTTCCAACCTCACCATCAGTCTCAACAACAACAGACTACTGGGAGAGCTGAAAAGCTTATTCAGCAGTCTAAAAATCACCCTCCCCAAGTCAGATGGCATAGTCTATGTGCAAACAACACACCTTAAATGGAATTACACATGTGCATGATCATTTTTGTACAATGGTGTACAAATCATGCCATTTTTACCATTTTTACCCATCTTTTTTTAACTGTGTTTGAGTTCCATACATTATTAATATGACAACATGATTGCGTTAATTTTCTGTTAGTTATTTACCTATTTTTTTTTTTTTATTTATATTTCAATCATTTCAGTGCATTTAAAATTTCTTAAATAACTGGACTTAACTTTTATATTAGTCAAGGATGAATACATTTTTAAACCCAGTCACTGGGCGGTTCTCATTTCCTTCTAAAGATGAATTTATACTTCTATATGTATGCATTTATGGCTTTCTTAACTTTGTGGCTAACTGGACAGAAAGAGGAGCACACTGAGACTGAGACTGAAGAGTAAGAGGCTGATAGAAGAAAAAGCAGCAGAAATGAAAGACCCATAGCCAGAGTAGGTGGCCAAACCCATCAATCGTCTCATTCCCTCTTACAGCTCGTTCACAATGTGACATTTTTCACTGGAGCGGAACAGCCTGAACAAACAAGCTGTGTGAGGGGAACTGAAACAGGCTTTAAGATTTCAATTAGGGAGTTTAATTAATGGCAGGGGAAGATTCCTCTGAAGTTTGGGTTGACTAAAGCACCCCCTGGTTTGACATGTCATCATTAGTCCTGCAGGGTGAACTTTATTGTGTGTGCACATGTACTCACATGGGCCCAAACAGCACACAACTGTGTGAATACTACTTACTGTGTAGAGTATGTGTGAACTGGGAGGATGGCATATGCTGTAAGATTTTTAAATACAAATTGCTGTCCAAAATGTCCCTAAGAAATTTTGTCCCTTGATGTATCCCTTGATTAAACTTAAAGATTATCCCTCAAGGTTTTTCAAAAGGCTTTCATTGAATTCTGTGTTTCTTATTGAATGTAGTAAAGCTTTAAAGACAAATATCATTGAATTTAAAAATAAAATATGAATATTATTCTTTTTGAAGGCCCTATTCTAGTACAACATAAAAATATGTAGTAGAAAACATAAATACTGTAAAGGCCAAGATACCTGTGTTGATTAATACATGCATCACAGGTATGTTAATATGTACGACACTTAACATGTTTTTTCTGTATTGTCTGCAGCATGTATTTTAATAATACTGGTATAGTTCTGAATAGATAATGACATTGAGCTCCTGCAGATGTCCTTCCCCTTGTATAGAAGAATAAGAATAAATTTAGTCTATTCCACTCAGAGGAGTAGAGCAACAAAGGCAAGCCCCCACCGTTTGCTTGATTCAATAAGACATGTTATTCAAAGCAAAACAAATCCCTGTCCTCTTTGTTCATTCCTTGGTGTTGCCTACGTCACAGTGATTTCCCAAATTCGTTCTTTCTTTCTTCTATATGAGAGAGTCTAACCAGGGTAGAAATGTTGTTGTTTTTTTTTTGTGTTCTCTGGAGAAGCTGAGGTACATGACATGCTAGGCAGAGCATCTGTTTCCAAATTAGAATCACCTTAAACTGCCAAGAACATTTGTTTATGTATGTATGAGTTACTATATGCATGTACAGCGTTGACATGGTTGTAGGTACACCTAACTTTCCTGAGCCCCATTTATGTTTTGAAGTCTCTGCAGCCCAGAGTTTGTTTCTGTTTCGAGCAGTTCGTCTCTGCTGCAGTGCAGGACAGGTAGCTCTGGTGCTCCTTGGGGGATACAAACTCCTCTGCTGACTGAAAGTTTTTTTTTTCTTGCAAGAACTCAAGAAAAAACAAAGTTTACAGAGCTGCAACTCAGCTAAACTGGAACATTTCCTTCACCCCTAACTTTCCTCTCAATTGAGCTGCTGATGAAGGTGAATATAATTAGAGAGGTGGGTCACCTGGAGGGGAAGCAGGCACATATTGAACAGAGAGTTCACAAGTTTAATTCTCATGACAGCTTGCGTCTTTGACCATGTCAAAGTCTCTAGCAAGAAACTGACCCCTGTGGCATATGTGACAAGTGTTGCACAGAGATAAAGGAATGCCCACTGTGTAGGAAAAGGTCAAATCTACCTAACGTGTACTGTAAAATGACCCATAATAATAATAATAATATTGAATTGACTTCTGAATTTTCTTTCTGATGAAAACGTCCTTCTATCTGTCAAAATAAACAATATATAACACTGATCATGAGTACAACATTACTACTACTACATTAGAAACTTCAATCAACTGTTGCTCAACAACATACTAACAACTTGAACATTACCATCCAATAAAGTATGCAAGTGTATTGTGTTGAACACCAGCAATTAGGCCTATCCCCCTGAACAACAGACAAGGCTCTCAGATAAACCTCCAAGCACATCTGAATCTACTGCTAGGGAATTTAAAGATTAAGGTTATCTAATCAACAGAAATAGTTACTCGTGATATTCACAGCACAGGTATCAGTGGAGAAATGATTCGTGGTTATATCTAGGGGAATTAATTAACACACTGATGACACTGAAGACTTGGCTGTACCAGCCAGGCATCTGGTGCGTCACCAACCATGCACTGACTTTGTTTCAGTTCATTTAGGTTGACATATAAACTCAGACAGAAAATCACTTCAGGGATGACAATTATTATTCATTGTCCATCACGGTCTCAACAAAGGAGTTACTCGCTGTTCTGAAGCGCCTCAATTTTCTTCTGTTTGTATTTCTTTCCTCCGTTTCAACGTCAGTCTGCAACAAGCTCATATGAGATAAAAACCCACCTTCTTAAAGTTTGGCAACAAATCAATATGAAAAATGATAACCATGTGACTGTGACAATATATTTTGACTGATATGACAAAAAAATTATGAAGCCAAATGTTTTTGCTATACCGCCCTATACAGCTCTGCATCCATCCATAAACCCACCTCCCCCCATTTGTCCACCAAATTAAATGCCACTTTTCTAGGTTAGTCATGGTGTTGGTGATTAACTGGTATAATAAATAAACACTAGAAACATTTTTTTTTGTTGTGTGACATACCTCTGTTGTTTGTGTTGCACTTTATTAATCCCCTGGAAAAATTGCATCCACTACATTTGACTCATTCTAACTAATTTAGAATCAGTGTGTAGACATTGCCCTTGGTCAAGGACAATGAAATTCCTCATTAACATGCACTTTACGAGCACCCGGAGGAAACCTTCCTGGAGAGGCAGCAGTGCTAACGACTGAGTCACCGTGGCACCCATTTTACTGACACCAGCTGAATAAAATGAACACATACGCGTCTGGAGGTTGGTGATGACGGTGCCGCTGGTGAGGGGTCCTTTGGTGGCGTAGAGGGCTACAGAGTAGGTGGTACTTGGCTTAAGGTTGGACAGCTGGTGCTCCTGCTTGTTGCCTTCCACAAGGAAAGTGTCAGCTGTCACTGGGAAACAGAAGTAAAACACATATATTTATATGTTTCACATTTACACCACCCTATACACCTTCTGCTTCTAGGTTTGTCTAAATAGATTACATTAAATTGTATATCTCTGAAAAATACACCTTAACATGGAAAAAATGGCAGAATTATGCTTTAGGGGACAACTTGGCAAAAATAAGGCATACTCTAAATGCCTTTTCCTCTAAAAAATATGACTAAATACTCTGTATTATACCTGAAATACAAGACTAACTCATTACCAATCTTATATAATGCTTATTCCACAAATCACTAGTCATTCCCATGACTAATATATCTGTCTAACAGGGTGAATATGAATAAATTACCTTTCCATTATAATTTGCATTTTCAGTCATAAGAAGCTGATAACATTTACTGATGAAGGAAATAATTGTAACATGAGCTCAAACTGACTAGAAAAAGACATTTAATATAACTGATGTAGTGTTAATGGCTCACTGACAGGATCTTGTTGCAATAGAGTTTTCATTTATAGTGATAATGATGAGAGCTGCATCAACTTGCCAATATTCCACTTAGACTGGATCTTTTGTGTGTCCTTTCATTGACATACAGTTTATGTAAACTCCACAGTCACAGTGATTCTAGTGAGGATACGGACAAACCATGTTTTTTTCATGTTACACTATTAATATATTTTATATGAAGTTTGACTGACTGATACCATGTTGGGGTTGCCAATAAAAATCTATTTTGTAATGCAGTACAATACTCAATGAAATATGAGATTTATTAACTTTATTGATTTAATACACTGACACTGGATGGAATTTGTCCACAACTTACAATGCGCTTCTCTAAACCCTTGCTGGGGTGGGCTGGTTTCCAAATATGTGTCCAGCATATAGATACTGTCTCTGTAACTGAGATGATCTGGCTGAGGTCCAGTCAGTCAGCATGTAATTTACACATTGACTCCAACAGCTGAGTAATACAGATTTCTCTGGATAACTTAATGCATGGCTTAGTCAGTGGGGTCATGTGCAAATGAGAAATATGATTCCCATAACATTTTCTCCAGCCGGTTTATAAAAGCCATGGGAGAAAATAATGGTTGAGATCAAGTGTTAAACATTTGACTGGTGAGTTTAGAATATATCCTTGCAAAGGCTAATGACTGCCAGCACTGTGTGATGTTTATCTGAAAAGTACAACAAAACTACAAACTTTTTATACTATATTTATTAGATTTGTATTCTATATTCCTATATTTTGGGGTTCTTTATTTCAGCATTCTAGCTGTGTATATGTCAAGTATATTTAACTTCTATCTGTGGATGGCCTACCTTCTGTAACTTGGCAGTCATCCACTTGGTTCAGGGGACAAATTACAAACTGACTCAAGCAGTATGGCTATCTTTTACCTATCTGGACATGGCTGTCAGACAGTGAAGACATGAGTTGCATCAGAAACATGTGCTATCCTTTGGTGGTGGTTTATCAATTCATTCATTCATTCATTGTCTAATAAACGCCAAATTAATTAAAGCCTTTTGATGACTACTCACCCTGGTTGTGTGTGAGAGTCAGCACGTAGATGTCGACACTGGAAAGAGGGGGATTCCACCTCAGCAGGGCTCCTTGTGGAGTGATATTGAGAGCTGTCAACTCAGCTGGCATGTCCATCGCTAGAATAACAACACAAAAAAACACAAGCCCAATGTATTGACAAAAACAACAATAATAACAGGGTCTTTTTTAAGAGTTAAGTCTTCAGGACATTTCTATGAAATTTTCACTGACATCCATCTTATATGACAGCTATGGATCACACCCTAGAACTACTAAGGTCAACTCACTGCAAGACATATACTCAGTCAAAACCATCTGTCTTCTTTCTCTTTTGTTCAATTTAAATAGGGAAAGACAACAGTTCCTAACATATAAGGAATTGGAACCAGAAACAGTTGATCAATTATAAAAACAGCTGCCAATTAATTCTATGTTGATGGCCTAACTGATTGATCGACTAATTGCTTCAGGTCTACTACTAATAATGGAAGTCGGGATGGTTCACCTCACGCACAAACTGTGGAGCTGTGTCCTAGTTGCTTTCAAATGCAAAGAGGTCGTCATTTTATAAACAGTGGATCGTGGTACAATTGCCAAAAGACGTAAAATATCAATTACACCAAACAATTTTGAATGGAGTACAATTAGAATGGATACCCATTATTCATCCCACATCTGAGTTACAATTATACTGTAGAATCGCAGACACAGAAAAGCTTTGCATTCACACTGATTAATAATGACTCTCTTTGCTATTTTGATCACCGTTTCCTCAATTCTAACATACATCAAAGAGAAATTATGCAGTCAAAAAGGCTGTAGAAAGTCTCAGATATTCTCCTGAGCCTACTGTTTCCCCACCCTTTTCCTAATTTCATTCTCAGACTGCTGGACATGCCAAAATTGAGTTTGAATTTAATTATACCTTTAACCTCAGTGTTTCAACCCCAATTTCTCCTCAGGCGTGTTATTTTGGCACGGCAGAGAGCGTGGTAGGAGAACACAGAACGCCGCATGTGCTCCAAAGCTCTGCCCAGATGAGGTAATTAATATCGCCCTGCCCTCATCAGAATAAAAAAAGGATTGAGCTCATTAGCACACCGAAGTGAGTTTGAGTCTTTCTTATCATTACGACAGATGAACAAACCTGATTAAAATCATTACTTTAATTGCAAAAAGGTTTAAGTGAATTTAATGGAGGCTTGCCAAGTCAATTAGACTGACAATGGAGATGGAGTAGAGATGGCCAAAAAAAAAATAAAAAAAATAAACAGGTCATCCTCCTTCATCAGGCCTAGTGATAATCCAATCATCACTCTCCATCTCCTGATTGCACCGGTGAATCACAGGCTCGAGCCAACTACGTCATGCTCGCCCTCGGATCTGTATCTGAAAGTCAAGCCCCTGTGCTTAAGATCATGTTTGGATTCAGGACAAGAGAAAAAGGCTTGGAAATAAGGAAGGAAGGCTGCTCTGGGACTATGATATGGGGCTGTGCTGCAGTCGCATGCTGATGAGAAGCTCTGCACAGTTAAACCGTGAGCGTCAGCTGCCAAAAAGCACCGCATTCACATGCTATATTACCAAAATCCATCCCAGAATACAGCAAAGCCTAGACACTGAGATAATGATCATGTGAATTTGGCCGCCTCTTGCAGTAAAAACCTGCTGTTTCCACAGAACAGTAACACACTACAGCGCTGGCTAGAGAGCAAATCACTGAATGTCAATGACATGATAAAGCACGCACACTGGTATGATCCTTCCACATTATTGCCGAAGCTGTAATGTTTAAGATGAGGAAAGAATGAATTCATAGTTCTGTTATGCTTCTAAAAGCTAAAGCAGTGTTTGCCATGGTTGTCCTAGAGTGGGTCAAATGGGACAGGTGGTACTTTTCTGTGGGGTCAAAGCCCAAAAGGGGCAATAAAGGTGTCAGATAATTGATCATCCTGAGAGCTTCCAGTCTTCTTTTTGGCTGCTAAGAATTAGTTAATGTTAGCTTCACAGACTGACAGAACGAGCTTAAGCTGTCGTTTGGAAGCCTAATAACAGCTTTGATTCTGCCCTTGATTTTATGCGAGAAAATTGGTCACATGAAGTTTGCAGTGACGGGAGGTGTTATGTTTTAAAAGGGACATTGTCACAAATTGTGTTAGTGCATAAATAACAGTCAAGGTTTTTTCAGGTAAATGCGTTGCATTTAAGTTTGTTGAATTGCCATTAAATGTTTCAAAATCACTATTTGTGCTTTGGTATTTTTAGGAACACTGTGATGGTTGGCCATAGGGTCAGTCTGCTTTGTGCTCTGTCTGAGGCCATTATGTAGACCAGACTGCAGCAGACAGTAAAATTAGTTAGACACACTGGGCCATTTTACTTCCCAGTCTATCCCTGCACCCCCTCCCATTACTGTGGAAGCTGCACTGTACAAACAAAGCAGGTTATCAGTGTGAGAGTGTGTTCTCCACATTAACCCCATAGCAACACTGGATGTGTTTGTGGTGCAATACGAATACTCATGTGGGGCAGCAACACCCATGCAAACATTTTACCTGCTGCACCAGCAGCTTTTATGCTGCATGTGAGCTGTGCTGCCATAAGGCTACAGGGAAACTTTTCAATGCTGAGGTTAGACTGTGAATGTACTGCATGTGTAGGTAAAAATGCTTGCTAATACATTTGTTTGACTGACCAATCATTGCACCCAATCAGTAGGTGATGATTAGTTATTGGTATTATGCCATTTAGCACCTGAAGGATTCATTATGTTCGTTATGTAGATTCACAGGAAGTAATCATTAGTACTGTATAACATTAACATAGCAGTCTGCTCTTAAGCGCAATGTTAAAATTAGTTTCTCTGAGCGTGAACTCTTGGGCCACATGACACCACTCAGCATTATTATAATCTTTAAATCAGTGTTATTCAGGAACTACTTCTTAATTGGCAGGTAGTTGCAGATTTGCGCTTTACCTGTTAGTCACTACTATTTTCTGAGTGTTACTGAAAAGTAACAGACCCCTGGGTTTAAATGACCAGTGTTGCACATTTAATTGATCATAATTTACTATAATTGTTCTTGAGCAGCACTTGAAAACAACCTAAAAACTGCAGGCAGCTACACACCAAGTCCAGCCTAACAAGCCTTGCTGTTTTCTGACAAGAATAAAAAGGTTTCCAAAGATGAAACTTTTTTCCCCTTTCCTTTTTCTTCCCCTCTTTTCACAATGTCTGCATGGCAACATATCCTTTAGCCATTTCTTTCTTTGAATTTACACCTTATCTGTTTTGGTTCCGTGAAGTTTTCTTTATTTTTTTTTTTTATCTTTTTGTAATTCATGTTAATTGTGATTTTATGGGATACTTTAACAAAGCGTCCATTTAACAGAAGTGTACTCTCTCTCATCTATCTTCTCTTGAGGTAGCTGGTAGGAAAAATTAGACAGTGAGGGAGGACTTTAATGATCTGTCTCCGAAATTCAGTTTTGGGAAGAGCGGTACTTTACTAGGGGTCCTGACACTTTGCTAATGAGCACCATCGTTAGCCGTCACATAGTCCATTTAGTGTCAAGCCTCCCAAATTCATCTTAGATTAGCAGCACCTGCTGTGTTGGCAAAATGGAATACGGCTCCCTGCTTTTTCATCCCCCCTGACAATAACTGATTATGGAAGTGAAGTAAGTAGCAATTGCGGCGTTACTCAAGTCATTACATACTTGGCCAGGCAATGCTGGATTACTCTTCCAAATCCCCTGTTTATGTATTGTTGTTGAAAGCAGCATTAAAATGTCCCTGGTTGGCCATTGTGCGATGTGAGGAAAATGTTATTTACCAATTCTAACAAGCTTGACTTTAGAGTTATGTTCTTTTCAGGGTATTACAGCCCCATCGGCTCTGCTCATTGTAAATACACTGCGACTGTTAAAAAGGGAGCTGATAATAAGGAATTGGAGGGGTAGAGCAAGACAGAGATGAGAAATTGAGTCAAAGTGAAAGAAAAAGACTCTTTTAGCTTTTCTTTTTTCCTCACTGGATTCTGGAACCTGGCAGCTCCTGGTGAATCAGGTCTCATTGGCATGCAAACACACCTTCTGCTCCCCTCTTCTCTCCTCCATCCTGTGCTCTCCTTAGCTCTCTTGCCTTTTCCTCTCTCACACAGTCAGACACACTGACGATTATGCATACAGCACTGGAAGAGTTTGTTAATCTTAGGTTAGTGGAGTCTTTTCACAGAGAAGAACGGTGTCCCACATTCACATGCATGTGTGTAGGTGAGGTTTTATGTTTTGCTAACATATGATTCAGTGCTAAGCATTTAATTAATTTAATTAAACATTAGAAAAGCAAAAGTGCTTGGGAGTTCTCACCTATAATGAAGAATTGGGAAGAAATAGGGGGATAGAGACACAGATGGAGGAGACTAAAAAAAGACGGAAGGAAGCAGACAGAAAATAGAAAGAGGACAGAAAGATGGGTGTATAAAGGAGACAAAGAAAAAGAGAGACAGAGAGGCGTAACAATACAGAAGGATAGAGGAAAACGCAAAAGTATAAAGACCTGAGCAAAGGAGGGAAGTGGAGAGATAGAGGAGAGTGAGATCGAGCTGGGAGTAGGTTACCAATTACTGGGTCATGGGGTGGACAGTTGCATCTATTGCAGCAGCAAAGATTGTGCCTCCTGCAATGTCAGCTGTACCCTTAGATTTTGTCAGACATCTGTATGTGCGTGTACGTGTGTGTGTGTGTGTGTGTGTGTGTGTGTGATCCTGTTGCTCTTTTTAGCACACATCTCCAGACGCGCAGCTGTTGTTGTTGTGGGAAGAACAATTGGTCTGAAAGTCTAGCAAAGGAAGAGGAAGTCTTCTTTCAATTTACATGGCAAACATGTTGTCCCCCTCCTGCCCACTCACATCGGGACGTTTATCAAAGAGTTGTGGTCGAAGGAGGGTGAGGAATGTGGTTTTAATGCAATGTGCTGAACATCACAAAAACTCATTGAAAGTAGATCACAGCGTTTCGCCAGGAAACATTCACTCAGTTGCCAGTTTATTAGGTACACTGAGCTAAAACTAACGGAGTCTAAAGCAACAGTCCTGCAATACATTTTACTTTCATGAAGGTTATAATGTTCAGTTTTTAATGAAGGTGCTGATTCAAATCTACGATCATTTGGTGGTGCTGTTGAATTGTTTTACGTTATTTTGACAGAGGTGCTTTTCAAATCAAAGCGTGTTTTCCTCTAACCTGCTTCAGTTCATTGCTGTGTGACTGACAAAGAGTCCAAGAATAGATCTGAGCAGGATTTTATTTTTCTGTCTCTGCACTGTGCAGATATAGCCTGGTCCAGACATCTGAAATCATCAACGACATCTCCAATTTGTTCGGCAATTCATTCATTAAATAAATACTATAAATAATAATAATAATAATAATAATAATAATAATAATAATAATAATAATAATAATAAATACCAAAAGAAAGACAGCACTAAGTGTGAATGACATGGACACAGCTGACAGCTTACTGTAAGTCAACTTAAAGAAATATTAAGAATATTAAATCAAGATTTCTTCCACCTTTGACAAAAACAAATATAATATTTAACTGCTCCAAGCAACTGATACTGAAGCTTCCATGTTGACAAAAAATAATGCCGGGGGGACAAAAACAAAATAACGATGAATGTAGTAAAACAAAGTGGCAATCGAGTCTGAATATCAGGCTGGTGCATTTATAGTTTGTTTGGTTGCATGGTTGCTCTATTCTCGTCTCTTCTGTTCTTGTACAGTCCTAATAAGGTCTCCTTATCAACTCCTACCTGTGAAGACGGAGGTGCTGACCACTTTGCTCTCCTGACTCCCTCTGACAGCGTTGATGCTGATCTCGTATTCTGTAGCGGGAAACAGGCTGGACAAGGTGTAGTTGGTCACATCACTGTCAATCACCACGCTGTCCACGCGACCTGCAGGAGAGACTAACATCAGAACTGGTGCTGTACCTGTGATCTAAAAAATGTTTCATGTAAAGGGGTTTACTGCTTAGCCAAATGGTGTGCAGTTTTATCACAGAGTACATTTTTAATCAATGGAGAATTTTAATTAAAAATTAAATTAAATTTCACTGATAAAATGTTGCAATTAATTAGGCATAACAATGTCGGTAACAAGGTTCCCTGCTACAAAATATCTTACATCAGAGAGACCTGCTACACCAAATGCCATGTTCATTTAACTGTAACATGAAAATGTAGTGTGCTAGCATGTATGTTGAAATAATAAATAACTTGATGTTATAATGCAATCAAAGACATTACAGTATGTAAAGAATACATACCTCTGGCAGACTGGTAGGACAGCTTATAGTACTCAAATGGAGCCAGTGGTTTGATCCAAGAGATTGTGACTGCATCCTCGGTCACATCTGACACTGTCAGCTCTTTTGGTGGGTCCATGCCTAGAACAGAGATGATGTGTGGGGAAGTGTTAGCATAGGATCAGCATGGGAGCAACATCGGAGCCTGAACTTTTTCAAACGATGTCTAAAAGGGCAATCTTGCTTTCATGGTAGACGGATAAGTTTATTCTGTTCCCAGAAGTACAATAAGAGCATGTTGTGTGGTATATTATAAAGCAAGTTCAGGAATTTACATACAATTCCACAGGAATCAGTGCCCTTGAAAGCCCAAGTACTTCCGTAATCCTTGCTTTGTCCATTTTTAATCTCTTCTTTTTCACATTTACATAAACAGGCCTGTCCTGGCTCTGTGGAAGCACAAGCGTTTTTAATGCAAATTTGTAAAATAAATAAACACCTTCAAAAGATATTGCAGGAGTAATCACACACCATCAAGCTAAAAGAACACAGGGGGCAGCATTACTATTGCGACTGAGCAGGGCTTACTCAGAGGAGATTCCCCCCCTGCTGACAATTTGTTTTATGTGTCTCCTGAGACTATTGAGCTGCCGTGGAAAAGGTTATGGCGAAAACAACGTGAGCAAACAATTAAACTGATGACATGTCCTAAGCTACTAGAGAAAGAAAAAGATTAAGAAGTAAAGTTAGAGAAGTGGAAAGAAAAAGACAAAAAAACACTATCTCTTTGTATGGACAAGGGGTGAATCTAGTAGCACTTGTAAACCAACTGTTCCACTTCCTCTTTCCAGCTTTGAAAAGAATAATGGCTATTATTCATAAGCAGAGGGAGCAATTTATAACTCCTGGCCTTGAACTCATTTAAATTCCACTTGTATGACATACAGTAGTAGCAGTTATATAAATTGTTATTATTCATGCATCCATATCTTACTAATTATGTTTGCTTTGGCAAAGGTTGTACCCAAGAATAACAGCTTAAAAAATTGTATTTTCTCGTGAAGCTTCCTGAGGGTCTGAATGTGAACAGTTACAGAATAGTTCCGTCAGAGATATCTACTGCTATTGACTTTATCCCCCTGGAAGATCAAAATTCAATTTGCACTGTGTAAGCTAATAAATGAATGTGGTCCTCAGGCTGAGCTACATTAAAGCACCGTTTGAACTGACCATAGCGGCAGGGTGACTATCAGTCTGATACACCAAACCACCTACTCTAACTGTGGTCTGAACATGGGGCCGCAAAAAATGTCATATGTCAACAATTCAGCAAATATAACGCTGAAAGCACACCTAATTATACAAGGAAAGCAGGAGTGCTCACATTTAAACATGCAAGATCAAAGCAAGACACCACAATTACCACAGTGTAAAGACAGGTGCAAGAAATACTGTACATCTGTCTCAAAATCCCCTTCCAATTTCACCCTCAAAATCTGCTTATTACCACGTGTGAGTGAACGTAAAGAGAGAAAGAGAGTGCTCGAAGCTGCCAATGTATTATATGAAACTGGCACAGTAATCAGATGACAGCATGCAGGTGTATCTGGCGCTGATGCAAAGTTAATATCTCTATTGTTCAATGCTGACTTTCATCTTTTCTCTATTTGTCTTCAGTCATCTCTAATTTTCTCTTTTGATGATTTGTCTTTTGTCCTAATTTCTGGAAAAAATAAACACAGATTCTCTTTTCTGTCTTGCCTGTTGTCTCTTTTTCAAGCGGGTTATTATAGTTACCTTTTCTCCTTCATTCTCTCCCCAGATGTGAGTAGCACACTTGTAATCAAAAGAAATGTTTCTGAGAGCTCCTTTTCACAATAAGCCAATTAATGAAAGTTAATACTGTATAATATATTAACAAAGAAAGAGAAAGGTGTTAAGGATCACTGTGGTTAGAAGCAAAACCATTTTTTTTAAATGAATTGGAGAGAAATGATAGAGCAACTGTGAATAAGCGAGAGGACATAAAAGAAAGGGAAATCTAAAAGGAAATAATAAATTTAAATGGATAGACAGAAAACAGAACAAAGTAGAAAGCATGAGCAGGCTGCTTCTCTTACATTAAGTTTTACAGAAACAACTGGAGCCCTCACATTGCGCCTGTCCTCCCCTGCTCTCACTTTTCGTCGATCTGTCCTTTCTCTGTCCCAGTTTCTCAAATATCCCCCAATATAGCCTATACATTTAGGATTGTGTATGAGTTCAGCATAAATATGAAATAACATTGGATCATTACATATGGACTGGCCATTGACTCAAATTTCATCTATGTGGCAAACCTCAGCCATCGGATACTACAAAAGAATGCAACAACAAGCTAGTATTTTTGGTCTTTTTAAGTAAAAAAAAAAACAAGGCAGATCTCTAAATTACACAAATAATTGTGTTACTTAAACAGCATTTTTGAAAATCCATATTTAATTTAAATGACTTTGTATTTCCATTTTTTTCATCAATTTTACTCTCACTTTACCCCACCCTTGCTATTTCCCCACTTTTCTACACCAAATGACTTTCTTTTCTATTCCCAGCCTTTTTGTTAGGACAAAACAAGCAATTTAAAAATCACCTTTGGCTTTAGGAAATTGTGACCTTTTTCAGTATTTTCTGAAATTTATAGACCAAACAATTAATCAATCTGCAGATTGATAAAGCAAATAATCCATTAGATGCAGTCTTAAACTTGACCCCATGTTAAGTTCATGGGTACAGAAAGATCCATGCACACTGGTCATGCGTAGACAAACTATTATGAAGTAAGGCTGCATAACTACTAAAATAGCTCTCATACAAACCTTTACTCTCTTCATGCTCATGTTTATCTATCCTCATCTGTGTCCCTGACTTACCTTTGATACTACTTTTTCCATGAAATCAAGCAGCTCACCTGTCGTGAGTGATGCTGTAATGGGCTCAGAGGTAACATCCCCCTGTATTGTGATTAGACTGATGGTGTACTGAGTGGACGGCAGCAGCCCCTGGACCAGAGACCTCGTCTTGGAGCCGTCCAGCGTCACCTTAGAGGTGTCGCTCCCATCGGCAGAGCTGTAGCTCAGGATGAAAAGGTCAGCAGGCGGTGCTGGGGCGCTCCAGGCCACCGACACTGAGTCTGAAGTCACCTCTGACAAGTAGAGGTGGGTTACGGGCCTGATTCCTGGAGGAACGGGGGTTTAAAGGTCACCGGAGAGTTTTCAAGGACAGGTAAAAAGTTGGCCACAAGCAGGAAAAAAAATCAGCGGCCATCGTTATGGAGACGACAGACAAGCAATTCGATGATGGATGGAAGCAGTCCTTGATGGTGTAATAGATAATTTATAATACAGTTGAGTAAATTAGCCTTGGGTGTAATCTTGATGGGGAAGGTTAGAGTCAGAGCAGGCCACAATCATGTGGAAGCAATGATTTAATTGGTCATAAAACAGAGAAACTAATGAGATTATCCGCCATAAAGATGAAGATGTGATGGGACTGTTCACAATAAGAAAATGGAGAAATGCTGATGATAGCAGATGCTGTTGTCAAAATGTATGACCTGGACAGGAGATGATGTAATGAATATGAACCAGTGTAGCAGCTGACACAGCAACAAATGCAAGACGATTTGAATTTAATTAGCCATGTGTGGATGTATAAATAGCGGGGAGGGTGCAGTAACATTAACTTCTCCTTTTCTGATTTATCCAGATTAAAGGCATCTTGTGAAGTTTTCTTTGTAATCCATCATTTGAAAACCTGCATTGTTTACACTATGCAGCACTTATGTTCTTCTCCTCTTATATTGGTGAACCTTTTATGGCGCACTTCCTTCACCAACTGTCAACATGCATTACTGCCCTGTGCAGTCAGCAGAAATTTGTATTGCGTGAACCTCATACTCGTGGTGTGTGTGTGTGTGTCCTTGTGTTTGAAGCTGATGGAAGACATGATAGAAATAACACGACACACTCATCCAAACATTGCTCTAATGCACCAATAGTGGTCAAAAGCTCCACATGGTACCTTTAAAGAGAAAAGACTATGGCTTTGCTTTAATTATGGATTAAACATTGCAAAAGAAGGAGTGTCAGTGTACCTGTGATGGCCATGCTGGTGGTGACAAGTATTTTGTAGAGTTGCTAATGGTTATGAAATGCAGCAACAATGACCACATGGAGGCAATGTAGGTGATGTCTGATGATAACTTGCTGAGTCACCTTCTGTAGGTCTTAATGATACTTCTGGATTTCAGAGCACATAAAATGTCGATGAACTTTTACAGATAAAAGTCTGCTAGTCACAGGAAGTGGTATTTACGGCCTATAAAAATAGCTATACAATATCTTCTGTGGCTCTGTAGGAGCTTTCTAAAAAAAGCCCTGCTCATGTTATCAAGGTTATCTAGATTTGGGCTTGGAGACCAATTTATAACATTAAACTGCATTACAAAAGAAAAATGACATTTACTAGGCAAGAAAAGTCTAATAAAAATATAAGATTTGTTGCATTATGGGAAATGTAGGGCCCAGCATTTTTGCCTCAAACTAGGGACTAAAAGTCTGGATATAAGTGCAATAACTCCATAACGTTAATGGATGGGATGTGACAAAGAAGCGTAGAATCAAGAAGTATAAAGATAATGAAAATAAAGTAAATTTCCCCCTATGGAAGGGTTTTCTCACTTTTGCTGCTGATAGCATTATACATCTGAAAATCCTGGAAAAGAATAAGAATGAGTGAACTGAATAAAATGATAAACAAACCGATGAATTCATTCAAATTAAATATAAAAATGATCAAATATAAAGTGACAAACAGACAAAGTGAAGGACAGATAGTGGTGCTCAAAAGGCAGTCTTGGAATTATATCTGTTATAGTTCAAGATCACACTTTGGATTATTCACCAGAATGTTTTCCTTATGATGAGTTCACCTGAGCGCATGCAGACAGATGTTGCCAATATGGCCAAGTGAACAGAGGATGAGAAGATGACAGGTAATTAATTATTTTTCCTCTGGTTCTCTTGATCTGTCATTTTATCATTCTCTCATCTCTCCTCTCCAGATGGTTGGAGGGGGTTTAACAGTTAACAAAAGATGATAAATGCGATGATGACGATGATGGTTATGATGGTGACAACTGCCACGACGGTCACAGTGAAGAGAAAAAAAAGAGATGATGATGATGATGAGAGTGGTGAAGTAAGAAGAATGACAAATCTGACAGCAGGTAAGCTCATGCCCATCATTATGACACCATTCTTTGTGCAACAGAAAATCACATCAAGCTGTCTGTAAAAATAACAAAGAACCAACAGTGCCGGGTAGATTGACAGGCAATCAGACATACAGTTGGATGGATAGACATAAGTCTGGAGAAAAGAAAACTTAGTTGTGACGGAAATTCTCAGACAAAGAGGTAACATCGAGCTGAGAAAAAGGAAGAGTGGTGCAAGTCGACAGCACTGAGTGTAACAGCAAAATTGAGAAAATGTGGTGTTGAAAAGGAATCAGAAGAAACAGAAACACAAATACATTTAGATGCAAAACAGAGGTGCAATTAGGGAACACTTGTAACAAGCTCATTAGCTGACTTGAATAATTTACCTCCGCTAATTGCTTCTTCAAAGTATTTTAAGGTCCTCAGTTTTCTTTTAGTGTGACTCACCTTACCTGCTGCCACATTTGGTTCATTATATTCCCTATTCAACTTCATTAAGCACCACTGTTGTTAATGCCATTCTCTAGCTTTCTGCAGTAATAGGCTGATCTTTCATGTCTTAGTTCTGTCTTATAATTGAGTGGATTAGACAGATGCTGTACTGCAACCATGATATTCTAGAAAAGTTTTTACCCAGCTGTTAAAAAGAAAAAGACAAAAAAGGACAACTGGTAATCAGCAACATTAACACTGTACAAAGGAAACACTGTCAACCTGTTTAAGTTTATAAAATGTGACTGTTATCTCTACCTGTGAAGGCATCTATGGTAGCTGCAGTGCTCTGCTGTCTTCCTCTTCTTGCTGCTACAGTGATGGTGTACTCAGTCCCAGGCTCAAGGTCTGTCAGAGTGGTGGTGGTTACATCTTTAGGCACTGTCAGCTGGAACAGGAAGACACTTTTGTAGCTGGGGTAGGTATATATACAGTATACACCTGCATGGCAATTTATACATGCTGTGTTGCATCTATTATCCATTCGTTGTTCATCTGTCTAATTCTTTACCTCAGTAGTGACACCAGAGGAGGATGTGTAGGTGACCTTGTAATGGTCAATGGGGCCCTGAACCACGCCCCACACGAGAGTGATGGTGTTGTCTGTAGAGGCCGTGACAGTTAGATCCATGGGCACATCCAGACCTAATAGGGGGGAAACAAGATTTCAGTAAAGCACAGGCCGCTTAAATGTCTCCAGCAAAAATGTCAAAAAGAATAGCCAGCATTAAGACAGGCTACTGCATGAGCACATTAAAACTGATACCCAGGACAATGCACCAGAGTGGGTGAACACCAACAAGTAAGAGTTACTGCTGACAATTTAAGATATTATATGACATTTTAGGGACCTACTTACTTATTACTTATTTATACATCATTTTGATAATTACCTTTAAGGTTCTTTTTCCTATGTCACTTCAAAACACTTTTAATGAGCACTTTGCAATGAGAAAACCTGAGAAGAAATTGCATTGTTTTTTTTTGCACTTAAAATTATGCCTTTCTTTATTTGTTTGTTACTTACTTTTTTATTTATTTTGCCCTACCTTTGGTTTGGCTACCCCAAAAAGTTGCAAAAATGCAATAATAATGCAAAAAGTACAGAAAACATCATATCCTATATGTAATTAATACGCAATTTCTCTGTTGACTGATCTATTCTCATTATGTTCTATGATGTTTTCATAACATGTCGTCTTTAATTATCCCCACATACATTGAGTTGCTGGAAACATGCACTGATTCACATATATATGTACTTCAACATTGTGCATTATTTCAACGGAAAAAAAAAACTTTTTCTGTATTCTTATCTAATGTATATCCTCTTGATATGGTGAAGCACTGACATCAAAAGCAGGGCCGTTACTGACTAAAGTTTAACAGTCAGCTTCCAGAAAGTTAATTTCCAAAAGGACCTCAGTAGTAACATTATGATCCCACATTCTGTATTTAATCTTTTTGTAATGGTTGTGTTTGTCCTTTTCTTTTTTGCATCAATGACACAACTTGCCCATTGGATCATCAATTTTTAATTCTCATGTAATCCTCCACAGCACTGTTTGCCTGAACCCTGAATGTTTTTGGTCCTTCTTGTCAAATTCAGGTTCTTTGGGACTAGAAAGACAGAAAGAACTTCAACTAAAGACGCTGTTAATGGAAATAATGCTTTCAGCTTTCAGCAACTCACACTTATAATAACATGAACACTGCTGTGTGCCGGGGAGGTGTTGTCACATTATTTAAAGCTATTTGAGAAAGATGTGATAGCTGTAGCGCATTTTCAAAGTTCAAAGAGAGTGCACGAAATAGTGGGGTAGAAAGAGCTTGTTCTTAACGAAAATTGAGGCATAATTTTAGAAAGTGCAAAATACCTTCAGCCATTAAAATAATTGCAACTGCAGGAAAGATGTGCTTGACAGTCAACATGACGGGAAAAATAAGCCGAACACCTCCACGCACTAACATTTGAAACAGAAGGTTAAATGGGGTCTTTTTTTTCTTTCAGCTTTCAAAACACAATAAAAATTCAAATAGCCGATCAAGTACTGAGGTAAAGAGAGGGCTCTTAGCAAAATGATATGCATTATTACAGCTTTAAAATGCTGTAATGGGAGCTTTGACCCAAGCTGGTAATATACAACAACCACACACCTCCCTAAAATAGCACAAAGTCTTGCCAAAATCTGATTTGCTTAATTTAACTAAAATGGCTTTTAATGGTTGGAACAGGCACCAATTATATGTACAGCAAATTAAAAAATGGGCCAACAAGCCTGCTGTGTAGCTGAGATCTCCAGTATGACACTGCCAGAGATGGGTAGTAACAAGTTACATTTACTCTTACATTTTTTGAGTAAAGCATACTTTTTACTCTTACTTGAGTAGATTTTTTGAGAAAAACAATACTTTTACTCCATTATATTTTGATATATTCATCATGCTACTTTTAGGCCTATTTAAGGTCTCAGGGCTGCTGGGACCTCACATAGTAAATAGTAGTAATAGTGAATTACTTTTACTTGAATACAGTTCTACCCACATCTGGATGTTGCTGTGTCACTTGTGTCTTACATGGATGAGGGGATCACTGGCTTTTTATGGTGGAATATAAACAATAATTCACTCACTCGTCCTGGCGTTCATTGTTGCCGGTGTACTCTGGTTGCTACCTTTCATGGCAGAAATGCCGATGCCGTACTCTGTTCCTGGGAGCAGGTCTGATTCAAAGACGGAGAGAGAACCGGTTACTAATTTAACACACAATATAGCGAGAAGAACCATCACACAGACTTGTCTCTCCATGCTTCTCATGCAAGGTGCATGTCAATTAGATGGAGTTTTTCAGTGATGAAGTCAATGCAAATTTATATCTACATCAGTATGATTTCTGATGAAACCCCCCTTTTTTTCCAACTGACTAATTGATCAGTTTCAAATCAATTTGGTACGTCCACAGTCAGTTTCTCAAGCTACAGAAATAAAGATAAAGAAATGAGTGATGAAAATGAGCGACACAGTGACAGAGATTATTAGCAGAGAGAGTGGGGAAGAGAGAAAATGAAAGTGACAGAGAAGGAATGAGAGTGGAGGCAGCATTGATTGCAATGGCCCAACAGAATAACACAAGGACCTTTTGCTTCTATTCTTATGCCAGCCATGCCCTTTGCAGCACTATGGCCTTTCAGGAAAAAAAAAAAAATCCCAGCTGACCCCTCCTTTCTGACAGCCTTTCAATATGCCCGCAGGACAACAAGCATTTCTACAGATACAATCAGTAGCCCGTCAGCAAAGTGTTAGCTCTGGAGTTAAACCTGCCATGTAAAACACACAAGCACCTCCCAGCTTGTTCAGTACACATTATATGCACTGTGATAATACTGAAGGCCTAGGGAAAAACATCACACTGAACAAAAGACACCTACAGATGTTGATGATAAATAATTCAAGTAAAATTGACAGCACAACAAATGAAGGAATAAATGAAAGTAAACAAACACATCAATCCTCCTCACTTACCTGTGAGAGTGGTCTTGGTTGTGACTCCCTCATTGCGTGGTACGATGACTTTATCATACTGGTCTCCTGCTAAAGTGCTGTACACCACCTGGTAACCCTCCACCTACATTTAAACATATATATTTAAACATTTACAACACAAAACTGGAGAAAATTGTATTTTAACTAAATGAAGAAAATACAAGGCTATCATGAACAGCCAAAACAGCTTTTAATTTTACCCTGCATTGCTGATGGTTCAGAGGATAAATGGTTTATTTGCATTAGCGCAGTATGACATTTGGCTCTCTGTCAACACTCTGCAGAATCATGAGGATAAATACATTTGTGGTGCTAACTGGCATTAAGACAGACTAGCTTCGTAAGTCTGGTTGTGTAGTTAGTGAGCCCTGGGAATATCGTTGTGACTACTGAATGAAACAACATGATTTTTTACATTTTCATTCAGAAACATTTAACACTTAAACCCAATACGTTTATTCGCTAAATTCATGTTATTGGCATTACCAAACTCACAAAATGCAGACCCACCTGTGTGTCATGATAAAGTGTTCAATACAACAAAACAGAGTTTAGGAATAAAAACTTGCTTTAGGGCAAATATGCAAGAAGGATCAAGGGAGGGTGGATAAGGTCAGAGGATTACTGATAAATTAGCTGTTACTGTTAGAGAAAGGACACAATTAACATATACTCATTGATTGATAGGGGCACCAAAGATTGTGCTGAAATTTTGTAGAAGCTTCCACTGGTGGAAGAAATATTCAATACCTACCATCAGACAATAAAAATACTTTATTAAAAGTAAAATAAAAAATATATATATACTTAGATAAAACTACATGGGTACCACAAGTACCACAAAACTATACTTAGGTGCAATACTTGAGTAAATGTTACTTTTCACCGCTGATAACTTCATATTACATGCAAACTTGAAAAACAAATCAATGAAATTAACTGTTACTGCTATTTGGTCCATGTCTAATTACCTCAGCCTCACTGTTTTCCCATTCAAGCTCCAGGGTGGTAGAGGTCTTGGACACAAGCCGCAAGTTCTTGGGGGCATCAATCTCTGAGAAGAATGATAAAGCTGACAATGTTGGGGACACTGAGACCAATTCTCAGGGATTGTGGACAAGCAAACATCAGCGGTTTAACCATAATCAGACACAGATACAGTTAAGTGTCCAGCTGTTAATTACTATAGTTAATCTGCACGTAAAATAATATAATTTACTGTACATCTACATAAATTGTTACTCATGTTTTCTGCAAGTTAAACTTAATTTGAATAACACTGAATTAGATCTTCTGGTATAATCTATATACATTTTACTTTAGATGTAGCTGAAAGTAATTTTGTCATTTTGATGAAGTTCACTTGTTGTTTCCACTCAAAACAAATGAGGATGATGTTTCTACAAATAAATGAAATAAATTCTTAATTCTTCACAAACAAGAACAACAATTACCAGGAACAGATGTTCACTACCATACCCAATATAGAGAAACAGTATGGTATACATCAGGTCATATGTAATCAACTATACTATACTCAGACACAGAGAAATACAGCACTATTTCTACATCCGCTTGCTGTTAGACCTCACCGGTTGTAAATTCAGTGGAAATAGAGCCGCTCTCATTTCCTTTCCTCACACCGCTCACAGTCACTTCGTAACGCGATCCAGGACGCAGAACCTGTGGAACAAAACAAAAACAGGGATAGTGTACTCTGTTTAATCTCTGTGCATGTTTTTTTTTTTCAGTTTGTGTTTGTTTTATCTCCAGACACAGAAGGCAGGCAGACTCTGAGATTAAATCATTTAACAAGCATGACAAGCGTACATACACACACAGACACACACACACACACAAGTAACACTACACCTGTGAGTACAATGCAATAACCCCAAAGACAACTTTCAACCCAAAGATAAATGGTTTAAGTTCTGAGGACTGGCTTTTCTGTCCCAAGATGACAGGTGAGTCCAAATAATGTGTCTGTATGGTCGGACCTGTGACATGATGAATTGCACTCACAATCCCCACCGCTCACCTGCAGGGAGTACTGGCTGAGTGTGGGCTGAAGGCGGAAGGTGGTTCGTGGACCTTCTCCTCCCACCAGGCCATAACGCAACACGATCTGATCAATCTTTGCTTTCGGTGGTGTCCACTCCACAAACGCTACAGTGTCTGACACATCCCGCACGATCAGCTGTGTGGGGCCATCAATCACTGTAAAACAAAGAAATAAAGAAGCATAATCATTGGCTGTCCTGTTGCTATTGTCAACCTTGCCATCTACTGTTGCAATATTTTTTGACTTCGTCTAGGTATTGTTTGACATTTTTATTGCCAATTTAACACCTGTTTTTTGGTTAGGCTCTTAGGTAGGGATGCAATTTACATCATCATACATCATCATCAGAATAATCCTCTGAGGATCTTGGTCAATAAAGTTAAGTAAATAGTGAAAAATGCCTGTGACAATTTCCTAAGGTGATGTAATTTAGATGCTTGTTTTGTCCAAACAACACCCTAAGACATTGTTTCCCAATCTTTTTGGCTTGTGATCCCTTAAATAAAGCAGTATCTTCTTGTGACCCCTCATCTCAGGGCAGGAGTTTACAAATCTGAGATTGCCTCATTTGAATACATTTTTGAGGCCCAAAGAGGTCTGAAGATGTGTTATTTTACAAGAAAATAAGAGCTTAAGATAAGAATTCAAGTTTGTGTAGCAGAACATCCCATTAAAAACCTTGTCAATCCACATTTATGTTGTGACCACTTGAGGGGTCCCTTGCTGCAGCCCAAACTGGAACTAGAGATTGTTTGGCATTTTTGGCTTAAACAATGACTTTGAAGATTAATTGATTTCTAAATCAGATTTCCATATTGGATTGGTCGAGGCCCAGGTTACCAACGACCGCCGCAGGTATTGTTGGCCAGCAATGTGCCGTTATAAACTAAGAGATGGAAACAGATGATCTGCTGTGGCGACCCCTAACAGGAGCAGCCGAAAGAATAAGTAAATTAATGAGTAAATAAGATTCCTTATCTGACCACACAGTTAATGCCAACGTTTGGTTTGGACGCATTTCAGTCAGTATTCACAGGGAAACTAAAATGGAAAACTATGAGAATGACATTCATGTTAGTATTCACTGCTTCAAGCTTTTTGCAGTGGTAGATATGGATTTTTTATCAGAAAAAGCCTTTCTCAATTCATCAGACCTGAGTGAAGCTTTATCTGTGCTAGGTGTAAAACGTAAGCCATGATTAAAGTCAAAACCAGGTTGGGAATGAGTTGCTGCCTCAAGTGGGGGACTTCATGAATCTCAGGGTCTTGTTCACAAGGAGCTCAGACATCCAGAGGGAGCTTGGAGTAGAGCTGCAGCTCCTTTGCGTCGAAAGAAACCAGTTAAGGTGGTTTGGGCAACTAATCAGGATGCGTCCAGGGTGCCTAACCTTGGAGGTTTTCTAGGCATGTTCTTGGGGTAGACTCAGAGCAAGCAGGAGAGATTATAAAGCTCATCAGAATTGGGAACGCCTCGAGATCTCCCAGGAGGAACCAGAAAACATTGCTGGGGAAAGCGATGTCTAGATTACTTTCCTTAGCCTGTTGCCACCGTGACCCGGCCCCAGATAAGCAGCAGAAAATAGATGGATGGATGGGTGGATGACTCAGGAGGGAGACACTAGACATTCACTCCTCATGTTCTCATTAGAGAATGTTTAAGTATCACTGCCAATATAAAGACATTTCAGTCAAGGTAATGGGGTGTTAGGCAATGTGATAATTAGCACTTCATTTCATTAACCTGTTAATTACTTCTTTCCACAAAAGCTATGATTTGACGTCTGTTGCTTTAACAGATGTCTGGGAAAATTCATGTGCTTTTCTTGATGATTTCCACTGCCATTAAATGAGGCTCAAAGCAACAACTTTGGTGACATTTATGCAGTTCAGGGCGATAAATTTGAATAATTATCCACTTAAGTTTGAAAAAGTTAACAAACATCACTTAATGTTGAGGAACAGATCAAAATAGCTCATGACAATTCTTAGTTCAACATACATGTTTTAAATTAAAGAAAGCACCGTACTATACTGTGATAGCATAATTATTGTCTATTGATAGCCCCAGGGGTAACTTATGTAGATGACATTATTGGCAAACACATATTGACACTCACACACACGCTTTGTCTTTCTTTAAGCTTTTGAGATCTAGATAAGTCCCAGTCTCAGGCTTGATTTATTGCAGGTCCACTCCGATCCTTGATGTATTAGAAATTGGCCCCTTGGGTCTCCTCCTAGAAAATATCCTGAGGAAGAGAGTTGCTGAGAACCAGTTCCCACATCAGCTCTCCTCCCCCTCTGGTGTTCCTCCGACATCTCAACGTGTTCCCTCCGTCTCCAAGGAAGGATAAATCTTTGTTATAAATAATTGAGTAACTTCAAATTTGTCTTTTCCTCTTTCTTTATCCAATAAGGTGTCCTGCAGTGGGCCGCCGTGAAAAATTAATGAGTGCCATGAATTATTAATCGATACTTAATTACAACCCAAGAAATGAACAAAGACTTGACAGGAAATTGATGGTGTTTTGAATGCCGACATCAGAGTCTGAATTGTTATGGACGACGTTTGAATTGGATCTATTATAGATGTCCAAGTACTGTCAGTTCAGTGAGGAGTAGGGGTAATACCTCAGTGAGGTTTACATCAGGGACATAAATGGTGGCAGACCAACAAATATGTCAAGGTGACACTCCGTGCTTAATGCCAGGTTATTTAGCTGTGTGTGTGTGTGTGTGTGTGTGTCTGGCAGTTCTTTAAAGTGCAGGGAATACTATGCTACATTTAGTACTGAAATGATAAGTTAATCTACTGACTGACAGATAATTAATTGCTCACAGTTATAATTGCTTAATCATGCAAGCCTTTAATCATGCAAAAATGCCAAACATCTTCTTCTTCCAGCTTCTCACATATGAGGACTTTTTTTCTCTGTTATGAAAATAATTGTAAATTGAACACCTTGGTGGTAGGACAAAGCAAGCAACTTTAAGATGTCACTTTGCGTTCAATTGACAGATTTATCTAGTAGAAATAACTGCTAGTTGCATTGCTACTCACATTTATTATGAATACGAACTTACCTTTTATAGGGTTATACAATATAAGCATATATTTAAAAATAGTTGTGGTTTGATCAGGTTTGATTGACAGTGGCCTAGCAACAAATGCAAACAACTGTTATTACATTTTGATTCAAATATTGCTAAATCCTGATTGGTGCACCAAAATACATCCCCTTTCTACAACTGAACAACCTCCAATTCAAACCAGTGAGAATTCCATATGGAAATGACAAAAACAGAAATATAGAACTCTGTCATGTAAAATCTCCAAAAGTGTTCAACTTTGGCAAAAATATTTGTGTTGAAGTCGGACTCCATTGCTCAGAGTAAAAAGCTGAATGAGAAAATAGGTTTTCAGGGACAAAGATGTTATATTTTGGCAATACTGTAACTGTCTTGCTTTTTTAAAATCTTGCTTTCGCTTTTTACCCATGTACTGTATGAACCGCTGTTGAAAAAATGAAAAATTTGTATGAAAATAGGTTTTCTAATTTAAGAAATCTTACTCAAGAATTTCCTTAGATCTGACTGGAATTGAATATAGAGGTGAAAGTATTTTAATTGCATTAATTTACATTGATATTGACATCATGCCTTAATGTCAGGGTTTATCTTTACAGTTTCCTATAATACATACATGTTGTGACAGTAGCAGTGACTGGCTGGCTTCGACCCTGGTCTCGGAGTGCCACTAGGTTAACAGTATATTCCTCCCCTGGTCTCAAACCAGTCTGCACAAAAGATGTGATGGTGCTGGGCAGCTGTGCAGTCATCCCTCCATCATTGTCCTGGGAAAAAACAGAGATAGAAGTCATGAGATGAAAAGAGACTCATGTCTGTTGCGCATTGTTTGCATACTTTGAGTAACTGTCAGCTTAACTCACTGTGTGGCTTAAACTTCTCTCAGTGGAGATAAGGGATCTGGCAGATAAAAGACTATCCTGACCAGTAAGACATCAAGAGTGACTCATGCAGTTAAATTCCATGCAGTAGATTTTGGCACTCTACACTTTTCTTTTGACTGATTGGTAAACTTTTGAATGCCTTAGCACAATAAATTCCCAAACTGTGTTGCTTGGCAAAAATGTGTATGTATGCTACAGTGATATTTCTCTGGCCATATTTTGCGGAGGCAGCACTCTGTACATTTCCAAAGGACTGTCACTCATCCATATGGAGCCCCTGCTATTCCCAGCTGTTCTCAGAGAGCCAGTGTTGCACATGCACTTCCTGCCGACGGACAGATGTTACACCTACTGCTGCTCCAAGATCCCCCAAAGCCTTTGCTACGAAGGCTCCTATTAAAACAGAACATATAACAGCTTGCAACTTTCCTGAATTAAAACTGTAATTAAAGATGTAATCCAGTTAATCACCTCAACTAAATTACCACGTGGGCAGTAACACATAATACTAATGTTCCAATAACAATTGGTGTTCAATCTCAATAATGATACAGTTAAATGAAGACAATGCTAAATTATACAAAATAAATCATCACAACAGTTTATCCTACTCTCATCTCCTGTGTGAGCTAGTAGTATTAGTCCTCAATCTCTATGTCAAGGTTGCTTAAATGAGGAATGATGAAAGGTATTTTAATTCTTTAATTTTATTGAGCCAAAGAGTGACAAGAATGTAGGATTGTTTTATAGCCCACTCTTGTTACTTTGTTATTTATTAGGATAATTTAGTTTTTAGGTAAGGCAGCATATCATTTTATATGTCTTGTCGAAAAGTGGTTTTAATAATTATCTATCTCTATTGTTTTCATTATTATCATTATCTCTAGCTATTAATAGAAAGCAATATAATGATATTAGATGTAAAAGTTATTGCAGCAATGATTACTTATCCCAATAATGTTGCAATATAGGAAATAAATCAGATATGTTATGATTACTTTGTCTCCAAAATAATAATTATAAAACTTGTTGTTAAGTTGTTAAGTAAGAAAGCCCAAAGTTTTCTATCCTGTTCTTTTCCAAGCTACCAAAAATGACACATAGGTGTAATTTATAAAGGGATACAAATGTGCCCATTCTTTGCATACATTATTGCTGAATAAGCACATCACTGGTATTATTGAGGGGGAGAAAAATGTATACCATTGTGTGCAAATATGTTTTTTGTAATTTGGGTACACCAATGAATCAATTATACATTTGTACATTTTCTGAACCTATCTAAATAATGTATTGGTATTACAAGCTGTTTGAAATGCAAGGGGATTTCCTCTCATTTAATCATCTGATTTCATCAACACAATGCATATTCAGAGGCTCAAATAAGAATGAAAGATTGACTTTTGGTTGTTCACGGAATCTGCCTGGCACTGTCTCTTCTTCCCCAGAGTGAAGGCTCACAAAGTGTAATTCGAACAGTGTTATATAGTGGCAGGAATGACTTAACATAATTTATAGCTTGTGTAGGCATTATATGAACAAATGCTTTACGTAAAGAGAATACTGCAGATTTGCACAACCTCATCATGTGTCCTGACCTTTTAGCTTTGACCATTTGATGACTATTCAATATGTATCACAACGCTGAGATACTTCAGGGAAACTCTAATTGTTATGCGTGGTTGTGTGTGTGAATTTCATTTTAAAACTATGCTAGGGCAGCTTGTCCAACAATCTAACTAAAGGTTTTTTTAAAAAGGAGCTTCCTGGAAACAAAAACAGCTCTGGTGAATGATTTTAATCAACACTGAGAATTGTTGTATATGACTCCAATACTACTGGAATTAATACAAAATGACTCATATAATAATACTAGTGCAGTTCTATATGCAGCTGCATTGATTGACTGATTTCTTTGCAGCTTTATTGATTTGTTCGAAAAGCCCAAACATATTGTATTAGGTGCTGAGGCAGGTATGTGCTACAAAAACACTGGCAGTATTGCATTTTATTGGAATGTCAGATATATATTGTTGCTGTTTCTAACAGTGTTAACGTCAGGTCTCGAACCTCCCCCTCCCCTCTCTCTTTCTGTGCCCTTTTTACAGAGTAGTGAGTTCTGTGTTTGTACGCATACGCCAAAGCTTTCATGCCTACTTCCATTACGAGATTGTCAAAATTCACAATCCCCATTGCTGGATTAAATCCACAGGGGGCGGGACTGCCAACTCATAATATGATTTCCCTTGTGGCTGGAGTGAGGGAGGATAAGCGTGGCACGATAGAGAGAAGAACATTTAAAGAATGGGATGGGGAGGAAGGGAGAGGTGAAGGAGAAACAAAAGGGATGGAGGGTACCTTAGGGGGTAGAGAGGAAAGGGTCGGAGATCTTGACCAAGATGGGGTGGATGGAAAGTAAAGACAATGGATTAAGAAGAAAAGGGTGGGGGGATGGAAAGAAGAAGAGAGACATGGAAGATCGGATAGAAAGAGAGAAAAGGGAGGTCTAAAAGCAGTAAAATGAAATTAGGAAGCGTAGTACTTTTCCCATTCAAAAACTTGCAATCCTTAAAAGGGCTTGAAATGAACATAAAAAAGCATCTTAACATCAGATTTGAGGCTTTGAGTCTGACTGGACCAAAGGATATCTCCCCCTGAGAACACCTTAAAGGAGAAAACCAATTACTGGGAGAGGGCACGAGATTAGAGTGCAGCGAGTACCTGAGTTTACAGCGGGAATTAGAAAGAGAAATGTTTTTGCTTTCTGGCTTTGAACTTGGCCTTGCTATGGTTTTACAAAGGGTTATTCTGGAAAAGGGTTTAATGGCTCATCCACCTAATAGCCAATAAGCTTAAGACAATCCACTTGTCTAATTTGGTATGGGCTTCAAGTTGAGAAAACCCCCAAGAGAACGTATTTTCCTTCCTGTTTCTGCAAAGAAATTCAATATCATTTAGCGATTGGCATTTGTGAGATTTGAAAACAATTATTTTCAATCAAGAATATTTGGTCGGTCAACAAACAGAATGAAAAAAAATATGTATAATACTGGTGTATGTGTGGTAAAGTCTGTCATTTACTGATTTATGATATATTAAATTTGTCTTTTTTCCTTCTGTTCTTCTCACACACAAGGACAGTGCACTTTTCCCTGCAGCATGCTGTAGAAGCTGTCTTACACTGGGACTGACAGTAAACATACTTAGTGTTCACATGGCTTTACTCTACCTTGGGGATAAAGCTGATCTCCCATCCATCGAAGGAATAGTAGAAGGGTTGCCACTGGACCTCCACTGACGTCTCTGTGATGGATTTGAAGACTAAACCATCTGGATTGGAGAGATCTGGAGAGGTAGCCAGAGACATATTATTGTCCTTCAGTGACCCACACAGCCCATAAATGACTACTCCTTCTCACGCTGATGGCGTCCAATGCTGAACCTTTCTGTTTTACAGTTGTTTTTCTGTCTTGTTGTTTGTGTCTTAATGAATTTCTTTATTTTGATCATGAGGGGATGCTGCACTAAAGCTATCAAGTGTGCATGATTATTAATCAAAAGATGCTTCCTAAGACAATGAAAATACTTTTTGGATATGCTTGGATATGCAATGAGTTTAACAGCACTGATGATAGTTATAAATAACTCGTGCAAGATTAGTTCCTGAACAAATAACCCTAGCCCATACTTTTATTTAGCAAAATGCTGAAATTACTCTTTTCACAGGCGGCTGTGCGCTCATAAATCTCTGCAGATAATCAAATACTACATTTTATAATTAAGTTTAGCAAAGACAACCCAACAAATCGTATCATCACTGAAAAATGGTTGCATCAAGCTGAATTGCCCTAAAGTGACTTTATTACTCTGGATTCTGCAATCTCTGAAATTAAATTCAGTTATTTGTGAAATACAGGATAATTTTACCAACCAAGACTTAACTAATGGCAAGACACAGTATGTAATCAGCTGACGCGGAGTGGACCATATTCTGTTGGACAATGCCATTGAAAACAAGATATTACTTATTAAGGGGTTCAGTGAGTTTGCATACTTCTGATAAGCATGAAGCGACTAGTATGTTTCTCTGTCCGGTCTGGTGACCTGGCATTAACACCGGCCAGGAGGTGCACATTAAGAAGGTGTTCATATTCATGTGCGGTGTGTATTAGCCTGGGAACCAGACGAACCTGCGAGCTTGTGTTCTATTTGCTCTGGCAGATGCCCCTGGCCCCTCTCCCGTTCATACAGATTTCTACCCGTCAGGTGTGCGCCTTTGAGGCATTTTCGTAAACAATCAAGATGGCTGCCGCTGATGTGGAACATTCTGTTGAATACCCTGTCGTATCAGTATTAAACAAGCTGGATGGTATGTTTTCTCTAAAAGAAGAACAAACAACTGCTATCAAAGCTTTTGTTGATAAGAAAGATGTGATTGCCATTCTTCCAACAAGATATATGACAGGACGACGTTTCATTGTTTTGACTGGTTGTAAAGTATGGTCAATCCAATCGTGTCCAGACGCATTCTGTTCTGCGCCCAACAATAACACCCCTTGGATTTGAAAATGAACTGAGAGGTTTCAGACTAACACACACTTGGAAATAAGTTTGACGATGCCAGGCTATGTGTGTATCGCGTGTGTGTGAGTGACACCAAGCAGGTGTTACAGGTAGGAATCACAAGCAGTTGGCCCAGAGGAGCAGGTGGTATTCTCACTCTATTGACACTGAGAAACATCTTGGGGATGATTTAACAAAAACAAAAAGTGAGAGAGTGTGTGTGAGCCTCCGTGAATGAATGGCTGGGTCCATGTGAGAATGCATGTACAGCACTGTGTGAGACAATATTTTATGAGTTGGTGAATTGAGGTATTAGATTTATATTCTGTTGGTAATGGACCAAACATGGCTTCAGTGGAATATCCTTTAGGCTCCCATGAGAACATTTTGTCAAAACAACCCAGAGGACTGCACTTACAGGTCGAAACAGTAATGCTGGCAGGGACGCTGATACTGTTGTTAATGACGGCGAACACATTGATGTTGTACTCTATGCCTGCTTCCAGGCCTGAGATAGTGCAGGTGGTGGTATTGCCGGGAATCCTTATCTCTAGTTGTACACCTGACAGAGAGACAGGTAAAGAGATAGATGGATGCAAAGAAGATTTGGATGCTTTCAAAATATACTACAACCTTTGCTTCAAAATGCCAGAATAGTTCTCTACTTACCTCCAGGGCTGCTTGGTGTGTAAGTCACTAAGAAATCTGTCAGCACAACTGACCCTTCCCACTCCAGGTCAATAGTGCGATCAGTCACGCCTCGTACTTTCAGGTTCATGGCCGGTGCCACTGTTGAGGCAAAAAGACCCACAAATTATTTTTAAACAAATGCTATTTTTATTTTGTTCTTTAGGTCAGCATTTTTTGGTCTCAAAATTTTAAATGCTATGTCACCTTTAGAGTACCTTGCTAGTATACTGCATGTGTCACAAGATTGCAGTTAGCCATATCCTACCTTATTGGAAAACTTTATAAATCCACATCATCTAATTTGTATGGCAAGGTTTTTCACACCCATAATTTCAGTATCTCTTACAGAGAACAACTAATAAACATGTGTATCCCTCATAACTGCAGTGTTTTGATTTGCTAGATGGAACAATCTGTCTAATCAGATTTACTCGGACACGGAGCTACACAGTTACACATGTTTGCAAGAAATAGTTCAAAGATAAAATATAATTTCACAAGAGGAATTATAACTGATATGGCTTGTGGACCTTTGTGTTAGCCGGCAAAGACCTGAATTTGAAGTTAGGTGTATCAACTAAACATTTTATTTTGCCAAATTAGGAAATTTGGTGATCTCCATGTTCAGACAACTTACTGAGTATGTCTCAGACTCAAGGCAACTTTTAGTTTAGTTTATTTGACACAATGAGAGAGAGGACCGCATGTCACACATATCAGCAAAATGTCAAACATAGCACAATTAAGTCCAAACCTATTTTTTATTACAAATACAATATGTATCAAGCACAATAAAATCCAGCCATCGAGGGTCAATGAAGGTAAATGGTAAAATGACTATATTTATTACCAATGCACACACCATCACTACATTTGCCATTATCTTGCTTACTAAAAACAGTATCTGCATTTGTTATCTTTAAACAAGAAAATAGGCTGGACTGCATTGTGTATATGGATCCAGTAAAATAATCCAGTGTTTGGGGCAACAATACGCTGAGTGTTCATTCGGACTGAAGTGGAGATAGTCAAGCCATAAGCCTGAGAGGTGTTGCTGAATGTAAATGTGGAGGCATAAACAAAAGTGTTTACAGTTCCCTCTGCAAAAAGCAACGAGAAGGAGACAGGTGAAGGACATACAGGATGAGAAGACAAGACAGAAGGTACAAAGTCTTTGAGTTGGAGAAACAATGAGACAGACAGAGGACAGAAAAGGAGAGCAGGAGAGAAAAATACTAGACAAGATGTGCTTCAGGAGGGTAAACGACTAACATTAAAAGACGGTTAATTGCGAGAGAATAAGGATGGAACACAAAAGGGGAGACAGAGAGAGGAGTAAAGGAGCAGTGAGTGTAACAGTGTGATAAACAACTCTCACCCCCTCATCATCTATATATCCTGTAATACAGGACTCTACAGCACAGCACTGAGTCCTCCACAGGGGAACGTTTGGACACTACAGTAGCCGCTTCAGCTACTTCCTCACAGACTCGACAGATGGGAGCATGCTGCACAGCAGTTTGCTCATTTTGAAACAGTGAACCTGCACTGGGGACAACTCAAGCAGCATTCACTTAGCTAGATTTATTTCACCAATTAGACTTGTCACGTGTATGAAGGAAATCAAACGAAGGAGCAGTAATCCATGGTGTACAAGAAGAGTGATTGAATGAGGTCATGCAGGAGGTTGAACATACGAGCTGCTTGAAAGTAAAGACATTAACTCCCATAGAAAATGAAGGGCAAACTCTCAAGGGAGCACTTAGGAAAAGGTTCCTCTTAAAAGTTAGTCAACAATGTTGGAGCCAGATCTGCAATCTGCAATTTGTTTTTCTAAAGATACAGAAGCCTTGAGTATCTCACCTTGTTATTGCTGTTGTTACAATATGAAAGGTCATCAACAGGCAGTTAATTTGAATGCGAATATTTTGTTTACTCTACTGAAATCATCACCCAGGACTGGTTCGACCTGACATCCTATCAACATTTCTCAATTGCAGAATATCAAGAGAGTCTCTGACCTTTGCGATTGGGCCAGTGTCCAACTTCAGCAGCAGTTTTCAGTTCCTAACTTGGTCCCCTTGTTTTCCTCTCTCATTCTAATTTCAGTTTAAGCACATTTTGTTCCAGGGCTTGCTTACAAGGTCTTAGGATGACAAACTGTTTTAAGAATGTCACATTCCTACCCAAGTAGAATATGAAAAAACAGAGTCACCAGAAATGTGAAGGGAGTCTGAACAGAGCTTCTCGCCTGTATACATTAGAAACTTTATTTCACATCTAATTGTGTTAAAATGCCTATATAGATAAGTGGGATGTTACAAATGCACTGGTTATATCACTTGTGAAATAATTAAAATGCTTACGATTTTCGTCTTCTTGATTTATGAAAAATGTAAAACTATTTCACAGGCATGTATCTTTCTCAAGGTTTGTTTCAAAAGGGCAACTTGCTGAAGGTTAGTCAAGAATCTCGCCTGGAGTTTTTAAGTCTCATTAGGTCTAATCAGTATGCTATCTTAGGCAGATGCGGCAGTATCTACTGAACTAAAACCCTAAAAGGTAAAATTCTAGCTGACAAAGGACGTCAGTGCATCATCAGCCGACTAACTGACCTTCTGGCTACTTTATGTTATGGCATTTATAATGTAAGTGACTAAACTGACTTTTAGTGCGTTACAACTTTGTTTTCCTTGCTTTGATTGGCAGTAAACAATCTTACGCTGTTGAATTTTGTTTGGGTTTACACAACATAAACATAAAAAAAGGTCTATACAAGTTTTATCAATATTTGATGTCCACGACTTTGGCAAAGAAACTGCTGCTTTAAAAGGTAGTCTACTGAACTCCAGTCATTTCATCTCTCTCTTCTGTCTACAGTCGTAAATACTTTTAAGCATTGTCAGACTAACACAAAACCAGGCCCTGACAACACTGGCAGCCGTATTAGGATCCACTGTGCAGATCAATTAGTCTCCATGTTTAACTATATTTTTAATTTGTCATTCTGTCAACATAGAGTTCCTAATTTATGGAAACAATCTACAGTATTTCCCAGTGCCAAAATCAGCCACCCCAAATCTCTGAATGAGTAAAGACCAGTGGCCTGACCTCATTAATTATGAAGTCATTTGAAAAACTGATAATAAAAAAAGGAACTACTGGGCAGGTCTGAACATCTCCTTGACCCTCTACAATTTGCATTTCGCACCAACAGGACAACCAATAGTCAAAACTATGAGATATAGTTTATCTTTCATACCTTCTGCCATTCCACTGCTCAACTCTGTCAAGTACGTTTTCACTAATATTCAAACTTTTGTACTACTGTGTTCACCCTTAATTCCCGTATTTATATGTATTTTATTATTGGTGGTTATGTATGTGAGGTTTTTAATCTCGTGTGTCTTGTCCTGTGTTGTTGTTTTTTATTGCTACAGTGGCCGAACCAATTGCCCCTCGGGGACAAATAAAGGTCTTGAGGTATCACAAATCTCCTTTCTCTATTAACGCTGGGTTTACCAGTCCAGTTACACGCTTGTTCATGTGAAGGCAGTGGAGTCAAGAACAATGCATTTAATAAGGTATGAGAAGGCAAATTGGGTCACTGCGGTGACTTAAATATTCAGCAAGCACAAAAACAGGATAGGATAAGGCGCAATAAAAATAATAAGACGAAATAATACAATGACCAAAGATAAATATGTATGGTAATTATTACATATACCTTAATATACAGCTAACATGTTAAGTAGTCTTGAAGGACTATAGGTGTTTATTAACAAAGTTTAAAGGCTGGAGTTTATTATTGTGCTTTTTTGTGTGTTACTTTTGTAATACTGTGTTAATTACAGTTATGTACTAAAACTAAACATGATTGTCAATTCAATCCTTGTACTCATAAAATACCCCTCCAAACTTCTTGTTACCCCCTCAAATTAAGCAAGCTATTCATTTAAAGACTGCACGGTTTGAATAAACAATTCCAAGCATGCTGGGTATGATTGTGCCCTTAGTGCATAGCTACAGTGTAGCTAAAGTATATCCAAAGAGGTTTCCAGTCCATCTACACCACCTGTTATTGCTATTATGTTTTATTACTGGTGAAAAGTAAATTAACTGAAGCTATACTAAAAAAGGGCCTGTTGGGTTTTAGCTAAAATGCAACTCTGGTTTCTCATCTTACACTATGCTACAGCGTCTAAAAAAGAAGGCGCCCATTAGACATTTGCTAAATGATCAGACCCACATTCACGTCTCTTTTGGTTGGCAAAAGGGTAGCTCCACAATACATCCTGTCATACAGGAAAAAAGAGAATCAATTTCTATTCAGTGCAGGAGAACGGTTCTGGATATTGAAGGACTTTTGTCACAAGCTACAACACAATTTCAATCACAACCATGAAAACAGCATGTGTCTTCACGCTGCTGAGGCAGACTAAGAATGGCACACAGACATACTGTGCATTCTTTGCCTGTATGACTGTCAGCTGCCTAATAACTATAATTGAAGTTACCTACATGGTAGGCTTTTAAATTGCTACCACTGACTGACCTGCTGTACAGTCAAACTTCAATGATGAAATACAGCAGAAGAGTGCAATAAAATAAGGTAATAAAATCAGGGACCAACCATGCCCAGCACAAGAACAGCACTGAGATCCACAACTATTTGAAAAATGTAAATGTCAGTTGTCACCACTGCCTAACTCAGAGGATGTCAACAACGTGAGAATGTCACCACTACTTTTCCACTGTAACATCAGGACTCATCCAAATAATCGTGAAATTCCTCTGCTGTCAAGATTAAATGCCACTCCTCAGCACAAATTGATCTCTGCTTTGTGGGTGGATATTTTTTCATGTAAAGATATACTGTATCCTATCCCACGCATGAAACATCCCATTTAAATTCAACAGCCTCCATTATTTCTCATGGTGGGAAGAATACAGGCCACCATAATTGAAGAAAAAGTACACCCCGCTTTCTTCAGCTTTTGATAACATGAAGCACTTAAGCCTGTCACCCTACAGGTCTCTGGTAATTGAACTGGTTCGTTTTGTATTCAGCAAACTATCCCCTGCAAGCATTGGATATTTTAGCCTCTAATTGCAAAGAAATAAGCAATTCGGACTCCCTCACTTCGTATAGATATTAAATGGGAGGGCAGCTAGGAGGAATCAGCCTTAGTAATATGATTTGCCTTCCTGTCTTCCTATTGCTCTCCCTCATGTCTGTCCTCATCCGTCACTTTGTTGACAGCTGCCTCAAATGGCAGAGCAGGATCTGATATTTTGGCGTGGAGAGCTGGGTTTGAACAAATGTAAGCATGACTCAGAAACTGTCTCAGCTGCAGCTAATGTGACAGTTCTTTCCCCGGATGAATGTGACTTTTGACAAATGAATGCTGTTACACCTTCTGCTGTCCGGCAAGTCACGCGCCCCGCCACCTGCATTGGAAGCACAGGGGGGGTTTGTTTTTCAGGACTGCACATATACTAAAAATGATGGGGCTAAGAGCTAAACGAGAGAGAGAAAAGAGAAAACTTTGCATTTACAAATCTATACAACAAATCAGATTTATCTACCTGCTGGAGGGCTGAGATAGGCAACCATGTGTCACAGAGCTACATGGGTAAGGAGGCTTACTTTCTATCTAAACAATAAATGGGAGTGGTTAGATTTATTTAGATTGAATTAATTACTTCCTTTATTCTTGTTAAAGGTGTGCAGATAATCTTTAATAAACCTTTATCTGTCTGCAATTTTCAGTAAGCTACAAGTTTGAAGTTTTTTTTGCATATTGTATTTAGAGCTAAAATGATTAGCTGCTAAATCAATTATCCAATCTTCATATAATTAATCCGCCACAAAATTGGTGATTGTTACTGTTATATATTATGAAAAAAAGCCAAATGTTTGCTGGTTCGGGCTTTTAAAATGTGAAGATTTTGTGCTTTACTCAGTTTTATATCATTGGAAAATCTATATCTTTATTTCTTTGACAGTTTGAATTTAAAGACGTCACTTTGAGTTCGGAAAAATTTAAAAATAATGAACAAAATTACAGACAAAATTGTATGTGTTTGACAGATGGCATTTGAAGAAATATATAGGATTTTTACATTTAAAATCCACTTCATTACTGTACTGAATGTCACATATTGGTTACATCTAACATTGTAAAATCATCAAATTAACCAAATTACTCCTATTTTTAAGAGTAGCTTAAGGGAAAATATCTTACTGATTGTTGGGGTTATATATCAAGTGGCACAAATCATTTCTTTCTTATTTTTGTAGAATTACTCCCACACAGCAAGTAACCCAGATAAAGAGACATCAAGATGCCATCAAAGATACTCACTGGACTGTAATTTGAAACATGCATTACATTTGTTCACATTACAGTAAATCACTCTCGGCAATGAAAGCACTGCATCTAACGCTGCAGCTCAAACTTTAAAAGGAACCTGTTTCTGCTCAAGAATTCAGACTGAGGGTCACAGAGTGTCATTCTAAAATCTGTTTAGGCTGGATTTCAGCTCTGAGTTCCTGCTTCTGGGAATTGAACCCAAAATGTCAGACAAACTACTTTTTGTACTTGACATCAGTCAAGAGGATCAAACTGACGTAAAGGATAAAAAGTAATAGCCTACCAGAGTTGCAGTCATCTCCAGCAAAGCCGTCTTGGCAGGAACAGAATCCATCCTTGCAGACTCCCTTTTTGCTGCAGTTGTTGGCACAGTAGACCAGCGAGCAGTCCTCGCCCACATACCCGGGCCGGCAATTGCAAGTCCCGTTGATACACAGACCCTGGTCCGAGCAGTCATTGAGACACCTCCCGACCATGCAGTCTTCGCCCGTGAAGGATTCTTCGCACACACATTCCCCGTCGATACACAACCCACGGCCCGAGCAGTCTGAAGGGCACCGCGGCTCCGAACAGTTGTCTCCTCCAAAGTCACGGTCACACACACATTCCCCCTCCACGCACACCCCCTGCCCAGAGCAGTCGTCGGGGCAGCGAGGCTCAGAGCAGTTTTTGCCGGTCCAACTTTCCTCACAGACGCAGCCACACAGGTCAAAGCTGAAGCTGCCATGGCCACTGCAGCCTGGGACGAAATCCAAATGACCTGGGAATAAAGGTATAAACATTATATACAGCATTATGTGACAAAGTGATGCTTGGTTCAAAGATGAAACAATTACCATTCAATGAAACTTAAGGAGATAGTTAGGTTTTGAGGTAATATTATTTGTACTTATTTTAATATCAATTTACAAATGAACACATCCAATCCTCTTCACGTTCACATAAGGACTGCACCAGGAGTTGAGATCCCGGTATTTCTTGGGATTTCTCACCATAATATGGTTTCATTTCCCAGAAATAATACCAGCAATTTGCTGGTATTTTTTGCATTGTATACTTTTGTGTCTGTGCATCTATTTAAGACTTATTTTATGTACTGAAACACAGGAGCCTTCTCCAAACCTCATTAACACTACCACACCAGTGATTATAGTGTTAGTAGTCCGACCCAAAATTGCAGTTATTACGGCAATGTAAGTGGATAAAAATTTCCCTGTCCTTGTTTTTTTTTTTTTTAATTCTTTTCCATGCTAAAATTGCAGTTTACAGTTTAACAGGGTGGCACAATGTTCTATGGATTAAGTGAACAAAGCAGCATATAGTTCAACAGGTGTTTTAATCAGATCCTCATCCTGAATCAGAGCAGTATGGCCAATTACCCTAGTTCAGCACTGTAAATGGTCAAATGGTATGCTTTTAAGACGAATTGATGTTCTAATAAACACATCACCACATAATTTAATCTAATCTCAAGTAAAACTGGGAATCTTGGGAAAAGAGTATATCTATCTATATATATATATATATATATATATATATATATATATATATATATATATATATATATAACAATTTAAAAAACACGAGGAAACTTTCAACCTTAGTTCACATGCCTCAACAGTCTTGATGTGAGAAACAGTAGTCAAGACATCAATAGAAAACTGTCTCATTTTGTGCATTTCCATCTAGCCGCTGTTCTCCTCAGCCGAACATTTCATCCTCATTCTGATTCAGATCATGACTGCTGGAGATAATCATACTCTCACCATAGAGATGAAGCATTTTCTGAAAATATTTGAATGGGGTGATGGTGTCAATGGAGCCGATCCTTTAACCATAATATATCCTATAACTCTATCCCCTCATATTATAATGGCAGCATCTCCTGAATAGTGAACAATTTTTTTTACCAGCAGCAAAGGTTTTCTCGACACCCATTAAAGAGAAACTAAGCAGCAGAAGAAAAAGTCACCCTTCAGCATCAATATTCTGCTGCCGTCTTCCTCCTTTTCATTCATGGTATAAACAGTTTTTTCTGCCTGTTTTACCTATAGTACCTGTTTTTTTTCCCATGCCACACATGAGACAGTCTCTTTTGAATGTTTTTCTTACAGTTCTTTTTCATATTTTCTTTCAATAGCCTAATGGTTTATACCAGAGGTTTTTTAAGCAAATACTGTACACTGGGTAAAACGGCTTATTAAAAACAAAAAACAACCTCCTCCAGCTCTATCCATATACTTGGTTGTCGTTGTTAAACAGCACTCACCCATGGCTGAACTCTCCCCACAACATCCAGATCCACATTGAGCTCTGAGCATAGAAACTTCTCTCTCCAGCATCTCCACCCTGGTGGCAAGCTGCTGGATTGTGGTTGTTGCCGGACAACCACATGCAGCTTTTGGGATGTTGATGCGGTGAGTGAATGTTACCTGAAGAAGAACAATTTGTTTAAGAAGCGCATATTGGCACCTTAGGGCATTAATTAAACATATAAGAGCAATTAAACAAAAATAAAATATTTGCTAGCCTGGCTGTCAGCATCCAGGGTCTGCTCAGTGTATTCTGTTGGTCCATTTGGATCCATTGGACCCTCCACAGAAGGCCTGGACCCCAACTCAGCATTAGAACCTTTACATCAAAAAGAAGAGGTCTTAAAAAAGTCTAAATACAGCACGTTTGTGTGTGTTTATATGGACAAAATGAGCCTCTGGGACAGCAGGTAAGATAGCTGCAGTGAGTTTAAACCCAAACACTTGATCGATCAGAAGACCTCACCATCACCTGGGTCAGGTGGTGCGGAAGCGTCTAGGTCGACAGAGCACAGAGACTCCAACGGTACATTGATGTTATATACGTGGTTAAAGACCACGGGTTGCTCCCGCAGGGTCTGGTTGGCTGACGAAGGGAAGGTTGGCTGATCCCCCCCTGGGGTCTGTCTCCTCACTCTGGTGGTACGAACCAGCTTGTTGTCTCCTGATGGAGCAGCATGAGCGGCACCCTGGAGAGAGACACAATATGAAACGAAAAACACTGCACGTGGTTTGGACTCCAGGGGCCAGGGTGTTTAAATAATGATGGAGTGAAGACTAAGAAAAAACTAAGAAAAAAACCCAGAGGGACACTAAACAAGATGACACTAATAATACTGCACAGTATATGACGGATTTTCTCACTGGCTGCAACAAAGACAAAACAATATTCACATTAGAAATTGAGGTCATTTGCAAAAACTGTGGTGACAGTTCAGTATTTTTTTTTTTTTTTGTGCTTTATTTTTGTCTGGCAGAAAGCAAAGAACTTTTTCTAACATTAAATAAAGAAAGTAGCATTTCAAGCAACAAATATGATAAGCAAAAAATATAACCACAGGGAGACACCATTTTTTCAGCCTTTCCAAAACCAAAACACAAAAGTAAAAATGTTAAGAGGGGTTAAACCGTGTGTTAATGGTCTCAAAAGTAAGCTGCAAATGTGAACATGTCCAGTTAAGTAGCTTACTGCCTACAGTGGTAACCAGGTGTAGTATTTCCTCACTGTGTGGGAGCTGGTCCTGGATCTTATTAGAGTTTAGGCTAACATTAGTGGCTCTGTCTCGCTATTTATTTAATTTGTGGCAGTTTACACTCCAGCAAACACAGCCAACGTTACCCAGGCTGGGGTTGCCAAACAAATCTGTTAGTCTTCATTCTAAAAAGCCAAATAATAAAATTGTGTCAGATCAAAATAACAGTTGATCTTACATTTTTCCATATCATGCTTTTTATCCTAACAATAATTTGTTCTACATTGCGAAACAAAACCACTGCTATTTTTCTATTTCCATGTCTTCACAGCTCATCAGCTTGTGAGGATGGAGACTATTTGCCTGGGACATGTAGATTTACTATCAGCCTTTTAGCCCAATTTAATGTATGTAGCCAAAGGGCCTTAGTGAACAGTTCATTGTAACACTTCATGCTCTGTCCAGTAATAACTAAGATGGTCTACTTTGTAGGAGAAATGCACAAGAAAACAACAATATTAAATATTAAAAACAAGCAGAAAACATGCAAGTAGTCTAAATCAACACTTCTCTTTGATACTAAAAGTGGCCAGGATAGAAATTGAGTGGATTTGTGCCCAGAGTCAAGTGATTAACATGGCTGCCAAAAATAGTAGATTGGAAATAAATAATGAATATGAAAAAAGGCCCTGGGCAGCTCTACTCAGTAAAAAATGGACAAGGCTATTTTGTCAGAACAAATTTTACCTGCAGAGCAAGAAACAGAGCCAAAGCCAGGATCCAGCCTTGTGTGGGCACAGTGGCCCTGTGATGCTGCTGTGCCAGTGGCATGCTGGGAAGAAACCTCACCAGTCCTGTCAACTCACAACTATGGAGGAGTGAGAAGAAAAGAAAAGAAAGAGAGAATTGTAAAGAGTTGGTATAAATGAAGTTTCAGGGAAAAAGCAGTCAGTTATGGTGTTTGTGTTGCATGAACATGTGTATGAAAAGTATACACTGTAGTTGTTTGTGTGCCATCATGGAAACATGTTAATGTGATTTCTATAGTGTGTGTGTGTGTGTGTGTGTGTGTGTGTGTTTCTGTGGGGAGTCCCACTTCCATCAGCTTATCCTCTGTAAATGGTAAATAAATGCCTCTGATCTGATTTAAAATAATTGGCTTTAGAAGGAAAAAAATAAACTCTTCCAGGGATTGTGGAAGTGGATAAGAACCTTTGAATGTATTTCACTGTGCAATTCCAAATATTTGATCTTTCCACTTGGGAGGAATACAGAAATACTGTTCAGGGAGAAAGCTGATAGATGGATTTCAGTAGAGACTTGGTTGAGTGATGCCGCTGTAATCCTCTCTCCATTAAATGGGGAAGAGAGAACAGGGACACACTGAAATAAAAGCTGCACAGAGGAGAAACTGATGTGGATCCCTCAAGCACACATATCAGCAGAGAGAAGACAGTGCAGAGCTGACGTTTGCTTTTAATGTGGCTATTTGAATGTATTGAGTTTTGTCACTATCAGCTGAATCAAGCTTACCATACTTGAGAGAGATATTTCATCATGCAGGTACAGGGACAACTGGTAAGTGCTGGCTGATGAATCGTATTTTCATCATCATCACGTTATGAACGTGTGATAAACACATCGCAAAAGACTAGGATTAAGGTCGACGACCGCTGTGCCCGATCGCATCAGCCGGCCGAACCCGCTCATACTATAACTCTCTCATTTCGTCATCACAATATTGATCAAAGTTATCGCAGATTTTCCTCATATTGTGCAGACCTACAGCTGGTTATACAGGACTGAAAAGCAATTATATCAGTGGTATGTGTGTGCGTTCATGTGTCCTGGCCTTAATTTAAAGCACAATTCGCACGAGTTTTAGCATGTTCATGTCATGTATGTGTGGGTAGAACATTGTTCAGAAGGAGTTTAAAAAAAATTAAAAAAAACATCTCACAAATGACTGTCTGTGTAGTCTGTATTCAAGAGCCTCTCTTATCACAACAATGCATCTCATATTGGTGAAGCAGGCTATTGCTCTCAGCTGGCACCTTTTGTGAGAGCCAGATGGAAGTCTTCTTATCACACCTAACTGGCTCGGGCTTTTTTTGATCATTTAGGGTGGAAATGTTGAAACATCAGCGTATTTGCACATAAATGAAAAACAGAGAGAATCCCAGTGTGTTAGCCATTCGTTCTTTTAAGTTTGTCTCATTGAAGGAAAATAAAATGTTTTTTTTTTATTGTTTTTTATTGATGCATACTCAATGTCCCAGACTTCCTGCTCACATACTGAAGATTTTTTACACAGTCTCACTTCCCTTTCAAGATCTTTTTTCGCCCTCCTGACCACATCCTCAATTTCAAGACAAAGTCCAACAGCGTATGTGTACATGTACAGTTTTTCTATGTGTTTGGGTGAACAGAAACACTTTTATAAAGAATGTTGGCACATACAGTATATCATAAAAGACTCATAGGGGAAAGACAGCGAGTCATATGTTACAATCTCCAGCATGCCTCGTTTCAGACAGTGCCGCCGCTAATGCTTTTAAAAATGGCTTTGGCCTTGGACTGGAATCGACTCCCAATGTCGTCTGCTCTACGATGAAAAGATGGAAAATGTTCTACTTTGAAACCTCCCCTCAAGCATGCAGCTGCTGTCTGACACGACACGAGCCGTTTAACTGGTGAATTCACCAAACAAATGAGAAGCGTGAGGATGATGAAGGAGTGAGAAAAGCCAACTGGAACCGTCTCATTCACAGCCATTAGCTAAAGCAGTGTCCCTTCGGCTAGTTTCACTAGATGCCTCGCATGCATGCTTATAAGACGTGATGATGATAAATGGATGTTTCACACACTTCCTGTGACAAGCATGAAAGAAAACAGCTCTTTAGATCAACTGTTGCCATAATATTGTGTTTTAAAAGCAGACCAATACAGATTATTTGCTTGGTTCATAATTTTTCAAATAATCAAAGAATAATGTGTTTTCAAGGGAAAACAGAAACATCGATAAAAGAAAAACTACTTTTAAACCTAAAATAAGCTATAACCTAAAATTGGCTATAAATGTTGGCCATGCCAATATACTGCATCAGTCAGGCCCTATTTTGTACCAGTTTCTGAAACTTCTGTTCTACAACAAAGAAGCAGAGGTAAAAATAGATGTATCATGAAACAAAAGTGTCATGTAACCTTTTTATCTCACTATAGACAAAAGAGATAAAGGTCTTGTATATACATGCAAAGTCTCTTCCTTTAAGGCATGCTGCTTTTAAACATCTGCCAAATATAGACCCATAAACTTACACAACCCTATACATCATTTTACACTGGCAGCGTTAAAAGTTTGAAAGAGGTTCAAAGTCACAGGATTATACTTCAGTCATTGGGTCATGTGCAGGCTGATGCCTACAAGCATTTCCACACACAACAAGTCGAGAGGAGGTTTTTCATGGAGGCTCAATTAAGGACAGACCCACTCATTCAGAGTGAAGGGAATCAACATGCTTCAGGCAGTAAAAACTGGCTTCATTTACTCACTTTATTTTCAGGAGAGAGAACATGCGCACGCGAGCATATCTACAGTTACATCCACGAATATACATAAGGAAAAACATACCAGCATGTGTACTCAAGCACAAAAACACAGTGGGTCATGTATCAAGTGTTTTTAGCCTTTCTTTTTAATAAAAGTCCACCTGCCTTGATAGTAATTAGATCTGTCAGCAGGCCGCCTCTCAATCTAGAGAAGCTTTCTAAAGGTGCAAGTACAAAAACAACTTTGTAGTTATCCAGCTGCATGGGAAACTGAGTGTGCATGTGTGTGTGTGTGTTCACGTCTCCTGTTTATTCTCAGCTAAATATTAAGTATAAAATATAGATTTAATGACTCTCTGAGAATGCTTTGAAACAATGGTGTCACTTTATGTATTACCTGGTAATTTTCTTGAGAGAAGTTGGATGAGTTCACCCCATGTGGGGCTGAAATGAGACTGGCTGTTCCAATTATAATAAAAACCAACCAAGCACTTTATGCAAAGAAAAAGTTAAAATATTCAGCTTATACAAAGGACGGCAATCTGCGAAATATCCCAACTGTAACATGAATCACAAAAACCAGCATGCTTAAAGGTCTGATGTAAAAAAAATTACTTTGATCTTGTTTAACTTTTTTAATCTTTGTTAGATTATATTTCTCTCTGAGGTGAGCTTTGGATCTTTTTGTCTTGAATCTTTGACAATATCTTTCTCATTTATGCACATGGTGGTTAACAGACAGTGGAGTCAATATCAAAGGAGAACTGAATTTAAAGATGCACAGTGTAATTACACTGAGATACTAATCCAATCTTTGTCATGTGGATGCTTCAAAAAGAGTCTTTTTATCACAAAGATGAATTTGAATGAATTGCTGGATGTTTTAATGTAGAATTGTTAAAGCCAGTGCTGTGCAATATGACGATATATCGTGTGACAATGGAAGAGCGTCTATCCTTTTTATATTATGCTCTATTGTTTATTTCGTTGTGTCACAAATCACATTCTTAACGGCAACATCTTTCGTCATTTGGGCGACACTTTGCATTGTCCCGTACGGCACGGATACAGCATGCCTACGACCAGCCACCAGTGAGCCCAGCCCCGAATGACAGGCACACAGAGACGGCCAGAAAAGAGACAGATGGCCGGACGGCCGGTAAAAACTTTATGGATTTTTTGACGGCCCACCAGCCCACCAATGCTGCGGCCCACCGGGATTTGTCCCAGTGTGCCAGATGGCCAGTACACCACTGGCGCTCACGGACAGACTGTCCGACCTCTGATAACACTGCGTCACCGCAACATTATCAGTTAAATTAGTATTTGACTGCGTGAGAGTGTGTTAAAAGTGTCGATGGCATGAGTTTCACATTAAATGGGTAAGAGTTGGCAGCCCTGCCTTTCTTTTTTTTATACATTCATTTTTTTAATATTTTGTTACATGCTTAATTTAAGTGTGCACAAAGGTTCTGAATAAAAGGAGAAAAATAATCTAATCTAATAATAAAATTGGCCTTTCCATGTGTTATTTAATATACACTATTTATCCGTTGAATTTACAAAAAACGTTATACGTTATATTGTGATATGTATCGTTATCTGGACATGAAATGACCTATTCCGGGATATGAGATATTGGTCACATCCTACAGCCTTGCTAAAAGCTATCCCTTGTTTAAATGTAGTTATTAAGGAGCATGCTCAACCTCTCTACATGTCCAAAGTTATGGCAGATATTGAAAAAAACTTGTTGGGAACATTAGCTATTTTAAAAAAAGGAATAGTAGACTACTTAGCTTGCTTCATTCTGCTTCCTTTTTCCTAATGAGTAAAAATAATGTACAGACTAATACCACCATCATGCGTGCAAACACAGAAAGACACACCATGCCCCATGGAATGTATTTGATGCATATATACACAAGTAAAAGATGGAAATAGAGTTAGAAAATGGAAAAAATTATTTTAATGATACTATTGTATTTCATATACAACTCAACTTGAAAACACAACAAAAGAAAGGAGAAAAAACTCAATAAAAAATAGTACGATGCCTTGTGCAGTTTGCCAGTTCCTCCAGAAGGCTAAAAGATACATAACTATCCTAGACCAGCTTAATCAACTCGACTTATGCTCAGGCCAAAAAGACACTGGTGATTACTCAGCTATAGTACAGCTCTGTATGCTTTGTAGATTAGAATTCATTGTACAAACTTTCATGATGCACCAGTGAAGCATCATTCTCTTAAATGGACCTGTTTGCCTTTTTTAGTAACCGGCCATGAACTTTTACTGCACTGAAGTGTGATGTGAAGTGAAGGAGAGGCAGAGTAAGAAGGGTGTGGGTAACAATCAGACGGTGCGATGCAAATTTCACTTTAAGGATTACTGGAATTTGTGGTTGCAAACACCAGGTTAAAAGCTCACACTGCAAAGGGTTTTACGCAGCTTTGTGGCTTTATCAAGCAATGCCTGTGCTTATAAACAGATCCTGATTAAGGCCTTACTCATTTTTGTGGATTATATGCTGGCCTATTTGACCCTAATATATACTCTGTGAAAACTTTATTAGGTGTACCTATGTGGGAGCAGATAGAACACCAATTCTTCTCAAGAAACGAAATTATTTGAGGCATAAATTTAACAAGGTGCTTGGGATGCTCATTGGGGATTTGGGGGATCAAGTTTCTGTATGTTATCATCACTGATTCTGCATTTTCAGCAACACATTCACTCTTCTGTTTCAACATCTTAGTTATGAGCAGACAATGGGTGTCACTGTCAAGTTTCTCTCATTTCCTTACTCCTTCCCTGTCCCTGTCCCTCCTTCTTTGGTGTATTCTCTGACCTGTCTTGTTGACAGCTTTGTTTTTAAAGAAAGAGCGGCCACTGACTGCATGAGTTTTGTTAATCCATTTATTCACTGTAAAGTCCATAACAACTCTGCTTATAACACAAATCTCACAAAATGTTAATCTTTTGTTGAGCAGTAACCGAACCTCTTGACCTCATCTGTCATGCAGTCACACTATCCACTGTTTAGAGGAGATGGCAGTTTGAGTTAACAAGCAAATTACCTACTAAAGTAGCCACTTACTGTATGTCCCTTAAATCTTTTTGTTATTCTGACTTCATACCAATGTGACTGTGTTGTGACTGTCAGTCAATAAAATGTGTGTGATAAGTGGGGCGCAGAGCTTTGTCACTTACTTAAAAAAGATTTTAGACTAATCATGGTTTAATTTAATAGAAGCTTATATTTGACATTGAATGTTTGGTTAAATGAAAAGGCTGGCAATATTCTAGATTTTTCTCAACGAAAGAAAAAGAAAGCCTTCTCTGATTTCTCTAGCTTGTAAGTGGCTCTAAGGGCAAGCCCATTGGTCCCTTGTAAAGATTTAAATCTTGACAATCAGCCAAAAATGCATACTTTCATTTTTACATAATTTATAAAACAGCTGGGTGCTATGGTTTTTAAGTTGTATAGTAAACAGTATATTTGTTGAGGACTATTTTCAGCCATGGATTAGTGCTCTAGCAAGTATTTACAGTATGTGGGATCAACTCCAAATAAACTACAGTTCCCATCTTCATCCTAATGAAGGAACATGCCACCCAGTGCATTGATGTGGCTCATTAATGTGTTTTTCATAGATTTTGGACAACAATAGAGCTCTATGGCACAAAAGAATAATATTTATTAGGGTTTAGCTACAAAGTCAATACTTTTTAGTAGTTTCTCGACAGTTTCGAAAATTCCCAAATTCACAAGTCACAAAAAAGGGCACAGTAGTTTACATTTTGTTGCTTTGGATGTCCTTTATCACAGACATTAGTATTACTGCCTGACCAGGAAGTGATAGCATTTGAATGCAAAAGTCATTGCTTTCTATGGAAGCTGTTTTTTTTTTTAGGAAAAATGTTGTGATTAAGTTAATGTTCAACTTTGGTTTTGGAGAGGAAAAGGGGCCACACTAGTATCAACAGAATTACACAGGGCTCCGTGGGGCTGTACAGATTGTTCTTAGTTTTCATTGGAGGTGTGGAGAGTTGTCTTTCATGATTCCTTTGTAGGAAACAACTAAAAGATGACAGCTTGTTATTACCACAACAGTTTTAACAGCAGCTGTGAGCACTACTCCCTCATCCATAATGATCCCCTCACCACAGATGAAAGGAGCCATGACTTGTGGGAGTGTATTGTGCTTGAGGCTCAGTAGCCGAGTAGATGGTAAAATTCACAATGGGTCATGACGTTTCTGTCCCCTTGGGCTTTCTCTCAAAACACGATGTACAGACTGCAATCACACCTAGCAGAGAGAATATATATATATATATATATATATATATATATATATATATATATATATATACAGGGTTTCCACCAGTGTATCGCAAGCCTGACGCCCGTCCGGGCCTAAAGATTGGGTAACTGTTTTTTAAATTACAGTTACAGTTGGGCGACTCGATTGGAAACATAGATATAATGGTCGGACAGGCAGCTGGCGACGTTTGCTGGTTTAAGCATGAACGCACTATAAGAAAACAGCAGGTCTGAGATCAGTGACCTTTACCCTTATTGTGCGTAGCCTCGTTCAACACGTGACGCTTCCAACTATCACAAGCTAACGTTACGTAGCAACCGAGACACATCAACGAGTTTAACGCATCACCCCAAACATAGAAAAAGTATTTCCTTTGTGACATTAAGGGATAATGTCAAAAGACCAAATACTGGTGATGATGGTGATGAGGAAGAGGCTAACATTCACGGCTCCCCCGAGTCAACAACGTTCGCAGCGGAGCACCTCATCCTCGGTACAGACAAGCATTCTGTCCTCGGTAGGACAGCCGAGTTATTTCAAGGTTACTTCAAGCAAAATACTCTGTTATGGTTGATTTTTTTTTTTTTTTTAATGTGTGTTGAATAAATGACTTATTTATAATAACAAACTATGTAGCAGTGGTGTACTGGCCATCTGGCATACCGGGACAAATCCCGGTGGGCCGTCAAAAAATCCCCCCATATGTATATATTTAGAATTATGTATGGATGTAAAGTTATCCATATACAGACAATATAAGATGCAAATTGTAAATGACTTGGGAAAGTATTAGGATTAAAAAAATCCCAGGAAAAGAACATGTGTGCACAGAAAGAAATATGACCCAATGACACAATATAATTACAGAAAGGACTGAGGGTAAAATGATTACAGGGATTTAATAATGAACAAAACAGGAGAAGAAGAGGGTTCAACAGATGCAGAAAAGAACGTGAAGAGGAGAAAACAGTTTAACAAGCCTCTCTCATCCAGCCAGCTGCATCATGAAACAAGAAGCAGCCGCCGAATGTCTCCCTTCCCACACACACTACTCATGATCACAGTCTCTCTGAATAAATGTGTGTGTAGGTGTGTGTATATTTGTGTTTTACCAGTTAGGGACCCACAGGAGATTAACATCCCAGTTGGATTATGGAAAGGATATACACTGGAAAGCTTCACTGCCGCTCACTGTGTGTTTGTGTGTGTGTGTGTGTGTGTGTCGCTCTTTCCATTGCCACAGGGCTTTTAGGCTGTTGCCTCCCGAATAAGTACTTGCTGTCTGCCCTGTAGACATACAGTATGTCTCAATCTGTGTATGTGGTCTCTTTCCTCTCTGCGGCCCTTGGGGGGCTCAGTGAGAACAGATAAGTCAGCCTTGGGAGAAACTCACTATAACTACCCCTTTACAAGTCGAGAGGGGGACACCGAAAACGATTACGAAGCAATCGCCTTCTGTAATCCAGCTGCGATGGTAATCTCCAGTGCCTCCCCAGCTGCTGAGACACAGAGACGCACAGTCCCTCAGAGAGACACCGTGATCATGAGCAGTCAGTGCGAAGGAAAGCCTCAAGTGCTGCTTCTGGTTTAAGATGCTGCAGGCTGGATGTCGGTCTGAGGCCTGAACTGGTACCAGGGGGCAGGACACATCCATCTGCTGAAATCTTGCCATTCTGCTGTGTCATAACGTAGAGTCAGGAGAGAGGAGAGTGGCCAAGTGGCCAATTTTTCTGCAGTACTCACACTTTCTCTTCCTCATGATTTTATTCACCTCATTCAGAAAATCACCTTTTGCTCTTTCCTGCTCCGTCTCCACTTATTTGCCCCTCTCATTTTTTATTATCTCTAGTTGTCATTTTCACCATCTCTTTTTATCTCTGTGACAGGGTTTTCATTTTCTCTTTTTCTCTGAGGATTTTCTTTATCCCTTCAAGTCATTTTTTCACTCTGCACGTTAAATCTGCTCTTCCCCGAGATGTGCTGTATAATGATGTATCTTTTGCTCGTTCTCTGGCTGAAAGCTACATACCGTAGCGATGGACGGACTGCATTTTCTCTCTGCTCTCTCTCTCTCTCTCTTTCTCTGGCAACAGCCCGACTGTCCCCTCCTTTCGCCCTATGGAAGTAAAGCCACAACCTCCATTTGCACAGGTTAATGTGCAGCCACCTCGACATGAACACAAAACCAATAGCAGGCCTTCTTGCGTGGGTGATTGCTCACTCTCTCTCTCCCGTCTCTTGCGTTCCTTTATTCCCTCTCTGTCCCTGCTTCTGTTTCAGCTCTCTCTCTCTCTCCCCTGCTCTCTCCACCTTGTAAATTGGACTCTGGCAACATTACGATGCTTTTCTCATTATTCCCATCATTCTGGCCAAATTGCCTTGTCTTTCAGGACCATTGGGCTCTGTTCATTGGCTGCTCCCACAACCAGAGGGCTACACAAGCCTTTTCCTCTGTCTCAGGGCTGTTTCAGAGCAAAGATGGGACCAAGAAATGAATTCCATTCTACAGCAAATAATACAACCTCAGGCCACTGATGACTGCCTGCTCCATGCTGCACAGTGTGACCGATTTATCAAGGTGGATGTAAACAAATGTTCACAGGAGGCACTGAGATAACATGCAGTAAAGAAGTGCCAGACAGTATTCAACCGTCTAAAAGCATTTGTCTTTTAATCTATTGCTCAGATTTCTCTTTGTTTATAATTTACTACTTTTTTCTGTCAATGCATAACTAATTCCTAGTGAGGGACGGCACTGGAAAGTAAAAATCCTAATACATTGTCTACAGTACTGGGGGATTCTAATATTAAAGTATACTCTATGTATCATTATATATATATATATATATATATATATATATATATATATATATATATATATACAGTTGTATAGTGTAATGCTAATACATTTCTGAGGCTGTTCAGTGGACAACTTTTCTCATTTTCTATTAGCAACAGCAAATAATTCAGGATGAGAACCGCTCCACCTGGGTAAATCTTTGCTTAGATGCTGGAAGCATTGATGAGTCCAAATGGATAGAAGTGATTTCCGCACAATAAGTTTGATGCATTGTTTCACTTTATTTTGAGCTTTCTGTCTGTCCGACCTTCATCCGAGCATACATGATTCAACAATGGACAGATACAAATAACCAATACCATTCCAGTCACTGGCAGTATGCAATACACCTGTGCACACCCTCGTGGTAGATGCTCCACCTCCTGGGGATTGTAATTTGTAAGTACTGAGTGCGGAACTGTGAGGCATACAAATGGATCCATACTTGTTAGAAAATACAAAAAAGGGGTAGCACACAGTGAATAGGGATAGGGATCAGGCTTGAGCCATCATAAATCAGAGATCCCCTGATCTATAAGGGACAAACAAGCATATCAGAACAAAAACAGAACAAAGATAGATGGAGGGGTATCAGGCAAGGCCCATCATGAACCCCCACATTTTTAAATTAGAAATGAAAAAAAAAATTGAATTACAACATAGCGCTCATATCAAATTCCTCGTTGAGGCCCGTAGGCTGAAGTGTATCTAAAGTGTCAATCCAAAAAAGCTCCCTTTGGCATATCTTTCTTTCCACATCTCCCCCTCTTGGCAATTCCATGTGTTCACTGCGCTGGGAGCGTAGAAAGAAGACATGAAAATTCATTTAAATGACTGATCCCTTTCAAAGCACCATTTACTATCTGATGGCATTTTGAAATTGTATGGTACTACTATATGGTGCCTCCTGATTGTATATGTTTTTTTTTTCTTTTTTCTATATTCACTGTGTTCCACAATGATTTCTATTTTATGACAAATATGGCTTCCACTTGTATGCCTCACAGTTCCCCATTCAGTACATAAAAACTACAATTCCCAGGAGGTGGCTGTTCTACCACCTGGGTGTGCACAGGTGTATTGCATGCTATAAATGATCAGAATGGGATTGGTTATTTGCACCTTCCTGTCCATCATTTATGCTCTGATGAAGTTACCTGGGTCCAGACCTTTGAATCCGCTCGCTCCACAGAGTTGACAGCTTCTGGTCCGGCATCTTGACATGAAACATTGCTTTCTCTGGTTAAAAATGACCGGTCCAGTGAGCACCCCCAGAGGGATTACCGATTAGACAATCAGTGCCTCGGGCGGGACCAACACCATTGTCAAACTACTGTCAAGCATTGTCAAGAGGTCCGCTCCATTTCAGTGTGCCAGGGCATCGCTTAACATATTACAGCGAGGGCCGGGAAAACTGTTAAAATCACCTGTCATTGATAAGCTAGCGTCTTGTGAGTTGTTTGTGTTTATGGGCCATGTTGTCGTGGTCACGTACATGCTGCTCTTGTTGCAGACATTTAGCAGCAGATTGGGTGAATCTGCTGGCTACTATTACAGTCAAGTGGAGTGCAGACTCAGCCTACAAATTTTTATATTTTTCAAATACAAAAGTTTTTGTATTTTTCAAATAACTGATACATTTATGCATTGCATTAGTTGATTACTGATCACAGGTAACATTGGCAACAGATAACACTGGCAATTTTTATTCTTTTATTTTTTTTCCCCATCTCCTGCTTAAAGAAGCATCGTCTGCATTTTTGTAACATATTCCCTCATTATATTTGGCATGGCCAGTATACGTGAGTTGACTCAAACTGAAGTGCTGTAATCTGAGCCTTGAGTAATTCCTCTGTCAGTTAAGGCAATGGCCAATACAGCAGAGAAATACTGCCAAGAGTTTTATTTTGAAAGATAAAGGTGTGAGATGAGCATCTTGCATATCTGTTCTCTGCGGCCCCAGTCTGTGAAAGATGACAAGTGCAACCAATTAAAGGAAGTTTGTCATTTACTGTTTTCAATTGTATAGTCAATGTCACGAGCACTTGTTTGCAATTATATGTGAAAAACTACATTGCAATTTACAGTCTGTGCACTGCTCTGTAAAAAAGACTACACTACTGTTGACTTCCTGATTTGATGATTAAATCCACTTGAATGTATTTTTACGGTTCCTGTTGTAGATAGCAATCAAAACTCACAAAATAAAATAAAATGTAAAGGCTATTAGTTACATCCTAACTCAAGGTTGGTCTAGAAAGAGGACTTGAATTTTTGGGGTCTCAGTCTCACAGCTACTTGGACTCTGTCTTGACATTCAGCTTGACCCCCTTTTGTACTTGACGTCAACTCAAACTTTTTTTTGGACTCAACTTGGGTGGTCTCAAGGAAAGATCATTGGTCTCAATACACATTTAAAATAAAGAGATTCAAAGAGAGCACCGGAACAAAATAAGCATTCACAGACAGACAGTATAAGAAGAAAAGCACTGAGTCAAAAGAGGGAGCGAACAAATGAGATAAAAAAGATACCAGAGGAGAGAGACATAAAGTGGACGAGTGATACCTAGAAAAAGGTCACAGGAGACAGATGGACGGATGAAAGAGCGTGAGAGGACAGTTAAAAATTTAGACAGTGAAGGTAAATGCTGAAGTCCTTTCAAGTTCACCCAGCTATGAGTCAGGAGGAATTGAATGGGTTTTTTTTCTCACTCAATGCAGCTGAATACTCTTCTATTCTGTCCTGACACAATACATGGCTTTTAGCCGACTCATTTTCCATTTCAGAGCTGCCCGCTGGTCATTTCAGAATGGACAGGGAAAATAAAATAAAAATGAAAAATATAAAAGTAGTAAACTAAACCAAAAGTTGCCTTGCATTTAAGGCATGTCAACAACAACAAACAATGCAGAATGCACAAAACAAAACAAAAATGTTTCTTTTGGCTTTTTTGTCTGAATGCTACTCTCAAATGCATACTTTGTTTTGTTATTTAGTATTTCTGTTGTATGTGTATTAGGTGCAAAACACGTACAATGAAAAGGAGCACTATATTCCATTTGTCTCTACTCTATATGGTACCTGCCTAAAACACATCAAACAGCCTGTCAATGCCCGAGTTTGACATGCAGTTGTAGTCCTCCACCTCCCTTTCCCTTCATTTCTCTCAATTCTCTTCATCTTTCCAGTCAGACATGACCTAAAACAAAAAATGGACAAAAAAACTTCAAAAACCTCCTGTCTGTCACCTCATGAGTTGTTGTTGCTGGTCTCCCTTCCTTTCTAGCAAGCCATTTCTCTCCTTTCATCTTTCCCTTTCAAAGGCTTTTGTTTAGTGTGGGACATAAATGACAACGCATTTACCTGTACCTTTCAAATACAGTAAATAGGTGGGGTAAAAAAAAAAACCTTTTTCCCACCTGTGCTAGCTGTCTTTCTCTTTCTTCTGTGATTTAAAGGTGGGTTGAAATGACACATAAAGCGCAGCAACAATCCAATACCATAAGCTGCACGGAGATGATAAAGCAACTACGGAGGATCAAAAGGATTGACACGTTCTTCTGTTGCTGCTGTCTGTTCAATGCCATGACAGCGAGGGAAGAAGTGCTCCCGGCGCTCAGTAGGGATTGTATTCAATTACCTAATAATCAGCTCAATGGCAGAGAACCACAGTAAGTGGTTATTTCAAAGCCTACACCGCATTATGTTTTATTGACAGGCATTATTATGGGTATCGGCTTGTGTTTGTGGTGACATTGTCCCACTTTTGTGAGACCTGTTTCTAAATGTAGTGTTCTCTTTGGATTGGGGAAACATAAATAACTAAAATAACTGTAGTGATAAGCAATAGTCATGTTTCACACATGCTCAAACAGGCTTGCCAATGACTTTTGTGATTTTTGTGAAATATGTTATAAGTAAATGCAATCTTCGTCTACTCTGCTTCCTTTATTTCCAGGAACTTTCAAGGGAAAATCTTTTGTAGGGAAATACTTCTTTAATGGAAAGTAAAATAGCTCTTGAATGTATAAATGGAAAAAAGAAAGTAGTAGAAAGTCGCATCATGCCAATGTCCACTGTGAGCAGCACAAAAAAATCTAACCATCTTTCCCTTACCTACCAAATATTTTTTTTAATACATAGTTTGTCCCAGAAAGGTTGGATTGGTTGGACCTCTATTATCGACTGAGGTCAGGTTGAGTCACACTGGTATCACGTAAATTATTGATCAAGCTACGATTGGATTCGTCAGACATTTATTATGGATGAAGCTACAAACTGTTGGGACAGATCAGTGAGCCTTTCATTACTCATCAGACATTAATCATCGAAGGGATATGAAGATTTTTAAGCCATGAAATGTAAGCCATACAATATGATTGGTCAACTCCTTTGACAAAAAATATTTTAAGAAGGTAGGCGGAAGGCCACTATCGACCGTCTTCAGGTACAAGTCTGTGGGTAAGTTCTTGTTTAAAGAAGCTGTTGGATTTACTACATTTCCACTTATCACCAAAAATATCAAGAATTCATCACTCTTTACAAGTGGATTTAACCCGATTTTGTCAAAAAGCTTGCATTTATACAAGACTAGTCCTTACCTGACTTTATTGGCAACCAGTGCAAAGAAGGCCTCATCTAGAAATTTTATTCATTACCTTTAAGACACGACTTGGACTGGTGCCTAGCTGTATCTGAGCTTTTAAGCCCTTATGAGCCCAAGCACAGCTTGAGATCCTGAGGCAGCGCTGCTCTGGTCATTTCACAGTCTAGACAGACAACTACGGATTATCAAGCTTTCTACATCAGGGCCCCGGCAGACTCTTTGAACAACCTGCCTGATGAGATCAAGCCAAACTCTTTAAAAACTTACTTTAAAGACTGCAGTTTCTTGAACTGCTGTATGCTTGTCTGCATCTGTTTTTTGTTGTTCTGACTGCCCTGTGATTTTGCAATTTAGAAATAGTTTTTCTTTGTTGCAACTTGCTTTAATGTCTGTTTTGCTTGAAAGGTACAACTGCATTTTGAGAAATGCCGTTTTTTTTTTTATGTTAACTTTGTCTGTTTATCTTTCGATTTTTTACTGTAACCATATACAGTATATATCTTTTATAATTCCTAATACAAGAATGGAAAAAAAATAACCAAACAAATAAATAAATTAAGGCTTTATGGTTATTCTCTATTCTTGTAGTATATTGAAAGATCTATATGGCATTTTTATGTAAGAATTCTATTTACAAAATACACATGTATCAGTAACTATTGTTTATTTAAAAGGGCATAATACATTTTTTGTAGCAAGCAAAAAAAAAAACACTCAGGCATCACTATCATATTTTAAAGGAAAGTTCAGGTTTTTAAGAGGTGAGGTCAGACTGTTAAGACATCCAGTATTGATCGCACTAACACAGGGTCAAATTGGCAAAGCTTCCAGTACAGAGGGAGGTAAGGTCGGACTGAATGGTATATCTCGGCTACATCTCTGTACCAGGACATCAGATTGTGATGCTATCAGTTCCAGGAATAGCCTGTTGAGGAGGAAATACAAAGGTCTAGTTCATTAGCAGAGAGCCTGTCACAGCGACAGACTGCTCTGACTGTTTTCAGCAGCATGGATTTAACCGAGCAAAAGTAGAAATACAATAAAAATCTCAACAGTAAAGGAACAGTTATTTTTAAATTAAATTTAAAAAAAGCATAATTTAAAGAACAGTTCTCGATCTCAAGCATTAATTAGGAATTTCTTTGGAATTGAAACTAGTTCTGGAAAAAGGTGGATGTCATGGTTTGGTGTGGTAAAAATTCTTCTTAAATTTCTCCAGCTTACCATGCTCAAAATTGCCTTACAGTGAAATTGCCCTCTGCGGTAGTAAAATAAATTGTACATTGCTGAAAGATGCTTCAGCTACACTTTCATCTTTTCAAAATGTAAACACATTTATAACTTTTGTCTGACTCGCAAAAGGATGCAAGTAGGGGCCCCATGGTTTACTTCCGAACTCAGTTCATATGTATCACCCATATTGAAAAATGTACAGATACCAATATTAGAATTCACTATATCTATATCTACGTTCAATCTGCTCATGTTGGTGTGTTTGGTAAAATATTTTCCAGGAACTTTTGAAAGCATCCCCTAAAGCCATTTTATTCTGCATACCATTCCGTTCCTCATTTTGTGTCTCAATGTACTTTGTGGAAACTATTTTTTCAAAGTGTATATATAGCCATCGGTTCTTGTACTACCTGTTGCTGTTGTGCTACTTTCCCTGCGTGGGATGAATAAAGGTTATCTTATCTTGTTTTAAAGGAATGATGATGCAACATGATTTTCATGACTTTCAGCATATAATTTAATACAGCCTTGTAATTGCCAGGGAACCAAGTAAGAAATAAAAAATTTTAACGTTTTTTTTATATATTATAGAAGTTTTATTTTATTGAGGTAAACTCCATCAAATTACTGTGATATTGATTTTGGTACTAATTTGGTCACATTGTCTAGCCCTATCCTGAAAATGCAAAAAAAAAAAAAATTGAAAACAGCGTGTTCTGTGCTTTACAATGTTGTGTGTAATGACAAAAGATGGAAAAAACTGTGAGGGCAAGATGCATAATCCATCATGTTACAAAAACTGTCTCAGGCAAACGTCAGTAAAAAATCCTGACATCTTAACTCCCCAGGTATACATGGTGAAATCTGTCTGCTGTCAGTGGAAGTTGAAAGAATTCACATTCAAAGATTTTAAAGAAGTTCTCCAGGGTCTGTCAGTCCTTGCGTTGCAGTTTATAGTCTTCTGTAGCATTATGTTTCATATGATTTCCTGTGTCATGTATTCACAATGTTTACTCCCTATAGTCGAGGCGCACTCCCAAACTGGCTGGCATATTAGAATCACAATGTAGCACTTTGGTTGACTATGTGTGATAGTACTGTCTCTATAGACTATATTTGGGTGTGACGAAGATTTACACACTGGGGTTGTATTCACACTCTCCTGTTTTCTAAATGCTAAACCCATCTGCACATTGAATTTCAGAGTCAAACTCGGTGTCTGATCAGATGGATCTAGACAGGGTTGTGTAGAGCAGCTCTCTTTAGAATAAGGAGCTGTTTGTCTGCTACACTTCTGGATGCACCACTGTCTCCGGGTGCTGCTGCCATAATCAGGACTGACACAGGCACACGGACCATAATCCCCATTGATTAGAAACCTGAGATCAAAGGCTTCCACCGCTGTCACTCTCAACTCCTGTCTCCACTCTGCTTATGCTGCTTCTGTCTTTGCCCTGCCTTTCTTCGTCTTTCTTGGTCCTCGCTCACTTTGTGTTTCTGAACAGAGGTTCACCTCCTTACGCTCCTATTCCCATCACCCAGTAATTTGTCTTCTCATCCCTTGCACCTGTTTCAATAGCTACTGTGTGTTGACATAGAGGCTTTCATTCTGCTAATAACCAAAAGCTAAACTCAATCAGAACACCTCAGTCAGAATAAACTGGCTCATTCTGAGACAAATTTCCTTCTGCATGCTTGACCATGTGATGTTTAGTAGAGTCCAAATCATGACCGGTGCTGCAGGTGGCTCGTCTTCTCGTGTTTAATGACTGCAGGAGTTATACAACTGTTTAATCAGTGGAAGGGTTAGCATTAAAACAACAACGGAGCCAAAAGAATTGCAGTCACCATCTCACTTTCTCTCTCCGTTTTGCTTCCTGTCTTTTTCATTTTTACTCTCCATTTCCCTCTTCTGTCTCTGCTGCTATCGACGCTCTCCAAGTATTCCATTAAGACGATGAAGATGTTACATCCCTAAACAGCTTGCCTTGTTCATTCAAATTCTGAATTCTCTTCTGTGGAAAACAAATCTATTAATATATTTCCAGACAAACCCCTGGCACTAGGATGTGCTTTTTGGCATTAACCTCATGTCAAACCCGTCTCAAACCTCCAGGTAATGGACTACCATATGGTGATTCAACATGTACAGTAGTTGTGTTGGCTGAAATGGACAGCTCATATCAAAGTTCATAAAGTAGTGCAATCGGATCACAACTTCAGAGAAAAGAGTTCCATATGCTTCAAAACAAACCACTGGGAATGCAAAAGTAGACTTTCCTTCTAAACGCTGTACTACTGTTGCCCTTTACTTACAGTAAGTGAGTGGTAAATTGTGTTTAGGTACTTAATATGCAGATGGTTACTGCAAAGCAATGGTCATCAAGTATAAACTGAGAGCTCCTCATCATTATCTTCTAAAAACAAACTAAACTAACTTTCATCCAGAGAAAATGTTAGCAGTTTTGTAGCTTGAGACACTCTTGATACTCACTGTTCAACATTTAAATCTGTGTGGACTTGCCAGTCTGGTGTGTAAATAAGCACAGTAGGTCGTGTATCTATTTTTGAGTGAAAATTTAATTAAGGGATAAACATACCCTAGCTGTTTAACCCAATGTAAAATTAGCCAGAGGAGTATAGCGTATTACCAAATCAGAGAGTGCAGATGAAATGTACTAATCATTGCTAAGGCTGAAATGCATTCTACATAAAGAGTACAGACATTGTTTTAACTGCATCGAAAGGTGCATTTTAAAGTGCATTACAATACATGAAAGTGTATATCAAAGGAAAAGATTAAATGACTTTAGATTGCTCTGGTTGTGCACCTCTGCCAACTCAAACCGAGACTTGTGATTTTGATAAGAGGTGGTCTGAGTTGCAAAAGCGACTACCAAAACATTAACCCCATCAGCTGCGTCACAAAACCTGGCATTAGGGGGTTTGTTTGGAGCCACAATATTTCCAAAAGGGGGGAAGCACATAACAAAAACTGCGACAAATCAAAAAGGATATTGAGAGTATGTGCCACTGCCATCTTCGTGTTAAAGTTAGAGGCCCTTGGCCTGGCTTGACTGTCCAGATCGGTACATAGATAAATAGATAAATGGATGGATAGATGGATAGATGGATAGATGGATAGATGTGTGTGTGTGTGTGTGTGTGTGTGTGTGTGTGTGTGTGTGTGTCTGTGTCCACCATGTGATAGAGAAGTGACAATCTATTTGTGTTCCTATTAGACAGCCAGTTATGGTGATGAATACATACATAGAAATTAGCCCAAGATGAGGGGCTAATTGTCTGATTAGATGTGCTTCAGGTTGATAGATGCACAATAAGCCCATGCACATAAAGCAGTCATTAAGGAACATTAGACCATTAAATTGAACATTACATTATAGCCAGAGGGAAAAATATGGATGTTCATTAATGCGTCTCCACACGTAGGAGTGTGTCTATGTTTGTGTGTGTGCACAGTACCTTTTCTATGGGTACTTTGTTCTCTTGTTGCCCGTCTCTCTCTGACTCTGCACCTGTCCAGGAGAGGAGAGAGATTAAATTAGCATTACACCAATTACACATCTGAACTGCTTTCTCCCCGAGTTAAGAATACAGCATTCTCTGGTAAGAATTTGAAATGCAAATTGCTTGGTGGTAAAGAAATGCTGTACCTCTAGCATGGCAGAAGTGTTTATTACTCCCACACACTAAATAACATAAACTGAGATGTGTGCAAACCACAAGTAGAAACATACACAAGTCTTTTTAAATGCACAATATGCAATTTTCTGCCACTTGTGGTCTCTCAATCAAAACAGGACTTTGACAACGTCGTGAAGTAGCATGGGATAAAGGGTGTTGTTGTCTTCATTGCAGTCTTTCAGCTTGTTTATCTGATAACTTAAGATGCAGACTCCTGATGACTAAAAACTTTCATCCGGTGAAAATATATAGTTAAAAATGACAAAACCTAAAACGTATATCGCAAATACTTGGCACAAAACTGGATTAAAAGTAAGCGACCAAATGAAACGGACAGTTAAGTTTAAAAATTGTTGGAAACATTTGGAATAATGTAATAATTCAACAAAACATATAACATCAGTTTCTAGACATTTTAATGTGGAAAAGTTACATATTATACCTTTAAGTCTTCTCTATCTCTTATAGGTAGACGGTGTGTCTAAGGTAAAGGTATCAAAATGTTGTTGAAAATCAGAAATTTAAGTAAAGATTTATATTCAAAAAACCAACAAGCTCTGCCTCTCTTACAACCATAGAGGAAGAATAGGACACTGCAGTATAACTTAAGGCACACACATACGCACCCATATACTGTACTCACAAACAAGCAAAAGTGCTCACACAGCCTCACAGAGCCATAAGTACGGACACTTCTCCCTGCCGAGAAAGAACAGGAACATATCGAGGCCCTTCTATCAACATGAAGAGAAAAAAAAAGAACTAATTTGCTTTCCTCGTCTGTTGTGCTGCTGAGGGTTCTTTGTTGCAGCATGCCTCCCGAGGCGCACTCACTCAAACACAACACACACGCACGCCCACGCAAACACAAAACCAAGCCCTGTTTGCTCTTGAGGGTGTCTCACTCACCCTCTGAGAGATAAAATGACATGCTTTGCTGGCCGGGTTGTTTTCAGCTCAGAGGAATTGCAAATTCTCTTAGAGAATGGTGTGATTTTCACTTGGGTTTCCTCCAGCAGAGAAATCTGATTAAATAAACAAAAGAACCTGGCTCTACTGTTAGTTCTTCAAACATAGTAAGAGGGAAATATAATAATCTCCGTCTCTCCTCTTCATAAGGGAAATCAACATGCAAATTCAGACTGTTTACACATTTAAGTATTATTTTCGGGAAAATGCATATGACAATGTATTTATTACATTTGATACTTTATATACAGTGTGATGACTATTTGACTTGAACCCTCATATAAACTCATAAGGCAGCAACAGTAAACTGTGTTAAATAACAAGCACTCCCAACTAACCGACAAACATACGGTTTGCCTTTTCTTACCAAAATGACACATATGGGCATACGACCCTTATGACGCCCCTATCCACGGCACGATATCTTTTGTTAGTGCCGTCCAAAATGTTACAAAAATGCATGCATATTGTATTAATGTTTTCTGATCTGCCACTGCAACTATTATAGTTATAGTTCTTATAGTTTTTTGGTTAGGTTTAGGCACCAAAAACAGAAATATAATTTGTTTGGTAAAATGTTTGTACTAAATGTTCCAATATGTTCAGCAGCTAGCCCATAACGTTATCTGCTGTTTGGTGATGGGGCAGGGAGTGTACATTGGGTTTAGCAGACCTTTTTTGTTTTTTTGCTGAAAAAAGCTGACTACTGTTGTTGGAAAAGACACTGATGGGACCAAAAGAATAAAGTAGGCAATTTACAACCGAAAAAAATGAGCTGAAAGATATTAAAATGCTGTTTTGCTGAGAGGAACTGCAGACTTTAACATAGTAATCTGAACCATGGTTAATACAAAAATATTGATTAAAAGAGCTTTAAAGTTAGAAAATAATCATTGTCATGGTAAACAAAAAACAACCTTAACAATTGGAAGAAAACGGGAAATTAACAGCAGCCTCCAAAGTCCGAGTCACAGGCTTTGCTGACCCTATCTAATAGCAACGCCCAGCATTGTCCGTGACAGACAACACTCATAATTCTCACAGTTAGAGGTCCTTGTCAGGTAAACATAAATATAACTTCTATTACACATTTCAACAAATTAAATATGCAAACGTGGTTTTGTTTTTAGGGTAGTCTTGTGTCAGACCATGTTTCATTAAAATCTGAAATTTTTGACATGATATGTGCCTTATTATTAAATAATCAATGGTTAATAAAGGATTGCTTTCACAAGATTAGAGGCATCAGCTTTCCCATTACACACTTAACAGTATTTTGGAAGATTCCAGAAATCTTCAAAGGACCTGTAGTGTTTCCTCTGCAAACACAAGTGTTTGCAAGCCTTATGGGTACATACTCCAATATGGAGATCCAGAGACATGGATTCACAAGCCCATATTCTACTCACAAACATCACAACAGATATCTCAAAATGGTTTGTATTACCATGTACACACACAAATATACACAGACCTTTTGTATTACTTCTGTATGCTGTCCCATTGTACGAGGGGAAAGTCACAGATAGTCCTGTTTCCTTCCTCAGACAGCTTTGTAGTTGTGAGAGCAACACCAAGAAATGCTTTTGAATGTAAATTATATCATGTTCCTGCAGTTTATTCTCTGGTCTGGCAGCCACAAAAAAAATGCTGCTATCGCAAGAAATCTGAGCATGAATAAATAATGTAAGACAACAAAAATGAATGTGTGTAATAAATAATTTGCATTCCTACATCTTGGATAACTGACAGAAGCATACTGTTAAACAAGAATAAGAACAGAAACCATACTTTTGGCATACCAATCGCGTGAAGTCAAATTTTTAGAATTCACACAGTACAGTGTGTAGGAGTAGGCTGAATGGGATTTAGTGTCCTCTGCTTGCTGACTTGTTTCACAGCTGCTGTTGTTGTATGTCCAGTTAGGGCTGTGCAATATGGCGATATGTATCGTGGGACGATAGAAAAATCTCTGTTGTCTCATGTTATGCTCTACTGTTTATTTCCGTTGTGTCCCAAATCACACTCTTCACGGCAATATGTTTTGTCATTTGGATACACTTTGTTTTCTTCCGCACAGATGCAAGCAGGAAATTTGCATGTAGGCAACAAGAACGTGGTAATTCCGAACATATTTTGTGTTCCTGTTCCTTCCTTTTGTTACATGCCTAATTTAAATATTAGTGGCATCGAAGTCAATATGATTATTATTGACTTTAACTTTATCATTTGAAATTTGTATCTGTTTTGTGTTGACCATCCTTGGAATAACCTAGTGCAAGCTAAAAGGCAGCAGCATCTTCCAAAGATGACAAAGATGCCATCTCACCTTGCTTTTCGTGTTGCCAAACATAAACAACGATGCACTTATTTAATTACTGATCAAAACTGATGAGTAGAGTTTTTTCAAATACTCCAGACTGACATATAAAATACTGAATATAAAATATATTTTGCAACAGTATATACATTTTGAAGAAAACATAACGCAGACCAGGTAACTGTTTCTATTTACATAATAAGGAAATGTTGTTAATTGTAGTGACTACAGCATTATTACTGTCACAGTGGGGACACAGCGACCACAAGGAAAGGACCCAATTGCAGTCACATAGTCCAAAAGGTTTATTAAACAAAAACTTGCAAAAAAATATCCCAAAAAGCGAGCCAGGACACAGGGAAACACTGACAAACAGGGAAACACTCCACACTGACAAGTGACACATGACAGGGACCAGACAGAGAACAAAAGAAACCCAGGAACATAGATGCAAACACAACTAATCAGAAGCAAGACACAGCTGGGATGGGCAGGCAGGCAGCAGGAGAAGGAGGGAAAGACAAGGGCAGCGCAAACGAGATCTAAACATGAGACAGGTGCACAGGGGAAACTGAGAAACACAAGGAAACACAGGGAACACAAGAATCACGGCTGGGCCGTGACAATTTAGGTTTTTTATGGTTATGTTTAGGCACTGGCACTTAAAGCAGACCATGGTCTTTCCCTAAACTTAACCTTTCCCTAACCTTAACCTAACCTTAACCTTGGTTAAATCTAACCTTAACCTTGGTTAAGGTTAACCTTGGTTAAGGTTAGGGAGAGATCATTGTTCGCTTTAATACAGAAGAAGTCAGCACTGACTAGAGACACAAGTCAGCACTGACTAGAGACACTACATGTTTATTAACATTTAACTCTTGTTTAACCCTAACCTCGAGCGGGACTGAGGATGCGAACCCTGGCCTCTGGTGTTGCAGTCCTGCGCTTTGTACTCGTTGCCTCTGAATTCAGCCAGCAAACTGTTGAATTGAATACAATGTAATTGCATATAAAGCTCCAAAACTTAAAACTTCAAGCAGATTCAGTGAAAATGTGGTTTCAAACTGTGCGGAGGATGGAGATTACTATTTTATTTTATTGTGCATTTAAATCTAAAAACACAAATAACTTATTATTATCTATATTCATGAACATGAACATAATTCTATACCAAAGCTGCCCAGGCTACTACATAAATCATATTGGCTTATTGAATTGAAAAGGTATGAAATATCTCAGATGATAGATAGTTGGTATTTAGTCAGGATGGCCCACAGCCACTTGTGAATTCTGTCTGTGTGGGTGTATGTGTGTGTGTCTCTTTCTCTCTTTCACACACAAACACGCACGCGCACACACACACACACACACACTTTACTGTACTGTACAGGGCAATTGGGTATTGTGTGTGTGAATTAGGCGTGTATCTGAGTGTGCAATTTTTTTATTTTTTTTTATCAGTGGACGATCCCATTTCCGTTGTGTTGATGCAGCAGATGGATTCCTTCCCACAAACCATTCATCACCTGCCACACCAAAACCTGCCTTTGCCCCCTTTACACCAGTGAAAAATGGGTTTTAGACCATCCCTTTCCCCAAGAAAATAAAAGTCGTTTACTGTGTCATCAAACAGATTTCATCACATAGTCCTACTGGAGCTTTTGAACGGAAAAAGTTTTTACTTTATTTTGTGCTTCACCGCATGAAGGGAGAGGGAAAAGATGCCAAAGGGCAACCATTAAACTGCTGCAATTATTAGTGGCGATGAAAAAACCACAAAGAAAAGTGGAGAAAAAACTAAAAGATTATTGGTGATCAAATGATTATCATGGGTTCCCTGAACAACTTATTCAAATGTTAATATTAATTTATCAACATTTACAATTTTTGTCATGAAAAGGACATATTGGGTTTAAATATTTTTCTCAATATGCACACGATTTTGACTCATCACATATATTATATATTACAATATATATTTTTGAATCATATAATCAAGAGCAGGTAATTCACAATCCATGTGATCTTACATACGAAATATGCCAAAATAACCTGATGAAGACATTAAAGGTGAATCTCTATAAAGTTTAATCATTATGCACAAATTTGAAAATATTTGCTGACCTTTAAATTTTGATTAAAAAAAAAATAAACGAAGATGATAAAAGCAAAGTCACTTCTTGTTCTGTGTACAAATGTGACATCTTTTCACTGAACTGACTTCAATACTGACAGTGACACGAGGTGTTTTAAATTATTCCATGCAAAATTATTTACATGATAAAGAGGGATTTAATTAAAGGAAACAGAATTCATAACTCATGTCAACAGTGATCACATTTCTCTCTTTCAACCCAGGTAATTAGGTAATAGTTGAGTTTACGTAAATGTGTTTCAAATGCCAGGATTAGTTTAGTCACTCCACTGTGTCAGTAAAAATAATGAAGCCAATACTGATGACACTGTTAGTGCAATGAACTCATTTATGGGAGTAAGAGTAGCTGAAAATGAGACATTTGTTGTCTTTGCAGAGCAGGAAATGAAATTCTGAGTTAATGTCACTTAGAAGAGGGCTACTGCAGTTGCTTAATGCCCATGTGAATTAAAATTGTGGGAATGCAAGGGAAAACTTTAATTTGTTTTGTTAAGTTGACTATGTTCGGTAAAAAGGAGTTGCAGAAATATCAACTATGTATGACACATTCAGTGTTTACCACAGTCTGTTACAGAGGCAGCTTAATGATCAACCTGAGAAGAGGCAAACGGCGTCAGTCACATCACAAAACTCACCACAGAGGAGCGTCTGAGTGAAGTTGAGTTATGCTTCTAATAGTTTCTTAGTTGACAGATTTGCAAGTTAGAAGGGATGTGCATGATCACAGTAATACCATTCTGTACTTTTAAAATGTTTAAAATGACAATAACATAAAATAATTCAATAGCTGACTGTTAAATAATAACAACAAACTGTGGGTTTGTGCTCTTAAGATTTAAATACTAAAATTGGAAAATAAGTTAATACTTAAATGTTGTGCAATCAACATGATTTCAATTTTTTGATCCACTGTGTCTTATTTCTTCTCACACAAATCTTATTTATACTAGCATCTGATCCAATCAAGTGAGTGTGTGTGTGTGTGTGTGTGTGTGTGCGTGCGCAACTCTGTGTGTATGAAAATGCTTTCTAGTAAATAACTTATACAATTTCCCAAAGTTTGTTTGAGTCAGTATGCAAAATGTTGCTGCAGGGATGTTTACATACAGTACTGGGTATTACTTTGCTATATTCATGTAATGAGGATGCTACATTTGCACACTCAGACACACAAACAGTAGACAAGCAGACACTACATGAACTGAACACAATGAAACACACATGAAACAGAGACAAAGGAGACCGCAGATCTCAGGCACGATAAACCTTCGGCATCACTGGGCCTTCATGTTAGACTTTTAATAGACCCTTCTCACAGCAGACAATTTGACTCCTCAAAGAAGGACAAGCACAGGTGTAAATAATAACATTACTGATGGCTCTATTCCATTAAGCGTCCCAGTAAGCCGTGTCAGTCAGTGAGCGTGCACAATAACAGAGGCCTGGAACTGGCTCACCTACATGGAATGCAGCCATCATTATTGTCATTATTATGCTTTCCCTGCTTTGACTAATCTAAATGTCTGCAGTAAAAGGGGTCTATTATGACAGTAATCGATCCCAGAGAGACAGACCGAAGGAGAGACGAGCAGAGAAACAGAGATAAGGTGACAGGCAGCTGAGAGAAAGTCAACAAGAGAGTCTGCAGCCCAAGTAAATGACTGGGGGAGTTGGTAGTGTAGATCCACAGCCTATCTAATGGATCTGCTTGTCAAATAAAAAATTAAAAAGCCTATAAATCAATCTTTTAGCAGTGTAGGTTTCAAAGTGAAAGCCTTAGAGATCAATAAAATAAAGCACACAGGTACAGAGGTAATGGCAGATCCATATTAATCCAAGAAGTAACCACTTCCATAATTTCAAAATTGAGATTTAATGTATTTACTGTACCATTACATCTACACAAGGTAACGAATAAATGTCATTCGTCTTTAATTATGTAATACATTTCTCATATAAATCCTTCAGTGCAAGATATCATTACCTGAAACTGCAACAATACCCAAGCCAACATATTTCATGCTTATGGGTATATGGGTTCATTATGGGAACCATAAGTTACCTTTACTGAGGCTCGTCAGCACTGTGGGAAAAATCAGATAGTTGGAGAGTACCAGTAAATTAAGCATGAGACAATGAATGTACAAGTGAAATCAGTCACTTAAATCTGTATATTCTTGTCCACTATCTAGGATATGCACTATATTCATATAGGAATATTTCTCTTTCTGGCAAGCTCCATTGTCCTGTTCAAGAGACCAAGACATGCTCACTTGAAAAAAATTTCTAAAAAAAAAAAGCTAATGGGCCAGCAGCTTGTTAAATTTGCACATTAACAAAGAGCTAAGATATTTTGCAGCACTGAAATGACTCCACAGTCCAGGATTAACACTGACTTTTGTTTTCTTTTATTCTCTCTTTTCTTTTTCTCTTTGAATCGAAACTCTTAAGTTCCTGCTCTCTAAAGTGGCAGACAGAGGTTAATATACTAGTTATTTAAGTTGCCACACCAACTCAAGATACCTTTTTAATAGGTAAACACAACATAATTTACGATGTTGTACTTCTAATGAACTGTGTGAGATGTTTGGTTTGAAATGTTATGAACAACTTACAATAATAACTTTTACAGAAATTGATACCTGTTTCTAGGCATCTGTAACAATATTGGTTTTCTGTGACAAAGAGTTTTTAGAAAATTTAGTTAAGAGTAGCTGTTCCTCTCCCTTAACATTTTCTGCATTTATTAACTGTGTTTTGTCATTTCCATTACTAGCAGGACACATTAACGTGATAAATGTTAGACTCATAATTATTATTGAGTAGAATATCTAATTATGAACATTGTCAATCAAACTTAAACCAAATGTTGTAGATGAGCTCCATGGGGCACTTTCAAAAGCTTTATCCCTTCTGTCAACCAAATAAATTACTGTGGTTGCCAAGGATAAATAAATATCATCACCACTGCATGTAGACTGTAGCCCGACAGTGTTGCATTGTATCAATCGATCAGATTTCCCCAAAGTGTCCCAACATACTGTGAGTGGTTATATAGTAATGAACCGTTAGTTTTGTAATTACACTTGGGCTCCTTAAATTATAGTAGTATCATGGTATCCACCTGTTTTTATGCATCTTTTCAAGGGGAGGGGAAACACACACGCATACACACACACGATACACATATATGCAATATTTCTATCATGTTTTCCAAGCAGTTTTCCACTGTTTGAGATTTGACAGGCAGTCTTCTACATAATCTTCATCTGCAATGGTTTAAAGGCATCAGAGTGAAGAATTAGTGCCACCAGCTGTTTACAGTGATACACCAAGCTCCAAATATTTGCATTTGGAACCATTGTGAATGGAAACATCCATTAATTTGCATTTTCTTTTGCATATTTTTGGGCAATACAGTAAATATGGATGGAAACAAGACTACAAACATTGACCAACCACCAAAGAAACAGAAATCAGAAACAATACTGAATTTCTTAAAAGACGTGTCTTACATTACTTAAATGTGTGTCAAATTAGGTTATCCAAATTATATGCACACTCCCACTTTTTAAAAATACTTTAAAATGAATTGCAATGCATTTTGTGTCTGTTTGTTAGAACAAATCCCACTGTTTGCAGAGAAAAAGAGTAGTGTCACTTTGCTCTTTTAGCTACACTAGCACAGTAACACACATACTGCATATTAGACGGCTAATATTTCACACAGAATCCACACTTCCCTCGACCGCTCAATCAGTCTCTCTCTCTCGTGCACACACACACACACACACACACACTCTCATCAGTCTTTAAAGATAGCACAGACCTGGTCAGAGCAGTACAGAGAGGTTAGAGCTGCAGGTCTGGCTGCGGATATCCTGGAGGATGACTAGGATTGTGAAGAGAGCGTGAGAGAGAGGTGGAGAGCACCACTCAATCAATTTCTATTGAATCTCACTCTGGTGGGAACATGATAAGCAATACAGGCCAAAGGGATATACTGTAACAAGCCTGTGCATTTCTTTGTATTTACAGGGAAATGCCCAACTGGGCTTACACTTAATGGTGAAATTGCTTAGGAGTAGTCTGACAGTTGGAGCATTTGATTAAATAAACGATTATTTTATTAGCTAATAACAATAATTTGATTCATTTAAAACTCTAAAATTATACTCAGCTAGATCTGAACTCAAGAAGAGAAATGGAAAGGTGCAGTATAATCTACAAACAACTGTGCCCTTGTTATGCCCTTGATGACATACAGATGGTTAGTTAACATTTAAACATTTATTGTTTAAACAATGCCTCATTTAGTGCCATTTTGGCCAATTTCCTTCACCACAAAAACACTTATTAGAGCAGTCAGAAAGAAGAAGAAAACACACTAAACCTTAGTGGAATCAGGAATTAGAGGCTCTGTGGTAACAAACTGCAGAGAAAAGATTCCTTTGGTGCAAAGACAACAAGAAAACCGAAAGAAGCAAGGCAAGTCATTTAAACCTTTTCAAATTTTCTAAAAGTTATGTAAATGCAGGCTTACCCACGGATGCACCTTGCATGTTGAGTAGGTACAAATGTAAAACCCACAATAATACTGTGACATGAAATTAGTAAATTAGGTGCCAGGAAGGTTAATCGTATTCCAAATGCAGCAAAATTAGAAAATGCAGCTCTAATGGTAGACTGGTATTACAATACTGAGAAAATCAATGTTTAAGTGGTAATTATTCATTGTTTAATCACATTTAACAGACAGGTATTTTAAAAATCAAAATTAAGACTAAGACTAATAATGGCTACAGCTGTGACTGGTTTATTATGGTAAAATTTACTTTTGAGGATGTGAAGAACTGTCAAATACTGGAAGCCTGAATTACATTTTTTGGGTTTTCCAGATTTAAATCAGATTTTATCAAATCTGGAGTGCAGAAAAAACAAAATAGAGCCCGCCAACTGCAAATTAAATTCACACCACATTCATAGGTGGGATGAAATTCAATTTGTGGTCAGCCAGGTGTGACTCAATCATGAAACATGGCTGCCTTTATCAGTCTCCATCGTGTATGTTGCCTGATTTAATGGACAAATGGATACAATGGATACAAAATGCTCTATCTTGCTTGCATTTGTTTTGGTTTCATACAGTTAAAGGAAATCAGTTTTTCAAGTCTTTCAAATACATCAAATGTCACTGATTCTTCTGTTTGCATTTCAGGCTCAGAATATTAAATGAAGAACTCGATGGTAAAAACATAATAAAATGTCCTTCCTGTTGAATTCCTCAATCATTCCCAGAAATATTTTTGGTTTAAGTTCAGTGCCAATGTGTTTTTTTTTGTTTAGTTTGACACCAGAGACCAGTGTTCATGTCCTTGTTAATGTTGGCGTATATATAAATAATTAACAGTAATGTTATGAGGTGACAGTGGAGGATCTTTGAGTACAAACTTGGGAAGTAAACTCTGAGCTGGTGTTGGATGGAATAATCTACACATGAAACAACTGTTGTGGTGGACATACTGACAGGATGTGATTTATATTTTGCAGTTTTAAGCTTGTTTTGACAGTGGAATTACTCCTGCAACATAGCTTAAAACTGTTCTAAAGTCAATCCCTAAATTGATAAGGTAATATAGAAAGACATATGCATGTTCAACTGTGTGAGTGCTGCATATGAACTAGATCGGTTTTATTTTCAATAACACACTTTCCACTAATCTCAAGAGATGGCTCTGTTTGCCGATGAGCAAAACTGCCTTTGGAAAGTAAGAGGGGGCTTTGATAAAAGTTTTTCTATTACCTCAGTTATTCAAGCAAAACCGGCGAATCAACTTTGCATGTTTCACTGACTCCCGGGAACCTTTTCATACGTTTAACAGTCATTTTCTTGAATGCAAATTCATATTTTCAGTCAGTAAGCCAATAAGGGTTTCTATAAGAAATGTTTTAAACAACGATGTGAGGCAAAAGTATGTGCTCTCTCCAGTATTATTTGTAACATGTATAAGTTATAGTACTATTACAGTATATGCTTTGTATATAGGAAAAGTAGTGATGTTGTGGTATTTCCTGTTAAGATACTATTTGTGTTGATTCACCCCATGTGTACATGTATCTATGTTTTACTTGGCAAACACTGCTGTCATATATTTTAGTAAACAGCCACACAGATTAAGTACACTTCATAATAAGGCTGCATAGACCAATGCTAATACAATAATACATTATGTGTACCATAACATCTAGAAATATAGTTTAAAATGTTGCAGTTAGTCATGTTCATGACAACATTTTTTCTATTTTGAGCTGAGCCACTAGTTAAAGAATAGTACACTTTATGACACAGCCCATGCAGGGTGACTCATTAGCTTGCAACTATCTTGAGAAGTTTCTCTTCTTGATGTCAGGCAGCCTGGCCCAGTTAGAGAGACTAACCTAACGATTTAGCAGTGAACTTAGATTCCAAATACCTACATTTAATCAAAACAGATGAAAAATGTGGACTTATCCTCCGTCTTTGTTTTTATCTTTCCAGGCTCACTCTCCCGAGTTGCCTATTTCTGTGCTGTCATCTTGCTTCACTGATATTTGTTATACACAGAACAGAGATCAAGAGTGCTTCTGCATTGATTCTTTTGCTTTGTTATGACACTAAATTCTGCTTCAGTGCGCTCTGTTAAACGTACAAGCCACACAACTACTCCCGCACACACATGCACTACACACTACTACACGACTCACTATGACAGATAGCTATGAGCACATAACTTGATACAAGATAATTTGTTATTTTGAGACTATTGATTTGTGACTTGTGCAATGAAACAAGTCTCTTTCAGAAGCATCCCTACAGCAATCAATTTTAACATGCTCTCCCATTCATTGCATTCTAATGATACAATCAATACATCTTCTAATGCTGACTACACAAAAATACAGTGTCATTATCCAGAGAAGAATACAAAAATATAGAAAATGTGACAAGAATACTACTGTGAGATGACATTGTTTTATATGTGTTCCACAGACAGAGGCTGTGGAAGCACACAGCTCCCCTGAATATCATCCATCATCCAAACATGTAGAAAAAAAAGACAAATACATTATTCTATTTTTTGGGAGGCGCTTCTACATTGTAGGGTCACACTATATGCCTCCATTAACTTGCAACAAAAAAATGGTCTCGTTGATATGTAAGGCAGCGAATCATCCTATCAGCGGGGAACATCATTTACAGATGGGGTCACAAGTAATGGAAAGTCTATTTTCACCAGGGGCTGTTTTCCATGTAGGATAGCTACCGAGCTGCCAGCTCAACTAGGACAAATGGCTGTCTCTTGCCTAAATCGCTACGGTAACCTAGACTAAGTAGCTAAGTAGCCCCAGCTGAGGACTTTGGATGCTAAATGTTTCCCTTGACCATAGCCACAGTAATGTCTGAACAACCAGCAGAGTGAACTGCAAAGCAAGCAAGCTGTGAACATCAGGTGTAATCCAGCCTTATTTTCTTATGAATTTACTGCTTGAATTTGGATGCATTCAGAAGGTTTTATCGATTAAACATTTATTAGATCTTGGTGTGGATGTATTTTAGGGTTAATGTCCAATAGGGGAAGAACCCCCCCAGTCCCAAAAAATAACCCACTGATTGTTGATGCTGGTAATGGTGGCAAAAGTGGTGGGGGTGTACTGTGGCTCAACATTTTAATGAGGGGTATTAAATGAGACATTTGAAACATTCATAAAAGTCTTTTGTGTCCTGAAGCTGCTGTTCCTTATGTACACTGCTAAACATGGACCTAAAACCACCTCACCCTGTTCCCTAGACGTTGGAATAATGTTTGTGTTCTGTTTGTGTAAGGCTTCTCCTAGGCTTGAATGTAATAAGCTATGCAGGAGTGATGCCCTGACTTGCTAGTGTTGGTCTTTTAGAAGCAATACAAACACATTACACTGCAGTACTTATAGCATTACTGTGATTCATTTAATTTCTTTCTTTACACTTGCAGTAAAGTCCCATATGTAAGTGGTGCTGTAGGAAAAAAAGAAAAAAATCTATGCCAAGACCCACGAGACCTGCAAGAGTCCCACAGTAACACAGACTTATAAGTAGGCCTTTAAAGTAAACTCTAAAGTACATTTATACATTTCTGTGTACATCCTCTCTAAAATTACTTTAAGCAAACTCATAACTTGGTTCTGTCAACTTTAAAAGTAAAAGTCAAGCTTTGTCATTAGTAAACAATAAAACTTTGATTGAGGTAAGTTTGAAGAGTCTTGAAGTGATGCAACTGTAATGAGTTTTCTTTTACCTCACAAATTATGATGACAGTGATGACTGCTGATGCATTAGCAACGTACTGGGCATTTTAATGAGAAACAATAATTAAATGGCTTACGTAATTAATTTGACCTCAGCAGTCAGGGTGTGGATGTTACGGACAAAAAGACCCACAAAAGTTAAATTTGTCTTTGAGATGACTTCCTCGAAAATTCACATTGTGCATGACAAACATCCTGTTTTTATTAATTTTAAATTACTATTTTATTCCATGTACAATAAGGAGCTATCACATTTAAGAGTTCCAAGCAGTTATTTATAATGTGGTATCAGTCAAACCTTCAAATATTATCAAATTAGCTGAGCAGCTGCAAATAGAAAAAATGGGTGTAAAACAGAACCAGTGTTTAGACAGACAATTTGATTATTGCACTTGTCACAAATGTCAAAAATGCCAAGTCTGTCTTTCAGTGCCTCTTATCCATAGAAGGGAAATAAACTGCACACAGTGTGGCAGTAAATAAAGCAAATTAAAGCTTCCTTTGAATTAAAATTGTGAATGGTTTTAACAAGATAATGAGAGCCTCTTAACAGTTAAGCAGTAAAGCAAGTAATTGCTTTTTCATGGATTCAAGATTTTGAATTTCTATCATGTGGTGAGACTAACAAAATCCAATCACATGGTTAGCAATTAAACTCTTCAGTGAACTTCTGACATGGTTCAGTTCCAAGGTAATCACATAACTTACTGTGATCCATACTTAATTTCCTCCCAGGATGTTGATGATGTTTTTTGTATGTAGTGTAGCTAAAGTTTTGTTAAAATCATGTACTGCTGGATTGTACAGCACCTCCAACTCTATATAACAAATCAGAGTCTACAACAAATCAATTTTCTTTTTCCAGAAGAGGTAAAGTAAGTTAAATATACATAAAGTGATGTATTCTCTGTGTGAGCAGAACATTACAGTATTAAGTTATAGTCGAGAAGATTAACATTAGCAGTGATAATTGAAAATATGTCTGCATAATGTGATGTGATATGATTGAATTCAGTTGCTCTTCAACTCAGTTTTATGATATGAGTGTTTATTTCACAACATAAATCTTGAGAGGGACTACCACACTGCAGATTGTATTGTCTATTATTGTATTTTGTATTGTTTCACACTTTTCTCTCGTACCTGTTTTATCGAATGTTTACAAAATTGTACTCATTTCTCTGCTGAAATGCTTTAACAACTGTTAATTACAATATACTTTATTATATATTAAAGTACTTGAAGATGCAGTATGTTTCTTAATGAAAACTGAAATTTCCTGTCATGTCAGGCTAAAGTTGCATTAGGCAGCTGAGTTGTTAAGGTTACTTCAATATATCCCTAAACTGACCAATAGCATACACATCAGGTCAGCTGCACACTATTTGAATTAACCGTAACATCTGCATGATCACATTTGATATAATTATTTTGTTGCTGTTGTCATCATTGAGCAGATTCATTAAAAGGCTATATCCTTCTGTTATATAAAATAAAGTATTGTAGTTAAGCTTAGTGTATATAATAACTAAAAACATATATATACAGTAAATGTAAATATATAAGCATGTACATATATTGTATGTATAAAATTTTATTTATTATAGGATTGCTAAAATATGCTAACTGTTCCACGAAAGCCAACATTTAGATTTTTAACTACATAACTACATGATATAAATATGTAAGGTTAAAAGCAACAAATGTTCACATAATATTGGTGTTCAGAAATGTGATGCATTGCTGTTGAGCCAAACCCCAGAGGTGCTGCAGAGAGGGACATGTTAATAGATAATAGGTTTGTGACAGTCTGTGACACCAGAGCTGGGCCAAATACATGAGGGATCCCAGCAATCCTTTTGATTTCCTGCTGTTTCCATTTTTGATTCCGTCTGAGTCACCCTGTGACCGCTTCCATATGGTGGCCTGTCCAACAGCAAGAGCAGATTGCATTATTGGACTGGTCACAGCGAACGGTCGCTGCTAACAAGTTGCTGCTCCGCTCTGACCCTCTGAATTGTGAGCGCGCTTGCTGCGTTGCCTGTGTGTCTATGTGGATGTGTATTTGTGTATCAGTCTGCGTGCGTGTGCTTGTGTGCGTGACCCTGAGTGACTTGTTTCCAATAAGGAAATGAAATCCATTGTGGGGTTTTTTTTTTTCCCCCCAGCGAACCATTTTCTTTTATTACTTCACCTGCACTTCCTTGAGCCACTGGGTGTGCTCCCACGCTGCAACGAACTCCCAGACAAGCATCGGCAGCATCTATCTTGTGGACAGAAGTGCTGAGTGGCTATTACTTCTCAGCAGACCACATAAAAACCACAGCAATTAAACGCTATTGGGCCATTCGACTTTGTCTTCTTAGAGGAAAAAAAAGGGAGTGAGTGAGCGAGAGAAGCGAGGCAGAGAAGAAAGTGGGGGTGAAAGCAAGAAAAAGAGAGACTTCAACTGATGCTGCTTAACAAGAGAAAGATCTTTATGTCAGTAGTTTGAAATGGAGAAGGGGGAATTAAAAGGTGTGAAAATAGCTGTGAAATTAGAGCTGATGAAATATAGAACCTGTTCTCAAAGGGACATGAGAGAGCTCTTTAATTAAGGTGCAAAGGAAAGTAGAAGTAGACTACAGCATGGGAGTTACAGTAAGGTCCCCACTTTTAACTAGATTTATAGTTAAAATGATTCTGCTAGAGCGGCATTGTTGTTCCACCCTCCAGAAAGAAGTTTAAATCAAATTCTGTGCTCTTCAGACTGCTCAACTGAGAAATACTTTTTTGTTATGACTTTTTTAAATCTATTTTGCAAAGCTAAAGAAAATGGCTAAGACAGGACAGTGCCAATGCAGTTGCAGGATGTACACTAGTATGATGTGCACTGCATTTAACAACCGTCATCATAGCCATAACCATCAGTGAGGGACGTTATCTCAGTTTACCCTGAATTTAAAAATACTTCAGTTAGTTACTGTTTGTTTGTTTATTAGGATCAACAATAGCTAACACCATGATGTCAGCTAGTCTTCCTCGGGGCCGAATGTAACTGTAATCGAGTCAAAAGTAAATCCTGACTAAAGACTCAACGAGCCAGTAGACAACTGAAGTTATAGGTCTTACTCCCAACTACTTTCAAATCATTCATTCAGCAGAATAAATAATACATTTAATTACCACATTAAGACATTCATTTATCAATTAATTTGACAATGGTTTAAGCTTCAGACATTAAAATAAATAAAATGTGTCTTTAAATTAGAAACAACATGGTTCACTTTGACCTCCTATTTCACACATGTGATACAGTAACTAATAGTACTGTGGTAAAATGTGAATGTCTCAGAATATGATCTTTATTACTGATTTATATTGTGATTTTGAAGTTGCAATCAAATGTTTTTGATTATACGTACAAGAGTTTGACTGGCTGGTGTAACATCTTCCCTCCTTCTCCATGTTTGTTTGACTTAACTTGGATCTTACGATTTTGTGTTTTTCCAGCTATCATTTTGCCAACTTATCCCAACTAAACTCAGCAAATCTAAACTAAACTTTAAGCAAACAAAGCTCTGTTTTTTCTCAGTGTGATGTAGTGACAGCATTATTGCCAACGCTACAGTCAATCCTGCTACTGTTGTTGCTGTCACTATGTAGGACCGTCCCCATTCATCACAGTCTGTCTACGTACGTTCCAAACTACTAAAAATAAACGTCTCCAACCTCTCGGTAATCAGGATGGGGATGTAGGTACACCGTGCAGAAAAAGCCTGACGAGCAGTGAACTAACAGCGAAAATTACAAATTGCTGCCTGTCTCATTACCCAAGCAAATCACATTAGATATCCTTCGGAAGTCTAATATAGATGCTGCACTGTGTGGCCTTATCTCTTGCAATCAGTCTTTCTATCCATCTTTCTCTCTGTCTCTTGATATGTCCCTCACTTTCTTTATATGCCTTTTTCACTCTAACCTTCTCTTTTCTTGCCCCTCTTCAATTTTTTTGTCCCTTTTCCTTTCAGTACTTCTGTCTCTTACTGAGTTGCTCTGTCTTTGTCACTTTCTCTCTCTGCTGACCAGACAGATTTTATTCAAATGGAAGGTAAGGACAGGGCGTTGCATTATTCAAACCCCTAACAGGAACGAGCGTTGGGAACAATGACAGGCAAGTTCCCATTAAAGAAGGCCATTTGCTGAGACAACAAATCCAAAGACCACAGTTAAGCAGGTAAGAGAGGGAGAGGATTTAACACATTCACACATGAGACAGCAATTGAGACAGTTCTGTCACAGAACCGTCTGTAACAAAGACGTGGTACAACCGGTATAGCACCAGTTTATCAACAGGGAACTTTAAGCATCACTACAACTGGGTGAATGTATCTAAGGACCAAGAAATGACACCTTTCAGTTTTTAACACCCACCACACAGTTAGTGTAGGCTAAAGTGTGCTGTTAGATCGGAGGGAAAGACTGAGTAGCCAGTTAGCTGGGAAGCACTGAGCCTGTTGTGAACCTCAGTGGAAATACCTGTCGCGTCACAAACCTAATGTGGAAAATCAAGTTACTGGAACCAATGGCCTGGATACTGCCAAGCTGGCTTACAACATGACACTCACTCCAACACTCTGATGGAGCCCTCTGGGTCAAAACACTTCAAACACAGTTTGTGATTCACATAATCAGGATCCGACTAATTGTTCTAAGAAAAGCCAATGTCAATGGGTGTTCAAAATTAGCGAGTAAGCAGCTGGCCTATTCCAATGAATTAACTTTCACTATGCAAACTGCCAACACCATTTTAATATTAAAGTTAAATAATATAGGGTGTGGCTGGATGGTAGAAAAGTGCTGCACTTACAGCTTTCCTTGGCAGAGCACAGTCCTTTGTCAAAAATAGTTAATTTTTTTTAAATTTACAAGAAATAAACTATTCTTGATTCATGGTTCACCCTTTGCTAGAAGCTCAAAGTTTACAAAAATATAAATCAGAAAAAAATGTAAGCACTTATATAGTATTTTAGTATTAGCTTGTATGTTAAAGCATTAACTATGACATGGTAACATTTGTGTAAAGAATTTTGTTGGGCTAAACAAGCAAACTTTTGCTTGTTTATGCTTACTTTGCATTTGTTTTCACTTGACATACTGTCATCTCAACATATGCAATGTAGGCATAATTCATGAATAAATAATTAAGGTCTGTATCGAACTGTGGAATCACCTAACATTTTGTTACCAAAAATATTGAAAGGAGACTAGCTGATTAATTGTAGCACTCTTTCTGACCTTCTGACATAGTGATCTGTTTAGACCACAGGGAGGGAAGTCTTGTGATTTTATCCAATGAGAACAAACAGTTTGCCAATAGCTTTTGGCTATCTCGATGTGCAAGTAAGCACAGTGTTGCCCCCAGCCAGATCAATGTTTCTCGATTAGGTCGCCTGGGCCAAAAGGAATGCAGCAACTTTCCTATTTGTCAGCTACCCAGACCCATTTTCACACGCACACATAAATATGCAGAAACACTTTCAAGCGCACGCACACACATGCACGTGCTTAAACACAAAAAGACATACTGATGTCACAGACATCACAGACACTCAGACGTCATTCGTCCCGTGGCATTTAGCACAGACGTCAAATAGTGTAGAGCCCTGCTAAAAATCAATGCGCATTTGCAACAATCAATGGCTGGGTTCCTATGAGAACTAATTAGAAAGGCAAACATGCAGCGCCGCCTCCTTCCTCCTCTCTGCTTACCACTGTGAGTTCCAAGCAAAGTGCTTCCTCCCGTAGAGTCAAAACAGAGTTTAATACAACAGTGATATTTGTAAGTAAGGATAAATAAATAGATCAATGTATTTGTAATTAACTTTTACTGATATAATGTGTAAATGAAAAGCTAAATGGATCTTAATTTAATAAAAGTTGTGTCTCTCTTGTGAAGAAACAAAGGACTTATTATTACCATAACTACTATATACAGTTAAGCTCCAAATCTTACTCTAGGTGACACTAAAGGGTGTCCACACCAAGAACTATAATTATAAAGATAATTATAACAATAAAGACGTGAGCATCCACACTGATGAACAATAATGTTTTGTTAAGACTGGTGCCAAGCACGGCGCGCTCCAGTTGTGTTTGCAACTTAGGAAAATGGATATAGATGACCTCTTACTGCTGTACGTTGCGCAGAGAAAGAAAAAAAACTGGAAGAGTTTTACAACATTTTTCTAATTTCTTGTCCATGAGTAGATGTGTGTTACCTTCTGCGGGGCCATTCGGTTGTCGGGTGTAGTGCAGTAGAAAGAAAATAGTTCCTGCACGTAACTGCTCACAACGAGGTCAGCAAACCCAGCAGACTTTGGACAATGATCAGAGGTTTCTACTTCTGAAAATGTCTCGAATAATCTATATATCTCCTTTATCTCCCTATTAATTCTCTATCCTATCCACCAACAAACAATCTATACACTTTCCTATCTATCAACCTATCTCTGTGTACTGCTGCAAGGTAGACAGTCCAGAGACACAGACAGAGAGACACACTTAAATCAAATGGAATGAAAACTATGCTGCAGGGCAAATCAAGCAGTGTGGAGTCGTCACTATATACTTGGTTTGCTAATTCTTGACAATTCCGAGAAGGCTTGTCTGTGCCGGGCCATTTCTGCAGCTCAAGATAGGGCTGTAAATGTACTTCTGTTTGAGTGGAAGAAGAGAGGTGTGTCAGATATTATACTTGGATTTAATGTGACCAAGACACTTCTACGTATCTCACCAAAATCAGCCTGATGAAAGCTGGGAGGCAGAGTTGACGAACAAGTCGGGATACTGAAAGTGTACAGTACTGCACAGAAATTATGAAAGGATCTAATTATTGGCAAAAAAGAACTGAACCAGGTGCCCTGATAAATGCTGAAAGGGAGGGTGACACGCAAAATTAAATACAGATGATTTTTATACTGCAGCAGAAGTTGAAAGTTAATGCATTACCTCACTGGAATCAGCCACAAAGTAAACCTATTGCAAGAAGAGTAATGGTGCCTCTACATCATTGAGATTTGTAGCGCACAGTGATTGGGACAGCTCCTGAAGTATGTGCTCCAATGCTAATGTGGCTAAAGGGGGTATCCAGGGACACAGACAGATAGCGAACAAGCCTTGTGTTATCTAAAAAAATGTCTAGCCAACCTTCGCACAGAAAACCAAAGCTGTGATTATGTAAAAGGGTTTCAGTAGACATTAACGGTCATCAGAAAGAAGGTATGCGGCCTTAATCAAGGGATCAGTCATAGGTGCAACATAATCACTGTTCATGATTGTTATTTCATGTCTTTTAGTCATTTCATGTGGCGTGCTGAGATGCTTTTGCTTGCTGTGTGAATACATTTTTGCACTCTGGCTGCGTACACTCTCATACATAAAGAGAGAGTGTGTTTGAGGAAAGGAGTAAACATTATGCACAAACCTACTGTATACTGTACATGCCCAAAGGTATGCTGTAGCATGCATCTGCAAATGCAACTCACCCTGAGAGCAGTTGATCCTTTTAGCGTTGGTCTTCTGGGCTGCACCTGTCAACAGAGAGGAGAGAGGTTTGTGGATGGTTTAAACATGTGAAGTCTTTTGCCCCTGCGTTGGTATATTTAGACTTGGAGAGAACCTGGAGAGAACCTGGAAACAAAATAATCAAATAACCAATTTCAAATAACCATTTTCAAAAAAAGCTTATTAATTTGGTTGGGAAACTCAAACTTCTGTCTTATTTCTGTCAAAATATTCTATAACTGTATTTAAAAATGACAAACAACATGAAGATCCATTTGAAACTCGTTTTATGGTAAAAAAAACAACATTATTTCAGGTAACACTGGTCTGTGTGACAACATTGCAAACACGTATTGTACACAAACATATGTTAATTTGAATTTATAATGGTTTTGAAGGACACTAGTAATGACTCTCATTTTACACTTGAGACATGAGGCAGCATTTTATATGGATTCTTGATAGAGGCAGTGAGTGTGTGTGTGTGTGTGTGTGTGTGTGTGTGTGTGTGTGTGTGTGTAGGAGCTAGCATTACAGGACATGACCTTTCCTGTTGCATAAGGCACTCGTCTTATGAGCTTCTCTCATCATCCTAATTAGGCTTCCATATTGTTCCAGCCCTCAAACTTGCAATCAGTGATTGGTCAGGTTCAAGTGTTTATTAAACAGAGGTTTAAAACCCCTGTGTCACGTACTGTATGTTGGCATGTACATAAGAACACACACATACACAGCTATAGCTGTTATTAATCCCCCTGAGTGGTTTCAGAGCCTGGGGTCATACTATAAAGCTGCATACTCAGATTCCCTCTGCGTTTGTGTGTGTGATGATGATTAAATTATTCATAAATGTGTCTTCGCCTCAGTGTCTTAACAAGGTCAGACTGGAGTGGGAATTAGACATTTGTTTATGTCTTATAAAACTGTAAAAAAACAAACAAACACACTGAACTGAATATTCACAAGCACAGATATAGAGAGAGATAGACTATGTGGTGCTTTGGGAGAGTGTCATTAAAATTAAAGAAAGAAGGTAATAATTCACATCTAGGTCAGCAAGATGTTTTTTTTTTTTTTAAAAGTAATGAAAACAGATCAGGTTACAATTGCAAACAGCAGGCTCCACATTAGAAAACAATGTCAAGGCAGGACAGAAGGATTTCCATTTTGAGCACATCTGATTTCCTCAACAGTAAATGTAGTTTCTTTTTAATGGCATTATGGACATTCAATGGCATTGTGTATTGGGCATAAGCTGGTTTTTCCAGTTTACCTTTAGAAAAGTCATGGTTCAAAACCAGTATAAAACGTTGTACTGTTCAAATAGTATGAGCTGTTTCCACCTCCAAGATAGCCTTCTAACTAGGAAACTGAAAAGTGCAAGGGAAGTGTGCAGATGAACAATCAGCTGGGTACAACCTATGTAACATGGCTGAAAGAGGTCAACCTCCGGAATTTGGTTGGAATTAATTCAAAGCAAAATACCACAGAGCCAGCAGGCCATTTAACAAAACGTGATTTCTTTTTTTTTTTTTTATCAGACTGAGTGCCATATATTGTTCATTCAATATGGTACTGTGCCAGCAAATCTGCCAGTGTACGTCCCCGTCTCTTTGTTTTGTTTGGTTACAAGAGATAAAGAAGAGCCTCTAAAATGACTCAGGGAGACAAAGACATAAATAAGGGAATGTACAGATGGTGATTATAAATTATAAATTCCATTACACAAAGTGAGAGAGAGAAGGACTATCTGACAGTGCTGACATACATCGTCAAATCTCCTGTCAAAGCAGACACTACCTTTTGTGAGAGTGTCGGGTGGTGTGTGTGTGTGTGTGTGTGTGTGTGTGTGTGGTGGTTGTGGTGGGGGGTGGGATTATTATTTTTCACAGCTTTCAATTCATCACTCAATTCATTGACTCATTCATTCCTGGGGACATCCAACAGTTTGGAGGAGAGAGTGACAGTACAAGAGACGGAGATGAGAGAAGTGTAAGAGTGTGGAAGGTTAGACAAAGACAAAAATCATAGATAAAAAGAAGACAAGATTGTTGATGATGGGTGATTTTCACACCATCCAAATCCCAGAAAATAGAGAAACACATTGATACGCCTGATTCCAGAATAACACGACGGCCCTCCTTTGGCTCCTCACTACCATTTAAATCTGGCATTAGAAGTACACAGCAGCTGCTACAAGCGCAACATTTTACACATGTACTGTGTGTGTTTATAGCTGCCAAAATTGCTGCAGAGCATGGAATTGCAAACCCACACAAGACAGTTCAAGTCACACATCGCAGATACTTGTCACTACAGTATGTGCACAGAAGAGAGGAATGGAAGCTAATGAATTATATGATCAAATCTATATGCACTTGTTTAAATGAGAAATGTTACACAAGTTTACTTTCTACGGATTCATTACTGTTGTTACCTTAAAGTGCACTGACTAAGGGATGTCATGACTGTTTTGAAAAGGAACTGATTGTAAATGATACAACTTTTGAATCAAACGGCAAGTACTGAGTATAATATTACTTTTTTTAGAATCAGAAATAAGCCTGACACTGTGTGAGGGTAAGGAGTGCACCCCATGAGACAAAGTGCTACAGCTTATTGTCTGACACTATGGGACATATTAGACAATAAGCTGCTGATTATGCTGCAGATCAGCCGCTTAAAAAGGGAAAACTACAGAATTTCTCGAATTATTGATTCCCCTCTGATTTTCACCTGTTTCGCAGTAAAAATACACTTAATTCCTTCCCATGTTATCTTAATTCTAATGAAAAAAAAGATCGTAAGTGAGTTTTTCAGTTGCTTTTATTTTTATTTTTTCATCTTTCTTGTTGTTACCTAATCTCGTCTCCCTCCCCCCTCTTTCAAAGTAGAGCTGAAATGTCACCGGAGCTGAAAGGAGCTAAAAGTATTGCGCTGTGCATATTTCCCTGGCCAGCTCCACACCTTATGTCAGATAACAAACTTCTCAGCTGTTTGTCCTCATTACAGAACAGCCTCTGACTGCCCACCTTAATTCCCCCGCCCGTCCCTCAGGGGGCTCTTTTCCACCCTTGCCTGGCATGAGTCATTTTTACGACCGCCACTTTGGCCCCATCGGCCCGGGCCGCGTATGCTTTAAACCCAGCTAGGCGAGTAAATCTGCCAGCTTTAATTAAAATAGCTTCTTTTGTAACGCTTTCTGCTCCTCCGTCCTCTTGTCCCTGATGACATAATGGTGCTGGGAACTTCCCTCTGCTGAGCTGACTCAAAAAGACTGACCCTTGGAAAAATGGGGGTGTGTTGCACTATTTTATGGTGAGTTAGCAAGAAATAAGCCACATTTCATACTATCGGCTCATCTTCTTGCTTTGACCTGGTTTCCTGAGTGAAAAGATAATTGTGAAGGTCGCAGGTAGACACTCCACTGATAAGAAGAGTCTACATTAAATCATTTTAAAAGAGAAAAAACTTTACATTGGGCACTTTAAATTAGAATAAGTTTCTTAGTGTGTTACAACGACCTTGTTGCCTTTCAAGGTCAACCTTTCTTGGAGAAATAACGATTTGTGAAGCTGAATCAATGAGGCTCATTCAAGCCGTTTTCCTACAATATTGTTCAGGGACTAACTTTGGTGCCATTGATTAGCTGATTTATAGCTCGCATCTGTTCTGGGCTCAGAGTGAATCTAGAGCCGCTCATTACCAGAGAACAGTGGAGAAGAGAAGAGAAGAGAGGACTGATACACTGTCTTAAACAGATTTCTTTTCTTCAGTCTTAAGACACATTTTATTATGTATCCAATGCACCAAATATGCTTGAAAAGCTTAACACAGCATTTTTTGTTTTGACTGTATGCAGAAACATCTCAGTGAGAACAGGAAGAATTACATTTTAAGTCTTAAGAGGAACAACGCTGGGTTGCGAGGCCATTTAGTCGTAGTGGCCACAGTTGGAATTGCAGGTCATGTGGCATACGAAATTACTCGTGTTATCAGAATTAAATCCATTAGGTCCGCTCAAAGATGAAGTTCCAAAGAGCCATATCCATAGATTTTTTTCCATTCTATTCTTGCATGCAAAGAGCCATTGCGTGTATTATCTATGGGCCCAAAAACACGAACGCTCGAGGAAGCCTGAAAAACTTTTTAGCCCTATCTGCCCATTGAGCAACCTACATTGGAATGAATGGGGCGCCAACACTGCATACAGGTTTTTTCATACATCCATTTATTAAACTGTCAATGGAGAAGATCTCATGAAAATATTTTTTTTTACATAATCTGGGGTCAGGTCAAATACCTCTCTGTAGGGAATTGATTGAACGACCCCATCTACCATCCTCTTCATCGCTTTTTCTGCACTTTGCTCTCCTCTCCTGGCTCTACCTTGCTTCTCTGCTTCTTTCTTATTATCTCTTTTCTTCGTCCACTTATAAAACAGGCACTAGCTACACTAAAACACCCTCCTCCCTCTTCCTTCTTTTCTTTCTTCTCCTCTTATTTCCTCTCCCTTCTTATCTCCACCCCTGAAGGGGTTCTCTGTCTCCTAACCAGCTGAAGCAAGGCTTCCGCTGGTCTGCGCCTGGCCCCTATTATCAGAGCATGACAAGGAGCTGCAGTGTCAACTTGTCAGCCTAATAAACATCCTTTATGGCACCCGTCTGGGTGTGTTTGGAGGGGAGTCAGCCAGCCACCAAGCAGTGGACCATTGATTTCATGGATGGCGCACAGTGCTTACACTTCCACTCGTCTATTATGCAGTGGACAGGCTGCAATTGTTTTGCCATGCAAAGCCATACTTACGACACTCATAATCCTAGAGGCTTTCTGTTTAGTTTGAGACATGGTTATAAAGAGAAAGGCTGAGAGAGAAAGAGAATTAAAAGAAGTCTCCAACACAGGTCAAGTATGGCAGCACTCGTGGGCAGCAGTTCATTTAGTCTCAGACTGCCTTTTTCAGACCTTGACAAAATACTTTTGGTAACCTTTGTTTTGCAGGTCAAAGTCAATAAGGCTTTCATATTTTCTTTTCCTCGCCAATCTAATTCTTTATTCTTTTTAGAGTGGGAAAGGTGAGGGGTCACAGAGTGATTGAACAAGACTTTCAATCACTTACAATAGTAATCACACTCTCCGGCAGCACTTCGGCCATCCTGAGTAGCTGACAACATTAACTACTGTTCCAGAACCAAACTGAAAGGGACAAAAGGATGAGTGAAAGAAGAGAGAAATGTGGAGAAAGAGAGTGACAGAAACCACCACCCTTAAGAATAACTGGTTCACTAGTTCAGTACCATGGACAGCAACATTTGTTGACTACCAAAAAGAGCAGAATTGGAGCCAGAGAGCCAAAATCAAAATGTGCCTCTTTAACCTTTGTCCACTACCATGTTATAAATATTCATAAGAGGTGGGCAGGCAGATATGTCATCTTAGCAAGCAAGCAGTGTAGGCTCAGACTTAAAGTTCATTAATATCAAACACAGTTGTGAAAAATTATAAAATATTCACCTAATACTTCACATAGCATGGACCTGACGTGCTGTTTTGTTTTTCAAGCCATGAATCTGTCTGTGGATGTTTCCAACGTTTATAAAAGATGTGAAACCCTTTGTAAAGCCTTTGGTCTTTTAACTGTTATTGCTTTTGACAGTAAAAAAACCTCTCAGCTGAAAGCATAATGCATTGGGAGGCCAGTGCCTGAATATATTGAATGTTCACAGAGCTTGTTTATTGATCTGTGATCAGTGACAAACAGGTCACCTTGGTCATCTCAGTAATAACAATCCTAATGACAAAAATAATTGTATATCGTGTATATTTCCATGAAGAAAGGCTATTAGGAGCAGGGTAAGATTCTTGCCATTATCAACAACCTATCAGGAACAAGCAAGCAGAGGTCATATTCAGTCTAATGCAGCTTTGATTGTATTTGCTGTCTTTTGAACTGGCCATCTGTCACGATACAATGCGATCAGCAATGCTGGAAAAAAAGCATCACAGAGCTTTGTGAAGCAATGGCAGTAAGGCAGGCAAACCTGCCAACCCGTAAAACTGTCAGAGCGACCTTCACTTACCCTCAGTATTGATGGTCCAATCATATAGAGAATATGAATTAGTACCTTCAGGGATTTCTTAAAATGGGGCATAATTCTTAGATATGTCTAAAGAAAGAGGAATAAATCATGTTGTGACTTTATGGCATTGCCCAGAGAGCTGGAGAAGATGAAATTCAAAAACATGTTTTCCGCACTCCTCCCATCCTGTATAGGATGTTGTGGTCCGAATAGTGATTAGATCATCGACTTGACCGAGTACAAACAATGAACACATAAAAGGTGAATATGTATTGTCTGTAGGTGGAAAAATCCTTTCAGAATATAAATATTGATGTTTAATTGCTTGTCAGTATCTCAAGCATTCATCTTGTATATGCAGGGCTCAGCTAAAATTTGTGCTCCCCTGAGAAAGAGCACAACAGATTTACACCATATTTCACACACTCTTCTCAGCTCTAGCACCCCTGATTCATTCAGGCTTATCCCCCTCATTAAAGGCACCATGTTGAGCCTTTATTGAGTCTTTATTCCACATCTTTGTTGTTGTTCCAAAATCTGCCAGAAAGACTTTTCAAGTAAATGACTAACCATCTTTGAAAATGTTCAACAAACTCCTTTAAAGGGAAACTTGCCAATTTACAACCGGGTTTCTATTATTACAGGAAACGTGCGCTAATTTGCATTTCCTTTTGCTTTTTTCCTAAATAAAAATTTGGATGGAAACTTGGTTACAGTCTGGTTCATTTTCTCTGGTAAACAATTAAGGAATCTATGAAGTATAAAAGTCAAAAAGTAAAACGAAAAAAGTTAAATCTTTAAAACACTTTTTTGCCATCTTCATTTTGCATTAGATTATCTGTCCTACACTGTATGAAAGCTTTATACAAATACTGCCGTTGGCTCTGCTCTCTCTCCCTCTTTGTTCAGCTTTCTATTCACGGTCTTTAGCTGTTCCCACTATAAATAGATGTCAGAGTCCATTACTGTTTCTGGACTCCTAAAAGACCCTGTTGTACTTTCCAAGCTCTGTGTCCATCAGTAGCTCTGCTTTCAGACACTGGATGTACCCTACAAACTATAATATTTTATAATTATATTATTTGGAGTTTCTTTTGTAGACTCCCCATCTCAAATGAGATGAAAAATTCTACTTTCTTTGGAAAATGGTGGGCAGTAATGTACAGTACATAATTTATATTTAATGGGGTACAACATGTAAAGCCATTATGTCCAATTAACCCTAAAAAGTAAATGGTTGTCTTTAGTTACAAAAATTACTGTAGGGCTGCTACATCTATTATCTTGTATTAGCAGTTCATCATAAAATACCAGAACCACGGTTTTAGTTCATGTTTCTCACTAAGAAAATGGAATCAAAATTAGCAATGTTTCCAATTTCTCCAACAAAAAAAACACATAATTCATTAATTGATGTCAAATATAAGGAGTTTAATTGTTGAAACTTGCCCCACAACATACTTTAAGTTGTCACAAAAGGAGTGAAGAATTTAAAATTGAGACCATACCACAACATACAGTTTATTGCACGTGTCAACACTTCATCATCTTCCTGTGGTTCACTGTTAAGAAAAACAACTGATCACTGCCTTTTAAATGACCTAAGAATGACTGTAATCCAGAATAATGTGTTTGTGTAGTTGTGAGGTTTTACAACCAACCCCACCCCTGCCAGCCATCGTTTAGCCAGCTGTTGTGGCATGGTGGTTTGAAATGACCATAGATGAAACCCTTCACAATTTTCCTGAGAGACTTTTCTCTTATCTAATACAAGTTACATAAGTGTAACTTTAGTTATAGTATCAGTGATAGAGTATCAGTTATAATTAAAATATAGATTTGTTCCAAAAAATTACTTTCTTAACTGTAAATCATTGTATGGCTGTAAAATCTGCACACTTCTTCACACAGCTATGAAATTTAACATGCAAGGTCGGGAAAGAAGATGAATGCATGACTTTAAGGTCATCCCTTCTTGGTGAAAGTGGTGCTGTTACAACCATCCCTTTGTTACAACCATTCCCTGTCTTTTGTGGTAGCCAACTACAGCCAAGTATGCCGGCAGCATGTCTGCACCAACCAGGTAGCGACAACAAAAACATTTCCCATAACATGCTGAAAAAAATCCCAGAGGAAACGGTGATAGCGTTATAAAGGTGCAAGAACAGTACAGTACAGTACGGTACAACTCAAAACCATTTAAATCATGTCCTGCACAAAGGGGATCTCTTGATTTATATAATGAGCTTTGATTCACTAATATAAAAGAAAACATCAGGCCATGACAACAATAGAGTCTTTGAAAGAAAAAAAAAGAAAAAGAAGGTGGGGGTGGCTGAAATGGAAAAATATGAAAGTCTTTTGTAGGCTGCAGTGCATACTCCTCCTGTAATTGAATGATTCTGAATATGATGATGCATTATCTATTGTTATAAAGCACATGGACTGAATATAAATAGGTAAATAAAACATGAAAGTCAGAAACTAGGTACATGCATTACTTGTCACAACACAAATGTGGGAGCAGTGACATAATTGGCACAAATAATCACCATGTAAATGTTTTGTGTACAGTAAATTTGTATCTTGACAGTGTTTGTCAGAGTCTACATTTGAGTGTGACAGTTTGTTGACAGGCGCAGGATATCGGATGTAACTGAAATGCATAATGCATTACATATTCATTTATCCAGCGTGCTAGCAACCTTTTTCGTGCTTTAAATGCATGTGTGACATGGACACACACACACACACACACACACACACACACACTTACATGCACACAAATAGATGCACACTGTGCCACTGAACCTGCCGTGAGTGCAGAAGTGCTTGCTCACTCATCAACTCGGAGCTGAACAAAGATTTGCTGTCAAGGAAGAAGATTCTATCCTTTCTGCCAGATATACAGCAGCACAGCAGCAACCGAAGAGTTCATTTATGTTTAATGCAAAAACTAAAACTTTGTCTGATGCTTTTTCATGTATTTCATGACTTTCTCCAAAATCCAGTGGCCATCAGGTTTTTGGTCCCATCCCTGATCAAGGTCTTTAAAGTGTAAACAAGGAAATTTACCTCTTTGAGTGTCAAGGCTACAGTGCATAAACCCAGTAATGACTTACATATATTCATAAATCCATTTAGAACTGAGAATTCCAACCTGAAAAAGCCATAAGGATGCGTACTTTGAGTCACTGTGATTTAATAAGTTGGAAGTTATGACCAAACCACAGTTACATTTTGACTAAAATCAAACACAAAAGTGACATTGACAGTGATTAATTATTTTCATTGGTTTACACATTTTCACTGACAGCCAGGCAATTTGTCAGAAATTTGTCAGGCATATGTTTAGAGATTTTGGTGCTCCCTTCTATAAAGGTTGAGTCATCACTGACCAGCAATCTGTCATCCAGTCAGCTGTTTAAAAAAGGGTCCCAGACGTACAGAATATCCGCTTTAAATTTACAAAAGCTTGATGAATGGCTCTTTTGACATTGTTAAACTAGAGTTTCATTGATGTGAACTTTTGATTTATTGATTGACAGGATGATTAATAAGCATAAGGGTTTAATTATGTTAAGATTGATTTTGGCCTTTGTTAAACCGAGCTATGAATAGTATAAAACATTGCCCGTTATATATAAACATTTTCGGTCATTTATGAGCAGAAATTTGCTTCTGTGTGCACACATTACAACTATGCAAAACAATCCTTGAGTTATCAGAGGCAGAACTTGAAGGGTACCGTCGCTTGTTCTAAGTTTGGGCAATTAATCACTTTGTCAGAGAAAGTGGCAAGATACCATTTTAATCAAAGGTTGGATATTTCCTTTGGGTTCATACACTTCATATCCTATACCCTCCGAAGGCCAAAAATTAGATTAGACCAAATCCGGAAGCTGTTCTGACAGTGATTAAGGGGGCATCTCTATTGACACATTGACAGCAACCAATTTTATGGTCAATAAGGGCAGATATCCTCAGTGTACAAAATTACATTTGTCTCAAATTCACTGTCAAAAAGTGGCTTACGAGTTTTATTTGTAACGTCTAGCTGATTTTCTGGTACAAGGACATTCACAAAATATTTCAAAGGCCCCTTAAATCACCCACATGCGTCTCCCTCAAACCTCCCACCAAAAAGACAAAAGGAAACACTGCAGGGCAACACGGACTCTGGCCACACGTGGATCCTCCGAGAGCAACATAATATCAATGAAAGTGTTTTTTTTTTTTTTTTTTTTTAAAACAGCAGGGTTATCCTCCAGCCAGAGGAAGAAATGATCTATGTAGATCTCATTAGCCCCCTATGATGACAGACGTACGACTCAATGATTAATGGCCAGCTGGAGAAACAGGAGAATTATTGACATGACCTTTAGGGATGCCTCTGTTCAGGAGCGAATGGACCGACATGTCTTCCACTGAAATGATCCACTTTGACATTTCCATCTTTTTCTCTTTTGCCCTCCACCCTCCCTCTCTCTCTCTCTCTCTCTCTGTCTTGAAAGCATTCCAAGAACACATTATTGTCCGCCCTGGTCGATTTTTGTATTTTAGAAGAATCTGCGGTGGAATTGCTCAGAGAGTTCTGACATTCTGTGCAGGAATTGATATTATTCTGTCCGTATTATTCTGTATTCATTCCATAAAAGTGTTAAATTCACCTTTAATGAAACAGTGCTTGAATAGACATCTGCCAATTGGATTTTATGGACACCTCCTTTGTGGAGAAAAAAAAAAAGTGAAAGTCAATAACAGAAGACAGTGTCATCTCAGATGATGAGGTTTTAATGATGGGGAGCCATCCAGTCACCTTTCCATAACCCCCAGAGATAAAGGACCACCGACGGTGAGCAGGAACGTCGAAGGAATTAATTCAACATTTTGTGTGTGTGTGTGTGTGTGTGTGTGTGTGTGCGTGTGTGTGTGTGTGTGTGGTGGAAGCAGTGAAGTGTGGGGAGGTGATGTAGATAAGAAGTCAAAGTAAAAGAAAGGACAAGAGGTGTGTGAGGAAGCAAAGTATAAAAGGGATGACACAAGAAGACGATCTGTGAACTATCTTTTCTCTATATTCCCATTATGTACAAGAAGAAATGTTTGTACCATACAGGACACAGGCAGTGAGGGAGGGATAATGAAATAGACAAATAGGTGGAGAGGATATGGAAAAGTGCAGGGATGGAGGTGGAGGAGAAGGAATTAAAATAGAAAGATGCGGAGGAAAATGGCTTGCATGGAGGGGAGGAAAGAGACAGATGGCAGACAGAAGGGCCAAAAGACCAGCAAAGATGAAGATGAGGAAATAGCAAGCAGCATTAATGAAGGAGGAGTGGAGGGTGGGAATGTTCACCGATCGGCGCCATTACAACCCCTCGCAATTAATTGGTTTGAACGAACACAGATGTTTGCATTCTGCCTTAGGCCCATGCTTACCTCCCCACTTTCTTTGCCTCTTCTGGCGGTCCAGATCATAATCGATCGGGGGAGCTACTGCCCAATTCATCCAGCTCAGGCTGAAAATTCTGACCTGCCAGCCTCAAGTGGAGGGGCTCAAGAGCAACAGGGTCATTGATCCGACTTCGTCCGTAGGAGGTGCATAATGTATGTTTAACAAGTCAATGTGCAAAACATTCAAGCACACAAAAATAAATAAGCAGAATTAACATTTTCTTTTTTTATCAATGCAAAAATATGCCTCTGTTAATTTCTTTCCACATTTTACATACTGTGTGTCTACAGTATATGTATTTGTGCATACACACTACATGACCAATCTGACACAATATTAAAATTGCAGTGCACAGATGTACATTGCAAATCCATCTGATTGTAAGATTCTTAAGGTCTGCTAAATTTATACGGCTGTTTTTGCATTTTACTTTGACCAATTTGAACCTTTGTCTTCATTAATATTTATCCTTATCGGCTTACCTCGGCTCTCGTTCAAAGCCTTTGATCATGCAGCACCACTTCACAAGTAAGGAAATGTCAAGGTTACAGGGAAAAGGTCTTAGACAAGCAGATTATAGGAGGAGCATATCAAGGTTTGGGATCAAATTTTGCTCCACCTCTCAGCACAACCAGTTAAAAGATGAATAATACAGTACAATAAATGATACCATTAAATAAAGAACAGCCTCCAAACCTCAGCCTCAGGAATAATGTCCAGAATCTAAACCAGCCTTAGAGAATAATTCAAGTAACATATGGAAACTGTGAAAAATGGTTAACAACACCTCATGTGAAGAACCGGTCCTTGCTCAGACCAGCTCGGAATATGCAACTTTTTAAAGATGATCCTGTTTTAAATGCAGACTTAATGGAAATGCAGACTTAATGGGGGGAAGTTGTGATGAGAAGGATGTACTGATTCTGCAATTATACAATATATTATTTAACCAACAACATGAACTATGATAAAACAGCAAGTTGAAATCACTCTTCTAAAATCCAATTGAGCGAGTTCATCAATCTACACCTTAAAGGAACCAAACTGGAGGAATGTTTTAGACCATTAACTGCAAATTGAGTATACTTTACATTGTTGTAAACAATTTTCCAAGGCTGAAGATTGTAGATTGATTTTCTTCCTTCCGGGCAGCCAATGGTTTTATTTTATTTCAGTCTGTTCAGTAAAACAACTAGCAGAGAGCTTAAACTGGTTTGAGAAACCTAAATCCATATTTCTTTACATTTAAAATTCTCCTTGGTGATTCAAGGACATCTAAACAAATTGACAGCTTTTAAAGAGAATGCAAACAACCAGTTTGTAGAAAACTCAATTTCATGGAAATCATCAAAAGAATACCGTGAATTTGGTTTGTTTTTGGATTAAAAATGAGCTGTTGAGCAGATGATTCTCAAGTAACTGGCTTAGTAGGTTAGAACATGCAAAACCACAGGAACAATAAACAGACTTAATTAAATATTGCAAAAGTGAAGTTCAACACTAATCAAAACAGCTAAATATACATATGCTTTTCTGTGAATAAAAATTCTCAAAGCAGTCTTTCATAATAATGGCATTTATCATGTTGTTTTTGCCAGGAGTTACTGTGATTTATTATAAGGCTGTAAATGTTATTTGAAGTGTATTTTTATTAAGCTATTTTCATGTCCAGTCCCCCAGCGACCATCGTCTTTATTGACAAGCGATACAGGAGTGATAGGTGTTGCCCTTCAATATAATGGGAGGCCTGGGGTTTACTGGTGTGCTCTGCCGGCTCGGACACGCATCATAATATTTCTGGTGTCATGAAATTGAGTGCAGGTCCCAGCTGTGTCATATCAACATCTCTGTCTTCCCATCCATCTTTTTTCTCCTTTTCACTCACCATTAAATAGAGATGCAATGCTATAACAAAGCATAGAAGGCTTGGTTTCATCTGCTCAGGCCTGCAGAGTGCAGCTTGATGTAGCGGGGGCTTTCATTTTCAAAATGGCTCTAAGAGCAAGTGTTAATGTAGATACACTGTCAGGCCTTTGAAAAGAGCCAAGCTATATTCAGTCGTGCTGGTCAGTTGTGTGCTCCCAGTAGTCTTTAATCAGAGCCTAACTGTATTTTTTATATTTCTTTTATCTTTTTGTTTACATTTGTTATGACTCACTAGCAGCGCAGCACCTCTGGGGGTTAAGAGCTTCATGCGAGAAAATTCAGATCTTTTGCCAATGACAGGTACCCAACAAGAAATTAAGTCATATAAAATGAGAAGTTCAACAGAAAGATTCCTCTTCCACAAAATCCAATAACCAGGGAAAGAAAGGCAAGACAAATAACAAAAACAAGACAGCTCAGTCGATGCTTACAGATGAACAAGCATCCACTTTTGCTGCATAAACATCTAAGAATTCCATGGTAAGCAAGATAACTGGCCATTGATAAATCAGGCCACAATGTGTTGTGGTTGTCTAAAAACAAGGAAACATGTATCACAAATTCAGATAAATATATAAATCAGTTCTAAATTATGTATATATGTGGGGCAGAAAAAGGGCAGAAAACGTCGACATCTTCTTGTCGAGACCAATTGTACAACCAAACTCTGGGACAAATACATTAAAGTTCCTGTGGCTGCTTCACAATTAAAGCTAACCCCTTGGGTAAATGCTGTCACTGTTTAACTCATGAAATGTTCAGTTTGCATGAACAATTACTCAACACAGCTTTAATATGGCTGTAGAAAGGCTTTTAGTAAACAGAGAGGCTACTACTAATGAGATAAAACGCGGGAATGGTGGCTTAATACTGAAAACAACTTTTTAAGACAAAAAACTGAAAGCTTATACATTGAATGGCTATTGCTAAAAATGTGTCTGCAATAACTACTACTTTAAATGAGGTAGCTTTTATTATAACCACAATTGAACAAAATCTCATTAAGTAAATAAATATAGCCATTAATATCCAATAATTGCTCTTCTTGCTATGGCAAACACCAGATAAAGAAATAGACGCTGGGCGATGAAGCTGATAAATGGCTCATCTTGCTCCCCTGAAAGGTCAGTGTTATTTACAACGTTGGATCTTTGTCATGGTTCTGTGACACTGAAGGTCAGTGGGCCCTCCATATCCCTCCGTCGGTCTATAACTGTGAGTGTATATGTCTTCATTTTCTCTATACACTAATACTGCCGCTTCACGAATCACATATAAACGTCATCATCTTTGCTCGCACATATACACGCACACATAAACGCACACTAAAAACAGAGAGCAGTTCTCGGGCCACTCGAGTGACCTTGGTCTAGATTAACAATGGTCCTGGAGGAACAGACCTCATTTATAAATCCTCTGAGAGATCCACTTTGTGTTTTTTTTTTTTTTTGTTATTTTTCATGAGTATATACTAATATACTACACTATTTTGTAATTCCCATTAAAACAGCAGGCATAACACACAATCACTTAGTGTTCACACTTAGAGGCAAAAAGTGGTCAGAATGGCAACTACCCAGTTGCAACGCATTAAAAACTCTTCCTCCGATGTTGCCTGAGGATAAGAGAATGTTAATAGTTGTTGAGTTGCATGCCAGTTTTAATGGGACAAACGCTAACATTTTAAATAACTCTTGAGGCTTTAAAAAAGATCGTATGTTTTAGGTGATATTTTCCAGGAGGGAAGCGTATCCCTTAATGGTGTACAAATGAGTGTGTGCTTGCTGTGCAGTTATTAGCCCGGGATAAACTGTTGCTCTAGAAACACCTCAAGTAGTGTGAATGTGTGATTATTGTTGTTTTAAGAAATTGTTCCCACAAGGACTAATAGTTGGCTTTTTTTTTTTTTTTCGAAAAACACACGCATTTTTAGGTTTACTTTCCCTGTGCTGTATTAATGTGTGTACTGAGTAACAGCGTAGTGTAAGAGGTGGTTTACAATGAAAAACATACTTTTGGTTAAAGCTTTGATATGTATTCTTTATTCTGTGGTACCAATGTGGAAGGTCAAGTGGAGGATAAAGAAAAAGTTGTTTATACTGAGTATTCCCAGGATGTCAGCTACCTCATACATAAGAATATGGTACGTGTGTTATATCCAAGTGCATCAACATCTCATAAACAGCAAAGAGACTTCTCTGCAGTTTCAATTAAGTCATCAAATGACATAAAAGGACAGACTTACTGCAAAGATGAAAATATGTATCAATTCTTGTAGTATAAAGCACAGCACAGAGTTTAACGGCACAGATTTTTGCCTTTCAATCACCTCACACTTACATTTTCCTGATTAAGTCTGTTTCAGGACCAATAATGGCAGTAATATGGGTCCTGGCTAGATCACTTTGGTTAGTTTATGAACACAAGGTATCAATCATTCACACTGTCCCCATTTTATCTACTGCCACTGACTACTGCCGATGATTCATGATAATTTAGGGATTTGTCTAACGATACTGCTGAGACAAGCAATCTTGGTGGACTGATGCTGCAGCCTGTCATTATCTACAAGGCCACCACAGTTCAGAATGGCTGAATCTTCAATGTCAAAACCCTAGGTGTTGTTTTGATTTGGGACAAAACATGTCCTTGATGAGTTATGCCCCCCAGGCACCCTTTGAATTTATGGGTCGCGTCAAGCTGCCTGCAACACTAAAAAATGGCAAATCAGTATATAAATGACTGCGTTATTGAAAGTGCTAAGAAAAACATCAACCCACAAGTCCATTATATTAATTGGAACCGCCCTCGCCACAGCAAGCAACGGCTCCAGACGGACTAGGGTCGAGTGGTGATAAATGAAAGGCCGGAGTATGAATATAGCCTTGGCCAATGATATAGCAGAACATGTGAACAACTGCTCCCTTTTGTTTATACTGACCTTGTAATTAATCAGAGGGAGGCAGGGATAGAGGAAAATGTATGGAAGTCAGGAGGGAGGAGGAGGAGGGTGAAGTGGGGGAGAGGGATTTAAGCCCCCTAAGAACAGACTACACAGGGAAATCCTGAGTAAACACCAATGTAGTCCGCAGTGCTTTCAAAATGATGTTGATAAAGTGATGGAATATCACAGAGATCAAGGGTTTATCATTTTAAACCTGGGATGTTAACAGACAGGGGAATTTAGCTTGGGTTTGTTTGCTCCCACAGATGGGTAAATGTGTTTCTGAGGCTTAGTGCTAAAGACCATGGTGTCACACTCCAGGTAGTTGCGGAGCATTCGCTAAAAAAATTCAAATTTTTCAAAATAATTTTTACCTTACCTTACCTAAGTTTTTTTTTTCAAGAAAATATTTAAAGTACTTTTATGCTCACACATTTATATTACTTCAAGTTTCTTCATTAATTGCAGTACACAAATTCAAATGAGCATGCTTTTAACAACAAGTAGACATCAGTATACTCAAACAAGTATTCCAAATTAAACAGAACTCATGGTTTTGGTTAAAATAACTACTTTGTTAAGTTTAGGGGAGATTTAACGCTGTGGTTGCAACAATAAACACTTTCTCATTACTTTTACCGAAAAAAATAATTGATAGTGAGATGCAGTGAAAAGATATGCCTCTTATCCAATCTGTAATGGCTTTTGTCGCTCTATAATGCAGTCACCTGACTTCCTCTTTTGCTCTCTTCATAATAACAACGTCCGCTAGAGGGCTTTGTCACTTGAAAGTAAACATACGTCGTTTTGGTGCACTTGCTGAAACAGCTGATGCTGTCGTCCTTCTTTGAAGGACAGTTTCATAGACTCCAAACAATAAATTGATTGATTGTTTTTTTTTCCGACAATTTACTGGCAACTATTGTGATAATCACTTCGACAGATGTTTAAGTCCATTTTCAGGGTTCTCAGAAGACAGAAGTTGCTGCTATTCCTTGTTTTAGATTATAGTTAATCAAATATCTTTGGGTTTTTTGGAGTGGCTCAGACAAAAGAAGACATTTAATGACATTGCTTTGAGCTTTAGGAACTTGTGTTGGCCATTTTTCAGTATTTTCTTAACTTTTATAGACCAAACATTTAATCAATTAATCAAGGAAATAATTGTCGGATTAATCAAGAATGAAAACAATTGTTAGTTGCTGTTTTACTCTAGTTTTGAGTGACCCTTATTGATAAATATGTATCTGACAAGGACTGGATTTTAGGACTATGTAAAATGGTTTATGTTCATTTCTGAACGGGTTATTGAAGTTGTCTCACACCTACAAGGAAGTACATAGTCTTCCTAGGGCCTGGACAGAAATGGACCTGCGGTAAACCTACCCAAACTGGACTCGCATAAATACATTTTCAAAAAAAAGATACTCAATCCAAAATGGATCAGAGGACAGAAAGACCAACTCGGAGTATACAAAAGAATAATTGGACCTAATCCAAAATGCGGTCCACCAGAACAGACTCAAATACAGGAAACACCAGCACTGGCAGCAGCATGATGTGCCACCAATTAATAAGCAGACAGGGTCGAAAAGAGTAGCAGTACATGATAATTTTGCTGCACTTGATGATCTTCATCTTGCATTAAAAAAGAAAAGAAAAAGAAAATCATGAGGCACCACACGATCGGAGCTGATAGAAAGTTCACTCAGATCCACTCAGGCGTTAGACATGCCGACACACAAGCCCTGGCCCCTTGGCATTACAGCTGGACCCTACACGACCTGATTAGACTGAATATAATTTTGACCTCACTCAATTCGGGTCGTGGATAGGGTGTTGGTTACTAGGAACTTAAGATACGCCTGCCAAAAGTTACCCTACATTGTTTCTATCCTGCACTGCTCAATCAGAGGATATTCCTTCCTCGTTCATTGTACTGACTTTGTATACAGATATATGGCCTGACATCACTCAAATATTTGCTTCTTTCTATCTTTTTAATTACTCAAGAGTACCTCATCCATTTTCACTTCTCAGACCTCTGCACTGACGATGCTAAAAATATGAAGGAGGATCTTCTGTTCTGTAATAAAATCCTTTCAGTCTGCCTACTATCTCATGAAGGGAAAATATTATGAGAAAGCTCCAGCACAGAGACAGCTCATACTGCAAGATCTCAATCAGACTTGTTTATTTGTCTCAGAAACATCTGTACTGTATATAGTGCTGTATACTTTAGGCCTAAATATTCAGGACTGAGAAAAAAATAAACACTGAAAAATAAACTCATGATGCATGCAACACAAACCGTAAGGTTTGTTTATTTTGCATCTCCCATCACAAAATTCATTAACTAACAAGGTTAAACATTAAAAGGTAGCTGTTGATCATTTGCATATTAAATTACTTGATACCTCTGCAATTATAAAAATGAATATGATGTTATACAGTGACCTCCAGAATTACGATCAGCCTTAGAAAACAAACAAATTAAAAATAGAGATGAAAAGAACAAAAAATACAAACTGACTTATTGCTTCTGCTTTTTTATGCTTACGAATTTTATAAGCTGCTCTTAACTGATGGCATCCATTATCCAAGAGGGCACTATACAGAGGGAGAGATACAGGTTTATTTAGCAAACATAAAAGATTTATTTCACCACCACAAAAACATGGCATGGCTTTATAGCAGCCATAATTCAGCCTTGAGAAAATACATTCATGGACAATTTGATGCATTAGAATTTATAATCAGTTGTGCAATACTGGCCATTGATAAATATGCAGCTATCTGAGTGGGTATCTCAACACAGAGATTTGATAAATAGTCGGTCATAACGGTCATGACGTCTGAGTTATTGTGCTAGGCAGTGAAGCAAAATGTCATCCACTGATTAACTTTAACCTAAGTGCTTTTGATAAAGAAAGCTCTCGCATCTACAGTACATGACATAAAGTAGCATTTCCTCACAGACCAAATTATCACTCTTTTCATGGTACAATCCTCTCTGTCATGGTTCTCAAAGGACCTACCACATCTTTTAATATATCACTTGAATTTAAGAATCACTCTTAATTTTCACTCCCTTAACTACAATAGAAGTGATCAAATTGTTGACATGTGAAATAATCTTGCAAAACCACTAACAAACTATATTAAGACCAAAGATACTTTAACTCAGCCTATGTAAAATTAATAACCTTTATTTGTACCGTGTACCACCTTTCCAAATGACATTACAAAGGGCTTTATAGTTCCACAGCGAAAAAGCAGACATTGTTCAAGTTACAGAAAATCTGTATTTTATGAAACAAACCACAATAATAATAAATCCCTTGCCCTAAGGGTCAAAAGTTTTCTAATATGGTGAACTGTTAACAATCAAAACTTCATATATTGACAAACTGTCAAGGAACTACTGCTATCAGGCAATTTACAATTCACTGGTTCAGTGAGTGGAAGTCCTACATCTCAGAGAGTGAAGCAGTGAATGGTTCACATTCTGTCGAAATTAGGCTTAACTGTGTGGCTGAGTTTGTTTCAGTTACTTTTACAGCTTCGCTTTCCAAAGAAAAACATCTGAACCAAATTACTACAATTTACTTAGTGCATACCTTTATTTAGCATTTGTGGCACCTAATGAGTTTCAAACCACACAACACCTGAATGTGCTTTCGCAGGGATTACCTTTAATTAAACAGAAAGATAGATATGCATCCACATGTGCACATGTGCCTTTTCTTTTGTGTGTGTCCATACACCCACGCTCGTGTGTGATGTCCACTCCAGCCAGCCAGAGTAATGGAGCAGCCCCATCTGGCCCTAACACATGGGCCAGACTGTTCGACCTGTCAGGGGATGAATGTGCTCCTGAGACAATGTCCGTGTGTGTGCGCGTGTGTGTGCGTGTGTGTGTGCGTGTGTTTGTGCGTGCTTGAACTAGACACAGAGGCTCTGAGTGGTCAGCCAGGACGAGAGGCTGAAAACCTGCACCTGTTACTGCTTCCAAGATAGTCTAGCGAGAGAGAGAGATTGGAGAATAAAAGAGATACAGTAGAAAACAAAGAGGTGGTGGGATAAATTGAGAAAAAGGCAGAGACAGCGACAGCAAAATGAAGAGATGGAGAGAGAAAGACAAGGACGATGGCTGTGTTAGCAGGGTTTGTTTGCCCGTCTGTGTATTTGCCTCTATCACTCTGTTGTGTGCTTTGTGGATCACAACAGCATGATCAAGGCCTAACTTTATTATGATGGCAGCTTTTGGCTACAGTTGAAAAGACTGATCAATTTGGCTTCTCCCTTCGACGTAGCCCTGCCATGCTGCCCATGACTCCGCAAAACATTCAGCTGCTTGGCAGCACAGAAGGGGCTGGCGGGCACCAAAAGAAAAGAATTGTAGCTTTGCAAAATGAGGACTCGAGCCCAATGAATGAGCTCATTTTCTGCCCCCTCACACTGCCTCATCTGCATCGGCACAATGCGGTGCTGTGATGTATACTCCAACACAGAGAAATCCAACTTTTCAGCAAAAATTACTACCAAATTTCTCTTGTAATATTCATAAATTCATAGAATAGAGCCCATAAAACAGGAGGACTAAATAATCACGACTGTTCTCCGATTATGATTTAAATGTAAATGTCTTTTCCAAAGCATAAGTTATCTCGGCATTTTTGGGGACAGTGAACTCATTTGAGGATGCAGAGCCCATAAAACTTGGAGAGATAGAGAATATCCAGCTCATATCTCACATCAGGAGCACAGCAGCTGACAAAAATAGCCAGGTGGCACTACCAGTTTAATAGACTTTACAGCCATTAAAATGCAGCTTCTTGTTAAATGTTGCTTGCACTTAAGAGTGATTCACTCTGCCTTTCCAAAGGGCCTTTCCAGAGCCAAACATACACGCTATATCACCCGCAACAAACCCAAACTAAACCCAGTGTCACAAAGTTGCAGACTCCAAGATTCGCTCTCCTTTCCCCATGCTAAAAGGTAATGAAACTTACACAACTGCCACCTCACAAACACTCATGGCTGCACACTCGCAGACACACACATACTTAAACTTACACAGGCACACACAATTTTTATTTTTTTTTCCCTGGCTCCCTTCCTCATATCGAACACCCCCCTCGGGGAGACTGACAAAATGGAGCTGCTCAGGTGGAATGATTTACCTGGTGAACAGGAGGATACGGTTTTGAGAGCCACCATTTTTCACTGATGGCTGACACCATCTCACACAAAGTCATAAAGAGAGAGGGCACCATCCAGAGAGCATGCATAGCTCATTTCTATGACTGCGTCCAGCCGTACTTTATGATGTTTTTTCTAGCTTCGTTGGAATAAAATGTCTGTCATAAATACATGTGTAATGCAGGCTGAACACTGTCATAAGTCAGGTGGGGATACATCACAGTTGCACTTATGTTATATGCTAAATTTAATGAAGCTTTTCTCTAAATAGCTGATGTCTTTATAGCCTTATGGTGCTCAGTCTTGGTTGCTGACAATTTCTTTGGTCATCTAGTTACCACCTGCATCACATTAGAGGCCAAGATACAGACTCAGCCTCTTGTCTCAAGGTGTTACAGACCTGAGGACAGATTTGTAAAATGAGATGATTTCCTTTTGCTCATTTTGACACAATTCACCAATCAAAACAAACATCATACTTGCAGGCAATCTTATAAGCAGGCAAGAGCCCTGTAGGATCAGATTTACCTGTAATTTGCAAGCAACACTCATTTGCTAATAACTTCCTTATATTGTCTTGGAAGTTTCCTAGACAGAACTATGCAATTTGGTATTAATTATAGTGAAAATAGAGACAGTGTTTGATTGGTACATTTCCAATTAACTGATGTCAATTTATTGCATCATTTATATGTGAGAGTCCTTTTGTCATTGCATCCGTCATACGAAGTGGATACATATTTTGGTTTTGGTATGTTTTCAGAACAGCTGGAAAAACAAGTTTAAACAGCTCATTCATATTGAGGTATTAACAAGAAACGGTAGCTAATGGATTCAATTCCTGCTGTAGAAATAAAGGCATCCAAACATTAACATACGGTTACTATTTAATCTCAGAGAAAACAAAAGGCAATAAGTCATGCTCCAATTAAATAACGAAACCACACACAAGAAGAAGTTATAGTGAGCTTCAAGCCCATTGAGCACATTATTATTAAATCCTGCTTTATTTGCAACTATGTATGAGTATGTAAATGAGATTCTACAGCAATACACATTTTAAGTTTTGAAGCTTTTTCACCCACCTACACAAAAGCTAACTCACAAATGTTGGTAATGTATATCCAAAATTTTTTTCTGTAGCTTTACTTGACTTTGTGCATCAGCAACAGGCTGATTTCCTAAGTGCAGTCTTGGCGGCTGAACTGTATTTAACTCCTGTCTCTCACTGGGCTTCAACCTCTCCACTTAACCCTCCTTTTGTGCTCTGGTTTATGACCACTGGGCAGCCTAAATTGTCTCTCCGTCGACCCTGCAGTAACAGCCCCAGTAGGTGGTGGAGTCCTTTCCCAGCAACAGTCCCAGCCTGGGAAAAGACAGGAGGACAGACAGACAGACAGACAGACAGACAGAGAGAGAGAGAGAGAGATCTGGGCACACTGATGGTGTCACAGAGCTGAGCTGTAGGAAAGGGCCAGTTGGACTTGCCGAGATGACTTGGCAGTGTCTGATTTGTTACATGATTTGGCCGCCATGGCTGCAACAGAGCCTCATTTAAATTCATGTGTTTTTTTTTTAATCCTCTTCCCCGCCTGGAGTCGAGTTCAAAGAGTGGTTTTTAGTAAGTTCATGGATGCTTCTGGGGATGAACCGACTGGTCCTTTTTCTATACAAGTACAAGCTGTAACTGTGTTGGTTGTTGAGTAAATGTATAAACACAAATATGGTGCAATGGAGCAGCACAGTGTCTTGCATTTGTATAAAGTTTAATAACTATGTTTTACTAGTTTTTCTTCCATATTAAATCCCATTTACAGATTGGCTTTTCAAACTTTTGTTTTGTTCATTATTATTCTATTCATCACCAGTTAAAAACTCTGACATTTCATTAATTTGCTGAACAGCTTACTTTTTAATACAAAAAGCTACTAAATAAACATTTTACTTTTCAGGAACAATAACATTTGCTTTTGAACAACATAGCTGGTAAACATAATGCTGTTCAGCAGAGGATCCCTTGTGTTAGTGCTTTCAATTAGAACATAAATGTTACACAAAGTGTCAGCCACAAAGACACAGAGCAGCCTGCACTCTTTTTGATTTCCCTTCTCCTGACTTTGATACAATCAGAAATACTGTGGACTAGTCTCTGGTTATGACAAAGCCCTCTCACATCCCTTGTCAGGCAACAATAAACAGATTGATTTCTACATATATTATATATGTGTGTGTATATATATATATATTTATTTTTTTTTATTTTTTTTCATCAAATGGCCTATCCAGTATGAAATATTTTTGATAAGTGGTCCATCTGGAAATTAAAACATCTAACTATGGAAGAGGGGGCCGTCATCCGACGGACTTTTGCCGGCAAATGAGAGGCGAGCTCTGGGTGCAGGCAACATGGAGTAAAGTTACAAATTGTTCATTTGCATATATTACCCACACTGTAATGATACAAAGCCGGTTGAAAATCGGCAAAGCACTCCTTTAAGGGTACAATGGAAGAAAGGAACAAATGCCCTCTTATCTCTCTTAAGTGGCAGTGGCTTATGTGTGCACATTTGTGTTCACACTGGTGATGACAAATGACCTGACTGGTGGCCGTTCCAGTCACTCTCTCTCACGCACGCGCCAACACGCACAATGTTCAACCCCCGGTGCCCTTCATCTGGGTGCTGACACCTGTTCCCATGGCAACACTATCAATAGGGGACCAACCAGGGTCAGCAAGTCGCTCGCTCTCTGCCTGTCTCTCCTCTTTGCATGGGTCCTGACATTTGGAGCTCTGTCTCGCTGTGTACCTGTTCATCTTTGAATTTTTCCTGGTTGCACATTTTCTTATTCTTAATTGATTTCGCTCTTGTCCAATCAGTTCTGTCTCAAGCATGCACATGCAAATAACTCCAGACACATTCATTTAGTAAACTTGACTTATTGTTATCCTTTTAACCGCCAGCTCTCTGTGAAAGGTTCAAAACTATTTTTTATCACTACAATCACCAAAAATGTTAATTAGCAATATCGTAATAGCATCAATCTATACTCATATGCCATGAATTCAGGAAATGTCAAGTAAGCCATGAGTAATGAATTAAGAGAAACATTCAGGGATTTATTCAACTGGAACTCGATTTACTGAAATGAGTTAGTGGATTAGTGGAGATGGGCATAATTATGAAATGAATGCAACCGCCTAATGGGCTTTGGCATTTTGGACAATACATAGCTCCTCCACTATAGTCCTTTAATTAAAAAAAAGTACGACACAAGAATTGGATGCACTGCTCCTTTTTCTATATGATTGTGTTGTTACTTTTCCATTGACTTTTTTCAATTAATATTATAATTACTAGATACATATTTTTAGAGCACATTCGGTTTTCTAAATATGTGTGGCTGGTACAAACTGATGAAGAGTCACAACAGTTTCAGTGTTTGGAAGAAAGGATTAAATCAACTTTCATTTCATGGAAAAATGCTGAGGGATAAAACTGTTGGGGCAGTTTGCCACCACAACAGCAGAGTAAATCAATCCCCATCCACCAATGACAATCAGGACAGCAGAGCTAGCTTCATCTCATGCAATATGCAAAGTGCATGCTATAAATCTGGAGATGGTTAGGGATGTGTCAATAATAGTGTCACTTTTTCTCAACAAGGAACTGGTGTTCTGGCCTCAGCTAACCCGGTTTAATCCCACTCCCGGAGGTATACTGCAGAGTTGATCTGAGTCGCACACTTTGTTGGAGAGAATGCCAATGGCTGTCAGACAGCCACCTGCCCGTGTGTCTCCGCCTGGGGAAGGGCTGCCAGGCCGAAACCCACTGATTAGGTTATTTCTGAATCTGATTTTCTCTCCACTTCCACACGGTTTGACTTTTTAAAGAACAAGAAGAGGACAGTTTTGTTAAAAAGAGAAAGCAAAAGGAGAAAAACACCAATTACTGCTCTTTTTCTTTCCCTGATGTGTGTTAATGTGTTAATTCATGTATACTAATACTGATAAAAAGCTTAATATAAAAAAATGGTCTAAATTTACTGTATCTATTCGTTAAATGTTAAATAGTCTTATTTATTCTAATAATGGAAAGAGAGCAGTCCCTCTTTTCAGATAAGTGCTGCAGACTTAAGGTATAAAATATCATGGCTACATTTAGACCAAATTCATGGTTTATCAATTAGTCAATCCACATAAAATTAATTGCCAACAATTTTAATAACTGATAAATCACTCAAGTCATTTATAAAGCAGAAATTACAAACATTCTCTGGTTCCAACTTCTCCAGTGTGACTCATTGCTTCTGTTTGTCTTGTGTGACCGTAAACTTTGGGTTTTGGACCGAAAAAAGACATCTGATGACATCACTTTGGGCTTTAGGGAAATTGTGATGGACATTTTTTTCACAAAGTTCCGACATTTTATAGACAAAACAAATAATCAAGAAAATAATCATCAGATTAATCAACAAAAGTTATCGTTAGCAGCAGCCCTAAGATATTTAGACAAATCTGACAGGATATGATGAAGCGACGATTTGGCTCTAAAAGGACCTTGAGGGCTTGGCCTAATTTTTCAACTACGTGTAAACCTGGGATAGGCTTAAAAACCTGACTGCAAAATACTAAAATTAAGAAGTAAACATCAGAGCAGACTAAAAGAGACATCGTGGATTATTATTATGAGTAAAGCCCTTAATAGAAGAGGTGTGCTAATTAATGATGCATCATGCCTTGAAGGCTCCGACGGGTAACAGCTAAGACACCTGTCAACCCACTTCAGACGGCTGCCATGTAATGTCATGCTATCTTTCCGGCTTTGCAGTACATTTTGATTATCTATCAGTGTGAAGACTCAGTTGTTTCAATGACATGACTGCCCCACTCCCTGATGTCTGCCAAATGAAAACAGAACAGTGCCATCCCCAGAGGAGCTTAATGATCCACAAACACACACATAGAGACAGACTCATCCACGCATGCAAACACAGCAAGGCGCGCACACACACACACACACACACACACACACACACACACACACAGACACAGCAGACTATTGATCACTGTCAGATCTGTCTATAGACTGGAAACAAGCCTCTAAGCAACACAAAAATTAGGACACTGATGATTTGTTAGTTAACGCAGTCAGGGCTGACACCCACCCACACTCACATTCACCACACTGTCCCTCATTTTGGCACAATATCACACATTCAGAGAGAATCGCCAATACCCTCAAACACACTCACTCTCACAAATGCAGACACAGTAATTGACTGACATGGAACAGTGAACAAGGAGTTTTTGTCTGTTTTTGAATTATGTCTGGCGCTGGACAATTCTGGATGAGTCTCTGGCAGAAAAGACAGTGTGGGTGTCTGAGAAAAGGGAGAACAGGGGAAAGTGAACAGTGGAAAGAGAGAATCAAGCATGGCAACTAGAAAACATTCAGGCGGAGAGGAGCAAACTGTGTGAACCCTACGACTCCCGCCCAAGGTCTCCATTGTGCTGCTCAAGAACCACATTGGTCAGACAAAGCCATAAAATATGAACACACAAGCAGTAAATAAAGCGATTGGTCTCAGCCAAAGTGGAACCAAACAACTTTAGTTGTCTGGACGAGGCATCTCGAGTTTTTGGATGGTAGTTGGATGAGCCCGCCTGCCTGTCTGCCTGTCTGTGACACAGTGTGAAACAAGGCGCCAGAGAAGTGGAGAGAGAGGCAATGAAAAAGATTCAACGAGAAAAAGAGTATGTGAGAGAAAGAATGAGGACAGATGCTGTCTCTGTGACTAACACTGGTTGTAACTAACAGCCAAATGGCAAAGAAGAACAAGGGAATTAGTGTCCAGAGTCACCAGTATTAACAGGTTGTTTCAGGTATGTGTACAATTAAAACAAGACACAAAGCAATTAACTAAATTGGTCCGACAGGACTGAGCTGCAAATTATTTTAATTTAAAAAAAAAAAATGTGTTGGCACTATTTTAATTTAATCTCTTAGAGCACTTTGTTGTGTGTTGAGTGCTTTCAGTTCCTTGCCTTTGCAGTTCATCTTTTTCCACTGTGTTTTTTAATTCTTGGTTTATTACTATGTAACATAAATTATCATTAGTTACCCCACAATATTTCCCCATACTCCCTAGAAACAGTAGATGTTCTACTTTAAGTATATGTGCCCTGGTTGGGAATTACTGCAATATACCATCAGGATATTTTTCCCGCCGGAGATTTATTAAATGAACCTGTAGACCGATATGCGCAACCGGTCACAAATATTCTCTGTGGTTGACATCCCTAGTATTTATGTAGCGTTGATTCATTCTAAAAGAGCTGTTATTTTCAAAATCCTAATTGTCCCCTAATGATGGCCAAGCTGCCAGCGTGAGGCGATTACGTTTGACGTTGCATAACTGCGTGTTTACATTCTGAGTTCATAATTCATGGCTGACAGGGGGAAATATTCAAAAGTGTGGCCTCGCTTCACTAAACGTGACGAAAATGTAGCTAAATGCAATTTTTGTAAAAAGGTAGTTGCTTGTAAACCAGCAACACCAACCTCATGAAACACTAACAAATACAACATTCTATAAATCTGAAGCAGAGCAGGACTCTGATCTGTTCCCATCTTTTGTCACGTCTTTATTTTTTGCACCAAAATACGGTATCAATAAAATCCTAAGGATAATCATCCCTAGCAACAATGCTTCTGGGTAGAAAACATGGACTGTGGTATGTTGTGTAAAGTTTGGCAGTGTCGTGCCAGAAAGTGACCCAACACAGCTGCTTCAATCTGGATCAAACTGTCTTAACGTGCAAATACACATAACTTTGTCTGTGGTAATAGCAAAGTTTGTGAACCTAACATTTCTTGTAACCTAATAATAGCAATTATGGCCAAGAAGTGTTTGCAGCTTAAAGCGTAATCAGTCATGACATTTACATGAATATAGGCAATACTATTAGTATTGTTTTTATGTTTATATGTGTTTGTTATGTCTAAAACCCATGTTTATATTTGGAAACTAGACTGTAATTAACATGTTTTACAGATGGGTTATATATAAAATAAAGAAATTAACTATTTTACAAATATCCTTATGACTCTGCATTATTTGACCTGCTGTGATCCCTATATCACAACCAATACAGTCCTTTTTACCAATTTAAATATCTTTAATGCTTCAATAGGCCTCAGTCCATAAAAGGCACTTTTCCACTTGGCAAAAAGTGATTGCAACATCTACCTTGTCACCGAAAGGTTATTTATGCCTCAAAATGACTTGATTTAATTCCTGCGGGTTATATTTTAAAGATTATAACCCACCCAGTCCTTTTTACCAGATGAACTACCTTTAAAATGAGGCAATACAACCCATAAAATGCACTTTTACACTTGCAAAATATGGATTGCTTGTGACTGAAAGGTTTTTTCTGAAAACTGTGATTTGGTTTCACTCTTGATGGTTAGGATTTGCATGTCATTCTCACGTTTGTCTTAAAAAAAAAAAGATCATCAAAAAGCAGCTATTTTTTTTACATTTTTTAAATTCCACAGAACATGAACACACTAAACAAGACTTATTTTAGGTCTAAGGCATGATGGCCTATTAATGTTGATGTTGTTAATATTAATTTGCTTAATTTAGTTTTTTATCAAGGTCATCCATACTCGCTGAAATGTTCATAAATTCTGTTCTCTCCCCCTGTGTATTCCCTACTCTCTGGCTTTACACAACATTGTCAAGGTTGGAGCACAAGACCCAGGGAGCACGGGGGGAACTGAGACACACGAGAAAAACACTAGGAAAACACAACAGGAATCATGGACAGGCCGTGACAAATATATAGAGAAACCTATATTCATTTACTGATTCAATATGTGCCTACGTTTATATTTTGCATATCTGTGTAATATATCAACATTACATATCAATAACTAGAGGAAAACAACTAAATCAAAAGAGAACTTCACTGTTGTACATATTATGGATAATAAATCACCTAAATTATGGCTGCCAGGCCAGTGAAAATATACAAGGGGCCAGTAAAGCTCAGATCTACTGGCCAAGTGTGCCTATGGGGAAAAATGTTACGTTGAACCCTGTAGATCAGTAAAGATTATCGATAATTATCGATAAACTGAAATTAAACATTTTATCGTGATATATTACAGTATATCGTCCAGCCCTGGTTACTGTAACTCGAGGTACACTTTCAGGAACTGGAGAAAAGAAGAGAAGCTGATCTCTACAAAAGGAAGTTTGTGCAAATAGAAATGCATGAAAAGTCAGTGAATTCATCTGTTCTTCATTTACTTCTGTTCTGTTGAAGCCTCCTATCTGGCCTCTTACCTCCTAATCTGATCTCTTACCTCGCCACATATGGCGGCACGCACGGGTGCCGCCGCTCCTCGGTCTCCAGTTTGGTGTGTTGTTTCCACCAGATGTTAGCGCAGCTCCTACTCAGCTGCACACTATCGTAAGCGAACATCAACGGACTCATCCAGACGGAGTGTACATCATAGCGGGTGATTTTAATCAAGGGTGCTTGAGGACAGTGTTCCCTAAATTCACCCAGTGCCACCAGGGGACACAATACGCTCGTCCATGTGTATTCCAACATAGAGCATGCTTACAGAGCCGCACCCAAACAAGGGAGCCCTCCAAAGGGTCATCAACACAGCCCAAAAAAAAAAAATCACTGGTTGTTCATTGCCCTCCCTGGAAAACAGTGCCCGCTCCCGCTACCTCGGCAGGGCCAAAAACATCATGAAAGCCACATCACACCCAGGCCACAACCTGTTTACTGTCCTGCCCTCTGGCAGACGGTATAGGTCCTCCAGAGCAAAGACTATGCGTCTAAAGGACAGTTTTTTTTCCCAATGGCCATCAGAACATTAAACTCAAACATGCACTAAAATGTGGAATTTCATTGTGCAATATTAACACATTAGTCACTTTATTCTACTATAAGTCACTTATGCCATCTCAGTCACCTTATTCATGTGTAAACACAAATGTTACAGTATTTAGTTACAAAGTAACTCAGGGGTAGCACTTGTACCGCTGCACTTTGTTGTACTCTTAATCTTTTTTTAGCTATTGTATTGTTGTGTTATATGTTTTCCCTCATGGCACCAACAGGAGCAGCACTCCAAATTTCAATAAAAGGCTTTTCTTTCTATTTCTTATTCAAATGTGAAATTAAAGTCTAACTGTTAACTGACTAACTGTTCTAAATTCTCATTATGAGTGCTGGAGACTTAACTTACTCTCAAGATAATGAGGAAAGTTTGAATGGATGATCTCTTTTCGAGTGCTCCTCTTGACTCTGTCCACCCAGAGCAAATCAAATGCACTATAGGTGTCCTTAAAGTGGAAGTCAAACCCACTATTCCCTGACAGGTGATTTGCAGGAGAGAGGTTATGCAACCCTGAAAACACTTGAGTGTGCATATACACACTCCTCATTGTCCCCATACAGCCATGGCCTCTACACCCCAGTACGTTTCAATACTCCCTGATTGCACCTTTGTGTCGTTTTATGGAAAATTGCAGTCAGTTTGGGCAAAATCAGTGATCTTTGAATTAGCTTTTAGTCTAGTGGAGTGGAGGGCAAAAAGTGGAGGGGAGAAAACTGCATGTGTCTGTGCATGCACTTGCATGTTCACACTTACTGCGCGTGTACATGTATGTATGCATGTGCAAACAACCTGTGTGTATTATGTATGATCAAAATCCACTAAAGACTGGTCTTATATGCAAAGAACTTCATGGGAAACAATGGCAGGAGCACCAGAGTTAAGAAAAGGTGAATGCAGAATCTCCCATGTTCTGTTAATGTGTCATTTCACCCAATTTCAAGCATGGCTGCCTCAATAAGATTTCTGCATCCCATTTAAACGTTCCTCCAGAAATAACATTTATCCAATTTGTTTCATGGCTTCCCGCTTCTGTGCTCTCGTCTCACACATGCCCGTGGCAGCCAACTTGAGTAGTTTGGATTGCCGAAAGTAAAGCCAGGCTCTAAAGAAAGGGAAGAGTTGGTCCACTCTGCGACACATATTTGTGGGGTAATCCAGCATGACATGCCTGGATAATATAGGAAATGTGATATTTGTGGAATTTATAGACTTGAAATTAAATGTTCTACTAACAATATGAATACTCAGTTGTGTATATATCTTACACCGCACGACAGTTATAGCAGGGACAGTTTGCTTTAGGTGATACCTTAAGATTTCAGGTGTTCATTTAACTCTAAAGTATCAAGCAGGTAATGGCCATGCTCGCGTTGTTAGTCCCCTTTGGCCGGCTTCTCATCCCTCCCTAAGAATAGCACTTCACTGTGCCAAACACCTATTTATTCAGCATTTTTTCTGGCATTACTTCCCTTTGAGTGACCACGGATGGTGCTGCTGGATGCAAAACCACTGCTGTTTCCAGGCACAGGGCCTATCTCAGCAGTAACACACGGCAAAACACAGAATCCACCCAGCTAACAACAGCAACTCTCCCTATTCTGCTACATTTCCTGCACTGCTCATGTTGCTAATTAGAAATGAACTGGGTAATTAACCACTTTGACTCATTGTTTTCGAGATAGAATATTTCTCTCCCACCATGCAATGTTTTTGTCAACTCATGATAGCATTTTTTTTGTTTTTGCGTTCATCCCGCACTCCTGTTTAAATTACCAACAACTCAAAAGAGTTTATATTCAAAACCGTCTCAAACTTGGGATGGATTGAGATAAAGCAGAAAGGAGGAAAAAAATGGTAAAGCTCGTAATCTGTGATGGTTTTCTGCCTTATCGCAAAAACACAGCTCAGTCTTTTGACACGACAACTTATCTCTGGTTACAGCAGCATTTTCACTTAGAGCATTAGAAAACAAAAAAAAAGTTCTGTGTATTGTTGTGCAGGCAAAATAAATCCAGTGTTCTCCATTGAGTATGAGTATATTTGGTATTTGTGGGACAAATATGGACAATTATTTAGTGACACCCTTGCCATTACCTCTCAAACTACCCGAAGGCAACAGGTTAAAATGAATGTTAAGAAAGTGGAAGCTTACTGAAAAACTCTTTTGTGCTAGATAAAACCTTTTCTACAAAGAGTTGATTTGATTCGGTATATTTCTCAAAGAAGTGCTGTGTCAGTTGACACACAGCAATACAGGTCATTCAGTGCCTTTTGGAGGACTGTACTCTGCAGCAAGGTTTATAAGCACAGGAGCATTATGGGCTGGTGAAATTACATGATCATACAATCTTAACCTCACCATACAGTATCAGTGGTCATACTTTAAAGCTACAGAAAACTTCAGAAATCCAAACTACCTTGTGGTTCACCAGAAAACAAGAAAATAACAGTGATCTCCCTTATTAAAGATGCCATCTTCAAACATCAACTGTACAAAGTCCTGTACTGTACAAACACCTCTTTTTGTATCACCCACTACTTTTTATTTCACCTAGAAGAAATCAAGGCCAAATGTTTTTGGTGAAAGACCTGCAAAGCAGTACAGAAAAAAAAGTTTTATCTTATAGAAAGTAATGAACACAGTTCATTTAAGGTTACAGATAAAGCCTACAGTGATAATAAGGATAGTCTTAATGAGGAATGTCTTTGATTTTGAGTTGTGAAAGATCAGCTTTGAATCACTGTCTTTTTTAAGCCTGCGGACAGTTTGGTATCACCTCGAACTCTAGAAGACTTTAACACAATCTGAGACAGGCGATTTGGGAGAAGTGGAGAAAATGACTGTAATAGTGCCAAGCATGATTTTGCAGCAAAAGGAGAAGTATGCCATTTTGAAACTTAAAATGTGCTAGCATCAAAAAAGATTATTTAGGCTAGTCAGCATTACAGTGTCAATAAGCAGTGCTAGGTTGTACATTGACCAGACAGACATTACATCTTTGGTTCTGAGACTGCACTAATGAGATAAATGACAATTTGATCATTAGATTCAAATACTTAAAACACTTGAAACCGACCTCTTGCTTCCAAGCAAGAAATAATTGTTGTGTCTGAGAGGCAAAGTAGCATGACGTTGTTATAGCTCTGCAAAAGCAGAAGGAGTCAGTCGGGATGGATGGTTGGGCATACAGAACATCTGACTTTGATACCAGAAGTTGCTTTTCACATCCCAAACCCTTCCAACCAAACATTAGCTTTATTTCAACCATGACCATGATCTTTTCTAAACTTTGGTTCGTACATTTACAGTATAAGTGTAGTGTAGTGAGTTTTTGCCCTCTAGTAGGGCTATTGAGCTGTTTTGTTTTGCACAAGCTTTTGGTTTCATACTATTCCACTGATCAACAGGTGACGATATAACACCAAGATTTGCTGCAACGTGCCAATAGAGTCGGCGAAGAAGATGAATTAAGACGAGTTCAAATACTTAAAAAAATCACCATTGCAAATATTTTACAAGGAAGAAAATACACTCAACGTTGACTTTAGACATCCTCAATGATCCTCACAGATACACAATATATGTTTTGGTGAGAAACACTAAATGTAAATATAACTTTTGTTTGTTTACAGGAAAACTCCACAGGGCCCCTTTTAGGTTGGAGGATATACTGTTGTTGAAGTTGTTGAACTGTCTCAAAGGAGAAATAATTAATAAATTCTCAAACTGTAATTAATGAAATGACCCAGACACAATACGTTTCATGATCAAGTCTATAATTAGATTAAAAAAAAATTCCGCTTTGCTTTTCATTCAGATTATAACATGCCAGTAAAAGATTTTTCAATGAGTTTTTCTGATCTGTGTCCAACAAGCTTGATTAGAACAATGTTCTTTGCCAAATTTGGCCAGCAGAATAAAAGCCTTAAAAACTGACTGTAAAGTGTGACAAAGAAAGAGAAAGAGGGAGAAAATGTGAGGGACAGACAGATGGACAGAGAGAATGAAAAAAGAATAGTTCATTGTGTGTGCTCTCTCCGGGTGGACAGCCTTGTGTAATGAGAAATATTAACAACGCCAGACTCTTTTGGTCTTGTTAAAAAAATCATCATGTTCACACAAAAGAGTGCCCCTAAAATCCATCCAACCAATGAAAGGCCTTTAGAAGGAAGGCAGTGCACGGTGAGAATCTGTTCACATACACTTCAGTTAATCCTATTGAAAGCAAAATTAATCATTTTACCTGAAAATACATTAGTACAACAAAACATCATATCCTAATAGGTGGGTTTGTAGTTACAAAACAAGAAAATGAATGGCACAGAAAAGGAACATCTGTTTGGGTTTTTTCTCATTTTTGAAGGGTTACTGCATACGGGAGATTTCGAAAAAATAAACATTTTAGTGGTGAACGAAGTATTCAGATCCTTTACTTAAGCTACACCTTACTGTGAAAAGACTACATTACAAGTATGTTAGTAAAGTAAAAGTAAAGGTGTTTACAGTATATTACTGCATTATTATTACTCTGGCCTCAACCTCAATGTGAAAGCAACATTTTAATGTTAATTTGAACTACTTTATATACTGTTGGGTAGATTAATCTAAGAAATACATTGTAGTTTATAAGCTGATCATATGTATGACATATAAAATCTTACTTTCTTTAAATGTCAAATAAATGTAATAGAGGCAAGTACTCAGTGAAGTACAAATACCTCAAAATTTTACCTAAAATAAGTACAGTACTGTACTACTTGCTAACTGTCTATTTATTGCAAAGAAACATATAAAAGGGGGGAAATACAGTATTTCAGTTCTTTTGGCTGAAATTACTCCTACTACTGTAATATTTGTTTTTAATCTCTTTGGAGCTCCATCCTTTTCTGAACTAACAGCAACTTCTTTTTCTCTGTACTCCAGCACATATGTCAACTGTGTGTGTACATTTTCCGTGCTAACAAAATATTATTGCATTATTCATCCATTTCCTTCCAAATGACGGGCATTTGTTTTTACGGTCTGTTTGTAAATGGCACACAGAAACTACACAAACAGTTTTGCTTTTAGTGAGCTTGACATTTGCACAATAAAACTCAAACAAAAAACATTTCTGTATCCCAAGTTGCATTTAAATATACAGTATATTAGCATGTTTTGCATCATCTGGTTCAGTTGCTGGAAACGTCACCCTGCTGAGGAATGGAAACATTTTAGGATCACAGTGTTGTTTTTGTATTTGGACAGATTTTTCTATTTCGCCGCAGCAGCAGCAACACGCTCATTCTAATTACTGATTATTGTATTCCTTTGGGAAATACAAGTATTGTAACTGCAATATTGAAACATTATTTTCACAGTGAAAGGGATAGAAAGTGAAAATCTCAAAACGTTGAAAAATTGGCTGGTTAAAGGTCAAGACAAACTACAAATCAATCCTTTCCAATAGCTGTTTGCTTCCACAACAGATACAGAAGGTTGTAAGTTATGGTGAAAATCTTCAAGTTCTCGCCAAGATTGTGAAAAGCTTTCCTGAAATGTTTGGGAAGGTCTCTTTTTATTTGATGGATATCTAGATGGGTATGACGCTCGACAGAAGGAGTCTGACAGCTCTAACCCCTCAAGGTTGAAACTCTGGCAGCACTACGGAAACGTTGTGCAGCAATGAGCTGAACAATTTCCACAAAATCAAACATGAGCTCTGTGTGTGATACCAGCAGGTCATTGTTATCACTCGCAGGCACCGTGAATGAGAAAAAAAGATTTTCCAACCCCTAATCTCTTAATGAAAGAACACTCATTTCCACCCAAGCTTTAGCTTCCCTTTCAAGCAAAAAATATTTGTATGTAAGGTATTTTCATTTGTCACTTCACAGTTTCATGAACTATGCTGCTTTTTGTGAAGTGGTCAGAGTGCAACTCTTTTAGACCTGTTGGCTAAAGGACCTAAGATGTATTCACAAAAACAGGTTCCCTCAAAAGAGCACGTCGTCAAAGAAAGGATAAAGCAAATTTTCACTATGAAAAGCAAAGTATTTGAAATGTGTTTTGTTTTTCATGTAGTCAACCCAGAATTTTCTGCTTAATGGAGAGACAGAGAGTAAAAGAATCTCAGCAAGATGATTAAATCCTTCACGACAGGATGGCACCACCCTTTATTCAACAGTAAAGAGGAGTTATGTTAAGAACAAATCAATTAGATTAGCTAACCACAGCTACTAAGCTGCTGAAGAGAAGGCAAATATGACACCATTATTGTACAAGCATAATACAAATGAAAAAAATGAGCTTTAAAAGACCTCAGAGGAAAACTGGATAACTACGTGTCACATATGGTTGATGCATAAGAACGTATGCTGTCAGCGAGTGCTTGTTAACCTTGAATGTCTCGACAGCTTGAAAGATGTAACTTACCATTTTTAAAACACAAAAGCTTTAACAACTGTCACTCTGACTCACTAACATCACATCTCCTGATAATCATTTAACAGTAACATGAGGTACTTTACGCAGCTTAACGTACTCAACAGAAGTTCAGCTGTAATAATAATCAAGCAATGAGGTTTAATAACAGCTTTCATAGGAACACTGCTGTTAAATTGCTCAAGTTTAGATGGAGGTTCTCTGCAGGAGTAATCTGCTATAGCAGCCTGATGGGACGTTTCACCTACAATTTTGGATTAGCATTCACAGAGGCCATGAAAGTCTACTTCAGGGTATTGTGGGTAATACAATGATCATTAAAAGATCATTTATCTTAACTGGAGCAGTAGAGTTGCCAAGCGGGAGGAGCCACTGGTTCCTGAAGTTTTCATTTAATGATATCTTGAATGACACATGGGAGTCTCCTGGATAATTTACAATACTAAAGGTTATGTTATCCCCATCAGTTTTAGTTATTTTAATCATTCTAGGAAATCATGTTTTTATCCATCAGTTTCGTATGGTGGAGGGCTCTAAATACTACCATGAGCCTCAGCTGCTATTGCTATAAATGAGGAGCCAATTAGAGGAGCAAATCAGAGCTGTAGCAAATTGAAAACACAATGCAAAAACAGGGCATTATTTGCCAGTTCATCCGTAATGTACCCAGTAAGTGGACTGTTTTAAACTGATTGTTTAATCAGGTTTCTACTGTTATCTTTGACTTCTGCTCAGCATTAGTGGTGTATGCAACAGAACTTTAAGCTCAGTGATTAGATGTTTCTTATCACAGAAGTCATCGTTGACTTCTCTCCTTACATTTTTATGTCTTGCACCTTTGATTTTTTCATCCAAGATATTTTATGATGCGGCTGCTCATCTTTTGCACTGATGATTTAAAGTGGAAGAGTTTCATGTTCTTCCAAGCCTTCGAAGTGCAAGTCACCTTACATTGTCTATGCAAAAAAGGAAAAAGCCTTTCACCTGGACACTCAAAATGATTCCTCCTGCTTCACAACACTGACGGTAATTATAGACTTTACGGTGGCAAACGGCTGCATAAATTACTTTTCCTGCTATTGATTTAACAACAGTTCTCTACAAAGGAGCTGACATTTGCTAGTTGTGGTAGCTTTGGTAGCCAGCTGTGGTAGAGTAACTACAGTTCCTAAAATACATGCGCTGGCATCAAAAGTAAATCAACTTCCTGCTTTTTCTGCTTTCTGGTGTGTGTGTGACTGTAATGTGTGGTGTGTACTCCATCTGCCCACACGGATGTGAGAAAAACAACACTGGCAGAAACAGACAGGCACCCACACAAGCATACATTTGCATTACTAAACACAAAAAATCACAGGAATTAATTTTATCACTACACTTATTAACTAACTCCTTTATTTTTGTGTACTTGTAATTGATTCTTACTGCCACCGTAAACACACCATGTGTGTCTTAAAGTGTTCAAGCAGTACATGATTGTTTGGTTTTAAACTCTTACACAGCACATTACACTCACGCACACAATGATAATCTAGGACACACATTCTCATTCCCTTTGATCGCTGTCAATTACACAGAGGAAATCAGGGAGGAAGAAAATGAAGGGGAGTCAGGAATGCATGGAACATCGATGTGTCCAACCACCACTGTCTGTTTAAGTGGAATTGACTTCTGCTCATTTCCCCAAATTACGGATATCTGACTGGCCCACCGCTGCAGGGGCTACAGGAAGCACAGGCACAGAGAGGGAGCCTCTCTCTCACACACACTCTCCATTTCTCCATTTCTCTGTAGGGAATCAATGATGTCTGCTTAATTATTGGGTGAATTTAATCAGCGGCACAGCAGTACTTACTGCCTTGTGACCCAGTAGCTGTCAGAAAGTCATTCGGTTTCCAACAGTTAGTGTTCGAATACCATCGCAATAATTAAGAGTACAACTATTTAATTGTTCCAGAGGTGTAGAGGTAACAGAAAAACTGCCTCTCCATTGTGGTGGTTCTGCGCTCAGCTATTCACCTACAGGTACTTGACTGCCGCCGCACATATTAATTGTTGTTGTGAAAAACAGTGCTACAAATGCCTCAAATCCCTGTGACCTGGACAGTAGTGTACTGATTAACGATGCATAATGTCTGGATTAGTGTCTCAAAAAACTGTTAATTAACATCTAGCCTGCTGAGTTGTATTCTAATATGTCAGTGTATTATTATGAAGATAAACTGTTGAGATTATTGTTCAGCACTTGTTCAGTTCATGCATTTTATCCTCCATGGTTGCTTTTTTGCAGCTTCAATGTATTAACCTTAACTTTTGCAGTATCTCTGTTCCAATAAGTCTGAGTTTGCCAAGCAATGGCACGCCTGAAAATTTTGTTCTTGTTGGTAAACCCCACAGATGTTATTAGATGCCCTAGTACTCCTATGTGAGAAAGGTTAGACTTTTATACATTTTTTATTTGTCTAAACTGTGTCTGCATTTACCTGCATGTTTATTCATTTAAGACATCTGCGGCTGAAATACATTGCAGATAACAAGTCAAAAAAGCTGAATCAGAAAAAAAACTGCTACACCAAGCTGCAATAGTCTCTTAATGACACATTTCATCCAGCCTCCAAAACACTCAACAAACTTGGGGAGCCTTGAGAATCTTGAAACTCATGGACAGTTATTAAAAAGGAACTCCGTCCGACCTGAAGAGACGCATCAATCCACAAAAAAAAAAAAAAAAAACGTGCTCTAAGCCGAGAGCCTAATGCTACTACAAGCCTAGCTTTCTAACATCAGATTTTTTGGGGGGGGGGGCTTGAAGAAATCGCCTAGTTCAACATTTTAAGAATGTCTGAGCGTATCCGTTATTTAGGTAGCTATAGGTAGGCGTCTAGTTAAGCTTAGTATAAAGCTTGGAAGCAGGGTAAAACAGCTAGCTGACTCTGCAAAAAAAAAAAAAAACATCTACCAGCACCTCTAAAGCTCACAAATTGCATTTTTATTTATTAATTTATATATTTTATCTGTATACATAGTAAAATTTTCCAAAACCACAGCATGACCACAAGGTGCTAGATGCCAAAAATAGCAAATGTTAGACAATTAATTGGTGTTTGCAATGGAGATACATGTGCAGACGATTTTTTAAATCTTTTTTTTTATTTACTCAATAAACAAAAAAATTTATCAAATAAGTTACTTGGTGTGTTTATTTTTGACGAACTCACAGTTTATCCATGCATGACAATGGTATATCTCCTCTAATTCTTGGTAAGAAAGCGAATAGGCTTATTTCCAAAAGTGTCCAAGTATTCACATGCTAAAACAGTGTGCAAAGGAAATAATACTGCATTCAAATCATGTATCATGCTGTAACTGTTCCATAGCCCCTCAGGGCACCTTATTGGATTTCAGATGGTAGCTCTGTCCTATGAAAGTAGGTTGAAAAATGTCTCATCACTCTGCAAAGGGATAGATATTGATTGAGAGAGATCAATAAAAAGTCTGTAGAATATGGGTAGTATCATCAAGGTTTGAGCTGCAACAAAACAACAAACAGAATACAGAGTATGTTTTTGTGTAAGAACTCAGATGTTGCATTGATTCATGTCATGGAATTGGAGATTTCACATTGTAGAATATAAAAATTCTCTGATCCAAAAACACAGTACAGTAGTTGCATAAGACTCCACTGCAGCACTTGCAACCACTGATTCAGATGCAGGGGTCAATCTTTGATTGTCTAATATCCATTGGAAACAAAGTCATGGCAGATTCAAAGTCATTGTATTATCAAATTCTACTCATTTGACAGAACTCATAACTCATGGACAAAATTGTATGTTAGCTAATGACATTTTTGAATTCCTTTTTTTATCTATTTTATCAATTCCCATGAAAGCAATTATAAGGAAAATAAATTTAAATCTGAATTTTTTGAGTTTAAGTTGAAAATATTTTAATAACTGTGTGACAGTAAACAGTACAAAATAAATAAGGAAGTCTGCAGCTTAGAAAAGTACATATTGATGGATTAAATGGATATTTATTACCCGTTTCTGCTGTACGCTGCAGTATGGACCAAACAAACTTCAGAGACCCCAGTTTGGCAGTAGGTCTCGGGTAAAATTAAGTTTTTTTGTGTAATTTGCAGTAAAATATTACGGTATATAAGCACTTAATAAGGTGATGTTAACGTGCTTTGTAAATTCGGATGAATATTGATTGATTTGATATCGTTTGCCATTGTTGTTGTCGTTGTAGTTGTGGTGTGGACTCTCCGGAGCCTCTGGAGTTAGAACGATTTTTAAAATGATATATTTATAGTTATTGGTGTGGATGGCCCTTAGGATCAAGAAGCTTGTGAAAATCACAATCAATCTACTGAGGCCATGATTTGAAAAATAACAATGTATTAAATTTACTGAATAGCAAACTGTATCACTACCTGCACTAGCACTAAACATTACAGACACCCTCATCATACCTTCTTTCCCTCATGTGGGCTTTACATGGCATGATTATAAGGTCCTTTTGCTTGCTTCATGTTGGTTGGTTTTAAGGTCATTTCTGATGTTTACAGTGCAGAAGCCCTTGGGGTAGGCCGTAACCTAACAATGACAGATGTGGGCATGTGACCAGAGGACAATGCTATAACCTTTTGGAAAAGGTGAAATTTACATGCATTGAGTTCAGATTGTTTTATTGTACCAATGCAGAAATATTGATTAAAATATATCAGCATCCATGCCCTATGGTCTTAAGCAAAAATCAGCATTGCTCAGTCGAGTCAATTAGTGGTTATATCTTGTGCAAACCAACCCATAACAGTTCTGTTTTGCATATTAAGTGGAAAATCTAATCTATCAGAATGCATATTCTATGGAAATATGCAAATGGGACAACTAGAGCAGTTATAATTGCTCAGTGTGTGCTAGGAATGAGAATGGCTTTCTGGGCTACGGTCAAATTAAGTTAACGACAACATTTTGGTAAATGGTAGACAGATGGAAGGTTCACAGAGACAAATAGCTTTCTTAGTTCTTAATCACATGTGTAATTAACTGGTGTGTGAAGGTGGTGGTTTGATTGGTTTGTTGTAGCCATGTTTCATTTAAAAAGTATTTTTTAGAGTGAAATTCGTCCGTATCCTGGAGCGAGGGCGAGGTATGGAGAGATATTCCTTTTTTATGACCAAAATGGCACTGGAATACAGAACTGCAGTGCGGTTGTGTTGTTAACAGGGGTTGAAATGGGTCGACATGCACTGTGACACTTGTAAAAGTCAGAACAGGACAGCATACAGGCTATAATTATGAAAATCTACAAAATGGATTTATAGGATAATGCTGCCTGTGTACTATAGCTTTTAATATTCACTATATGTCGTGTGCATGACACTATGTTCCACAGTGGGATGACAGAATGTCATGTCAGGATGTCAAAATCTGTCAGTATATGCATGCCATTCATCGAGTCAGGTAGGCTGGAAGCTGTAAAAAAAACTATAACTCAACTATTATACTACTACTACTATGATAATGTAGTATAATATAGTTTTTCTTTCTAATGTCCTCACACCCCATCTCATCCAGCCTATGCACAGATGTAACCAATCAAAGACGAGGCTAAAAGTTTGACTTCACCAATCTCAAAAAAATCTACTGTAGCAAACATACAGTGCAGTGGTCGAACTCTTTCTAATGTTATTTACCTGGTACATCGAGCTCAGCCACAAGAGGAGCTACTGCATATACTTGACTTGAGACTTTAAAGGGATAGTTCAGATTTTTTAAAGTGGGGTTGTATGAGGTACTTATCTATAGTCAGTGTATTACCTACAGTATATGATGGGGCAGGTAGCCCCCAGTTTGGACAAGCCGATAGCTGCCCCTGCAGGGACGCTCAGCAATGAACAGCTGTGGAAGGGGTCAGCAGCAAAATTTATTTTAGCCACCTAAAAAATGGCCCAAATAAAAAAATCTAAATCAGTTTAAGTGTACGCTATATTTGGAATATTTCCACCGCTTTACTGTGGCGCAAGACAACCCTTTCAGAAGGGGAACTGAATCGGTTACATCGCTCTCTTCACAACCACCAGACTCCTTTGAGAAAAACAGTAATTTTACCTTGCAGAACACAGGAGTTGCTGGTCTGCCGCTGCCTTGTTACACCAAAGTCACACAGTAACACAAACACACTAACGGATCGAGGCAGAGAAACACCAGCAACTCCAATGCTCTTCGAGGTAAAAATCACTGTTTTTGTCAAAGGAGTCTGGTGGCTTTGACGAGAGCATAGATGGATAAAACAGAAAGGTCAGAAAGGTCAGAAAAGGCTGTCTGACAGCAAGGTAAAGCGGTGAAAATATCCTGAATATAGCGTACACTTAAACTGATATTGATTTTTTCAGGTGGGTCTAAAGATATTCAAGTCTTTCTGGTAAGATCCTAGAAAATAAATAAGACAGCAACAGGAAGGCCTTCAACAGGGGCACACCTTTAATATTTCATTATTAAACCCATGCATTTAAACACTGCTTTCAAACACAGGTTGACAAAAAGATCTTGACTTAAGATCCAATAACTGGCTTTTTCAAGAGCTAATAAGAGGACTTTGACAACTTACTTTTCCCAAATTCAAGATTGAACATTTACACTAAACTATTAACACAAGTTTGAAAGGAAAATATAAAATATTCAATGTATTTTAATTATCAGTATTCAGAGATCCAAAAGTCTTGCAGTCAATCTGCAATTTGCTTATGAAAACCACTAGTGCAGTTAATTATGTAAAGAGCATACAGCATGCAGTGTGAACCCTCTCAATTAAAAGTACACATATATTTATTTCATGTTAATATCAGAGCTCTTACACTGATTAATAGTCGGCTGAAGTAATAAACTATTATTTCACCCTTGTCTGCCATTTAACTTTTAGGAAAAGAAGGAGAAGAGTAGAAGAGGAATCGATTTGGAGGAGGCTAAATAAAAGGAATGTATCTATTAGTTCTATCATTTTTTATTGCTGATACTACTTTATCAGTTGTCTTCTGTAAGAGTTAAAACTAGATTTGTTTGAAAAAGCCCAAACATCAAACTTCAATAGCTTCATAAGCTACACAATTCAGGCAACACAGAGAAAAACCTTCTGTAGAATTGTAATTATTTAACCTTTTGCTCCATCAATGAGACTTTGCAATTAGGAACTCCTCCAAAAATGCAAATTAGACATATTTTAAAAGAACACAGTGAACTCGTACTTCAGGATAATTCATGTATTCAGGGCACATTTTGGGGGACGTTTTTTTTTTTTGCTCAGTGTGCAGTGTGACTTCACTTCCTAAATAAAGGTTACATAAAGACAGAACATTTAGATAAGTATCAAAACAAAGCAGTGTAGCAGCTTGGACTGTACAGCTTCAGATAATCCCCAGTCAGCCAGGTATCAAACAACGTCTGCCTCGAACTGCACAGTTGTTGTATAAACAGAGCCAGAGCATATTTACCCTTCAGCTAAAGGTGTCTCTTGAGCCGACATGTTTGTATATCTGAACATCCTTCACAGGCTGCCTGGAGGGGGCTCAGGCCTGAACTTTAAGTTTTTTACTTCACAGTGGGGAAGAAAAGGCAACTTGTATCAGGGGTCGTCTGGAACACCTTTTCTCGCAGGACATGCATGCAGCAATGTGCACACACATGATCACACACACATGCACCCACTCAAAGAAGCGGGTACACACACCAGTACCCTGGGACCTGCACTGTGCAGTAAATATCTTGAAGAAGAAGAGGTTGAAAGAGATGGAAGACCTTTACAGACTATTTCCCAGTGCAGACACTCAGGTGGGAGAAGGAGGGGAGAGCAAGAGAGAAAGAGGGAGATGAAGACGGAGGGAAAAAAAATGATGGGGAGGCTGCAGAAGGAGGGCGGTGTTTGGAGAGAAAGTGAGAAAGAGTGAGAGTGAAAAGACAGACAGGGGAGGGAGAAGAACACCAAATGTTAAATAGCAGCTGAAGTGGAAGAATTCCAGTTTGGATTCAAGCACCTTGGCTAATGAGGATCATTAACATGGCCTGCCCAGGTTCTCTAAACGCTGGGGAGGACTGGACGATGGGGGATAAAAATAAAAACTCTCAAGCATATCCCCACAAGATTCATAAGGCGGGTGCTTGTAAAAAAGATAAAGCACATGCTGGCTGGGAGAGGTACTTCTTAATGCAACACCACATGCCATGGATCCTGGAAACGGGGATACTTACCCAACAAGAACGCTCGATTGAACTCTGAACTCTTTGGTTTCTGTTTGAAGCACAGTGGTAAAAGAACCAATTTAGATTCTTGCGATTTCATGGATTGAAATAAAGACAGAGGTGAATATGTCTCCACAGCACTCTGTGATATGATATAAATCAGAGGCTTAGATCGGTTCAACTATGTCATCCCATGTGGGAAATTTGGCTAACAGGTACGGGGCGGCAAGGGGAAGAGAAAGATCTCCACTCGACTCAAACGACTGTAAAACTCTCCTATCTTACACACATTTCCTCCATTATTTCAAGTGGGCAGTTCACATTTCTTCCAACACCTTATGATCATATGAGCTTTATGGTTTCCCTCTCTCTACTTGCTGTTTAACACACAGTAAAACAAAGCTCCCAAGAGGCTTAAAAAACAATCCAAGCTCCTGTCCTGCTTCTATAAATCATTTGAGATGCATAGTACACATCTTCTTTGAGCACTTCTGTCCACTTTAACATCGTAATCAATTGAGTGGTTAAATCAGACAGCATCAAAGCGGTTTAAAAATACAAATGTCCTTCATTAGTCGTCCAGAATATAGCCGAGACCTGCTTTCTTGGACATCCTGCCATCGATTCCTGTTTTTTCCCACTCTCAGCACTGTCACTCAGCACTGTTGGGGGGCTGTGTATGTGAAATTTACAACACCTCTCCGGATCAGGCATCCCCAACCAGCAAATACTGCAAACTTGCTGTTCCATCAGCCCTTCTGTCACAGTGCAACTGCTTTTTTTCATCTATTATTTTTTATTAGACACACTGCGCTGTGTGAGATCCAGGGCAGTCAGACAGACAAGTGTCTTGATAAAAATCAGCATAATTGGCACATTCATCCTTCTTCAGTCTTCTGTTAATAAAGTACTCTGTGGTCGAGCGATCAACAGTGAAGAGCTGTGATGTTCCCTATTGGTATTGTCTCCAGCGTTGGGTTTACTAAAAGAGCCTCAACTTAGTTAGTGCACAATACATTACTTTTTGACCAAACAAATAATCACAAACAGGCTTCAGTAGCTTCATTCAGAGTTCAAACTACATGATATCAGCCCGATAATAGCCTAACCAGACCGACATAGGGCGTTGGGAACGAAAATGGGTATCGGACACGACAGTACAAGTGATGACAACTAAGGATGTCCCAAGCTAAGCAAAGTATGGGTATTGGGGCCGATCTGGACATATTTTAATTTGAATCAAATTTGTTGTGACACCTGGGTTGGCAAAATATACGGATTTGCAAAGCTACGACCATAATGAAGCAGTTATCTCTCCTCTCTTATTACCAGAGAGCACTTACCATCACTTTCACTGGCTAAAATGACAAACACAGCTGGTGGCAGGTGACATCAGCTGTCGCTAATCAACGTTAAATCTGAGAGTAACTTGATGACAGGCCAAGATTAAACTTGGCGGCTGTCAGATTTGTGTGCTCTCTGCAAGCCAGTGTCTGTACTCTGATTGTTTGTAAGGTAAAAAGAAGCATCACTCTGCAACGACACTGGACAATTGCGAGTGGACTGAATGATTTTGTAGTCCAAACTAATTGATAACGAGTGATTCACGTCTTCATTCTGGCTGATTGCGCCATGTCAGTTTCAGCAGTTGCATTATCCCAGTTACACTTTCATCCATGTCATATAAATAATTTAAGCTTACCAACTTCATAGTTTTTTAAGCAGGACCTTCAGTATTTGGATCAATTAGCTTCTGAAATATAAGTTGGGCCGAATTTAGAAGGAGAAAAAATGTAGGTAAATATAATATCGATATGATTGGAACTTGGTATCGGCAGACGCCTAATATTAAAAAGGACACTGAACTGGATCAGGGTAAAAAAAAAACTTGATCAGGACATACCTAGTAACAACACAGCAGACAATTTCTATTACCATCACAAAGGTAACTACCATCATTTTCAGAGAGCAGCACAAACACATTCATTAGCCATGAGGGTGCACCATTCTAACAGAGGAAGAACAACCACAGCAAGGCAGGCAAACCGGGCTCTTTGTCTCTGTAACAATAGCTAGTCAATCTACTGGCGTACAACCAGTTTGTGGGTTGACAAATAGAGAGCATGTATTTTAAGTGACTGAAAATGAACACACTGGCTGTCTCCAGAGCATATAATGTTTTTCCTTACATGTCAGCTTCAGCGTCTGCGCTCATCGTCCGACCAGCAGAGAGGAGCGAGACGATTACGCAGTGGCTTGTAATAACTGTCCCACCATCTATCACTATTATGCTCCAAACGTGATTACATTGTATATTTGAAATTTCATTTATTTATGTATAATAATAACTATTATTATTATCACTTAATAATATCCCCAAAAAAACGAGAACATGTATGAAAACATGGATGGATGAAACTGTATTCAAGGTAATTCCCGGCCAACTTTCCTACACTTTTTTAAAAAAGGGTGTTTTTAAGTATATTTTATTTAATACTTTTACAGAGTCCAAAAAGTTGGAATATAGGGTTCAAAGATTGATAAATACTGTGATGACCTGAACATTCGCCTATCATTTAGCTAAAGAGTAATCCCATTAGGTGAATGGTAGAAGGACAGGGGACAGCAGAAATACAAAGAGGGAAGACAATATAACATAAAGAAAGAAAGAAAGAAAGAAAGAAAGGTAAAAGTTCACACATTTGTTCAGACAAATGTTCATGTCTGGCTCCTCTACCTTGAAGACATAAATCAGAGCACTCTACTCAGGATTCATCACACAGACTGAGATGATAGCACAGGAGGCCGCTGAGGTGCTTCTTGAAAAGATGAACCATAGGTGGAAGGACAGGAAAATTCTCTGTTTACTGAGCTCTCTAAGGATTTTAAATATTGTCTAAACAGTATAAATTGTACAAGAAGCAATGAACAATGTATGCGCTTAATATTTCTGAGAATCGTTTTCACATTAATATAATTGTACAAATTCCGAGTGTCTGTATCTGAACCATAACAGCATTAATCTAATTAGCAAACAAGAAGAGGAAACTGTGCTTGTGTAATGGTGATGAGTGTTTGAATTACAACTGAAGAAAGAACAAACAGTTAAAGATTTCTTCCCTCTTACTGCAGTTTCTTTTCTGTTACTGTGTTTAAATCTGCGCAGTATCTGATGGATGATGCAGTCGCTAATGAGAGCTGGATATGTCCACATTTAACTGTCTTCCTAACGATAAGTAATGACGGTAGTTTAGCTAACACAATTAACAATGGCACAGACAAAAATACAATTCCCCAGAATAAAGTATTATGTAAATTATTAATTACCACATAGACGATTGCAATCTTGTTCAGCTGCCCATTGGCACTCAAATAAATGTGAATGATTTGGTAACAGAGAAAGGAAAATAGTGAAGATAATCCATGACACAGTGGAAATGTGAGAAAGATTCAACAAATACCACCTGCTCCTTCAGCAATTTATAGAAACAATTTGCATTTTCAATTTAATTTTGCAATTGTTTTAGTCACCACTGTTACTTTTCCATATATCCAGCGCATACAGTTAAATGTATGTCCCAGAGAAATCTTCCAAATTCAGACACAATTCAGTCAGGATCTCTTTCTTCACCATTAAAGATTATAAAAATATAATATGAGAGCCACTGTAATCTGTATTTAATTTGATTTCGGCACACTCTCATTCCACATTCAAGAAGGAATGCATGTTTTATGAGCAGCAGTTTCCGCAAATGCAGTTACACTTGTACAGATGTCTCCGCCTTGTATGTGTGTTTCTGCATATGTATGTATGTGAGAAAGAGACACAAAGAGTGAGTAATGAACAGATAAAGAGCCAGCAAGAGGTTAAGATAAAGACAGAGACACAGAGGCAGTCTGGTGTATCTGGGAAGAGAAAGAGAGATGGAGAGAAAAAGACAGACGGAGAGAGAAAGTGATCTCTCAGATTCGGTGTCTCAGCTTAATGACACAGGACCCACATGGGAGAGAGGGGAAAGCCAAGCTCTGTGCAAGATATGATGAATCCAAAGACGGATAACCTCAAGCCTCCCCACTCGAAGCGTACACACACACACACACACACACAGTCGTGAAAAAAACTGTCTCAGAAATTAACTCCAGCTCCTCTGTTTAAAAAGAAACTGAATTGGTGTTTTTCTTTCTGTTTGTGTTTCTTTTTTTCACCAGTTCTGCCTTTTTCTGTCACTCTGTCATGGATATATCACCACAGCTTCCAATATGGTGTCAATACCTAACACTGAATCCCCCAACCTGTTCCCCTGCTGTGACCATGGACAATATGTCTGGCTGACTTTGACAAATTAAACCAACTCGATATATGGCAATAACCTTCACAGGATGACATGGAGGGAAAGAGGGAAGGGGGGGGGGGAGAGAGACAGAGACTGAAAGAGAGGCCGAGAAACATACAGAGGGATGATGGGACATATCGAGCATGGCATGGTATTTCCAAACCAGGTACAGCAGAGTGGAATACATGCAGAGATGTTGCACATATAGGCCGACTTTCTAAATGTCACCATAGTTAATAAGTCACTACAGCTGAAACACACTAAATAGCAATAGTCCATGAGCTTACCCATAACAGTCTAAAAACTGCAAAAACCGTCACTCATAGAAAAACACAATTTACCATTTTCCATTAATATGTTGATCCATCAGATGTGGACAAGTCGGAGCTGAACATGTTGGAAAGTACCACAGCATCATCATACTTTCAAGATTTTTATCAAATTAAGTGTGCAAAATGACAGGTTTCATTCCTTTAACAACCAGAGTCTATTCCTGTTAAACGTGCTGAACTCAGCAGTAACATGTCAAGAAGAAGTCCTTTAACTGACACAATAACTTGTCTGTCTAAAGAATATGCCAGTGACTTTCGACAAATATTCATCCCATGACAGTTGTGACAAATTGCCATGCAATGGCATCAACTACTCCAGTTCATTTTCTCAAAGTAAGCTTTAATAATGACTCTATTAATTTGCCCAAGTGGCTGTCATTCAGTTTCAGATGCCAACGAGTATCCTCTACAACATACACATATGCACTTCAACTACAAAAGCACCCACATGCACTCACACATTAACACACAAACCAGCAGGAGGGAGTCGTTAAGCAGCTATTGTTGTGTTCCTCCCTGCTCAGCATGATAAGGGGTTGATTGATACTAAGGTTCCCCAGTTAATCACCTGGCTACGACTATAAATGCACCCTGTCCTGCAAGTGATACACAAACTAAAACAGAATAAAACAGGAGACACACAGCACTAACACAGAGGCAAATGAATGTACAACTGTGCATGAGCGATGACACAGGACTCGCACACATACACACTCTTGTCACAAGCAGAATGCACCTGCCGACACACACGCACACGCACAAGTTAACTCACCTGCTCTGGCTGACCGGCTGAAAGCTTTCAAACTGGCCTTGGGTAATCTTCTTCCCTCTCGCTCTCTTCACTCTCTGTGTCCCTTTGGCCACTCTCTCGCTCGCTCACTCTTTCTCTCTCTCTCTCTCTCTCTGTGGCAGTACACAGACGTCCTACGGGCCGCTCACCCCTTCCTGTGTGGCTTGGCGTAAGTGCATCGATCTTTCGGCCAAGTGGTACGTGGTCCTGCTGTTTCCACGAGCCTCAGATGTGCTCTCTCCTCTCCGCCGCTCACTCTGCCACACACAGCTGCAGAGGGAAATATGAGGACGGGCAACGTGGCTGAGTGCTGCTGCTGCTCCTGTCTCTCTCTCTCTCTCTCTCTCTCTCTCTCTCTCTCTCTAGTGAGCTGAGATGCTCTCTCTCTCTCTCTCTCTCTCTCTCTCAGGTTGTCAGCTGGTACGATGCTCACTCCCACTCTCTCTTCACTCTGTCACTCTTTCTTGTTGTACGGAACTGCATGCCATCTCACCGTCTCTTTCTTGCTGTTTCTCCATTGATTCTTCTATCATTTTGCTCTCTCATTATTGATCTACTGTATGTATGTGTCTTTACTAGTGCAGCCTCTAGTGGCCAGCTTCTCTCCGTGCTGCCCGTAGAGTCAGCATCAATTTGACTCACAGAGAACATAAAGCTGTGTTGTGAATCTGCTCCAGGATTTTAGTTGGCATCAACATCAGTTTTAAAAAAGAGAGAGAGAGAGAGAGAGAGAGAGAGAGAGAGAGAGAAATCATTAAAATATATACAGCATTACAGCGGACTACATCTGCATCTAATACTTATTTTCAGTATTGATTAATCTTCCAATCATTTTTTGAGTGAATCAATTAATTGTTTAGTTTATAAAGTGTCGCATTAACTCATTACATTTTTGCAGTGCTCAAGGTGACGTCTTAAAGAAGCTTTTTTAGTCCGACCGACAGTCGAAAACCCAAAGATTTTAAATTTACAATGAAATAAAACAGAAAATAACTGAAACCTTCACATGAAGGACAATTATTTTTTTAATCCTTTATTCAACTGATTCAGATAGAGCTGCAATGATTACTTGATTAATCGACAAGTCACTTAAATTAATGCAACTGCAATGAATTTGATAATCGTTTAATAATTGAATAATAATTAATTTTTTCAAGCAAAGATGCCAAACATTTGCTGGTTCCAGCTTCTCAAAAGTGAGGATTTTATGCTTTTCTTTGTCATACTTAGAAATCTGAATGTCCTTGAATATCTTTGGCTTTTGGACTGACAAAATTTGACATTTCAAGATGTCAACTTGGACTGTTTCTGAAACCGTTTTCTTTTCAAATCAGTAACTTTAATAATACAGTAACTTAATGTATATGTCAATTTTCTAAATTAAGTTACAAAGTGCTTGCAGAGTAAAACAGTAAAAACATGCTTGAATAATCATCAGTGACTACAATGTGCACCGCTCTATAAAAAAGTTGGAAACAAAAGAGAAAACTCCTCTAAACTGATCAGCTGTTAATAGATCAAGGTCATATTAAGGTTAACTGGTGGTTCATCAGCGTCAGATGTAGACTATCAAACATAAAGCGATGAAACAGTGTCAATAACCACCGAACTTCACCTAACGTTACGTATTTTAGATCTTCTAATGAGGAAGCCTGATTTTGAAGCGGATTTATTTTATTCCCAAAACTAATCTTCTCAGTGATTACTTAAGAAGTTTGATGCACGTTATTGAAAACTTGTAGAGAGGGGAGATGCAAAAAAAGGTGTGTGAGAGTAAGCGTGTGTGTGAAGTGACAGCTGGTCACGTTAGACTGGTGATGGACGGTAAATAAACACAAAGCTTTTCCTTTTACTCACCGACACGTCGACAGGTGACAAACAACGTCGACGGTAGATTAGCCAGCTAGCTTGGTTAAAGGGGCTTTTCTGACTTACAAAGTTCGTTAATATGTTGGTTTAACAGGTGAAAGTGATTTACTGAGTTACCGGACCACTCACGTGCCACTGGCGTCCATTATTAACGTTACTTGACGTTGTAATTTTGAGGAAACTCACCGGAGATAAGGTGGACATCTCAGCCAGAGGAAAACACGACCTCTTAAAATAAATAATGTGTCTCTGGTGTCTATTCAAGTAAATCAGCCGCTCCAACTCCGCGGTGACGCGCACCGCGCTCAGTGCTGCCGCCGGCGGCTGGAGCTGGAATTACAGCAACATGGACGCACTGTTATTATAGTGATGGTCCTGGATCAGAGGGGGGGGGGGAGGTCACCTTACAGTATGGGCCTGTTATTATAGTGATGGTCCTGGATCGGGGGGGGGGGGGGGGGGGGGGTCACCTTACAGTATGGGCCTGTTATTATAGTGATGGTCCTGGATCAGAGGGGGGGGGGGGGTCACCTTACAGTATGGGCCTGTTATTATAGTGATGGTCCTGGATCAGAGGGGGGTCACCTTACAGTATGGGCCTGTTATTATAGTGATGGTCCTGGATCGGGGGGGGTCACCTTACAGTATGGGCCTGTTATTATAGTGATGGTCCTGGATCAGAGGGGGGGGGGTCACCTTACAGTATGGGCCTGTTATTATAGTGATGGTTGGATCAGAGGGGGGTCACCTTACGGTATGGGCCTGTTATTATAGTGATGGTCCTGGATCAGAGGGGGGGGGGGGGGTCACCTTACAGTATGGGCCTGTTATTATAGTGATGGTTGGATCAGAGGGGGGGGGGGGGGGTCACCTTACAGTATGGGCCTGTTATTATAGTGATGGTCCTGGATCAGAGGGGGGTCACCTTACAGTATGGGCCTGTTATTATAGTGATGGTCCTGGATCAGAGGGGGGTCACCTTACAGTATGGGCCTGTTATTATAGTGATGGTCCTGGATCAGAGGCGGGGGGGTCACCTTACAGTATGGGCCTGTTATTATAGTGATGGTCCTGGACTGGGGGCGGGGGGGTCACCTTACAGTACGGGCCTGTTATTATAGTGATGGTCCTGGATCGGGGGGGGGGGGGGGGTCACCTTACAGTATGGGCCACCCAGGTCACCAACGTACACTTTGTACCAAATGCAACCTAAGTTCTGTCATGCAGAAATTGCTATGCATTTGGTAAACGCTATATTAGTTTGGTGATACCCCAGACCTCCCAGGTCCTAGCATGTAAATAAAAAGAGTTTGGTAAATGAAGTGAATAATGTGGTAAGTAAGGAAAATATAATTAGGGTTACAATTGTAGTAATTGTAATTATAATGTATATATTCTAATTGTAATGTGAATGGTATTAAGGACTTTAGACTTTCACACTAATTTACACAAATATAATTCTATTCTATTTAATTCAATTAAAGTCAATAATTAGTGTGAGTGTTAAGTAATTTGTTTTGTATTTCATTTATATCAGATCCTATGTTAAGTCAGCACAGAAGAAATACCAGCTGTCAAGATTATGGTTGATTATTGTTAATTGATGTAAGTGAAGAATAATGATGACTTGATTAACTTTTCTAATTTATTTATTTGTATACTGATAGTGTTCTGATTTGTGTTATTTATAATACTTTTCATGTATAGACACAACCATCAAACCCTGACTAAGACAGATGGTGTGACATGCATGTGCACCTTAACCATATGCCTTCCTGGGCACCCCACCCCTCTTCAACACGTGCTTATGTTAATTCACTAAACTACTCTAGGTCCTGTGATCTTGCTATATAAAATGCCAAGATTGATATGTAACTAAAAGATAAGTACTGACTTTTTTTCTTCTTAACATAACCTTTCTTCACCTGTCTGATATGTTTGTTGGTGTGTTTGTCAGGTTATGCTGAAGAAAGAACCCAGGATGAATGCTGATGTTTTATTCTTAGGACGTTACACACGTGTGTACACATACGAACAACTCAACCTGTGCTTACAATTATCAAAATGACACAGGAGTCAAAGCATTTTCACACCACGGGAGATTAACGAAAAATACCTCAGGCTCTCCAACAAAGACGATAGATAATAATTGTGAGTTTGTGTGGGAAAGAATAATGTGTGGGCAGAATGGTAAGACGCTGGCCTAGATCGAGATCCATAGGGTGCCATTAGCCAGGTATGGAGGGAGAACCTGATGCTAGCTGTCACAGCTGATGAACGGACTTTGGAGGAGATCACTCACTGGCTTATGCAGGGATCATCACGTTGAGCTAATTAGAAATGCTCAGCAAGAAAACCCCGGCAAAAGATAAACACAGTTATAAAATCACACTTTCAGACACACAGAAGGGTGTGGAAAATGCATGCGAGTGTTGTCACAACAAGTGACAACACTCGCATGTATTTTCCACATTCACAGCTCCATTGTTTGAAATAAAGAGGGGAATCTTTATCCCCTGAAAAAATGGATTTAAAAATGTGTGGTGTTAAGTATACTCGTCAATTCGGGTAAATCTGTGAAAATATAACAGCAGCCATGTGTAAAAGTCTCTTTGGTCCTCCTAAAGATTACAATATGTTATTTTTTTTAATGTTTTTTAAAATGTATTTTACTGACATTTTACTGTAACAATTATTTAGTTGATTTATTTTTTTATTCCAAAAATACTTCACAGTAAGAAACCAGTTCTATTTATTCAGAAAGATGTTGAACTTGCAGATCTGCAAGCAACCTTTGTTAGCATTGTAAGTGGTCCGCAGAGCTTCAGTAGACTTTTCCGGCGGTCCCCGCCATCCGCTGCTCACATACATATCATAATTAGATAAAACAGTAGAAAACAGATGGTGAGCCCTCAGACATTTCAGATAAAAAAATGCCACTACAGTGTAGGCCTTTTACATGAACAACTAGTATGTTACAACAAAACAAAGGGGCTGAATACATTGTACCTGTGATACAAAAATATTTAACAAAAAGGTAATCTCACCACTTGAATTCAAAACAGAATTGAAACCTTCTATTACTCCCAAATTGATTGTCACAGATACGGGCTTGCTTAAATCACTTATGTCTATAAACATTGTAGGCCTATATTCTTAATTAATCAAAGTATTTAATTATGTATGTGAATATATTTGGGGAGAAAACTGTATTGATGGGATCTTTAACGTTGAAGTTGGATACAGTGTCCTGCAGCTGTATAGCCGATGATGTTTGGGAGGTTATTCAGTGTCGCAGAACCTTATTCAAATTCCATTGTGAATTGTACACCAGTATATATTTTTTCAATGTAATTTTAATGTTTTTTGGTGGAGCCAAATAAATAGACCAGTTGTCTTTGGGTGCATGTACACAGACAGACTCATAAACACACAAGATTCACCCAATGTGAGAAACTTGATCAGAAGATAAGACTAACTGTAGTATTGTAAAATAAATTGGCATTGTAATATATTGTTTCTTCTTCCAGGGTTGCAAATGACGGCCATGATTTCCAAAAAGCAACAACAATTTTGATTGTTTTAAACAGCCATTTCCATGCAAAACGCAATAAAACAAGCTGTACTGTGCAGAACTCAGCATTCACTGCTGCTCCAGTGAGTTTCCGATTTATTTACCTCTTGCTAGAAACATTCATAGAAGAATAAATGTAAGGCCAATGACATTTCCCATATAGGACGGCCATTCATTGCAACATTGTCATTTATTGGCCTGAGAAAGTGGACTATTTCATGAAAATTGTATGGTAAGAAATGATTTCAATCACATGTAGATAACCTCAGCTTGTTTGTGCAGTGGCCTCAGCTGCTCCCAATATTCTTCTTCCTACTATGTCGTCAAACAAGGCTAAACAGGTCGTATTCTTTATTTATGCCACTGCATATCTTCTAGAGCAAAGCCCCAAGCAATGCTGTCTGTATTTACTTGAGATTGGATGTGATGCAGAACTAAATAAGGCTTTTAATCCCTTTTTTATCAACAACTTGGTTATCCCAGGCACTGTAAGCTCGTTTTTCTGTGCTGTGAAAAGCAGCTGTTGAGTAAAAAGTCAGCATGCAACCCATATGCTGAATGAATAATAACACAAAGCTATAGTCTGGGAAGTTAATTCCATTTCAGAGCCACAATAGGATCGCAGGCAGGATCATTCTGCCAAGGAAACACAGCAAAAGCAGTGAGCCTGTACTGAAAGGAGATCTTGGTTTATCATAAAGCAGAGACAAGGGCATCACAAAAGAAATTGTATTCAGGACTGTCCCTTTGAGTTTGCATAGTTACTGTGTATGTGTGTGTCTTCCAGAGGATCAGGGGTGCTGACGGGTGATAAAACCTCCCACACTTTAATCAATAAGGCCTTTCCATTGTTTCACATCAGTACTTGAGTGTGTCAGTAAAGAGTAAAGAATATTTTGCACAGATCCTTACTGTGAAAAGGGAGAATCCCTACATGTGAACAAACTAGCTAGCGAGTGTGTAAAATAAATTATATGGATGGATGATTTGGTTTTGTTGTGTCCTAAAACAACTTACACATAACATACACATCCAAATATTCACAGAAAAGGGAAGAAAACCAAAAAAAAGACATCAGTTCAATCCAATATGGAACATGGGCAAAAAAGAAATATAGATGTAAATAGCATTATAACACAAACAAGTTATTATTATGCCTGAAGTTGAGGCATGACACAGGATATTAGGATAAGAGTCCATAACAATGCTCGTGGCACTGTGAGGCTGTGCATAGCTCAATGTTATCATGGTGATGCTGAGAAGATATAATGTTCAACATCTGAATTTAGTCTATTAGCATGTTAACAATCACTAACTAGCACTAAACACAAAGTACAGCTGAGGCTGATGGGATTGTCATTGGTTTTGCAGGCATTTGGTCGTAAACCAAAAGTATTGGACAAATTAACATGTTGACCTGGTGATGTCGCTAGATGAAGAGTCAGGACACCCAAGTTACTTCAGTTCACCCTGGGGGGGGATAGTAATGTAAGTACCAAAGGTCATACCTTCGGTATTTTTCCAAAAGTTGACAAGACATTTTAGTAAAAAAATAAAATATCAACCTCATAGTGGTGCAGCAGGAAACGTCAGAGGATCAACTAAGAAAGTAAGTGGGATTCATCCTCTGGATACTATCAATGTCTGTAAAAAATGTCTTCTGAATCCATTAGTTGTTGAGATTTCAGTCTTAACCAAAACGGTGGACTGACCAATTTTGCTACCAAAACATTAAAAGTTACAAATTGTTAATAGTGGTCCTGGCCGCACCAAATCATGATGACAACAAGACTGTTGTGCCTCAGCTACAATACAGATTTACTTGAAAGTTGTGACATGCATATTTAATTATACAGTAGAAGATACTATATAGCACAAATTGTACATTTACCTATCTATCCTCTTTCCATTTCTTCGATTATCTGGTAAGAGTTTCCCCACATACTGAAAAGATCACAGAGTCATATCTTTGAATTTTTACTGACTATGCCTAGCATGCTGGTTTTCTAATACACTCAGACATCTGTAAATTGTCTGGTGCCTGGCCATTTTGGCATTTATAAACATGAAATTCTGCTTAATGATTGATGATCAGGACTGACAGATGGGTGGGTGTCAGTTTATGTAAAGAAAAAATAAAGCGCTGCAGATTTGAGCACTTTCAGAAGAAATTTTTTGAAATGGGAACAGGGTCTGAACATCTGTCACAGGAGTTTAATTGCCAAGAGAAAACATCCAGCCTCTAAATGAAATAGGAAACATTAATTTCTTTACTTAATTAAACATGAAAACGTTCTGTCTTTCTTCTAATTAAAGATCTACTGAGCTGGCCAACTGAAGTAATCTCATGTGACTCCACACTTCATTTCACTCCATTTTAGTGCCACAGCAGCACCAGGAGAGGGGTCTGTCACTGACTATTCATCAGCTCAGAACAAAGGGAGGGAACAACTAAACCAATGTACTTTGATGTTTGGCCTGTATATTTTTAGTATATTTTAGAAAACCAACGTAGACAGAACCTGGGTGCAGATGGGCATGTATGAAAAGATAACAGAAAAAAATGTGATACTGAAGCAAGTTTGAAGCAAGGCCACGTGACTATTGAGAATAAAGTGAATATACATACAAAAAATTTTAGGACGGACTACCTTTTTATCTTCATATTTACAGCAAGCAGGCTACATTAAAGTCTGTGTACAATATCTGATACGCTTTATAACACACCTTTACAGTGTGTTATAAAGCATGCATTAACTATTTATACACATGTACTAATCATTCAAAGGTGGGGTTAAAACAATGTTTACAAATAAAGGCATATTGAGTTTGAAGGTTCAGTTTAGTTTATATTAAAAAATAATAACTCAAGCCCCACTTACTAGATTTCTGCCTGACATTTCAGCCACATGCTCTTCATCAGCGGATGGAGTTTGCCCATTGGTCATGAAAAAGATTTATAAATGAATAAATAAATAATTAATCAATGATAACTATAATGAATATAATAATGAGAAATACATCAGAAATATTATACACACATATAATTTATGTAATCAATGTGAAATATTTATACATGTTTTATATATATTTCAAATACATTTATATACATTTGAAACTGTGTAATATTGTAAATCATTCATTAACCATTTATGTCCTTTCATCTGCTTACAACTACACTGTAGTGTTTTGTAAACATGTCTATTAGACACAAGAGGTGTCACTTGGTTTTATTTTCATTGGCCAACTGTTGTATTGAGTTTTGAACTGATTATTTTTGTCGATTCCTGGGATCACTGACTAAAGGGGGAGACTAAAGTTCCACACAGCTTTAAGCACCACCTTGGACCTGAGGTGATAAGGGAGATAAAGATTTAAATGTAATGACACTAATCACGTTCATGTAATTTAAAATCCACAGTGGCGTGATGGTGAAACTGATTTGCAAGTGAAATGAATGAAGTGAATGCAACCTCAGGAACAGTAATGCCACATTAAAAACACTCGCTTCCTGTATCCCTCTCTCTCACACACAAATAAATACACATATTCACACATATGATCCCATCAATAATAACAATCTGCAGACTGAACCTTGATGGGAAGGACTCTTCAGTGAATAATCTGTTTGTGTGAGCTTCCTTCAGCTACATTTATTGTATGTACATATTTGATTGGCAAGTAATTCTTCTGTTTGGGTTTTTTTAAGGGTGCCAACAGCCCTCTTAAATTGCACCAAAATTAAACAGTTATCTGTTCCTTGGAGTCACAATTATTGAAGAGGAATGAGAGCATCAGATTGACACTGAAAGTATGAATACTATGCCTGGCAACCCTGTGCTTGTTAAATAGTCTTGGATCAAAACAGCCTCCTCGTCAGCTCTTCAAGGGGTGGCCTTCATAGCAATTCCACACATCTATTTTTAATGGAGACTGTTCGGTTCTCTGTAACAACAGAACAGTAAGTGTTTTTTTTTTGTTTGTTTTTGTTGTTGTTTCTGCCAGATATAAATTATTGTGTTATCTCAAAATAGTATTTTAATGAACAAAGGGTTGCCTTTATGTACAAAGTACAAGGAAACATTTAACAATACTCCAGTTAAGGCCATATTGGATTGAGCTGTCATCCGCCATAGTACAGCATGATAATCATTTTGACTAACAACTATAATAACTACCATGTTTTATATATATATATATTGAACCATATTGATTCAATTTGTGAAAATTCAGTCAAATGAAAACATACAGACATAATACACACACTCCTGGAAGCAGTGCATCTCACCAGGTTTTTAAAACTAAATGTAAATGAGGATGAGCAGCAGGTGTGCAGGACATAGAAACACACTGAAGCCTCCTAGGGGACAGGTGAGGAACAGCTGGGTCAGGGTACAGACTACAAGACATGTTTGTATTACACCAATCAGCATTAAGCTAAATTACGTCTTTTTTTTTTTTTGTCATGGCTCTTTTTCTCTACCAAAGGTCACCTGCTTTCGTAAGACTTCACAGCAGTGCTGTTTTTAGCTTTTCTCCCAGTTCTTTTATTCTGGTGAGTTAATTTGATTCATTTTTGAAAACAGGCCAAAGGGTTCATGTTCAAACCGAGAAGCAAATATTACTAATAATTGTGCCTCCACACTTCCTTCTATTTGTATTTTTTTCCACATCCACCGTCTGTGAAACACACAAAAAGCTAATTAGGTGACCAACACAATATGTTCAAGGTCTTTCCCACAGTAGATTCATTTCTGTTCAATTAAGCAGATTTCTATTTATGAAAACCTTGAATAAATTGTTAGTTCAGTCAAAAGCAGCAAGTACGTCAGTCAGTATATGTATCAGTTGGTTTATGTATGTGTCTGAGTGTGTGTTCATGCATTTTTATAATTTAAAATAATTTTTGTGACAAAGGTTTTCGTTTGCAGGAACATGAAACAATCTCAGGTATTATTAATTGTTGGTGTTACCTGGTCAGATTTGTTGGAGATTTGACTTTTTTAACCTTTTTTACATTTTCAAATAATTCCTAAGGTTTGGCTGTTTTCTGATGAAGGTTAAGATCAAGATTAATAGTCTCAGCAATAATATCATTAAGGGAAGGTACTCAAGTGTGTGTGATCAGAAAAACATTATTAACAATATTAAAAGCTCAGGAGAAACACCTTTAGGAGATTGTGTGGGTGTTTACATGTGTTTATGATGCATTTTTCTTATGTGAATTAGTTTGTACTATTTAGACCCCTCATGTATAGTTTCCACTTATATATCAAGTAGAATGATAGAAGTAAAACCTGCATCAACCAGCTGGCAAATTCACTGTGCATGCAGTTAGTTAGTTGGTTTAGTAAAAATCTGGGTACAAATATATCAAATAACATATTATGTCCCTTTATAAACAACTGGTCCAAACAATATTCAATATAAAACATAATTCTCACAGCAAAATATTGAACAACATGGTTATGTTCCAATATTGTCAGTCAATATTGTTTGTCATCTCTTCTCAGTCAGTACTGATAAAATCATGTATTTTGCTTAAACCAAGCGTGAGTCCATGACATTATTCTTATGTCTGAGTAAACATGCTGATATACACACTTACTTCTGTATTTGATCACATTAGATGCAATGCTGTGCTTGTTTTCTCACAAATTATCAGCTGCCTTGTTGTTTTCCAGGGTTTTTTTTTTTATATATCCAAGCAGGTGAAATGACATGCTACAGTAAATCATATACCAGTAATAGTGTGTTGTTACATTTGTGAAGTTATGAGGCGAACAAACCTGCTGTAGCTCTTTGAAAGTCCTGACTAGATCTGCCTGGGGAGCTTAAGCTGCTAAATCAGCATCACCGATTGAATATATTGTTTAAACGCTCTTTTATAAAAGTTGCTCTTATATAATGAGCTTTTATTCTTGGTCTCATATGGTTTTCTTTTGACATTCTTTACTATGCTTGCATAGCTTTTTACTTTTATTACTGTTGTTATTTATTGTATTCATTTCCTCCTTGGTAAAGCACTTTATAACTGTCCTTTGAAAAGTGCTGGCTAAATAAAAAAGATAAATATGCTCAATTGTTGTGAGGTCTTGGAGCAGAGGGAATGAAATTGGATCAGACTGAGCTCAGCCTTTATTCCGAGTGAAGGACAGTACACCAGTTTTCAGCTCTTGCTCTTCTGAGCTGCCAGCGACTGTCACTGACTGTCAGACAAGGCAGCCCACTCCTGAATGTTTTATCTGCCTGCTTGTGGCTCAGTGTGTTATATCCGGAGGTATGCCATTTCTTTTTGTGGCCTGCAGATTTAATCCCCCTCCTTGCTCAGAGATTGGTTCTCTCTCTTTCCTCTGCCCTCAAAGTGTACCCTCAAAGTTTCAATATTTTCCAAAACCATCACGCTCGTGTTTGCAATTAAACCAGGGTCACACAGTATATGCTACATTAAAAAATGCAGTTGTCTGTGTACCTATGACAGTATTTGTAATACTGTTTCCTTAAGTGAAAAGCTGTTTATACAACTGGAATAGTAATTGCATTGGCTTGTGAATGTATTATTTATTGAGTGAACTCAGTGTCTAACAAGAGACAATTTAAATACACTACATCAAATCTGAGACAATACAAACCTTTGCAAAACTTTGTGACAATGAAAAAGCGCTGAAATAAATATTTTGATCCGTACCTCTGCTATAATCAGAAAACCTGAGGATTAATCAATTCCATTGAAGTGACAACGTTCAGCTTGTATGCCATTGTGTGTTCACATGAATGTATGTGTGTCCTTTTGTGTATATTCTGTATGTGTACCTGCCTGCACAGGTTTCTATGCAAATTGAAATCTCAGTGTCCAATTAAAGTGCTTCCTCTCTGCACTCCTGCTGTGTTTCCCTTGAAGTCCACAATGTTGACGGCAGCAGAGGAAGAGTTTTTCTCACACAATGACTTTCACATTGTTTGACTTTTCATGAGGATGCTTTTGAAGTTTCCTTTTTTGTCGACTTGGCAACTTCTCAGCACAGCCATCCGAGTACACAAGCATCTGCAGATGCACTCGCACAATTATTCAAGCAAACACACAAAACACAAATAGATGCATGCTCACTGACTTTTTTTCAGTTTGTGTTTCAGGGGAGTGAGGAGAAGAAAGAAATCGACACAAATAGAGAAATACAGAAAGAGTGAGAGTAAGACAAACTTGTGTGGACGCGAGGACGGAGGGTGAAATTACAGAGATGCTGTCTCCTCTTCCCTGTCATCACTCAGTCTGAGGCCACACAGGATTCGGTTTCACCAGACGGCTGTATGAGGAGCAGTGAACTGCGCTGAGCATGACCCGAGTGCTGATGGCAAACCGTAAGCGGGCGGCTCAGAAGGAAACACTGAAATCATTGAACTTCAGAAAATCATGGCACCAATAACATGAGATTTGCTGTGTAAGTCACATGCTGCTGTTTAATACTCCAGTTTCATCATGCAGGAGAAGGCTGTTGACTGCAAGTATTGATCACTGAAGACAATAGTAATCTGTAAAACTATGCATATACAAAATATTTAAAGTGTTGTAGTTTAAAAAACCTTAAAATCTGCCTCATCTATTTCATTATATTCCACTTATAGCCATGTTTGAACAAGATGTATGAGATTAGCCTGTTATGGAAACTGAAAGTAGGACAAAGGTAATGCCTCACTTCTCTCAGGTAGCCTATATAACAAGGACAACACTTATGTGACAAGTTAAGCTATTTATTCATCTTTAGTTAATTAAATCCAGATAAACCTCATATGGCCTAATGAACCACACAGACAGTGGTGTGAAAGTAATTAAGTACATGACATGGCAACTATTAAGCTTATATACAAGTTTTAGCTACTTCCTACTTTTATTTAATTAAATGTCAGAGGGAAATTGTACTCTTTTTAACTCACTATGTTGATCTTTTTTTGGCAAGACAGACAGGAAATGTGGGCAGAGAGTGAGCGGGATGAAATGCAACAACTGGGGACGTTGCGATTCCATGGTACAGTATGCACTTCAGACCACTGAGATACGGGATGCCCCCCCCCTCACATTTTTCTGGTGGTTTTTACTGCTGGTTACTTTGCATTATATGGTTTTACATGTAAAACATACAGTATGATGCACTAATATGATTAGGACAAGTCAATATTGAACAGTGTCCAATGAAAAACCACATATATTCAAAACGTCTTTTTTCAATGTTTTTCACTGGACAGCAAAGATAGATTAGTTTGACCACCTTCAACATTAAAATGCTGTCCTTCTCACAATTTGATCAATAATTTCCCACTGTGACAGGTACATTTCTTCACATGACACATCATTCTTTAAATAAATACACATGTGCTGTTGATACTTTCATACATTTTCATTCATCATTTTTTCATAACATAAGTTATGTCAGTGTAATATTAACATGCTAGCAGCCCTGGGGGCAACAACAGGCCCTTGTTAAGGTGCTGGAACTTGGCAAACAAACAAAAGAATATACACTGTGTATATTTTAACACGGGGCCCCTTTACAAGACAAGAGGTAACAGGTAATAATGCAGATTCTGCCTTAAGGCCATTATCATTTTAGTTGATATTGTGCTTTTGTGCAATTGATCAAATTACCCACAACTAAACAGATACACATTGAATACAGGACCTTTGTGGCAGTCACTTGGCTTTGACCAATTGGCAACCCAAATGTGAGTATCATCATGAGACAAAATACAGCAACATTTAATTCCCTGTAGAATCTCTCCAGATCAATATCAGCCTTCACATTTCAGAAGCAGGTGTGCAGTGCAAATCCTGTGACCTACTGACATTCAGCTGTTCGCGGTGCACTCAGGCCGACATGCAGAGGAGGTGGAATTGTTAAAAATGTGCATTTTAGATGGGCCTGTGAGTGCATGTTAGTATAAAAAATATGAGAAAACATCTCAACATTTCTGCTGACAAAATGCTAATGCAGTATGAAAAAAAGAGTTAGAGATGTAATGTAGTTATGTTATGCAGAGTATGTTGTGTACACTGTCCTTAGTTCTGTTCTCTCAGTAGAAAGATATGAGTCAGTGAGTGTAGATGCAGCACTTTCTTGGTCGATTAAAGGTAAAAAAATTCTCCCCTGTGTGAAACCACTGTCCTTAAACAGCGATGTGATGCGCAATTCACACAAAGTTCTTAAATCAAAAGGAGGTATTATCTCTAAATACGTGTATTTATTCAGTTTATCCAAATGTTTGGCAGATTATCTAGTTGATGTTCTGGGTGGTTGCTGCAACTACAAACAACACAAGAGACAAATTGGATCTATCATGTATTCTGCACACATCCCTGTACCTCAATGTCCCCTTGACTAGTCAGGGGCTAAACACGATTATTTATGAGATTATTTGCACACATCCGCTTTTAATTAGTGAATAATAATGTTATGCATTCATCTGTGTTTATCTAATGATTTAAAGTACAAGCTATTTTATTTTATTTGCTCACCACCAACAAAGCTTTAAATATATCCCTATATAACATTAGTTTAGGGGTTGCTAACCTGTCCATCTGTTTTCTGATGAAATGAAAAAGTGCGAAATGATGAGCACTGTCGCTGCACAGCAAGAAGGTTCTGGATTTGACAGATTCGGCTGGGGCCTTTCTGTGTGGAGTTTGCAAGTTTCCCCCTGTGCTTGTGTGGGTTCTCTCCAGGTACTCTGGCTTCCTCCCACAGTCCAAAGACATGCAGGTTAGGTTAAATGGTGACTCTAAATTGCCCGTGGGTGTGAATGTGAGAGTGAATGATTGTCTGTCTCTATGTGTCAGCCCTGTGAGTGACTGCCCCCCCCCCCGCAACCCTCTAAGGATACGTGCTATAGAAAATGGATGGATGGATGGAAAATTATGAGCACAAGAAATGAGGATGAATTAAAGTACAAGTCAATAAAAGAAAGAGGTGAGCAGAAGAGGAAAGAAGAAGAGAAAGGGAATCATGGAAAAGGAGAAAGGCAAAGACTTAAAGAGATAGCAGGAAGGGAGTGAAAGAGTGAGATGGAGAAATCGAAAGAGAAGATGGAAGAAAAAATTGATACTAGCTGAAAATGTGATGGGAGGGGAGGATTATACAAGAGGAGGCCGGGGAAAGAGGAGATAAGACACAGAAGAAGAGCGTTTGAAGGAGGAGAAGAATACAATGAGGGATATATGAATGAGAGGAGATAGACATACAATTAGACAGGGAAAGACTGTCAAATAGGGTGAGTTCTGTAGATGCAGTAAATGAAAGAAAAGCTAAAAATATGGTGAAGTCATTTTGGGCAGGCTGGAATGTTTAATGCAAACAATTGCAAGAAAATCATGTTCATCATTTTCAACATTGCCTCTCCCTTTCCACTGATCACATCCTTCCTTGATGAGTAGTGATTTGACCAGTCAAGTCTATTGGACATACGAGGCTGTTGGACACATCCGTAGAGTCTGTAGATGTGTGTGTGTGTGTGTGTGTGTGTTTGTGAGTGAGTGAGAGGGAAAGAGAAAATATCATAAAACGTATTGGAGAGGGAAAGACTTGAGAGCAACATGAATGCCTTTCTGAGCAGCTTAGTGATGTGCCAGAGGACAGAGCTCACAGAAAAATAATTGGATTTCATTTTTGTCCGGAGGAACCCCCCCCCCCCCCCCAAAAAAAAAAAAAAAAACAGATGCATGCCGTCTCCTCGGAGCTCCTGCTACAGGTATCATAAAGGCAGAGAAATGTCTAAGTCCCTCGAATAAGTCACGTGGTACAACAAGTCCAGCCAGAGGAATAGAAAACTCTTACTTTTAATAACAGATCAGACCTCTTGCTTTATAAAAAATGCCCGCTCTCTATACATAGAAACAATGCTATCTGGTATGTGGTATGATGTCTATCAACAAAAAATGAGTCAAAATGCAATAAAAACTGGCTGCCCTAGTGATTCAAGTTTATTTTTAAATGTTTCTTTCTTTACAGTCAAATCCACAGGTCCTCCATTCTACTAATTCGTCACAATTAGCTGTTATTTGTTCTTCGTAACCTGTTGTTTACTTTGAGAGCAGCCTGTGTGGATTAGTATGCATTGAGGATTTCTGCCTTAGCTGGCATGTCATAATGATGCCAGTAATGATGACAATATAGTCAGAACTACAATGTTTGCATCAGGAAAAGATGCAGTTCTATTCAAAACATCCATCCTGGCTGGTCATTTATTTCAACCAACACACCACTCATATAGTGTTTAATTTTTGCCATAAAAAGGTTAACATGACTTTTCTGACATATGTAGTAGTACTCCCCAAGTCCTGTAAACAGACTTTGATGTGTAAAATCAGGGCAGTTCCCATTTAACCATGACCACGATCTTAGGAATAGGTCAACAATTAGGGAAATAGGCTTATTCACTTTCATGCTGAGAGTTAGATGATGAGATCCTGTTTGTGCGTTAACTATGTTGCTGAGGCCAGCTGCCCTTTAGCTTAGCTTAGCATAGAGACTGGAAGCCTGGCTCTGTCCCAGAGTAACAAAATCCACCCACCAGCACATGGGGGTTTTCCACTTTGATATATCAAGATATAGCGTGTTAATCAGTGAGAGTAAGAGCTGCTGCTAGGTGGGTTTTGTTACCTCTGGACAGACCCAGGAAAGCTGTTTCACCCCATTTCCCATTTGTCTTTACCAGACATAACTCAACCCTAAAAGCAATGACAAACTGCCTATTTTGTTGTTTAGTTTGAAGGAATTGTCGCTCCAGAATAAGACCTTTGCAGCTTGCTGAGTCCCATGTACCAGTCATCATGAAATATCACTTGTAGATGTCAGGGATATAACCTTTCCTTTGCTTCTGTGGTCAGGAATCGGTATTTGAACCTCTTCATAATGTTTTCTGCCACAGCTTTACAGCTTGTTTCATCTCTGTCTTCAGACAAGTTCCCTTCTACTGTAGATATATAAATGGCATATCATAAATATTAATGTAAATGTCCAATAAACATTAATGGGAGGGTGAATAAATCCCGTCGGTGAAAATGTCTACTCTCCTAAAGAGACTATTTTCCAGTGCACAGCTGAAGAAAAATAGCTAGTTAGAGTTATAGGACATAAAGTGGCCATCTAGGGACTCACACATTTTTACAGTCTATTAATCTATGAATAATTAAAGGCTCTCAGTAACCCCAGAGGAGATTACAGCACTTTGTCTTTCAATACAGTAACTTGTTTAGTGGTGTACAGCACACTGCAGTCTCTATTGTCAGGAGGCTCTGAGCACAAAACATGAACACCTGCACTACATTTTACAAAAAGTAGAACAAAATAGGTCAAAAAACATGCTCCAAAACTCCTGATATTGGTATTGTTTAATTGAAATCGACACAAATATGCAGCGTCCAAATTCCTCTCACTTGTTATTTTTATTCCAAAGTGACAAGAGATCACTTTCTTTGTTCAGTTCTTTTTACTGCAGAAGAGATTCTTCATCACTTCTACACAGGAAAGTATTAAAATCATTTCTCATTATTCTGTCACAATCGTAATGCGACAGGATTGATGATACACAAATTTCTTTCCAGTTTCGTGAGCAGTGAAGACATGTCCAAACAACAGCTGTTATGGCTGCTTTGCTTGCTTTGAGATTTCAAATGCTCACACGCAGCGCTGGTGACAGTAAACAAGTGCTTCTGCATGCAGATGATAAAAACAAATAGTTCTCAATCTCATCAAAGGCCAGGCGAACAGAGATGGTTTAAGAGCCAAGCTACTGCCAGCGTCAAGTGTCTCGCAAATAAAAACATTGTGTATTTTCTCCACATTAATGGGTATTCTGCTGTTGGATATACACTAGACAAGCTCCTCCACAGTGACAACCTGACTTATATTTCACTCTGCTTGTTCAAATATTGGTTATTATGGTAATGATTGCAATGATGATCACGTTGGTGAAAACCAAACAAATCACCCTAAATAACAAAGCAGCAAAGGAGGAATCAATGAAAATCAAAAAACGAAAGCCAAGTAAAACAGACCTGATAAAACTAAAAGAAAGCCTTCAATTAAAAGTGACTTTTAGGAAGAGATTAAAAGATGCTCAGGCAGAAGGTCCTAAAAGATCTTGTGCTGTGTGGTGGTTCCTAAAAATATAACATATCTTCAAATGAACCCGAACGTTCAGCAGCTTGAATGGTATCAGCACAATTTTTTCTCACTAGGAGGCAGTGAAGAAAGGCAACTGTGGGTGTAATAAGTGTCCTGTCTCCTGTAATTAGATAAAAGGTCTAACAGCAGCATTTTGGATCAGCTGGAGGCGGGTGATTGACTTGTGGATAAACCCAGAATAAAGGGATTGTAATTGTCCAAATTAGATGATTTTTCAAGATGGGTGATTGTAAAAATGAAAGGCAAAAAAAGGACATTATCTAGGCTATAATCCTAGACTACATGATTCTTATCATTTGGTATTACAGTATTACATCCCAAGTCTGGGCAGTTTATTTGATAATATTGAATAAACAGTATGGCTGTGAGTGAGAACTGATCTCAGATTCAGTTTCACTGTGCTGGTTTTCCACTAAATGTGCAACACTAAATGTGCAATAACATGATAAAAAGAAGACCATGCAGGAGAGATGGGAAGTAATGGTTTTGCAAAAAGACCTAACCTAACATTTGCATAATTTGTCAAAGGTTCAAGATAAACAGATGACATTAATTATAAATGTGAGGAGACAGGGAAGCAATTAGAAGACTAAACAATAAAACAGGCAAAAAAAAAAAAAACAAGTAAAAAACCTCATTCACAGCTGACATTTTCAATTGTCAAAGCAGGGAAAACAACAGGTGCAACTAATAACATTAACAATGGCTCTTTTCCAATGTGGTGTGCCAATAGCAGAAAACCAACAATACCAAAGCCCCGCTACTGGCATGCATAAATGGAATAGAAACATCACTAATTTTGTTAGTTTGAAAAGTAAGTTAAAATTTCAGTGAGAACTGTTTATAGTGGATTATTTTTGTTTTCAAGTCATCATTGACAAAAAGGACTCCTGGCTCTCTTTAAAAACATAGTTATTGTTGTTATGTCACTTTGATACTTCATGAGTTTCCCAATTTGGTAAGGATTTCTAAACATGATTTTGAACTGATAACATGTTTCAGAAGTCCACTTAATAAAATGACACATGACGTTGATTTTTATATGCTCTACCTGTGATTGGTGTTGACAGTACTTTTTATGAAGCTCTACCCCTCCCTCATTCCAAATTTGTTTTTCTGAATTTCTGTTCTGTTACAGTATAGCGTAAAATAATGTATATTTCTTTGTCTCTGCGTGACTTTTTGGCAAACAAAATTGATTTGTATATATGCATAGCACATACAGTATACAAATACAATATATCTTAAAATACAACAATACTTTATGGTCATTTATGTATTTTGTTACCTTCATCAAATATGCATGTTCAGTTTCTGGGAAAATATATATATTTGACAGAACATTTTGTAAAATCTTGCAATCATCGTTATTTTTTTTTTTACACATACAGCAATGGGGGTCTGTGGGACTTAAGAGTTAGGAAATAAAAATAAGGTCAACAAAGTACAAGGGATAAAGACAGTTATTGTGAACCAGAGAGTAATGAAACACAACATCTCAAACAAGAGTAGTTTATTATTAACTCTGTAAAGTTAATTAATGGTGAAGTCTAAGAATGAGCTTCTTCTTCTACAAGCATGTTGCAGACATTATGGCTCCTAACTCAAGACAAGGACTTGAAATGCATAAGACAAATGCAACAGTAATAGACTGGAATGTTTAGACAGCAGTGCTAATTAGAATGAGTTTTTACATAATAGTGATAATAGTAATATTGGAAAATAATGATTGTGAAGTTATTTTGTAACGTTATCAAACAGAAGGAGGAATAAAGACGCTTATATAGCCACTGTACAGACAGTAACAGTTACTTTACCTGTTATCATTATCTTATTAAGAACACAATGTCAGTATGACTGTCACCGTGGCAGACAGTCATCCTTATCGCCCTACTATCTGCCACCAGTTAAACACAAAACAGGTCTCTACATTTTTCATCACTTTGACACAAAAGTGTCTACTTCTTCTCTGTCACAAAGCAGTAATAAGTGGTACCATCCCAGAAATGTATTCATGAAAAATGTGGAGGGAAACAGTGTCACAAAGTTACTGCAGACGGTTTCATTTTTCTTCAGCATTATCAGGCAATTAGTTCTTTCCATTTATCACATACTGGGTTTAGTAGACAATCTTGCATATAAACAGACGCACGCTCTCTCTTGCACACACATACAGAGAGAGAGAGAGAGAGAGAGAGAGAGAGAGAGAGAGAGAGAGAGAGAGACACTAATGACAAGCATGCATGTAGCGGTGTCAGCATGGAGGCACACACACGCGCACACACACACACCTCAGTTCAAATAGGATTAGCATATCATTTCACAGAGTAAAGTGGAGCTTCTGTGCAGGAACAGAGAGTGAAGGAGAAGCAGCAGGTTCTGGAGATTAGACACATATTCATGAATACTGGAGGATTGACATCTCCTGATAGAGCAGATAATTTGGCTGTTATTAATGCAGATGTTACAGTCTGTTAAGAGGGGTCTCTGTAATTAAAATGTTTGAAAAGATGAAGTCTCATGTTAACTTAGGGTGGTTGAATGGTGGTTTGGTGGCTCACAACCTGTAGAGATGAAGTTTGCTGACTACGGTTAGACCGAGTGATGTCTGCAGTCTGAAACAGGCTTATGTGGTTTAGTTATGGAGAGACAGAAGGGGTTGTTTGGGTAACTGTAGCTCACAGAGGCTCGCAGGGGACCTAATGTTCACACCTCCAAAATCCCAGCTACCCATTATGTGTATCTACAATGATGGCTGGTTGAGCAGAGCAGGGTATCCAGGAGCACTGAAGTTAGCCAGCACCCAACTATGAATTAATAAGAGCACCAACAGCAAAGGCACACAGACAATTTTTTATTTATTTTCCAGACAGGAGTTTCAGAACAGTTACTTTTTTTTCACGTAACTTCTTTATTTCCTCTGAATTGTAGATGGGAAAATCCAATACTGCCCCCTGGTGTTAATGTCATGTACACTAAGTTTTTGCGCGTAATGCTCACACAAGTCTGCTGATTCAGAAGTGCTAGCAAACATTTAAGTCCATAACTAAGATTGTTAACAGAGGAATGTGAGAAAAAAGAAGCAACGTCTTTAATCATCATGTCCAGTTATCAGCAATTAACTTTTTGACGCAAGGAAAATATTTTTGGTCTATTCCTGAGCAACTTGAGGAGAAATACTGTAATTTGATGTGAACACCATCCGACCACACGCACGTCAAACATCACACCCTTTTGATCACTGCAAAATGACAACACTCTGTTCACAGTGTGCAAATAATGGAGAAATCAGTATACTCTTCACAGCAGAATTGAGCCAACTTGACACGATTTGCATTTCTGCTGAAGTGCTGATTGAAAATTCATCTCCCGAGATTGCAGTAATTTCTCTGCATCTGTAATTAGTAAGAGACACACAAGGATGTGCAAACCTGATAGGAAACCAGGTTTTATGGCTTGTTACAGAAATCAGATAAGTAAGCAGGAATCAAAGGGATGTGGGGGCTGTACTTTAACGTAGCAGATGGTGAGAGGTAATATAAAACTTTGCACATGCAAATGAGCTTCTAACCTGGCTACAGTATGCTGGTGGTGCATATCATTGTAAGTAAGTAAGTAATTGTACAAAAATATCCTGAATTAAGCGTTTGAATATAATAATCACAAACAAAACCCCCCCGACACACACACCCCATATTTGCATTCCTATTATTCTGAAAGGTTGTGAATTTAAGTAGGACTGTGACTGAAACTGAGATCTAACATCCACTCTGATTCCAGCGGTGTCGTGTTGCCTCTTAGTGTTGAAGTGAGCAACGGGGATTTCAGCCGCCATTGTGTTACGCCAGAGGGCTTTTTCCACTCAGCAGTGGCTGCACTTTGTGGATATGTGAGCTCTGTTTGGCCTCATGTACCCTTCTCAAACCAACAAAATTTACAGGACAAACACTCTCGATTGGACCAGCTCAACTGGATTATCTTTCACACGTCTGAAATCCTAACAAGACCAACATTTGAGGTGCTGAAGGGTCTTTAACACATCACATCACTGCTTATGTAGCTCTTATTTCATTTTTTTTAGCAGTTAGTGGTAATCTTTTTAACAACATGAAGCTCAATATAACTTTCATGTCTGTACAGTGAATATAGAGCCAGCAGCCAGTTAATTTAGTTTAGTACAAAGACTGGAAACAGGGGGAAACAGCTAGTCTACCTAAATGGTATGGGGCCTGAGGTGAAATGCCTCAAAATTCATTACACCAGCGTATCAAAAGAACCACACACATACTTTTGTCTAGTTGAAAACATGCACACACCAAAAACCTAATAATGAAAATGAAACATAATAATAATATAAATCTGTATTCTGATTATGTCCTTCACAACTCAGTATTGTCTAATACCTCTACTTAAAATCAGCTAAGATTAGCCACTATACGCGAGTGGTCACCAAGGCAAAAGCCCTGATTTTATTGAATACAGGCTGCATTTTCTTGTTTATAAATTCAACTTTTCATTTGTAAGACAAAGAATTCTGTAGAAAGTCTGTCTTTATTATTTTCAGTGCTTGATGCACAGTTTCCTGCAGCCGTTATCCTCACATAAAACCAGCCTGAAGTTCCAAACCCACAGCTAATTGACAAGAAGACAGAAGCTCATAATGATAATAAAAAAGGCTCATGATAACTTTATAACTGCTGCCTACAGTATCCATCATTGTGAGAAGAGGAGAGGAGAGGAGAGGAGAGGAGAGGAGGCAACATTCAAGAAATCCAAGAGACTCTTGCTTCACATCACTGAAATAACCAGATTGAGAGAGTGCTCTCTTGGCAACCAACCACACACGCAGCTCTTAAATTAAAGTAAATTAAGAAACACCATTACCACATTTCTATCTTTCCCCATTAGTGAATGTGTGAATAGAAAGTGTCATACAAATGGGCGGCTAACAAAAATGTGCGGACCAAATGGAGATACAGAAAGAGAAAGAGGAAGCTTTGAATAGATTTCTCAAAATCAAAACATCACCATTATGAACTTCAAAATGGTGTGTGTCTACACTTTTTCTGGAAGATCACAGGCTAATTCGGGGAGGACTCAAACTCTTAAGAACTGCCATTTTCAGACGAGCAGAGGAGGAATAGTGATTTAAACAGTGTTCAACAGTCAGGAAGCGAAGGGGGTTAGCCAGGAGAGGAAGAGAAGAGAAGAAGAGATGAGTGCAGGGGAGGAGCAGCAGTCAAGGCCTGTGCCAGCCGCTCTGTTCTCACGTGGGATGGCTGTAATTAATTTGGACACTTGGCTGCTGGGTGGCATCAGCGATAATGTGTGTTAGTGTACGCTTGTGTGTGTGTGTGTGTGTACATGCACAGGCCTTTTATCAGTGATGACATATCCCTGCCCTCCTACTGTATGTTGCCCTTGAGGTGGCTATTTGCATTAGTGTCAGAGCAGGGCACATACGCTAGCTGACACACAGGCTCAGACACTCAACACACTCATTCACACACACACACACACACACACACACACACACTTGAATTTGAAGTAGTCAAGATACAGTAAGTACATTTTACTTGTTTAAGACAATTTTCAATGTGAATAAAAAATACATTATTCAGTAGGATTAGTTCTGAATAAGCAATTTGTTTTTACATCTGTGGAAGTTGTCATTGATCTTCTACCTCTGCGGACCTGCAGTCTGAATTTTAAACATGGTTATTAAAAATTCACTCATGTTTTTTCAGGGCCATAGGGGGCTGCAGCCTATGGCAGGCTACAATAAATTGGAAGCGAAGAAACATCCTGTGTAGGTCACCAGTCAATCACAGAGCTAACATAAATAGACAATCTCTCACTCTCATAACTATGAATGAATCCAAAAACTTAACCTGCATGTATTTAGACTGTGGAGAGAAAAGAGCAAGCAAGACAAACTTTAGACTCTTCCCTGACAGTGTGTCAATCCCTGGGAGCAGGCACATCAGTCATGCAGCAGACAATTATTAAAACACAATTTATTGATTTTTGATTTTGTTTTTTGCCACTTGGGGGCAGGGCTCCAAGCTATAAACAAAACACTGACATTTTATTACTTTTGATCAAGTAATTAAGGAAAACATGATCACAAACAAGTGCTTATTTACTCAATCAGCAGTTATGGAGTGACAGAGACTTAAATCCTGTGTTACTGGCCACCCATCTGATGTAAGTCCAGTGAAGTCACAATCCTTTTTGCTCTTCTTTGGTCTCCACCAAGCTACTTATCAGTGTTTTTTTTTTGCTGAAAACAGCTCCGAGCTCTAGACATGAGTTGATGAGAGCAGTGAGAGTGAACCAAACAGTGAAGCTGCAGGTCGTAAAGCCAAAACAATGGCCTGAAAGAATATAAACCGCTTTGCAGAGCTGTTGGGAACTGCACACTTAGGTATATGATAATTCTATGTGTGGAGTGACCCCATTAATATGACATGAAATCATTTGATCCATTGTTAATATAAAAATCCTCATTAGTGCAGCTTTGACTTCTGCAAGAATTCATGGCTGGGGGCAGACGATCTTTTATGAAATGTCATGGAGTGTTGATGACCATCAGTACATATATGTGGTAAATAAAAGCAATGAGAGCAGCCTAGTGTAGCAGCAGCGTATACCAACAGCAGCTCAGGACTTTAGATGCAATTACAATATAGCAAGCTGTCACATAAACCTGATGCTTTGTGTTAAAATGTTACATAAAGTAACTTGGCGAATGAACATGAGCTCAAGAAGTGTTCCTTTTCAAAACGATTTTAGCAGATGCAAAACCTTTGTATGGCTTTCCTTAAACTTTTATTAATCCAGAGAAACTCTACTGAGTACACTTGCTTCTTTTCAGAGACAATTTTCTGCTGTTGGCAACTGAATTGGATGTTTCAGCTGCTGGGATACCCTCACCATCAACTCTGCCACTGCAAATAAGAATTTCACACATTTTCTACACTCAGTTACTTGGAGTCTGAAGTTACTTTCATGCAGGCCATCAAAGAGCAGGAAAGTCATGCAGAACGTCTCACCTCTACCCCCCTGAGGAATACTGTCACCAAAGGTATGATGTTGAATAAGGATTACGCAACTGCCATTGATAATTTCCACTCACTGGTGTCACAAGCTTCCAATAGGAGTCTGGAAGTCCACTGAGAAAGTCCATGCTCTGCTCCTGTGGACTCTCTTCCATGTGTCCCATATGAACTGTAGAGACATCCACAAGGTGGTCCAAAACGTCTCGTTCGTGCAGCTACTGTGTGTAGATCAGGTTCTGTATCAGATATATCCGGGGTGAAGAGATACAGCTCTTCTTGTGAAGTAGAAAATCTAGTTTTTGTAGCGGTTGCCACTCCTGATCATTGCAACAAAGTGTTAATATGAATGTGAGTGCCACACTGTGTGTTGGCGACACATTAGCCTGTCACATGTAGGTGGACACGAGTTCAGGTATTTTGGGGCTTAATTAATGGGTTAGTGTTAAAATGATTGAGGGACTGTCCACCAAGTAGGTTCAGCCACTGCACTAAAAAAATCCAAATGCTATGAACCGAAGCAATGTATCCTCAGTGAATTTTAAAAACATTGTATTTGTCCAATATAGATGTTCATGTCTGGTAACTGGGTGGTTCAGGAACATCTGGAGGAAGATAAAGTATTGAAGGAAGATAACTACAACTGAGACCTTGACCCATATGGATGAAGAGATGGATATTCGTCTGTTTGAATGATAACTCAGAGACAACTCACTTAGTCCTCGCATGAAAGGAGGCTGTAAATGTATGTTTATATGTTTCATAATGACTGATGAAATGAAAGAAATGCTAAAGGTTGTTTAAACCATCAGCCGTTTTTTTGCAGTCGATTGAAAATAAACAGAAAGTGAGCATAATACAAGGAAAATGTGAAGCATGTTCATTAGACTTGTCCACTTACCACAGACGGACCTCAGAATGACTCACACTGGCATAAAATAATGTTCTGTGAATTTAAAATCTCCTCTTTTAGTACCAATACTGGATAACAGGTCTGGCATTATTATAGATATTCAGAGTGCCCCCTAATGGTCCAGAAGGGATCATTACAAGCTGTAATCAAGAGTGAGTGCTGTCATTATACAGTATATCATGAAAGAATTTAATATCTGCAGCAAATATGTAAAAGAAGGAGAAAAGCAGGGATAGAAGAGAGATATAAAAATGAAGATAAATGAGGAAATTTGAGATAGAAAGGAAGTGAGAGGAAAGGAAGAGGTAATGTGCATGTGCCTGTTAAAAATGACTTTAGTTAGACAGTCACAGTCCTAATTAGTCAACCTTGGGCCGTCTGGTGAAGGACAAACTATCGACAGAGGCAGCACTGAGCCTGCAGGCAGCCAGAAAGGGGAACACACACTGTCACGAACATACACACACACACGCGCACACACAGACCCACACACGCACACACACACATGTTTACATAGGTCACTTTTGGGGACATTACAGAGACTTATATGCATTTCCTGGTGACTTAAACTAATAAAAAAAAAAAACTACTGGCCTAACCCTAACCTTAATCACTGACCCAAAAACTCGCCTTTTGTCCCCAATTGCACAAGCCATCCCCAATTATCTGGTCTTTAGTCTAAAAATGTGTCAGACCCACACAGACAAACACACACAAACACACATGCGCACACACACACACACACACACGCACACACACAGTTTTAATTAAATTTACAGATGTCAAAGCTCTGATCACGAAAGCAACCCCCCCCCATCATTCATCGGCCCATCTCTCCTTGCATTCGTCCCTTTTTCCCACCCATCCCGAGTCACGAGGACAAGCTCTGAGTGCTGTGACGGTTAATGCTGTGTCGTTCAAACTGATTGGCCCTCTCTTTTTAAAACACACACACACACACACACACACACACAAGCAGTCTCGCCTACATACACCCTGTCATGCACACATGCTTAGACAGAGAGAGAGAAAGGGATTCCAGACAGCTATTGATCCCTTCTGTAGCTGATAGGACAGTAATGAACTTTCTGTAGAACAAACGGCAGCCTGTAGAAAGAGGAATCTGCTCCAAATGTCCCTGATACATCAAAGTTTTCTGACTGTCGTCTTTATAGTTTTTTATTGTCTGCAGTGACTTTTTCATTTTTGAGAGCTTATGTTTTTGCAGCACAAAACACTGCAGCACTGTCAAACTGTTTTGGGTCGTAATACTTGAAGTGGCATTTTAGTTATGGTTTCCTCCCCAAGGACACAAATAGATGGATGTAATGCATGAAATATATATGACTTTCTAAGTTTAACCACTTTTCTTAATTCTTAGTCCGTCTCAAATTATGGGTTGCTTCGGAAGGCACCAAAGCATAAACCATAAATGATAATGAACTGCTTTATATGCTCTATATCAGTGATTCTCAATCAGGGTTATCAGGAGTACCCCAGGGGGTAATTCTGTAGGTAGCAAGGGATACGTGAAAAAAAGTTGTGGAGAAACTCAATAGGAGAAACTCAAAATTATGTTATTATTTGTGACTTTGCTTTTTTTCTTATTGTGTATTTTTAAATACAGCACAGTGTAGTGTTGTACAGTTTTGCTAATTCCTAAATATTATTCAAATTAATCAATCTAAAAATGGAAAATCAAACTAGTTTGAACTGGCAACAGCTCATAGATATGACTACCTGCCAGGTCACAAGTAAAAAGGGGTTGGGAACCATTGTGTTAAAGCAACCAGGAAGAAATCAATAATAATATTAATAATAGCTTTATTTGTATAGCACTTTTCAATATAGGTAACAGAGTGCTTCCCAACAGTCAATATAAAACACCCATAGAATAAATAAATAAATAAATAGATCACACAGTAAAAGCTTTTTTATAAAAATGTGTCTTAAGGAGTGACCATAAACAACTTGTCAGGCACTTACATGGACGACCTGAAGTTCAAATAAGCTCCATTACACACCAAGTGATCATGAAATAACATGGTAAGGACTGACCTTGCTTCTGCAAAGAACTACATCTCTTCGTCCCACTCGTCACTGCCTCCCTATTCTCCTCTCCCCTCGGAGCTGTATCACCATTAAGCTAATGGAGCTGCTAGAGCAAAGTCTGAGTGTGCATGTGACAGAGATACAGAGAGAGTATGTATGCCCTAAACGCCCCTGGCACCTCCTCTGAATTTAGAAAGGAGCCCATCAATCTTAGTGTCCAGCTGCCGGTCCAGTAGCAATGACACTACAGTACACTATCTGTATTTGTGGGTGTAAATTGTGTGTGTGTGTGTGTGTGTGTGTGTGTGTGTGTGTGTGTGTGTGTGTGTGTGTCCTGAAGGGACTTTCTGCTGAAGGGTAGATAATGGGATGTAATGGAGATGAGGCTTAAACTTTCTTTTTTTTGTTTTTCTATCCTCATCCCTCCTTCATCCTTCCTCCCTTACACTTACTTCACAGCCTCTCCCTACAGACAGCCCCGTAACGCTCCACTCTCTTACGGACAGACAACATGTTCTATAGTTAATATTTCGCCCTGGGCAGCAGCTGAAGGTAAATCTTAGATACTCCTGCAGGACGCGCCACAGCCAAAGACAGGGTTTAAAAGTGAGAGAGCAGGAATTCACTTCATTTTCCAACCTGACTTCCTGGGAAAACTGAATCCAAGCAGAATTTTAAAATGTATTAATTTTGCCTGTCTGCTCTCTCCTCCTTGACGATAACAAGCTCTTAATCCACTTAACGTTTTTTTCCTCCGTCAGAACGCCACCAGTAGTTTTCAACTTGTCAAGGATCATTCACTCCGCCCCCAACAACATGCATAATCTAAAATTTAAAAAGCATGTCTCTTCTCAAAAATGTCTACCCTCAAGTGATAGTGTGGAGAAAATAGACTATGAAAACAGGCTTAGATAATATACAGTTCACAGAAGCACACACACACACACACACACACACACACACACACACACTCACACATATCATAAAGGTGCACATGTATAAATACATGTACACTCAGAAGCAGCCCCATCAGCATGACTTACACACACACACAGGGTTTCATGGAGAGCTTTAGAGGCTGGTTTAATAGACAAGGATTTACCTTTAGGATTTACCAAAAGAGCCCTGTAATAAGAGAGACAGAGAGAGGGAGTAACAAATAGCAAACTCTGAGCAGCACTGAACTCCAGGCGGGAAGAAGCAATGTGTGTAGAGAGCTAAATTATAATTTCAAACATTGCTTTCATTTATCCCCCCTCCTCCCTCGGTTATTCTCAAATATCATCCCTCCCCACCTCTCCCATTCACTCCTCTCCTCTACTCTCACCTCTCCGAGCCTGAAGTCAAATTCATACTTGAGTGTCAAGATTTTGCAAGGACGAAAATGGAGAAGACACTCATATGCCAAATGGGACGACACTTTTGACAGAATACTTACGACAGGACTGTAACTGCGCATTTAACTGCTTGTTGTCTTGGTCTGTTTTGTTGATATGTTGTACGTACGTATGTACTGGCAAAGTGCCCTTTTTAAGTTTGTTTACCACAGAAAATGACAGACGGGAAAATAAGATTTGAAATATTTTGCACATTGCCCCTGAGGTTGAAGTGCTAGACATGTAATGTCTATTAGATCCTCACATGCATAACAAACTGGTCTTTTTTTAAAAGACAGAGTGAGTAATTGAATATGTAAGTGTATTTCCAAGACTCAGGGTGTTGCAATGTGTTACATCACTCATCAATGTATCCTAGCCCTTCAATCATGAATTTTTCAAACCCGCATATTGTTTAATTAAGATTCAAGATCATTAAAAATGACTTTAGTTAGACAGTCACACGTTTAAATATTCAGTGCTGAGGGTGTGGAGGATTTGCACCCTTGCTTGCCCACCCAATTTTCAGTAATGAAGACTACAAGTTTACAGCTAGCGGCTCTTTGAGGCTGTACTGAGGCACAGTGGTTCGCTGCGACCTTCCTGATCTCGACACTGGATGAATAGTCAGAGATCACACAGTTATTACAATTTATCCTAAGGGGTGCATGAATTTCATCACAATCCATCCAATAATTGTCAAGACATTTCACCGAAAATTACAAATATGAACTTCATGGTAGCACTAGAGGAAGAGTCAGGCTAAATATTGCTCAGTGTTGCATTTTTCAAGGTTTGTAATGACTAATTAGCTTCCACAACAACTCATTTTGCAGGGGTTTGAACATCATTTCATCTCATTTCTCACTGCAGCAATGTGCAGTAAGTTAGTGATTTGATTCAAGGAGACAGCAGTGCAACAACTGACAGTTATTCAAGTTTAGTGCCTATAAAAAGCCTATAAAAAGTTCATTCCTGATTCTGAAATTTCTGGGTCTTAAAAACTAGTAAGTGCACCTTGGCTGCAGCTTTATTGTCTATATGTTGACATAACTAGTTCTTCTGAACAGATGTGGTTTTAAGTGCATTTTATGCCACTGGGATCGGTGTGCTGTTGACGCAACACACTGAAGCAAAACATTTTTTTCTGCAACAGTAACAAAGACTGAGAACATGGAGACTGAAAGAGGGTTTTTCACGATATATAATCCACGCAGTTCATACAGTTTTTATAGCATAAAATGTTTTTACTTCCTAACCTCTGAACTTGTTGTCACTTGGGCAGCAGAGAATTATAAATCATTTTCAACTTAACTTTATAAATGTATCCTTACTTTTAACTCAAAATGCAGCCTTACAGTACAAGTTCATCGGAGTGCAGTGCATTGGAAACCAGTGTTATGCCAACAAGGTCAGGCAGGGCCAACGATGATGATTTCAGAGTGCTTATCAAACACCATTACACACACCATATATCCTTTTATATGATCTGTGAATGGACTTCACTGAGGAGGATGTCCACTTTGCCCTTGGTTTAATGGCAGTCTAAGTTGATAGAGTCACTGCCACAGACACCAGACAGAGATGGGCCTGATGTATCACATTCCTCTCTCTCGTTCCCTACACAGTCAAGCAGCAGTATGTATGCTGTAAGGTCATCGCCATGACTTCACTGGGGGTTCATTGCGAGGAAACGACCCATAGACCTTGAAGTGGTGTCATTTGAGAGTAAATAATATTCAAGCTCCTCATATCACTCACGATCTCTACAAACCTTCAGGACACGATATACAAGCATTGGGAGGCAATGGAAATGAGCTATTTTGACAAGTTATTGCCAGCAGTATTTTCACCATACATATGTGAGTTCTGCAATACCCATTACATCATTCACAGCGACATTGTGTAGGAGTCCTCATTCTTACCTCTACAATAGGCAATACATCTGAAAAACGCATCGAACATTTGTTTGTCCAGATACGGTTGACCTCTATTATGAGAATAAGAATAAAATAGTAATACTGGAAGCAGAATGACAGCACGAGCAGAATTTCTATTTTTTTTTCTGGAAGTTAGCATGCACAGTACATATCTGAGCAACTGCATTGAGATGGAAAGTTAACCCCGCCACTTTTCTCAATGTTATCTGTACTCAGCAGTGGTATTTAGCCTGACAACCCCTTCTTTGAAAGCGATTGATATTTTATACATATTCATGACTCCCATGGGTTCATCCTTCTTGTGACCTTGAAATCACTAACGCATCCACAGCGGGTATGGTCACACACATCCACCCACCCACCCACCCACACACACACACACACCCCACTCATAAAGCCTTGATCAGAATAACATGTACCGCCTCAGAGCATTGGAGCCAACAAATGTCTATTTTTTCAATCAAATCCAATTACTTCTTGTGTGGCTGGTAAAGCAGAGGTATGGAAGGTAGGATGGGGAACAGTGATGCATGAGATGGGGAGCGATGGATAAAAAGATTAAAAGGTAGAAATATATCCAGAGAGAGTAAATTATGGGATGGATGTGGCAAATGGGAACCTGTAAATGTGTAAGGGGACAGGGACCATTATACAATGAGAGAAGGGAACAAAGAAAGAAATCAATCTAAAAAGACAGCGAGGAACTATATGTTAACTGGGCAAGGACAGAGTAACAGACAGAAGGATGGAGGTGAGGTATAATAAAAGTGTACACAATTTTAGTGCTGTAAAGCTGGATCAAAGCACCACTCAAACTGCATTGTGTAATGTAGCATAAGATTGATATAGAGAGGAGGGAGGGAATTGGGGTTGGTAAAGATATAGATTACAGCTAAGGCTGCAGAAAAAAGATGACACCACTTCTGCGGCGAGCAGACTGTTGTGTTGGCTGCAGGTTTCGATCATCGGAGGTAAAAAGTAGCCAACGAAGCAGCACCAGCAGTGCAGTGCAGCCAAGAAAGCCACTGGAACTGAATATCTTAGCTTCCGCAGAATGAGAGGGAAGGGTCGACCCAAACAAGGAGCTGCTGCCGGTGAAGATTATTGATATGGCGGCTGGGGGGTTGGGGGGAGAGCACAGATATTAACTGTGCCCCTCTGCAGCGTAACTCATCATTCTGAACGGCATTTTAACCACCGCTAAATTACAACTGACATGTTCGACTTAAAAGTCAAATTTCAGACCGAGCTGATAAAAGCCAGTAGAGACAAGCAGCTCTTCAGTAAAAAGTCAGGGACACACTTTAAATTACAATTACGATTCAAATTACACGAGGACCATCAAGTTCGCTGAAAAACAGTAGGTAATTGCAGCTGTAATTATCATTCAGGTGGCGATTAAAATCACTGACCAGATCATTTAATGTGTAAAATCACCCCGCCCCCCCTAGAGAAATAAATCCAGTCTGAATGACGCTTCAGACAGCCATGCTAGAAGCTCTGTAAGTCCATGGTGCCTGGAGCTAATTGCTTATGTCAGCATGCAAACATGCTGATATTTAGCAGGTATAATGTTTACCTGCTTCAGCATTTTAGTTTAGCGTGTTACCATGGTAGCATTTACTAATTAGCAGTAAACACAAACTACAGCAAAGGCTGATGGAAATGTCTTTGGTTTTTCAGGTACTGGATCATAAACCAAAGTGCTGGAGAAAATAAACCTTTTACCTGACAATTGCACTAAATAAAAAGTAAAAAGTCACCAAAGTGATCACAGCTCATCATGAATGCCTGTAGTAAATTTCACGACAATCCATCCAAAAAGCTGTTGAGATATTTCGGTCTGGACCAAAGTGGTGCACCAACCAACACCCTACACAAGTGACGGTATGCTGTTTCATCTGTGTGACATATGCACAATATTTACAGCGTGACATGCTGTGTGTATATTGGTATCTGTATTGTTTCCAGCTTATTAATACTTTAAAACAAAGTTGCAAACAGACAAGTGACTGTGTCTGTGTGTATATGCATTCTGGAGGGACATATTAATCTGCAGTGAGGCAGTGAGTGGAAATGTAATATGCCTGCGTCGATTTGGAGGAACACGGTAGCCTTGTACAGATAACGGTCTCTGTCTCAGGCTGGCAGTGTCACAGCCACTTGGGGGTTTCTGTCACCTCCGATTTTCCACAGACTGCCATCCTGCATGTGTGTACTTGTAAGCAACAGAGTGATTAACATTTAAGGGGTTGATTAAAGTTTTTTATTCAAATAACTGTAACTCAGCAATGGCAGGGGAACAGGAAGCAGATGTCAGATCTCACAAACATGAGCTACTCTCTCTATCTGTCTATCTTTCCATAACCAGGCAAGTCTCCCTCTAGTGAGAATAAAGTTAAATCGAGAAAGACGGACGGGGAATAATCAGTTATTTTATTATTTGAATTTTAGCTGTTCAGCTCTGTTTTACTTGTAGTCAGAGTGCATTAGAGTGCAAGGCACTGAGTGCTAAATGTTTTCATATTATGAATATGTCACAAAATGATTCCTTCTGTATCTCTAATGGAGCATAGTTTCTCTATCGCTGGATTTCCTTATCTGCTAGTGTCTGAGGGTTTTATACCTGCCGAGGAGAGCAACGGGCAGAGGGATGCTGAATGAATGCAATATGCTGGAGATCCTCTATGTGGATATTATCTGTCAGGTATCATTTATTTTACACTGGAAACATGTAGACCAAGAACATCGACCGCTCAGCGGTCCATGTGAACGTCAAATAGGCAGCTTGTTGGCTTACCATGAAACATAAAACTCTAAACAGCGCTTGTGTGATTAAATCGCGATTGCAGTTACAAATCTTAAAAATTCACTAACATGAACAGATCAGATGAGGCATGAAATCAGCACTGGGCACCGAGAAACACCATCGACTGTGGCTGGCTATCAATACTTGTTGCTCTGTTGTTAGTGTTTAGTGTGCTGTCTTCTAAAAAAATACTTGAATGAATGTTTCATGGAGGAGTTGCCATTACTGCAAATAAAATCTGTTCCCTAAGGTTTAACTTGTTTAAATGTTTTCAAAGGTGTTCATTCAAGGAGCTGGATGCATGCATATGCATTTATGTATGTGTATCTCTGCTGTAAACAATATAGTTGACAATTTGACACTCACACAGATGCTGCGAAAGATAGTGTTGCTTTCACAGGTGGATTTAAATTCAAAACTGACAACAGTATGGATTTTTTGGCCCCTCGCTCATCAAATGTATGCTCATCTCTCATCAGATCTAACACATCTCCCAACTCAAGGAGAAAACTTGCTGACATCCTTGACATGCTCCTCTGTCCCTGCTGTTTTGGATTGACGATGCTGCACTGTGACAGAGGGAGCAAACTAATACTGCCAGTCAACCACGCTGGATAGCAGGAGACAAGTGATTGCACCGTTGATGGGGGTAATTTTGCACAGATAGGGGATGGAAGGAGGGGGGCCACGATAAATAACAGAATACAAATGCTGTGTGATTGATAAATACTGTATGACAGCACTCTGTCTTCCCTGTGAAAGTCGGCGGAAGAGGAGGCCACTCTGAATCAATGAATGACAATGAAAACTGCCGCAGTGAAACTTTTCAGAGGAAGTGATATACAGAGGAATATTGTTGCAACAACATGTAAAAGAGAGACAGCAGAACATTTTGGGAATATCTCATTGGATCTTTGACTCTCGACAAGGAAGCTAATGAGCACATTTCCAAAAAAGTTGAACTATACCTCAAATATCATTTACATGCAATCATTCCCTTTGACGAACCGTATTTAAGGTGTTTTTTGCTTTACTAATAAAATAAAATATTACACTTCATTAGGTCAAAGAGTTTATGACCAAACACAGAGACTCCTAAAAAAACAAAAACAAATCACGGATATTGAAACACAGATAGCAGAGACAGAAGAGCATAACAGTCCAAAGGCCAAGTGCATTTCAATAAACAACCAAGTAATGTTGCCTGGGAATTGGTAAGCGGGAAAATGTCATTTGGCCCAGGTGGATTCCTATTTGTTTGGCTTATGACATTTGGTAGGCATTTAAGTTCCCACATGTGAGAGACCAATTTTCAAATCTGATTTTGTAAGCAAATACAGAAGCAATAAAAGCAAAAGACGATTCTAGTGGCTTGTGGATATACTCTTACTTTCTTCTCTCGGCTCGTGAACACACTTCTTTCTCCTACTGTTCCTGCTTATCTGACTTGCACCGAGGAAGAACCGAACAAAAACACAGATCTACACAGCATCTCAGTGAGTGAATTTATGCTGCCAAATAAATATTATCCTCTCACTGATGGTGCTAGCTCATGCCAAAGCAGTTATTTTCTCCATGATGCACTCCTCATCTCAAGTCTCAGAGCATCAATCTAGTCTTCTGTCAACGGAGAGCTGCCAAGATTATTTAACTGACATCTTTAAAAGACCAGCTTCAAATCATCAGACCCCAGAGAAGGAGAGTTATACCAGTAGAAAGAGAGCATCAGGATGAAAAGAGAAAACACAGGAGGAAAGTACAGCCATGGCCTAATAAAAAAAAAGTAGAGAAAATAGCTGTAATGATGTCCATGTGACATTAGTTAGTGACATACATTTTGCAAGCCTCAGCAGCTGGCTTTGACGGGGGCGCCTTAGCTCCTATTTAATACTAAGGCTACATACTCTCTGAGGGATGGCTTTAGGATATCTGCAAGACCAGGAGGTCGTCTATAAAGTACGAAATCGAGTGGGAGAGATACTGCACTAAAAACCTTCTTTCTCCCGGGAGAATACACTGGTTCCCAGGAAAGAGGACAGGGAGAGAAAGGAAGAGAGGAAGAGGAGGATAAGACGGGAGAAAGAGAGATAAGCGAAAGGAGAAAGCCTTTGTTTAACAGGCCGGCTCAGGTGTTGCAGCAGAAACAACGGTTACCATAGTAATAGTGTTTTATAGATGGCTGTGGTCTCGCTTATTGTTTTGCAAAATGAGTCAGTATTTGTGGCACACGAAGGACATCTAGTGGTATTCCTGTAACCAGCAGGAAGTGTGATAACAGTTATCACACTCCTTATGGAGGACTGGACAAACAGATGTTGTAACAACGTGGCTTTAGTGTTTTGGTGTGGTTGAACTTAATAGTATGTGAGTCGATGAATCCCCAGTGATCAACTGTATGCTCATCTTGCATTGTCCATGCAAAGAAACTCTTCAACATTATACTGGTTTTTATTGTTGTGCCATTACTGTCAGATGCTCCCTAAATTCTTAAATACGTAATCATTTTAAAATGTGTAACCATCTAGATAAGCCACGGACAAAGTTTGTACCTGTATGTATGGACTTCAGAAGCCTGCTCGTGTCTCACGCTCATTAAATTGTACTGCGTCTTGTTGGTTAATTTACTCAAGATGCAAATCGCCCTAAACAGGTCACTAGAACGAAGTGTGAAAAATACAATATGCTGAATAAATCTATTATGCACACTGAACCAATTACTTTTTTATCAGTTACAAGCACGCTCTGCCCTTTGTCTCAACCATCAGTGACTGAAAAAAGCTCATGAGCCCAAGTGCAATGTGACAAAAATATTTCACGAAATTAATTTAAAGTCTTAAATTAAGTCAGTATGACTGATTCTCAAATTTACCAATCCATAATTAAATTATATGACCAGGAGACTCATTGTGCAATTTTTTCTTGTTCTTTCGACCTTTATCAAAACCGTAACTGGATGGTGGTTTTGCCAGGTGTACAACTGAGGGCACATTCACACTTTAAATAAACACAACTGGTTAAATGACACTTCAAGAAGACTCATCCACCTCTTGTTCACAGATTACATCCTCATTTGTCGCACTGAAATATAACTTCAAAGTACTCATTAAAAGTCAAAAGAAATTGCCTTTATTTCAGTTCACCAAACATTAGTCAATGTTTAGGTCTGCAAACCGTCCGCATGTCTAATCCACTAAGTAGCCTTGGGCTTACCCTGCAACAGGCTGACTCTTTCCCAGAGAGCAGAGCTGCAGAAGTTTCTCCAACACCTCAGTAGGATAATCATGTAAGTAGGGGGGGATTCATTCAGGGTTTTGGATCAAAGTGGGAACCCAGATATCTGAATGCAGAGACACCCATACTTTTAAATCCAAGAATTGCAATGTAAGGGAAAAAGTCAACTCCTTTGGCAAGATCCTAAACCCACAACAGCTCCATTGGAATTGGACAGGCACCAGTTCTTTTAAGTAGAAATGTGAGATTTCTTTACCACACGCCATAAGCTAATGGACATGGTAAGAGAACAGTGTGTCTCAGGCAGTTGGATACATTTTTTTATGTAAAAAATGTGCAATCCCTTAAAGGCCCATACTGGGTGTTTTGCATGTTTTATACCATTTTCTACAAATTGCGTATATTTAACATAACTTGCAGCTATTTTCTAGTTGTTTTCTGGATGGTATGGCAATGAACCTGCAGAGACTTAAAAAGTTACTTGGGATAGCTAATTCAAAGTGAGCTAACATTGAAATCATGAAAGCATAGTGTGGATCTGGACTTCTGCTGCATTGAAATGTTGCTGTAAAATCTCAGATGGCAGTTTCTCCTAAAATGTTCCAAGGGGATGAGTTTTAAAACTCATTCACTCTTAATCAATGTGTTATTATAGGACCATAACAGAACCATAACTAACTACTCATCACTGTGAGTAAACAAATACTGTATCTCAAACTAGTGTCAAGCTTTAAAAAGAGGATTTTTGTAGCTTACTCAGAAAACTGAAAGCAATTTCTACCTCGAAAGCAGCAAATCAATCCAAAATGGTCAGCAACAATGCAAATTATAACAATTTGTAGCTAATGGGCCAAACAATACAAAACCATTGTTACGATCCTTTAAAGTGTTCTTTGACAATGCTCTGAAGACACAACACTGAACCTCAGGATTAGGAGAACTACATTTTTTATCAACACTCCAAAACTTACAATCAGGTCGAAATACCAAACTACTATATGTTCCTATAGATTTGAAGGCATTTTGTAAAAGAACAGTATCGTTGATTGAGTCTGATTTATTAGCCAACAGGTAAAATTGTGTAATATTAAGTTATAAAACAAATATGTGAAATTGTCTGAAATCTGAAAACATCTAGATTTCTTTACAGATAAATCACAAAAGTTACATACATTATGCAGCTTTATAGTGAATAAGAAAAGATAGAAACTGTGTCAGAGTGCCTTGACTAAACCTATGAGTATAAAAGGTATTTTTAGCTTGAAACTGAATTAGAAATTATTATAATACATAGAGTACATATTTCACAAAGAGTAAAACCAATTTTTCCTACATTTAGTGAGCCAAATCTTCCAAAGATAATTTGTAATTATCTTACCCTACACTGATATTAACTTTCTTACAATGCAACAATTACTCAATATTGAATAATCTTTGATTTTTCACAAATGACTCTTGTGATTAACTGACTGAACCTCCATTACTGTACGTCCATCCATTATATGTGATATCAAATAATGACAGAGGGTTGGTCTCATTGGGGACAGCTAACAAGACCATTTATCAAACTAAATAGCTCCTTACATCGACTTCCTCTTTGGTCTGCCCCTGTGTTTCTCTGAGCTCTTACCACTGCTCTGGCTGCTGTACCTCTTTTTCTTAGTTTCTTCTTCTGGGTCAAAATCAGTGTCACTGTCATTTTTCGGTCTTCCTGTTGATCTCCCTGTGCTCTTCCTCACGGTCTCCTTCTCTTCTTCCTCCTCTGCCGAGTCAAAGGAGATGTCACCGTCTGATGGCTCGTCCTCGCTTTCCTCATCGCTGGAACTCGTTTTCTTTAACTTCTGCGCCTTTGATTTTGCAGTCTTTTGTCTGTTTGAACGGCTGCCTTTCTCGTGACCTGCCAGGACCAAGTCTCCCGCTGCGTTCCTCTTGGGCCTTCCTTTGGGTCTGCCTGTGCTCCTCTTTCTTTTTGGCATATCTTTGCTCTCCTTCTGCACCTCCTCTTCTGTGTCTTCTTCTACATTGTCAAACTCAGAGTCTGTGCCTTTCTTATTGCCATTGTCCTCAGGATCACCAGTGTCGCTTTCCCTTTCGTTCATCTTTTCTTTCTTCCGTTCACGTCCGGAGCTCGATGAGTGGTAACGCTGGACGTGACTCTTCAGGCTCACGTTGTGATTGAAGCATTTGTCACAATGCTGACACTTAAAAGGCCTCTCCCCGGTGTGCAGGCGCATGTGGGACTTCAGGTGGCTTGCCTGGTTGAAGCCGCGTTGGCACTCTGAGCACTTGTATGGCTTCAATCCTGTGTGCACAACAGAGTGTCTCCGAAGATGATGTACATCCTTAAATTCAATCCCGCAAACTCCACATTTGAACTCCCGTGGGGCTCGGTGATTTGCAAGGTGGATGCTGCGTTCTTTGCTGGTGGCAAATGTCTCTGGACAGTCAGGACATTTATAAGGATCTTTTCTATCTTGATGAGTAAGCTCGTGTTTAAGTTTGTCCACCCTTGTTTTGAAGGTAACATGGCAGTATTTGCAAGGATGTTCGTAGGTTTCATCATGGATTTTGCTATGAGTTTTTAAAGAAATCTCGGTGACGCATCGTTTGCCACAAATATTGCAGGAATAGGGCTTTATTTTGTGCTCACACGTGTGAGGCTTAAGGATATTAAAAAAACTTCCACACTCTGTGCAGAGCTCATTAATTTTGAGGCCACCTGGAGAATCAAAATTGTCCTCCTCTTCACCTTCATCGTCGGTTTCCTCTTCAGACTCCTTTGTGAGCTCTTCAGCCAGCAGAAAATCCTCAGTCGGATTCCATTCCCCATCTGAACTCACCCCACCTTCATCACCCTCCTCTCCTTCATCTGAGGGATCACTTTCTTCATCGCTAAAAGTGACAATCTCGGAGAAAACTGCACTGCTCGGGTTGTCATTTGTTGGAATTTCCTGTGACCAATACAATGACAAGAATGACAACTTACTTCGAGTAAACCTTTTACAAGTCTGTACAGCCTATTAAAGCCAAATTACCAAAAAGGAGGTGCAGGCATAGCAAAGCAAACATGATGATGTATTATACTAATTAAATTGAATTTTATATGAGAATTAAACTCATTTTTACTATGACCTTTCAGGTCTTCATAGGACAGAGAAGTTTCTGGGCTCATTAAACTACAGGTAGTGTGTCTGGATGTGTTGCAGTAAGTCTGACTATTCGAGTCTCACCTGCTGGGTCACTGGAGTTACGTCTGTGCCTCCTGTCTGGTGTTGATCTCCAGCTGTTGGGACACTGGCATTGATTTGGCTTTTCCATTGGTATCTGTAGTCACACTGAGGGCACTGTTGGTTGAAGACGATGAGCACCCCATATGCGACCTTCTCCATCTGAAGTTTACAGCCACATGACGGGCACTTGCGGCGGAACAACTGGAGGAGGCAGCTTTCATTCACAACAAACTTTCCTTTCATCTGCAGAAGCGCAGCTCTAAAAATCAATTTAAATGATGATTTAAAACTCTAATTTAATGTAAAATGTAAAGAAAGTAAGCAAATATGTTGAGAAAGTGTAACTCACTTTTCCTTGTTTAAATCAATCATGATTTTTTGTCGCCTCTGGATAGTAATTGAAGCATCAGGTGAATATGACACTGAGACACCACTTGACTCAGGACTTGCTTGGGAACCTACAAAATAATAACATTCACATGTAAAGAAATTGTTTTACAAATAAATACCCTCTTAATTTTTAATGCAACATATGTGAAGTTTCTTACCTATTAAAGAGTTTTCAGAGCAGGAAGTTGGACTATTACATGTTTGAAGGTCCTCACACTGACAAGCAACATCTGTGGTCTCCAGAAGCTCCTGCACAAATGACAAAAGTAAGAGCTTGTAGTTAAACAAAAGCTATAAAACAATACACTAAAATTGTGTGAAGTTTCCATCTGGAGAAACTAACAGTACCGTGAAGACATACTGCATGTTTTGACTTTGTATGAAAGTAAATGAACTGCACAGTGTGTATGCTGAACAACTACATGGTGAATGGCCACATCAACCTGCAGATGTGGGCAATGGGACAACACAGTCTCACAGACAAGGCAGTGACGAGCCAAGTGCTCATCATACTGCACCAGACCTCAACAGCACTGTGGGCATAAGTCAGTCCAAGTGCATTTAAATAGGGCTGCACATGGACACACAAGAAGAGGACTAGCACACGAATTCATGAATATTTAAAAAATGTGGACAGGATTTACCCCACATAGACCGCAGGCTGTGTAGAAAATTTAGATTAAATGAGGGATGTTGACTTGTAGAGTTCACTGGAAACATTTATGTTGACATCCTTGTGTGATTGCACAGAGAGACGGTTGTGACTGTCTCAAATGCATGCCTCTGACGAAATTAAGTTAATTATATGGAGCACTTACACGGACTATAAGAAGCGCGGAGCTACTTGTTGAGTAAACACCTCACCTATTATACTGAAAAAGGATTCTGCCAGTATCCTGCTCAGTTAAGGTGTTGGTCCTCAATCTGTTCAGCACCTTATGGGAAAAAAAAAAAAGCTCTGGCGTTTCACAATTGATCACTTAATTATGTTTATTTACTAGGATTACCAGCCACTGAAGGCAGCTATTAGAAATAAAAAAAAACTCTTTGTTGATCCGGAGGTGTGTTGAGGAGGTGGGAACAAGGGGCTCAGCGACACACGTTGCGGCTGTCACGGCGGGACTCACCACACGCCGCGGGCTCTCCTCCTCCGGCTCCTGCGGCTCCTCCGGCTCCTGCGGCTCCTCCGGCTCCTCCTTGACGCACAGCGAGGGCACCGCGCCGCTCCGGAGCCGCGCCGCGCCGGTCTCCGCAGTCCGCTCCGCGAAGCAGCCGTCGGCGAAGTGCTCGGTGCAGACGGTGATGTCGGTCCAGGACGACTCCTTCAGCCGCTGCCCGTTGACCTCGAACAGGAACTGGACCCACTGCAGCCTCCTCTCCGGGTCCTCCGGTAACCGGAACCGCTGCGCACCGCGGCGCCCGGACTCGCATCCGACGACCGAGCACATGCCGGGGTCCCGGGGTCCCGGGGGTCGGTGCCCCGCGGCTTCGGGAGGGGTTTCGGGCGGCGCACGGACTCACCGGGACGGGGCCCCCGTTAGCCGCGGCTGCTAGGTGCTACCGGAGGGGGGGCGGGGCTCCGGGGCCCGCGGGTCGGCCTGGTTTCTCTCCGGGCGTGTCCCGGCTGCAGCTGCACGCACATGAAATAAGTATGTCGCGGTGCTCGCTCAGGCGGGAGACTTCTCATATCGTTTTTCTATCATGAAGTCAGTGGAAGATTTTAACCGACGCAACCCTCCAAAAAGTCGTCAGGCCACATGAAGCCTGACACGAGAACTGTGTACATGGTGGAGGCCCCTCACTCCATCAGCAGACGCATTAATATGTGAGAAGAGGCCCACTGCTTTGGAAAAAAAAAAAAAAAAATGTAATAAACACAGAAAGTGTAGTCTTAGGGAGGTTTAGTAATGAACTGGTTTGTGCATGATGCAGGCCTGTTCAAATATACACAGGTCCAAGATGGCACCAGCAGGTGGGGATGTTGGGCTTAGAAAGTTAAAGAAATTAAAGGCAAATTATAGGAAAATACATTTCATAACTTTGCTCAAGTGGTATTTAACCATGTCAGTGGTTTTGGTTCTATCTGTCCAGGTTAGAAGGCATCCATCTCTTAAAAAACCTCCTCCACCCTGATACAATGGAGGTTGATGTGTTTGAGTCAGATCTCTGTCCTGAGTCAGTGTTACTCCTCAAAGCTCTGAGCAACACAGATAAATCCAATTTCTTTCGCTAGCATTATATAGAGGTGGATACAGAAATATCGGAAATGCATAATGTATACTATCTGTAGGCCTGCTGCCAGTTGTTGTCAATGTCATATGTTATTCGAAACTCCGTCACAGTTTTCAATAATCATTTGGATGTCGAACACAGGGGCAAAACATCTGACATTGATCATTTACAACACAAAGGGAAAACAGAGACTTAATGCAAAGTTTAATCTAGTCTCTCCAGGCTTGATCCCATGCTAAAACTCATCAGTTGACAGGATTCAAAAGTATCTTGAAATCAAAGTGACATTTGTCTGAACAGTATAAATCAGTGAAATTCAAAAAGACCCCGCATGACCCCCGTGAATGTTTAGTTTCTCGTGATATGTAATTGTTCATATGTGTCATTAACTTTCCTAGCTCAATGTCTTTTTACGTGTCTTCAACTACTTGATTCTTTCTTGGTCGTCCCCTGCGTTTCTGGCTGCTGTGCCTCTTTTTCAGCGAGTGTTCTGGATCACAGTCAGAATTTCTTGCCCTTCCTCTTGATCTGTTTGTGCTTGATGTCACTTTCTCACTTCTCTCCTCTGTTGAGTCACAGGATATGTCGCTTTCGGTCGGCTCGTCCTCACTTTCTTCATCACTGCAGTGTGTTCTCTTTAACTTCTGCACCTTCGCTTTGGTCGTCTTAGTGTTTGAACGCTGGCCTTGGATTTCCCCTGCAGCATTTCTCTTAGGCCTTCCTATGGGTCTACCTGTGCTCCTCTTTTTTCTTTTTGGCATATCTATTCTCTCCTTCTGCACCTCCTCTTCTTTATCATGTTCTTTTTCAACATTGTCAAGCCCCGAGTTTGTGCCTCTCTTGTTCCCAATCTCCTGAGGATCACCAGTGTCGATTACAGTTTGTTTTTTTTCACCCTTCTTCCGTTCACGTCCGGAGCTCGATGAGTGGTAACGCTGGACATGACTCTTCAGGCTCACGTTGTGATTGAAGCATTTGTCACAATGCTGACACTTATAAGGCCTCTCCCCGGTGTGCAGGCGCATGTGGGATTTCAGGTGGCTTGCCTGGTTGAAGCCACGTTGGCACTCTGAGCACTTAAACGGCTTCGCCCCTGTGTGCACAGCTAAATGTCTCTGAAGAGCACGGGAGCGGTTAAATTCAATCCCACAGATGTCACATTTTAACTGCTGGGGGCCTCTGTGGTCCTCCAGGTGGACCCTGCGTTCCATATTTGTGGCAAATGTCTCTGAACAGTCGGGACATTTGTAGGGTTTTCCTTGAATAACGTGTGTCTGCTCATGAGTGATTTTGTCCACCTTTGTTTTAAATGAAACGTGACAGTATTTGCATCGATGCTCATACTTTTCATCATGGATTCGGCTGTGAGAATTTAGAGCCGTCTCACTAACACATCTCTTACCACAAATATTGCAAGAATAGGGTTTAATTTTATGCTCACATGTGTGAGGCTTGCGTTTATGGAAAAACACCCCACAGTCTGTGCAGAGCTGACTGTGTTTGGGAGCAGCTGGAGGATAATCATCGTTTTCATATTCGCTTTCCTCATCAGATTCATTATGACGCTCGTTGTGCAGTACAAGCTCGCTCATTGGATTCCAGTCCTCGTCTGAATCCATTTCACCTTCGTCACCTGATTCCTCCATTTCATCCATGGGATCACTCTCTTCATCGATAACAGCAACAATCTCAGAGACCCCTGTGATAGTGCTGTGGTTGTCATCTGTTGACACTGGCTGTGAACAATATAGAATGGGTATGGAAAAAAGTTAACATTTTTAAAAATCTGCACAGCATGAATATTACAGCCAAACAAACAAATGTGATTTTGGTTTAAAAACTTTCTTGGGTGTAATTCTATTAAAAATAAGACTAAACTCTAGTCGTGTGTCTGGATGTGTTGCAGTAAGTCTGACTATTCAAGTTCTACCTGTTGGTTCTCTGGAGTTACGTCTGTGCCTCCTGTCAGGTGTGGATCTCCAGCTGTTGGGACACTGGCATTGACTTGGCTTTTCCATTGGTTTCTGTACTCACACTTGAGGCACTGCTGGTTCAAGACGACGAGCACCCCGTAGGTGACCTTTTCCACCTTTACTTTAGAACCACACGACGGGCACTTGCGGCTGAACAACTGGAGGAGTCGGTTTTCATTCACAACATACTTCCCTTTCATCTGTAGAAGTGCAGCTCTGAAAAAAAAAAGATTTAAACCAAAGCTTGTGAGATACATATTTAAAAAGCAAACCTGGTGTAAATAAAGTACAACTGTTAAGAAAGATGAGCTTACTTTTCCCTGATAATATCAATGTTCACAATATTTTGTAGCATCTGACCATAATCAGACATAAAAGCATCTGAAGTATCACTCGGCACTGGGCTTTGTTGTGTAGCTGTAAATTAAATTTAAAAGGTCATTGTTCACATGAAAAGAAAACATCTGAGTGAATACCCACACCATTTTTATTAACACATAACAATGTCAAGTTTCTCACCCCTTGAAGTTAATCCTGATTCTTCAGAATAGGAAGATGGACTATCACGTGTTTTAAGTAGATCGCACTGAGAAGCAATGGTTTCCAGAGGCTCCTACACAAGTAATAAAAACAGCAAACGCTTATAGTTGTAGCATAAACTGTCTATGTGTTGTAGTAACATAACCAAGAAAAAGTTGTGTTCGGCTGACGTTTCCATTGAAAGCGCCTCACGGTATCACATGATCTATGAAAATAATTCAAAGTTTAGTATGCATATGCCTGCTGAATGGATCAATGGGCCTGTAAATGTGAGCAGTGGGATATCACAGTATCACAGTGTTATATTATTCTCTCTGTACCAAAGACATGTCAAGTGCTCATTATACATTATCAGCAGTACTTTAGGTCACATTTCAACTGGGGAAATGGAAAAGTGTAGATGCAAATCACCTTCATTTACTGTACTCTACATGTCAATGTGTTTCGAATGAATAATAAACCATTTATTTGTAATAAAGAAATATGTTAAACACTTAACATAGCTGCATTTTTCTTTGTTATATCTTAAATACTGGGCCTAAACACTTGGAAAAAAATGAACTTATCAGCTCAGTTGTCATGTGGATATAACTCTGCCTGGGTCCAGACATTTGAATCAGGCAATGTAACCCTGGTAGTGTTTCATTACTTCAATCAATAAAATAATAAATACCTAACCACTTAACACGCCAAATTGTTTATATTAAAAAAAAAAAAACTACATTTGTGCACATTTGCTGTGCAATCATATTTGTACATTGGCTTCTTTAAAAATAATTATTAATAGAATAAGCAATTAATAGATATTTAGAGCAGCTTTGTAAATAAAAGCAAGTCGTCAGGAGGACATGGTGTCTGCAGTCGTGTGCAGTAGGTGTGTGAGTGTGTCTCTGTGCAGGATGCATCACGGCGCCGTGGCCTCACCTGACGCGGCTCCGGCTCCTGCGGCTCCTGCGGCTCCTCCGGCTCCTGCGGCTCCTCCTTGACGCACAGCGAGGGCACCGCGCCGCTCCGGAGCCGCGCCGCGCCGGTCTCCGCAGTCCGCTCCGCGAAGCAGCCGTCGGCGAAGTGCTCGGTGCAGACGGTGATGTCGGTCCAGGACGACTCCTTCAGCCGCTGCCCGTTGACCTCGAACAGGAACTGGACCCACTGCAGCCTCCTCTCCGGGTCCTCCGGTAACCGGAACCGCTGCGCACCGCGGCGCCCGGACTCGCATCCGACAACCGAGCACATGCCGGGGTCCCGGGGTCCCGGGGGTCGGTGGAGGTGAACGATGGCGGGGACCGGAGGACAGACGCCGCTGTCCACTCTTGTCTCAGAGTCTCACACAGTGAGAAGCTCGCAGCTAGCTAGCTGCTGGGTGGGGGGGGGGAGTCATGGCGGGGTTCGCCTGATTTGACACTGCGCGTGTCCCGGCTCTGGGTCAACACTTCTTATACAGTCTATGGTTAAAAAGTGTGATTACTTGCAAAATTAAAGGAAAACTCCAGTGGTAGAATGTTACTAAGTACATATACTCAATAATGTACTTCAATACAAATGTGAAGTACTTATATGATATATGTACTTTTATCTCCACTACATTTTGGCAGCTTTAGTCACTCGTTATTTTACAAATTAAGGTTTTTGCAAACAAAATATATCTAAATTTGTAAAATATGTTTTACTATAAATGAAACTACCAAACTGTATATTCAAGTACAGCTTAAACAATTACTCAATCAATTTTGATTACTGTTTAAGTGAATTTTCATGTGAAAATAAATGTGAGCATTTGCTGCTTTTCCTTTTAACTTTATTTCATTTATTTTCAATATCATTGAACTTTGTGCTATTGGTTGGACAAAAGAAGCATCATGAGGACGCCACTTTGGGCTCTGGATAATTGTGACGACATTTTAATCAGATTAATCCATAATGGAAATAATCATCAGTTGCAGTCCTATACAAGAGTTAAAAATTAGCTCCACCTCAATCACTACAACAGTAAACTCCTGCTTTTACATCAATGATGAGTAAGAATAATCTAATTGCATTAATTAATTGATTTAATTAACAGCCAGGGGTCATTTTTCTGCATTGAGTACTTTTACTTTTAATACATTACATACGTAACACTTTTAATGCAGAACTTTTACTCTAACCACAAGTAAGTATTATTACTTTTACTTAAATAAAGAATCTGAATACTTCCTCCATCACTGGAAAACTCTAATTCCTTCATTAAAATAACTGAGTCCCACGAAAGGTGATTTTTTGAATAAGAGGCCACTGAGAGTTATTAAACTACATTTATCTGGAACAACCTCATTAAAACTCATCAGGTAACATAAAAACTGTTTATAAAGATGTCTGTGGATTATTCAGAGGAGAGGGACACTGTTGAAGTGTGTACAATATTGTGAACACTACAAACCCAACAGTGTATGACAGTGAAAAGTCAAAAGAATTGGACAACAGAAACAAACACACAGACTTATCACCAGCCCTGTTTAAATATCTTTTTATCCAATGTGATCCCATAGTATACACATCAGGTAACAGGATTCAAAAGTATTTTAATAAAGCAATGACATTTGACCTAAACTCTGGACTAGGTGTACATGTTTTGTCTGTCATGTTATGTGATTATCTAGGAAATCGGTCCAGCTCTGTATGAAAACCCACTGTATCTGTTTCCTTCCTCGCCACAATTGTTTAAACCAAATGAATTAATTAGTTCTTCACACCAATAGATTTTTCCTTGGTCTTCCCCTGCGCTTCACTAAGCTTTTACCGCTGTTCTGGCTGCTGTACCTCTTTTTCTTTTGTTCTTCTGAATCACTATCAGAATTTTTTGGTCTTCCCTTTGATCTGGCTGTGTTCTTTATCGCCTTCTCGCTCCTCTCCTCCTTCTCCTCTGCTGAATCGAAGGATGTGTCGTTGTCACTCGGCTCGTCCTCCTCACTTTCTTCATCACTGCATTGTGTTCTCTTTAACTTCTGCACCTTTCGCTTTCCACTCTTTGTTTTTGAACACTGATCTTCCACTTGAACTGCCAGGACTAAGTTGCCTGATTCATAGCTCTTGGGCCTTCCTACTGGTCTACCTGTGCTTTTCCTTTTCTTTTTAGGTCTATATATTCGCTCCTTCTGCTCCTCCTCTTCTGTATCTTGTTCTTCCTCCACAGTGTCAAGCCCTAAATCCGCACCCCTCTTGTTCCTATTGTCCTCAGCCTCAGTGTCACGTTCCCTTTCGTTGATCTCGTCTTTTTTCTGTTTAGAACTCGATGAGTGGTAACGCTGGACATGACTCTTCAGGCTCACGTTGTGATTGAAGCATTTGTCACAATGCTGACACTTATAAGGCCTCTCCCCGGTGTGCAGGCGCATGTGGGATTTCAGGTGGCTTGCCTGGTTGAAGCCACGTTGGCACTCTGAGCACTTAAACGGCTTCGCTCCTGTGTGCACAGCTAAATGTCTCTGAAGAGAAAGTGGCCAGAGGAATTCAATCCCACAGATGTCACATTTTAACTGCTGGGGGCCTCTGTGGTCCTCCAGGTGGATCCTGCGTTCCTTATTTGTGGCAAATGTCTCTGAACAGTCGGGACATTTGTAGGGTTTTCCTTGAATAACGTGTGTCTGCTCATGAGTGATTTTGTCCACCTTTGTTTTAAATGAAATGTGACAGTATTTGCATCGATGCTCATACTTTTCATCATGGATTCTGCTGTGACGAGCTAGAGCCGTCTCACTAACACATCTTTTTCCACAAATATTGCAAGAATAGGGTTTAATCTTATGCTCACATGTGTGAGGCTTTCGTTTATTGAAAAACATCCCACAGTCTGTGCAGAGCTGACTGTGTTTGGGAGCAACTGGAGGATAATCATCATCTTCCTTTTCCCTTTCGTCTTCAGTTTCATCATCAGATTCCTTTTGAAGCACTCTAGTCAACAAAAAATCCTTCACTGGCTTCCAGTCCTCGTCTGAATCCATGTCACCCTGATCACTCGATTCCTCCGTTTCTTCCATGGGATCACTCTCCTCATCAATAACAGCAACAATCTCAGGGACCCTATGGGTGTCATCTGTTGGTGCTGCCTGTGATAAAATGGCAAGAATGGGTATGGGAAAAACTTATAATACTAAAAAAGTGCAACAGAGGGCTCATTGTGATATATAATTCTCACTTAACAATTTAGAAAATCCACAAAATTAAACCGTAAGCCAAAATTTTCTTGGATGTACAATTCTTAAACTACAAGCAGTGTGTCTGGATATGTTGCAGTAAGTCTGACTATTCAAGTCCTACCTGTTGGTTCTCTGGAGTTACGTCTGTGCCTCCTGTCAGGTGTTGATCTCCAGTTGTTGGGACACTGGCATTGACTTGGCTTTTCCATTGGTTTCTGTACTCACACTGAGGACACTGTTGGTTCAAGACGACGAGCACCCCGTAGGTGACCTTTTCCATCTGAAGTTTACATCCACATGACGGGCACTTGCAGCTGAACAACTGGAGGAGACGTTTTTCATTCACAACATACTTCCCTTTTATCTGTAGAAGTGCAGCTCTAAAAATCAAATCAAAATTAAATATTAAAACACCAACCTGAGTTGAAAAGTATCCAAAGTTAGAAAAATGTTTAGAAGAACACTTACTTTTCCGTGATCAAATCATTATTTGCATTGTGTGGTTTCATCTGACCATAAACAGATATAAAAGCATCTGAAGTATCAGTTGAACTTGAAACTGGGCTTCCTTGGGTAGCTGCAAATTAAGGTTAAAGTATATGTGAGAAAATTCTTCACTTTACTTCATTTTTTATAACTCATTTTTTTTCTTTACACATTGAAGTCAGTATTGATTCTTCAGAATAAGAAGTTTTACCATCACATGTTTTAAGTTGATCAGGCTGACAAGTGGTTTCCACAGGCTCCTGCACAAAGTAATAAAAGTAAAAGATTGTAGTTAACAAAAAGAAACATTAAATATTCTAAAAATTGTGTTTGGACAATGTTAAAGTACCTTATGTTATGATGTTATTTTAAATGATATAAAAACTTTGTGTGTGCACTGACTGTACAATGTGTATACTGACCAACTGATGGCCAATGGCTACATTAACATGTACATGTGGACAATGGGATTACACGGCATCACTATAGGACTACTGTAGGGTAGAACTATAGGGCTAAGTCAAAAATGGCATATTACGCACCTGTCAGTACAATCAACATCTGAGGCAACATGGCAAGAACACCAGATGTGGATTAGCAATAGTCGTCAGTTTGTTAGGAAAAAATGTGGATCTGCCCCTGTTTCATATCAAGTACATGTTGTGTAAAAGGGAAGGACTTAACATTTCTGTTGATATTATGATTGTCAAAGTGCTGCAGGGCATCCTACTGTACTTTTACTACCTACTGTATCACTCCTGTCATGATTAATCACTCACAGTCAATTATTAGCAATAAAGACATGTGGAAACACTTCACATCTTTTTTTTATTATCTTATTTTGTAATAGAGAGGAACATTTAAAAACTCTTACATGACAATTAAATCATCACATTTTGATGTGATCCTGCTTTGTTAACGTGTCTTACCTTTATTTGGTAAATGAGTAAATCTAAACACCTTCTTGTCTGTCGGGGGAAACATTATTGTACACTTACTGTAGTTGGCCATTCATTTAGAGTCAGGTTTACAGTTTAGTTCTATATAATGTGCAGCGTGGGAGTGTGTGGTCACAGCTGTCAGAGCAGACTCACCACACACTTCGGGCTCTCCAGATGTGGCTCAGGCTCGTCCGCCTCAGTCTGGAGACACAGTGATGGGACAGCGGCGGGCTTCAGCCTCAGCTGGACCCCGCCAGTCAAAGCTGAGGGGCTCGGGCTCAGGTTTTCGAAGCACTCGTCTTTAAAGTGCTCGCTACAAATGGTGATGTCGGTCCAGGACGATTCTTTAAAACGCTGCTTGTTGACAGCGGCGAGGAACTGGACCCACTCCAGCCTCCTCTCTGGATCCTCCGGTAACTTGAACCGCTGCGCGCCGCGACGCCGCGAATAACACCCGACGACCGAGCACATCCCGGATTCGCAGTCCGTCCCTCCAGCTCCCAGACGATCACAGACTGCAGCACACGGACGCGTTTCACTGTTTTCCGACGCCAGCGACAGCGCCGAGCTAATTCAGCTAGCCGCGGTTGCTACGGAAGCCGCGGCGGTTGAGTGGGCGGGGTTTCCAACGGACGGGGGGGCGCGCGGTTTGCCGTCAGGCGCACACCGGCCGACCGCCGCTGGTTTTAACACGACGGTCACCGCTGCGGACGACAAAATAAACAGTCGTCGACTAAAAAGGGAGAAATGTGCTTTCGTTAACCTGTGTGAAAACATCCAAAAGCTTTTGAGAGGTTAATCTGCCACCGTCACGTTTGGTGTGCAGTTTAAGTCGATGGTGTTTTCTGTGCGTTAGAAAGGGAACTCAAAATCCCAGCAAACCCCAGGGTGACGGTTGCCTGGTGACAGTAGCAACGGTGAGCGCGCCTCTGCACCTGCAGCTGCGCAGTAGTGTGCAGGTGCGGAGGCCTCCAGCAGGTGGCGCTGTTGAAGTTAAAAAGCGTTGTTACTGCTGGTGACTTTCTGCCAGCAGGACATGGCTCTGGGTGCAGTGATATTGAAAATCACTTCTCAGTTTTCCAAATTGTTTGTAAGTCAGACATTCAGGCAGCTAGTAGGGTTTGTTCTTTGTGTGCTTTTGTTAATATTCCCTTCTTATTATTACCTTGGAGGTTTTACCGCTAAAATCTTTATTTAAGAGCTCATTTGCCAGAGGGACCTGTAAAATAATGCAGATTTTAGAAGAATATTAAGACATGGTGGGAAACAGAATACGAAAGGAGACTGTAATAAATAATAAAAAGTATGATTTGAAAGAAACATTACTCAGTTGCATTTGAAATACACACAAAACCCTCCTGAGTTCATACATTTCCAAAAGATGACCTGTATGTGTGTGTGTGTGTGTAGCTTTATAAAGCAGTTAACAGATGTAATCCCTCAGGTCAAAGAGCACATATTTTCCAGGAGCTGGAGCACATACTGTAGCCACAGTGCATGCCTCCTGTTTTGTGTCTTAGAGGATCTGTAAATGTAAATAATCCTCGAGAGTCACTGAATTGTCCTCTAACTATTTAACGTCTTTAGGGCCTTCTGTGAGGAGTCAAAAACACGGCCATTTATTTACACATTATGCATCTTGATATTTAACTTTTAATAAAGCATTTATGTGAAGACCTGCTGGAACATTAAGATCACCTGCTTTGTTTTTATAATCAGCGTACATCCTGGCCATATGAAAGCCTGCGTTACATCTTACAATACTGACTTCTTTCACTTAGGTCCGCAGCGGGGATGCATGGCTGAAACGCGGGCTCAGAGTCATCTCTGTGGTGTTTAACATATAGCCCCTGAACAGCCAGGAATGCCACTGACAACTGAAGCCTTTGCAGCAGGTTTGTGTAGCAAGTGGTGACAAGATGCTCTCCTGTATCTCTCTGGACATGACACGTGTTACCAATGTCCAAAAACATGCTAGGGTTTTATGACAAGAGAAATAAATGATATAGAATATAGATATATCTGCCTTATGGAGACCAGTCAGTAGATCTGTCATGATGAGTTATAATAATCTAATTATATAATATATAATAGTACAACAGCCAGGGGTCATTTTTCTGCATTGAGTACTTTTACTTTTAATACTTTAAGCACATTTTCCTGATTATACTTACATACTTTTACTAAGGTAACATTTACAATGCAGGATTTCTATTCTTACCACAAGGTGGTATTATTACTTTTACTTATATAAAGGATCTGAATACTTCGTCCACCACTGGAAAACTCATGAAGATTACTGAGTCCCACAAAAGGCGATTTTTCTATTAAGAGGCCACTGAGAGTTATTAAACTGCATTTATCTGGGACAAACTCATCAGAGAACATTAAAATAGTTTATAATGCTGTTTGTGGATTATTCAGAGGAGAAGTTGTTGAAGTGTCAATGCTGTGAACACTACCAACCAAATACTGTCTATGACAGTGTAAAGTCAACAGAAATTGAACAACAGAAACAAACACAGGCACTGTTTATTATCATTTTATCCAAATGTATCCCAAAGTATACACATCAGGTAACATCTGTTTCCTTCCTTTCCACAACTGTTTAAACCAAATTCATTCTTTAGTTCTTCACACCAATAGATTTTTCCTTGGTGTTCCACTGCGCTTCACTAAGCTTTTACCGCTGTTCTGGCTGCTGTACCTCTTTTTCTTTCTTTCTTCTGGGTCAAAATCTGAATCACTATCAGAATTTTTTGGTCTTCCCTTTGATCTGGCTGTGTTCTTTATCGCCTTCTCGCTCCTCTCCTCTTTCTCCTCTGCTGAATCGAAGGATGTGTCGTTGTCACTCGGCTCGTCCTCCTCACTTTCTTCATCACTGCATTGTGTTCTCTTTAACTTCTGCACCTTTCGCTTTCCACTCTTGGTTTTTGAACACTGATCTTCCACTTGAACTGCCAGGACTAAGTTGCCTGATTCATAGCTCTTGGGCCTTCCTACTGGTCTACCTGTGCTTTTCCTTTTCTTTTTAGGTCTATATATTCGCTCCTTCTGCTCCTCTTCTTCTGTATCTTGTTCTTCCTCTACAGTGTCAAGCCCTAAATCCGCACCCCTCTTGTTCCTATTGTCCTCAGCCTCAGTGTTACAGCGCCGAGCTAATTCAGCTAGCCGCGGTTGCTATGGAAGCGGTGCCGGTTCCGCGTGATGACGTATAATGTCCGCGACAACCTCTGTAGTCTCATTTAGCCACTTGTTAGCAAAAAGCCTTTTTAGAGACACGTAAAAGCTTCCAAATTCACGGGTATTTTCTGATGTATTTTATGTCGTAGAACAAAACGACAAGCTCTTAGACCTTATTTCAGAAATCTAACCAAAAATCCATTCAAGAAACCCACTGACTTTGAGATGAGGGAACCTGAAGTGTCGAAATGCTAACTTCTAGGACTCATTCCTGCTTAAAGAAATCTTTCAATTTTACAGTAAACTGTACCAGCAACAGTTCAGAAAGTTAGTTAGGTATAGAGTATAGAGTATATTTGACTGTACTCTTCCTCTTTCTCACGCATATATGCTGATGCTTTCTTTGAGCACGTTGAGGAATGGATCCCTGAAGTGGATGAGAATTTCCAAATTGTATGTGATGCAGACATCAGTATGGAGGGAGCAGAAAAAGCCATGAAAGGTATTTTTTGGAATATCTTAAAGACTTTATTTTCTGTATGTTAAAAGAAATATCTGAAAGCCATACTCTTCCAACTACTATGAAGCAAGGGATCCTCACTCTCATCCCCAAAAGATAAAGTTCCCATATTAATTGACAATCTTAGACCTATAACCCTGCTCAACAATGACTGTACAATTTTACCTCATATTTATGCACATATTGAAAACTGGTATCACACAAATTATCTTAGATACTTATTTGGGGTTTATAAATGGACAGTTCATAACAATATACAACTTGATCTTGATTTTCTGGATTATAATTATATTAATGAAGATGAAGGTTTTATTTTATTCTTCTTTAAATCCTTGGACACAATTGTACACAAGTTTATGTTTCATACATTAGGATTGTTTGGACTAAGATAAAAACTTCACAGACCTAATTAGACTACTTTATAAGGAAACTAATTGCACAGTCTTATTACCACAAGACACATCTCCAAGATTATCAATTGATAAGGGAATTAAACAAGATTGTCCCATTTCTCGCTTGCTTTTATTGCAGCAGCGGAAATACTCTCCATTCTTTTAAAAAAACTCAGACTTCGAAAAATTGACAGTGTTAGACAAACAGCTGGCTATCATTCAAGATTCATTTACCCAGCTTTCTCGATGTCACTCCCCAAAAGTGCAATAAAGCCATAAACCATGCTTATTTTAACTATATTAAAGAAAAATACACTATATTGATTAAGGAGTTATGGTTAAAGAATATGAGGAGGGAGGGCTGAAAGCCATTAATGTTGAATGTATTAATGGCACTATTTAAACACATTGGCTCTTTTTTGAAAAATGAAAACAGCTTTTGCTTCCATATCCCGGGGAAAATCTTTCTGAAACTTGGAGGCATTAACCTCCTTCTTAGATGTGATTATGACTGAAACGAGCTTCCCATTAAATTGTCAGCATTTCTTCAACAGGTATTACTATATTGGAAAATGATCTACAAGCATAAGTTTAGTCTCCACAACACTCCACTGAATTGTAGGTATATGACATTTAGAAATAAATCTTTATTCTACAAAGATGGGCTGGAGAAAGGACTATGGTCTGTAGTGCACTTACTGGAAAATACTGGAAATATACCTTATGAGACATTCTGCTCAAAATTTGATTTGAATGACCGAAAACAGTATGATAAGGTTATCAAATTTCCCCTCCCATTTATGTGATTATTAATACATAAAACAACTCATTCCTGCAGCACTGTGTGTAGGGGCTGTTAAACGCCATCAGGCATGACACAGAAACTCATGTGTTAACTAGTCCGCCTTTATAGCCTCTTGTTGTGTTTATACCATACATTCTGGTTTATGCTCACGCTGTTGAAAACAATATCAAATTGGAAGCCAGTGGTGTTGACATTGAAGTCACGCAACTGTGGTGTTGTTCGTTTACAGCAGAGACAGTTCAGAAAGTTATAGTTGTATAGAGTATATTTGGTTTATAGCCTAACTTTGTTTTTCTTTTTTCTTTCAATTGACAAAAAGAAACAACATAAAGAGATAATGTCATTTGATAGGAACACTGATATGACTCTGGCAGAAATCATTAATAAACTCACAAAACATAACTAGCTATAACATAACCTGGCTGAAATATGGGCTCAGAGTCATCTCTAGTTTTAGACATTTGGCCCCTGAACAACCAGGAATGCCGTTGACAACTGAAGCCTTTGCAGCAGGTTTGTTTAGCAAGTGGGGACAAGATGCTCTCCCGTGTCTCTCTGGACATGACACATGTATTACCAATTTCCGAAAAACATGCTAGGGTTTTATTCCGAGAAATAAAAGATATAGAAAACAGATATATCTGCCCAGAGGAGACCAGTCAATCAATATGTTATCACACATGAATGAATTGATATACATTGACATGTATACAGTAGCTATTATTTGTGTGTATTAGTGTGAAATTTAGTCCACAGAAATCCGAGTTATAGTTTTTTCTTCTCTTAATGAATGTTTATATCATATTAACCAATGTGAGACAATCTGCATTCCAAACACCTCTTCTTTACTCTCTTACTTTGATATCATCATTCACCATCAGCATATTTGCTGAATGTGCTGAAACTTCAAAGACTGATGCTTAGTGGGAATGTGCTGTTAAACTGTAAACATTAGGATGGGGCAATAAACCCGGACGTGCACACAAACATGCAGCGTGAGAAGATAATTGCCTCGGTTTACACAGCAACAAACCCATTCCTTTCATGGTGATTGCAGTCAATATGAAGTTCCCATGTGACTGAGCCAGAGAGGAGGGAAAGCTGTTCCAAAAAGTGTAGAAAATGTAATTTTCTTGGAAGTTTCAGCACAAAGGAATTTGACCCCTAACTCCTATTTACGTTCTATCCCCCTTCATCATATCAATTCTGGGAAACAGTGAGAGAGAGAGAGAGAGAGAGAGAGAGAGAGAGAGAGAGAGAGAGCTGCAGTCGAAACATGTCAGCTGCCTTTCACATTCACAGAGGAATGTTGGCGAGTTTTCACAATGTTGTCAGTCAGTACGCCAGATAAGAGCTTTCAGTTCATAAATAAGATTGATGGCATCGCATACCAGCAGTTCCTGCTCTGTGTTTTCCCATACAAGCTTCTCTGTCAGAAGCATCCGTACTATCTCACCAGCTCATATCCTCTCTGCCCAAGTCCAGGCCTGCTTAGGTGTTTTAAAGTATTCCTCATCGAATCATCAAACCACACACACAGCAGGATTCTTCTGCCTTTGCTTTGCTCAGCTGTGAAAGGGAATGTGGCAAACGTTTCAAAGCTGGCACAGAAAATTGACAAGTATTGATAAGTAGTTTGCTGGGGGTATAGGTTAATGGAAAGCTTTAAACGATTAGTATTGGGTCCACTATGTCACTCAATTCAGCCAGGAGCCTTCATAACATTTTAGAAATGTAAAAAAACACAACTCTGCTTTGTACAGTATATTCAGCAAGGTTCTTGCACACCTTAAAGTCTTACTGACCATGTTTAGGATCGAAAGGAACCATAAAAATGCTTGGTAAAGTTGGTTGATTGTAAAAACACCAGAGACAGTGAACCTTCATGAAGAGTTTATAGTTGGTAATTTATTATTTAATCATAAATGATTAATAGATAATGTACCAACATTACAAGCATTAATAAAACCAAATCTTTGGTCGACACATTGTGAAAACAATGTCAATAAACCAAGCCAACCAAGATAGCTGGAAACATTTGGTGAAAAACAGAATGCAAGTCCAAGAAATTGTGTGTGATTTGATTTTAACAAACCAAACCAAATATTTAACCCAGCTCCTCCAGGTTAAAGGCTACATTGCTCCACATGTATCAATTAAAATGTCAGAAATCTTCTCTACCACAGCCACTATATTTCAAACACATGTTGCACGTGATGTGAGTGGACACTGATGACACCATGACGTTCATTGTCATTGTCATTGTCCTACTGCATTGTGAAGTGTCATTGTCAGTGCTAATCAACTGGCCCAAACGGGTACAAGTCGATATCAGTGGCTCTATTGTGTGTGTGTGTGTGTGTGTGTGTGTGTGTGTGTGTGTGTGTGTTCATGCACGTGTGAGAGAGAGAAAGCCCTATCCTGAAACAGACACCACATAACAGAGCTCTCCATTCTCTCATCTTCATATCCGATGGCACGTCTTCTTCATAAACACCTCTGGGTGTGAGTTAAATCGGAGGCAATAAAAGCATTTAGGAATGCAGCACATGTTAGCAAAGGTGGATGGCAACACACAGGAATCTCAAATGGCATTAGCGACTAATCTGGGAGAAACCTGTCTTTGTCACTTAGGGGGTTACGTGTCCCTATGAGAATGTGATCTATGTCAAGCATGCTCTTCATGGCAAGAGGAGAACAAGAGAGCAGGCCACCCGAGAAAGTTGAACCCAAAAGAATGCAGCTCTGGTATTCATTAATGAAGAGCACTCTTCTCTGTGGTGGAACGAGAGGACAGGAATGAGCAGATAGGGTGACAATGTGAGGGAGAAGAGGGAGTGAAACAGGAGAAGATTCACAACATTTACCAGAAAAACTGTGACTTTTTTTAGCGTGTATTAATAGATGGATGAGGAGATTAATAAACTAATGAAGAGACACCCTTTATATCAGAAAATAGTAAATAGCCTGATATTTTTTGCCTATAGACAAATAAAACAATCCACAAGTCAAGGAGCCAGACAATTGTATATTAGAATATTTTATTGCTTTATGAAATGTTGCATGAATTCAACCGTAAAAACCTTCATATTGTGTGAAGTTCACAGAAATGTCTGTTTAAGTCAACACTTGGTTGGTTGTGTACAGCTTGACATGACCGTGATTGTCGGCATATAACTTACAACAAACATACATAAACTCTTTGGCATCCTGCTCAAAGCACTATTATATCTAAAATAACAAAACAAACATCTGTATAAAATATATAATAACAATAATAATAATAATAATTAACCTGTTTGTTAGTTCAAAGCTCACAGTAAACAAAAAAACCAACACGGTGTAGTTCTCAACTTTTATCCCACAATGGTGACCAAACCAGCAGAATCACCACATCAGGAAACACACTCACATACTGTAATCACACATGCAAACATACTTTTGAGAAGGAAGAAGTTATCAGAAAAAGCAACGGATGATGAAATCAACACCATGATGCAACACCCTCCCAAAATTACTAACAACACCAGGTTTGTGTCAGTTTGGCAAAAAGCACCAAATTGTCTTTTATATATGATGCATCTCACTGTTCACACACCTCTAAGCTTCTGCAGAACCAGCTACTCGGGCTTCAGAAACATGGGTAGCAAGAGCATTTAAATCAGCAGTGTTTCATGTGTTATAAGCTTAAATTATTGAACAAAGGGAAAATCTTCCAAACAGATCCATGTGAAGGGAATGAGGTTACTCAGATTGACGCCACATTTTCTTTGGAGAGGAGGGGAATGCAGGTCACATAGATAACCTTTTATTGAGTATTTATCTAGAAGAGCATGAGGCTTAAGTTAATATTTGGGGAATGTGGTAACCAGATAAGATAAATACGTAGCTTTTAATTCACTGGATTGGGAAAGGTAATAGAGGGGGGGAAAAGCAGCAATTATATATATAGTTATATAAATATTTTGGCATACACTCTCTGAGAACATGTTGCCCTATTACAATCCACAATACTGTCCAAGTACCTCGGAAGATTCATCTTTTCTCTCCCAGCTGGGCACACTGCCTGCAGCTGTCCAGCTTAGTGAGAGCAAGTGAGTCAGAGCACAGCTCTGTCTCTAAAATGTGAAAACAGTCCTTTTTTTTTTTCGTGCGTTGGCCTCTTTCCACGACATTCTTGCATCCAATATTAATCCATTCTCGATTCAAAGACTTGCACTTTTCACAGATTCTCAGAATTGCTTTTTTTCTCATTCAAAATCCAACACTCAGTTTTTCAAATGAAGATTTCCACTGCTTCTGACTCCAGCTCATCCAGGCCTCTGAAGGGGTTTAATAGCAACTTCTTAGGCACTGCTTTGTCTGGGGGAAAAAAGAAAGAAGAGAGAATGAAGAGTTATATAAACGCTTTAAGGATAAAACAGTGGAAAAATGTCCAAGATATAGTTCAACTATCAATGATTAAATGTTAACAGAGATTTTCCATAATCAAACAGACCAATCTGGTTAATGTGCTCAGTCCACGGATCCACATTATTTCCTAACCATGCACATTCCACCAGGCCCACATTATGAACCATGACCTGGACAGATGGTATCTGATTGGCTGGTTAGGCCGCAGCATGGTTAATCAATGTGAACATCCATGAAGTCAAGGTCCACAAGAGTGTACTTACATGCTGAGTAGTTCAGCTTGGGCATACTAGTTTATTCATGCTACGTGCCGCGTGTGTGCAGATCATTTATCATTCAAGTTTTATACTGAGTGCATTTTTGGATTATTGGCCCTCGTAAACAAGAGCACTCATGCATATTTGATAAATCACTCACCACTGTTGAGCTTAGTCGTGCTGGCAGCCTCTTTGGCTTTGGTTCCCTCCACCTGCCGTTCTAGCGTTCCAGGTTCAGACTGAGCAGAGAACTGACGGTTTGGCAAAGTCTGATCATCTGAAAGACTTTTACCTACAAGACGACATCACAAAAAAATATTTTTTTTTAGCAGCTTGAACTAGATCTAAAGAAGTATATTTGAATAGAATATACAGTGTGTGTGTTTGAGCATGTAATGTAAGAAGTACTGTAGGCTGCTTAGCCTCCTAGTACCACCCAAATGAATTATTAAAAAAGGCAACATTATGCTCCTCACCTCTACTCTTTGTGGTGCTCGTGGTGCTGATGGAGGGAGTGGAGGAGGCGGGTCGGAGAGGTGCCCCCGCTGTATTCAGAAGGTTTGTACGGGGACTTTGCTTGTCCTTCCGCCCTTGGTCCTGGTGCAGCCGCTGGTTGAGGATCTTGATCACAGCATCCTTTTCCAGGATCTGAGCGTAAAGAGCACGTATCCTGAAAACAAAGGAGAAACATGAGCAAACACGTCAGGCACGGGATACACTAATGAAAAAATAGGCATTTTTTTAAAGGCAAGTCTTTGAAAACAAGAGTTTGGTTATAGGTATGCACCTGTTTTCCATCTCCTGATTTCTGTAGTCAGCAACTGGCAGGTCCTCGTTGAAGCTGTTGTTAGAGGAGTGGCAGGGCGAGTGGTTAATGATGGTGGTGTCTCTGCAAAGGAAAATAAATCGTCCTGGGTTTGACTCAAATTCAAATGAGCTGAGAAAATATGTCCCCGAAATATAGGACGTCCCCGCAGATGTCAAGCAGAAGTCGAGCCCCTGGTGATCTTTACCTCTGAGCAGCGGCAGTGGCAGCCACCTCCATTGCAAACTGTCTCATGGTGCTCTCTTCCAGGTACTTCTGCTCCCAGCGCACCATGTCGGCCTCGAGGGCCAGTATCCGCTCCTCGCGCTCCCGCAGGCGCTCCTGGAGGGAGCCCATGGTCACTCCTGGTGGCTGGGACTGCCTCTGAGGTGGAGGGAGAGAGTATTTGAAACAGATGGCCAGAAATACTAAAATGACTTTAATGATACAGTACAGAAACGTGAAAATCATAGACTGTAGTAGCATCAGGTTTTCCTCGGACAGGATATTTACCTGTTGCGCCCTCAGACTCCTCAGCTCCTGCTCTAGTCGCGTCCTCAGCTTCATCTCCAGGCCCTCCCTCTTCTCACAGGTGGACTGTAGCTGGGCCAGTGCACTCTGAAGCCTCTCCACCTTCTCCACGTAAGCCCTCTTCCTCCTCAACTCTTCCTCAAGCTGGCGACCTCGTCCACGAGTGGCCTCCAGGGTCTCCTCGAGTCGTTTTGCCTTGAGGCTCTGCTCCTCCAAAGTGGATCGCAATCGCTGCAGCTCCCGCTCGACGCGCTCCCGCTCGGAGTTCTGCTCCTCATCTGAAGCAAAGGAAAAGTAAAGGTGGCCAGGTTAATCGCATGTTTGATAATGGTGGACGTGACCTTAATCGTAGTTTGGCTTGGAAAAAAAGACTGGACAGAAGTGCTATGAGGTGAAATATGAAATTACAAATCTGCCTGAGGTTCTTTCCTTAAAAGGAAAAAAGAACAAAGGAGCGTCAATCCGCAATTTCTCGCTCCTGAATCGAGCACTAGTAATAAGTACCAGCGTTGCTACATGGTGGCCAGTGTTCCTCATTTAGCGAAGCACTCCTGGAATGCTGAGAGTAGGAAGGAGGAGGAAGGGGGAGACAGCCGCCCTATCCCTTTGACCCACATAGAGCACAGAACATTCCTCATCAAGGCCATACAAACACCACCACTCTGCTTGATCCAGTTCCTTAAACAGACAACATAAATCACACTAGCAACAGGTGGGGGAACCTCATTTCTTCCACTTCCACTGCTGCTCTGTGATTTGGAGCCTGTTCGTTTCCCCCTTGAAAAGACGTGCATGGATTGAATTCCCTATTATTAAGCCTTCTTACCAAATAAGCTGAGGTTATGCAAGTGAAATTCCTGCATGCAGGATGCCCTTAGCTACAAAAAAACGACCCCATGATATGCTACGATCCAGTCCAATCAAGCATGTTGATTACAAAGGATGGTGTAACAGTGAGTCGGGGAGAGGGGACCAGCCAAACAAAATGGCATACTTACTTTGTTCAAGGAGTTTCGCCATGATGTGCTGGTTATGGTCGGCCGCTTCTACTTCTTTTGCAACATGCGTTCTGGCATTTTCCAAGTTTTCTGTAATGCAAAAAAGTTTTACAATTAGACTACATTGTAAAGTATGTAACTTCTGGATCTGATATTATGGTCGAACACTCTGATATGGTATTGTGTGTCTTGTGGCAGTAGTCCATACCTCTAAGGTCTCTGTTGAAATCCTGCAGCCTCCTGATCTCAGCTACTAGCCTCCTCCTCAGTGTCTGCTCCAGATTCTCCCTCTTACTGCTGCCCTGCATCAGTGTCTCGTAGGCCTCCGAAATACGCTGGATCTCCTGCTCCAACTGAAAGTAAAGAAAAGAAAGGGAGATGGGGGAGGATTGGAGGGAAGGAAGGAAGGAGCAGGAAAAAAGGGAGAAGAGGACATTTTGGTTAACCTACTTCACGTGCCGGGGAGGAGCTGGAATGTTGATTCATGTTGTTAAAGTACATAGATATACATAAATGTACGATTTCGCATGATATACATATGGGTACATGTGTGTATACAGTTCACGCTGTGCGCGTGCGTGTGTGTGTGTGGTATAATTCTGAGAAGGAATTCAAGCCCGCACCACTCCCTGTGAGACTGATTTATATCTACATTCCTGAGGGCTGATAGCTCTAGTTCCAGGTGTGTGAGCACACAAGAGCGCGCATTTACACAACACACCGCAAAGCACAATTTACCATGCACACGCACACACACACACACACACACACAGGTCTGGGAAGGCTGCCAGCGGAGGGAAGGTGTGCATGCCTGTGCCTGGGTTGTGGAAACGGCAAAGAGAAACCCACCATTATAGAAGTCACACAGGCATGTTTACTCAGGGCTGCGGCTTGACAGAGAAAACTTTCCAACCCTGGCAATTATCATTCTTTAAGGCTGAGACAAGGCAAGGGCCATGTGACATAACTCCAGCAGAGAGTGGAGTGGATTTTACAAAGATTGGCTGAGGTGTCAAATGTCTCTAAAGCTGTTTCCACCATGTTGAACAATAAAATATCTTATTCTGGGCCTGTTTGGTTAGGGAGTCAATCATGAAAGGCAACAGGGGCAGGGAATAAATTAGAGTTGAGACTGAGACGTTGGAAAAAGTGCTGTTTGGTGGAAAAACAAGAGAGCTTTCCCTTTTTACACAGCATCCCACCACCTGCCGTGGACCCCCACCCCCATCAGCTGTGCGCGTGGGTCACAACCCAATCGACTGCTGTCTGACAAGCCGTAGATTACGCTGAAAATCTATGACCTCCCTGGAACTAAAGCACACACACACACACACACACACACACACACTCTCGCTGGCCTCCACCAGGTCAACTCCACAATGAAAGGAGTGTGTAAACACAGTAGCAGGCTGTGACCTCTGTTTGTGCCTCTGTGGTATGGAAGGTAGCAGCTGCTGATCTCATCTGCCCCGTCCAGATGAGGGAGTGTGCCTGGAGTTGGATGTCAGGGAGACAACTGTTGACCGGGGTTGTGTTTCATAGACAGGTGGCTGATTGGGAGGATGTTTTCTGGCAATCACTCTGAATCCAGTTTTTGCCGTCAGTAACTTTAACTCCTAGATTTTAAGACCGCCTTTTACATTATTTTATCGAAAATCGACTTGTGGATGTTCTGACAACCCCTCGTGACATGTAAAATTGGCCTGGCTTGAGGTTAGGTATTCTTCCCCCTTCAACAAGACCTGTGAAAGCTGTCAGCTACATTTTCTCTCATGGATTTCCTCCTCTTACCTTCTGAATGCGGCCAGTCTTCTCCCTGTGTGCTTCCAGCTCTTGTCTCAGCCTCTCATTCTCCATCAGCAGCAGCTCCACTTGGTTGGGCTCCTCCAAGCCAGCAGGTGGCAGGCTGGTGAACGTGCTGTAGCAGGGGAGTTCTGCTGGCTGGCCAGACTGGAGATACCTGTGACAGAGACATTGCTGATTAACAACAAACCCGTATCTTAAATCTGTATCTGAATTTGGGGCTGCTTCGGCTGGATCAAAAACGTTTGGGGCAGCCAGAGTTAAAAGGGTGAGAACTTTATTTTTGAGCAAAGCATCTGAAATATCACTCTATTCCCGTCTATCAGCAAGCAGACAGGCTGACTCCAGTGGCTGCAAAGAATGTAAAAGCCTATATGAGGAACATACTTTTGTAAAAGCATCCAAGGCAACGCCACCTTCTTAAACTATCATGTTCCAGTATGCCAGGCATTACAAACACCTACAGGGCTGGACTTGTTCTCCCCTAAGTATTTCAAGAGGGAAATGTGAATCGGTACGCAGGCTACGGTGTGACTCACTCTGGTAAGTATGTGTTTACGCATGTGAAACACAAAGATGAGTCCTGGAAGATGACAACACGGCTGGCTCTCGTACAAAGACTACACCACGGAATGTGACGTGATGTTTAAAAAGCATGCACACACAATCACACACATGACCACGTCCTCCACAGCTGCCCGCGTACCTGTGCTGCTGTGCCTGCACGGGCTCCTGGATCTGGTGAGGGATAAACCCTTGGCCCTGGATGGGGGCTGAGTACTCTGGAGGCGGGCTGCGCTTGTCCAGGCTCTGCCCCGCGCTCTGGAGGCCCTGAGGTGTGTAGTAAGGAAGCTCAGGGTAGCTGTGAGAGGTGCTCTTGATGGCCTCCGCCTTTGCCGCTGCATCGTTCCTCTCCAGAGAGATCTGCATGCGGTGTTCACTGAGTGAGCGCACGTGGCTGCACTTGAGCTCCATCACGTCTGCCTCCTCGTGGAAGGCCCCCTCGTGCAGGAGGGTCCCCTCGTGGAGCTGCCTCAGTTGGCCTGTGGCGGCCCAGTGCGAGGCCAGGTACTGAGAGTGCGCCTTGGCCTGCTCGTAAGTTGGCAGCTCCTCCCCGTGCAGCTGGTAGAGCTGGTAGCCACTTTCTGAGTGGTGGTAATCCCCCTGGTGCTCCTGGCCCTGGGGCTCCTGCCTCGCCGAGAGCTGAGGGAACGGAGAGTCCTCCTGGGTTAGACTCTCCAGAGAGGATCTGGGGCTCCTGCCCATGTCGCCCCCACTGCTGGGGCCACTGTTGCTTCCACTGCCTCCGCGCAGGGCCTGCTGCTGGATGGCTAACAAGGTGCGGGTGTCCGTGGGGTTCCCGTAGCGGAGCTGCTCCTGGATGAGCCGGTGCAGGACCGTGCCAGACGGCTCTTCAGCGGACGACATATCGCTTTGTGTATGCTGTTATCTTCCCCCAGAGACCGGCCGAGTTCTCTCTTATTTGGAAAATATTGAAATAAATCAGCTGTGAACCTGGACCAGAGGATGGGAGAATAAAGTACAGTCAGTGGGAGGCTGCAGGGTTAAACATACATAACAGGAGAACACATTAATGTGCTGTTAATAAAGTCACATGCAGAAGAAACGCTGTGTCTGGAGCATGTGGGCCTTTGCAATAACAATAACAGCGAAACATAGACTTTAATATCATGTAAACATTGCCTATTTCCTATTTATAAAATGATATTATGCTCTCTGATCAATGTTTTAGTTCAAGCATTGTATGAAAACAGTGTAGTCCTGAGTCTACCTCACCAACAGCGACAACACAGAGATGTGGAGACATTTTCCACAGCAGGCAGAAAATGCATGCGCCAGAAATTCCGATCTCACGGGGGAGCAAAAGCGCACAAACCGCACTGTAAAATAACTTTATCTTTGGGGGGTTTTTTTGGGTTTTTTTTGGTTTTTGTTTTATCGCAGTTGTCGTCCTTAAAACAGTGTAAACAGGCTCTGAATTCCCCCGCAACACAACACAACACAACACATTCTCGCCCGTTTAAATCGGAAGTGACTATGTCATTCTTTATTCCTACTTTATTTATGTTTGTGCTCGTGTTTGGTTTTTTTTTTCTCCCCCCCTCTCCTCCTCCGTTGTGGCCAAAGAAGAAAGAGACGCTCTCCTTACCAGCTCACGCTCTCATCATCGCAAAACGTCGCTCTCGATCTCGAAGTCAAAAAAATTCAAAGAGTAATTCCACTATTTCCAGGAGTCCTTTTTTTTGTTTGTTTGTTTGTTTGTTTTCCGCGTCAAACGTGTCTCATCTTCCTTCCCCCCGGACGGGCAGCCACGGTCCTCTCTTGCTGTGAAATGATTGCGGGGAGAGCAGGCGGCGATAATAAGTAACCGAGGAGGGACTGAGGTCGGAATGCCAGGAATGTAAAACGCGAGGTCCCTCTGGGATCAAAAGCGTAAAACCACACGGGAGGAGGGAGGAGGAGAGGAGGGAGGAGAGGAGAGGAGGGGAGAGGAGGGGAGGAGAGGAGAGGAGGGGGGAGGAGGGGAGGAGAGGAGAGGAGGGGGGAGGAGGCTGCAGTGCGCCTGGTCGTTACCAGTGAGGAGTTTTAACAGAAGTTTTTTTTTTGTTCCTGCGTTTAACTCACTCAGTGTTCAAGTGTTCACATCGTTAAATTGGGCTGAAGGTTGGCATGTGACGCCGAAAAAGAGAAATACTACATAACTGAAAGGTCCGCGTTCAAGAGTGGACCACAGACACAGGCAGCCCGCTTGTGTGTCAGTAAAAGAACTCAATATGAAAAAAAAAAAGGCCAAATATAAAGTTATATGATTATATCACTGGATCATTGTTTTGATGCATCTGTTAGTAGATTTTAAAAACTGACTGCATGTTTTGCGTGTGAAATCTTAATGCGAAAAGTATTTAACTAACTGTTAAATAAACCTACCTAATTCACCTTAAAAATGTAGTGCAGTGTAAGTGTGAAGTACAATGGAAATCCCAATCTAAAGGTTAAATGATCTCAAAAGTGTATTTAAATACAGTATTTGAGATGTTCTCAGTTTATTCTCACAACTGGAAAGAAGTATGTCATTTGGTACTAATGACGGGAAAGTTATTTTAGTTGGATTGTAGTCGTATTTGTTGACTTTCAGAGGGACTATATATTATTTCATTTTCAGTCAGTTGTTATTGGAAACCTTATTTTTCATTCAATATATGTTGAATTGTATGCTTGTATGCTTCAGCTGACCTTTTTTGGACTGACTTAAGACTCTTAAAGTTACACCACAGTAGCAATTAAGTAGCCAAGCTAATATTATATATAGACTGATCACATGTTTTGCATGTGAAATTTGAATCTGAAAAGTATAGCTGTTAATAAATGTAGTGGAGTAAAAAGTATGATATTTTACATCTTTCCTTCTTTATATAAGTATAAAGAGGCATAAAATGGAAATACTGTAGGAAACTACCTCAGAATTGTACTTGAACACATTACTTCAGAAAATGTCCACCACTGAATTCATTAAGTGTCTCTCTAATATCTTCATAATGTGTTGTTTTGTAGGCCTAGAGGAATTGCAGGGCACTATGGATAAGTAAGCCATGCCTTAGTAGTGTGTGTGTGTGTGTGTGTGTGTTTGTCCCTGTGTGGTGTGTGGCAGCTGTCCCCTGGAATCTGAGGTCTGCGTATGCCCCATTACTACAAACACAGTGGCTCTTTGTACCCAACATCACACTACATGGTGCAGAACAGAGCCTGGAGAACACCACACATGGGCGCTCCTCCTGCTGATTTACAGGTTCAAATCTCAAATATGCAGGGGTTGTCCTCCCGCTGAGACGAGGTTACGCACAGAATCACAAGACGTAGCCAGTCACAAATTAGGTAATCTAATTGGTCAACCATTTCGGTGTCCTTCTGTGTCTTCTCCAGATGATAGACAAGACCACAACACGGTTATACATGTGTTTATTACGGGAGTGGAACATCCATTTTTGTTTCCTTGTAGAGATAAACTTCCCATGGCAAGGGAGAAAGCAAATCTTTATGACATTATTTCGGTCCAAGCCAAAAGACAAGCGGAACTATTTATTATCTGCTTGGACCTAACTGCTGCTATATTGAGGACTTTAGACAGGGACTCTGACTTTTACTGTGGGCCCTTTAAATAGCAGAGATTTCAGTCATAACAGACTAATCATGTCTTTGAGCAGTGGAGGGACAGAAAAAAAAGAAACTGGGGGGGGGGGGGCTACAGCAGAAAAAACACATGCAAACTCTAACTGAATTGGTAAAGAATTGGGTGCAATCAAAGCACAACAGGCCACAGTAATTGATCGTTGTACAGTATGCGGCCACTTGCCTCAGGCTGATTGTCTCATCAGACCTAAAAATCTATAGGCCCAGTGGGTTGGTATTGAACTGCTGATGGTATGCGTCCACAATCCTCTCTCTGGATCTTTCACCTTCCTAAATTAAACACACACACATTGCCGTCATGTTTCAGATGCAGCATATTCTTAAACAGGCACAGACACTGCGTCTCTGTGGGCGGCACTCGCATGCAGGCGACTGGTCAGCAAAGTGGAACATGTTTGCATTTCCCCTTCAGATCCACACTGTGAAGCAGCACAGTCTCCACCTTTTTAAAAGTCTGGTCATGTCATTTAACACCACCTCACGACTTCCTCTACTCCCTCTGTGTGTGTGTGTGTGTCTTTGCTGTTGGTGGACAACGCCTCTGGCCATTTTGTCAACCATTGTACCACACTTCCTGTGAACTTCCAAAGGAATGCAGGGTTGACCCCTTTGAAAATTATGGATGCTTTCAAAAAGTCATTACAGGAGATGAACATCTAAAATGGCGTGCCACAAAAATTCCTCAGTGTCTGTAGATCTTGAAGCAGACAAAACTTAAATTTCATGAGTTATTCCTTGTTTGTGCAAAGAAGAGTGGCACTGAGGAATATTTGAGGACACCCTGTAAAATAAAACACAATTGTGTGTTGCTATACACAGTAAAACCATATTGCTCTTGAGGTTTTGGTGGAAACATGAGTGCAAATGAGGCAACAGTGAGAGTAGTCAAACTACCAGTTACACAATTGGAAACAGTCTGACGCTAAATTTACTCATCTGAGCCGTGTGTTAAAGTCAGTATAAAATGCCTTTGTCAAAGGGAGGGAGGCAGGAAGACAAAATCTGTGTGTGCTAACAGAGGGGGAGCCCTAAACGGCACAAACTACTATTTCTGTTATTGTGAATAAGCTTTTTGATAAATCTTTCTACTTTATGCAACTTTATTGATTTCAAACTTATCCATGTGCCTCCGGTACAAGGTTTAAATAAAGTACATAATGATAAAACAATATAATCAAATATTAAACATACACTGTATGTCTACAGCAGTTTTATTATGTAACTTGAAAGAGACAAGCTCAGTTATTGAGCAGTTAACAGTAGAGCACTGAATGTCAAATTCTAACATACAATATAAACTAAAGTACATCATTGTAAATGATACTTTGACTTCACGTTTTTGACACAGCTTCTGTGTTTGACTGTACAAACTTCACAATCTGTGACTCCTGCAGCATTGAAATTCTGGATTTCCCCAACAATATTTTCGCTTCTGATGTTCCATTAAAGTGCACTAAAATTGCGCATAAAAACACTTGATAACAGCCCCATTAAAGTATCAGGTAAAGGCAGCATCAGCCAGTTGTCTGGATTAACTTTCAGGCGTTGATTCACAGGGAGTTTGCACAGTAAACCTGTAAAGTCTTTAATGAACGCCTGGTTCATTTACCTTCACTAAGAATTAGAACCCACAACCTGTTTCTGCTGATATGCTAAACGGTCATCTGGCATCAGGCACCTGAACAGACGTTGTCGGGTTACATGTTAGAAATAGTGTAGCGAGATGACTATCTGTGGGGCTCAGTGTGTAGACAACATAATGCTGCTCCACATAAAACCCAGAAAACATATTTTATGTCTCCAAGGATGTGCAGGAACTAATTCATTAGATGGCAAATAAACCAGCAGCCCTGAGCCAATTAAATGCTAAGTACTATGTAATGAAACAAGGGCAAATAATGCAAATTAACATGACAAAACTAATGGAAAAAATTCAGTATGAGTGTCTAAAGGAAGTTTTGGACCAGTGTTTTCTGGGGGCATTGTTGGATAAATTGAAGGGGGCGAGAGTTGATCAACGAACTAAAAAAACATTTTTTGCTACACAAATTGTATGAAATGTTTGCTTTTGTCTTGTAAAACACTGGATGATTTTACATCTTCAGACCTAGGACATGTGTTCTTTGATTCTCAGTCTCAGTTCATTGACATACACAACTGGTAGCTGGCAGGCACAAGTAGATATTGGCTTGTTATACAGGGTCATGAGCTGACAAAAAAGGTTGGGAACCACTGTTTCAGATAGCTAGACAGAAGAGCATCAAGATAGTGCTGTAATCCTCCACTTAGTCAACATATATGATGAGAGCTGTTACTTTTTTTAACCACATCAAGATATTGAACACAATCCATCCTCTAAACAGATGAGACAACTACCCAACAGGCTTGTAATTAATTTAGTCTACATCACATTGTTATAAAGATCTATTTTATATGTCAGGGCACATTATATGGGCGGAAGGTCGCTTCACTTGTCATAGTTTAGATAATTGATTATATGAAGAGAGATTTGTGTTGTTTAACTGAAGACCAAACAACAAGATGTTTGACTCTCTGTCTCTCTTTTTATCTCTCTTGTATCTTTCTTTTCCCTTATGCATCATAGAGTCTGTAGATTACTTTGGACTCAGGGATCATCTGAGAGTGCGATATCTGTATCTGACTAGAGATAGACAGACTGACAGTTAAAGGGACTGGAAAGAACAGGATGCATGTTACGGAGATGGACTGTGTGGGAAAGAATGACACAGAATAGCAGACAAGGTCATCTGATATGGCAGGATTGGTGAGGAATGTAACTGATAGTGTTGGAAGGAGTGGGATGGATTCCTCTCCTTGGCTCTCACATCCATAGACGGCTTCCTCATTCACACAGTACACAATAGACAAGGACAAGGTGCGCTGCGCTCAAGTGGTATCCTGTTCACAGGAAACCACTGACACCGAGCTTCCCATGTATTCATATTTCGCAACAGCTTGGATTGTGATGCCAGCGTTGACTTCCAAATGAAATGATGTCGTGGCAAGCAGGCAAGCATGAGCTAACCTAATTCCTCAGTGACACCTGTTAAGAGCCAACAAAAATAAAATAAATAGCCTATTGGTTACTTATTTATTTAAAGTCAAGAGTGGAGAAGTCTCTGCATGTTGCAGCAAGTCGAGCTGCATTCAAGGGAATTTCCAGACGTTCACTCAAACAGACTTCAGACGTGAGTCACAAGAGATGAATCTTTTAAGTGTGTAAAGAAGTCAAAACAGATGTGTAGTTCAGCCATAGAGGTTTTGCTGTATTGACGATCACAGCTGATCGAAAGGAGATGAAAGTAATCAATACTATTCTGTGCAGAAGATATCACCTAAAACCTTTAAGGGAAAGTTTGGACATTCGGATACGCTCTTTTTCCCTCCCTTTTTTTTTTTTTTTTTTTGCCCAGAGAGTACAGTAAATGTCAAGCTACAGCCAATTGCCAGTTAGCTCAGCTAAGCATAAACACTGCAATCAAGGTTATATTTGGCGCCATCTATGGCGATAAGCCGTAATTGCAAGTTTCATCGTCTGTAGTCATCTATGTTTTTTTTGTTTGTTGTTTACTTCACACACAAGTGACCTGAAGAGTGAGTTTGTTGTGTTGGATCTGCTTACCCTCTCTGGTGGACCAACCACTGCTGCGTGATGAACAAAGCTATGTGCCGCTTGTGATTTTTCCCGGGAATTGTGCCACCAACACCCAGTTAGTAAATGCTGCAACACTGCAAATGCAGGGGCTTCATCAGTGGGCCATAGGCTCAATCACCATTGTGTTACCTCATTTGGCAATAGATAATGACTTGACAGACATTTATTTAAATGGAAATCTTCAAGATTATAACTTTAAACAAACAAGATGTAACATGTTAATTAGTGAACTTCAGAGGTGCTGGTTGGTAGATTTTGTTACCTATATGGACAGAGCCAGGGCAGCTGTGTCAACCTATCTCTAGTCTTTATGCAAAACTAAGCTACGTTTCTGGCTGTAACTGCATATGTATCGTACACACACGACAGTGGTATTGATTTTCTCATCTAACCCTCACTAAGAAAGCAAACAAGCTTATTTTCCAAATGTTAAACTACTCCTTTAACTTGACTCAGTAATATTACAATGTACCACTGAGAACATTTTACAGTAAAAGTTATAAAGAATTGAATATCATGATTTAAATTTTAAACTTATGCATTTCTTCAATGATCCAATTGTGATGTTCAGGTGTGTTTTCAAAGCGACCACAAACACCCAACCCTGTCTGTCTGCAGAACTGGAAAATCCACATTTTTCCTCCTCAGTCGTGATATCTGAGAAGTTTTCTTGTGTATTGTGCTTTGCTGCATGGAAGTGTGAGTGTTACTAGCATTCAAAAGTGAAAGGAAGACTAAAATAAGGTGTGCACCATTTGACTAGAAGCTTTTACAGTACACTGCTTGAAGAAATTTTTATTGACCTCTGTTGGCATGTGAATGACCATAACGTTAAACAACACACCTGAACAATAGAGAGGTGCAAGCTAATTAGAGCAGATATTCAACAGAAATGTCTGGCAAAGATGTCAGATCCTACAAAATAAATGCATTGAAAAATAGTCATACTCAAGATGAAAAAATGTCCTTTGATACTGGCCATCCACCCTTTTAATCTGTTGTTTGGGCTGTGTGACACTTTGTTGGACCAAAAACTAAGAATACAGTTTGGTAGGAGAGTTTTTAAAGACACCTCCCTGACCTGGTGAACTAATAGCTGAGGTATTCATCAACAACTGTATTCAACATAGATTTTTGCGCTGTTGGGTAATAAAACACTTACATGTTGGACCTTTAACACATGAGATCCACACGCTGACATCACCATGGCAACTTAACTGTTTCTTTTTGTCTCAAAAACACACTGAATATTTGGCCTCTGCTCTCAGACATATTACTCATACAGCGCTGAGGGCAAATAGCTGAGTGTCACTGTAATGATGTTCCCTTTTCCATTTTCTTCATAACCCTTTATTTTTCCTGCCTCTTCTCTGTCAGTTCTCTTTGAGTTAACGCAGAACTACATACATAGCTTTGCCTTGCCTACCTGCAGGCTACTTCTGGTGCATGACAGGACAGGGTCAAATGTCAAGATGGAAGACGAGTAATAAAGTTGTACAGCAAAAGGTATCTGCCACAGGCTAGCAGCCAGAGGTTTGTTCATTCTGTAGAGTGTCTAACTTTTCAGTTTTCTACAGGGTCATAGAATCACATGAATCACAAAACAGATCCACTTGACGTCTCAGTTATCCTGATCTTCAGGGCGAAACTGCACAAAACACAGCACCGTTATTGTGAGGCATATCTAAGGCCCTTTATAAATACCAGCCCAAGCTGCCCTTTCGAGGTGTGAAAACATTTTGCCCCAGAGACAACATGCCTACCGCAGACGAATGACACAGCAACAAGCCATGACACCCTGTCCTAAAACAGCCTTCCACCCAAGCGGTCGGCTGCCATCCTGGGAGGTCACCGGAATGCCAGTCATTCATTCGGGCCCCAGCATGTGTGCCCCCAGCAAATAGCTGTGCTCCTCTGCTGCTGAGGCTGCACATAGCATGTGATCTGATGGCTGGCTTTGGCTGGCGGCACCGTGGAAAGAGAGAGAGAGAAAGAGAGAGGGCTCTGTGTCTGTATACGGGCTCAGCAGCTCTGAAAATGTACCAGGGGCTTTCCACCGTCCAGAGGGGAATGTGGGCTGGGATGGTGAGTTGGGGGCATGGTGGGTGTGTGAGTGAGGGTTCAGTTAAGGGTGAGTAGAGGGGGTGAGCAGGTAGGTGATGGACGTGTAGGCGGTAGGGGGTTGGGACATAATGGAAGGACGGATATTTGTTGGAGTTTGATTCAAGCCTTCAGAAAAATGTGATTATGATGTTACGGATTACACCATAATCTAAAATTATAGATGTATTTCCAACAGCAGAGCATATTCTCAATGTATGACATGTTAAAAGTTTAACTGTTTTTTGATGTGAGTGATTTACATTCAATTTGTAGGTGAATCATGATCTCCAAACATTAATCTGTTATATAGTATGTTGTTTTACTTAGTCACTACTCAGTTATTTGCACTCCTACAACTGTCATACCGATATTGTGCAATAACATAGTGTGTATGAAATTATATTGCGCAATACCCCATGGTTATGTTGTGCAATATTACATACTCAGTCATCCAACTCTGTACAGTTACTGAATACACTCTACATAATGACTTAATTTTGAAAAAAGACACCCTTTACAATACATTTATACTATATAAGTGGTGGCAATTTAAAGGAAAAACGTATAAATTAAGAATTGGCGAAACATAACAAGAGCAGATTCTTCTGTATAATGCAAGAGACCTTCACAGTCACTAAATATCAACCCAACTGAAATCCTACAGTATGGGAGATTTTGGACAGATGTCTTAAGACAGAGCTCTCTACCACTGATATCAAAACGGCTAATGGGGGAATATCTTTTGGAAGAATTGTGTTTGTCCCTCCAGTAGAGATCAAGAGACTTAGATAATCTATGTCAAGAAGTACGATAGCTGTTCTGGCAACTCTGACCCCAGATTTGTTTGTCAAAAATAAATTTTCAGCTGATGTGTCATAGTCAAATATCAATATTGATATCGGCCCTGAAGGTTCAGTACTGGTCAGGCTTTTCTTTCATGCCTCACATGAACAAATCAATGAACCTCAATTGAACACAATTCACACATGAATACATGTTATTACTGTCATTATTTTGTCTCTCTGCTATCTAACATCTTACTTTTGTTTTTTACAATTTTCATTTTGATCCTGTCTTTAGTTCTTTATCTTTTATTTTTGTTTTTTATTTTATTTGCATTACTTAAATTATACCTTGTGTTGTAATGCTGTTATATGCTACCTTTCTGTTATTTTTTACATCAAGATTTTTTTCTAATTCTTAACTCTCTCTTAACTCTTAACCTCTGTGGCAGCTTGTTTTTATTTCCTGCTTTGCTTACTGTATGCCTATTGTGCAAATCAAACAATTTCTAAGTGTCAGCTGGAAAAATCCATTATCTTGCGGATGAGTTCCAGCTTTGGTGTTACTACCAGTAAGTGATGATGATTCAACTGTGAGATATGTTAATGGTTGCAACTCAAGGCCTGGATGTGTCTGCTGACACACAAAGACTCTATTGTGTCGACTAAAAGAAGCTCATTGTCTTATTTTACACAGACTGTCTATTTTTAAGGCTTGGGGGGAAAAGTCAGGGGCAAAATATCTATTCTGAGATTAATTCAAATGGTCAATAATACGAAATGGAATATAATCATATGAATCACTTTAAAGTTCATGAAAAGTCACATTGTGCATTGATCCAGAAATATCAGCTGAGTAGTTAATGAGCTTGGGAAACTGGCAGAATCAATAACATGTTTTTGATGTTGACAGAAAGTTATTGCAGCTCTTTCTTTATAATCTACTTTTTATAATGTAATTTATAATGTCTGTCACTGACAGACTATGGTATTATCATTTGACCTAAGTACTTATCCTGAAAGTACATCTCAATGTAACTTGCGGAGAAATTGTCAAGATCTATTTCAGCCTTATTGAGATAAAAATAAAAACACATTCCTCAATGTTTCAACTAAACCTATTGACCACTTAGCTGCTAGAACGACACTTGCTTGAACTGACTCAGAACAAATCCATTCAATTACACAGTTTCCAAACGCACCATGTGACACTGAGGTCACTTTTGTGGTAAAATGACCTTATTTCAAATGAACAGTTGTTGGATGCCTGGGTGTGCAGGAATGTGAAATCAAAAGTCATATATATAGTCATCATATTGAAATGTACATGTTTTCTGACTTTAATGGTGTTTTGATTTTAATTTTTCATAGACACATTCATTGGGTAAGCTTTTTGATTTCAAGAGTTTTACATTGCAATTGTTTGAGGATTTAAAGCAGCCATAATTGATTTTTTAGCCACCTGGGGGCAGCAGGGCAAGCTGAAAACACAACACCATCATATTATCCCCTCATAAAGATGAGATGGTGAACGTGTAAGCAAACACATCCAGTAGACACGGAGCAACATTACCTTATTATGAGTCATGTTTTTATTTCTCAACCAATGCTTGAGGGAGATATCTGGCTCTTTAGCTGCTAAATGCTCCACAATGTTCACCAACTAGTCACTAACTTTGTCTCTCTGCCATTTGGTGCTGGGCAGGTAGTGTACAGTGGGTTTTTAGAGCCTTTTTTTTAATGAAAACTGGTGGAGACGAGGTTGATGAGAACTGTGACTCTGAACCAACAGTTCAGTTGCAGGTCATAAAACCAAAACAATGATCTGAAAGATGCTAAAACACATCTGTCCAGCTGATGGGAACTGCAGAGTTGATGATAATTGTCACTTGTGGCTGCTGTCCAGTAAAAGTTGCATAGTGTCAAAAAATGTTACTGGCTTAATCTTCTACAAACTCTGTACAATTATGTGATTAAATTAGATTTCAGTGTGAAAAAGAAGCACAAACATTTACTGTACTGAAAATATTGGCCGTACTTGTGTCACCTCTGTCCAGTTCAAGGTGGGCAGAGGAATGCTCAACATCTGCTACCCTTCATTTCTCCTCATATAATTCTCACTCGGGACAGGGCAGTGATCACAGGAGACGCTGTAAGCGCTGCTGCCCCAAAGCAAGAATGCAAACAGCGGAAAGGCTCTTCCAAGAATTCCCAGTTGAGGACATTTCTGGAATGTCCTAACGAGCCTTCTCCGCTGTGTTTACAGTTCCAGACCGATGGCAACCCTGCAATCTGCCCTGCCAGCGTATCATTATCTGGCCTGCTCGGGACACACACACAGAAACAGAGAGTTAGAGGAGTTTTTCTTCTCCCTAATGAGGGGTTTAGATGTTTGTCCTCAGAGCTGACCATATTACGCTAAACAGACAGTGACTTCATGAGTTTTAATAAATTGCTCTAAACCACTTCAAATTAGGGAGATGTCTAGACAAATAGCTAGATGCTCGGGATGTCTTGTCAGATTAATGTTGTTGTGTTGGTTACTCAGTGTGATGGTTCTTGGCTGCGTGGTGAAAAGGAAAAGGCATTTATCCATTGTAAAGCCAAGCAAAGTGATCATTGTTTTTGACTTAAGCCCCGGGTCAGGTTACAGATTGAGCATCACTCAAACCAGGAAGGAAAATTGACCTTGACATTTGACTAAAAGTGGAAACGTTTCATGTCAGGAAAGAGAAGAGAGTAAATGTTTCTTGGCAGAATGGGAAAAGCATGTGACACAGCTGTGTTGGTGGTGGTGGTGGTGGTGGTGTGTGTGTGTGTGTGTGTGTGTGTGTGTGTGTGTGTGTGTGTTGGCAGCAGTGTGTTCACCCCCAGCCAACAGTATGTTCTGATATTCTTCAGTGAAATCAGAAACACAAATAAGAACTCAGACCTTATTGACTTCAGTCCACTCTTATGTAACACAGGAATGTTGGAATTGGCCCATCTCACTAAACCAAAATTTTACAAAGGAAACAAAGGTTGCAATTTCAAATATGTTACAGTATCTCTTCTCAAATATACAGCAGGAAAACCTTAAAATGTACTGTAAGTCAACAAATACCTCTGAAGTTTATACTGTTCAGTTTTGTTTAGAATATCAGATAAGTGTTGAGTAAACCTTATGAAGCTGCAGGTGGTGCTATTGATGTACTGAATTATTTTTTATTTATTTAGATCCCCTCTAGCAGTGGTAAAAAAAAATATACTAAATTAGCAATACCACGATGTGAAAATACAAGTAAAAATATTCACTTGATTAGCCCCTCAATTATATTGTTCACGAACTAATGTGTGAACAATATTTACATTTTTGGCTGGTTGAGATAGAGATATTTGACTACTTTACATACTGTTACTCAGGTACTACTTTCAGGTAGTTTAACCTGAAAAAATGCATTATACTTAATGAATTCATTATCTTATCTGCAAAGCAATTAAAGCTGTTAATGTAGTGGGGTAAAAAGTACAATATTTCACACTGCAGTGTAGTTTAAAATAAGTATAATGTAGCATACAATTGAAATACTTAAAGAGGAACTCCAATGATTTTACATATTTGTTTACTGGTCTTGGGAAGTACTACTGGATATGTAAAAAAAAAAAAGAAAGAAAGAAAAAGAAAAAAAAAGTTATGTAAAGCCTTCTGTGGCATCAGAGGGAGCTGTTTGAAATCTCATAAATTGCCTCAAATGATGTTAAGATATAAGAGTGCTAAATCAGTGGAGTACCTCAAAATTGTACTTAAGGACAGTACTCAGTTTGTAAATGTACTGGTACGTGTAACATCTCTCAACCATACTCACAATACGACTCAACAATGACAAACACTGAGACAAATCAAAGAGACAAAATAACTTTTTTTTTTTATGTAATTGTAACCCCTGAATATTCAAGAGAGCATAATCCCTTGAATAAAGGCAAATAAAACTTTAGTTATACAGGAAACAACTTCCAAAGACTCTTTCAGTGCCCTGTGCAAGGTGGGTTTTACTCAGTGGTTCAAAGAAGTAACACTTTCTGCTCTGAAACCTTGTGCCAGGAGAATGGAGGGCCTCTCGCAGTTTCCTGTCCTCAACAATGGTCTGGACAAAGAGTGAAAGGCCCTGACTGGAAACTTGTGCAGGCTTCACCTCTCTGGAAACCGTCAGACCCTTGGTGGCCCCGCAGGAACACAAACTGGAAAGTTGCCCACAGTTATCAAGTGCCAAAAAATGCGCAGAGAGGATGCCCAAAGCGTGGGAATTTCACCTACCATATTTTTCAAAAAATTCCAGGCCTGTGACCAACAGTCGTAACAGGATGTGTGTGTTTGAGGAATTTAACCTTGTGGTTTCACACTGACACTGAAAACTTGTATGTTTTATTATTTTTTTTAACTCTTGCTCACTCACTTCCCACACATGAAACTCTCATCTGAGAAACACTCCCAATACAAATGTAAAAATATGTGTTCTTCAGCCTGATTAAACGGTGACAAATTTCCAGATTTTTAGAGTAGGTGTCATGAATGTGTTGTTTTTTCTCCCACTTACCACATTTAAATTCAGTGTATTAAAGTCTTTAAAAGAGTAATTCAACACTACGGGAAACTCACCTTTCTATGTGCCAGACTGTTTCTTAGCCAGGACCAGCAGAGATTCCAGGAAGCTACTAGATAACTGAGAATTACCAAATCCACAAAAAACGGCAAAGTGTCATTAATGTAGGTGTAATTTAAGGTTTTTGTACGGATTAAACAAAAGAGATATAACATGTTCATTAGTGAGTTTTAAAGTGTTGTATGGGGGTTTTGTTAGCCTTGGACAGAGCCAGGCTATCTGTTGCCCTCCATTGCCACTCTGTGTGCTAAGCTGAGCTAACTGGCTGCTGCTTGAGTAAATTTACTCATTATATTCCATCAAAACATATTTTCTTCATGCTCCAGATAGTTTTTGTTCCATATAATTCATTTGGTGGAAATAACTGGGACAAATTCCTTTCGTTCTGATGAAATCTGGGTAATTCCCACTTTTCTACACACAAAACATTGTTTTATACGAAGAAATACTTAATTTTATCAAATTGTGATGGTTACTTGGGAATAATGGTTCAGTGAAATACAGCATGACTGATTAATGTTTCACTACATCCATCAAAGATAGATGCCACCTAGTGTTGAGAAGTGTTTTTTCCTGTGTCTCTCATGTGGTAAACTGTGCGACTGTAAAGCCAGAGTCATGAGTGAAACCTACACAGTGAAGGAAATAATCTAAGCAGATTTTTATGCAAAATATCCCCCTCAGACGAAATGGACTGAAGAATTTGGACACAAATTAAAGACAGACAGTCTGATTGTAAAAGTGCTAACTTACTGTTGTTCACACACACTTGACACAAATTTATGTCAGATTTCTTTATCTCTTTTCATGAAATATTTTTAGATATTTCTCCCTTATATATCTGATCAGTTATGTAGCTTTTCCAGCAAGGAGACAGAGCCCTCAAGTATGCAGGATGTTTCATGAACCATTTAGAAAGTGGATTCATAAACAAACAGAGACACACATGCACAGATAAACACACTGGATCGTGCATGTTTCTCATCCTCTGTTTTGGGCCTGTAGGAGCTGGGAGCCATAGCAACTGAATACCGAGGGGAGAAAAATCTGTGCGCTGCCTGGCCAAACTCCATCCCTCTGGCAGTCATGCTAAAACTCTTGAATCCCATGACAAAAACAACATTCCACATCTAAGTGATAGTCTTCAAGGAATTCCTGTTAAACAGAGGCATTTCTCAGCGTGCATACCTCATTGTATTGAAACCATCTGGTGTAACATGTGAATGTGAATTTTTCTACAGATCCACACAGCGAGAGACTTTTCCTATCCTTCTGCACGCATGTGGAAGTTTGCATTGTTTCTTTTACTGTATACCACTGTAGATATATGTGCATGTATGTGTTTATTTGCCATGAAAGACACTGATGTCCATCCTGATCTCAAACTGTTAAACACGTAGTGCACTTTCATCAGTTATTATCTTGTCTGTCAGAAATAAAGTGCTGGATGTCCCAAAACTTTCTCTACTTCAATGAAACAAATCTGAATCATTCTTTTTGATCCTCCAAATACTATCCCTATTTTTTTTTCTAAAACCCATCTTGGCTCCCTGTCTATAGATGTCAAACCTTAAGCCAGAAACTGGGTGTAATATTTGCCAGTGACCTTTCATTTGAAAAACAAGTTACAAGAGTCATTCAATCATATTGTTATCAACTGAGGAGCATCTAAAAAAACCAGGCCTTTTTTTCTCTCGACCTGAACTCGAGAAGGTCATTCATGCTTTTATATCATCTCGATTACATTAATGCAGTTCATCGTGTTCAGGGTTAAGCCATAAAAATAGCTCACTTCTTCAAAAGACAACATCATTTCAGGACTGCATCACCGGGTTTCCAGGGTGACAGTGGAGGGATAATGACGACCTTAAAAAATGTTTGCAATTCAGTTTGTTAGTCCAAGGCCCACTGCCAGCCCTCCCAAATCTGTGCTGACTACATTTCCTACACAATTAGTCCTATTCAGCCATGGTGTTCATGCTACACACACACACACACATTGGGGTGACAGGGATGGTCTGAAAAACTAAACTAAAGCTGGTCCACCTCCGTGATATCCTTTGTTCAGAGAGGACATCAACATGCAAATCTTTGCCTCAGGTACAAGTAACAGTTTAATTACAGTAAAATAGGCACTCCTTGGTTTATGTCAGAAACATGGTTGTTTTGATTTAGTACGATTTGAGTATTTGCACTCCTCCTGCACCTACTCTTTAGGTGTGCTGCTAGAAATTCAACAAATAAACTTAAAGTAATAAAGACATTTTACATTATACATCATGTAGTTTGAAAAGATGAAATGTTTTCACCGAAAATATTAAAAACATGTTAAAATATTAGAACAAATAATACCATGTTCAATCTAAAATAATAAAATAAAATAATCTCCACTATACTCAGTGATCTGTGTTAAATTAGCTATATTAATTTCATCATTGTTACTTTACAGTTTAACTTCAAACTGTGAGAGCTCAGGCATGAGTCCAGGGCTGATCGTCAGTCACTGGTAGCATCCTTGAGAGTCTGGAAGAGGCCGAGAGATGTTGTGGAATGCCCACTGCAAGATACCATCAATGGAGCCCTGCTGTGAGACAAAAAGCAGAAAAAATAAAACGCAGAAGGATCAATCACTGCACACACCACAGAGTCCTGGTGACATCATTTGGCCAAAGTGTACAGTATGATGTCAGTGACAATGATGATATCACACAGCAGATTATTTCTGCAGATACCAAGTAATATCAGGTTATGTCTGTAGTTTGGGGAACCTTTTCATTGTTTACCTCATTCTGTCATCACATTCTGATTTATTCTATGTAAATACAGGAGGGGTCAACTGAAAAATGCAGTACAGGACATAAAATCAAATATATCCTGGATCTGATTATCTTTGTTTGTTAATATGTTAGAGTTATGTATTTGAACAATGAAAATAAGGATTAAGTGAATGTTGGGTCCTAGATTTTAACCAGTCTGCTCCTTATGATCAAAAATGTTCACCCTGTTAAGAGTTTATTGTTCTTTGAGAACAAAATCCTTTTCACAATAAGGAGGTAGTTGCTAAGAAAAAGACAAAGAGATCTCTTGGTATTATTACAAAAATAATTTTAAAAACCTAATAAATCAATCTTGCCTTCTTGCAATGTATTACAGTCCAATCTATCTGTAGTATTGCATGGGCAAGTATATATTCCTCAAATCTTAACAAAGTTTATAGTAGAAAAGAATTATTTTAGATTAGCTTCATCCCTCTCCTTTTGTTTACTTGAAATCCATGTATATCTGAGTAAATGTTAAAATGTGTATATATTTATTAATTATGCAAATGCAAACAAAGAAAATGAGAAATAAACAGCAAAATAAGATAAGAATGCACTATTACAGTGGGACACTGTATCTCTCACAAACTAGACTACAACACAAACAACACCAAGACACATCACCCCCCATCACTTATTGTTTGGTCCTCAAGGCGTTTTTTTTTTAAAGGGACAACACTTTCCCTGTCTGTGTGATAAGAAGTGCAGCCATCTTGTGTCTCATATCATGTTTGGTACCAACATGTAACTGAGCCTCACTCACATCTTCGAGGATGGAGTCCAGTTCATCTTTATGGAGGACGGGTTCAGGGATGGAGGAGATCAGATCATGACTGAATGTATTTTGAACCACTGGGGCGAGCTGGACACACACACACACACAAACACACACGCGCACACACACAGAGGAGAGATTACACATATTACATTTATATCATCATATCCAGATCATGAAGGTGTTTATATCATCTGTACACACACCTGTAAGCCTTTGGATTCAGCCTCCTTCTCTGTAAAGTTGCCCCAGGGCCTGGAGCAGGACATGCAGATGGATCTCCCTCTAGCAAACACAGGGATACTGTGAGTTAATCAGACAGTTTTCTTTGGTGCAATGTTACTATCAATCAATATGTGACTTCCAACACTCAAGAGTATCACAGAGGAAGAGGTTCAGACCATTTCAAATGCAAAGTGTTTGGATAGGACAAGGGCTCGTTGTGTTAAACATATCAGGTGATGGTTAATATTCAATTATATATAAATATAATAATAATAATAATAATAATAATAATAATAATAATAATAATAATAATAATAATAATATATAAATATGTACAGAAAATCTTAAATTTCAATGTATATATTAACTTAGAAAAGAAGTCAAATAAATTGTGCAATAAGAAATGATCACATGGATTTACAAGGGTTTCATTTATCATCTGTGTCTCTGGATTTGTATAATCATTGATCTTCATCTACAGTATACATTATACTGTATACCCTGCTGCAGCTGTTCATTTACAATCCATTAGTCGCCATTAGCTAGCAGTACAACATAAACAGGAATCCACAGGAAGTTTGTTTCCAGTAGGAACATATGTACAGAGATTAGGATTTGTCACGTTTGTGGGAAATATACACATGCCATCTTCTGAAGACGTCTCATTAACCCTGTGTTATCTGGTGAGATATATATATGGAAGAAGTGGTGAGTGGATGTCTTACTTGGAGAAGTGGCAATGTGCGTGGAAACGCTCCAAGCACTGGAGACAGTGAGTCAGGTCTCCTCCTGCTAGGTGACAAACACCACACACCTCCCTCATACTGACCAGCTCGCCACCTGAGACACACTGGATACACATTATATATATTTTAGGAAACAAGATAGCAGTGACACAAAATTACAAAATGTAAAATGTGCAAAGGAATTGCAAGCAAACTTATCATGCTATAAGAGCAACAGAATGGGAGATTAAATAAAGAGTGCAACAAGCAGAACGTCACCAAGTCCTCACCTGGTTTCTGCCACTGGTCCCATTCATAGAAGCTGTGACACTGGTGGGAGACGAGGATGACAGCGAGGAAAAGAAGGAGACGTCTATGATGGAATTACTGGAGCTTGTGTTTGTTTGCTGCGGCTGGGCAATGAGTGGCTGTGGTATTAAATATTATAACTACTGTCAGTACTGGAAGAATCAGAGCAGACTAAACACTGAGTTTCAAACTTAGCTGTTGCAAGTATTGTCAGATCATGAAGATTTAGAGAGGAGAAGAGCAACATCCACCATCATTTACATTGTATTTCGGAAAGCAGATCATTTATAGTTATTTTCATCACCTGTGTAACTCAGTAAGTCAGAAATCAATTACTATTATCAGAATTGCCATTAAACCATGAAAACATTTTCTTATGGCTTGCAGATAATTGCATGCAAACATAAAAATTAAAAAATTAAATACAAAAATGTACATATACATATTTAATATGTAAAGTCAATGTAGATTTTCTTCCATAATCTTCCTTCAGATACTTACTTGTAAAGGAAGTTGGGCTTTCTCTGTTTTCACTCTGTTGCCACAGCACCACTCACACTGCCACGGGCCACTGCAGATTAAACATTTCATCTGACATTAAACCCTCCTTCTGAAGCAAAAGTTGAAAAAACAAGGTGTTCCTGAACACACACACAGGTGCCAATATATTGAACAAATGACACACAGTTGAATAGATAGTGGTTTAAATCTTTTTATTTTTCACCTTGGTATGGATGTGAGCGGAGGGTCCAGGCAGGTCAGATGAAAAGCTCGAGGACAACCATCACAACAAATCAGCTCCCCTCCGTCTTTACATACTGCACACTCGTCATCATTATAGTGAACCTACACACCCACAGATACAGAATGTATAAGATACAAAAGCAGATATGCACATGTTCAACAGGAAAGGCAGGGGACTGAAAATGAGTGGATCCTCTACCGTGCCTGTGCTTGTCTCCATCTTGTGGTGAAACGTGTTGTTAGCAGCTTTGGACTTGGACTCTCCATTTATCTCCTCTGACTGACCACATGAGTAAAACTCTCCACCAACTTTGATGCACTTTCTGGCAGTTCCTGTTGAACGACAGATACTCTGGATGTTTGATGCAGGACAGTTTTATTTATATTGGTGACCCTAAAAAGCTGAAAACAGATACTCACCCAAAGGCTTACTATCTGAGCCAAACACCTGTTGGATATGGATCTTCTCTCTGGCTTCATGGCTGACTGGCAGCTCAATTGAGGATGCAGAGGAAGAGGAGGTAGACAGAGTAACTGGTCTCTGGACTGAGGAAGACACCGCCTGAACATCTGTGGCAGAACAGTGGTTAAACGTGTCTGTGGTGTTAAAGCATTGTTCGTAAAACATGATTGATTTGTACTTACTATTTCCAGATGTAAGCTGTGGGGCTGGAGCTTCACTCTTCACTCTGTATAGCTTCACTTTACCCCCTGGAGAAAATTTATAAGAACACATTTTACTATCATCATCCTTTATTACCTGCACTGACTCAAAAATAAGTTGTCTTGTCATTTTAAATTGATTTTGTTTTGGCCACTAGACAGTGCAAAAAGATAATCTTTTAGTCTTCTCTTTTGTTTCTTATTGCTGAAACAGAATGAGCTGCAGTGGCCACTCTAATATTTTTAGAAGATATGTATCATGGGAAATAACCTGGTCCATCGCTTGTCTTGGCATGATACTGTGGATTGTGATTGTGTTCGTGGCTCCTCTTTTTGGTGTGAGGGGTTTTGTGGCCTCCAGAGGATTTCTTGTCCCTGCTAGAACCTGCAGCGTCACGTCCTGTCAACAAAATGTCAGCAATGACAGATTAATAAAGACTACACTCAAAATAAAAATAGTTTTTAATGCCTTGCAAAGTCAGAGATACTCTGTCCTCAAAGTAGGATACATAGGGACTGGTTAGTTTCTACTTCTAACCAAATTAATTCATAAAAATCTTTCAACTGTTCAGAATATGTAACATATTTAAAATAAAAGAAATTGTATTTTAGTTAGAGTTCACAACTGACTATACACTGATGTGTTAAGCTAAAGTTATGCTAAAGTATGGTCTTACTTAACTTAAGTAGCAGGTTATTTTATGATCAACTTGGCTAAAAAATAAAGATGATATAATGGACAGTAAACTACTGTAGAATACCTTAGAATATATAGTAAATCTGGAATAATTAAACAGACATAGTATAAATATTTGACAAATACTTTGGTGAAATCTGAACATTACATACTTGAATGCAGGTTAGTGAGCAGCGTCTGCAGCTTGGGGTAGCTGTCCATGTTGTAGTCTTTGGACAAGTTGCTCCAGAAAGCCTGGATGGTGGATCTGCTCTGTTCCAGGACCCAGGACAGGAGAGAGTACATGGCCTTGTGGATCCCTTCTCTGCCCTCCTTCTCCAGAGTGTCCTATAAAAACAACAAGAAGTATTAACTCTACAGTCTGAATAAAACCACATATTACTGCAAATATACGTCATAATCTAAATTCAGGATTATACTAAGCAACATCGCCTTCAGATGAAATAAATCTTTATAGAAGTAATCTGAATTATTTTGTGGACAACAGGGGAATAATTAAATGGAAAAAGGTCATACTTATCAATCAAAATGCTTGTAATTTCTTACCTTCAGTAGTTGGTCAGTGATGATGTTTTTGTCAGCCAAACCATAGACGAGAGGGAAAGGGTCATTTACAGCCATAGAAATATCTGTACGCAACTCCCTCAGCAGGGAGCGAAAGTTTGTGTCCTTGAAAGCTTCCACTCTGGACATGATCCGCTTTGTGTGAAAATGAGATCCAAAGTGACCCGGACCCGAGAGGACCTGAGATCATACCAGAGGTATTTTGGATGGAAGAGGTGTGTCCTTCTCAGGGACGGAATTAATGTACAGGTGCATCGTTTCTTGCCCACTGATGTGTGGCATATCTTAAACCATTTTTGTTTAAAGCTGTCTTTTTTTTATACTATCCAGGGTTTATGCTTTTAATAGATGTGTATATATCATTATATACCACCATGCACGTGTAATGAGAATTTTGTAGAAACTCTGTATTGAAGGTCTCACCCTTCAAGCAAGGCCGCCCTCGACCTCTTGTCTCTGTGGGGTTCATCTGTCCACTAACAGCACTAACTGTCTACGCCCGGCTGTTGACCCTCAGGGGGATCGAATGAAGGGGAATACCTGTCCTCTTACATCAGGGAAGCTGAGTGTAAGCGACCTGACACGTCACAGTGACAGTTTCCTTCTTAAAAGGTTCTTTCCACCTCAACTTCCCCTTAACTATCAGGTTTTCAGACACTGACTAACCACAGGGAGCTCAGGATTAGTGCAACAACTATGATTGTGCAATAGGCAGGAGAATATTAACACTGTAAAAAATTTTACTGATTGGCAGATTGATTAAATCAAATGTCATTTCAGTTTATTATAATTTATTTGAAAATGTTCCTGTTGCAGCTATTATAGCTCTGTTATAAAAGACTTGTAAAAGCGTACATCTGTTCATATTACTGTTACATTAAACATTATAACATCATCATCTTATTTTATTTTATGACTCCTATTATAATTTTTTCATTGTTGTAACTGGGGTTTTGGGTTTGCCTAATACTGATGAATTACAGATTCAAACAGACACACAAATTCAATCATGCCATAATGAGTTAACAAGCAATTGAGTTAAACCTCATTAAAGTCAAAAGAATATGCAATATTTTGGGAAATACGCTTATTTGCTTTCTTGCTGCCAGTTAAATGAGAGGATCAATACTACTCTTACATCTGTTCAGTCAGAGCAAGGAGGCGGTTAGTTTAGCTTAGCATAAAGACTGGAAACAGGAAGAAACATTTAGCCCGGCTCTGTCCACCTACCAGTCCCTATTAGTTGTGAAGACGGTTAAAAACAATGGCCTACACCTTATAAAATCCGAGCCTGTATTGTTTCGTAGATTGCAGAGGAATATTTTATATATATTATATATATATAATATATATAATTTTTTACTATCACTATTGTTGCAAGAGAAGAGAATTCAAATGTAATAATTTCACTCCAAACCCTTTCTTTCTCATTTAAAACATGAAATTACAAACATGCTAAAATGTAAAAAACTGAACTGAAGAACTTTTGGTGCGGTTAAAGACATAAAAACCTGCTTGTCTGCTTGTCTTACCAAAACCTCTTCTATTTCACTTTGTTGATTGTAAATGCCACATGAATGTAAAACTGTATGTTAGAAGTAACATTTTTAGATTCAATCAGTAAAACCAGAAATAAAATCCAAAATGACATTAAATAGAGTAGACCATTTTGCTACCAGGTAAATGTTGATGGTTAGGAGAGTGAAGCCCTTTAATCTGTAATTTATTAATCATTTAACATTATTACATTATTCATACTGGTGAACAAGGACCACTTCTACAGAGGGACGTTCACAACATACATATTACATTATTATATACAGTGCAGTGCATTACAGTGGATCGTTATATGTGTATTACCGGGATGGAGGGATGGGTAGAACAGGAGGAGAGAGAGTTAGAGGAAAAGGAGGAAAAGGAGGAAAAGGAGAGGAGTGGTTGGAGGGAGAGAAGGGGAGTTGTGATAGTAAGTTGTCTTTTTATTTCTTCTTTTTTTTTTTTAACCACAGTACAGTTTCTATAAAAGTTAAACCCATAGAGAGATAGAGTGCCACATTTTCACAGCTACTGTAATGGTGAACCTACTGGAAGTTGACTCATGTGGGAATATCAAATGAGATATATTTTGTCATGAGATGCTATAGAGAGATGCTATAAAACATTCTAAGATAGTCAGCCTCCTTCCAGAGTGCAGAGACCCCAGAGGACAGGCCAAAGGTCAAAGGTCAAAGGGCAAAGATCAGATCAGCGTGCATGCGTGCTGCAGACATTCAGACGTGTTCAGCCATCTAGGATAAATGGCTGACCTCCCCACTATTTCTCCTTCTATGTTTAGGCATCATTTTTGGTGCTTTCCCTTTTTATATATAAAAAATACAAAACATAACAGCGAAAAGAATTCCGTTGGTTGTCCCGTTTTTTCTCCCTTATTTGTCTGTTTTCATTTCAACATTTGTTTAGTTTTGTTTTTCACTCCTCCAGTCACTTACATATTGACAAAGTATACAATATTTTACAACTGAACAAGACTGAAAGATAACATTTGATTTGTCCAACCAGATACAAGGCCCGCATCCTATATCCAATTAGAGAAGTCAACTGGAAGCTAACCAGTAAGCAACACAACAAGCCTATGGTGTGAAGGGAGCTGTCCGATTTCAGCTCTGCATTAACATGAGCACCCGCCCTCGGGGACAGTAGGCTCTGCCGGTTTGTCCAGCTTGATGTCGATCACTGGGAATTATACAGTTAAGGAAAAGTCAGGCGGTTGAGGAAAAAGTCACATGTCATAGTCAAATGGGGAATGCTTTAAATTACAGCTGTAAACATGCGTTGATGTGTACATTTTGAAAAAGTTCCCCTAAAATAATCAGATGAATTGACAGGAAAAAAAAGTCTAGGTCTAGGTTTTTGATTGTCAGATGGTTGTTTTTCATTTTTAAAATCATTTTACAATGTAATTTTCTTCCAATGTTGACATATTTTTTTTTGACTTGGTAACCAGTAATACTATTACTGTAACCCACAACTATAAAATAGATATTCAGTAATTTAAATAATACTTACAGTACAGTGTCATTTATTTCTTATTCCCTAATCTTATTTCCTTGTATATATTTGTCCGTTATTAGTACCCAATAAGTAGTTTATTGTTTCCCCATATCTACTAAATACTTTTCAGGCTGTAACCTGAGGTCAAATGCTAGTTGTATATTCATTTCTAAATTGTAAAACAGATAGAGGGAGTTTCATCTCATATTATTTCAGGAATTCATTCACAGTTTCTTTTCAATCAGACCCTCGAGTTCTTTAAAAATCATCCTCAATCGCACATCCTCAGTGTATGTCACCTCCCAAACAACCACTATGTGGTGCCACACCTGTGCATCCACACTACCTTCCTGGCTCTGTGCATTTCCTCTTTATTAAACAGAAAATGTTTAATGGCTCAGTAGACAGTAGGCTGGACGATCTGTTTGTATTAGTGCCAACAACCACTAAGAGATTAAAAATAAGCTGCCTATTTCTTGGCTGTTTGGTTCTTAGCACAGTGAGTCACAGGCTGTAAAGGATACTGCCTTCAGGATTTGCGTCGTCTAAGCTTTCCATTCCAGGTAGGGCTGCTGCAACCCGACGAAACAGCTAGGAGGAGAAAAAAGGAAGGAGGAGGGTAGGTATGAGAGTAGGGGGAGTTGAAAATGGGCAAAAATGTGTATTACATTTGTCCTGTATAGACTAAACCCCTTATAGGTGAAGCTTGAGCTGTCATTTTTTTGTCTGTCTATATGTTCATATCTGTTACTTAAGCAAAAGTATTATCTGCATAATGTACCTAAAATATCAAAAGTGAAAGTATTAAATGCAGAAAAATTATATTATTATTTCTTATTTATATAGAAGTAACATTTTACCGTGGTAGTTGGTCAAGGTTGAGCTAATTTAAAGTGTTACATATACTGTTGAGTAGTTTTACCTATTAAAATGCATCATATTTATTAAGTGTATCATCTATTCTCTATGTAAAATCTTAATTTGTAATATAACTAGTAACTAGTTGTCAGATACATACTTGAATAAAGTTACCAGGTACCTCAAATCTGTAATGTACTAAGTTACATTCCAGTGTGCGTTTGCTACTTCCGTCCTGTGGATGTGCACACCATCCACCACGTTTCTCCACATATTTACACATAGAAATTCTATTCCTTCATGTTGATGACTCGATCGCCTTGGCGGGGGAAGCTGAGAGCAAGTGACGCCCCAAAATGCGGTGAAATATGGTGAAACTGCAGGGATCACCTGTTTGACATTGCAGCCGGTCTTGGCACTGGTCTCGATGAACATGACGTTCAGCTCTTTGGCTCTCTGCTCTCCTTCCTCGATCATGATTTGCCTGCAGGAAAATCAGGCCGGAGTGAGCATCACGATGCTGAAGGCTAATTTATTCAGTACTGACATGATGCTTTTAACCACATGCTCAGTTAACAAAGCTAAATGTTACGGTTGATTATTAACTACATCTGATAGACTCACCTCTTCTCTTCCAGATCTGTTTTGTTGCCGACTAGCATGATGATGACATCACTTCCCCTCTCTGTCCTGACATCATCGATCCATTTGCAGGTCTGCTGGAATGAGTTCACATCTGTGGAGACCAGACTCCTTATTTTATATCCAGTCTTTTTCGTGTTAAAGGTATTAAAATCCCATGTACAAATAGTGCTTCAAAACATACAGTACAACTATAGCACAATTAGCACATTGCTGCTCACTTGTAATGTCATAGACGACCACAGCTACTGTAGAGTCTCGTATGTAGCTGGGGATGAGACTCCTGAAACGCTCCTGTCCAGCAGTATCCCACAGCTGCAGCCTTACCTGCATTTAAAGACACACAGACACACAGACACACAGACACACACACACACACACACACAAACACAAACACACACAAACACACACAAAAACACACCTGCAGCAGCTGTTTCAACATTAACAATCATACTACACACAGACTTTGCAGATGTAAGGGTTTTGTAAGTACACATCCAAAGGGATAAGCCAGTATCAGCTGGTGTGAAGGCTGACAGGGCATAATATCCTAACAAAGAAATAGTATTAATACTAGCTAAAGTAGATGATCCGTGGGAAAGGCTTTGACTTCTTAGGGCTAAAAAAGCCAAAGCACCCAAAATAACCATAGGAAAATCGTGTTAGTCTGTGAAGAGAGCAGTAACTAAGCAAATCAAATCAAGGATTAGTGAAAACGGAGTGGAAATTGGAACATTTCTGACTTGTTAAAATGATACAAGTGTAACTACATGAATTCATCTTTACATGTGTATCTATGTGTGAATTTTAATGTCAAGGAAGGTTTCCTACTGTTCGGTCTTCCAGGTACATTGTCTTTGATAAGAAGTCTATTCCAATGGTCGCCTGTGGTGGAGAAAGAACAAAAAAGGGGGAAACAACATCAGTATTAACCAGGCTTTAAAAGCTAAATGTCTCCTTGCACCATCTGCTGTTCCTAGCAGATTGACTGTTGTTTAAATGAAAGAAAATACAAAAAGCTGTTAAGAAAGAAAAAAGCCAATAAGCCCTGAAATTGAATCGGACTGAATATCTAATTTCATTTGTATTGCCCTCAGGGCTCAATCATTCAGACTTGTTAAAAACTTAACTTCCACAAGTCACAGAATAAAGTGTATTATCTTTTATCTTTTTGTTAATCTGTCACTATTATACCATAGTATAATATAATGATATATTACACACCTACAGTCTGATTAGTCCCATTATTCAGTTTATTCAAATCTTACATTAGAGGATGACAGGTAAAGAAAGAAAAAGTGGTAATAGAGTTTATACGAAGAGAACTCCCCCACCATCATCTCTTCAGTATAGTTATTGACCATAGTCAGTCATCATATCATACATTCAATTCTTCAGGTTTCTATGTTTTCTAAACTTTTTGGTTCTGGATGTGGTCCGAGGCTCACCTGATATGTGTTGTCGAAGCTGTCATACATGAATCTAGTGATGAGAGATGTTTTCCCCACTGGAACAAAAAAAGAGGTTGATATTTAGTAAGATTTTAGTTCAGATTATAAAGAAATCTCCAAACACACAAATACACAATTCATGTTGAGTAAATTCACAAATGATATGAGTCCATTGTGTTCCTTAGTGTAACAAGAGTAAATGACCGTCAAGAATGTGCAATCAAGTATTCAACCACTTTAACCATCACTATCAAACCAACAACTAACTCAACAATTAAATAAAAGGAAAAACAAATCTCCAGAATTTCAACATGAGATTATGATATAAAAAGTAAAAACCCTTAGAAGAAAAACCATAAGACATCTCATTTAAATCTGCCAGACAATTCAGTATAACCTTTTCCCCTTTACAAGAGAAAATGTTCCAAATATGAAAGAATTGGCCCCACAATTTGCCTCTGTAGGATAAATTTCTCTAATGTTAGCATCTGTGATATTTAATCAAGGAATAACTTGAAATTCATCAACTTGTTTTCCCTGAAAGCAAAATACATTTCATTATAAAGTAAGAAATATAAATTTGTATTGTTTATTTTCTTAAATCTAAAGAGAAAGATTTGAAATATATAGAAATGAACTCAAATTAAGTATCTGAAAGCATGAATATTTTTCCAAAAGCAGCTTGCTGAAAAAGATGCGTAAATGTTACTCATTATCAAATCAATATGAAATAATTGTATGGTGATAAACAATTATGGGAAACTATATGACAAAGCACGTGAGTTTGAAATAATCTAAAATACACTTTTTTGATAAGTCAATTGTCATAAAATTGTGAACTTCAAATATTCTTGTTATGTCTGATCAACAGTGAACAAACCCAAAACATATAAATACTATTTGACAGTTTTGCTTCATCTAATGATTTGAATGACTAATCGATAATCAAGTTACTTTTATTATTATTACTATTACTATTATTAATATTGCATGATTGTTTGTGTATTTGTATAAAGCACATTGCAGCCCTTGGGGTATAAATGCTGTGATATGTGGCATTGGTCCATGCTACAGTATATACGGTAGGTACTTGTCCCTATAAATATAAACATTAATAAATTAGAATGAGAATAGAGTTGTTGATTTGCTCTCAACCAAATGATCAATTAATGGACTCATTGTTTCAGCTCCATTCTCTTTTAGTCTCTATTCCTTCTTTCATTGTGATGAGAAAAAAAGTGCTATTAATGAACACATAGGACGACAGAAGTTGTGTCCAAAAAAAAATGATGCATGATCACAAAAGGGCCATCCTTAGGACACAAAACACAGTGTTCATGAGCTGGACGGTGACTCCTCAGAGGATCAAGGTGAAGCCTCGTGAGCTCGATTTTTTTATTTACATCCCACCCAGCACCACCTTTAGCACCATTTTACACCAGATCGACACATGAGTGAGGCCCGGGGCTCTCATGTAGAGCCTCTATGCAGACAGCAGTAGTTTTGAAGCCAGGGATGGGCAGTGGCCACACCAGGCCTCGATTCAGCACCACGGACAGCAACATCGCAACACAGGCCACACACACACACACACAGGGAGGCTTGTAGTCGACACACAGCCTCCTCATACACATGCAACACACACACACACACACACACACACACCCACACACACACACACACACCACACACACACACACACACTGAAGCATCACAATGTAAGGCACAAACACCAGTCAAGCTGTTGTCATATTAAACCCAATAATGTGGTTTGTGCTGCTGTATTTTATGGGATATGTGCTCTCCTGCTGCCACTCTAGATGTCTGATGTCTGAACACGTATTCAGGCAGCTTCACAGCGCTAAATCGTTATCGATCAGCACCTCCCGAATTTGTGCCATCACATCAAATCACACAAACAGTCATTCCCACCCCGAAAAGATGGATTATTGAATAAATGGTATAGTGTCGTGGCGCTGTCAAGCCCGTTTTTATTTGATTATTAACGGGACGGAACCCGGAGACAGCGAGGTTTAGAGATGCTACAGACATCGCCAGCCTAGGGTGTGTCCCGAACTGACACATGGGGGACTGTTTATTATCTTCTCTATAATGAAAAAAAAAAAAAAAACAACAAGAAAAAAACCCATCAGCGGTGGAAAAAAAACATCAGACACTGTCATGTAATGGAGGAAAGGATTGTTAATGTTAGAAATAAGCGATGTGAGTGAAATAAACCGGTTATCTGAAAACAGGCTGAGCATATTTGTCGGTCACTGCAGCACATCAAAACATCTGAATTCATAGGACCTGCTATGATGCGAATTATGACCATTTGCGACAACAGAACAATCAGCATGGATATTCAGCACAATAAGCGGCTATTTTCCAGTGATCATAGTGGTTACATTTAATCAAAGTCTGCAATTTACATGCATGCGGTTTTTTTTTTTTTTTTTTTTTTTTTTTTCCTCCCGTTTTTTCTTCCTCGGTTAATCAAATTTTCCACAGTCACAGATTGTGCCAAGGGGTGCATGGGCGTCAAATGCCAGCCGGCGCATCCTCTACTATTGAGCTAAAAAACTTTCCAAATCAACAAGGATTACATACGTGGCCTTCAACATATACGCATGTTTGGCATTATGGGAGGACAGCCCAAAAACCTCCCTGGGAACTGACTCACCGCTCTGCTCTCCCAGAAATACGAGTTTAAATTTCCTCAGGGGGTTCCCCAAATCTCCTCCAGCTGACATGGTGGCAGACAAGGAGCTCAGCTTGGATTATTTTATATGTTTCTTGTCGCTCGGCGTCTCTCCTCCGTGGTGGCTGCGCAGGGGGATCCTCCTCTACTCACAGAATGATGGGAATGCAGCTCAGCATCCTCCTGTCAATGTAGGGAGCTTGTGCGCCTGCGCGACCTCACCTATTTCAATCCGTCACCTTTCTGTCGGAGCTGGAAGAAAGTCCTTTATGCCTCAGATATAAGATAATACGTGCATCACTGTTACATAAAGGTAAATAAAGATTCGGTCGATCACGGTGAAAGTAGACCCTATAAAGTACATCCGCTTATGTTTAAGGAAAGGATTTTCAGTTCATGCTACCTTGTACAGCTACTCAACCCCATTTCTAACATTGATGTTGTAATTTTTACTCCAATTATTTGAAAACTATAGTGACTTCTAAGATAAAAACATATCATCAGCTTATAAAATATAATGCATTGTTAAACTGTAGATTAAAAATGTAAATTACATTTTAAATTAGAGCATAAAATATTAGTCATTTAATTGATTAGTCAAAAGACAAAAAAAATGCAATTTTTTTGACAATTGATAAATTGTTTAGGTAATTTTTCATGCAAAAAAAATTAAAAATCAAATACTCCCTTGTTCCAGCTTCTGAAATGTGAGGCTTGCAGCTTTTCTTTGTCATAAATGCAAGTAAACTGAATATATTTGGGTTTGAGACTGTTGGTAGGACAAAACAAGACATCTGAGGATGTCACTTTAGGCTTTATAAAATTGTAAAGAGCATTTTTCATGTGCATTGATCTTACCAAGTTAATACAGTCATCGAATTGTAAAAAATTTATTCTGTGGTCCCGCTGTCAGATTACAAATATTAAACCATAAAACGTGTCAGTGACTGGGATGTACACAAACTAACTGTACTTATAATAATAATCCATCAATAATGCATTCTGCCATCAGTTAGCCAAACTTAACACAACAAAGTATCATAATCTTGTGCAAAATCTGTCGAATTTAACCTCAGTGTTCGAAATCAAACAGCTCTGCCTCCTTCTCTTTCCAGAAAGCAAAGCTGCGGTCAATATATTTACAGATGTCTTCGTTGTTGAAACAGGAGAAGTGTGTGTCACTGCCACACTCATCTGGAGTAGCTGTCTGAACTATAACTTTGGGTACGAGTCTGGGATCTGACAGCAACGATGATGGTGATGGTGATGGACATCGGCAGGGTCTCAAATCCCCAAAAAAGCTAATTTTCATGTCCTCGAAGCCGTCGCTCCACTGTCGCCTCCCAGACTGGATCTCCTGCAGAACAGCCTTGTGGAAGTCCCTCACCATCTCCCAGGGGAAACTGCCAACATGGTCAAAGACTTCAAAGCAGAGGAGGTGCCTCATCTTCCTCTCCTCAGGCAACAGCTCTTGCTCTAAAATGTGAAAGTATCCCAGCATGAAGAGGTCAAGGGTTAAGCTATCGTGGCTCACTGCAGCACCGTCTACGTCTGGCAGGAATTGCTCTGGGGAGTAGGTTACTCGAGGTGGTGGATTTTGTGAGGAATTAGAGGAGGACGAACAGGACTTTTGCGCATCTTTCTGTTCTAGTTTACTCCTCCAGGAGTTTAGCATCTTGTCCACAGCACTTCGTTGGTGGCAGAATTCAAACATGGAGGTGATTTTCTGCTGGGACGATGCTCCCGTCACTCTATCTGACACTGCTTCCTGTCCCTGTCTCTGCCTCGCTGCTCTCACTGAAATAGCATATGCAGATTTCTTCCAGTGGCTCAGGAAAAGCACCACTATACGTTCTTTCCTTAAGCTGGTGGTCTCCATCACGGGTATAAGTTTTTTAGGAGGATCACAGAGGCTCACCTCGCAGTTTAAGCCTGTGTGAGCATTCTGGTTGTTTACTCCTGAAGCTCCAAACATTACCGGGCCTCCTTTCATAACCCCAGCGAAGGGATAAATACCACCAATCTGACCTTCAAAGTTGGATCTGAGGTTTCTGACCGACACCCCAGACTGTTGGATCTCCCTCTCCGCCCTCTCCCTCCGTGCTCTGCTGTAGCTGTTAGTCTCCAGGCGATGGCTAAAAGCTGACGCCATCCCTATATGAGGAATCCTACATCCACTAGAAGTCTCACTATGTGCTGGTTCCGTCTCTTGGTCATGTTGCATCGATCCCTGGCATAAATCAATTCCTAAACTATCTCTTACACCCTGTAAACCCTTCATCTCCTCCATAATGTCTTCCGCTAGCCTCCTCTCACCCTCCTCTGTGGTTTGGGTCAGATTGTCTACCAGCAGTGACATACTCCTAACAATCTCCGAGACACGACTGCACCACAGTGGCAAAGTCGGGTGCAATTTCCCCTCTGTGTCCATCTGTTGTAAGACCTCTTTGTTAAGGGAGATGTTTACAATTGGATCAGGTAAAATCGTCCTCAGCTCCTCAGTCAGCCTGGTCAGCTCCAGCTCGTAGGCCTGGCAGCGCTTCTGCAATGAAACAGTCTCAATCTGCTGCTGCAGGTACACCAGGTCATCCTCCGTTAGGAGCTCACCAAAGGGCCCTAAGACTGCGTTGTGGGCTTGGGAGAACTTCCAGCCATCTACCGGTGTGCAACCATTAGTCATGTCCTGTTAGAAGGGCCAAAGAGATATTAGAACACAATCCTGAGAGATGATTTTGTTAAAGGAATAATTTAATTTGTTAATTGGTGATTTTTATAAGTGTTGGTAGGCAGGTTTAGTTATTTTTGGACAGAGCCAGGTTAGCTGTATCCCCCTGTTTACAGTCTTTGTGCTAAGCTAAGCAAACTGAGAGCTGGCTGGAGCTTAATATTGAAAAGACAGAATGAGAGTGGTATCAATCTTGTCATCTAACTCTTGGCAAAAAAAGCATGTATTTCCCAAAATGTGAGTCAGACTGGACTGACATTTATTCAGGTTTCCTTCACTAGATCCCTCCATTTTGTTTTGACTCTGTACAAAATGCAGGTTTTTCTATGTTTTTGTTAGGACTTGAGACTTTTTGAATTGATGGCCTGAAACCTAAAACAATTAAACTAATTTATTTTGTATCAGCCAGCTCTACTGGAAAAATAGTAATAAAAAATGCAAAATGAACCTCATGAACTGCATTTCTTTTGTTATGCATGTTGCTCAGTAAGTTTGGTTTTGCAAAACTGTATACACAAAAGACGTGAGGCTCAATATGTCTCTTGTGGTTTCTTCATATAATTTGAGTGACATTTTTGCTCATGATAGATGCTTAATTCTTTATATGCACACTTTTTCCCCTTTTTCCTTCAGTCATGTGTGCCCTAGTGCCATAGTGTAAATAGATTTGTGCTCATGCATACACATACATTTACGTGCATCACCACAAATTCACACATAGCACACCCAGTACAAAAGTACAGATGTTTACCTGTCTCCTCTGCTCCTCCTCATCCTGCAGCCTGACCTGCAGCTGCCGCACCATCACCTGTCGTTTCCACTCTGCTATGGGGCGGCCGGCTTCATCGTGAGTGGGCACCAGGGAGTCGATGTCCGCCAGGATCACATCGACAATTGGTACCTCCTCCAAAAACTCCTCACTGTCAAGTTTCTGTCAGTGTTCAACAATCCAAGTGTCATGTATCCAGCAATTAAGTGCAAATTTAAGAAGCATTTACTGGGTTCTCATTTTAAAATAAGTCAGCTGGAAATATTAAAAAGTCAGCTGGAAATAGAGTTATAAGCCATTGCATGGTAGCAACAGCAATGATGGGGACTGGAGCTTAGCAAAGGATTAATTAGCCTGAATAAGTGACAATAGCTGGATAACATGTGAAGAACCATATTACCATGCATTTTATACACTACAATATTGGCCACCTTTTATGTTATTTTCTGCACTTTATAAAGAGTTTATCTTGAGGGCCAGTCTGCTCACCGTTTGTCCAGTGAACACCGCAGTGAAGCCAGCGTGCCTCAGCGATTTAATAGACTTCATGTGGGACATCAGGGTGAGATCCCTTTCTGGAGGCTTCAGATGGTTGAACGATGTCACCACTGTAAACAAACATAACAAAGGCCAAAGTCAATGGTACAGTTTAAAAATGAGCAAGTATCTTTAATATTTATTTTTTTGTTTAAAGAGCAAGTACAAATTAGGTGTAAAATACATTTCATATGTTTTTAAAAATTGTGGTTAGTGTTTACTTACAGTAACATTGATTCAGGTTCCTATGTAAGCGTAGTAGTCATGACTAAATAGCATGACTGACAACAGTAAATACTATTTACCTTCAGTATATAATGATGTAGTCACATTCCTAAATAACATCTTAATATACATAATGAAATTCAAATATGTGTTCTCTCTGTTAATCACCTGAGGAGGCGACCTGTACATTCTGCATGGAGCCTGTGCTGTGTTTCTTTGAAGTGGCATCAGGGGTCAGAGAGGAAGAGGTCACAGGAAGTGGAGAAGGGTGGCGAGGCAGGGGGAGCACCTCCTTCACAGGCTGCTGGACACACACACACACACACACACACACCGCAGGGGTGAGCCACGTTTAAAGGGACAGTTCAACAATTTTTTCCCACTTGCCCTATATAGTGTGTGCAAAGAGCTTTTATTTTATATGCTCATGTTTTGTGATTTGTGTAAGCTGACCCTTTAAAGATACACATTTTCAGGATATAACACAGTTCAAACCTTTTTTAAAAGCAATTTCTATAACAACTGCTATTTTAAGAGAGCCAATTCAGTTTGGTTTCGGTGCCCGTATTGTTCATGTGACACGTGATGAATGAGAACACCTGCAGCAGAAAAGGCACAGGTGTTTGATGGTTGATTGATGGGTTAAAGTCTGTCATTTCAGCCCCTGCACTTATGATTGGTCACCTTGTTGTTCTCCATGTTGGCTCTGCTCACTCACAGTCTGGAGTTTTTCTTTCTGAAAATGACAACAAGAATAACAACAATGTACAGTAACAACAACCAGATAAAGTGAGCGACAGAAAGACCCCTCCAGGACAGAAATGTGACACAGAGCAGTGACTATAAACAAGTCCAAAGTAATCTCCTTAGAGACTGTGACCCCCTTGATGGCAAACACACACACACAAACACACACGTGCTCAATGTAAAGAACAGAGCCCGCCGCTCGTAGTACTTGGAAAGAAATCAAGAAGTGGTGAAACAGGACCCTGGTCAGTGAAGGTAGCGTAGCCCACACAGAGTGCAGGAGAAAGTGTGTTAGAGTTAGGAGAGACATGATATCCTCCTTCAGGTAACCTTACTGATTCACAGGACTTTTTCACAAGCTCATTGCCATTCAATAGCCTAAATACTACAAAGACAATTACAATGTTTCTCCCAACTAAATACATACTGCAGTGTAAGAAGTCAGATGCTTTCTTTGTGGTAGCGTTTTGCACAACATACATAACCACTTCTGAAGCTTGCAACATATTTGATGTTTGTATTTGCTTATTGAATTGCATTTAGAAAATTTACCAATCTGATGTTTTAAGTACAGTGTTTACTGGCAATTGTTTTCAATATACTTGCAACTAAAATGTTTTGTTATTTGTCTTATGTTTTTACTCTGTAACCCATTGACATAATGATGTGCATTTGTTTGTTTTTTAAAGTTCCTATGGAAAAAAGGTTTTACTCTGCAAGTAGTTCAACATAAATAATATACCAATATATCACTTTTCATACCTTAACATTTTTTTCATTAATCTTAATTTTTCATTACAATTTACCATCATTACTGTAGATCTGGTATATTTCCTCAAGGTATCATAATATAAATGCATATATTATGCATGCAGTACTTACAATACGGTCCAGAAACAGTAGACTCACCAACAATGTGACATTAATAAATAGTAGAAAAATCTAATAATAATAATGGAAAAAATATAAATAATAAGGGATACAATCCAGAAGCTGTAGTCTCTTTACTCTGGAGCAGAGAATAAACAGAAAGACCAAGGAGCAGCATCACCAGGATCCAAACCTCAGATGGGGGGCCTTCTTAGTGTGCATAATTAAAGAAGTGGGATTGGGTGACCTGCACCGGGATGTATTGTACAATCGCTCTTTGAATGTATGTAGGAGACAACATACTGTAGGCTGGTAGGGCAGGTGTGTGTGTGTGTGGGTGTGTGTGTGTGTGTGTGTGTGTGTGTGTGTGTGTGTGGACTTGTACAACTATCTTTGTGAGAACCAGTTTGAGTTTTAGACCGGGGGAATGAGGATATTTTTGTCAGTACTCTTAGACTTGGTTTTAAGGTTCAGGTTAGAATTAAGTTTAAGTTCAGGTCAGGGTAAGGGGCTAGGGAATGCATTATGTCAATGAATGTTCTCACAAGTATAGATGTACAAACGTGTGTGTGTGTGTGTGTGTGCTTGAACACCTTCTCATGTGCTCTGATGTTTGTGCTAGTGTGTTCACACTTATGACACAAGATGACAGTCACACAACATCCACGGCTGCTTCACCACTGCCTCCTGTAACAAGAGTTATTGACTTCTTGTGGCACAGAGATTTGGCTCTGGAGCAACATGGAGTTTTGTATTTAAAGTATATTAATTAATCTGCCCCTGAAAGTTGGTTTTACTGTATATTACTCTATTTACTTTTATTGTTACTACAGTATAAGTGTATGTTTATTATATTATTTACTGTATTTCATTTCTTATGTGGACTTTTTCACCAGTTTTCTTTGTTTCTTTGTACATTTCTTTCCTAGCATTAGAGACATTCCAACTAATTTGAGTTAGTCTATACTCATGGTACTTAATGGTATCTTATTCTTTCTAATTTTTGATTACTAATTCATTACATTTGTTGTCTTTCACAGTTTTTTCACAGTTGCTTCCAGTGAAAACTGTGTTAAGCTCGCTGCATGGCAGTGCACCTACAGTTCAATCATAGTGAAGGCAGGCAGACAAATATATGGAAATAGTGACACAACACATGCTTAAATATTCAACACTGATCACATAGAAAAGGCCAACAGTTATCTTACCAAACTTATTGTTCATCAATAGTCAGCTGTAACCTCAGTGCCTGATGGGAGGCGGCTGCTCCTCACTCAGTCCAGGGCCTTTGTGCTGAGCCTAGTATTTCTGCCTCTGTTATTAGGGGATTAGTCTGACTGGCCCTGCTGCAGCTGAGCACATGGTGAGAGCATAATCAATAATGGAAGGCTGCACAAACGCAGAAGAACAGTCTCACACAGCCGTGCACATGTGTCAGGTCTAAGCGAGAGTACAGTACGAACTGTTATGCAACAGACATCCATATATTATGTTGCTCTGTTAGTAAAACAGTCCTGTTGGGATTATTTTTTTAAAATCTCTTTACACGTTTAAGTTTATGAGATTGGGCAGAGCAAGAACTGTTTTATGTACAGAGGTCGTTTTCACGAGTCAACCAAGAAACACAATCTGCTGCACAGAAGTGGTCACACCAAATACCAGGTTTTTCAGCATCTCCTTGTGACAGAACACTTTGTTTATTCATATGAGTTAAGTGAATAAAGCCTGTTTTACTGTAGCTGTGCCATGGGTATGTCAAAAAGGGAGAATACAATGAAGCTTTAACCCCATCCAGACATGTTTTAAAAAAAAATGTACCGAATAAACATTTATGTCTGATATGGTTTTACCACAAATAAGCTCGATTTGCTAGTGAGCTGCATATTCATTCTGAACAGTGAAAACATCTAAGTAACAATTAGGAAAACACATTTTTAAATAGAGGGTTTGACTTAAAGTAGAAGTGATATTATTCTAAAAGAGAGGGAAAGTCTGAAAGGAGTCTTAATCTGACTAATGACCCCGGTTTTGTCATTTTTACACTTCAGCTTTGATATGGCTTAAACCAATCAGATGTCACATGTTCATTAGTGAGCTTCAGAAGAGCTGGTGTGTGGATTTTGTTACATCAGGACAGAGTCAGGCTAGTGGTTTCCCACGTTTCAAGTCTTTATGCTAAGATAAACTAACCTGAACTAACCCGTAGCATCATATTGAATGGACACATATCTCATCTAACTCTCGGCAAAGGAAATATGCATATTTCCCAAAATGTCAACCTATTCCTTTATGGTAGGATCGAAATCAAAAGGGTATAGAGCTAAATACTGCAGACCTATCCAGTATCAGCGGCTGAACTCAATTCCAACACTTGAACAGACATCATCATTATGATTCCTGGGATTTCTCTGATTTCTTAGAGATGGCTGTTTTAATATTGCTAGCACAAAAACTTACTGAGAAGACATCAAATTCATGTGTTGATAAGTTAATCTACCAGGGCGGATTGAAAGCAGGATCAGGACTGGATAAGAAATTCAGTATATGACTGGGATAATTCTGTTTCGGAAGAAGTCGGCCCATTCTTCATATTGTGCAGATCAGTCAAAGAATATGAAAATTAAATGTGACAGTTTAATAAGACGTGTTTAAACTTTCTACTGTGGAAAATAGAATTCTTTGTTAGAATAAATCTTTGAGAAATACAACAGACACATTTCCAGCCTGTATTATAGCTTTTTTCTTGTATATGTCAAGGTATATCGACGGTTTGGTGGGTCATTGGGACAATATAATCAAACAGCAGTCTTAGAAGATGACTGAAATTGTGCACAATAGTGGTGCAAACTCGTAATTAGTAAAGAAATGCAAACCTTTACTTGTCCATCTACTGTCACATGAGGTTTCCTGTGAACCAACTGTACAAACAGTGACGAAAGCAACAATAATAGACTTCACACTAAGAAGTTGCATAAGTTTAAACACTCATTTATTTGCCTTATTTTTTTCTTGACAACTTTTGTTACGTGTCCACAGACATGAGAAAGAACTTCAGAACACTCAAAAGATAAACGTGAGCACTGAGATTAAGACTTTATCACAGGCTGGGACCTGTCTCTGCTTCTGTCAAGCAGCTCAGAGCAAGAGCGCAGACCTGGGATCATCTACCCGGTCTCTGATGACCACGTCACCTACACTGAGCTGAAACGTGCAAAAAAATTATGCCCAATCAGCACTCTTTACTCTGGGGTGACACTTGATGAAGCAGCAGGCCAGTTATTCTTATTCATCATGGTATACAGAGGAAGAGAGAGTTAATATCATCTGTGTGATGAGACCCAACACAGAAAATCTCCATTTATATACAAGACAGAGCCAAAAGGAAGGTTTCCAGTTAGTCATTACAAGGATCATGAATGACAATACTTTACAAGCAGCACTTCAGGGGGGTAGGGGGAAGCTGTTGTCATTAGCAAGCAGTAAGGCAGGAGAGAGGGACAGAGTACCGCAGAAGATAAATGGACCTGCATGCTTCGATCCAGAGCTATGACAGTTAAAATAATCAACTCATTTGATTTTCAACAATTATTGGCCAGTGCGCTAAAACCGTCTCGCAAAGTGTTTTTTTAAAAAAAAAACAAAAAAAAAAACATGATACCCTTGAACTATTAGGACTGGAAGCACTGCAAGTCATCTGCCAGTTATAAACTGACAAAAAAAAAAAAAATCAATGTAATTTGGTGCAGTGTTGTTGGTGTTTTGATTGCTGATGCAGAAAGGGCACAGTTTCAGAATCTAATGTTCTCCGCCTCTTCAGGACAGGGTCTATTTTTTAAACACAAACCAGTCTTCTCCATATATTCTTAAAACATCATCATACAAAATCATATTAAATAAAGATGCTTTGTGCATGAGTGCAATATATTTTAAAATCATAATTCATCCTTCAAAACTTTATAAATAAAACTTTTCATTTGTCTTCTGTTCCAGAAGACAACATACAGGATATATCTATAAGCATTTTACAAAACAAAAGGTCATTTTACCAAGATGACACACAAATAAATGATGATGAATGATGATAACCATACTTAATTCTTTGCTAACAGACACAATATCATTTTAAAAATCAAAGAAGCCACATAGCTACAAATCTAAAATGAAATGTGAAACATAACCTTTGTATTAATCATATTTCTTAAGCATTAGGATGCTTTGCTCAACAGGTTGGTTGGCCTGTGGCGTCCAGAGTCCTGAATACTTTCTGTTAACTGATTGTGATCGTAACCAGTCAGGCATGAAACGAGAGGAAAATGGGACAGACAAAATGGTTGGCTGACCATGTCTTTGATAGAGAAGAAGTTGTTCTTCTCTAGAGTGAAAACTGATACGGATATTATCCCTTCAAATGCAAATAATACAGAACAATTTCAAAATAACGTCTTCATCTTAAACATTCTTTTTGGGAAAGGCAATGTATTTTGCAATAATATTTTTTTCCTCCACTGATATTATTCATTTCAAACAAACATTTGAGGTCATCTTGGTATAATGCAAATAACGACAGGCAGGTAAAAGCAATTAGAAACCATCCCTGGACATAAAAGTCATAACAACACCAAGCTAATCATACTGTACTGGTTTCTGACTCAAGCATCAGGATGTCAAATATCTAGCAGCTACAGTAAAGAAGCTAAGAGGGGGATTGCTTTGAAATGCAACATTTACAGTCAATGATAATGTTAAACGCTGTACTGTACTGTTACAGGCTATACCAACATACTACATAGCATCATTGATAATATTCACTCTCCAAAACATTGACATAGATCCTCAATATAAAAAAAGATCCATAGCATCTACTTTTACTCTACATAAAAGCTGTTGATGTCAAAGACAATGAAGAAGGAAGGAGAGAAGAAAAAGAGGTGAAGAAAGGGAGGCACTATCTGGTGCATGGACAACGCTCTTGCCCACTCAAAGCAACTGCCTTCAACAGATTACAGGTCCATGGTTAATTACAACTTTCCATTTAGCTACTAGACGAGACTTAAATAGTAAACTTATTTAATGTAGCAACTCTGCTGGCCCATAGCAGGCAGAATAAGTGCTTAATTGATTAAAGTAAAATTACCCACATACTGTACAGTTGTCATCCTGGTGTAGTTATCATGTAAAACATCTTAGGTCAATTTATGTATGAGTGATTAGTTTAAAGGAATAGTTCAACGTTTTGGTAAAGTTGCTTATTCGCGTTCTTGCCAAAAGTTACACATGGAGGTTATGCATACAACCAACGTTCGATGGAAACTCAATACAACACATGTCACACCTTAATGTCTGCTAACACAACTGCACAGCGGACAATGATTTGAAACAATTAAAACAAGAAAATAAAGCTTTGGTTAAAACAACTGAGTAAATGATGCAATACATTAACTCAATAAAGACAATAAAGTGCCATGCAACAAAACTGGTTAGTGGTCCTGTCACAAATAAATAACAGTGCAGAAAACCTATACGATAGCAACAATAAATAACATCCTTTATGGTTCTACACACAAGAGATCATGTAAAAAACATACAGAGATCAAGGCAAGGACATGAGCTATCACTCCTGATAATAGATTATTTTGCCTTACTCTAGACAACAAACTCAATTTTCATGGGAAAAAAAAAAAAAACGACACAGAAACAACACATTACCCTTTTGTCCAAACAAATCCCTCATGCTACTTCAGTGTTAAAATGACTGATCCGTTTGCCATCTGAAACCTCTGCAGTGAAACAAATACTCTATACTGTAGAGCACCGAGCCAATCCAAACTGAGGTAATGTACAGTATATGATGGATGTATGTGGAGCTATCATCCCTGCACTTATCACACTGAGAAACATCAGGTTTGATGTTTTCATTTCCCCCCTCACGTTATTTAGAAATACATGAATGGCTGATTTAAAAGAAGACTTATTTTCAGTTATTATGAATGAGTGAGGGATTGACCACATACTAACTTTCTACAGGGAACTGGTAGCTTCACACATGACAGATTTCTACATGAAAACTTATTACAACTAGTCCCAATGCCCAGCAGAGGTATGTTAATTAATAGGTTTGGGTTAGTTTGTCTTAAGTTTCTTATAAAGGTCAGGAGGGAGCACACCATGCAGGGTTTTGAGGTGGCGACTGCAAAAAACAGAGAAAGGGTGGTTTTGTTGGGTTTTTCGGGATGAGTGATCGAGTGATGTTTGGGTCGTCATATAGAAGGTTATTTAAATGGTTTTATGGATAAGTTTGTTTATATGGTATATGTTCATTAGAGCAGGACGTTGCGTGGAGCTTTTAGATTGTATTGTTTTGTTTGTTTGTTGTTTTCCATTAGCCTGGTTATCCTCTCACATCCTCTGAGCAGACGGGACCGACTGGTCCGACTTTCTCCGGGAGAGCTTTGACCTGAGGAGAAGAGATCAAAGAAAAAGGAAGCAAGACTAAAAAATAGCACCTTGGAAACATTTGGAAAGCAGTTGTGGTCATGCTTTATTTTGCAAGTCCTGTAATTCCTGATAATTTTCCCACGAAGTTTCCCATAAAATAACTTATAAAATAACCATAATTTGCTACTAATTATAGAGAAAATAGAGACAATGTTCTGACACACAAGTTCATTTGAGTTAAGTTCATTATGTTCCAGTTGAATTTCCTTGAAAGATCTTGTAAAATCTAAATGACTGGAAAATTGAAATATATATATACATATATAAATATAATATATTAATGTGTAAAACCAAATACAAATGGGCTCGTGTGTTGCTAATAGCTGTTTTAAACAAACAGTTTTCCATGATGTTTTAGGTGGATCCCTTTACAGTTTCTCCACCACTCACCTGATGGTGCCAGCTAACAGAGGGTTAAAAGCGTACAGCCAGTCGTGCATCTCTTTGTCATTGGTGGCCTGCAGCAGTATCCCACGATGCTCAGTGCACACAGCAAAAGTGTTGGGAGTCTGAAGACATGAAAATGTAAATGAATTGAGGTTCAGTGGGTTAATATCTAAACTAAAAATCAGTTTTACTATTGAGCTGAAGCTCGGTCGTACCCGCAGTAAGGTCTGTTTGTCTTCGCTGTATTCCACCTTCGCAGACGACAGGTTGATGACGGCTCTTTCCACGCTGTCCCTCTCGCTGCGGTAGAGGTAGACGTAGGGCCTGCGCACCACCACGAAACGCTTCACCCAGCCGCTGGTGTGGGGCTCCAGGAAGTGCAGGTAGCCTTTCTTTGACACAATGGGGCTGCAAATAATGAAAGAAATACAGATTTAAGACCAAATAAATAAATCTTGACCACAACCTTTCTTAAATTACGTCAAACGAGAACCGTAAAGTTTGCAGTTTATAAATAAAATGGTAACTTCATCCAAAAAATCAAGCATTGTGTTTGTGTTCTGACCTGACACGAATCTCCTGTATGTCAGGAACAAAGGTGCATCCTCTGAGAGCTTTCTTTCTGTCCACTGGGCTGTATGGGTCCAGATCTGGTGTGGAAGCTCCTGAACTGGGTTCAGTGTGTCTACACAACATGAAGGACATGCTCAAAATGTGACAAAGTAACACGGTTTATCTCACAACACAAAACACCTTTTTTAAATTCTCATTTTACTATGTCTTCGTAATGAATGACTGCACTTTTACTTTAATAAAGTATTTTCATTTTATGCTACTTTTTATTTCTACTCCACTACATTTCAAAGGGAAATATTGTACTTTTTACAATTATTTTACTATATTAATTTCACAGCTATACTTATACTGCTTCAACATTAAAATACTGCTTATATGTTACTGCATGAGCAATAATAATCCAATAATATGTTATATATAATAAAATATATACTAAAACACTTAATTTAATAAAATGATACTGCCAAGAGTAGCAGCATGTAGTTACATACCTAATGTCATAATGTCCCTCGACCAGTGAGGGGCAGGTAGAGGATGGAGTGAGCGTGCTCAGTCCTGACGACGAGGAGTCTCTCATCAGCGACGCAGACATCTCAGAAAGCTAAAACACACACAACCACACACAGAAACACATTCACAGCACATCATGCACGGAGAAGCACACACACAAGACGAGAGGGGCAAACACAGAAACAGACAAAACAGACCAGCAAACAATTAAGCACGTACAACACAGACATGCATTCAGAAAACATTTCAATCAGACAATTTGTCATTTTCCTGCAATGTACTGTAGAACCATCTCTGTACCATTGTAATACAAATCCTCATTATCTAAGAGCCCCTTGCTGATTAACATGTTAAGAGGACATGCAAAGCCTCGCAGGGTCTAAAGAGGAGGGACAGTGAGGGATCAGGCCGGGTCAAGGAGGAAGGGAAATCTAAAATATTTTAATGTATGACATATGGATACATGGGTTTTGGCAGACAGTTAAGAAGTAGACCTGAGTCAATAGTATCGCTCATTCAGTTGAGTCAAACAAAGTCTAAGAATTATTTGTGAATAATATTTAACTCAGGTCTACTGGGGTTATAAAGATATAAGATTGGATAAGGAAGAAAGAAATGTTAAAAAGAGGAATCTGTGCTGCAAAAAAAATGACTGAATGCAATGGCAGAGGGTGATTGAATTGCGGGGGCTTAAATATTTAGTGAAGGTACAGCGGTAAACGCTAAAGGTTCAGAAGGGTTAAAGGGCCGGATTAGAGGGCCTAGGCTGGGGCTCACCTTGCTCTCACTGGCACTGCTGCTCACCTGGCTGTACTCCCTGTTGAAGGTGTGCATCAGCAGACGCAGACACTGGAAAGAAGAAAGTGAAATGATGAATAAAATCTGTATCTGATCAAAACAAGTAAAAAAAAAAAAAAAAAAACGAAAAGACGAAAAGAAAATTCTGGAGAGACCAGCAGTCACCTTGGCAGCCAGATCCCTCTGCCTCTGGTTGGGGCTTTCGGGGGCAGGGCTGCTGCCGGGACTGTGGCTGAGGACGGGGCTCTTTGCAAAATCGCTGATGTCGCTGCTCTTGTAGAGCGCATCCTGTCCTGCCTGCAGGGTCGCCTCCAGCTTCTCCCTCAGCAGCAGGTAGTGCCTCGTCTTCTCCACCTAAAAACACGAGCAGATACAAATTCAACGGCTGTGGTCCGGAAAGGCTCAAAGGCTTGTGTGTACATTGTTTCACAGGACTGGTCTGGCTTCTGGTTGCTTGTAGCAAAACTGAGCTGGAGTCAAAACTTAGATCAACTTTGTGAAGCTGAGAGTCAAAATAGATTCCGGTAAAAAATGTCTGTCCAGGTGTCGTCTCTCTTGCAAACCTCTTCCGTCTACAAACTGACCTCCTGCAGTAAACTGAGTTTCTCAAGCTCCCACTGGTGGTCCAGGATGAGGCTGTCACTGCGAGGCCTCCAGCCAGCCAGGTTCTCCTCTCCTCGGACGTACGCCACTGAGGTGTCCAGCACACGCCTGCGACGACGCTGCATGCCTGAAGACAAAGAATAAAATGGTCTGTGATTATTGTAAATCAAACAACAAACCCGAAGTTGAAGAGGAAATGCTTTTGTAATTTTGGCAGATTATTTTCTTTGATTTCGTTCTCACCTGGACTTCCATTGTCTGCCACATGGCAGAGGGTGACTTCATAGACTCCAGTGACACGGTTACTGAGGAGACAAAATTTTAAAAGTGAATGTAAGAAAGGAAGAAATTTATTCAACTACCAATTTAATTACTAATTTTATTTAAGGTTTCTTAGATAGAGAGGTTGTGTAGTCCAGAATCAGACAGTAGGAATACATAAATCTGCACCTCTCGGAGGGCCGGAGGCAGCCGGTGCTGAAGAGGTTTCTGATGGAGCGAGAGGCCGGCAGCTTCGCATCACGGGAATAAAACACCATGCAGAAATCTTTGGTGATCACTGTTGGCTGAGTGCAGTTCTCCATCTAGGTAAAATGTACAGTAACAACTCAGAATCCATTCATAAGACTGCAGAGTGTCTGGTCTAAAAAGAACCAGCATTACATGTAATCTCCAGTACCTCTAGATAAGCAGAGAGGGTGATGTAGATCTTCTCCCCATAGGGAGTGACTCTGTTCAGAAGCAGAGAGTTGTGCATGGAGCTGTCCCATGCTGCCTCAAATCTGTAGAAAGTTCTGCAGCGTGATAAAACAAAAATGTTATCATCTATCTGCACGATTTTTAAAGAAGCAACCTCATGAAAAGCCTGTGCGCAAACGGACATTTTGTTATTAGAAATAATAAAAATGATTGTCATTTATACCTATGATCAACTCCCAAGGAGACGCTGCCATTAACAAAGGATAAAGAGAAACAGGATACGAGTTAGAAACTTTTAACTGCAGCTGTTAAAAGTTTGAACTCAGCAAATAATACTGATCCATGCAAACAGAAAAATGCATTTAGGCCAAATCATATCTGACTGTAAAAGGCACGTTGAAGCAATGTTAAAAAGATTACTAAGCAAAGCAACTGTTCTGTCCAAATGATAAAGGTTTGTGAACAGGAAATCACTGTTGAATATCAAGTAGTAAATACATAGAGAAAATATTCAGTAAATTAAAAATCTGTCTAAAAGCCATACTTGTCGTTGTGTTTTGGCCAGAAATAACCAGATGACAGGATGTTAAGGGAAAGGATGTTTGGGTCTATGATGGTCTCATCAGCCTCTGGTGTGTTTCGAATCCGACCTGAAGTCAAACAAGTCATGATGAGATAAAACCTGTGCTTTTAAAAGATTTCTTCCCACTGAAATCTATCCAACTGGGCCAACGATGTTTTCGAATTGTCCTCATTGCTCACCAATAACCAGCTCCTTCACTTCTTTCCACTCAATATCATTTCCTGTTTCGTGAGCGATGGTAACTGTGATCCTCCTCTGAATTCCCTGTGGGGTTGAGAGACGATGGTAAGTAAACCAGTTTGTAACTGGAGTTCCAGCGGTTAAGACAACAATATAATCCAGGCTCTGATAAAAGAGCTGAATGGATTGAGATGGCTTATCTGTTTGATTCATTGTATTTATGGTAATTTGTTGTGACGTGGTCAGACCTGATGTAAGAGAAATGTGCCGTGGCAGGGCATGCCACTTCTGTGGTCAACAACAGCTGGGATGTAGCTACAGACAGGGAAACAATCAATACATTACATGTTAATACTCAAATGTTTAACTGAGATTACATTTTTATTCACTGCAGAAACAGAAAAAAAGAATTCTCTCTGCATATGATGTACTGTGTGCCTTGCTTTATGGTATTAAAGTGGAAACATAGGCCATAGATACGACTCACTCTCCGTTAGCTTCCAGCTCACAGATCTCAAAGAAGACCATGAGGTCGTATTTGGCGTGACATGGACCTGCAGTGGAGCGAGTCAGAGTGCTGAGCTTTGTGGCCGGCACTGGAGGACAGAAGAGAGGACGTGACAGAGCAGGACAGACTAAACCAGGCGGTGCCAAACTGAACTGAGCAGAAGCTGATTAGAGATGAAAACAGGGCAGGTTAATGTGTGGAAAAACACATTTTGCTGTATGTACAACAAAAGTGTATGAATAATTAACTTTTGATATACTGTGAGGCACATTAAACGTCACTGCTAACCTGGTTTGGATAAGGGCATCACCCTGGGGAACTGCCTCCTGGAGGGTCTCAGGGGACTAAAAGACAAAGAAACCAAAGGTGAGGAAAGATTTTCTAAAAATATCCTCTCACAGTAAGTCATCAGCTGGTGGAGATTAAAATGTCAAATTTCTCCCTGACCTGATCAGGTCTTTGCAGAGCGGAGGGAACGGCTGTTTCTGATAGTGACCAAACACTTCGAAGACGATGGGCTGAGTCTTGATGTACTCCACGAAGGATTTTGTCACCTCCACTGTGATCTGAGAGGAAATACAACACAAATACATAACTAATAGATATCTAAATTTTTAAAAGACAAGTAAAAAATACTGCAGTAGTGGTAGTAAATTTGTTAATAATACTGTAGGTCTGAATGTAATGTTCGGCGTTTACATTTTGAACATGGTAGAAGCCCAGTGGAGGTCCTCTGCCCGTGTTCTTCAGCGGCTCAGTGGAGAAAGCTTCGTCATGGCGGTGGATGAAGCTGAAAAAAAGCGAAGCCATTAACAAGACTGAAGACTGACTACACACATACTGATTCTTTTCTTAATTGCTCAAACCACAATAATTACAAGCAGTGGACATTTGTTGACAGAAGAGAGAGATAGCCGTCTAGTCTGACAAAGACAAGTTGAGAATTGTATGGCATATAAAGTTCATTAACATCAACATTAATATGATTTATAGGACTTTGGTGAAGACATGCTTGAACTCACTTAAACTGGCAGAAGATGTCGGCGTACTCGGCCGAGATGCTGGAGGCCTGTAAGACGGTGACTCTGAAGGTGAAGGTGCTGCCGATCTTGAGGTGGGACAGTGCTATCTCTGGGGAGAGGTCCAGAGGAAGATCCAGACCTGAACTCTTCGTTGGGCTTTGGGGAGCCTCCAGGATGGCTACTTGGAACAGAGGAAGAGATATTCGAAACACATGTATCTGGTATTTTAGATCGTTTTAATTTAAGAATTAATTTCAGCACTTGTGTACCGTGATTATTAGTTGGGTCCACTTTGAAAAACAAATTAATGTGTGGTGTTCTGACAGAGCCACACCCTTTTAACTTAGAAGAATTTGTTTTGCATAGAAGGACACTGGAAAGATTTTGCTTGCCTCCAAAAAAGACAAATATTTCACTACTAAATTTGGCATTGAGTTCTTCCTGTGTGACTTAACACTTTTGTCTTCGATCTTGATGAATTGTGAGCACAAGCCAAGTCATTAATGCAGAATCTCCATTTAACTCCTCCACCCTCCTCATCGAAGTTCTGCCCAGTGAAGAAGAAATTTCACTGTGTCATGATCCGCAGGCTAATGGGCTGCACAGGTGTCACCTCACCTGGACAGGTGTTGTTGTTGACTTCATCGGCAGAGATTCCAATCTCGGCGGTCTGTCCTTCTCCCTCCACAATTCGCAGCTCCTCCTGGGAGGTGTTGGAATGGGACAGACTACCAGGACACGACTCCGTCTGGAACTGGAACAAGACAGAAAACAATCAGCCTGGACTCCATTCACACCGAATATTAACATTCAAGAAAGACATTTCAATTCTGACACTCTCTTTTTGAATCTCAACACATATCTGATTTTCATAACAAACATTATTATCTGACTTTTATTTGATGTAGAATATACATTCAGAGAATGCCAGTACAAATCAATGGGCCAATTAGTACCTTCTCAAACTGTTTGTCTTCAAAGGAGATCTTGGCAGTGCCTGACTGCCTCACACCAGAGCCATAGTCAGGGGCCTCCTCATCAGCTGAAGTGAGACAAAAGAGAGGAAAAGATGTTAAACCAGAGTCACGATAATTTTCTAAATCCAAAATCATTCAAAAGAACAGCTACAATGACATCTGACTGTGATAAGCCTAATATTCAACCATTATGTGTACCTGAGATGGCCTGCACAGCCACTCTGAGGAAGCCTTTCACCTCTCCTTTCTCACTGACGATGGCCACGCGGTGTACCAGGGGCACCGGGTACAGCAGGTTACTCAGGTACACAAAAGCCCTGAGGAGAAGGAGGAATTGATTTTAAGAGGAAGCATTTATTGTTCAATCAATACTGAATCTAGGAGGAGAATGGCATCTGTTGCTGTTTAGCCTGTGACGGACCTGCCGACCAGACGGAACCAGGGGAAGCGGTCGTAGAAGGGGTCGCCTCCGGTCAGAGCGTGGTCACAGTCCTCCACAGCACTGCTGGGGAGCTCTGCGGCGCGGTCGTACATTTCTCTCATCAGGTCCAGCCTCTGCCTGCAGGGGAAAGTATAAAACGAAGAAAACACTTACTAAGAGCCTGCCTTTCTGTAGTGTGCATGCTGATGTATGGATAAAAAAAAAAAAAAGACAGCAAAAGAATTTCAGTATTCTTGTGGTTCTTTTAAAGCTGTATGCTGCATGTATCAATATCCATGTTTTTTGCATATTATATTTAATTTTGTGGATATGTATATATTTTTTTAATCAGCATGGTAAGGATGTGAACTCCAAAATGTCCATGATTTTAAAGGTTAATAAACATACCTTGACTATGGCATCAGCTTTAAGCCATGCATTCACGTTTCTTAATGACCAAAACCACTATACCTGAGTTTCTCCAGAGTCCAGTAATGTGTGGCTCCGTTCTTTTGATCTTGTACTTCAACAGCTACGATGGTCTGGGGGAAAGGTCGCCTCTCCCGCTCTTTGGCCACACTGGGGGGCAGCAGGTCGGGGGGCAGAGGGGAGTAAAGAGTGTCTGTCAACAGGACGAACTGGAACTGCACCTGTGGATGACATGAGACATAAACCATGAGTGACGGCTAGTTTTATAACTTCCTGCATCATATCTGCCTTATCAAAAGAGGATTTAACAATTCTTAAAATATAATTTCAACAGCAAATACATATTAAAAAAACTTTTGAACTTCCTGTACCACAACAAAGAAGAGGTCTGATATTGTAATATTTGTCTTCTTTCAACAATAACATGTTTACATCTAACACAGATGAAAGACAGGTACTACTACTGTGTACCTACAATCACACAACAAGGATTTCTAAGCTGCAATATTAAGCATTAAAGTATGAGTTTGATCTGCTTTTTGTAATACAACATACAGCTTGAGGGGCTGTTTGAAATCAAAAACTAAGAAAGTCAAAATTGTGCTTCGTCATCTGCAGCTTTTATCAACTAGATGGGTGGAAAGAGCTCACGTTCAATATGCAGCACTGTGTATTACATTGTGATGACTCATCGAAATAAATCATTGTGATAAATGCAGAATGGCCACTGACAGACACTTAATAATCTGCACTCTGCCTCCAGTCTAGACGGAAGAGCAAACTCCTCATGCAGCAGCATCACATTAAAAATAATTGCAAAATTTGCTGTCTAATTAAAAAAAATGATAATTTTCTCAACTACTTCGAGAAGGGTATTGTGATTTAGAGAGGGACAGCACCGAGACAACGAAAAGAACCACAGACTTTTACAACATAAAGTACTATACACAGAAGTAGATATCAAATTTATTTAGAAAAATATGTTTTATGTTGACCTCAAAATAAATAAGCTAAATAAGGACAATGATTTACAGTACAGTAGATTCACAAACACCTTTTTCTTCAGCTCCACACTGATTGCATTGGCCTCTTTGAGGAAGATGGCGTTGCCCCAAAGCAGATCCCTGAGAGAGGTAAACTGATAGAAACGCCACTTTCTGAAAGCCCACAGAGCCAACTCGGTCTCCCGATCCGTCCATGGCACTGGAGGGCACGACACATAATATGTGAGTACATTTTCACCAAATAAAAGCCTGACTCAGAGATCACTGTTTGATGTGTCAGTAACAGTTAAAAATGACAGTATCACCTTCTTCTTCAGGCTCCTCTTCTTCCTCAGGAGACTCCAGGTACCGAGAGTCCACTTGTCTCTGAAGAGCTTCCAGTTTACTCTCATAGTCCTTAAGGAAACATACATTTGCACTGATATTTTTTATCACGGAACTTGATAAATGATAAATTACAGTATCAATTGGAGTTTGCACTCACCAGCCTCTGCTGTTCTAGGAGGTTACTGGCTTCTTCTCTTTCTTTGCGATACTGATCTTCAAGCTCTTGAAGCCTGAAAGGGATTTAAAACTATATGTTAAAAATAAGGCTGTAAATCGATTCAAATTTTAAATTAAATTAATCACATTATTTTCTGATTAATTCATTGAATTAATTGCATATACCGATAGCAGCCCCCAAATAAGGTTATTTCAACTCAAAAACATTATTGTGGCACACCAGGGGGGGCATTAGAAAAAAAATGTTTTATTTCCTGTCATGTCTTTTTATCATTGAACAAAGGCCTATCATGTATGTGACACCATAACAGTTTTTACATTTTAATTTGACAGCCCTAGTTAAAAAACATATTGTTAAATGTAAGTAACTAATAATGTAATATAGCAATCCCTATTATCATTATCAACTTAACGTCTTCTTCACGCACCTCTGCTCCATCTCCTGCTTCATGTCAATGCCTTGTTTCTCCAGCAGCTCTCTCTGAGCGAAGGCCCAGTCGACGGGCTCCACCGGAGTCTCAGCACACGGCGTCCTCTCTCGCTCCAGACGAGCCTGCTCCGGGTCATTGAAGCGAAACACGTGGCTCTTTCCCATGATGATGCGGTTCCCTAAAAAGTGCACATGAAACCATAAAAGTTAGAATGCGTTGCCATAAGTAAATAAAATTAATTAGTAATTACAGGTTCGATGTGTTATGATACTTTCGTATTTTATTGATTGATTTTATGTCAAAGTGAAGTTTATCAAGATGACTGAAATTCTTTTATAGCTATTCTGATTTCCAACACTTGGTCTGACTTTGGCATTATAATGTGGCACAGACTCATCTCCTCCTCCCGATGCATTTCTGTTTTTAATGTCAAGGTACAGTTGCTTTGTTTTGCACCTCTTTTAACAAAATAATATGAAGCTTCACACATACCAGTCCGCAGAACAATGGGAGAGGTCACTCTCTTCCCGTTGACATACGTCTCTGTCCCCTCACATGGCTCCAGGATGACACATCCTGTCCAGGAAAAGATTATATGAGAAAGTATTCAACACATATATAATATAAACCAATGGCAGCCGGTCTTTACCTTCTCCCTGAGGGCCTGTTGTGCTGCTGAAGGTGCAGTGTTCATCTTTGATAAAATGGCCACTGAGAACAATGTCTTGGCGAGTCTTGGCATTTTCACGGCCAACCCTGAAGGGAAGATAAGGTAATGCAGTTGAGACAAATTCCCAGAAACAGCACAGTATCTGGATTAAATCTCAAAATTGAAGTATAAAAACTCCTTACTTAGTGGTGCCATCTTTGATGTAATACAGCAGACACTCTGACATCAGCGGGTCTTCGTTCAGGTTCACCAGATGAGGGGTCTAAAAGGGCAATCGTGACAAATATGGTTTAGTGTTTATGTGAGTTTAGACAGGTTTGTTGTAAATATATCAAGCTATTGTGCAACAGTGACAAGCATTTTACCTTTTTCGGGGAGAAGACACCCACAGTGCCTCCATCTTCTCTCATGGCAACACCCATCTCAGCCAGCAGGGCCTCTCTACAGGAAGCAATCACACAGTTACGTCAGAACACAGATTTTAAGGACGACAATAGGGTTTAAGTTTTTAAAACGGTATAACTTGAGGATGTTAAATTTGAGTTTTTTGCCAATGATATCACCACATATCCCACAGTGCACTAGGATTATGTAAATGTGCTACAATGAAAATGTAAGTGTCATTAGATTAGACTGTGGTCATTTTCTCCAACACAAAAATGCCTACCTCATGGTGGTGCAAGAGGAAAAGTCAAAAGATCACCAAAGTCAGTAGGATTCATCCTCTGGGGACCATGAATGTTTGCACAAAATGTCATGGCAATAAATCCACTTAGTTGTTGAGATATTCAGTCTAAACTAAAGTGGTGGACTGACCAGCAGACAGAAGGCCCTACAGTTCCATCCCTGGAATATCGCATCCCTAAAATATGTAAAATATGGTGTATTCTTACTTTCAAAGTGTTCTGTCAATCAAACGACATAATGTGTCCTTTAAAACTTTTTGTCCAAATTCGTCTCAAGGGTCAAACCATCAAAAATAGTCCTCTAACTAATCTTAGCTTATCCTTTGTATCACCCTGGGAACCAGCTATAACTTGGGGTAGCTGGCTATTTTCAGTCAATCAACACCTCAATAAACTGTTGAAAACTGTGGGTCTGGAACATGGATGCTTGGTCTGCAACTGCTGCGTCTAGAACTGCAGGGGTTCTCCGGCTCTGCAGGTCGATGATATTGAAAAAGCTGTTGAATGCTATTAAAACCATGAATATATTTGACAAACCTCTCCATACGGATGGCCTCAGTACGTCGCAGCTTCTCTTCCCATGTCTCATTGAGCTCTGCAATGATTTTCTCAGTTTCCTGTTGGCAAAATTAAGACATTAGTATTTTCCCATTCTTACTCACCTTATTCCCGTCCAGCAGCTCACATTTAACCTCCTATTCCCCAACTCTACACCCTGAACAATTTCAGCATCATCCTTCCTACCTTGAGCCTCTCGATGGCCTCTTCGCTGGCCGGGCTGAAGATGCGGTCGTGGAGGTTGCTGATGGACCCGGCACGACTGGATAGGGCCGAGATTGAGGGGGAGGGACTCATTCCTGTCATGGCATTGGTCACTGTGGAGAGATCACCCCTTTGATTGGCAGCCTGGCGATTATTCTCAAAGTTCTTGTAATCGCACAGGTCTGCCAGAGAGAGAGGCGTTGCATGGAGGTGAGCCAGGAAGGAAGGAAGGAAAGAAGGAAGGACAGAAGGACGGAAGGTAGGTGCAGACGCCGGGTAATTAAGGAGAGACAACAGGGATTGAGAGGAACACGCAGAGAAACGGATAAAAAGGGAAAAAAATGGGGGAACAGCGGGGAGGAGCACAAAAAAAAGAAGAGAAAGCTCAAATAATGGATCAAAGAAGCAGAGATAATTTGCTCGCAAAAGCCATCGCAGACAGAGACGAAAAGAGCAACTCAAACTGATAAGAGCACAAAATGCCAAATAGATTATTTTTCTGACACGGAACTACACGAAAACACATTCGACAAGCTCGCAAGCATGGGAATGTTATGAGAAAGAAAACCAAAAGTATATACAGCCTGAGTTTTTTCTTTTTCCATGTCCTAATATCTTCGAACTGTTTAGCACAGCGTTTGGTAGTGATGCAGGCCTCTAAGCACCTGACACATAGTTTCAATTTGCTCCACACACAGAGAACCAGGATGCAAAAAAAGAGTTACTCAGAAATATAAAATGGCGTCCTCCCAGTCACTCATTTATTCCATGGTCACTGCATTGAAACAGCATGTTTTATGCCAAAGTTCGCTTTGACTCTGTCTGCTTCGGATTCTTAATGAACTGATGAAGGATCACAGTGCAAAGCTTCTCAGTCAAAAAAAAAAAAAATCCCAACCAATTTTAAATTGTGTTATGAGGATGAAAGTATTAAAAGGCTGAACTTCCCAGATTAAACGAGAGAAACAACACATATTACCATGGAAACCAGAACTAATGAAAAGAAAAAAGGAGGCCATTTTGCAGAATTCCTTGGAAAGGAGTAACTTAATACAGCAAGGTTTAACCTCATAGATTACTTTTGTGTTTCTCTAAATATTTATTATCTTTTACTTAATTTATGTCTTGTCTGACTTCACATAGAGTCTCTTGGGATTGTTAATTAGGTCTCTGGTGTGGTGGAGGAGGGACAGCTCGGGATTCACTTTTATTAGTTGCAAAGCGCAGGCTTGCTCGAGTTATACACACATTTCAAACCAGCGATGGTGGGGCCGGTGCAGCGATACGCTGATAGGACAGAGGAGAGAAGAGAATGAGTGTGAGAGACACCCACACTCCAAGTTAAACTGTCATCCTCTGTCTTAAATGTACAGTCAGAAAAAACTGCACAAAAGGTCTAAACTCAGGTTTGTGTGTGTGTGAATGCCTTTACATGTGCATTTTCTATGAGTAAAAGTTGTGTTTCCCTGTGCGGCACTCACTCTCTATGATGTCTCCCAGGCCCTGCGCGTACAGCAGGTCTTTGAGGCGAGCCACCTCCTCTTTCAGCTCACGCACCAGACGGTTGTTGGGGTCCTCGTTGATCACAGCGTTACAGCGGATCTGTTTGGCACGATCAGCATACCTGGGGGGGGGGGGGGGGTCATTGAGGTCAAGATGCCATTAACCTTATAAAGCATGAATCCTCTGCACACTGTATTACAATGACCAGCTACTGACAATATGAGCCAGAAATGAGCCTAGACCTTTGTTAAGACACTACACAATTATTGCAACAGTCAGCAGGCATATTAAATTAAACAATGCACCTGCTGAGCTACATCAAGTCCATTTTCCTCAGTAATATGCAAATGTATGCATGGAAAAACGTCTGATTTAATGATCTTTTTAATGATGAGAAAAAGGTTATTGACATTTTTCTCACCGGAGGGTACTAAGAGTCTCATCGTAGTTAATATCAGCAGGGCTGAGGGCAGCCACCATGGCTGTACGAGAGTTTCCTCCTAAAAGACAAAAAGTGAGACAATGCCTAAACTGAGACAGAAATTTATGTTATTTTGGTAAAAAATTAGGTTTATTTTTTTGTGTGCATACCTAAGTTCTCCCTCAGAAGCCAAGTCAGAACTGAATCTCTGTAGGGAATGAAACTCTCCATCTTCTTCTTTTTCTTGTTCTGTACACAAAATAAGCACAATTTCTTGGTGTGTCAGAAACACATCTGAAAATGTCTGAATATATTCAATTTGTGACAGTTGGTATTACTGACCTTGTTTGGTGCTGAGTCCTGACAATTGGAAGAGGGGAGAGAAATGCCAACATTTGTTTTAGACAAAATAAAATAAGAATTTGTAACTATATTGATGAAACGTGTAAAAACATACCTGTTCAGCAAGAGCAGAAATAACTTTCCCTAATGTAGTTAGAGATTTGTTGATGTTTGCGCCTTCCTGCAAATAGAAAGAAATAAAGGTCAGTCTCATAAAATATTAAGTATTAGTACATTTTAAATCTGAAATATTGCTTTCAAATAACCATAATTACATTTGTTTCCATCTCCTCCATGCATGCTGAATTTGCATAAAGACAACTTTCAAATAGCAACTTCTTCTCACCTTCAGTCTGGTTCCTTTAGCTCCAGTTGAGTCGGCTCTCTCGCTGCCAGCCAAGTCCACCAGACTGATCTTGCTGACCTATGATGATAATAAAAAAATATTTTCAAGATAAGATGAAAAAGATTTGACATCCACCAGCTAACATATTTCACCTGAGAGAACTGGCAGTAAATCTTTACATGGGGTTATCAATCAATACAACAACACCACCACAAACGGCCTCCACTCAGGTCATCAAATAATAAAATTAATTTCTGCCTTGTAGCTTCTCTTCTAAGGATGCTGTGGTGAAACAAGGATCAGAAAACTATTCCTCTTATTGATTGTTTGTCTGAGAAGCAGAAAAAAACATCGTTACTAAGAGCTGAGCTTGTTTTAAGAACCTTTTCGGATGTGTTCTCTGAGTCCATGTCGTGTTTCTTCTGTGTGAAGATGATGTTGAAGACAGCGTGGGAGCGGCTGCTGGTCTCATTCATGTTGGTAGCAGCCACGGTTCTGAAAAAAGAATGCTGTGTTAGGTGATTCATGCATTTGTGTTCATCTATCATTATCTGCTCCATACATCCTTTGTTTCCTGCCACTGATATATCTGCTCGTACATCCATCTTTTCCATTTAGCCATTACACGCAGTAATCCAAGGAGTCCATCAGTATCACTCAGTCTAGTTCTGTTACCTGGCCTTGTTTCCAGAGTCCATCAAGTCCTGGATGTCGTTGTATGAAGTGACGGCCAGTTTGGACAGATCCTCAACGTAGGGTCCCATCAGAGGGTGCTCTCTGACACGCAGGTTTCCTTTGTTCTTGGGATTCAGCAGGTCACGCACACGCTCACAGTAGATCTCCATGTAACTCACCTGCAGGAGGCAAAGAGCCGGTTATGTTGTAAAATGTTTTTATGAGTCATTAAGCTATTATCGTTACTACATGGTAGCTCCTGGGGCAATAAAAAAAAATAGAAATCAAGTGAATTAGCTTCCAACTATCTGATGGAATAATATACCTACAACACCAGCTGCCACCCTTAAATATTTGCTATGTTTCCTTTAATTTATCTGAAAAACTCTATCTATTTGATATTCATAGTTTTAGATGTTCTGTGAGACACTGCGCGCAGAAAAAGTTTGACATCACTCACCTCCACAGAGTAACCCATGTCATTATTGCTGTCACTGATCTTGGTGAAAAGGTCCTCACACAGCTAAAAAAAACACAAAGAACAGATTGTCTTTGTTGTGGTCAAAGTTACATCTTTGAAATTATAATGAAAGAGAAGAAGATATTTCCTTTGTCAGTAGGAATGTTTGCATTATTTTGGATTTTGTGTTTAATTATTGGTCAGAACTGTATTCTGTGTTACCAGAGGTATAATTCCTTGCTGGTCCTGCTCCTGTCGTCCCATCATGGTGTAGCTTTTCCCCGCTCCTGTCTGGCCGTATGCAAATATGCACACATTGTAGCCTTCAAAGGCATGAAGCAGCATCTCCTCTCCGATGTCCTTGTACACCTGCACCTGGGACGCATAGTTGCTGTCCTCAGGCTGCAGACAGAGAGGAAGTGCAGCGGGTACAAAGGGAAAAATGTGAGAGCAATTAAATATGATGCAATAGACATTCCATAATGATGTTAAATACTAATATTTTTTACCAATTATGAATGACTTGTTTTAGAGCAAATCCTAAATGTTCTTATCTGACTTGCATGTGTATTTAGTTGCTGAAAGCAGTAAAAAGTAAGTGATGCAGTGAAACTCACCGTGGTGTGTGACCAGTAAGAATAGTCAAAGTTGAAACTTTTGTTTTCTTTTGGCTGTTTGGGGTTCAGGATCGCTAAAAAAAAGCAAAAATCAGATCGGCTAGAGGCATCAGAAACTTCATGTCTATTTCAGTTTTACAAAAGACGCAGGATGGAAACTTTGAAAACATACATACTGATTATGAATCTACATATTTCAATGCAAAACATTTTCTCTCTCACATCATTTGTCTGCTAGCACCTTGACATACACTCTACATTATGATTTTGAATTCTTGGTACCAGGGTTAAAGCAAATTACCCAGCATATAATGTGCCAAGCTCATCAACAGAGAGATGTGTCCCACACTTTGAAATAATTTCCCCAGGGAAACGATATTACAGTAAGTATCAAAAGCAGAGAGGGGAGGGTTGAAATGCACGTAGAGCATGAAACAAAAATTGAGCAGGAGCAGATGCCCTTTTGGTTGTAAACTGAATCCAATGCATTGCCCCCAGTGGAAAAGTTCGATATAGCAGCATGAAGGTCCTGCTGAAACCTGCACTCTGAAACACCTCAGTGATCATCCATCCATTAAACTGTGAGCACTCACAGTCAAAGTCAGTAATAAGTTGAAATAACGCAAGTTTGAATCTTTGGCTCTAATGAGGTCATTGAAAACACTGGCAGGCACAACAGGCTGACATACTCCCCCTTTCACACACACACAAACACTCTCACACACACACACACACATTCGCATCAGCTGACCCCGTGTCTGGGCTCAACCAGAACAAGGACTTCTTTTGGTCTCTGCAGCTCGCATGATGAGAGAGGAGAGCTGCAGCGGTCGTTACATCCTACACACACTGACAGGCTTCAGGCCTGACTGAAGCTTTTGTCTCATTCTCTAGCTGCCGAAATGCTGCATGCCTCCTTGCCCACTCCCTTGTCACAGAAGGGCAACGCTCCCTACAAGACAAACAACTGAGGTGAAATGCTAAACTTGGCTCAATGTAGGTCACAGGAATATGATGGAAACGGCAGCAGTACGTTGCTGCATTTCTGGGTTTCACACTCTAAAGCCATGAGTAAGACTTTAAAAGATCCATGCCTCACTTAATATGTGACTTTACAACTGCTGTATCAGATTGTCTCAATTACTTATATGAACATGTTGTGATTCAGGTTAGCAGACCAAAAAATAATCTAAGAGCCTTTAAAGAATGTGCCAATACTTTTGACATGTATTTACGATGTATTTACTGTAGGTTTAAGAATTGACAACAGAGAAAAGTAGCCTGTTCACAGTGGCCTATTTACAATGCAGAGACAAAGGGTAAATAACTGTAACCCTTTGTAAGTGCTCTGCCATCTAACATACAGTATTCAAGGTTTCAGTTAAATTTTTTCATTCAATTATTAATCCCTTATTGGGCTTATTGACAAACACTTATATCAAAGAAAGAAATAACTATAATATTTAAGGAAGGAACACATCACAGCACTGCAGTATTTTACAGATTATATACAGTATGCACGGTACATTAAGTGTAAATGATATGTATTATAAAAAATTAAAAGTCTAATTCCTCATTTAACCCTCTTGGGATTCAAGTGCCCAGTTTAGAAATCCAGAATGCCTCTCTGAAGCCTCGCAGATGTTTTAACATAAAAAATATCCTGATCCTAAAAAAATCCTTTAATGTGATCTTTGTCTTAATAGTCAGTTGAATATCTTTGGGTTTTGGACTGCTGGTCGGATACAACAAACAATCTGAAGACGTCAACTTGGGCTCCGAGAATTATAATGGCCGTTTTGAGAACAGTCAGCAGAATAAATTGATAATGAAAGTAATCGTTAGTTGTAGCCCTACACACAGAAGCGTTCCCACTCCGCAGATGAATGAAACAGCTATCTAGTGTCAAACTCTGCACTTACATCATTCTGCAGAGTAAAGCTCAAACATCCAAGTGAAGTAACAATAAACAAAACGCATTTTTGAGTGCGTCACGACTGGGGGTCAATGGTGACTTTAACTGAAAATTAAAAATAGAATATTTTAAATTTCACTGAGGAAAGTTAGTGTCCCATGGTTTGAATTGCACTGAGAATGTAAACATATAGGTCCACATCCGTCAGAGTTAATATAACTTTAATAGCCATATCATGTCAGACAGTCAGCTCAACTCCAAATACACTAAAAAGTCCTCGAATTTATACTCACTTGTGGTGTTTCCTGACATCTGAATGATGCACTTGCTGTCCTTCCCCATCTCTCTGGAGTTGAAGGGTCGGACCCTCACTGCCACCTTCACTGAAGCCGTCGCCATGTTGCAGGCGGGGGTGTGAGCGAGCAGAAGAGCTGGATATCTGTGTGGCTACACAGACACACACCTGGCACCTGCACAGGTAGATGAGGAGAGGGGTTTAAAACCTGTGCATGCACAGACTGGTAGGACACACACCTGTCCTATGGAAACTTCTGCTTTGCATCGTGTATGAAGCACCATACATTTCATCGTACCTTTAACAAGAATATCTAAAAATACAGAACCAAAAATAATAATCACAATCATCCATGGTCTGTTGTTGTTGTTATGGTCAAATATTGCCAAACCAAACAGCTATGACTGTGACACGTCCTCCATTTTCAGGCCCTGAATCCGTCGGTTCGGTTTCAGGCAGAGACACACAGCTTCTAAATCCCGCTGACTAAATGCCCGGGCCATTATCTGGCAGGTGGATCATCAGCATCCCTGCTATTCTACAATAAAATGGCTGCTTATTCGTCGGGCATCATCCCCTGGCCTCATCTATCAAGGCTGACGGCCTTGTGATGAAACTGTGCCTGCTCACTGCTTCACACCAGAGAAAATAACACACACTCCTCAATGCCTTTTTTCACAGCATCTTTACAATCATTTGCTTCTTACTGCTGAGTTTTTTTCCGGTGGCTTTTAAATACGTTTTCCCCTCCGTTAATGGCCAGATCATTTAGGGTGATTTTAAACGGTTTATTTGCTTCGAGGCAGCGCGGCGCACATCCATCTTCTCAGCCCCAGTGGACGAAAAAGACAATTCCTCCTGAACATCTATATGACAAGCAGTTTTTTTCTTTTTCTTTTTTTTTTATATAAGCCCTTATCTGAAAGGGGATAATGACGCAAATTCTCTGAAGATTTGGGGAAACATTTGCGGTAAACACCATGTCAATACTGCCGCTTCCATCTCGCTGTGCCTGCCGCACCTCAAACACAGGCCGCGTAAACACAGACGGAACCAAATCCTCTACCACTGCGTCAGAGAGCAGGTTTTCAGGGGCTGAAATGACACTTCCAGTCCCCACGAGCCCACAAGTGCGTCTGATCGATTCGGGGCGTCGTTTCCCCTTGGAGCCGCATTCGGGTATTCTCTAAAAGACAATTGTTGACAGCGGCGGAATAAAAAAAAAAAAAAAACACATCCAGCGCCCTGACGCAGCGTCCCTGTTGACCGCCTCGCATGTGCAAAAGAAAGAAAAAAAAAAGGCCTCGACATCGCCGACACACACAAGCCGAACACCCTCGCCAAGGCGTGACACCCCACCGTGAAAAAAAAAACACACACACCTCGGAGGAGCCCCATCTTACCTCAGCGACTCACACTCGACGATCGCAGAGGGTGAATCCTCTGGCCATTCAAAACAGCGCCACGGTCCTCCGGTCCCTCCTTCTTGAATCTTTTTTTTTATTCCCCTTCCTCCCTGTCTTTGGTCAGCCTACAGCATCCTTTTCCACGGCGCATCCATACATGGAGAATCCAAGAAATAGAGAGGGAGAGTCCGCAGCCTCAGCATCAGCAGCAGCAGCGCTGGGATGGAGAGCTGAGCGCGGCGGAGCGGTGCGTCAATTAGAAACGAGAGTGGGAGACGATGGAGGGAGGAGGGGGGGGTGAGGGAGGAGGGAGGGCCAGATGGATAAACAGGAGGATGGGTGCGGGGTCCGCCGCTCGGTCTGAAAACAGAGAAAATGGCGGTGCTGCTGTGGCGGGGATGCTGGGAGGCAGCGGTGACATCAGCAGCGGCATCATCATCATCATCGGCAGCAGCAGGCAGCAGGCAGCCATGAGGCAGAGCGATGCAGCACAGAGAGGGGAGGAGGACATGGAGGGGGGCCGAGAGACAGACCATAACGGGCCTAGGCGAGACAAATACGGGTGGAAATGAGAGACTGGAGGTTGAGAGTGAGGGTCGGACTTCCGTCGCCCATCGCACAAAGTCAGATGAGCTGCAGATGTCCCTGCAGAGGCACAGGCGTAGCAACCCGCAAACATCTGAAATTTGGCAAACCAGTTTCCTGCAGGGAATACGAAACGACTGCAGCAAATGAGGCCTGAGGTCTAAGGCCGTGCTTGATTGTTCGCTCTTGACCTGAGAAAAAGAAACTCAAACTCACTCTAAAAGCACTGAAGTACAGTATCAACCGAGGTGGACCCTGCATGAGTTCAGTTTGGGACAACACGCGTTAATTGTGACACATTCAGAGTGTCAAGGTTATTAACACAGAGGGATAGATTAACACAGAGACGTGTACTGATGTGTAAATAGTAACACAGTTAAGGGTTTATATATGATAATGTTCAAATATTAACACATTCATGTGTTGTTAACAATTACACAGTGATCAGAAATCTCCCTTCACCCAACACCAGCATGTGTTACTTCAAGTGGTTAAATGTGGTGAATATAAATGAAAATGCCACTTGGAATTATTTTGAGAGATTATTTATTATTTCAAGATCTAAAATAAGACATTTAGTCAAAATGTCATGTTGAACTCAAGAAAATTAAAAAGTTCTTTAAAAAACCTTTTCATCTGGGGTTGAGATACTGGTACATCTGGTTTCCCCTTAAAACATGTATTAAAGTCAAGTGGTCTAAAACAGACAAATCACCAGGAATCTGTAGTTCAAACTCGTCAGCTCTTTCCATTGCATAAGCATGAGGTCATCAGCTGACATCACAACCAGTACAGGAGCTGGAGCAGTGCCTCTGTCTACCTGTGGGGGGAGAGAAACTATTTCTCCAACAAGTCGAATGATAGATGCTGTTTGGTCAATTGACTATTCTGATCTGCAGCTCTGATTTATTGTGCCAAAACCAAACCGAGTTCAAGTTCAACTTTATTGTCATGTGTATTGAAATGCAATTAAATGCTTGTGCTTGCTGGCTCTCTCTGCCTTAACACAAAGGACAACAAAAGAAGAAACACTACACACAATATATAACAACAATGTGAGATGTTACTGAGACGGGTGGTGTGTGATGTGATGCTCCGGTAATGTTTTTTTTAGATGGAAAGAGAGAGAGAACAGAGCATGAGCTACATTATAAGATAAAGATGCACTTTCCGAGTTCAACCCAAGAATGTGGGTGTTTACTTGAGAACTGACGACTGGCTAACTGCTTTTTCTTTTTGACAAGTATCGTCATAATCCAGCATCTTAGCATCCATTGAAAGTGCCCATTTCTAAAGCATCTACTGTATATTGTCAACATGTGGAAAGTTTAGTAATTGGTTCAATTGAAAATAAATCAATTAAAAGCGTAATTCTGTCATTTAAACTAGGGTGATTGGTTGAATTGGCCATAGCCTTGTACACAATATTCCATTTTGAGACTTGTACTGAGTGTGTACTTATAAATTCCTCTCTTTTTTCTCTCTCTCTCTTTTTCACTCTCTCTGTCCATCCCTCCCCAGCCCCCCAGTACATGTGGAGTGTTCTGTCCAGTGCAAAGGCCAGTTACAGTCCTATTTATTTACCACTGGTGTAATTATTTACCCAGCCAGACTCATAGAGAGGCACCTTCGGCTAGTCCTGCTGGCTGATAAAACAGATAAAAAAAGAGGGCAGAAATATGTAGATATGAACAATTACTGACAAAAGGCAAAGAATTAACACGATCTCTTAAGTTTAGTGAGAAGAATTTGGTGTTTTTTTCCCGATCAGCTTGTGAGGTGTTTTATAAAATAATGCAAAATATAACATGACCAGAAAAAATCTTAGTATCACGGTAAAATGTTTATGTTTGACCTGAACAGTTTGGACTTTAGGTATCATGTTGACCTCTTTCAATCTTTAACATCCTTTCAATGATTTCCTCCACTTTATACTTCATAGTTACATGATGTTCGACTCAAAAGTGTCAGTTTGACCCTGAGCAAAAAACTTCGATATGAATTTTATCCATTTTGATGACCCACAACAACGCTCATCTGCAGCACAACTCATCATAAAGAGAACTCTTCCCTGCAATGTTTTGTTTTGAGAATTACCGGCAATAACAACCATTGCGTCATTAGCAATATGGTTTCCCTACTGGGGCTGGACAGCTATGTACACACTAAAATAAATTGATCTCAGTAGAGCAACTCAAAATACAGAACCAAAACAAAATAAGGACACAACATGACCTGATCACTCAGAAGTAGTGTGTTTCTTATCACACTGAAGAACCATCTAATAGACTTTTCAGTGTGCATATTCCACACAGATATATACGAAACCCTTTGGTAGTGTTAGCAGCTGATTATACTTCAAGTATCAAAAGTAAAAGTACTCATTGATTTGAGATCCATTCTCATGTCCTGTGTGAAGTGCCACATGCCTCAGGTGGATCTAGACTCCACCTGTATGTCTAGACATTGACATGAAGTTTAATCATTTTCTATTCTATCCTCCTACCCTTGGTGGGTGAAAACCTTTGAGCCCATTGTATGACATTTTGTAGGGAAACAAGAAAAACATCCAATTTGGAAAAACAAGCACTATCTCAAGCCATTTCCCGTGGTGTGTATTGACGTGTGTGGGTGTGTATTCCGTCCCCTGAGAGAGCAGATTGGCTCTCGGAGAGGAGCCTCCTCTTTACAAACCCAATGCTGCTGTGACTGAAGGGGGACAGACAAAATCAACAAAACCACCTGCAAACTAACCCCAACCGGTTCCAGGCTGCGCGTCCTCATTTCCCCACGAGACTGAGCAGACACGCTGTATCCCTCAGTCAAGGGCAGGCCTGGCAATAAGGGGAGGGTCGCCGGCACGTGGCCAACAGGTCAAAGACCCGTTTGTTTTTATATCTTCGCCCAGAAAAAAAAACCCCACAGTCAGTTTCGTTCGCTCCGTCTGCCGGGTTGTGATCTCAGCTGCGGGCTTTCTCAGGGGAACCAGGACACCAGCCGTGATGCAGCGGGCTCTGTTCAGGCGCGGCGCGCTGCTGGCCCAGCAGGCGGCGGCGGCGGCCCTCGACGGTCCGCTGGCCCCGAGGGGCGCGCCCCTGCTCGAGCGACTGGACCGCTCCATGTCGTCCGTCAGCATCCCGCCGCCGGCGTGCATGCTCCGGCCGCTGGAGGTTCCCCTGCGTTACCTGTTCGGGCCGGGGCCCTCCAACGTGCCTCCGCGCATCTTGGCCGCAGGGTCCAAGCCGATAATTGGTCACCTGCATCCAGAAATGTATGAGGTAAACGTTTTGGTTTGAAGCTCAGAGAGATTCTGGGTTACATTATAAATTCGGTTCTAATTGTTTTTAGGTGGAAATAAACACTTTTACTCAAGCACTGAGTACAATATGGACACGCAGGTCCATGCTGTCCTGTGGTTGGTTGGTTAAGTAGAGCCTGGAATACATTAGGCCTATTACTTTAAACAGTTGAGAGTAATATTCTCAGGTTTTAACTTTTTGGGGTATAATTCCTTTTGCTTGAATAAAATGTAAAAAGAATTTTTTTTTTTTCATTCGTTTTCATTGTCTTTCTTAGATCATGAACGACATCAAGCGAGGGATCCAGTACATCTTTCAGACAGAGAACAACATGACCATAGCTATGAGCGGCTCCGGGCACGCGGCTATGGAGTGTGCGGTGTTCAACACGGTGGAGCCCGGAGAGAGCGTGCTCGTTGCCATCAACGGTATCTGGGGAGAGCGCGTTGCAGAAATTGCTGAAAGAATGGGTACGTCTTTACGCACGCTTTTACGCACGCTTTTACGCACGCATCCACTGGGTCTCCAAAGAAGATCATCTATCTATCCATCTATCTGTCTATTTTTACAAATGTCTTTTTTATCTTTAGGTGCCAATGTACATAGAATGGTCAAAAAACCTGGAGGATATTTCAGCAATACGGAAATTGAACAGGTGAGCACAATGTCTCTGAACCAGCCCATAACTTACTAAAACTACCACAGTAAAAAAACATTCAGTTTCATGGCAAGAAGTGTGAGTAACTCCTTCTTTACTTCTGCAGGCCGTACAAAAACACAAGCCTGTGCTGTTTTTCCTCACACATGGAGAGTCCTCTGCTGGCCTCTGTCACCCAGTAGATGGCATTGGAGACATCTGCAGAAAGTGAGCCTCAAACACACCATAAGACAAATTGTTTCATGTAATTACCAACTATAATGTCATATTTCTCACCACTGTCATATCTCCCGCAGACATAACTGCCTCTTCTTGGTTGACACAGTTGCATCTCTTGGTGCAGCACCAATTTTTATGGACAAGCAAAGTGAGACAATGACAAAGGATTGAAACCTGTTACCTGCTACCGTGTGCTTGTTTTTCTCTGACATAATCTGCCTCTTATTGCGCTCCCAGATATTGATATCCTGTACACTGGTTCTCAGAAGGCTCTGAATGCACCTCCTGGCACAGCACCCATTTCCTTTAATGACAGAGCATGGTAAGCAAGGGGTGTTTCTGAACGCATGCTTCCATATATGAGTCCTAAACTGTCATAACTGCATAGAAAATCAGACAGAAAAATGACTGAAGTTGGCATCTCTTTGTCTCTATGTTACCCGTCACAGCCACAAGATGTTTAACAGGAAAACAAAACCAGTATCCTACCTCTTTGATATGACACATTTGTCCAACTACTGGGGTTGTGATGGCAAACCAGTTAGAGCGTAAGTCCATTATTATTTTTATACCGCCCAAACCTTACTTAAACTAGGACAAACTGTTAGAATGAGGCTAAGAATATTTTATGTTTAGATTCTTTTTTTTATTTAATCAAGCTTTAAAAAAAAATAATAATTTTACGGACGTCATTGTGCTACATGGTTCATATCAGTCTGTAACAGTGTTTGGTAAAAAAAAATGACATTAAATCACGTGTGTTCTGGGTTTTAGATACCACCACACTGGTCCAGTGTCGGGATTTTTCACCCTGAGAGAGAGTCTGGCAATTGTTGCTGAGAAGGTAAGACATTCACAATATTTAGAACTTTTCTGAATTTGCCTTTAATAGTTAAGTAGTTTTAAGTTGGCAAGAGTATCACGTAATTCCATTGATCTTTGTGTCACTCTAGGGACTGGAGGAGTCCTGGAAGAAACACAAGGAAGTGGCAGCCTACCTGTACAGAGGACTGGAGGACTTGGATCTCAAGCTCTTCATCCCTGAACGGGTGAGGAAGACATAAAACAAAACAACGTGCTGGGTTACTACTGTTTTGTGCAGAAAGAGAACGAAGAGCTTATCTGCAAGAAACAAAACAAAAAGGATAAATAACACTGAACAAGAATATACATATAAAATACACACAATTAATCAGTCCTACAGTAGTCCTGTATATCACATATCTTAGATACAGGACTGTTTACTTTGCACTACAACTGACCAGAGTTATTGTAACATGATTTCTCATTAGTGTTGCACTGTTGTGACCACAGTCATTTTGTGACGTGTAATGCAGGACTTGAGGCTTCCCTCCGTCACCACCATTGCAATCCCTGACGGCTACGAGTGGAGGGAGTTGCTGGCCTACATCATGAAACACCACCATATGGAGATGACAGGAGGCCTTGGGCCCTCCATGGGCATGGTGAGTTCCTTCTGGCATTTCAACCCTGTACAGTGAACAAATTATGCCTTTAACGTTGTGGTCATGATCATCAGCTGACATTTATGGTAACTATGGAACTGACCATCAGTTTGTGATGCTTTAAAAATACATTATTTTTCCAATAATAAACACCTAACAAAAGGGAAACAGTCCAGGATATAATAATGTGTTTCTATGAGAAATAATAACCAACCTCATTCAGAATCAGAATCATGTTTATTGCCATGTAGGTTTTCACATACAAAGAATTTGCTGTGGTGTATTGGTGCATAACACGTACAGACAAGTAGTGCAAAAGTCAACATAAGCATAAATATAAAGTAGCATTAAGATACTAAAGTACTACTCACTATATCCCACTATAACACAAATTTCCACGGTTATAACAAGAGCAATGTCATCAGTTTGGTGTCTCTACAGCTTTCTGAATCATGCTGCTGAGTCACTGCAGGCACTGAAGCACCGTACTTTCCACCTCTCTTTTCATTAGGTGATGAGGATCGGATTGATGGGATACAACTGCGAGAAGACTAATGCTGACATGGCGCTGCATGCCCTGGCAGACGCTCTCAGGAACTGCAAAAAGAGCAAGGCTTAAGAGACCAGTGCATACATTTAATTTAAAACTTCTGTGCGCCTTTCTTGTATAAGTAGGCTAGTTTTGAACTAAAGGGGCAGATACTATTATATGGTCCATGCTGAGTGCACTGAAAGATGTCAATAAACTGTGCTTTATTTTATCAAACACTTCTCCTGCCTCATTGTGTGGTTACAGCAAGACATTTTTTTTCAGAAGTAGCTACAAAAGTATATAAACGTTAGCCCCTCCTACATTTATGTAAGGTTATTTAACATAACTGTAGTTCTTTACGGTCTAAACTACAGTTCCCAGGATTCCCTGCTGCTTGCGCCGTCTATATAAGTACGTCACACTAGGTCCGCACAGGCGCAGTGCGACTATTAATTTAGTAACATTTAAATCTTGTACTTCCGGCAATTTCTGCATTTATTTCAGTCTGTTATTTATACTCGCTTGGCTGCAGTTTGATTTAACGTTATTAATGGCGTGTCCTGTAAATCACACAGGTAGGACGATGTTTACATTTTTAAATGAAGATCGTATATTTAAATAATGTCAACTGTGCCGGCTAGCTGCAGTGTGAAGGTGACCACAGGCTGACTACCAACTCAGTTTATTCATCATTTCATAACAACGTTACTTATAAACTCTGTAGTAAATTACAGCTGACTCATTTAATGAAGGTATCAAAGTGCGAACGTAAAATGCGTCCTCGAGTCTGTGTGAAGTGAAGAAATGTGTCGCAACCAGTTTTCATTTAACCTACATAAAGCTACGCCTTGTAAACATGTCAAAAGAATGAGTCCGATCGGCGGATCGATACTGAGGAAATGCTGTGATAATTGCTTCTTATTGTGCAAAGTTTCGAGTGAGATACGAGTCAGTCACCTTCCTCTGTGCATGGCGCAGACTCGTCTTCTTCTGGTTTCTGCCAGTTGTCGACCTTACCGGAGCATTACTGCCACCTGCTGTTAGAAGAAGAGACCAACAGCCGCAGCGCATTTTGACTTCAGACCCTCCTGTGCCCCGATTTACAGTCTCCTTCCCTCACAGCTGCAAGAATATGTGCTTTTATGTACTAATAACTGTGGGATTTATAGTTCAGCAACAAACTTTTAGCCGTCTGCTTTTAAATTAAAAAGTGTCCAGTTTATAACATTTGCACACATTGATTGCCTGTAATGTCAGACAGCTACCTCATAAATTGTTCTGTCACATGATTCAACATGTTTTTTTGTTGTTGTTGTTGTTTTTTTACTGTATTCACTCCAAACTATATGAAATGATCTCAGTTAGACTTCCTGTTAATGTTATAATGTCTATGTATTTCCTTGGTATTGGATCAAAATCATCATTTGCGGTCACCAACTCATATGTCACATTGTTTTCCATTTTCATGATAATGGTGCATAAACTGTTTGTGTGTTTTTACCATCAGTGGAGTTGAACCCAGGCCTCCTCCCTCTGGACTGGCTTCTGGGTACCTGGGAGTCAGATGAACCCGGGGAGGGCTGTTTTCCCACCATAAAACCTTTCCACTACACAGAGACACTGAACTTCAGCCATGTGGGTCAGCCAGTCATCAACTTCCTGTAGGTTATCCTGTGAGCAATCAGACTTTAAAGATTCATTTAAAACCTCGATCACGCCCGAAGTGAACCTTGTTATACCTGTAACCCCACCCAACTGCTGCACAGCAGCAAGCTGGGAAGTTAAACTGCTGGAGGTCAGCAAAAGCTAGAAGTAGCAAAAACTGTTACAATGTTTTAGAAGAAGGACTCAATTTAAAATACGTGTTTTTGGTTTTTGTTACCCACTCTGCCATGAGTGTCGAATTAGGTTTTAATTTCACTTTAAGGTAAATCTACTCTTCACAAGACACGGTAGAAGCGCTGCAAGCAGAAAAATCTAATCTAATCTAATCTAATCTGACTAAATGAACAAACTAGGCTTAGAGAATGAAACACTGTGTGTCTAGTATTTAGCTGTATTAGGGTGACTAGATGTAGTAGTCGACCTGAACCACAATATAGCTGAACTACATGTAGATTTGCTGGTAAGTTTCAATGTAAACAGCATATGTTTGTGTCAGCACAAGCATAAAAATTGATCCCGATTTGTGTTTAGAGACCATGTTGACAGGCTTCAGCTGATTCCTCACTGTTGCTGTGTTTGACAGGTTCAGTGCCTTCCATGCAGAGACCAAGAAGCCTCTGCACAGGGAGTGTGGATTCATTCGAATGCAGCCGGGAACCAACAAAGTGGCATTCATCATCGCACAGAACTCAGGTAGTTAAAATTCATGTCACTGGAGGTACCTTTTTGTTTTCATTAACCAGGCTCCTGCTTGTATTTCTGGAATATGTTTTGATTTTAAAGGGGTCTTTCCAGGTGTGCAGAGGCTGGGTATGTAAAGGATTTTCTAAGGGAATTGGTCACTTAATGTAACAATACAAAATGTTTTTTTTACAATGTATTATGTATTCATTATATTAGATGTGATTCTGGGCCAGAGCCCTGTCGAGAATATATTAATATATTCTTGGCAAACATGATGCAGAAACATGAATACTTGGCACTTACACACACCTCTTTATGTTTGCTGTATCGTACTTTTGCTGTCTTCAGTTGAAGATTTGATGGTAAAACATTATTCTCATAAATGATATACACTGTTTTTAAAACAATTTCCAATTTACACTTTTAAATAAATACAGATAATTAGTTTGTTGCTCTATAATGAGTTTTTAATGGCTAACTTACTGTCTTGTCGACAAAAACACACACACTTCACACATGTTTTGAGTCCAGTGTGTCTGTTTGTGCAGGTCTGGTGGAGATTGAGGAGGGAGAACTGACAGGGCAGCAGCTGAACCTGCAGAGCCAGGCTCTGGCCAGAATCTCTTTTGCCAGGGAGCCGCATGTACAGCAGGTAAAACCAATTCTCAACCAATCATGCATCTTTCACTCATCTTCAATATTAATTACTTCATTTATTACTGCCTACGCAGTCCACAACACATCTACAGAACCTTTCTCTGGAACAAACTTTAATCAATAAAATAACTTTTTTTTTTTTGCTGCTGCTGTTTTCGTGCCAGTGACCTCGCCTGCTCTTTTCCATCTTTCAGATTTCTAGAGTGTTTCAGCTCCGTCCAGATGGGAGGCTGGAGCAGACAGTTTCCATGGCAACAGACAACCAGGCACTGATGCAGCACTTGCACATCACCTACCGTCGGTCATCTTGACCCAACAGGCTGGCAGGCTTCCTTTAAAAAGAAACACCATGGTCAGGAAAGATAAATGTTGCTAAAAATGGCATGATCAATAATCACAGTTAAGTCAGATAATCGTATAAACAAATCCACAACTATACAGTGGTATAATCCTATAAGGGTTTGTGATAAAGGAGTTATGGTATCAAACTTCATCATTAGGTAAATCTAGCAATACATTACATACAGTAATAAGTGGGCATTGTTTAGGCACTATAGTGGGACGGATGTACCAAGAGTTGATGTTGCAGTAAAATTCAAATATTAAATGGGGCCTGTGGAGTTTTTCTTGTAAACAAACAGAAGTTATGTTTACATTTAAGTGTTACTCAATAAAATGCACTGCGTATCCTCTAGGCCTTTCAAACATGTCAAGTGAATTTCCATTCTCATAAAACATTTGCAGTGCCGTTTTTTAAAATCCTGTATTGTTTACATTCATGTTTACCTGCTTTCAGTCTTCTTCTTTCCTGCCTTTGCTGGCGTATTTCAGCATATCTTGGTCTGTTACCACCACATGTAGATCACTGGAATAGTGTGAAACCATTGGCAGAAAATGCGTACTTCAGTGCATGTGAATACTCATAGAAAAAAAAGCTCCATAGCGCTACGAGAGATCTAAAGGTCCACAGGGAACCTTTGATCGAACAAAAGACTTTATGGCCTCAGTTGAGTATGGATGCTGGCGTTATCTTAATATTTATTATCCAGATATTTAATCTAGTAGCTGTAAAGCTTGTAATGCACTGATGTAGTAGGTTAAGTACATTATCTTTATCTTTAACTTTCATTGCACTATTATAAGATTGAAAGCTGAAGTATCTGCCGTCCTTCTGGAGTCAGTGCACTGTGTTTAGAATGTCTATTTCTTTGGTATAAAATTCAGAGTCAGAGAGTTGTTCTTGTGCTGGGTGTTTTTGTGATTGTTGTTATGGTTTAAGCCAGTTAACACAACCCTTTGAGATAAAAAGTTTTTCTTTAATGTGTTTGTGTTTTAGGATGTCCAGGTTTTGTTTATGTCTTTCAGTCGACAGGTTAATAGGTATACACGTAGATGACGGGCTACATTAAAATAAAGTTATTTCACCAATCTTTTACTTTGTCTTCACTTATTTGTGTAATGTTTTTAAGCTTCTTGTTCTGTCTTTGTGGATTTGATGTTGTATATTAAGTGTTCAATATGAATGATATAAATGAAATTCACCTGTGTTCTTGATACTCTTGTGCGTTACAGTTTACAGCATCAAGTACATGATTCTTCAACCAGGAGTCAGTTAGTTGGTTGCAGTTTTATTTCATTTTAGTTACTCTAAAGAAAAGTTCACTGCTTTTAAACTGTCCGTATTATATCATAATAAAGCTGCCTGAGTGTCAGTCCAGTGTGAAAAAGTGTGAAAAAATCATAAAATAATCAACATGGGTGAAGATTTTGTAAAATTTATTATGGATTTTAAAAAAAACATTCAGACGCACATTTATAAATTAACACTGAAAGTGACAACCATCAGGCATACCACACAATCATCCTGTCTTTATACTGCAGTGGCTTCAATTGTTAAAGTCTTCATCAAAATAAAAAAATAAAATCATAAATAAACTATTCACAGATTAAAGAGGAAATCAATACCACCAAAATATGTGCGGTACGTAGCATTCCTATGTCCTTAGAGTCTTTGGCCAAAAATGGTAAAAATGCCACAAAATGTTGGGTCTTACTTTGGATAATATTTGGAAAGAGACACTGTTTGTGCTTTGGTAATGTACAATAGTGTAATACCACCTTTGCCTCATCATCCGATATCAGTCCATTTTCAGATTCAGGACTCAGGAAACAAAACCCAGCCAGCTGAGCATACATTTTCATTTCAAAATGTTACCTTTCACCTTCATTAGTCCTCCAGGTATATTTTCTGAGACAAACATCACATGAAAGCACAGTACGGGTTATATCAGGAGTGCAAATCTCCCAATGCTCACATTCAACCTGAACAGCATCACACATTACAGTCACAACACCGGGGAAGCATGGTTTGCTGCACTTGTGTAAGCAGTGTGAAAATATGTAGAAGAGGTGGACCGATGCTCTTAAAATATCACTGTGACTACTCTTTGGATGAAGGGAAATCACATTACTGTGACACGGAGAGAACACAAACATGATGCTGATGAAACATTTGTTGATGGCCATTCAGCGACAGACCGATATTTGCACAGCGATATCAGCGACCATCCCCACCCCATTGTTTATTGACGAGTCTGAGATTTCAATCTCGCATCAAACAATGATGACGACTCCCGGGCGCTCGGCCTCGGCCGCTCATGGTTCCTTCATGATGTACACGTACACTGTAGTAAGAAAGTACTTCAGGGACTCCATGACAGAGGACAGCCAGTGGTGTTCAGGGGTGAGATCCTTCTTCACCACACATTTCGTGATCTCCACCTGATAAAAGGGAAATTGATATTTTACATAACTTTAATATATATTTTTTTGCCAAATACATTCCAAATACAGTAAGAACAAACAGGTGCACTTCTCCAACAAAGACTAACATTTGCTACTACAGTACAGCTGAGGTTGATGCGAATGCCAAAATAAGAGATAAGGGATCAACAAAGTAGATATTTCAGTCTGGACCAAAATGGCGGAACAACTGACCGATTGGCATTGTTATAGACTTATGCCCCGAGTATGGCTAAACGTATATTTAAAAAAGCTTTTAAATAACCTCATGTCTTGATCATTTTGGTGAATAGAACATAGAAATGCATCTGTAGTTTTATCAGCCTATTAGTTGTGAATAAAATTAAACAAGACATAAGGTTATTCTTTCACTTTTTACAATCACCGTGGTGCCGTCTTTCTCTGAATTGGTTTGAGGAAAAAAAAAACACATCCTAACATGTCTGACTGGCATTTACAAAATATTTGAGTCAAGCATAACAAACCTTTAGCAAATGCTGCCCCTAAATGTGCATTTTTTGCTGTCTTTTATCTAAGAGAGAGCCCCCGAAACATAAATTACGTACTGCAAATCTTTGCATCAGATCAGCCAACAGGAAGCTACAGTGTGTTTCTTTCTGAGCCAGCTACCATCAGATTTTATGTAACTCCCCTCTAACTCTGATATCAGAGTTTATGAAAGCAAACCGAGCTCTGATCCATAAACAAGATAGCACACGTAGTCGTCTAGTTCCAGCAAGAGCAATGTAGAAAACCATAATGTTGCCAGATTTAATCCCCAGAGAAACAAGATGCAAGTACTGCTTATTCCCCTCAGACGGTCTCAAATGTCAAATTGTTTAAATGTCATCTTTCCCCACAATGTCTCAGTAACACTAATCATGCTGCAGCATTAATCATATAGAAACATTACTTATGCAAATGTGAAAGTTCCCCAAAATCAAAAAGCACGCTTCACAACGCTGCTCATGCTTCATGGCCTCAAGTAATCATGATTATCAGCATGTACAGCAGCAGTCTCTTACCCATCCTCCCCGTCTCTTCAGCCATTGAACCAGAAACTTGCGGACAAACTGGCCCAGACTGTCCACTAAGATGTGAACGGTGGTTGGATGGCCTTGTCTGACACAATCCACCGCCAGGGCTCCGGCTACTGCATACATGGATACCACTTTACCCCAGGTTATACCTACAGCCAGAAAAACAGATATCACTGGGTTATGTTTTAAGTCCTTATTCATGTTTATTGGGATGATGTGCTTGTCATTCATGTATTGCTGAAGCCAACAACACATTATTGTTCAAGTCTCCCTCAACTCAAAAAGGGGTTTTTGCTTATTGTTACTTCATTTAGATGTTTGTGCTTCACTGTGCAGAATGACGTATGTGCAGAAGTGCTTCTCAAATTCATCTGCTGAACGTGTTTAGAGCTGCAACGGTTAGACAATTAATTGATTGGTATATTGACAGAAAATAAATCTCCAATTAGTTTGATAATCTATAAATCTAAATCTATAGTTCTCTGGTTCCAGCTTCTCAAGTGTGAATATTTCCTGGTTTCCTTCATCTTTTATAACTGTAAAGGCATCACACCTAGTTTGGAGATAATCATGGTTCAATACGCAATTTACACAAATATGTTGTTGAAACTTAAAACCTCCAGTGAACACTGAGAATGGACCGTTCAGAGTGGTAGGAAACATATTCAGTCCAACAGTTTAACTTCTGAACTGAACAGAGGTTCATAGATTCTGTGTTTATTAATGAGGGAGACGGAAAATATGTCATTTTAAGAAAAATGTTGACACGGTAATTCAACTTTTTTGTGGAAAAAACATACTGATACAAATTATAAGTCAAGCAGCGTAGTTTTATATATTTTAACCTGATATTGATTGTGTCTTTCAGTCACTAAGCTGTGGTTTGATAAGTGAGAAGCAAAAATCACACTTCATCCAGGAGACCTGAGCTTCGAGCCTCCCCGGTGGCAGAATTTCCTGACCGCAATCGATAAAGTGTCATATTTATTCCAGCATAAACACTTCTTTCCTGTTCTCATAGGGTGTCCAGAACTAACAGTCATCTCCTCTGTGGTTTCTTTTCTCTCAAAGCCTGTTACATATTCTGTGACCTGACATGAAGCATGTGTGGCAGTCGGTGGACCTTGTACTGAAATAAACTGTAAATACCAGGTTTAGGTCAACAAACCAGTGCATTTGTGTCAATGCAGCTGATAAGACATTTTACCGTGCCAGCTGTAAATTAAAGAGGGTAAATGAGGCCACTCCCCTGTGGATAGGTCAACAGGTTTAGAAAATGATTTTGCATTCACCACTTAGAAGCAATTGAGAGTCATAAAAGCTGAAAAAGGCCAATTATTTGTCTTGCTTTCCACCTAGACAATCCAGCCTGGTAATTAAGGGCATCCGGCCATTTCTAAGTACACTTTCCAGGGCAGCAGAGATTGTTATAATGACCGTTGGTGATTAAGAGGAGGGTCTAATGACATTAGCCTCCTTCGGCCACCTTGCATTGTCATGACTGTTCCTCGGAGCTGACCTACAGTGTCTGACTGTGGCTATAAGGGGATATAGCTCTGGGTAGGCTTAAATGAGATAACTGTCCATGGAAGCTGTCAGGGTACGTCACGTCTCACTCCCTACTGAGAAGCAGGCCAAGAATAGAGACAAGATTGTCAGGGATAAAGCTGGAGGAGAGGAGGGCGGAAAGAGAAAGAACAGAAGTGGGAGGCAGGCAAAGATAGATGGAGAATAGACAAGCTATGTTGATTTTAGGGAGGGAGATAATAATAAAGAATGACTAAAAGCTAAATAGCTGGTTATAAAACTAATTCTGGACAGCAGGAATAACAGACTTAGATGCATTTTTCTATTTATATCCAGGTTTCAACCCATCCCAGAAGGCTGGAGCAGCCTGGGTTCACAACTTTGTTATTCTTCAGGAGGGATCCCACGCTGCTTCCAAAAATTGCACCCCTGTGACGTCAAAACAAGCACAAGCTTTGCCAGAAAACAGGCATGAAGACTATATCAAGCAAGTCTGTTTTTGAGCTTTCCTGGAAACATGCATCATTTTTGTTATGCATCACACTGTGGCCAGACCATCATTTGGATACTTCAAAATGTCAGCGCTGCTTTAAATAGTTTACAAAGCAAATCTGTTGTCAAGACAATTTAAAACCAGCCCAAGAGCCATCCTTTGGGAACCTTGACTGTCCGTGACAAATTTTATCGCAATCCATGAAGTAGTTGTTGAGATATTTCCATCTGGACAAAGCGGTGGACTGATTGACCAAAAGACCGACATCACTGCCCCTGGTGAAGGGCTAAAAAAGTTTTAGAATGCCTGACAATGGCCTAAATGGCCTTGGTCATGACACAACACAACACGACACAGGACCATAAAGGCTATGACAAGAGGCAAAGACCAAGATTAAGTACAGTTTAAAAAAATCTAAAAGTAGATGTTGAAACCTGATTAAAGACTACAAGTGGGCAGATAACAGATCAGACCGCCTGATCTGAAGACATTTATTTGGAACAGCACGATATCTGCATCCATGGTTATGTGCTTATTTATAAGAATATAGATTAAGGGAGAGATTTGGGATGTAGAAAATAGCATGTTTTTGATTTAATGTTTTTAGTAATGACATGCCATCATTACCATCACAGCTTTTCAAGGCATGACATATTACATGAATAGTGGGTATTGCTTGGACCACACGATGCCTAAATTCAAAACAAAAAGTAAAGAAGAAAAGAATTATATTCTACTTTAATCCATTATTTAATCCATACCCCCAAACTATAAACTAATCAATGTGAGTGTCTAAACTTATGACTCTAGATGGTTGTGGGAGCAATCATGTGTTTTAGATGAAGTTTCACTCACACCTACGTACGATTGACGCCCACTCTCTCGCTCACTGAAAGCACCTCTCAGCCAAAAGAGCCTGATGGAAACTACAGAGGCACACCTGCTTAATCACAGTAACTGCCTTCATCAGTAGCCTGAGCCGCTGTGAAAGTGTAAATCACTTTGTGTGCTGGCTGAAAACTACATGTTCGTTTCCAGATTGGACAGCATACAGTGTGCTACATCACCATCATCATCATCATCACCTTCAGTAACAGCCGTGTACCTGTTGAGAAGATCTCTGTTGCCACGCCGATGAAGGCATCCGAAACCATATTCTCCATGGCAACAGAAATGTTGAGCTGCCGCGCCACGTTCCTGTACAAGCTGGGCTGTATACACTCCAGCTCGTCGCCTTGGTAACAGAGGGACAGCACAGATGAAAAAGGAGAAAAGGCAACAAAAGTCTGTTAGGAATATCACAGTTAACCTGGATGAATGAGACAGAAACCCAAACACAGACTCAGGTTAAGTCAATTATTTAAACATTCTGGGTTATACAAACTATCACACAATTCAACCGATTCAAACAATTTATTCGGTTCTGCTGGTGAAGGGTCACTTCAGCCGTCAGGATGTTTAGGTAGAACATATACATCTCCGCTGGCATCTCTTTAAAAGACGCTGGGCACTTAAGCTGCTGTCTTAAGTGGGTCAAGTCCTCCAGATGTAATCACTTGAATCAAGCTGTTCTCTCATGCACAGACACAATCCTGAACTCATCATTTGCCCCAATCATAGCTTGAAATATACAGTATACAGAGTAGTATGTGGAAATCATTAGTCAAATTGAAAGTTACTTGGTATTATATTTCATATGTATCAATTATCTCTTCCAGCTATGTTGAGTCATCTCAGTTTCTAGCGTAGTATTGACTTGAGATGAACATTTAGGTTTAATCTTAATATTCTCTATGAAATAACATTAACCTGTCCAAGTATTGTTGGCAAGTTTGCCAAGAGGACCCAAAGGAGCCTGGCAAAGTCTCAAATGAAAGACTTTAATTTATTATAACTGATAATTTGTCCAGCTCCTCTTATTTTATTCTATGTTACAACAGGTGTTACCTCCACCAAGGACAGTATGCTTCAGTTCCATTTGTTAGTTATGGTAGTGGTAGTTTTAGTGGGATACCACAAGAACTTTTGGCATATTTCAAATGGAATTTGATGGAAGGTTAAGCCTTGAATAGTTTTTGGAACCGATTTGGATCTTTCTGAGGATCCAGGACTTTCTTAATATTAACAGATGCTGAAAATATTTAAAAACACCCTATTTTCTTATGAACTTCTGCATTTGCAAACATGAAAAACATCCGGCACATATATTCCATCACAAGTGTATTTTGGGACCAAGACCCAAATGAGAAATACAGAGCAGATTAAAAAAAATCTCTTTATCTTTTTATTAAAAATAAAGTTGGGGGTTGAGACACCAACTGTAAACCGCAACGTCCTCTGACCAAAACTTTCATTTCCTGTCATCTCTCTGCTGTCTACACAAGCTATAAGTAATAAAAAGCTAAAATAAATAAATACACGTACAAAAAGCCTTTGCTGGGGTATACACTCTCGAATAAACAAAATATGTTTAAACTATGTTTGTGTTAGGCTTTACATTACATATTAAGACTGAAATGATACAGAAGCCAGTGCATCATAGTAGATCTGTGGCAACTGTCTTAAATGACAACTTTAAATAACAAACAGGGGCAAATACCTCAAACTGGAAGAAATCATAGAATAAACTGTAATGTGGTCACTTCATCTTACTTGAGCTGTGAATATATGGGCTTCAAAGTACACAAGGAAATGACGACAATGTCCGTAAGATGCATAAATCTAATGTCACTGTTACCTAAGACTTTACAGTCGTGTGGGCCTCTTACCAAGACAGAGAAGCACCAAAGACACCTCAGCGAGCGCTGCATTTGAGGGAGAGAGGTTGAGTTCAGCTTTGGACCATCCTAGTCCATTCTGGTTGAGTCTGGACAGTATGTAGTCTCTGCACAAGGCTTTGGACTGGGACACCAGCTCCTTCTCAGTCAACGACCGGTCAAACACATCCAGGACCTCTGCAGCAAACACAGAGGACCGCCGCAGGACCTCCATGTTCTCCTGCAGGGGAAACGGGCCAGAGGGTGTCTGACCTCTTTGGATCAGCTGTGTCTCAGCGTGTCCTCTACTTATCCCGGAGGAACTTCAACGGTGGAAACAATATGGCAGCTGTGGGGAAAGAAAAACCTTATTTAGAGGCAGCTAGAGATAGTTGGTTAGTTTTAAAAAGGCATGAATTACACTACTTAATCTTAATAGAGTTCCCATCAGACAGAGAGAGAGAGACAAAGACGCTCTCAATCAACCCACTAGTGCCAAAAAAGTAAAGCAGCTTGAGTGATTAGATTCAGAATCATTGCAATTCCTGCTGTTACTACATACTTCTTTACATTTGCAAGGACTGTGGGTATATACAGACTTTCAGCCACTAAAGCAGACCAGAAACTTACATAAGAATATGATGGAGGCGTGCTGTGAGTCACAAGATGTTGCTACACTTCTTACATTATGCAACACCAAGCTGATAGCACAAGATGACAAGGGAAATGTTTTGCTGTTAGGAGGGCAACAGCCTTTGTCTTGATTTGGGATAAAAAAATAAAAAAAACCCTAAAGAAACCTGAAGCAACCTGATTAAGAGTATAAACACTTGTAGGCATGTCTTAGAATAAAGACATATTTTTCAATTAAGGCGTGGAAAGAAGGAGTTTACCTTACCACACTGAGGTGTCCCCTCCAATTCATTAATCAATTATCCTGTCACTGTGTGTGTGTGTCTGCAGTGTTTCCCAGCCGAAAGAGCCCCGAGAGACACAAGGAAAAAAAAACCGGCTCGTCTCCCCTCGCAGGACACTTTCAGACCACTGTCAACCCACCGGCCGAAGCTCCGTCTCACATCTCATCTCCCACGGAGCTCAAAGTCCGCTCGGGGCCACTTGTTTCCCTGAAATGCGCCGAGCGAGCCGGAGGACGCAGCCGGAGGACGCAGCCGGAGGACGCAGGACGCAGCCGGAGGACGCAGCCGGAGGACGCAGGACGCAGCCGGAGGACGCAGCCGGAGGACGCAGCCGGAGGACGCAGCCGGAGGACGCAGCCGGAGGACGCCTACCTGTTGCTCCACCTTTCCCACCGGCAGCTCGGCGGACGCGTTCGTTTTGATCGCCGGGAACACCCGGAGGAGGAGGAGGAGGAGCGGCCCGGCGCCTGCCTCCCGTCCGCCGAGCGGGAGGAAAACCCTCGGCGCGGTGCACGGAGGGAGACGAAGTCCACGGAGTCGACGTTTTTCATTCACAAATCAGGGCAGATTCGCCGGATGTGACGCCCAGAGAGGACCTAGTTTCTCTCGCCTAACGCGCCCGTGTCCCTCGCCGAGGCCGAAAGGTCCGCACTTTTAATCCCGTCCAGAGCAGATAAATATAGCCTGGGTGTGTCCTACTCACCCACAGCACCGAGGCTTAAGATGACTGGGTTCATGTCGTTATTTCTTTGTTACACCTTTTTTATAATATCAAAATACAATAAAGTTACACAACTAGAGACTCCATAGATTCTTATTTCAAACAAAGAAAACAAGGTCAGTCAGAGGAAAGTCTCTCTCTCTCTCTCTCTCTCCCTCTCTCTCTCTCTCTCTCTCTCTATATATATATATATATATATATATATATATATATATATATATATATATATATAGATATATATATATATATATATATATATACTTTTTTTTAAATTATCATTATTATTTTTTTCAAATACTTTTTCTGAACTCTTTGGCCGCTCAGTGTCGCTGTTTCTCACTTTCTGTTGAGGTCGAACGTGTCAAACATTGTTTTAAACTTTTCTGACTTCATGTGACCATTTCTTACAGATCAATCTGTGATCAACCTGCAAAAACTGCAGTCTCTGTTATTTTGGATGGTCCATCAATAATAAATTTGCTTTTGATATTTCTCCATGATTTCCACAAACTACTTTAATCATAGAATTAGTCAATTAATTACTTTCTATAAATTTCAAGTGTCGGAATAAATATTTTCTAGTTCTTGAGCGAAGAACAAAATAGTAAAACTCAAAGTTTTGACTAACTAGTCTCCTGTTTTGTTTTCCATCATGGAGATGCTGGTGTTTCAGTAATTAACATGTTAGTGGGTGACTTTCTAAGTAATTCTGTCTGAAAGAAGGTGTTTTGAGTCAGTATTCACATTCATTGATTCAAATGAGAAACCCTTAACTTCCAAATATGAACAATGGACCCTGTTTCTAGGTGGTCAGATCCAGAGTGTCCATGTTTTTGTCAGAGAGGGTGTTAACGTGCAATGAAGGAAACCTAGCTATGTTGCAAACTACAATACTATATGATGAAACACACTGTATGATACTTATCCCATTAGACATCACTGTTCGTCACACATGGAATCTAGTTTTGTCTAATTATAAACTACTCAAAGGGTGAAAGAGTGTCAGTGTCACTGAAAAGGGAATTTATCAGCTCTTTCATAAACTTATCAAAACAAGGTTACAAAGTGCCTCATAGACAGAAAATGAAACAAAATACCAAGATGAATGATAAAACACATCAAAGACAGAAATAATAATTAAAAATAATAAACAAGAAATTAAAAACTATTAAAATACACAGGCAGCTCCAATCAAAATCAGGATATGCTTTCTGATAAAAGTTTCCTCAGGCAGGTCGTTCCAGAGCCTCGGGGCCCTGATGGCAAAAGCTCCATCCCCTTATTTTTTTAGCCTGGAGCCAGGTCATGAAAAGCCTCAAAAGTAACCAATAAATTCTTTAAATCAATGCTAAAACACCAAGGAGCCAGTGTAAAGAGGTAAAAGAAATGTGATATGATCGTCTCAAAACATACATTTCTATCAAACAGGACACCAAGATTTCTTGTAACAGGTTTGATATGTTGTGAAAGGTTAGCAATAGATGGCAGTTTTTTTTTTGTTATTTTATATGTTGGGGCCCAATAACAAGGATTTCTGTTTTATTGGGATTAAAGAAAATGTATTAACATCCAGTTTTTAATATCAGTGGACATCCAGTTTATATCATTCAAGGCTCTTTCATAAACTACCACACCGACAAATGCATGTCCACATTGTTGTTCATTGAGTCTGTTCATTCATTTTCAGCAGCTCGGCCTTCCAGAGGCATCTATCCTGTCTAATTTTTCACAATTGGCTAATTGGGGACGACTGGTATGTCTCGAGGATGCTGTCTATTCTCTAGGTATGCTATTGGGCAGAGAACTATCCATGGACAATGTTACGTTGTTTTGTTGTTTGTTAGTTTCTATGTGATACATACTGCTATTGGGCAAAACCTAGACTTAAGTCAAAGTTAAACAGTCACAAGACCAAGAGGAACAGGGAGTCGTTGTAGTGTGTAGTAATGTGGCAGCTATGAAGAACAGCTGACTGTATGGTTAAACACTAATATTCAATCTGGGCCAAAAACATGTCAGTGTGCAAATCATTGACACGTTTTACTCATGCTTTGTTTTGTTTTGTTTTTTTGCTTAAACAGTGGAAATATTTGTTAGTATTTATTTAAAATCAGTATATCAAGGATTTATGATTTAGGCAAATCACTTACTGATGGTTTAACTGTTACTATCCAGATCCTTGGCTGCGTTCAGTGACACTGGCATCTTTGCAGGAAAAGTTTCAGTACAGCTTCTCCTTTGAAAAGACAGCTGCTTCCCCCTCAGATCAGTGAGTCAAAACTGAATTGTTATATATGTTAATGAGCTCAGTTACTCTTCCACTTGAGTTTTTGTTGATCAATGGCAGGTGAGACTGAGAGCCACTCCTTGAAGTGGCTCTGTAGTTGCAACAGTTGCAAAAGTTTTTAGGCCTTCTCTGAAACATGTACCACCAAGAATATGCACGATAAGAATGTAAAAGTCTTAATTGCATGACATACAAACACCAAATGCAACTGCTGTTGTTTTCTTTTTCCTCAGAATTTAATTAGTGCCAATTGTTCCGTCCTTTATCTTTTTCCATGACATGTTTGCATCGACAATGATGTGCATTAATCACACCTTTCATAATTCAGTATATGTGGTTGTCATGCCTGCACTTCATTGAAGAACCAGCATGTGCTTAACTGTCAAACACTGTATAAACAGACAGCGATGATTCCTCCCTCCTTCACTCCCTCTCTCTCTCTCGTGCACAGATTCCTGTCATTCCAGCCAACCTTTTAACGTACATGTTGAGGAGTACATTCAAGCTTCATTCAGGCCTAACTGTCGTCACCGGTGCTCGGGAAACAGGTAAAACCAGAGGCACAGGAGAGCTCGTCAAGCAGCAAGGGTTGGACGGGAATCCGGCCTCAGTGCCCCAACACAGGAAGGGATGGGCAATGCAAAATGTGACATTGGGTTTATCAGATTTCACCTTTAGCCTAAATTATCATTTTGAACTTGAGGCAATCATTTTTTCATATTGTTTTTTTTTTTTTTTCTTCCTCATGGGCTTATTGGCTGATTGTTTTTTTGTTGCCCAAATGATAGAGCCATTCTCCCCTGGGCCTTGGTGTGTTTAACCAGGGCCTGTTACTCTTTGACCCGGTCCCCTTCACCTCCATTGATGAGACAGCCCAATCACAAACTGGCTAAGTGAGGATAGGAAGGTGGAGCTTAGCACTGAAACAGGGTGTGGTCCTGAAACCAGCAAGGTTTGTAGTAGTCCCCGTGGGTTTAAATTGAGTGTAATGATCTCAGTAACATAGTTATCATAGCTGGCCTCTCACTCCTCTCTCTCTTGCCTCCCCCTCTCAGTCTTTCCCCATTTCTTACCTGTGAGACTTTCAGTTGGATTTTTAGTAAAAACAAAAACAAATTAGACATTTGAGGACACCTGGAGGCTGCCACCCCCGGAATAGCTTTCCATGTACCTGATTTTCACCTGATCCCACTGCTGTTTCTGATCTCAGGACTGAGTGCTGCCTGCCCTGCAGCTGCTTTCCACACGAACAGGAGTGAGTGCTGAGGACTTGTGCTCAGCGGGTGAGTCACTTGTTTCTAATACAGCAGCAAGTATTTTAGCAGTTTCAGTGAGCCGAGATCATGTATCATATTGTCTGTGCTGCTCCTGTAAAAATGTCTTAGGATATGTTTCTGTTTAATGTATTCTGGTTAGACTGGTGTCTTTTGCCAGATACAACTTCCATTTCATAGTACAATACAGTGTGTCTGGATGATTTTGTCCTAACCCTTTCTGCTGCTTTCTTTTAAAAAAATGTTCTATTGTTTGTTCTGTAGTTTTACTGCCTGTAAATCCCTGATCACCTCATTTCTTGGTAGCTCAGTTGGTTGACTGGGCTGGCCGTATGGGCCGAGTTCTTTGCCTCACCTGTTTGACTTGCTCTGTTAGTCAGCAAGAGAGAATTTCATTGTAGTTTAGACTGACAGTATAACTCAGATGCTTTATTATCCTTCATAAAACATTCAGGGATTTATTTTTTGATACAGAAGCATTGTTTTTTTGGTTGTTGTCTTTTTCTTCTTACTGAATACATTTTATATTTTCCTTTTGAATGAAGCACATTTAGAACAGTGAGGATTTTTAGCCTGCACGCGCAACCCTTCTGATTAGGCAGTGAATGGAGCTCTTGCTACAGATTTCTCTCTGTATTTTTTTTTTCAAAGGTGGTACACAAGGGCAGTCGGGGTGTTTGATGAGCCTATGCAGCTGTCTCCTGTTTGTTCAGTCAGTGGGGAAGCAGGTGGACAGGTCGCTTTGCAGCTCACCTGCCCAGCCAACCTCATTTTCGGCTCAGCTTCATATCTCTTTGTCTTTTCTTATTTTTTTTCAGGGGTTTAATAGAACAAGAAGCAAGCAGTGACCATGCTGCGAGACCTTGTATCAAACATTTTAAAATTCCACAATTATGTACAGTTGAGAACTGGTAAGTGTCTTTATCTCTATTATAGATTTACACCTCTGCATTGTTAAAATATGAATGAATAACTATACATTTTATTTAGCGTAAAGTAGCACATTAAGCTGCCTGAAAACTGTGTATAAACATGCATTGACACTGATATGCCGAGATTGTAAGGAGTGTGTGTGTTTTTGTTCTCCCCAGATGCCCGAGTCAGAGACTACCCACTGATGCAGGGCCCCATGCTGATGACCACCATCCTGCTGGCCTATGTCTTCTTCTCACTGTACGTCGGACCTCGCCTGATGGCAAACCGCAAGGCTTTCCATCTCAACACAGCCATGTTGGTGTACAACCTTAGCATGGTTTTACTGAATGCCTACATAGTGTATGAGGTAAGCAAAATGATTGACAAACTGAGTTATGTGCTGCCGAAAACCGCCTGTGGAGTTTGTGTGAAATGTTAATTACAGCTGCTGATGTGTTTCCGACACCTAGTTCATGATGTCTGGATGGGCCACCACCTATACGTGGAGATGTGACCTCATTGACACCTCAAACAGTCCAGAGGCTCTTCGTGTAAGCCAGTAAATTGTTACTTTCCACTCAGAGCAGAGGAGCCCTCACCCTCTGATTCCACCTGTTTTTTACTTTCATCTGTCCTCAGTTAGATGTTTTAGATATTTGACATTCTTCTTTTCCTTCCCCTAGCATATTCGAGCGGCCTGGTTGTTTTATTTTTCAAAATACATAGAACTTCTTGACACAGTAAGCACGTTTTCATCTCTCCAAACATATTTCTGGGCTATTCTAGTGACTTTTTAGCTATCTTTTGTGCATGTTAACTTTTATGTTCTACTTTGATTTTAGGTATTCTTTGTGCTGAGGAAAAAACAAAGCCAGATCACATTTCTGCACGTATTCCATCACTCCTTCATGCCCTGGACGTGGTGGTGGGGCATCACCTTGACTCCTGGTGAGGTTTACTCAGCATAATATGAATCAAAAAAACTTGATACATAACATGAAATTATATTAAACATAAACAAAGGATTTTAGCCCTTGCCCTGAAGGTATAAGGCCAAAACAATAAATTGGGGAGATCATTGTGCAGTTGCATGAAAAAGGCTAATGAAACTCATAATTTCCTGTGTGTTTTTCCCCTCTCAAGCTGGAGGAATGGGTTCCTTCCATGCCATGGTGAATGCAACCGTCCATGTTATCATGTACTCCTACTACGGGCTCTCTGCTGCAGGACCTCGCTTCAAGAAATACCTGTGGTGGAAGAAGTACATGACCGCCATCCAGCTTGTATGTCCCTTTTTATTTATTTTTTTTAAAAACTCTTTATAAAGAAATGAATGGCATATTTGACTTTACGATGGATCTGGGTTAGAATTTGATTTTTAATACTAATCTGTCCTTTCTCTGTCATTTTACAGATCCAGTTTGTTTTGGTCTCCGTTCACATCAGCCAGTACTACTTCATGGAAAAGTGTGACTACCAGGTTCCCTTTTGGATTCACCTCATTTGGATGTATGGCATGTTCTTCTTCCTCCTATTTTCCAACTTTTGGATACAGGCCTACATAAAGGGCAAGCGGCTCCCTAGCACAGAGGACAAGCCAAAGCAGAATGGCTCAACCAGTGAACCTATCGCTGTGGTGGCAAATGGGAAACACGTGGAGAATGGGAATGCGAACCACTATGCCAACGGCAAAGTCTTCCTGGGCAAAGTAAAGGAAATTTAACTTGGTGACTCTGGAAATGAGCAAGAGGCATAGAAGGAGGCTCTATACAGCGGCCTTGAATATGTCAATCATCATATCTAGAAGCATTTTGGAATGGCACAGGTTTCAATATGCTACTTTTAAACTTCATGATTTCTATATATCTAGTCTAGTTTTTCTTTTGCACACTTGGGATATTAATGGCATGTTGTGTTTTGCTGGTGATCTCTACTTGCCACATTGTTAAATGTTAGTTGTCGTGAAAACTATTAACTGTGATGAACACTGTATGTAGATTGGTGCTCATTTTCTCACTGATAGTATTCTTCAACTCAGGCTTTACCCACACAAGCTTGACCTACACCACCTACTGTTTACCTGGCATGACCGTTGTTGAAGTTGGAGTACAACACAGTTTCCACTGAAGGCAGCACATTGACTTAACTGCTACAAAGTTTTCATTGTAAATGTCAAATATAAATAGGTTTTTTTTTTTCTGTTTTTATTTATCTTTTGAAATAAAAAATCTTAGATTAAGGTCTGTGTCTTTTGGAAAGCAGTTATGGTGTGCACTTTGTAAAAAAAAAACAACACACCAATTTTTCAATTTTAAGAATTGTGGAAAAGAAATGTTATACTGTATATTACAGTATTGATGCATTTTGCATTTTTGCATAATTGGGTAGTGACATACACTATACTATGTGTTCATTTATTAATCTATTTGAGTTTTATAACTGTATGGTCAGCACAATTGGAATTAAATAAAGTATGCTGTGGATTGCTCTTTCTAAATACTACTGCAGAATGTATATATTGATAAATAAACCTACCAGTGTTTTTACCATTGACAGTGGAAGGATGATATAGTTTGGAAGAACTGCTAAACTTTTTAGAATTGGATGTAATATTTGCCACAGAAAGAATACAAAAGAACTGATGTTTAGATGCATCCAATAGCTGTCTATATGTTATGATACACTATGTTGAATAGATGAACAGGTTTCTGTACTTAAACAGAAATAAACTTTTTTTTCCTCCAAATGTTTCACCTTAAAAGTGAGTAATCAAATGGATTTTTTTATAATTTTCTAACCCATATGGGATCAAAGATCGAGATCTAATGAAAGATTTGATAATAAAGTGCACAGGCTCATACGCACCATTAGCTATAATGTGTAGTTCTTTATTCTCTTTCTGCCAACAATACACTGGTAAATAAGGTTGCCAACCTTTCATGGTTACAATGTATGGATATGTCAATTCTAAAAAAAAACACAACAGCAAATAATTCAATTGATAAATTCACTGAACTGAATTTCCTGAATATTCATCCATTTCATATTATCTGCAACTGTCTGCTTTAATTATTGATTATAAATGTGAACATTGTGGATCTAAACCTAAATGTAATTTATATTGTAAAGTGAATTATTATAGTTCAGGAGATAGTGTCCCATGTAATCCCAACACCACAGTTTTAACACAAGTAAACAGGCCTCAGATTATGGTGCTGCTGCTCTGTCACTTCATGAGTCAGCATCTGACTAGCTGTTGGACTAAAACCAGAACTTGTAGGGGTTTAAAACGTATGTGTGCTAACATGGACCTTACTGCTCTGTCAAAACAAGCAGAGGATCAGCTAAACCCAGAGTCTGAGACGCCCAACAAATGTGTCCATAGGGTGTCAGAGTCTCATTGTGTACAGTGGCACACTGGGAGAAGGTGTGTCTGATGTGAGGCAATTCATTTTCTGTCAAATATACAATATGAGGTCATGTTAAATCTGCAATGGGAAGTGGCAGTGCATTAATTAATGTTTGAATAACCCCTGTTTCTGGCTTCAAAAATGAATTTAAGGAAGTAGTTGCACTTGTTATAAATTGTAACCACACAATAGAAGTCTCTTGATTATAGGGTTACTTTTAAAAGAAACACACTTAAAACTCAGTGACTTTCACAGACCTTAAGGTGACCAGGCAGAGGTACAAATTTGTCTTAAACCACAGCTAAGCGAACAGCAACAGCCAATAGTTTTGGGAAGGAATAGCACATTTCCAGGATATAAAAGGTTTCCCTCTGTTGGTTTGCAGTGTCAAGATAAGTTGTTGGAAGTTGATGTAAAATGGCAATCACTACATGAACATTTTGAATTTATCTTCAACATGTTGCACCTCAACAGTTCACAAGATGGCAGTACATATACATGCCGATTAACTGACAGAAGCACATATGGTAAACAAACCAAAATTTATTTATAACCCAATTCACTGTATACAATGCATCCTGATTATAATATAAAAGCTAAGTGAAGGGCATAAATACACTTCAAATAGTACTGTTTAAAAGCCAACATTCAACACCTGTATAAACAATTGAAAGTAACAACCCATTACACTACCAATAGGAGCAGTAAATTGCCAGTTATGGCTAAAACTCTGGGTGGAAATCTTTATTGTGAATTAAATAAAACATATCATCCAGCATAGATCAAAACAAAGCAAATTATCTGATTGACTGATGAATGACACTGCTGGTTGATTTGACCAGCCTCTCTTTGGCCTTCTTCTTAATGGGATCCACTTCGAAGCTCTTCCACAGACGAATAGTCTCGTCTCCAGCAACAGTCGCAACGGTAGAGCAGTCTGGGCTCAGAGTCAAACTGAGAACTCTGTCTTCGTGTCCTAAAATAAAAAGCATTAATGTGTTTAGACCAGCAGAAGGCTTTAAGTACAGAAGTTTCAGTTCACTGGACGTTGCCTCTGAAGTAAAGTATTTGATCAGGTACAGGGCCGATCGAGGAAGACACACAAAAATAATTTAAAGAGAAATTCTTACCGTTGAGCTCTGCGACCTTGGTGAGAGACGGGTACTTCCAGATAGTAACATTGTTGTGGGCATAGCCATGAGCAGAGACCAGCTCCTTGTAATTGGGTGCAAACACCAGTGATGAGATCTGAAAGCAATGTTATCATGAGTGATTTGATAAGAGACCCAGGTTTTCCCTTCAAGTTGAATAAATGTTTTAAAAAAAAAAAAAAAAAAACCACACACACACAGCAAGGGTCTAGAAATGTGTAGTTACCTGGGACTGAGTGTCAAGTGAACTGATGCAGGAGCCACTATTTACATTCCAGATGCGGATGTGACGGTCACTGGTACCACCTCCAGATGCAAGGATGTTTGGCTGCCATGGACACCAGCCCAAAGCCTACAACAAGAATAGTGAGGAGTTTCAAACTTTACATACAGTCCACATTTTATCCCTGGCAGTTTAATTATCAGGAAAACATTTTTTTGGCAAATGCTGAAATTCTAGCTGATATAAATATGAAGATATTCACCTTGACAGCTCCTTGATGTTCACTCCAGCAGCAGACCGACTGGCTGCTGTTGCTGACGCTGCCCTCCTGCACACGGGGCCATACACACACCAAGTTGTCATTGCCTCCACTGGCCAGGTATCGCCCATCAGGGGACCACTGCAGCCCACACACCTCTTGTGAGTGACCAGTGAGCGAGAAGATGTGATGGTCTGCCACCCTCACGTCATGGTGGTGGATGTGTCCTGATCTCGAGCCACTAAGGAGAGGAACATTACATTCTAGTCCAAACAAACACTGGAAATTTAAGTTTGTCTTTTGTATCCAATGAGAAAACAGTACCTGGAAAGAACATGGTCATTCCAGCTGAGGCTACCAACTCGGGCTGTATGGCTGGCCATGCTGCGTAAACGCTTCTGGTTGTCAACATCCCACAACTTAACAAAAAACAAAAGAACACACATTAAAAACAAAACCAGTTTTCCATGGGTCCTTATGAATTAAAAAAGGTAGGGTCTCATCAGCACACTGACCTGAACTTTGCAGTCACTGGTGCCAATAGCCAGGTAGCTTCCCTCTTTGGTCCAGGACAGAGAGCAGATGTAGTCCTCCTCGCGCTCCAACTTCATGAGAAGAGTGATGTCTCCTTGAGTGGCATCCCACAGGTAAACACTGTTATGGAGTGCCACAGCGAGAATATTTCGACTGCTCCAGTCAAGCAGATTCAAATCTGGAAAAAACAAAAAGGGACTAAACAAACGCTTGCTGTGATCAAATATTTGTATAAAATCTTTATATGCAGTATAAAGACTACTGTATTGAACATATTGTTCAATATATACCCTTCGAGAATTACCGTGAATCTAAGATATGACAAGTTATGCATACATTGCGGTTGTCAGAATAAGTTACTAAAATGCATAATGTTATTAGGAAAAACCTGCCAAACTTACAGAAATCATTTCGAAGCTCAGGAGCATCCAAGATTCTGTCAGGGGTTGATGATATGTATCTTGTCTTTTTGACAGAGGCAGGAGTTGTAGCCTGACTGTAGAGGACTTTCAAGTTGTTCTGATAGCCTGTAAATTAGGCAAAAAGAGAACACTAACATTTAAAACCCTCACTTTCTATAGTCATACAATATTCTTGTTAAGCACCATGTCGGCATGCAGATATCATTACCTTCTGGTGCATTCAGCGGCTTCCCTCCAAGGTGCAGGATCTTTGCGTCTTCAATGTTGTATCCATTTAGTGACATAGACCAGGCTTTCTGGGTTTCCTTTAAAAAGACAGCTTAAAAATCAATACAAACGCTTAATTTACAAAAAGAATCATAACGGTGACACATCAAAATAACTTACTGATGTTGCTGCTGTATTGTTTGTGTCCACAGGCTCGTTCTCCTTTGTTAGCAGGAAACTTGCCACATCCATTTGTTTGGTGTTTCTGGTGGGAATGAAGCGGTCGCCCCCCATCTTTGAGGGGGTTTGTTTTTTATTTTTACCTACGATACAAAAAAAAAAAAAACACCCCAGTGGTTAACACTTGGAAAAAAATATACCTACAGAGCTTTGTCAAGTCTCAAGCTGCATGACCGCAGTGGGCACACATTACCTGGTGTTTTGCTCGGCGTTTTTGAGGAGCTCAGCGACACATTGGTAGATTTTCCGGGCGACAAACCGTTCAGGGCGGATGTGTTTGACGAGCTGGCCTTTCTCTGCCACCTCGCCATGGGAGCGTTCGTGATGGGCATGTCCAGCTTCAAGATGCTGTGGATGTCGTTCTCAAACCCGAACTGCGCCATTTTAAACCAGGTTTTCACACGATCTGTAGTTACATCAGGGCAAAAAAATGAATAAATAAAAGCAAAGCCTTCGTTTAAGGTGCAACAATAGCTGACCAGCTAGTTTTAGTTTCAGGTCTGGCTGCTAACCAATGCTAACGCCAGGGCCGCGGAGTTAACGTGAGCTGGTGTGAGCCAGAAAATGCTGCATTTTAAAAGAGAAAAAAACAAAAAAAAAACAAGGATTTGTTTCACGTTAGCGAAGACAATTTTGCGTTAACGTTACCCAGCGATGTTACTACTAGACAACACAGGCGACTGTAACCAAACGCTAAAGTAAACAAGCAGATATTAGTATTAACGTCAGTAGGACTAACCGCTTTAAAAGTTAAATTAGCGCCGAGGCGAAAACTGAAACAATAACCCGCTACACTGACTCAAAAAGTGCCACTTTTACGACGTCAAAATAAACATGTTGGTCTCACCTGCTGAGGGAAAGCGTGGCGCACACTGGAGCCCGTCCGGCCTCTGGCTCTCGTCTCCTTCTAAAATTTTGAATTTCGTCGCGGTGACGCCACACGGTTTAAATGCCAGAACGCGCTCCTGCGATTGGCTCGTTCAAGGAGCTGCCGTTATGGGCGCGGCATTGCTATGGTAACGTTTACGAATGCGTTCCTGTGATTGGTGGAGGAGACTTCCGGCCGGCGGACCAACGCCTGAAAACAACCCTCCCCTTTACAAAATATCGCCATCTACAGGCCAAAAGATGATATTATCAGCGTCGGGATTTAGTTAAAAAGTAAAAATTTAAAATATGAAACCTATAGAAGTCTACATTTTCTGTGGAAAGATTTAATGTGGGTCGTCTCAGTTTGAAATGTCAGTCTGTCAGACAGAAAAAGTTTTAAAAATTTATATGGCATAGGGTGCTGTATTACAAATGTGTCAAAAACTTCAATTTACTCTGGATTATTTCTTCAAGCGTAAATATGATCCAAGTGGTAACATTTCAAATAAAGTCAACTACAGGCAAAACGTTTAATAACTTTAAAGGATATTTCAGTAGAAGACTCATTTCATTTTAAATGTTCTTGCCATCGCAATGCTAATCAGAGACATGATCAATACACATACATTTAAGATTAGAAGCAAAGAGTGATTACATGACTAAGTGTAGGCTATTAATTAGATTAATAGAATTCAATTATTGATCAATTAGGTGAATATCTCACCTCAGGCATAATATGGATGGTGTGCTTGAATGCTAAAACATCGTCAAAGCACAAAAAAATACAATTAGAGTTATGTTTTGGAGATTGTTTTAATCAATACCCTCAAAATACTTTACCAATATTTAGAGTATAATACAAACTCTAAAAAGAAGAGGCACACATTCCCGAAAAACAAAATAAATTACACTGACAGCTTTCATTGTCAGTGCGGTTAAAAATGGTTTCGGAAATAAAATAAAATAATGCAGTTCTTTTTGCTTGTGTTCAGTGAGAGAATGACCATATTTTATCCTTTTTTCCCGCCTGGAGACTTGGAGCAATTATCATGGAAATGAACGTCAAATGTTTCATCATGAAACCATCACAAAAGCTTAAAAGTCTGCCAGAACTCTCCAATCACTGATGAAGTGCGAATGTCCTACTCTTTTCCCATATATGCTATCTCATCAGTACAACACTACAGTGAAACTATTCGTATCAAGTGCTTAATTTTAGATACTCCTTTTAATAAGATGTGTGAGAGGCGGACCTACTAAAGCATTAGTTAACGGTCCAGAAATAAAGAAAAAAATTTAAATACTGGATTTTTACTTAAAATCAACCATCCTAATACCACAGATTCAGGTAACCTGACCCAAGTGAAATAAGTAATTTGACAGAATAAAAAAAAAAAAAAACGGGCCATAAAAGTATCTTAATTAAATTTTACATGAACAAATAGGGAAAACATAGACAGTGACAACAATGTACAGTATCACAAAGAAACGTGAAAAGATTTAACCATAATAAAAATAATCTCAAAAAACAACAACAATACAGCACAGTCTGACTCTGTGGATAACTGGATACACTTAGTACATCCACTCTTTGGCACAGTTTCCCTGTGATTGGTCTATCAGTGGCAAAAACAAAACACTCAAGATGACTGGTGAAAATGTTTGCCCTTACAGTTATTAATTGTGCCAAGATAAACTTGTACATAGCTGGAGACAGTGAACATATTTTCAATAAAAACACCAGTGTAAAGTGTGATAAATTTAAGTGATTAAAGTGCATAAAATTATGTAATCTGAAATCACATCATTCATACAGTGAGCTGTTGGTGATGTAGCAACGGTTTAGTTACATTCATGGAGCAACACTGTCCATACACAGAGGGAAAAGTGTTATATCAGTCAATGGACATTCAGCAATTAGAAATGGAGAAGGGAGCTTGCACATGGGCCTGTCAATCAGCTGGAGCTTTGAATTACAAGGTACGGTAACCACCACCGTTTACCTCTGGAGCAATTTCAGTCATGTCCTTAGGGTAATGTATAATTGAGCCCATAACACCTGCAAGGAAATAAAAGAGCGCAGATAAGGCTGACATTCATAAAAATAAAACAGGTTAATGCTCACACACTGTCCAAGTTATTTATGATAAGCTGTCATTCTTCAGTCACCAGCTGGCCTGGCAATTGCAGTCATAATAAAAGTGAGGTAATACTGTGCCTATTATATCACTGAGTGAATCAAGACGGACAGAACCACATGACTGACACACTAACACCTTGAAAATTAAAAAAAAAAAAGACCCCTATCCTATGGGCATTTGGTTTTGGGTTCATTTAATATTTAACTCTCTGTCAATCTTCTCCCATGACTGTTTACGGAGAAGTCTAGAGTGACTGAAGAGAAAACATAGAAATTATTGTTTTATTACCTCCAGGGTGCTTCCAACCTAGGCAGAGAGTGAGAAAGACAAAACACATGACTATGCTTTATATTTCCCTGTGAGTATGAAACTCCATACCAAAATCATGTGACAGGATACATTTTAAAATAAACCCAGGTTATGCTGCATTTCATGAGGCTGAAAGACGGATTCAATTAAAGCAGATGTAAAGATTAAACATTTCACACTGTTTGCTGGCATTATGCCACAGAAGATTGTATTCCACTTTTTTAAATAAACAATTTTGCTGCATTGTGGAGGCTGCTTTTGAGTACGTAACTGTGATTAAAGGCTGTTCAACTTGTTTTATTATTATCCAAATGGAAAGTGAAATCTTATCTTATTTACTCACCCTGTTGTTTTGAGAGGAGGATGCTGATTATGATTTGTCCAATAAAGGCCAGGAGTGCCAAGACTGGGATCAGAAACTGAGACAAAGAAGTCCCTGGAAAGCATTAAAAAAAAAAGTAACCTGACTGCATGTCAACAAAACTGGGTATTATAAAATGTATGGCTACTGTATGTGGAGGTGGACTGTTGAAAACCACAGGGACAAACTGAGGTTTTACTCTAGTATAACCCTTTTTCTACCACCCAGTGTGTCACATGATTCACAGTCAAATGCAATCAGCTGTCTCCACAATCCACAGCCACCAACAGCATTCAGGCTTTTCCCCCTGATTTCCAATCCTAGAAATAGTCAAAACTACCAAGTACAAGTACAGCTATTGATCCAGAAAAGGTATTATCTAATATTATAATTAATTATATCTGTTATTACTAACATTATAGTGAAAATAACAATGAATGAATAATGTAGAATGGGTCCTGCCTTATAATAAAACACATGAGCATTCACGTCACAAGCCAGAAAGAACATATACCTGACTGCCTCTCAGAAAGCCTCAATTGTCTCATTAGCTTGATGCATCCCTCCTGAAGGCGGATCCTCTCCGTCATTGTGTGCTGCACTTCCTGGCTCCACAGCACCTTGAGGGCCAGTGCTTGCCATTCGTGAGCTGTCCACGTGTCAGTGTCGTCCAGAGACAGGTAGAGCTTCCCATCATAGAACACACGGTCGGTCCAGTACAGCTGAGACCCCTCCAGTATGCATTCACGAAAACGAAGGACGGTGTGGTTTCCTAGGGAGTAAGATATAGGCTATTAACAAATCATGAGATTAGATCTGAGTTGATGTTTTGATTATGTCAATTTTCACAGTCATTACATTCGCTGCTGGTATATGATTATTTTCTTACTCAGTCCTGAAGTCTGGTTTACACTGATAACAGTTGGAAGGAGTGCATCAGCTGACATGGTTTGGATAATGCTGTCAACCTGCTGGCTTGTACTAGGAAGAGAGACTCCGTTGAGAATGACCTGCTCCACCACCCGCTGAGCACCGACCACTCCCCACTGCTGGACCTGAACTATGATGCCATCTAATGGGAGACATACAATAACAGTAAAGAGAAGGGAGATGTTTTCAGGTAATAGAACGGGAAATTGACAATAGACTAAAATGCAACTTATTGAATCCTTCAGTAAAAGTAGAAACAACACTGCCACCATGTTTACTTTACTCAATTTAAAATTTTACTTTGCAAGACATAGATAAAATGTAACGGTAAAACTGAAAGTAAAAAGCACTCATTCTGATGGATGATCTTTTTCAGTGTGTTAAATGATTAATGTTTTCACATTATTTTAATGTTGTAATGATGGCATTGCATTGTGAATTTTTAATCTGTAAAGTAACTAGCCATTGCATTTGTAGTGGAATAAAAAGACACACATCTACAATAATTATTTTTTTTAATTATTATTATTTTCAGTTTAGTTGACACTGTCAGACAGGGACCGATTTAACTCTTATGTTACTCTTACACTGGGAATTGTTTCCAATACTCTGCTTCCTAGTATGTAAATATTGGTGGATGACATATTAAACTTTCAGTTTAATGCAGTCCAACCACCTCTAATAATGGCCTCATAAACAACCATAGAGTTGAACCAACGCCTGTGTGACAGTGTAAACAAACACTGAGCCCTAACTTTCTCAAGGATTTATTGCAGGGCTTTTGTATTGACATCCTGCAGGTGTATACCACTTCTATAAATCAGCTGTGTCTGTGAAAAGTGGAAGTAAAATTACAAATTAAAAGTATGAATCTTACAAAAACTGAATGATCTAGTGTGTGGACAGCAGCCACTAGTCTGCAGCTACTGCAGGTTACTATGTGTAAGGCAAACATACATTTAAACAGTTTTGTCGTTGACCTAACAATACGTTTTTTTTCATATTTAAGTGTAATTATAAGCAATGCAATGCAAAAAAGACAAACTTCTTACCTACTGGAACCGGAAAACCCAGTGATCCGTCGCACAGCATGAGCACAAGAAAGCCAAGAACATGCATTTCCACCGGTGCCTTGTTTTCCGCTTTAAATACAGTAGTGATCAACTTTCAAGGGAGGACAAGAGTCTCCACAGTTGTGAATAGCAAGGATTGTTTTAAGCCATTCAAGCGCAAACCAGTGTACTAATAATACATCCTCTGAGAAACACAAGCAGACGGCCAGGAACAACAGCTCCACTGTGCTTCTTCTGCATCTCAACAGACACAGCTGCACAGAGCCGCGGAGCGTCCCTGGGTTTCACTTGGTTTCACTTTAACCAACTTTTTTAGTTTAAAGGGACATCCGCGTCGCTTCTGATTGGCTGACCGCCGCGGATCCGCTCCAGAAGCAAGAGTTTAACAAACAAACAGGCGGCCTCGGTGCGACCCCGCCGTCGGAGATGGCTAACCTAACCGGTTCCCTGACTCCCAGCAGGCGTTAACACTTCGCTCGGTCAACTCCGGGTGTCGTAACCGCGGCAACGGGTGACCATCCTCCATGACAACGGGTGACCATCCTCCATGACAACGGGTGAGGACACAGCCCCGAGTTCAGGCGGTGGCATCACCTGACTTCATGTAAAGCATGCCATGATCAGTGCTGGAGGAAGTATTCAGATCCTTTACCACGCTGTCAAAATATTTAAAGTTATTCTTCAAGTATTGAAAGTAAAAGGAGCCTACTCAGTGCAGAAAATGGCCCCTGTGACTGTAACACTATGATATATTATATCATTAGAATTTTTAACTGGTTTGTACAGGACTGCAACTAATGACTATCTTCATTATGGATTAAAATGCTGATCATTTTCTCCACTAATAGACTGATTGTTTGGTTGGTAAAAGGAAAATAGTGAGAATCACAGTAACCCACAGTAAAACTTCACAATGTTTGTTTTGTTGGACCAATTGTCCAGACCTCAAAATTTTTAAACATAAAGTAACATAATGGAAATACTTTTAACAAGCTGGAATCCTGAAATGTTTGGCATTAAAAATGACTTGTACTTAAGTACCATACTCGAGTAAATGTACTTAGTTACATTCCACCATTCACCAGTGGTGATGTTTATAAGTATGATAATTAAAGGTGTAACAAAACAATAGGTTAGCACATTACACCGTTCACCTGCCAATGGTGAAAGATAACAAAATAAATGTACCTAAGTACCAAACTTAAGTACAGTTTTGACATACTTTTACTTGAGTATTTCCATTTTGTTACTTGTATACATGACCACAACATGAGCTTTACACAAACTTTGAATTTTGTTTTGGTCTGAGAATATGTCGGATGTTTGGTATTTCAGTGTCATTTTGGTAAATAGTGTTTTTTCTCTTCTTTGCACAGTGTGGAAGGAAATGGTGCTCTGTTTCTAAAGCCTGGTTTGTTTTCTCCAGTTAGTCAGTTTGTCTATGTCGGCCAATCTAAACCAGAAAAGATGTAGCCACTCAGTCTGTACTTAGTTTATGTCACTCTCTGGTCACTTACTGTGCCTAGATAATCTGCCACTAACTTGAAGTCTTTGAAGTAGATGACAATCTCAACCCTGGCCCAGTTCTAACACTGCTATGGGCTGTTATGGGTCATCAAAGACAGGGAGGACACCAGTAGGACACCATCAAACTCACAACTGCTGTCAGCCTTATCTGTGACATGCAGCTTCCATAGATATTTAGCCAGTTGCCTAGTTAAGCATGATCCTGCATTTTATCAGTTATTGTTCATTTTAGTAAGTCAGATTTTCTCTTATTGCTATCCTGGCTGACACATTTTGTTGTTTTTATCAGTCTGATACTGAGGAACACTTTGTTCATCTCTGTCTCCCAGTCTGCTTATCCATAAATATTAGGTCAAGTATGAATACTGTGTCTATATTTTTATCAAATGCTTCATGTAAATAAAAGTAATAAAAGTTTATGTTATCAGAAACAAATTACATAGCAGTACTAATTTTGACGGCAGACCTTTAGCCTAAGTGCCTCAATCTTTTGCAGGCATGTTCTTAAAATGGAAGTTATGAAAGGCGTATGGGAAGTAAATGTTTACAGTCTGCTGTGAGAGTGCAGGGGACTTCACAGAGAGAGGGGGTTTCAGGAGTCAGGCTGTTTTATTAGTCATGTCCGCAAATACGGCTTGCTTTGCTGTAACAAATAATACAATTACTAACAACACACTTGGGTAGACTTTGCTTTCACAGGCTTGTTATCCTGCTCACTTTAAATTATGAGTTTCTTTTTTTTAGGTTTCTTGAATGTATATGTTCCTTATACAGTTCTTATAATAATAGCCAGCTATGACACTGCATAAACCTCCATCTAGGATTCATCAGGGAAATATACAAAAGTGCAATGACTCATTATGCAAAATGGACCCTTGCACAGTTATATCACCTTATAAATTATTGATGCATTAACATGTAATGTTGTAGCAGATCTAAGTTGCGCTAATTATAACTGCTTCACATTTTGATGGATACTTTAATTAATTAGAATGCATCATACTCTATTCATTTATAATATGTTTTGTATGTAAATGCTAATCTGCAATGTAACTAGTAACTGCAGCTGTCAGTACAAAAGCAATGCTGTAAAGTAGCCTACCTCAAATTTGTATTTCAAGGTATCAAGGTCATTTATTTGTAATTTTACAACACACGGTTCTAGCCCCCTAATGACACGCACATATAGAACATATACATGGAATAGAATAAGATCACATAAAAATAAAATAAAACAATATATAGGCCTACAGTTATTTATATACATATATAGCCTACATAGTAATACACGTACATACCCAGGACATAGTCCTGTAGTAAGCACAGTACTTAAGTAATGGTACTGATTTATTTTCCAACGCTGCTGGTTTTATGGAATCGTTATAGTACATAGAGTAGTCTATAATATCATTATACAGTAGTATGAACCCTGCACAGCGTGTACACAGCAGGTTTTAGTGTGTGGCAGCAGCGCCCCCTTGAGTCTGACCGTGGTACTGCGAGCCTCCACCGGATTGGCTGAGCGGTTGTCAGGACTGTTTACAAGAAACATGGCTTCCCGGTCTGTTGGAGAGCTTCAAGAGATGGAAGGTGAGCAAATATGTGAAGATGTAGCCGTGCCACGGTTGTGTTAGTTGCGCGAACCGGCATCCGTGCGGAGAAACGTGTGTATTTGTAAACGGGCGCGTTTACGGGTTGTTTTTCCTTGTTGCCGGACCTTCATCCCTGGCTAACGGGCTAACGGGCTAACAACAACCCCTCGTCATTCAGTTAACGTCAAATCACGCTGACCTGCCAATCTTATTTCAGTTTCTCTAGCTGCGCTGTCCACTGTGGTGGTCTGAAACGGGGTGCTGTGCTTCACAAAGCCGGTCCCCCCGCACAACGTGTTTCCAGTGTCGGCTGGTTAACCTGTCCGCCCCGGTGCGCTCAGCTTCCCGGCTGGCTAACGCGGCTAGCAGCGTTAGCCGTCGCGATTTTGTCTCCGAGCTGTCAAAGACTGAAAACACACGTGGGATCACACCCCAACTAACCGATTTAACTAAGTGGTAGGTGAGACACAGATGTGGCACACGTGTTTTTCGCAATTTTTAGCATGTTGCGGAAACGCGATCTGGTTAAAAGCCATAGTTTTGCCAGCCAGAGGCTGGATGCTCCACATGACAGCTCCCCTCAGTGGGCCAGGTGCAGCTGGGCCTCGTCGTTGCATCGCATTACATGTGCATCAGCTAAATGTGTCACTGGTACATAATCAGGCAACGGCTCTGCATCTGCATGGTGAAATCAAGCTCTTCTCTTCCCCTTTGTCTGCGGACCGTAGTGGATCGAAGGGGCGAGTCTGAGGAGTCTGGTGATGATGAAACCAGGAGGAGGAGTATCAATGGCGACGTGGACCCCAACCAGCCCACTACCACAAGTAAAACATCACTTCACATGGAAAGGGTCACAAATCAGGCTGCCAGCTGTGATATAATTTCAACCAGTATAATCAAAGTGTGACACAGAGCAATAAGTCTAGCTACATGACTGTTGTGTCATGTTCATTAATACCCTACCTTGTGGCCACAGCTCTATCTGATGTATTCTTGCTCTTCTTAAAGGTAAAGAAGAGTCTCCTGTTGACATGGACACCATAACCCTGGACCCAGAGGAAGAGGTTAGAAGATGTTGTAAAAACACTACTGCTGTTTGGTTATAGCTACTGTGTAGGTTGTGTCATTGTGTGTAAGTTCATGTTTTGGTGCTTTTTAGTAAAATCTTGTTCATGGTAGATTTTATATATAAGAGCTTGGGAGGGGAGACAGAGTTATTTATTTGCAATGCTATGTTATATGTTAAAAAGTTATGTTCTTCTGTGACTAATGTGTCACCACTGCAACTGTGCTTTTGGTCTCTGTCAAGTCCATGTGTGGGCTGTGTACTTGTAGGTACATGACACAATCAACCCTAATAACTACTTCCATCACCTATAGACAGTATGTCATCCTAGGCTTTCTGTTTTCTTTCCAGGATGTTGATCTTGTTCATTGTCGTATTGGAAAGATTGAAGGATTGGAGGTGCTACAGAAGGCTAAAGTAAGTAACCTACGTATTCAGTCCCACAGTCGGTGAGTGATGAAGCAATGGTAGCAGTGTGGTGTGCAGAATCTTATTCCTTTATTTTTTCTTACTAGACAGAATTTGTTTTTTCTTTGTTAATTATATCTGATAAAAGAAGGGTTTAGGGTCTATGATAAAATACAGCTATTGATTGTATCTGGTAATTGCTTTTGTTACACTCTCTCTTTATACAGACACTCTCCTTACGACAGAATCTCATTAAAAAGATAGAAAATCTTGAAAGTTTGAGATCGCTGCGGGAACTAGATTTCTATGACAATCAAATCCGAAAATTGGAGAACCTGGACCACCTCACAGAGCTGGAGTAAGTCTGAAGAAAACTGTAGGCTTTGTCTCTATTGTTTACACATATAGAGATTCCATCCAAAGTGGGCAAAAGTCCTTTATGGGAAATCCCATTTATACACACTAATATCAAGTGATTGTTGAGGTGTTTAAATATTCATGTGGCTGACGTTATAGTACAAAGAACCCATATCTCAAATACAATTAATGCTAATGAATACATTTTTTTTTTGACTGATCCACAGGCAGCTTGACGTGTCCTTCAATATCCTGAGGAAGGTGGAGGGTTTGGAGAAGTTGACTCGGGTGAAGAAACTTTTTTTGCTTCACAACAAAATTAGCAGCATTGCCAACCTGGAACACTTAACGGGCCTGGAGATGCTGGAGCTGGGTTCCAATCGCATCCGGGTATGACACAAAGGGTCTTTTGGGCAGTGAGAGGTGTAGTTAAAACTTGGCAAATCAATACTTGACATATAAAACATGCTTTTTCAAAATGATTGTGTACAATAATAATAATAATAATATATTATAGCACGTCATTCTGAAATCATTATGTTTTTGTTATTTGTGTCTCTTTTATTTTGTTGTGTTCACAGGTCATAGAAAATATGGATACACTTGCGTCTTTGCAAAGTTTGTTTCTTGGCACCAATAAAATAACTAAGCTTCAGAATCTGGAGGGTTTACACAGCTTGACTGTCTTAAGCATTCAGGTATTCTCACACAAATTCTACCTGTCTGAGTGATTTCATTTGAGAATAAAATTAAAGTGTGCATATTAAAACATTGGTAATAATTTTGTGTACATTTATTTGCAGAGTAACCGGATTACTAAAATAGAGGGTCTACAGAACCTTGTCAGCCTGAGAGAGCTCTATCTGAGCCACAATGGCATTGAGGTCATTGAGGGCTTGGAAAACAATGTGAGTTATAGAAATTCCACAGCCTATTTCTGAAAGGACTGAGTGCCAAACTGTCCATCATGTATTTTTCTAGCTGAGCATGTACAACAAAGTTCTACATGTTTGTTCTGTACATTCAAACACTGTTTTTGTTTTCCCCTCACAGAAAAAGCTTACAACCCTGGACATTGCAGCCAATCGAGTAAAGAAAATTGAAAACATCAGCCATTTGACAGAACTGCAGGAGTTCTGGGTACGGATGATGGTCTTTTATCATGTTTTATATGCATCATTGTTGCCATTAGGCCATTAGGCTTTTCACAGCAGACATTGTGACTTGAATTAGCAGGAAAAATGTGTCTGTTCCATTTAAAGTCACAATAAGCCATGTCAAGAAGCAAGCATGCACAATTGGCAAACGTAATCTGCCAATTTTCTGCTTTTTTTTTTTGAAAGCTTCAAGCCTGCTTATGTGTGCATGCATCATCAGCAGTTTCAGGTGACAGCCATTGAGAGTTCTTACTACTTCCCATGGTGCATCAACAAAAGTTTTGTCGCAAGACCCCAGGGGCACAGATCAAAGTGACACTTTAGAAATGACACACCAAAAGAAAAACGATATGTTGTGAAAAATCAAGTACACTTTTTTTAACTTTCGGTTTGTTGTTTTATTTTTAATTTCTGAAACTGAAGCAGTTTTAACTGCATTAATTCAACTTACAAACTCATTTGAAACACTTTACTTTTAGTACCCCAATTTCGCATTTGCAAGCAGTATATAAACATTTAATGCTTTATAACACACCGTAATGTTGTTTTAAAGCAGCTACAAGAACATTTCAAGGGTTTATTAATGTACAGTATTTGGTCAAAAATTATAACTTCGTCTATGAAGACATATTTTATAATTACAAATGTGTTTTACTATATTGTTATTCATTATCTGTTAAAACACCAGCGTCCAGTTATTGTCACCCACAGGAGAAGTTATAACAGTATGTCATTAACAAACAACAACAACTACATTATTCGGGTGTTGTAAACCTTTTATTAAATGTTTATATACTGTTTATTAATGCCAAACATGGGGACTTAAAGCAAAGTGTTATCAATTAAACTTATTTACAATTTTCCTTGTTATGTTACCAAATCAATGTTAAAGTCATCTACTTATAAATTCAACTTATTTATGTTATGTTACTAAGTAAACCTCAATTGTGATTTTAATGGTCTCCACATCCTCCATACTGTATCTTGCAAGAGTGCCTAAAGTCTGTCGTCTTTTTGTCAATATTGTCTTTTAATCTCTCCCCAGATGAACGATAATCAGATAGATAACTGGTCAGATCTTGATGAGTTGAAGAATGCAAAGTCTCTGGAGACGGTCTACCTTGAAAGAAACCCCCTACAGAAGGATCCACAGTACCGGCGAAAGATCATGCTGGCACTGCCCAGTGTACGCCAGATCGACGCTACCTTTATCCGCTTCTAAACTGCAGTGTAGAGTTGACCTGCCGACTTCAGTGTTCGCCTCACCACCCTGCCTGTCCCACCAACAAAACACACTTCATTTTAAAACACGCTAGCCTCACTGAATCACATAGTCACTCCATACACAAATATACATTCCAACATTGAACTCACCCATGGCTCACTCAACATACATGTATGCATGTATGCACTCATTCACACCTTGATCTATGCTATTGTGTGGAAGCTTATTTATTTATAAAGCTAGATATGACCTGGGAAAATTATTTTTTAAAAGTACCCAAGCCCATTTCCTCATTTTTCCTCTGCACTTGTTTTTCTTTTGCATGTGGGGTACACCATGGAGACATCATGCAGCGCCTATCAGGAAAATGAGAAATCAGTTCTATTTATCACGCTGTTGAAATTGCACTGCTATCATATGTGAGGAAAGGCTGGCGTTCTTACTATTTTAGGTCTTTTGTTGTGAGTTGACGCCTTGTGGTTGGACAAGATGAGACTGTTCTCATGGGTAAAAGAACAATTAAACATTAACATTAAAGTAGAAGTCCAAATATAATATCATTTACATACAGTAATGCTTATCTTCTCATTTGGTTCTAACATACTTCAAAACTGTCCTGAATGAGGCACAGAACTTTACAGAAACATCTCAAATGAAGCCAAATTGGCCATAGTGAAACCATGCAGATTTAAATCAGTTCAGTAAAGTTGCACCTGCTTTAGTCTGTCTTTTTTTAGGAAAACAGCAGAAACTGATGAATAATTTTAATAAACTGGTATCATTACTGATGTAAGGGAAATTTTGATGTCCAGCAGCCTCGTCTTTTCCTTGTCCAGATATTTCACAGCTCATAGGCCCATTTTCTGACTAATAGGACTGACCTCTGCAGTAAAGTAAAGCTCATAACAATGTTAAATCATTTAATGTGTCCATAGAAATAGTTTTCTAATCAGTGTTTCATACCCTCCCCCCCTTAACCTTGAACAGATCACTGATTACAGCCTCAGTTCTCTTTTGAGTTAATTTTAGTCAAATGTAGATTGTTTAAATTAATTTACTTCCAAAGGCAGGACTGGTCTCATATTAAGTGTTGTTAATTAATAAATTACGTCATGCTCGGACAATTTTTTAAAGACATTTAGATGGTTAAAATTTTCAGATGTGTGAACACAACAGTGACACGCAATATTTTTCATTTGGCCTTCAGTATTGCTTAAAAATAGATATTCATGTATATCTAAGATGACCTATTCTTAGGGTCCCCTGTATATAAGGCTTGAGTGCACTTGAATTACTCAATTAAAAAGTGATGCAGCTTTTATATGAAAATGATTTCCCACCTCAGGGCTAAAACGTCACATGTGGACACAGTACAGAAGCATCAGATTTAGTGCATTGCTGTGTTTACATGGAGAATACTAAACTAAGTGCTTTCTGTGCAATTCAAGATAGTGACCATTATCATCTAATTCCTTTCATCTGGGTTTATAATGGGCCTTCAAATTGTTAAAATGGCCTGAGTTAATATTGACCATAACTCAACTGTATAACATTTATGAGCCCGTATCAGACTATCGACAAAACTGAAGGACATTGTGCGTTATTGATATGAATGTAATGCTATTTTATATTCAGCTTGAACTACAACTACGTTAAATTGGCCAGTGGGATTGGAAGTGTCACTTTGTGTATTTGTAAATATACTTTATAGTTTGGACATATCATGATGTAGAAAGTCAGTGCCATCATCACCTTCCCTTTGTAAAGTGATATCTTTTTTTTTTTTTTTTTTTTTTGTTAATGCCAGGCAGCACAACAGATTTGTGTGAGATATGTGATTAAGATGACCTTGATTGGTCACTGACTAGTAGCTCATGTTGTTCAAACTGATTCTTCAGGTTTTGGACTTGGTTGATGCTGTTTTCAATGAATGTATTATGCAAATAACAATAAAATTACACTACTTAAAGACCAAGTCTGTGTAGTTTATTAGGTATAATATTTGTCATGATAGTACAATTTTGAAACTGAGTAGTCAGCTTGTCTTCATGTAAGTATCCTTGAAGACCTTACCATGTAACCTTTCCTTTCTTTATTTACAACAAGAGTGATTCAAAAACAGCAGAAAATAGATGTAAACTTTGTACAAGCCAGGGGAGTGCATTATGTCCATTAGGCCTAATTGAAGGTCGTACTTATTAAAATGTTACTTCACATCTGTGATTAGGTGCCAGTCCATGTAGATTTATGGGTGTAAAATTTACATGGAATAATCAGCAACTGAATCACATAGGAATTCACTTCATCCCACTAATCACAAGGTACAACATCACCTTTGCACATATCACCCCTTACTGATTAAGTGCTGCATGAAAAACAAATGAAAAAGTGTCTTACCAAATGAAAATGACATAAATCACAAGGGCCCCCGTTACCCCTTGCATTAAAATACATCCCGTATCCAGATTGTATCTAGATATGATTTACAGTTAGGTTACACCTGGTATTAATACTGTCTCCAGTGTTCACTTGAGATCTGATCGCTCTGTCCAGCTCAAACAACTGAGTTCACATCGTCCTTTTATTTTTTTGTTTATATACTGTACAAAAAACAACAGCAACCCACATGTGTGTAACATTTTGAATGTGTAGAAGAAAACAAAACATTACCAGTGCCACCTCTGCGGTTTGGCCAATTGGATCACAATCTGTTCTAAATGCATCTTGGGGGCATTTACAACTGTAACTTACTTTCATGTGGTCAATCACTATCTGTTTGCAATCCAATCATCCAAATGCATTTTAATACAAGGTGTACATGTGTTAAACAGTCTCTGTTGTTAACAAATACATTAAAAAATGCCTATGTCTGCTTACAACTGTTATTGGGTATTGTAAACCTTTTATTGTTTAAATGTTACTTACTGTTATTAAATGCTAAACATATGGACTTAAAGTGTTACCAATTCAACTTATTTACGATTTACATTATTATGTTACAAAATCTATGTTTATGTCAATTACTTATCAAATCAACTTATTTATGTTAAACATTATTATTGTGCATTATTATTATTGATAGTAGTCTACTTGGTTAACTTTTATTTATTCATTTGTAAATAAGTAAGTAAAAAGTAAACATCAATCATTGTTTTAATGGTCTCCACATCCTCTATACTGTATGTAAATAGAGTGCTTAAAGCCACAAGGCAACAAGACATTTGATGTAAAATGTTGAAGGATAGGCTACTTCTTTAATTTTATTAGCCTACTAATAGGCTACAGTATTTTTGTTGAATACAAAAACCAGTATACCAAGTTCGGAGAAGACCAAAATAATTTTTCTCCTGAATGTAACACAGTTTAGAACATTTGTGATGCGTCTGTTACTGCATGGTTTAATCTGATTATCAATATCTCCAATAAATTGTTGATTAGCAAATAATGTGAGTCTCAATTAGATCCAAAATATTTAAAAACTGAAGAGAACTTACAGGAACTCTATTAAAAAACTAAAAGATATCGATTTTTTTTTTTTTTTAAAGAAGTATGACATGCCAGTAACACACCATGTCTGTTTACTTAACTACATAACCCACAATGCAGCACAATCTTCTGGTGACGCATGGGGTTCGCGCCGCGCCAGGCTGGGGGGGAAAAGGACGTCGTCGCGCATGCGCCACATTTATGTTGTTGTTTGTGGCGGTAAGATGGCGGCGCTCGGAGACACCTCAGCTCCGGGGGCGAACGGGTTAATACAACAATTCACAGCAATAACAGGTAAAAATAACCTTTTATCTCGCGGTTGACCTATTAAGCAGGCTTGGGTTGACCAACAGGAATAGCTCCCTGTCCAATAAACCCCGAAATTAGCGCGAAGGTAAGAAAACGGACGTTAAGTGTTGATCTAGCCCCTGCGCTGTCAATGCTTTGCAGAGGGGAAAAAGCACAGCCAGTTATCTGATAAACTCAAGTGAAAGACGCAGAAAAAGGACCCTAAAACCACCAGCTTTGGACAAAATCTGCCACAGCCACTTAGAAATATCAGATTTTCTTTGCGGTGCTCATTACAGACTCTATCTCGCTAGCCCGGAGCTGATTTTCTGCTCGTTTTTGCTCTGCATGTTGTTTGATAATGTGGAATGGACGTCGGCTGTGCAACATTTCCCTTCTTCATCATCAGCCAGGCTTCATGTTGTGTTACTGTCGTCTTCACCCCGACTGGGATGTTAACCCTGCTCCGATGAGCACACTGTTTGTCTCCGACCGGTCGCTCAGAGGTCCTCAATAGTTTATGTGTGCTTTGAGACGATGGACAGTGTTTCAGTTTTAAGTTATTTAACGGGGAAAAGACGAGAGTCAGTTCGGGGGCTGCTGCTACACTTGGAAAGTGAAACGGACATGCGCAGTACACACGGAAAGATCATTGTGGCCAAACGGCGCTGCACACTTACAGAAAGACTCAACTTAATCTTCAGATCAACTGTTTTTTTTTCACGTGCAAAATGTTTTCATAGTTTTTTGCACTGTGGCGATTCATGGTCTAAAGATATTTAAGGGCAATTCTGCTTTTTTTCCTGCATGTTTTAGCCTATCATCTAGTAGCCTGTGCGAGCTACACTACTACCTACTGTTTCCCAAAGCATACCGTAGCCTTTTCACGCGACTGGGTGCATTTTTTTCCTACGTTAAACTTTCAGCCAAATTATTTGACTCTCATTAATTTCAGTACAGTGTTGCAGTCAACTTGCAAAGACTTTTTATTGATATGGTAATCCGTATGAATGATTGATAAAGTCACGTTGTTGCACCTCATATGACCCCATAATTGGACGTTTTCATTCTGCGTTTACACAAAATGAGGACGTAATTTAACAATACTAAACAGGATGTTCACATTGACTTGAGTTTTGACAAGCCTGTTTCAATTGTGTGCAAGTATGCATTGTCACAAATTAGTTTAATGAATGAAAACCAGTGTTACTCTGAAAGGCTCAAAAACTGGTTAGCAGTATGTATACATGATATGTAGTAAACAAGTATATATATGTATAAAAGTATAACATGTATAAATTAGTATATCAAATTATACTATTCTACTTAACCTGTGTGTGTAGTATACCATCAGTTTTACTGTTTGGCTGTTTAGGAAAAAATGTAGCACAATATTTTTTTTAAACTTTCAAATATTGACCTCAAAAATCCAGTATTCTTCAAGCAAAGAGCCCTTTTTAAAGCAAGTAATCAAACAAAAATATTATTGGATGCTATGAAAAAGTACGGTCATGTATACAGGATGTGTAATAAACAAGGTACAACATGCAAAAATTAACGTAGTCCTTTAAATAGGTTATTTCAATATAAAGCTGAGGATTTGTGAACATCAAATTCTTAATGTCACTGATGATATACAGGTTTCCGTCATAGATAATATTTTCCTTGAACTACATTAATTTTTGTGAGTTCTTGCACATGTGCATTACAGTTTGTCTATAAATGTTTTTTAACATCATTATGCCTATGTCCAACACTCTTTTAGGGGCCACAGAGAGTGTAGGAAAACATATGCTGGAAGCATGCAACAACAACCTGGAGATGGCAGTGACCATGTTTCTGGATGGAGGCGGGATTGCAGAGGAGCCCAGCACGAGCTCCAGTTCAGCAGCTTCAAGCAGCAGAGCTCCCCCTTCAGAGTAAGCTGATATTTTTCTGAACAAACTTGTGTCAGACAAAAGTAAAACATGGTCCTTAGACTTTTTCTTAAAGATACACTTTCAGATTTCTCTGTACTGCTCCTATATTTCTCTTGGTAACAATTATGTGGGAGGAAAGTTTGGTATTCAGTGCCCTGCTCTGATTTGGGTTGCTGTGTGGGTTAATAAAATCAGAAAGTGTATCATTATAACTTCATCGATACTAAATGTTTTGCTTTAGATTGCTTTGCTTCTTAGAATAATACTGTGTTTGTTGCCTTATGTCTCAGTGAAGTACGAGCACCCATTCCGCAGAAGCAGGACATATTGGTTGAACCAGAACCATTGTTTGGAGGTATTATACTGCTTATTTTTTCTTGTTTGACCTCTTGCAAACAAATCTTAAACTAAATTGTTGTTACTAGCTGTTCTGTTTCAGTCATCTGCTGAATGTGACTTTTGATGTGTCTGTTATACATGCAGTGCCAAAGCGAAGAAGACCTGCTCGATCTATATTCGATGGCTTCCGAGACTTCCAAACAGAAACAAGTGAGTACATTCAAGCTTTCCAAGCTTAAAGAATTTTGTCAGTAACGAATGTGGTGTAGCTTAATGCTGCGTAATTACAACCAACAAGACAATCTGTCACTTTTCTTTTTGTCTAAACTTTTTTCGCTCACTGTGTCTTTACTTCCTACAACAATTATGAATTCTTTTTTTTCTAGTTCGCCAGGAACAGGAGCTGCGTAACGGTGGTACAGTGGATAAGAAACTGAGCACCCTGGCAGACCTTTTCCGTCCCCCCATTGAGCTCATGCACAAAGGCAGCTTTGAGACGGTGAGGAGTCACTCACCGGCCACTTTACACCATAGTCTTTATTCCATTTGTGTGAACTTTCAGTGAAATTTCAGATGGTGACTGTGTAGAACACAGGTGGGAAACCAGGTGTTCTATGTATGGAAGTGCAGGAGTATGCAGATTGTCATTTTTGATTCTGCATTTTCCCTCTTTGGTTCAATGTGAACGCTGAGTTTTTGGGAAATCAGCTGGTGTAGAGTTTAAAATGAAAACCTGCGTGCTCAACATGACGTGTGATCACAAATCATGATGTAGATGCTGGTTATGACTGTTCTCCAATAAGAGACACATGTTTACTTAGTGTATTTAGTTGTTTGTCTTCCTTCAAACTTTAACTTAATCACATACTGTATGCCATTTTGGTCTTCATCCAGACCATTTAACTATCTCATAATTCAGTAATTGACTAAATCTGCTTGGTTCTTTCTGTGCTTACAGGCAAAAGACTGTGGACAACTGGAGAACAAGTGGCTAATGATCAACATTCAAAATGTTCAGGACTTTGCCTGCCAGTGCCTGAACAGGGATGTTTGGAGTAACGATGCAGTGAAAACCATCATTAGAGAACACTTCATATTCTGGCAGGTATGCAGTTTCAAATCCCAGAGTCTTTTGTGGTCTGTAATGCTTTAATGTTCATGAAAGACTGTGTTGAGGTCTGCAAGGGCCCAGCTGCTAAACTGATTTGATGGGAAGGTCAAGTTGAACTCCATTATTCATATGAGAAATTAATTTAGTCAGTCAGCAAAAATAGAAACCAGTCCAGCAACAGAAGCGGTACATAAAGTAGTGCATAACCGTGCATAGCAGCCCCTTTGTTGTATGAAGTGGAAAAGTTGGCATATTAATAAAGACAAGAGTACCCACTTCTTCTTCTACTGTAGAAAAAAACCTTGCAATCAGCACATGAAATCCAACTTTGTCCCGAAGTCCAAGCCTCATCATGCTAGTATTCACATATACATCCCTCAATTCAAGTTTATGTGGTGTAAAGTTTATGTCTGTATTGTATTGTGCATTTTCTTCCATAACAGGTATATCATGATAGTGAAGAGGGACAAAGATACATCCAGTTTTATAAGCTGAACAAGTTTCCCTATATTTCCATCCTCGATCCCCGCACAGGTGAGCGTTTTAGTCGCAGCATCATCTGCAATTCTAATACTTGATCTCCAATGACACCACATGACAGAGGACAGCATCTCCCTCCTGCATGCATACCATTTAGAGGACGAGACAACAGCATTAGGAGAAGTAATTTAAAAGCAACAACATCATTGACTAATGGTGTGTGACTGAGATGTGTATGATTAAGTGATGAGATCAATACAGGCCAGCAGTAGTTTTTTCTTACTAAATAAATGATGAAGATAAACGTGAATTGCATTGTCACCTGTGTAACAATATAAACAGTACAAAATGTCAGTGAGCAGATGTCTCATCCCAGCTGTTTACATCTTCATAGTAGTTCTAAATCGATGCATCTGAGCACATCTGCTTTGGCTGTATTCTATAACATTTACTTTGTTATTGACCTGTGCTGTTCAAAACATGTTCATTTTAGGTCAAAAAATGGTGGAGTGGAACCAGCTGGATGTGGCATCGTTTCTGGAGCAGGCAAGCGGCTTCCTGGCAGAGCACGGGCAGCTCGATGGGCCATCCTGCCACGCACCCCCTGCCAAACGAGCTCGCTCTGTGGGTCTCTCATCTCATGTGTCACCTCTAATTCTCATACTTTTTCTGCTCTAAAGTAGTAAATATCTGGGATTTCGGTTATTGTATATTGTGGTACAACTTTATTGTTGTCTGTTCCTGGTCCTAAAGGCTACATTACATGTAAAAGATAACATTTACTATACTGTACTATCTGCATGAAATGAAAAGTGAATACTCCTACCTGCTTAGTCATCAATCTCTTTTTTTAAGTTCATATTTTGTTAGTATCACACAGCCATGGCTAGAATATTATGTTTTACCACATTTTGTGTTATCTTCCCCAGCTCTCTGATTTGTTTTCTACATCTGCACATTCTGTTTTCCGTTCTAGGAGAGTCTGATTGATGCCAGTGAAGACAGTCAGCTGGAGGCAGCGATCCGAGCCTCCCTACAGGAGACCCACTACGAGTCCTCAAATGCGCCCGAAGCCCCCGATTCCCCCCGATCAGACGACGAATCAGATGCGGAACCTTTCTCTGACAGCGAGGGTCCCATCTCAGTTGATGGCTCAGACAGCGAAATTCCGCTAATCCATGAAGAGAAAAGTTCTACCAGCAAACACACCCCGCTCCCTCCGGCCGCCACGTCCCAGCAGCGTCTGCACCCCGATAGTTCTACTTCTTCACACAGAAAGTCACCGTACAAAGAAAACAATCACAGCCACAAGAAAGAAGAGAGCAAAAAGAACCACCTGGAGCCCTCAGCTGTTGGTCCTCGTCATCCTGAAGCAGATTCTGGAGGGAACCACTGTACCCCAAAGGCTGAGAGCGCTGGACCTTCCAAGACCAGCACCAACCAAACCTGTGAAGTGGACTGTCCTGATGATAATGGTACATCAACGTGCAATTCTAAACCTGAACCAGTTATGATGAGGGTTAAGGTATGAGCAGGGTGTGTCTCTGATTTAGTCTCCAGCCTACAGACCCCTGTCAAAATGTTTGTTAACCATCAGTAACCAACTGTGGTTGGTCAGGTTAGGCTCGTCTGTGTTTTTTCCTTCAAGTTTCTGATGCTGGTAGGGATTGTGAATAGTGAAGACAACAAGTTGAAGAAGCGCCCAGTAGTCTTGCCAATTTCAGTAACACACATCTAGCAAAGACATTCCCTCTGTAAACCTTCCACTCACCACAGTTGTTGAGTTCAAGTTCTCATTCACTGTGAGATGTTGCTATTTTCTAGCTATATACTGCTGGCTATATGCTGTATTTCCATGGGATAATGATGCAAAGTCACAGAGCTAGTTTTAGAAGTCTTCCCTGGACACATGCTGTTAGAGATTTGTATCTGTGTGTCATCAGGTGTGGCTGGATAGCTAAATCAGTAAACCCCCTGCAAGATGTGGAATGTCTAAAATCAGTGTATACACAATTAATTCTCTGACTATGTCGATGTTTTTTGTTTCTTCGTATTTTCGCATTCCGTAATGAGTTCACGGTAGAGAAGGGTGTGGGCTGTGGCTCGGTCTCTCTTTTTTTGGGTGTGAGCTTACACTGATTAGACAAAGTCATTATTAGTTTATGCTGTATGTTCTGCATCACTTCTTCTACACTAAAATTCAGATTGTAATACAGCTCACTCATTGTATTCTTAACATAATTATATTGATTGACCAAAGGGCTGAACAACAACTACATAATTTCTGAAAGATTTTTACAACCATGTTTTTTTCCCTACATAGGTCCCAAAGCCCGGTTGATGCTCCGTTACCCAGATGGACAGAGGGAGCAAATTTCTTTGTCTTCTAAAGCAAAACTTTTGGTGAGAACACACCGTAACTGTGTTTATAAGGTATAGTTTGACATTTTGGAAAGCGTCTGCTTTCTACCAGAGAGTCGGATGAGAAGATCGATGCTGCTTCATCCAGTATGGAGCTGGAGCCAGGAGGCAATGAGCTTAGCTTAGCATAAAGACTGGAAGCCAACAGTTAACCTGGCTCTGTCCAGTGGTAAAAAAAAAAAAAAATCTGCCTACCAGCACTTTCAAAGCTCAGTAATTAACACATTATATCTTGTCTGTTTAGTCCTTGTAAAATGATAATTCACCATTTTACTGGGGGTTGTATGTCGGACTACTTCTTGGCCTGCACCACTTGCCAAACAAGCTACAGTAACAAGTTACTGCTTCTGGCCTTGCAATAGTCTGTCCCAGAACTCCCCACAAAACAAGTTATAATTTTTACACTTCAGTTTTTATATATATTAAACAAACAAGATATAACGTGTTAAGTAGTGAACTTTAAAGGGAAAGGTGGGTGGATTTTTTAAAAACTTTGGACACAGCCAGGTTAGCTCTTCTCCCCCTATTTCCAGTTTTTATGCTAAGCTAAGATACGGTAACTGGCTGCTCTCTGTAGCTTCTTACTGTGCAGATGTGAGAGTGGTATCTTAACTTCTCATCCCACTCTTGACAACAAAGCAAATAAGTGTATTTCCCAAAATGTCAAACTATTGTTTTAAATAAAACAATTGTGAGCATTTCCTCTTTATGTCCAGTCAACACTGAATATTATCAAATGAATGTTGATTGTTACTTGTCTCACCTCTGGTTTATTACCCTCTCACTTCAAGGCCCTGGTAAGACATGTGCAGTCCAAGGGTTACCCTAATGAACGCTTCGAACTCGTCACCAACTTTCCCAGAAGGAAGCTCGCCCACTTGGACTATGACATCACACTGCAGGAGGCGGGGCTTTGTCCACAGGAGACTGTATTTGTGCAGGAGAGGAACTAGCCTTGTCAGACACACTCACTTTTGCTTGTCTGTATCTCTCTGATAGACCTCACCCTTTCACCAATGATCTGGGACGATGTTACCGGCCTTGATCCCATAACTTTCTGTTCTACTGGAATTAGGCCCCGTTTTTGCCAAGACAACTCTTAGTGGAGGACTACTTTCCCCGCCACTCCACTAGTCTGAATACTGACGTCTCTACTGAAAGCCTGATCCCTTTTTAGTGCTCTACAATTGGCCAGTAAGGTGTTACGGATGCCAGCACTCTTTAATTTTTTTGTGCGATTTATTCTTTTCTGATGCTGGCTTTGTTTTGTTCAGAGCACTGAGGCACATCAGGATAGAATATGTACAATATAGCTCATATTCTAATAAAAAACACCCAAATCAATAATTGATGATGAAGCACCAGGGACTTGTACAAAAAGACTTTTACCTTCCAGAAAGGATGTTAAATGTCAGAGTTTATTTTCTAGCTCTTGTAGTTATTTTCTGTACCTCGGGACAGGTAAAGGGAGGCTCATTCTTGTTTATTTTGACCCAAATTTGGTCCCTCACACGGTCATTGTTTGAACAATTGTAATTATTTGGAAAGCAGGGGCACTAAGAGAAAAGATCCAAAAATTACAAGTCAAGAAAATGTGTTGGACACCTGTGACACACTTGTGTAGATCTGAGAGGGTTTGGGTTGATCTGCACATTTTCTCTTTATAAGTTTCTATCGGCTAATTAGAGACTAGTAAATTGTTTTTGGATTTCAACTTTTGATACAGAAGGGAATGAATGAAGGGTGGTACATCTCATCAGTCGGACCTACACTGTACAGAGATGGCTTAGAGAGACTGATATTTAGCTGTAGACATTGTTTCCTTTCTTTTTTATATGCTGCCAAGAAAATATGCTGATGTTGAAATATAACCACCAAAACCAAGGGAGATTCTGCTTGATCTTTTGTTACATTTTTAAAACATTGTTTTTTTTAAAGTAACTTCACAGTCATGATGTGAGGAGACAAATGTCACAGGTTACAACCCAAACCAATATCATAACAAAGTAGAAAAAATGTTTTGAACAAAGAAATGCAGCAACTCCTGAGAATCAACTGCAACAATTTAGAAAGCACGTATATATGGTGCGTTTACATGCGCACGAGTATCCCGGTTATGTTTTGCGCATGTAACCGTCGTATCCTGGTTTCAGAAACTTGGATAAGACCTTATCTTGGTTTTGAGTAACCTGAATATGCTAATTGGACTATTCTGATAGAAATCAGGGCACTGTGGCTTGTAAACACCTTATTCAAGTTTCTGAGCATTCTCGGTTGGTACAGAACGTATTGGCTGAGATGTGAGAAATCAATATTCAACTGCACACAAAAGATCAAAAATCTATTGTTGAATCGTGTATACACGGATATGAACAACCAGGTTTCTCATGTTCCATGTAAACATGATATCCTGAATAAACATCAGGATACGGTTTAAACTGGGATACTAATGCGCATCCTGGTGGGCAACACAAGTGTCTGATGTGCATTTAGGCCTTCATCTGTGCATCAGCCACCTCAGAGTTCAAACCAGTGTCTCAACAAACTGGACAATTGACACAAGATTTGGAGTGATGAGGTTTGGAAATGGTTTTAATTAGAACTTTTTACTGAGATACCATATGGACTTTAATAAGATGCCATATGGACAGTTGGTGGCAGTAATGTCCCTTTTAAATGGCAACATCAATAAAGTGAAGAAGACCACTAGTGTGTAAATACTTAAGGTTTAAATTAGCGTAACCAATGTTTTAGGTAGTAGGAAATTAATACAGTATGTTTGTTCAGCCTTAAGAATGTTTTTGGGTGACAAACATTCACAAGAAAACTTCACAATGTACCTTTAAGCTGTTGCAGCTGTTTTCCATTTCTTGTCAACCTTTCTATAATTTTTATTTTTTTTACCAAGCTCTCAAGCCCTGCAAGAATGGAGGTGATGTGTGCTGCGATGTCAGTTTACTAATATCATAATAAGCTGTTGAATGTGGTATTGAAAGTGTCAGCATTCAGTGTCAGCATGGATAATTACACTATTGTAAGAGATAGGGGATTCAATCTTACACCTGTGACCAATTCTAAATGGTAATTGTGGACAAACCTTTGTCATCTTGAAGTCAGAAATAGGGTCACAGTTCCTGTTTCCCACCCACTGGTCTCGTAGAACGGGTTTTGCTGTCTCTTTAAGATCTACAATGAGAAAAATAGGAAGATGTGACCTGTTCTATTATATTTAGAAACAACAGACTCAGTTCCCTACCTATTTTGTGTTTAGATTACGTTTAAAAAAATAAACATGTTATTGGTCAGCATCTTTAAAAAAAAAAGTATATTCCCCTTTGGATGAGGGCCCCAGCTGATAATAGTAACAGTGTCTGTACGGGGCAACGGTCAGAGTTGAAAGAAAATTTGCAGCTGTACAAACAGATGAGTACACTGACTCTGTTTCACGCTCTTAACTGTGTGGGTACTACAGTACATGAAGGGCATTCCTTCGTCACCTGTTTTTAAGTGTCATGGACCAGAGGAGGGTTAAGGGATATGTGCTGGCAAAGGGCAGTGCTGAATAAAGTAGTACTACTAGTAGAGTACGGCACCCTTTTCCCCCCTTAACTTAAAAACATAGAAATGCCGAATTCACCCAGATCAGCGACCTAAAATACAGAATTACAGGTCAGACAATTCTGGCAAAGAAGATAATAGAGACCTGTGGGTGTTCTTTGCAGACTAGCATCTGGAATTTTAAATCAGTCAACTATCTACATTGCTTTGCTGTGAAGCTTGTTGAGATGTTTTACTGATTTCTGAGCTCTTAAGTGATAAAAACTTTTCAAACCCAGCTGGGAAAATAAGCTAAAAGCAAGGCTGATCAAATTACCTGAAAAGTCGATGTTGACACCTAACAGCGATGAGCAACCTGCCTTCATTTCACTTGAAACCTAAATTTATTCATCAGTGCTTTAAGGTTAGTGAGGTAATTGGGACAGCAGCCGTCAGACCTGGCCTGTTTGAGGTTTTGTCCCTTGCACAAGTAGGGTGATGACCCCAGTCAACTATGGACCTTTCAGCTAATTCTCAGAATGAAGTCAATCGAAGTTAATGTGTGATCAGTGGGCCATTTGGGGGAACCACCAATTTTACACACAGGGTTCACTTTATTTATCACAAGGAGTACTGCTCAGTCTGTGGAAACAGTTGTGTCATGTCTGGAGCTTTCTAAAGTACGAAAAATGTCATCATTTTATTTATTTATTAAGGCATTTTTACGTTATAAACTGGAGGTGTGGAGTTTGAAAGACATGGGCATTTATAAGGCAAGGCGGTCTATTGACTTGCATTATGGGAAATGTAGGATGCGCTGTTTCTGGAGCTAAAATTCAGGCTATCTCTGCCTCTGTTGCATCAATCTTGACCTTTCTTTTTAAAATCTGCCTCTTGTGAGTCTCCCAAAATGATGGCAGTTCAATACTGTATTGCTGGAGTACATGTCATATGTGCAGATGACAGGCGTCGGTAGTTTAGAGAAGCAGGTTTGTGGATGGAAGATTTGTATCACCAGACTGGCCGGTAACATCTGTTAGCAGTTTTTCCCATCCTGCAAACACAGTTGGGTGTAACCGTAGATAAAATAGGATCACTTTTGTACTCAAAATCAAATGCACTGTGTCAAAGGTCTAATAAATGAAATGATTTTTGGTATATCTTTAATGGGTTGATGAAGGAGTTGGACCTGATATAAAAGGGAAGGATGTTCAACAGTCCAGTGGAAAGTAACTAAATACATTTACTCATTTACTTAATTACAAATTTAAGGTACTCTTACTTGACTTGAGTAATTCCATTGTATTTCAGGGGGACATTTTTATATTTTACTCACATTTAACAGCTACTAGTTACTTCTCAGAAGATTTTACATGACTAAACTTTTGATATGCTTATGAAATACATTTTATTAAAAAGTGTTTTTCAACTTTTTTAGCTTGAGACCCTTTACAAAAAGCAGTGTCTTTGGGTTGTTAGCAGTTTTGTTCACAAAAAGATTAACTCCAAAAACTTAGTTATAACTGTTGGAAGCCCGAATAGATAAAACTATCCAGTATTTCATTAAAAAAAAAGCAAAAATCTGAATAGACCAAAGATTTATTTTGCAGAGTTTAGAACGTTTCTTTTTTTGTACCTCCTTGTTCATCTCTAGACCCCTCATATTTATCTTGTGACCCTTTGAAGGTTGGGAACTACTGGAGTAAACTCCTGACCTGTAGGCTAAATAAGATTTTTACAACTATCTCCACTTCCACCAGCTACAACAGTAAAATACTACCTATGCATTGATGCATTAGTGTTTAAAAATCACACAGGGGACATTTTTCTGCAGAACGGTTAATTTTATTTTTGATACTTTTAGGTACATTTTGCTGGCAATACTAATGTACTTTTACCTGAAGGGATAGTTCAGATTTGTGTGGGGTTGTATGAGGTACTTATCCATAGTCAGTGTATTTATGTTAGTGAAGATGGTGGTCAGTTTGGAGAAGCAGGCAGCTGCACTGGCACGGATGTAAGCAGTGTACTTCTGTGTACGGGGTCAGCAGCAAAAAATGATTTTAGCCACCTAAAACGAGGCCCACCTAAAGAAAAATCTATATCAGTCAAGTTTACGCAAGACAGCCAGCTAGACAGTCACCCGCCAGCCGTTACATATCGCCCTCTTCACGGCCACCTGACTCCTTTAACAAAAACAGCAATTTTACCAAGCAAAACACGGAGGTTGCTGGTCTACAGCTGCCTCGGTCGGTTAGTTTGTTTTATTGTGTGTAGTTGGGCTCCAAACCAATGTGTCAAAACACCAAAGTCACACAATACCACAAACAAACACACTGTCGGTACAGCTGCCTGCTTCTCCAGACTGAGGACGTGCTGACCGCCATCTACTGTTGGTGAAACACTGACTATGGATGAGTACCTCATACAACCCCGATTCAGAAAATCTGAACTATCCCTTTAAGTAAGCTTTTAAATGCAGGGCTTTAACTTGTAATGGAGTATTTTTACATTGTGGTATTGGTACTTTTACTGAAGTAAAGTGTCTGAGTACTGGAAAGTATGGTAAAAGCTCACCATTGCTGTCACTGTGAATAACACGATTAACAACTCGGACCAGCAGTGTCTGTGTTTCCTGATTAACAAGCCAGATGTGTTTTTTCTTGAAACTGTCTCATCATCATTGTGTGCGGGTGTCAAGATGGATCATCTGTGGCCGAGCATTATGTCACGGTTAACCCCTGCAGTTATTACTCAACTTGAGGCTCACTCACCACACAGCACAGAGCCCTGCGTCACGGACTGAGTGTGTTTGTGTCCAACCTATAATGCCTTGTTAACCCCCTGCTTTGCATGTTTCAGGAGAACAATCGCTCATGATAAGCTTATCTGCTCTGATTTAGCACAGTCATGATGGCCTTGTGGACTGCAATCACTGTCAAACATGCAGTCAGTCACCAGAGTCCCAGGGGTATTTCAGGAAGCTGGATTACAAAATTCTTCAGATAATTTAAGAATCTTTAGTATTTATTGATTTATACCAATATACATCCAAAATGTTAAATTCATACGGCCAGTGTTTTTGTCTGGTGCCTCCAGCAGAAATTAATGCATGTGCCACTTGTGCTACAAATACAGCACAGTAATGCTGTTGGCTTCCCTGCTGTGTTATCAGGAGGTGTCATTACAGTAATGCTGCCGAGTGAAGTGTGAGCACAGATTGACAAACGCACGGGAATCTGTGGCGGTTCAGAGAACTAGCACAGAGATAAAGACTCAAATCCCGACTCACGGGGCAGATAATGAAAATAAAAAGCAAACAAAACAATTGGCCAAGGCAAGCAGTCGGATCTAGAAAAAACACACACACAAAAAAAAATTGGTTAGTTGGCAAGTGGCCAACTAACCAATGAAAAAGTGATCTGGAATTGAAGATACGATAAAGAGGTGAATGCTGGGTCTGATGACCATAATTAAATAAAAGGTGTGAAGAGAGGAGAACGGTCACATGACTAGCTACAGTGGGAAACACACTGAGGACAACTGGTGGACAGGTGAGGAATCACAGGAGGTCTTGGTAATAGGCGGGAACCCAAATAAAGTGTTGCGTAATGTGCTGGTTCCCCTTTTTGAACAAGGATGTGCAACTTTGATACTTTAATACACTTTTAAATGACATATCTTCCTGTCTCAAATCACACCTGTGGACAAAGAATACCTAAAACCATACTACTTATTTACTTACTGTCTAGCCCCCAAATTACTTATTTATTACCTGTACTTCCTCTCATTCAATATCTTAGGGCTCTATGATAAAACATGAATGTAACACATTGAGTATAGTCGCATAATGCTACAGTTTTCCCTATTAAAAACCTTCTGAAATGTCTTTTCATTTATTTTAGATTCCAAAAAAATTATAAGAATTAAAAAAAGATTATAACTATTTACCTGAATAGTATACAGAGATCAATGTCTTAATAGAAAATTATCTCAATATTAATGTCATTGGTTCAGTTCTATGCCCTTAGATACTCCCGGTAAGATGTGTGTTTGACACCTTTTTACCCCTCACTGAATCCGTTTTCTTAATATTAACCTCAAAATAACCATCTGACAGTAAAATACTCACATTTATAAACTTAAGAGCAGTAAAATCATTAATCTAGAGGCTAAAAGAATTGAACCTTCTTTTGACTTTTGGTTCAACTGGCCCTTTATTTTTTTGTGCGCTCCCCTTTCATTCTTGGGAAACTCCACTGGAGCTTTACGTGCAAATATTTACGTTACAGGGCAAAATTGATAAATGTAATGTTTCCAAAAAAATTTCATAACCACTGATATCTCCATCTGCAGTTCTCCTGCTACACCTGAAACTTATTTATACTTTTATGAAATACTGATTTAGATTATTTAATTTAATTTAATTTATTTGTTTAATAACAATTTACTCCAGTAAATCCCATTGGATATAAAAAGGTCTATATTAGGAAGTATTAGGACAGAAAGCTGCAACAAAATAGCAAATAAAATACACGAATATAAGGAAGTACAAAAAACAACACAGTACAAAGCAGTGTATTGAAAATATTAAAGGGGATGGACAAAGAAAGAGACAAGGAAGTGGTTCATGATAAAAAATACTGTGGGAATGTCTTGGTAAAAGCCTCTTTTATATATAATTTACAAAGAGTTTGGCTTTGGATGCATGATGGTGCAGTCCTCTGATTACCAGATAGGGCTCTGGATAATAAAAAAATGTTTAGCAGTTATTTTGCCTGAATTGTATTTTTAGACATGGGCTCTTCTCCCAGAAATCCCTCTTCTTATCTAAAGTAAAAGTATACAGGTGGTTAGGTTAGGTTACGTTTTGGTAAAGTTGGACCACTAAAGGCCTTTCATGAAACATGAAAGTTATAGTTGAACTTATCAGGTGATATTTCAAAATTTGGCAGATGATAACAAAGAAGGAGGTGGTATTGGTTAAATTTACAAATCAACACAAACCTTTGCTCTTGTGTTGGGTAATACTGACTCTGTAAACACTCCTCTTATGTGATTCACACTGTAGCTTTTCTGAGTAAAATACTTTTTAGCTTTGGCCATTTTCTTCTGACAATCATGGTAACTAATGTGATGAACTCATTCAACTTTCTGCCTGAAGTGGCTGAATAATTACTTACAAATATGGAGTATAACTTCAGGTTCTGAAACACTTGCCCTTGTCTTCTTAAAGCAGTAGTCCCCCCAAAAACTGCATTTTTCAGGTCATGTCTGGTTATATGAGGCCTTGTTGTCAAATAGTGTCATTTTAGGATAAGGCTATTCAGCAGAGGAGAAGAGTGGACAACATTTGCACACACAAAAAAAAAGTTTTATTACAAAATTCTTCAGATAATTTAAAAATCTTTAGTATTTATTGATTTATACCAATATACATCCAAAATGTTAAATTCATACGGCCAGTGTTTTTGTCTGGTGCCTCCAGCAGAAATTAATGCATGTGCCACTTGTGCTACAAATACAGCACAGTAATGCTGTTGGCTTCCCTGCTATGTTATCAGGAGGTGTCATTACAGTAATGCTGCCGAGTGAAGTGTGAGCACAGATTGACAAACGCACGGGAATCTGTGGCGGTTCAGAGAACTAGCACAGAGATAAAGACTCAAATCCCGACTCACGGGGCAGATAATGAAAATAAAAAGCAAACAAAACAATTGGCCAAGGCAAGCAGTTGGATCTAGAAAAAACACACACACAAAAAAATTGGTTAGTTGGCAAGTGGCCAACTAACCAATGAAAAAGTGATCTGGAATTGAAGATACGATAAAGAGGTGAATGCTGGGTCTGATGACCATAATTAAATAAAAGGTGTGAAGAGAGGAGAACGGTCACATGACTAGCTACAGTGGGAGACACACTGAGGACAACTGGTGGACAGGTGAGGAATCACAGGAGGTCTTGGTAATAGGCGGGAACCCAAATGAAGTGTTGCGTAATGTGCTGGTTCCCCTTTTTGAACATTTTGATTCTTCTGAACAAGGATTTTGCAACTTTGATACTTTAATACACTTTTAAATGACACATTTTCCTGTCTCAAATCACACCTGTGGACAAGGAATACCTAAAACCATACTACTTATTTACTTACTGTCTAGCCCCCAAATTACTTATTTATTACCTGTACTTCCTCTCATTCAATATCTTAGGGCTCTATGATAAAACATGAATGTAACACATTGAGTATAGTCGCATAATGCTACAGTTTTCCCTATTAAAAACCTTCTGAAATGTCTTTTCATTTATTTTAGATTCCAAAAAAATTCAAGATTATAACTATTTACCTGAATAGTACACAGAGATCAATGTCTTAATAGAAAATTATCTCAATATTAATGTCATTGGTTCAGTTCTATGCCCTTAGATACTCCCGGTAAGATGTGTGTTTGACCCCTGTTTACCCCTCACTGAATCCGTTTTCTTAATATTAACCTCAAAATAACCATCTGACAGTAAAATACTCACATTTATAAACTTAAGAGCAGTAAAATCATTAATCTAGAGGCTAAAAGAATTGAACCTTCTTTTGACTTTTGGTTCAACTGGCCCTTTATTTTTTTGTTCGCTCCCCTTTCATTCTTGGGAAACTCCACTGGAGCTTTACGTGCAAATATTTACTTTACAGGGCAAAATTGATAAATGTAATGTTTCCAAAAAAATTTCATAATCACTGATATCTGCATCTGCAGTTCTCCTGCTACACCTGAAACTTATTTATACTTTTATTAAATACTGATTTAGATCATTTAATTTCATTTCATTTATTTGTTTAATAACAATTTACTCCAGTAAATCCCATTGCATATAAAAAGGTCTATATTAGGAAGTATTAGGACAGAAAGCTGCAACAAAATAGCAAATAAAATACACGAATATAAGGAAGTACAAAATACAAAACAGTACAAAGCAGTGTATTGAAAATATTAAAGGGGATGGACAAAGAGAGAGACAAGGAAGTGGTTCATGATAAAAAATACTGTGGGAACGTCTTGGTAAAAGTCTCTTTTATATATAATTTACAAAGAGTTTGGCTTTGGCTACATGATGGTGCAGTCCTCTGATTACCAGATAGGCCTTGCAATTTTCAGGTCATGTCTGGTTATATGAGGCCTTGTTTTCAAATAGTGTCATTTTAGGATAAGAAAAAAAAAAAAAAAAAAAAGCTAGTTTGTTAATGCCAGTAGTTACACTTTCACTATCAGAATACTTCTTCCTCCACCACTGGTTAAAGCTGCAAAGAGTAGCAGATTGATGGGTTTTAAACTCTTCATCACAGCATAAATTCACTAGAAACAGAATAAAACACAAAGCACCTGAACACACCATATGTATACAAAAAGTATTAAAACAGAGGTCAGATCATTATAAAGAAAGTTAAACTTTGAATACAAATATAAAATCAGAACCTGTACAGTGAATGTGCACTGTGTACTTGCTCCAGTTATCTTTCCACTTGAATCACCTGTTGAATCGTGTCCCTTTTTTTCTCTCTCTCTCTCTCTCTCTCTCTGCTGCAGGGTTTCAGGCTGCGCTCGGGCGGTTGCAGAAGAGTGTCCGTGAATTTCCATTATGTGGAAACCTCGGATACGCAACCCCCCCCCCCCCCCCCCCCCCCGTCTCGTGTACCGGCGCGCCAAAGTACACGCGCACGCCCCCACCGCGCACGCACGTATTAGGAAACCTGAGCAAACTCGGCTCGCGGCTCCGCTATAAAAAGGCCGAGCCGGCTGCGGGACGGTCTGCCCTGCTGACCCGCAGACCCCGCACACCCCGCAGACCCACCATGAAGCCTCTCCTCCTCGCGGCGCTGCTCGGGTGCCTCCTCGGTAAGGACACTTCATTCGTTATTCTGCACGGACATCCTTCGGTCATCGACTCGCTAAACGCTCAACTGATCTGCACTGTTGTTGTTGTTGTTGTTTTTTTTTTAATTTGATTTAATTTTTTTTATTTTTTTTATTTTTTTTTAATCCGCTCTGACTTTGCAGCCGCCGTGATCGCGGCCCCCGCGGACAAGCTGAGATGGTGCGTCAAGTCGGACCAAGAGTTCAGGAAATGTTCGGACATGATCGCCAAAGCGACGGCCTTCTCCTGCGTGAAGAAGGAGAGCACCATCGACTGCATCATTGCGATTAAGGTGATGAGAGTGACATTATCCTTAGCAAGGGCCCACACTCAATGGGACATAGATAAATAAAAAATAAATGTCTCTATAGCTTCAGTCTTGACGTCTGGTTTACTCTTTAAGCCTGTAAAATGGCTTATCACTGGATATTACGAGGTGATTTTTTTCTTCTATTGCCGATTTAACCAGTCGTGGAAGAACGATTTACATGAGTATCAATAGCCACAATGTAAAAATACTAAGTACTGCTTTGCTGCATTGTTTCGTTAGAGTCATATTTTTATTATTCAGTTATTAGTGATGAAATAATGCGTAAGCAGCAGCTATTTTTGAGTAGTTCAGTAGTTTAATCAATGGCAGTATATCCTATTTTATAACAAGTTTGTGTTTTAAATGCAAAATCTGTCAGAAAACATTTCCCTCTGAAATGTAATATGAATAAAATAGAAATACTCAAGTTAAATAATTTCTACCATGTATATATATATATATATATATATATATATATATATATATAGACACAGTGTATGTGTATAATATTATTGTTGATGCATTAACATTAACATGTAAGCAGTATCTTAATGTTTTAGCTGGTTAAGGTGGAGATCATTTTGACTGCTTTATATACTGTTGGGAGTTTAATTTTCGAAACTGCATCATCATGTATATATGCAAAGTAAGTATTAACAGCTGTCATACAAATGTAGAAGAGCAAAAAGTAAAATATGAATTTTTTTAAAATTATTTTTATCAGGCTGGTGAAGCAGATGCCATCACTTTGGATGGAGGGGACATCTATACTGCTGGACTGAGAAACTACGATCTGCAGCCCATTATTGCTGAGGACTACGGCCCCAGTATGTTTACTAATCAACTAATGAAATTAGCACAAGAAAAAGGATGTCTATCGTTTTGTTTGAGCTACATGTTTTTAACTTGTTGGCTCATATTTGCTCTGCATACATCCAGCTTCAGATACCTGTTACTACGCTGTTGCTGTGGTGAAGAAGGGCACTGGATTTGGCTTCAAAGATCTCCAGGGGAAGAAATCCTGCCACACTGGACTGGGGAAATCTGCAGGCTGGAACATTCCCGTAGGAACTCTGGTGTCCATGGGTTTGATTCAGTGGGAAGGCATTGAAGACAAATCTTTGGAGGAGGGTGAGTTACACTAAGTGTTAAGCACAATCCTCAAACAAAAGTTGAGTGACAACAATTAACAATGTTGAGACTTAGTTATGGTGTGAGGGGAGCTGCACGGCGGGGACCAGGACTTCAGTATTTCATATATCTCTGCTATAGCCCTGCTTTCTGTTTTGCAGTGGTGAGCAGCTACTTTTTGGCCAGCTGCGCCCCAGGGGCAGATAGGGGCAGCAAACTGTGTCAGCTGTGCAAGGGAGACTGCTCCAGGTCCCACAAGGAGCCTTACTACGACTATGCCGGAGCCTTCCAGTCAGTATCAGTCTTTATTTGATCCTTCTCAGTTCTAGTGGGACTTTTATCTTACTTGATGCGTTCTTATGCCTAACAAACAAACCTGTAATGTTGATGCACCTGTGGATTGGTTTACTTAATAGGTGTCTGGTGGAAGATGCAGGAGAAGTGGCTTTTGTGAAACATCTCACCGTACCTGGTCAGTATCACACAATCATCTGTTCTCTTAAGTATTGAACTATTGACTTATAGTAATGTCAGCCAAGTAAGCTGGTTAGTTGTTTTAAATCTGCAATATGAGACTATAAAATACAAACAGTATAACTGATTTGAGTTAAATGCCAAAATCTTTTTATATATATATATATACACATTTAAATTGTATTAGATATTTTTATACTTCTCAATAACAACACCAGGACTGTTGCCAGGCATCCTCACATCTATATCACAGTCATTGAATATTATGCATCTTTTATGTAGCCCCTCATAATTTGCATAAGATTACCCATGAATCTGCGAGCTCTACGTCTGGCCCCCCCTCCCATTCAAACTGATTTCCTTGGTACTGGCAGTACCGTTGTGTTGGGCGAACCAATCGCAACTGTTTATCTAGTATGAGGCGGGTTTAATACAATGAGGCTAGTAAAGCACACAACAGAAAGAAAACCGGCTCTCATTTTTCTTATTCAAATTAATAAAGAATCCTTTTTGTCCATCTTATAATGAAGCCAATTATCTGCTGTATGTTTTTGCCATGTGAATGTACAGTGTGCTGTGTTTTAAGCCTTTATCACATACCCATATGAAGCTAAGCTAAGATTCTTACTCTTGGTTATAATTGCTATAACTGATATAGTACTTGGGGGTTTCCTAATACGTCTATATGAACAAGAAACTCCATTGCTAAACCATATATTAATAAAATGCGGTAGTAAGGGCATGGGTAAGAGATTTATTTAGAATTGGAAAAGAAAAACTGTAAAAACAGTGTTGGGGCCCACTTTCAGATTCCGACAAGGCCAGCTACGAGCTGCTGTGCAAGGATAACACCAGAGCGCCTATCGACAGTTATAAAAGCTGCCACCTGGCCCGAGTACCAGCTCATGCTGTTGTCACGCGCAAGGACCCAGAGCTGGCTGAATCCATCTGGACAAACATCAGTTCAATAAAGGTATAATAAAAAATATTTATACTGCACAATCATGATATAAAATAATTCATTCAAAGGTTTATGTTGTGTTTCAGTGCCTCACGTTATATTTCAGTGCTACCTGATGAATTTGCTTACCTTTAATCTTTATAGGAATTTGACCTCTTCTCCTCTGAAAGCTATGCACCTGCCAAAAACCTGATGTTCAAAGACTCAACAGTGAAGCTGGTGCGGCTGCCCACAACCACAGATTCCTTCCTGTATTTGGGTGCTGAATACATGAGCGTTATTCGGTCCCTTACAAAAGGTACTGTAAACATAAGCAGATAAAACACACATATTAACATACAAACCAACAGACAAACACATTTATTACACAGCAGACATTGAGTTATGGTTATGTTTTACTTCACTTTCCAGAGCTGACCGCAGGCGTTCCATCCACTGCCATTAAATGGTGTACCGTGGGTCAGGCTGAGACAGTTAAGTGTGACACGTGGAGAATCAACAGTGCGACCACTGAAGCCACCTTCATTGAATGCGAAAATGCCCCCACAGTGGAAGAGTGCCTGCAAAAGATTATGGTGATACGCTCTTCAGTGAAAATTTTGGAATCTGTTACTAGCTTGAGAATTATTTGCTCTATTTTGTGGCGTTTGTGTCTGATTATCTGCTGTCTCAATTGTCCTGTAGCGCAAAGAGGCCGATGCGATGGCAGTGGACGGAGGACAGGTGTTCACAGCTGGGAAATGTGGTCTGGTTCCTGCCATGGTGGAGCAGTATGATGAAAGTATGAGATCTATCACATACAATCCTCTGTTTTATTTGACCTTTTCTACATGAGTAATATTTGCATTTCTGTCTCTCTCCACAGCGAAGTGCGGCTCCTCTGAAGGTAATGAACAGTATTTCTGTTCTGTCTAGATTTAGTGATATAAACAAAAATAAATGTAAAAATATTGATATCACTATCTTTAAAAACAACATTTATTTAATTCATGTTCACTTATCTAGAACAATAAAAGTAGGTTAGAAAAGTGTATAATTTAGCTATAGCCTTATGTGTTATTATTGTTATAGTATTATTTTCTAATCATTTCTGGGGAAGTTTCCTGGAAAGAGCTATGTAATGTGGTGCTAATTATACGAGAAATAGGATCCATTTGAATCAAATTTAATAAAAATTCATTACTAATTTATTATTTGAAACTTTATTCTCCATCTCTCTAGAGCGTAGAATGTAGACACATTTTAAAGGTTCTTGGATTTTTTGATTAATCTCCTTCTGTGTGTCCACTCTTGTAGCCGCAGACTCCTTTTACTATGCTGTTGCTGTGGTGAAGAAGGGTTCAGGGGTGACCTGGCAAACCCTGAAGGGTAAGAGGTCTTGCCACACGGGTGTCGGTAGAACTGCTGGCTGGAACATCCCCATGGGCCACGTCTACAGTATTACTCGTGACTGCAACTTCAGTAAGTGATCGTGTGCTTGTCTGTGTAAGTGACTGTTTTAAGAAAGAAACATAATGCCGCCCAGATTATGTTTTCTGTCAACCTAATGTGGAAACATTAACAAGCCACAACATTTTCACGTATGTAGTTTGTTGGCTTACAAAGTCCACCTGTGGCTACTACAAAAAAACATTTTTTATGGTTACAGTGTATCACTTGGTTAAGTTCAGGGAAAGACAGTGAAGTGTTTTTGTAGCCTGAACCTAAACCTCAAATGATGCCCTTTGTACTGTGTGCTCAACATCCACCCCGACCACCTCCCTACGAAATGTAATTTTTAGAAGACATGATTGCCTTTTCCACACCACTGAGTGTAACACCACCACACCGTGCTGACCCTGTCTCCTCCTCTCCTCAGCTAAGTTCTTCAGTAGTGGCTGTGCCCCCGGAGCAGACCCCAGCTCTTCATTCTGCACTCAGTGTGTCGGCAAAGGCAAAGGCAAAGTTGTGGGGGATACGTCCAAGTGCAAAGCCAGTACTGATGAGCAGTACTATGGCTACACTGGAGCCTTTAGGTAGGATGCAAAAGTGCAATTTTATGTGCATGTATGTTAAAAGAATAGTTTGACATTTTGGGAAATACGTACATTTGCTAGAATTAGAAAAAGGAGATACCACTCTCATGACTGTGTGCTAAATAAGGTGCGTGAAGCAGGAGGTTGTCAGCCAAGATTAGCACAAACAACATACATTTTATTAATAAGTAAGCTTTCGGGCTGCTAATAGGTGTATTTTTGAGCCTCCCAACTCCAGCTCTGTACTAAACACACAGATATGAGAGTGGTTTCAATCTTTTCATCTAACTTTTGGCAACAAAGCCAATACGAGCATATCTAAAACTGTCCAACTATTCCTTTGATTAGTCTTCCAGAGCACCCTGTTTAGTGTGGAAACTTCATCTTCGTATTGCCCAAGTAATGTTTTACATATCATTCTAGGTGTCTCGTTGAGGATGCTGGCGATGTTGCCTTCATCAAACACTCAATCGTCCCAGATAACAGTGATGGTAAGAGAATGACCAGTTTCATCTCAACTACGACTGTGTTGTTTTGTGTAAAACTACAACATTCTTCCACCTCTTCTTGTCAAAGGCAAAGGTGAAGCATGGGCTGCTACTGTGAAGTCTGGTGACTACGAGCTGATCTGCCCTCATAAGTCCAGTCCAGTACCAATCACTGAATACGCCACCTGTAACTTGGCTCGCGTGCCCGCACATGCTGTGGTGACTCGCCCGGAGAGCGTCACCAAGGTGGTCGGCATTCTCAAGGATCAGCAGGTCAGTGATGGTTTTATAGGTTTAGTTTTTGGTTGTTTGCATTACAAAATATTTATTAATACATTACAAATTACATTGACTGGGATTACAAAACCTTGAAGTCCCACTTTATCCGATTCTTTTTTTTTTTAAAGGATTTTGGTGTTTTTGCAGTGGCAATTTTGACTATGAAGTAATACATGTTTTAATGTTTTAATTTCTCTCCCATGCTGGATAATGATAGGTGGCGTCCTAGATAACTCTCTGTACTCAACCAAGCTCATCTTTTCACTGTTTTAAGTTTATTTTTTATTGTAATGGATGCTTTATTTTGTGTTGATATAAAAGTTCAGATCTCCTGCATTATTTCTGCGCATTTGGTGAACTTGTACATTTATTTTCAATTTTTCATTATTTTATTTTTTTATTTACAGGCCCAGTTTGGTCCTAGTGGCAGTGATCCCTCTTTCAAACTGTTCCAGTCAGAAACAGGAAGGAACCTCATCTTCAAGGACTCCACTAAGTGTCTCCAGGAGATTAAAGCTGGAACATCCTATGATCAGTTTTTGGGAGCAGATTACATGAGTGCCACAACTTCCCTCAGACAGTGCAGTGAAACCACTTCAGGTTGGTACTACTGTGGGTTCAAGTCAAGATTAACAGGACAGTTATTTAACAGATTCACTTTAAAAGTTGTATCCTTGTAGCCAAGACACATCACACAAGTAATTTTTTATTTCATTTTTTGTCTTTTTCTCTTCCAAACAGATCTGGAGAAATCTTGCACTTTCCATTCCTGTCAGCAAAAAACCTAGTGGTGACCATGCGGTGCCTCATTCAGCCCTCCGTGATTCAAGCACCTTACCCACGCTTCCCACACTCGACCCAAAACTCCTTGTATTTTCCAAGTGATCTTGCTGTAGACCAGAAGAAGTGCAACCTACAAATCAACTATTCCGTGACCAATCATGTCTACTTTTTTCATGCTGTTGAAACATAATGTTACATTACCGGTGTTATGTACCTATGTGTTGTTAACACCTGCCTGACTTTCTCAAATAAAGCCTTTTAAATGCTCTTTTGTGGTGACAGTATGGTTTGTTTTTGTAATTCCATCTTAATTACCACTAAAAAGTACATAGTAATATTGTAATTGAAAGAGTATATAAGGGGACAATATTATCATATTTGCAACCGGTACTGTGAGAGGTAAATCATCATGATAATAGATGCACTCCAAAATGTCTAAATAGTCATTGAAATAATAATCAGTTAATAGTCAAAATTTTACAAGCTTTTTCCAGTTTATATGATGGCACCAGTCAGGCGACCGTCTCAGTCTGCATTTCCACAGACTTCAGAAAGGAATGAATAAATAAATAAACATCTCTTTGTATGGAAGGGAGGGGGTGTCAGTTCAAGTTATATATAATATATAATAATATATATATAATAATAAGGGTACTCTGGAAAAGCTCCACCAAATCCATAATCTGCACAAAATCCTGTAGTAGACATCTGGCCATTAATAGAAAATGTTATATCACTGGGAGAGTTTTTCACAGTACATGGACCCAATCTGGATCATTTATTTGCAATGTCAAAGCTTGGGCAATAGACAAACAAATTCTCATTGAGACGCCCCGGGACAAAAATTAACTTATCGACCTTAGCCCTTATCGACCCCGTTTGAGGTTATTTGGTTCAATTCAAATTTATTTAGAAATATACACCATGTAATTTTTGACATGGGCCCCTTTATAAATGATGTAGACTGCCCAAGTAATACAGACACACCTTAAGGTCTTTATCAATTAATTTCAATCACTCCTTTTTAGTACGTAAAGTGAAAAACTCCCAGCTTCTCAAATGGGGGGAGTAGCTGCTTTTCTAGTCATATGTGATAGTTAACCTAACACCTGTGGGTTCTGGACCGTTCATTTGATAACCTCGGGCTCTGAGATATTCACATTTTAGGGGAAAAAAAGAGATTAACTGATTTATAAAGAAAATAATCGTCAGTTTAGTCTATAATGAATTCATTGTTAGTTATTTCCACAGTCAATGTTCCTCTATCCATTAACCAGGAGAATAACATTTCTATTGTATGGGCCGTTTCATTAGCTAGATAATACTTGACAATATGATAGAGGACAGACAGACTCATCAAACAGGAACATTTTCTTTGTGGTTGGCGAGATCAAAACTCCTCTGGAGATAAGGAAGAGTGACACAAACCATCTCACCCTCTTCCTCGGCAGACGGAGGTTTGACCAGTTATCATGGAAATGTAGTTTTTCCACCTTTTTTTTGTCAGTTTTCTCCTGACTAAATCCCTCATTACATTTGGACTTCTGTGTCAGGCCATGTTCTGTCAAAGTAAGCCCGGGGACATGAGCGTCCCGCCGCCTTCACTCACTGACCCAGCGCCGTTTCTGAGCTCCCGTGTCACGTGACCAAGGAAACGGCTTCACGTTGTAACTTTCCCGGAAGTCACCCATGCGACTTGGATGCGCACCGGCTCCGTAGACCAGAAACATCGCATTATGGCCTCGCTCTGAGCCTCCTGATGCGACTGTTGTGTACATACCTAACCGGCAATCCGTCACCATCGACGCCTTGATCATGGACCTCCGGTCCAGGGGCTTTTTTCGGGGCCATCGGAGTTGTCAATAGTACTCCCGAAGTACTATATTAATAGATTTTGAGCACTGTCACTTGTGCACGCCCGGGGATTTAAAGCGAAGTGACAGTAGTAGCACTCACCCCATCTGCCGGTCAGCTAACTAGCTCGCTAAGTCAATAGCCAAGAAGGGCATCACTTTTTCTTTTTTGGAGTAAAAGGACAAGGAAACTGCAACACCACCACTTTCATTAACAGAAGACTGACCCGAGTTCCCATCTTACAACACATTCACTAGTGATTCCTGGTAAGAATAAGACCGACTCGAGGGCGGTTGGAGCCGTTAGCTCGGAGCGCAGCCGAGCTCGGCTTCACGCTCGTCCGAGGGGGGCTGGCTAGCGTCGGCCCCGGCGGACGAGCAGGCCCCGCCGGCTGTCAGCCCGCAGCCCGCGCCGGCCGGCCGCCCGGCCGCTGGGGCCCAGAGTAGGAAAGCGGCTCGAGTCGAGTCAGCGTGAGTGGTTGTTTTTTTTTTAATTTTTTTTTTTAGACTTTGGGTTTAAAAAGGCGGTTACTCGGTTAACCTCGTCGGAGCCGCTCGGCTAAAGTGGAAGCTGTCGCTGGCCGGAGTGACAGTCGCGGTTTTTCCTCGCTCTCGTGGCGGACGGTGGCTAATCTCCGGCCGGTCACCGTGTGTACCGACGGCTCCTGAGCCCCGGGGCGGGTTCATGCTTTAAAACGTGTGTGTGTGTTTTGTGTGTGTGTGTGTGTTTTTTGTTTTGAGCCAACGTCTTGTCAGTACCAGCTTGACTTTAATCCCGATCTCCTTCGCCTTAATGGCGTCCCGTCGGTTCGAGTTAAATGTCGGTGTTTGGGTGGTCTTGCGTGCTCGCCAGGCTCGCAGGGCCCGTGTTTAAACACAACCTCGCAGGGCTGGAGACCTCAAACCTTCACCGACAGCAGCTCAGCTTCGTCACGCAATCGCTGTCAAGTGTCGCCACGTTAGTGCCGGCATCGGCTCATTCGCTGCTCTTTATTTTATTTATTTTATTTTTTTTGTGTGTGTGGGGGGGATCGTCCACCGGCACAGTTTTAAGAAACTCTCAGGGCTGAGCTCCGTGCACGTTAAGGTTAAACGTGGAGTCGGCGCGCAGCCACGTAGCGTAACCGAGCGAAACGTCCCCGGTGGTGGGACACGTAACGTTAGCCGGCTGCCTCGGCCGGGAATAACGCCGCCTCGCTAGCGGGCCGGTGAAACACCTTTCCAATCCTGTAATTGAGCTAAAACACAACGGGGATCTTTTTTTTTTTTTTTTTCTTTTTCTCCAGAGTACCTGTCGTGTTTACCGGCGGTTCGGGTGACTGTCGGTCCCCTCTGCCGGCACAGCCACACGGTGGCTTTTTGTACATTGATGCCCTGTCTGAAAGAAGCATGGCAGCCGCTAGCAGCTAACGATAGTTCCTGTGTCAGCAGGTGGATGGTGTGTGTGTGTGTGTGTGTGTGTGTGTGTGAGTGTGTGACACGTCTGCCGGCACTATTCATCCGTTTTTTAGTCAATCCCAGCACGTTTGGGCTATCCCAGCACTCATACAACGATCCCTTGTGTTTATCTGAACTGCAGTCATTTCGAAATGGATATCGACTCAACGGTATTTGAATGGGTTATTTGCACATGTGGCTAGCACAACGAGGGGGGGGGGGGGGGGCATTGGAGTCACTGTTAACACAGTAAATGAACTTTGACCCGAGGTGTCCATTTTCTTAAATTCACTGAAAAACAGCACCAGTCCAGGTGGTCTGGTGGCAGTCATTTATGAGCTGAAAGTATATCTCCAAACCTTTCTAAGTAATCCCTGGTAGTATTTGTCCCCTATTTGCTTTTTTGCTGTTTGGCCAAGTCATGATCATTTAAGAATGTGTGTGTTTTTTTTATTTTTTTATTTTTACATCCACAATGTGTGGGTCTCAAACAATTGACAGTTTTGGGTCAAGGTTAAAACACATGAGTCCATTGCCATCTGATTTGAGCAAGGAAACCCCAGAGAATATTACCAGTAATTAATTGCTCATAAGACTGCGTGCATGAGCCATGTAATATGCAAGTTAACATTGTGGGAGTTGGTGGTGTTATCATAGGCGAAACCACAAGCCACACCCTCACTGCTTGGTTAGATGTTGCCACGCTTGAAGTCCCTGTCTTCGTACAGTGTTGTCTAATATCTAACCTGTACGGCTGCAATCACCAGGTTGAATGGAGATCAAATTTGAACTAAAAGCAATTTCATCTCAGTGTCTTTGATTAACAGTCGGCTGATGCTTAATTGTTATAATTTTTTTTAATTTCTTGTTCCTTTCTTCCTCAGAAAGGCTGGCAACACAACGCCACCCTAATGCAGAACCATAAAAGAACGTGAAATGAACAAACCACCACAGCCTATAACGGGACCCACTTCTGTCCCAAACCCTGCCCCATCCCCTGGATTGACACAGGTGAGAGCAACTAACCTTGTAGAGTCTTAAGTTGTTTTAATAATTAAAGTGTAGTAACATCTATTTTTCCTTGATTCTCTCCTCAAGGCTGCCTACGGCCCGGGACAGCCCCCTTCTCTTGTTTTTGCCACCCCTCCACCTCCACAAATGAACTCTGCACCACAGCCAAGACAGGTATTGTTCACAGCATGTGTTTTTTTTCCTAGCATTCCGTGTTTAAGTATGTGATGTGTTTCTTTGTAAAAGAACCCTCCCTTTCCTACTCCTTCACAAAGATTTCTGACACGGCTTTTTTTGCTATAAGGCTTTGGCTAAATCTGTGTATGTTTGTGAGTGTTAAAGCCTATTTGCCATCTTTCTCCTTAAATGTCAATCTTGACTTCTTTCTTCTCTTCTGCTGTCCTCCCAGTTTGCTGCAGGGCCCCGTACTTTACACCAACAGGTACTAACACCCCTCACTTATCCTTACATCCCCTGTGTCTCCTTAGTGTTATGCATGCTTTCAGTTCCACATGTTGAAGAATTCGATGAAAACGTTTTAGTGTTTATTAGACATCGTCCCAAACCTGCTGTCGTCATGACTGTCGATGTACACTTTAAAGTTATTCAATCTAATAATATATAATAATTAATGTATAATAATTTATTTTTACTTTTTTATTTTTTTAATAATCCGTAGTCATGTTCAAATCAAAACAAAATAGACTTTTTTGGGGGTCAGCTTTACAGTTTAATATTAAAGTGATTGGATTTTTGATACCTGCAGCATTCTTAAAAAATGTCATTGGTCGTATGCGCCTGCAGCCATTAAAATGATTCTTTCACTACTCAAAACTGGGACCCGCAGGACTTCAGGGGATTGTACTTCTATACAGACTTTTACATACTTGCATGTGCAGCTATGGTTGTTTGAGCTTACTGTTAATGGCTGAGAGATATTTAGCTCCTGCCTCTCATACTTTCTTCTTACACCTTGTAATTTCAACCTTCCATATTGTCTCTTTTCCTCATTTTCACCTTAATCTCACTCCCTCTCTTGCTCTCTGCTCATGTGTTGTGCGGCTGAAGGGTGGATACAGAGCATTACAGGTAACAGCTTTTCTCTTCGTCCCTCTCGCCCCTCTTAACTTGGGCTAACCTCAGTGTAGCAGAGAAACATGATATTCAGCACAATTTAGACTCAGTGTAACCCAAGAACTGAACTTGCTGTACACATTGGCAGTCGCTGTGAGTGCATTGCTTCCAGCTGAGGTTAGGGGCGTGTGTGTGACTGGACACAACCAAGCACAACACATGGGTTAGGACTACCATAGTTAAGACACTAAATGTGCACACAGTGCAACAGGTTTGCTCATGCCGTCATACACTCTTCATTCTCCTACTTTCAATCTCCCTCATCTGTTTTCTAGAGTTACTATCAGAACCGACCAGCCATGGCCGCCAGTGCTCCAAGGGTACAGACAAGTAGTGGCCCACGACCCGTCGGACCTACTCACGTATACCCACCCAGCTCCCAGATGATGATGATATCCCAGCAGCAGCTGTCTTTCGCTGGCTCCCCTCAGGGCTACTTCATCCCTCCTGGACAGGTTGGTACACATTAGTAATCATCAATTTGTTAAATTAGTTAAAATGACACACACATTACTGATTTACCGGCCCCCATAATGCTAGTACATGCTCATCAGAGATGTTTTTGAAGAAATTACAATTGAAAAAGAGGGTGTCAAAGACATTTATGTGTTAACAACCGCAGATGCTATCTTTGAATGGAGAGAGTACCTTCTCATGAAGAGTAAGCTTATTAGATAGATAGATAGATAGATAGATAGATAGATAGATAGATAGATAGATAGATAGATAGATTACTTTATTCATCCCCGAAGGGAAATTAGGTAAGGTTAGGTTAGGTTACATTAAGAGTGTTGGATTATGGGTTGTTTGTAGCATAGGCTAGCCAGTTTCTGAATGTCCGTATATATTGTATTGTATCTATTGTTTGTGACTCTTTATTTTGTTTCTGCAGTACCGGGCCCCATATATGCCACCAACTCAGCAGTATCCTGTGACCAGTGGTACAGCAGGCTTCTATCCAGGAACCAGCCCTGCTGAATACCCTACTTATGGTAAGGTTTTTTTTTTTTTTGCCCAAGACCAACAACAACTAAGCACAACCATAAACATTGAGGATTACGGGTTAAAAGGGGTGAAATCTCAAACACCCGTAACCCAAATTAAGATTTAAGTTGAAGCATGTCATTTTAGTCTATATCCATTTGCTTACCTCTTTGCCCATAAGGTATCGCTTGGTGTGTCATGGTTTTGTTTGGCTGGTTGGTGTGTTTAGTGTCTCTCTTGATCAAAACACTGCTGTATGTGGTGTACTGCCAGTTGCATGTGGTCTGGCTTGATTCTGCTTTGGCCTGTGTTTTTTCTATCTGCAGTCTCACCTGACACTGCCTTACAGGTTCCATGAAATGGCTTTGATACTAGAATTCTGTTCTTTTTGCTGGATGTATGTCCATAAAAAAACATGATTTTTAATGTTAGAATTTGGATATTAATGAGTGTTCAAAAGTATCCAGGATAAAGACTCCAAAATAGAAGGCAAACTTTGAGTATGGTTGCAACTAATGCACTTCTGAACCATTTATTTATTTTAAATGCCACCCCAAACACACTTCTGGCCTGTGTTACTGCTGCAAATGCTCATTTGCTCAAGGACAAATGTTGTTCTACAGACTTTTTGGGGTAAAACTAAAGTATCGAATTTTATTGGCTCCAAATACATACATACCCATGAGTGCAAAATGGTTGAGTGAACTTAAAACTTTTCTAGGAAGAGAAGTGACCTAAAACAAACAGTTGAAATAAGAATAAGATGCAGCTAGGAACACAAGGTAAGAATACGGTAAAGACGTTCATTTCATGGGACCTTTTTAACACCCTGCTTCCTCTGGATCCTCTCATTAACTCATTCTGCATCTGTCTCTTCCTGCCCTCTCTCCTTCTTTCCTCCCTCTCCCGTCCCTCACTCCCTTCCTCTCGTTTGCTGCGTTGGTTCAGAGCCCTCTCTTGCTGCGAGGGAGAGGCGGGGTGGTGGGGGGAGAGGGGGCGGGCGAGAGAACGGCCGTCTCTCTCTCCACGGTGCTCCTCTCACCTCCCAGCGCTACCCTGGTGAGTAGTGTGTGTGCTTGTGTGTTGGTCAGCAGGCTTTAGTGGCAAAATCTGTGGCACTTCCTGTCTGACAGTGTTGTAAATGTGTTTTCTTTTTCTTTTTGAAACTACTCACAAATGTATACTTCTGCGAGTAAATGGGATTCAAAGTGAAGGTCACATACATACAAAATATTTATTCTCTCCTTACCAAAGTGAATGATGGCATTTGGGATATTACTTTCTAAATTATATTAATAATAATAATACCACCAGAAAGTACAACTGTATTCCTGCTCACTGTGTCAGTGCAGTATACCGTAGGCTTATTCAGGTTGTAGACTGCAGTGTACAATATAGCTGCCATTTCTAAATGTATAATATAGAGGGCTCTGCTGTTATTTATCTTATACATCTGCTGTTAATATCCTTCAACTTTGGACCAAAAAAAAAAAATCTGAAAGCAAAAAATCATGAGCCCCTGAACCACAAAATCAGTTTCACCTTAATTTACTCCTTAAGATGAGCAGTTCTCCTGCACGGTGCCAATGGTGAGCAGAAAAGTCTGCATGCAGTTTGATGTTGTCAGCCTGCAGATTTCTTGCTAGCTGGTGTTTCCTAACTTTTTACAATGAAAAATCATGCTCTTACACAGCGCTTTATCGTGCCACTTCTGTCTGATCTTCACAGTCTGGATGTGAAGGTTATTACTCTAAAAGCCTGTGTCATAACCAATTTCATGCTAGTGTTTATGAGATTGGATAACTTTAACATTCACACAGGCTGTCTTCATCTGTAGGAGGTAGCGATTGCCAACCAAAACATCTTTGGTTTCATTCGTTCAGTTCAACTCAGCCACGGCAGCAATGGCGGCTTCACTAGAGAGCAAAAGTTTGGGTCATAACGACAGGACTTGTACTTGAGTATTGTCTTCTTTTAATTAATGCCATTTTGTTTCATTCTATCCTTACAGCAGGAGCGTACTATCCAGCTCAGCCGCAGTATTCTCCGTCTGTCCAGTCTGCACAGGTCATGATCAACCCCGCCCAGCAACAGCAACAAGCCCCGCCTCCTCAGCAACCACCGGCACAGTCACAAGGGCCACCAAAGAGGGAACGCAAACCGGTAGTGTGTCACAACAAAAGGGCAGCGCGCCTCTTGTCTGAGGTCAAAAAAAATTGAATGGACAGAAAATGTTTTGTCTGTTCAATGTGGAACTTTCTCTTTTACCTGAAAATAACAATAGTATTTATTATAATGGGTGGCAGCTATAGATCAGCAGTAACACGATCGTTGCATACTGTTTTAATGTTGGTTACATGTTCTGTGGAAACCTAACCATTATTTACCCTTTCTCCTGATAGATAAGAATACGAGACCCGAACCAGGGCGGGCGCGACATAACAGAGGAGATCATGTCAGGTGGAAGGTCCACCACCACACCAACTCCCCCACAGGTAAGAATGTTTTTGTAAAGACTGATTTAAACTCTGATCTGAAGCAAGCATGGTTGTGTACAAAGTTAAAGACAGAATTGTTTTATTGATTGTATATCTGAATGTCCTGGGGTACTAATAATGACTCATGTTTGTGTTACTCTGGGATAAAGGTGTAGTTTTTCTTATTTTAGAAATCTAAATCGTTGTCATGACTTTAGGCACTGTGCGTGGAAAATTAAGTGAATGAAAAATTTTCTAACTGGTGAAACTCAAGTTTTAAAAGAAAATCTTTCGTCCACAATTCTCACTTTTATTTTGTCTACATTGGTTGTTGGTTTATCTGATAATCTACTAATTTTTCCAAAAGTGAAACAAAAATGTATTATAAACATTTTCATGTCTTACGATTTAATTACCCATGAGAACATAACTGATTCAAAGACGTACAGCCTGAACAGATCATTATTGTATTCTAATTTTGAAAAGAATCAATGACATATGGGCACAAAGTACACACTGTCGGAGAAAACAAAGCATAGCTTAGGAACTATTTCCCACTAGCTCCCAACTTATTTATATTTCATAGAGGTGATTGCATGTTTTCACATGTCTGTGCTAACGTATTATCAGCACAGCACAAATCTAGCAGAGTTTCACTGAACAAACAATAGAAATCCAAGCAAAATACACACAATTATGCACAGATGTTTTGAGGTGTGTTTATATTTTTAAGCTACTTTGCCATCACTCACAAGTACATTGAGTTGCCAGTTGGATTGAGTGAAACATTAGAAATACTTTCAAACAAAATGCCTCACAGTTCAACTACGGGACACAATACAGCCTCCAAAATGATGAGTTAATCTAAAAAGAGTTTAATCAACATGTATTTGACACTGTCTCAACTACAAGTGAAAATGATTTCATTAAGATTACTTTGCAGGGATGTTGTGATTGTATTAAATGCATTGATGTAACTCATAAAATGGCTGTGACCTGTGTTTCCATTTCAATCAGTGTTTTAAAAAAAAAAAAAAAAAGTGAAATACTGTTTTGTGACTACAGGCCTCCATAGCAGATGTAAGTCCTGCACAGACCAATGGGGAAGTTATACAGCCTGCCACTACAGTGACTAGAAGAGGTGAGTACATTTTCTCATTTTTGGTTGATATTAAAAAAAAAAAAAGCAAATGGCTGTATTACACAGTTTCTTATTGTCATTATTTGTGTTTCACTGCCTAGATGAAAACACGGAGCCTTCTGCTAACGCTGAAACCCCACCACCTTCTGCCACAGCAAATACAGAGCCTGTGGTCGAGGCCAAACATGAAATGGACAACCAGATTATACCGCCTGTTGAGTTAACTGCACAATCTGTAGCCCAGACAGCTGCTACTGAGGTGCCACCCCAATTGATAAAGGACCAGCAGACTTCCTCCCCCCCCCCACCTCCAGCAGCAGAATCTACTACTACTCCTGCTGAGGCAGAAAATAAAGTTGATACTAAAGTTGGTGACACAGTAGATGCTCCTGTTGGTCCTTCATCATTAGCAGCACAAGAGGCACCTGTCAAAATGGAGGAACCACAGGCCGCCCCAGTTGTAGCCGAGAAAACGCCAGAAAAGGAAGAAAAGAAAATGGAGGAAGTGAAGAAATTGGAAAAAGAGGAGCCGGTGGCCAGTGCTAAGTTGGAGCCTGCAGTTGAGGTTGCAGTCCCCCCTGTTAAGGCCGCAAAAGAAGAAACTGCTACAAAGACAGCAACTGAAGTCTCTCAGCCTCCACAATCTGCACAGGAACCTGCTGCTCCACAGACCCAGAGCACCGCCCCAAGCTCTGCCCCTGAACCTGAACCTGAACCTGAACCTGAACCCGAACCCACACCAGCTGAAGCAGAAGAGCCTATTCTCTCCAATGGCCTTCCTGAGGACACGGAGGAACAATCTGAGGATATTGCATTTTTAGACACTACACCCCTTGACAAGCCTGACGCTTCTCAATCTCAGGAATCCACACCTGTGGCTAAAACGGCAGTGCCGGCCCAGGAGGAGGAGGAAGAGGAGGAGAAAGAGGAGGAGAAGGAGGAGAAGGAGAAGGAGGAGAAGGAGGAGGAAGAGGAGGAGGAAGAAGAAGAAGAAGAAAAAGAAGAAGAAGAAGAAGAAGAAGAGGGGGAGGAGGAAAGTGAGGATGCCCCACCCCCCACCTCTGTTAGCTGCCCGACAGAGGAATCTACTACTATGCAAGGTAGGGTGCAGTTGATTCTTGCTTGCGTTTATGATTGTCATATGTTTCATGCTGAGCTTATGTGATTTAATGTCAACATTGTCCTTTTTCTTGAAGCTGCTACGTCTGTGCCAAAGAAGAGGAAGAACATGAAGGAGTTCAACAAGAAGGAGGCCATTGGAGACCTCCTGGATGCCTTCACAGAGGTGTGTATCAGCCCAGATGACAACATGGAAAATTGAAATTACCACAGGGTCATGGTGTTTAAGTGTTTCAGCTGCATAAATAACATTTTCAAGGATATTTACAGTTTTTTGAAGAGTAACTGGATTAAAATAATATTTACTCATCTCTTTCTGTTTTGTTTGCTGCAGGAGCAGGGTGCCAAGCCTGCTCCCGAACCCTCGTCCACTCAGGCCGACCTTGTCCCTGTTGCTCCAGCTGAACCTCCCGCTGAACCTCCCGCTGAGGTTGTAGATGAGACCTGGGAGGAGAAAGAGGACAAGCAGAATGCAGAACCTGACGGGCCTAAAGCCACACCTGAGCTAACTGGGCAGAAATACCAGTACAAAGAAGGTAAGCAAGGACGTATCCTTGCATAACAGTTTTCCACATTACATGTAATCCTGTAATCCGCATTCACACATCTCTCCTACATCTCTCAGAACAATGGAAGCCGATAGACCCAGAAGAGAAGAAGCGGTACGACAGGGAGTTCCTCCTGGGCTTCCAGTTTATCAGCGCCAGTATGCACAAACCCGATGGCCTGCCCATCATCAGTGATGTGGTCCTGGACAAGGTAGGTTATGTTTTACGTCATTTTTGCTGTGGGGTGCAATAATAATGTAATTTTTGTGCGACATTATGACAAATAAATGGATATTGAAATAGTAACTGCATGGATGTGCATTGTTAATTTACTTAACTTTTGACCTCATTGCCATAACTTGTTTTTTAAACATATTAATGTGATCATTGTGACAATGATAGAAAATTAGCAAACCTGACGTACCTCTAGTCTTGTCCGTGTTTGGTATTACTGTATAGGCGGGGGGCAAAGAGCTCATTTTGCCTCGTACTTTAACTTCAGGCAAACAAGACTCCACTGCGGCCTGCTGACCCAGCTCGAGTGATGAATGTTGGTCCTGACTTTACTCCCTCATATTTGGGGAACCTTGGGAGCAGATCAGTGGGAGGACCACGGGGCCCGGTGAGTGACTTTGTTTCTTCCCTTTCTGGTGTTGTTTATTATGAAAGGAAATTTTTGTCTCCTTTTCATAATCACAATTATTATAATAATCGTAATTCAAAGTATTAATTTTGTTTAACACTGTAGTGCTGAACTTTTGTCTCCCTCTTCTGGCAGTGATCCCAGGAAGCAACAAAAATACTTAAAAATACATAGAGTGACACCTTTTGCGTCTAATAGACAAGCTTTGTGATTATCCGTCAATACTGTTGTTACCTCCTGTAGTTGCCACAGACTCCAAATGTAAAACGGTATACTGCGAAATACAGAGAGACTCATCTGGCGAGTGATAGGCTTAATCTGCATCATGTGAACTCATTTGGCAACGGCTTCAATGTAACAGACGTTCATTTATATGTAAAAGTCCCACACTCCCACAATCTTTTCTAAGTATGCAATAATTCCCCTCCTTTTAGCCGCCTGGGCCACGTCGCTCCCAGCAGGGTCAGAGGAAAGAACCTAGAAAAATCATCAGCAGCATGTCCCTTGGCGATGACGTGCAGCTCAACAAGGCCGAGAAGGCCTGGAAGCCCACGGCCAAGAAGTCCACTCGCAGCCGCGCTGCAGAGGAAGTCGAAGAAGACGATCCCGAACAGGCCAAGACTCGAGAGCTGTTCAAGCGTCTGCGCAGTATCCTCAACAAGCTGACCCCTCAGAAGTTTCAGGAGCTGATGAAACAAGTGACAGACCTGACGATAGACACAGAGGAGAGGCTGAAGGGAGCCATTGACCTCATTTTTGAGAAGGCCATCTCAGAGCCCAACTTCTCTGTGGCTTACGCCAACATGTGCCGCTGCCTTATGGGGGTAAGTTGTGTAACAATGTCCGGATGGTGTGCTTTTATCATTTGCTCCAGTGATGACTTCTGTTTTGTGCCACGTGTCTGGGCCACTGAATGTTCATGATGGTATTGAGGAACTGATGGAGCACACTTTAATCACTGTTCCTTTTCTGTTTTCTCATTTTTATAATCAAGTTTTATGCCATTTATTGTATTCATTAAAAGATTTTAATTCTAGTTCATGCTTTCCTCCTTCAGTTGAAAGTCCCCACCTCAGACAAGCCAGGAGTTTTTGTGAACTTCCGCAAACTGCTGCTCAACCGCTGCCAGAAAGAGTTTGAGAAGGACCAGGATGACGATGAAATCTTTGAGAAAAAGCAAAAAGAGTTGGAGGCTGCCAAAGAAGTAAGAAATGGGATCTTTTACTGTCACTGTCCCAACCACCACAGTTTTTGTTGTTTAGTTAGACTAAACTCGTTACCCTACCACTAAGCACAAAAACCCACTTATATCTGCCCTCAGGGAGAGGAGCGTGAGCGCTTGAGGGTCGAGCTGGGGGAGTCCAGAGACCAGGCCCGCCGTCGTTCACTGGGTAACATAAAGTTCATTGGCGAGCTCTTCAAGCTAAAGATGCTAACAGAGGCCATCATGCACGACTGTGTAGTGAAACTACTGAAGAATCATGATGAAGAATCTCTGGAGTGTTTGTGCAGGCTGCTCTCCACTATTGGCAAAGACCTGGACTTTGAGAAGGCTAAGGTAAGTAGAGCCTTAACACACACAGATGGAAGTCAGTGATTGTTTATAACAAACATTGTTTTTAAGTGCCATGTGTCTGGGCCACTGATTATCAGTGATAAGATTGAGCTGAGGATACAGTTCTCTGCAAATAATCAGTCTCACTTATTTGCTTATTTTGTTAATTAATAAAAAACGCTTTTTTCCTTGTCCCTGTTAGCCTCGTATGGATCAGTATTTCAACCAGATGGATAAGATTATCAAAGAGAGAAAGACCTCATCCAGAATCCGCTTCATGCTGCAAGATGTCTTGGACCTAAGAAAGGTAATTATTAATTTATCCGACTAGATGTTTCAATAAAGAGCAAATAACAAGCATTTATGCTAGTGACTGTTGCTAAGATGTATTCCCGGAAGGAGCAGGATTGTTAAGCACTGTGTGGGGAAGTAAGCAAAAGGGAATATGAGTAGCATGGGAATCCTGAATTTAAATATTAAATGAGGTGTTGGAACAAAGTGAGACTGTTTTATAACCATCTTCCACCTGTGATCTACAGAATAACTGGGTGCCTCGTAGAGGAGACCTGGGTCCTAAAACAATTGATCAGATCCACAAGGAGGCAGAGCTGGAGGAGCACAGGGAGCAGATCAAAGTCCAGCAGCAGCTCCTGTCAAAGAAAGACGGAGGAGGTGGTGGTGGTGGTGGAGGAGGAGGTGGCAGGATGGGAGGGGGCATGGGGGGCCGAGGCTCTCACACACCAGGAGGTGGCAGGACTAACCCGCCTCAGGATGAAGGATGGAACACGGTCCCCATCTCCAAGAACAGACCCATTGACACAACCCGCCTTAGCAAGATTACAAAGGTAAAATTACAAAGTCTTACAAGGATGTTTTCAATGCATTTCTTGTCTAAAATGTTGGTCTCTGAAACCCCCAAACCCCATCAGCATAGTCGAATATAGTGTTTTAAGTCTTGATTTCAGTTTCTATGCTTTTGAACATTTGATGGTGTTTTCTGGTGATTTGGGAGTTGGGCAAATGTAACTTTTGTGGTTTTTTTTTAGCCTGGTGCTCTAGACTTCAACAATCAATTGTTGGCTCCAGGGGGAAAAGGCATGTGGGGCAGCTGGGGCAAAGGCAGTAGTGGAGGAACTGGAGCTAAACCAGCAAGTGGAGAGCAGGGTAAAAAAATAAAAAATTCTTAAAAAAGACATTGTGGTTTCAAGTTGTTTTAATGATTGGAGTGTTAATCTATAATCATTCTCTTTTAGATTCTGGTCGTCCAGCAACCAGCACTCTCAACCGCTTTTCAGCCCTGCAGCAGTCCGGTTCATTGTCAGCTTCAACAGACTCTGATCGCAGAGTTCCTCAGAGGTATGTTTAACAGTCCTAGGCACTCCATGAATATATGCATTCAGTTTGTACCCACAATACTTTCAGTTTGTTGTATACTCATTAGCAAAATGATCATGTTCAGTTTTAGATTTGATGGCACAACATTGTGATAAATATGAACCTTTTGTCTTACTTACAACCTTTAGGTCGAGCTCCAGCCGTGAGCGGGGTGGTGACAGAGACAGGGGGGGTGATCGTGACAGGGATCGGTTCGACCGATTCGATCGCAGTGAGGGACGGGAACGTCGTGACGACAGGAGCACCCAGAACCAAATCACCAAGAGAAGCTTCAGCAGAGAGTCACAGGATCGCAGTGGTAGGGTTGGAGAGAGCCGGGCCTCAACTGAGCCTGTGCGTCGTGTGGCCAGCATGACCGACGATAGAGACCGAGGGAGCAGGGACCGAGGGAGCAGGGACCGAGGGAGCAGGGACCGAGGGAGCAGGGACCGAGGGAGCAGGGACCGAGGGAGCAGGGACCGAGGGAGCAGGGATCGGCGTCCAAGCAAAGATCTCACAGGTGAAAAACCCATGGAGCAAAAGTTAATATATTAACAACTATAATGGTAGAAAGATGTCCTGGAGGATAGGTTGATGGTGTGAGTTGTACACTCAGAGATTAAGATGCTAGACAGATAAGGAATGGTGTTTAACTTATGCCTTTTGTTTTTCTCTGCAGTTAAGCGTGAGAGCGCCCCGACTCCTCCTCCTTCTCTTCCAGCACCTGCTTTGACTGAAGAAGAGTTGGAGAAGAAGTCGGTCGCCATCATTGAAGAATACCTCCATATCAGTGACTTGAAGGTACAAACATGACACTGTGCACACTCTTATACAACAAAGTGAATTTTACTTAAATACATGTGTATCATCAGGCTTACCAGCAAACGCTTGGAATATGAAACGGCTGTAATGGCATCTTTTGTATCTTCTTCTTTTGGTGCTGTAGGAGGCGTTGCAGTGCGTGACAGAACTCAACAGTGCCTCACTGCTCTATGTGTTTGTGCGGAACGGCGTCGAGTCGACGCTTGAGCGCAGCACCATTGCTAGAGAGCACGCTGGCATGTTGCTGCACCAACTTGTAAAGGCAGGGATATTGCCCCCAGAGCAGTACTACAAAGGGTGAGCATTTAACAAGAAAAACATCATCACACAGTGTCAAACACAATGTTTGAAAACCTTTTCACCTCTAGTGCACCCTTAAAGTGAGATTGAGTGCTCTGTGTTTTTTTGGACCGTAGGCTAGAGGAGACCCTGGAGGCTGCCGAAGACACAGCCATAGATATACCTCACATCTGGCTCTACCTGGCTGAACTCATCACCCCCATGCTCCATGAAGGGGGCATCCCTATGGGACAGCTCTTCAAGTGAGCTACAAGCTGGAAATCAGCAAAAAAAATAATATAAACAAACCAAGTTTCTTGGGATTGAGACTCTGTCAGAGTCTGTTTAGATTGAAACAGATACAGCCTTGGTGTCTTTTTTCAAAATGGTTTATAGGTTTTTTTTTTTTTTTTTTTTTTTTTTGAGTCAAAGAGACATAAAGCAACATTTTCAGGGTGATTGGCAGTGCTCTGGTCCTGAAAATGTGTTTCAGTAAGACAGAATTTACACCACATGGCCAATTTATATATTCTGACATAAATGTTACTGAATCCCACTGCAAAAAGGCTGAAGTGTCACCAACAATCAACTTACTTTTTTGCCTGGAGTGTAACCATGTTTTTTTTCAATAATAGCAATAAATCAAACAACTGAATAATAATTTAGTTTAAAGAAAGTGGAAAGCCTAATTCAGTGTAATTGTGTCTTCAGGGAGATCTCGAAGCCTCTTGTGCCTCTTGGGAAGGCTGACGTGCTGCTGGTACAAATCCTCAAGTTGCTCTGCAAAGGAATGGTATGTCCTACCTAAATCTAATTTATCAAGTGCAAACTCAAAAAGCTCTGTCATTACATCCTGTTTGTGCAGTTTGACATTTTAGACCCACTGGATTATATGTTTTTTTTTCCTCTTCTTCAGACCCCTAAGAAAGTCGGGGCCATGTGGAAGGAGGCTGGGCTGAATTGGAGTGATTTCTTGCCCGAGGATGAAGACGTCAACAAGTTTGTCATTGATCAGGTCTGTAGGCTACTGTAGTACAGTGAAACACAAACAACTGAAAACCACCACTCAGGCTGTGTTGGGGGGCATGAGAGCGAAGCTTTTCTTGATGTTGTGACCAATTTTTATTTCATTTTCCAATTTATTTTGGTGGAGGCACAGGGAAATAACAAAGAGGGATTGTAAGCACTCATATGGAGAAGGCACACTCCGCCATACAATCTCATAAAGAAATTTGTCTCAAATATTTAGAATATAAGAAGGGAAGATATTTCCGTAAATTATCAAAATGTAATCCTGACCTAATGCCAATACCCATGTATCCCTTATGCCCTACACCTGTAACTCCTCTGCTGCAGAGAAGAAAGATTAAATAAATGGATAAAAATAGACAATGAAATTGTGAATTTTAGTACTATTATCACTTTCCCCCTCATGGGGGGAAAAAACACAATGCATAAGTACTAGATGGGCCTTTTTGTTGTCTTGTTCATGTATTGTTTTGGTTGATTACATTTAAGAAATATAAAAGCAAACAGCTTAGAAGTTGATCACTTAAGAGTATCTTCAATTTTCTTTTACGTAATTTAGAAAGTGGAGTTCACCACAGGAGAAGAGACGGAGCCGAAAGACGACGGCGAGAAGACGGTCCTCACTGGAGAGGAACTCGGCAAACAGCTGGACAGACTCCTGCAGGACAAGGCCAACAACCAGCGTATCAGAGACTGGGTTGAGGTGTGTGTGACCATACTACTGATGTTTTACTTCAGACTTAAATATTCCATATGCATAATTTTTTATTCAATATAAAAGTTGGATGAGCAATTTGTTTCCTCTCAACTGTTTTGTTTTTCTTTGGGTTTTTTCAGGCTAACTTGGACGAGCAGCAAACTGCTTCCAACCAGTTTGTAAGAGCATTGATGACATCAGTGTGCCAGTCCGCCATCATATGTAAGTTTGACTAATACAGCATGTGGAAGTGACCGCTGTCTGTTTTTGGCTAAAACGATCCTACATCTTTGTCTGTTAGTCACCACTGTTAATTTTAAGTGTTGCTGTTATACCGATGTCTGTGAAGATTAAATGTAGAAAATCCCAATTATTGGTTGCTTTTGCGGCACTGGAAAGTCAACGTTTTACCTGGCACAAAACAAGTTTATCTCAATTTATGGTTTGTCTGATCGAGTGTTTGCAACTCCTCGTTCCAGGTGAAAACCCGTACAGGGTGGATACACAGCAGATCAACCAGAGGGCCAGTCTGCTGCAGAGATACCTGTCTGACGAGCAGAAGGAGCTGCAGGCCCTTTACGCCCTCCAGGCTCTGATGGTGCACATGGAGCAGCCAGCGAGTGAGTGTGCTGCTATTACAGTAACGTGTCAGCGGTAACCATACAGAGGTGGACAGGATGACAAATACTTTACGATACCGTAGCCCTGTAACAAATGCTTAAGTTGATGGAGCTCATAGTTTTCAGGTTTTGACTCATGGGTGTTTTTTATGTTTCGTTATTGAGACCGTACTCTATATTCAATTTACAGAGTAAATTACTCAACATAAATACAAGTTAATGACAATAGCTGTGTGATCGGCTATGTTCACAATTAAAATGAGACACACACAGAAGGTTAGACACGCACACACAGCTCCTGACCATGACTCGGCAGGTCTGTGTCATCATTTTGCAAAACCTTGGTTTTCCCCATACAAACCACAACACCAAGCTGGCGTTTTAAGATGTATCCACCTGGGTGATTGTTTTGGAAATGTTTTTTTGGGGGTGTGAAAAATGCAGTTTTAGTCTGGACAGATGGCTGAAACAGTTTAAGCAGCTTAATTTGGACATGACCTTTTTATGAGGATGGTCTTAAGGCCTCTCTGAATGCTGACGCTGCTAATTGGTATTTGGCCAGTGTAGTGCCACTGTAATTGTGATTAACTGCAGTCCCTTTCTCAACTGCAAGTGCAAAATAATGTGACGTGACCAGGAAAAGGCGTTTTTTTTTTTTTTTCTCTAATAATGCCTAATGCCAAACACAGGGCATGTGCTTCAGTATAAATGATTATGCACCAACTGAAAAAAGGAAGGGCTTATGTTGTCTAATTTTCTCTTCCTGCAGCAAACTGTGTATAACTGACTGCAACAATCCGTTTTTTTTCCATTACCAATGCTCGATCAAACTTGACCTCTGTATTCTGTTTCTGCAGACCTGCTGCGGATGTTCTTCGACGCTTTGTACGATGAGGACGTTATTAAAGAGGAGGCCTTCTACAAATGGGAATCCAGCAAAGACCCTGCGGAGCAAACAGGCAAAGGTGTGGCCTTGAAATCAGTCACCGCCTTCTTCACCTGGCTCCGTGAGGCCGAGGAGGAGTCTGACAAGGAATAAAAGACTTAACTGAAAGCTGCCTCCCCCCTTTTGCAAGGCGGGGGCTCTGCAGATGGCTGCGGAGAGTCATGGACAATATTGCCAGAGAGGCAGACTCAAATCAATCCTCAATGAGGATAAATCTTTATTATGTTTTCTTTTCTTTGAGGGATGGACTCTGAAAACAATCATTTCTCTCTACCCTCTCTCTCTTGCTTCCTCATTATTTCCCCACCTGCTTGTGACAGCAAGTGTCCTCATCAAATAAACTTGAAAACTGTTTCAACAGGATTGCTTGTTAACGAGGTGTGAAAAATCCCACATCACTACGAAAGTTGTTTTTTTTTGTCACAATAATACAGAAACCAACAGGCTGCTTTTTTATGGATCTAGATAATTATAATGCCTAACATCTGATCTGCAAGAATAAACAGCAGGGCGTGTGGTGTAGTGGGTTCCCTGATACGTGGGTATCATCATGCCATCATGTGTGTTCAATCCAAACTCAGCTCTTATGTCTTTGTCCCTTACTGGAGTGTGCAGCATGACTGAAGTGTGTTTCTATTAATGATACAGTGGACGAAACGTTGATAGACAAATGTACATGAACTAATCTTAATTTGATGGATGAAGTTTTTAAAGCAACGGTCGTCTGTTTTCTCTTCCTGTTTCCCATCATGAACTCACAGAGGTCAGAAACACGGAGGACTGATGTCGACCTTTGACCTTGACTACTAGGGGGTGGTCTTAATGCTTCCTCTAAGCCATCCTTTCCCATCCCCAGTAGTGAACCACACTGACTGACTTCATCTTTACCTCTTCTATACCTAAACATGAGCTGTCGTAGAGGACACTTACTGACCCGATCACCGTTAAAACTTGAAATCTACAGAAAATTGACTTGATGAAATATATAAAGTTAAAAAAAAAAACGCAGAAATGATCCGAAAGCCTTTTCTACTTTAAGTGGAAACTTATTTCTGGAGCGTTCTGTAAATATATAATAATAATGATAATTACAATAAAACTTTTTTTTTCAGTTTTATTTTTCAGAAATGATAAATTGCTGATGTAACTGCAGTGTGTCCTTTTCCAACAGAAAACCGCAGTTGTCCAGATGCAGAGAGGTGCTTTAGATAATCCATTGATTATTAGTTGTATTGGAATTTTGTAAATATTTTTTTGCTTTCTTTTATTTAAGAAATTATTGCTTCTTTTGCATCGGAAACTGGAAAGATGAGGTAACGGAACATTGCAAATAAAGGACTTATTAAGTTGCTGAGCAGAGTTTTGCATAAGTGTGTGTGTGTGTGTGTGTGTGTGTGTGAGAAACGTGACGGATCCTCAAGTGATTTTATGGTTGTGTATGCTCTGGTTCTGGTTGTAGAAGAGCCGGACGAGTGTCTGCGCCGATACTGACCTTATTAAGGCGACTGGGGTATCAGCTGTGATGTCACCAATCCACATTAAATACAATTTGTCAAGGTTGTTATAAAAAAAAGTCAACGTTTCAATTTCTTTCATTCAGTCGCAGCAGACCATCAACTCCAAGCGCTCCCTGGTCTCATGTTACCTTTACACTAAAATAAGCCCACTGAGGTACATGCAGTGAAGAAAAGAGATTTTAAATTTGAAAAAAGCAGCACTGGTATCAGAGCGGTAGGTCAGTATGGGAGAGAACAAGTTAGATTGGTACCTCTGTATCTGTTGTTTAATGGCTGCAATAAAGCCAGTAGGTCACCCTGGGGGGAAAATGAGCTGACTCTTTATTTTATGTATACTCAGTCACCTTAGAGTGCACACAGCAGACCATACATGGTAGCTTCAGTAAAACTTGTAGGGCTGCCACCAACCATTTCAAAAACCAAAGATATTCTATATACAGTGACACGTACCAGAGAAAAGGACCAAATCTCCACATTTAAGCAGGTGGAACCAGAACGTCTTTGGCATTTTTGCTTGACTAATGACTTAATTATTACAATAATCTATTGATTAATCATCTAATCGTTTCAGATTTAATCATTTGCCTGGTCTACTGGAAATAATCAGTAGGCCTACTCCCATTCTGAAACCTGGCCTCAGTTTAGTTTTGTTCAGGGTGTTTGGCTTTGGTGCTCAGTTTTGTTAAAAAAAAAAAAAAAAAATAGAGGTCTTAAAATTAGATTTTCACGCACAAATTGGGTAATAGTCACTGTACACTTTAGTTAAACCCCATTAAGCATTTATAAACGATTAAAGATGTCCTTATTCTCGTAATTAAACATGTAATGTTTATGTAGTAGCCTAATGACAAATGCTGAAAAGGGGGTATATAGAAGATTAGGGCCACATGTGAAAAATGTATTTGAGTTCTCAGTTTAACGTGTTACTCAAGACAAGTCTTTAAAAAAATTCAATAAACTGTTCGATCACACTATGTTTTCTGGATGCTTCCATGGTTTTCTTGACATCAGGCTGCAGTACATCTCCACGCATGAACCACACGTGCACCCCGCAGCGTCCCGAATGACTGCGGAGTCTGGTCGTCAAATATATAACAAATATATAACAAATAAAAGACAAGCAGTGGTTTGCAGGGCCAAAGCCGCAGGTTGGTGTGTCTTGGTCCCGGCTGCGTGGAGAGGAGGAGGAGGAGGAGGAGGAGGAGGAAGAGGAGGAAGGAGGGTGGGGGGGGGGGATGTGACACCGCCTTGCGCCGGTGACGCTCGCTTGCCGTCGGGAGACATTTGGACAAACCCCGTGGTGTAACCCGCACACACACACACACACACACACACACACACACACACCGGGAGCAACAAATGGTGCCGGAGAGCTGCGCGTCGGGAGCGAGGAGGAGGAGGAGGACGTCTGCTCCCGCTGCGAGGCGTTCATGATCTCCCGCAGCGGCTGCAGCGGGACGACGGAGCCGCGCGGTGGCATCTGCTGATCCGATCGGAGACAATTAAGCGCATTATCATGAGCCGCCGCGGTCCGACCTGCAGGTAGGTCTGCTGCTGGAGGGGGGAGGGGGGGGGGGGGGGTAGGAGGATAACGACCACGCGAGTCTCTGCGTGCAAAGGGCATTTCTGAAGGTGTTTTGATGCGGGGATGGAGCTGCTGGTCTGCAGGTGGAGGCTTCAGAGGGTTGCCAGGAGACCCGCCGCCGCCGCCGCCGCTGCTGCATCCGCGCCTCTCCTGCGTTATTTTTCCTCTGTAATTGCAGGCTGCAGGCCCGCGCGCCCGTCAGTGGTGGTGGTGTGGGGGGGGGGGTGATGCGTTATTCAGCCGTCAGCGTGTTCGCTTCTGTTGCTTGAATTAAACCATTTCCATAAAATAAATAAAAAAAATAAAATAATAATAATAATAATAATAACAATAAAAATACCCAACTCATCACATCAGCGCTGCAGCTGCCCCTCCGTTCATGCCACACGCAGACTCGCTGCTGGAGGCTGCAGTCAGAACTGGTTTGAACTCAATCCCACTTGTTGGTCCTAGAAGTCACATCGGTGGCTCTGTGGACCTCAGGTCTGATCCTGGACGCGCTTAGTCGTGATGTATGTTAATGTCAGAGAGGCACACGCCAGTCTTGCCTCTGCGGGGGGCACAATAATAAGGACACCTCGTGGAAAAGGATTTAAAGCAACTTTATTGCATGCAGTTGTTGTTTGGATGGATGCCAATTAGCAGCATTTTGTCAACTGCAAAAAGGCCTGCTGGTGATCAGCATGTTTGATGTGGGAGTTTTTAAAAGCCACATCACACAATTAACAGCTCCAGAGAGGACGAATCAAGTGCAGGTGCATTGGTTAAAAAAATAAATAAATAGATAAAAGACAAATCAGGAAAATGAAGAAATCTCCAAATGATTATTTTCACTATTGATTCTGTCAATTATTCCCCTATAAATCATTTAGTCTATAAAGATTAGACAATAGTTACAATATTCATCATTATGTTGGTGAGCAAATTACTTATTTTGTCATTTGTCAAAACCCTAAAGATATTCAATTTACAATGATAGAGAACAGAAAAAATGGACTTTTGTGAAGCTGGAACCAGTGAATGTGCATAAATGTCTTGAACCGTTAACCAGTTACCAAAATCGTTATTGTCATCATTTGACTTATAAAACGACTCATCTTTCCAGCACTAAAACAGATAACTGCACTAACAGAGGAACAGAGTTTAAACCAAATGATAACCATGTGACCTACATTCTGTTTACAGCAGTGGTTTCCAACCTAGGGGTCGGGACCCCTCCACTGGGCCACAGGAGATGATCTATCAGACAGAAAAGAGGAAAAAACATTGTTCTCCTACATACATTTACCTTCATTATTTTCTGACTTTTCTCATATTAAAATGTTTGGTCTGGTCACTTAAAAATCTATCCAGATCAAGAACATTTGGATGGGAAATCAATATTTGGCAGAACACATACATATATGTAACCTGTGAGGAGAGATACTGCTTTGTTTTTTGGGAAGTTTAGGAAGAACCACTGGTGTACAGTGTGTGTGTGTGGTGACAAATGCTGCAAATTGTCATCTGACCTAATATAATCCACATTTCTAACAGTGCTTGCAGTTGTTATTTAGGCAAAGATGATTTCCATTAAGTGAGACTTATTTTTGTCGGCATGATTTCAGGGGTGAGCTGAAATCCGTGTGTTTGCGTCTCCGGAGGGAGCCGCGCAGAGCTCCTCGTGTGAGTGTGGTGTGTTTATCAGTGTTGAGCATGAGTGACGTCTGCGGTGCTCACAGGTGTGTTTTGCAGCTGACGCTCACCTCTGAGGAGTGTCACACGGGCTGTGGGAGCTGTTTGCGCCTTCATATCACCGCCTCCCGGGTCCCTACTGCCTCTGACACACATTTACTGTCTTTTTTTTTACCTTAACGTAAGCCTCTAACAGTCAGGAGCCTCTTCTTTCTGTCTTAGCTGCTTCGGGAGCCCATCTGCTTAGCGATACCTGTCAAATCATGCACATGCTGGGATTTGTGTTCAGGCACCGTGTTTTTCCGCTTGTTGAAAGACTCGCCTGCCCTAAAAACGAGACATACTCCACCAGATCGACAAAGGTGCAGCCATGTGTATTTGCTTTGGACATGGAGTTTGTTAGGTAGCAGTATCACTTTTAATAGGGATCAGCAGCTTTGGGGTGAGCAATCCTGACTGGAGCTGCTTACCAGAGCTGGTCACGCGCCATATGTTTGCCCTGTCCCATGTAGACTGTCACCACTGCCCTCAACTCCCGCAACCCCAACCATTCTAACCGGTTTCACCGGCTTACCGTGGCTTTAGCATCTGTGCAGTAAATGTAGGGCATAGCTGTTTGCTTCTCTGCCTGGTGGTTAAAACCAGCAAGCTCAAGCTGTGACTTTTAGTTGTGTTGGTTGGCTGCACTGTGACACCATCTCTCATGTCTACAATGAGGCTGAGGCACAGGAGGAGAGGAAGAAGGGAGACACAAAGAGAGGAAGAGGTGGGAAAAGTTTTTTTTTTTTAAGCAGTGTAGATCGATTTGGGATGAAGCATTTATTTTGGCATGGAGGCCACAGCCGTGTGTTCGTCAGTATGTTTGTCCTGTGATTCATATTTGAATTTGAGCTTTTCATTTAGATGCTATTAGAATGTTTATCCCAAAAAATTTGACAGTGTAAATATCGACAAAGATTTAACATTTACTGTTTTTGGGAATATTGAAATAGCAGAGTAGTGCTGGATGGGGCACACACATGTAGACAACGCAGACCTTGTCTGCTGCTTTTGTGCATTGGTTAGTTTTGCTTATATCTTATCTGTCTTGCAGGTGAAATTTGAGGAGAGTGAAATGATTCCAAAGTCAGGAAAATCTCCTGCAGACTCGAGGAAAAGTGTCGGCATCCAGGAGTTTGCGGCATTAGCCAGATCCTCCTTAAATGGTGATAACTTTTTTACTGTTTTGTGTTTTTACACTCTGATTAAATGTCTTTAATTCCCTGAGACACAGCTTCAGACTCAGACCTCTGCCTCTCTCTGTTTGTCCAGGCATCTCTCAGGCAGTGAGGGACCATGTAACAAAGCCCACCTCCCTGGCTCAGGGCCGGGTCGCCCACCTCATTGAGTGGAAAGGTTGGCCCAAACCTGCGGACCCACCGTCGGCCGCCCACTCCCACTTTAGCTCCTACTGCCATCTGACTGAAGGAGAGAAGGAGGCCCGGTTTGCTGCAGGTATTCATTTCTGTGACCTTTAGCCAAGGATCCCTTTTGTATCCAGCCTTTACTGTGAAACCAACCGGTGTCTGTCTGCCATTTGTCTGTTTGTGTGGGCATGTGCGTCCTCTTACTTGGCCGGTTTTAGCTCCAGCATCATCTTCTGGCCGGCTCCCACCTTCTGTCATGTACCTAATCCCCTAAAACTCCTGTATGTCAGCGGTCAGCCACGCCCACAGCTCTCTCTTGGGTGATGGCTTGTCTTGGCAGCAGATGGTGGCCTATTAGACATTTTCCCAGAACACTTCACTGCCCACAAATGGTACAACAGCTCCTGTTGTTTTGCCGTGACTCATCCTCTCTGGCGCCGGTGACATCGGCATGGTTTGATCAAGAGAGAGAACGAGAGAGCGAGGGGGAGGGAAGTAGGCAAGGGTACACTGCGAGTGTACATCATGTACATTAAACTTTTGATCAATGCTCCAAAATAAAGACCCCTGCTTTGTAGATTCCTAAACAGCTTGTGACTGGAGCTGAAACTCTAAGTGGATTTGTCGATTAGAAGATGGACAAAATATTAAGGTCAACTATTTTCAATCAATCAATCCTGCAAGTCACTATGCTGATATCATTGGGGGGTATCTTTGGCTTTTCTTTGTCCTGTATCAGTGTGAAGTTAATATTTTAGCATTTTGGACTGTTGGTCAGACAAAATGAGCAATTTGAAAATCTAACCTTGGGCTCTGGGAAATTGTGATAAGCGTTTTCCAAAATGTTCAGCTATTTTTTAGACAACACTATTATCAAGCAATGAATCGTCAGATTATAAGGCCCTGCTTTTGACTCAGTCTGACATAAACTTTTTCGGTCCTTAAATTGATTGAAATGATAATGGTAAAATTTCAAAAAAGAGGTGTAAGACAGGGTCTCAGTATTACTCTAACCTTGTTTGATTTAGATGTTGAGTTGGTGAAAACACCGGAACAGTCACATTTCCCTTATCTCACTGTTTAACCCTTTAATGAGTCACATGACAAATCTGAGACATGAAGAGATGATTAGCACGAAACAAAAGCAGAAAAACAAATCCCAGGTAGACACATACAGCCATTCGGACATTCTTTCATTTTAAGGAGTCACAAGCCAAAATAATTGGGAAACCACTATATTAATTTATTGGACCTGTGTTCCTACTAGGTGTGGCTGAGCAGTTTGCCATCGCTGAGGCTAAATTGCGTGCCTGGGCGTCTGTGGATGACGACGACGACGAAGACTCCAACGACGAGGACTCCCACCCCAACCGACAGACTCACACCTTCTCCAGCCAGAGCTCAGGTATCCACAGCCGCCACCATTTTGTTCATTTCATCTCATTTCACCTCATCGTCTTAATTTCTGCATCATCGCTGACAAAACATTTCATCTCTCACATCCCCTCCCCCAATTATCCCTCCATCCCCAGGGGTTCTGACTTTTTGCTCCTCCCTCAGACGCCGCCACGTCCTATCCTACCACCCGAGCGCCATACCAGCCTGAGGTTGACGGCGGCGATGCACCGCCTTCCGACAGTCAGTCGGGCACCAGCAGCAGCAGCAGCAGCAGCCTGCTCCGTGATAGGCCTTTGTCTCTTAATGACCCACATTCATCCCAGACCAATTCACCTACTTTACCCAGCGACTGCATGAGTCCCTTCCTGGAGGCGGAGGAGGAGGAGGAGAGGCTGGATGGTCACGAGGAGGAGCCGACTCCTTTGCAGGAGCAAAACGGTGAGGTCTGCATCTGCCACAAGCCTGAGTGGAGGCCTCGGGCCAGGAGCAGCAGGTTCGACTCCTGCTACTCCACCTCTCACTCCGAGTCTCCTGGAGAAGAGGACGAGGAGGACGAGGAGGAGGAAGGCAGCGTGTTTCATGAGGTCCGAGTGTGGCACTGCAGCCCCAGAAGCTTCTTCTCTGACCGAGCTTCCTCCGGAGTGGCGTCATTCGATGAGGAGGAAGAGAGGGACGAAGAGGAGGAGGAGAAGAAGAGGGAGAAAGAGTATTTGAATTGATGTGTTGTCCATCTTTGTCTCTTTGAGTCCGTGTTGATTCTGGATATGACATAATCTGTTCTGCTTTCACTGTTAACCTCTCTCCACCTCCTCCTCCTCTTCCTCTTCTCCTTTCCTTCCTGTGATCATCTCTTCCACACCCGCTGCCTTCTGTCCCTCATCCTCCAGACCTCTCGTGTTCTGATCTCGCTCCACCGTTTATCGCTGCTGTGAACAGTATATATATTGGAGAGTTCAACCAGAATGTAAAGCTGTTGTTCAAACTGAGTTTTGTACACTTTTGTGAAGAGTCATGTGTTGCTATTGCATTGGTTTTCTATGGATATTTTGTAGTGTTGTTTTTTCTGGATCATGCTGTGTCATGTGGATCGGGCTACGTTTGATACTGAATGTCTGAATGTCCTGCATATATAAATATGATTTTTTTTGAAAGAAGATTTTGTCTCTTTTTCCCCCACACAAAATGAACATACGAGAAAAAAACACAACTTCTCAGTTTATCTTTTAAAGGTGTTTTTTTTCCTTTCTATTTTTTTCAATTTAATCATTCACTCATGTACAAAAACAATTTTGTGTTCTCTGAAAAATAACAATGGCTGTTGGATTTCAAATGCATAATTCTCCTATGTACAATAGCATGTACGTAGATCTCATCCGTGTTATTTTCATATGTACAAAGCATATACAGGCCAGTGCCATATAAAGGGAGATACTACAGACTTATTGCTTAACTAGATACGCTGCAAATTAGCTTATACACTCTCTACATTTAACTCCTTAAACGTTATCTTATATGGTGAGCACTACGTCACATTCTATATGCAAACAAAAAGTTAAGACGTTAATAAACCACAAATGTTTACACAGACAAAAATGAGCCGGAGTCGGTGTAACTCTGTGATATCACATAAGATTGAAATATGGCTCAAAATTGTTGCATGAAGCTAAAATACTTACATCCATTTGAAGGTCGTAACAAGGACTCAAACACACACTTTTCTCTACAACAGTTTTTCAACTTGTGGGTATCACTGTGCTTCATACAGAAGTTACATTTCTCGACATTGCATTAGAGGCCAGGCTGGATTAAGATACGTGTAACATATCACGGTGTTAATATCTACAGGCCGCATACATGTGTGCGTATAAGTGTGTGTGTTTGTGTGCTCTGTACAACAGCCAGTATCTTTCCTTCACTTGGAGCTCAAGTGTTGTTCCTTTATCATGCTAAAAACACATTAAACAGTAAATTCACATAGCAGAAAATGTAGAGGCAGTTCAAGACAGACATTGTACATTGCCCTTATTGAATAAGCCCCTATAAAGCCAAACAAGGCTACATGTGCAGTAAATTATACTCATGGTAATTACAATGTGCTTTATCATTATTTGGAGCCCGGTACTAAGCTCGGTGGACCTTTGGAAGCTGCCTTTGTCATAATTCATAAATCCCAGCTGACTGGGGAGTTTCGGGGCTGATATGGACGCCAATATTTGCTAGTAAAATAAAATAAAATACTGATAATGATATGCTGTGACATGGGACTCTGCCAAGACTGCAGAGTGTTGTAAACAATGGAGTCTAGAAAAACTAATGATGACACTGTTGCTATTAAATCACCTTTTACTGCATTATTACTGTAAATTTATTGCATATCAGCCAACATAACCAACACCACTATATGTTTTATCTTATTAGCCATTATCTTCGGCCCTCTGCTGTATTAGTCCAGTGCTAGTGAATAGGTAGTTTATATTCATACCATCCTGTATGTGCTCATTAGAATAAATTTCCACGTCTTTGTTCTTCTGTGCTTTCTTCTCTATTATTTGCTCCTTTTATTTTTCCCCTCCAGTATGTGCGTGTGACTTATTTCCCTCCTTGTAATGTTTGAAGTCATGTTTACAGGATATTGTTTTGGCATGAAGACTCAAATTATGTTTAATAATCTGGAACATATTTTAGAATGGCAAGGAAAGTGTCAAAAAGTGTCACACGCACACACAACCACACACACACATACACATTCACACACACACATTTAAAAGATAAAGCTGGCAATTTTCTAAATTGTTTTATTTTATATTGTCAAATCACATTAAAAGACCAAACTAGCGTTGTGTTTGTAGCCAAAGCCTTGGATTTTTGAGTCAAGCCGTTGCACTGGGTGACATGTTCCTTCATCACAATGAATTAAGTCACTATATGGACAATATCCCACATACAAAGTCCTGCTGCTGTTAATTCTCCCTAGAGTAAAAGATGTGTATTAACCCACGGCCGAAAATAGTTCCTAACAAATGCACCATTTACTCCTGCTTGTGAAATATAACCTACAGTGTCAGATGCTTTAGGAAATTTAAGAAGGTACCTTTGTTGTCATGAATTTGAGTTTCAAAGGTCATTTTTGACCTTCGACAACCCAGTTTTAACTGAACTTTGAAGCAAACATGGACAAGAAGCCCTTGAAGTGCTCAGTAAAAATGGATATTTTAACATCTACCACTGAGCAAACTCCATCTGTTTATGAACATAATCTGATATGATTGAAAGCTCCAAAAACAGCTATTAAATGTACCTTGGGATGAGGTTGCTGTTTCCTGTTTAAGGTCTATATATTTGTAACTTCTTTAGAGTACTCCACTGCCACCTATAACATTGGTGGACTCACAATGGACAGTTAGAAAAAAAAAGAATCAAAATTGATGCAGCAGAAACAGCATTTGTTCAATGCATTTGTCAACACCTACCGCCTACTTTACCCACAACGTAACTCAACCATTGGGTCAGAGATTCAGGGGTGTAATACTAGAGCAGCCAATGTAGCCTCGGAACCACTAGCCTCAAGCAGAGCCGAAGAGCTGGCTACAGAGGTCACTCCATTTCAAAACTTGTAGTCTTTAGACCCAAACAACGCAGACTCAAGAGACATCGCTTGAGGCAATTTATCAGACTTAAAAAAAGGCTTTATATTACTTTTTTTTAATGTAGAAGTACCTCCAAGAGCTGTAAACAGACTTTGTTGTGTAAAATCAGTGGAGTTCTCCTTTAAAGATTTATGTCTTCAACAAGAAATGAAAGAGCCACAGACAGGGCAGGGAAGTCTGAAAGTGTTAAGAGATAAAGCCTTGTTGGTTTTGTTCTTTTCATGGGATTTGTTGAGAATAAGAAAAATACAGAATAAAACCAGCTTTATCCATGACTACACAACTCATCCAGGTCATCTGCACAGACTGAAACACAATACTAAAGGCTCACTCTCACTCGCTCACTCACGCCACAACAACGTTAGAAACAGGTGTATCTAGGCTGGACTCGGAGGTGAGAGTGACCTCTACAAATGTAAGAAACGTCAACATTCATGAGGCGACAGAATGGTGCCCTCTGATCATTTTGATTGATCCTCAGTGTGGGCCGGGCTACCCTCTCCCTCAGGTTCTGATTGGTCCTTGTTCAGAGATGGACTCCCCAGTTCTTGCACTGTATCGTCCGGCTCAGGAGTGTGGGTGGGGGGGTCAAAGTCACAGGCCAGCTCTGATTCCTCGGTGTGGGAGGGGCTGCAGTCAAAAGTGAACTCTGATTGGTCCTCGGTGAACGAGGGGCTTTCCTGGAGCACCAAGTCCGACGACTCATTTGTTACGTCGCCGGGGCTGGTTTCAAACTGCAAATTCGATTGGTCCGAGAAGTTGACAGGGATCTCTTTGTACGCGAGATCTGGCTGCTCCGCCACGTCAGGAGGGTTGGGTTCCCGTGGCAACGAGAGACCCCTGTGGCGGATGCACAGTTTGTGTAGTTCTGTTACCTCAGATACACTTGTGCTGTTCCCACAGTCACGGAAACTGGCCAAGGGAGGGCGCACTTTTACTCCAGTCACTGTCACTGAGCCCTCTATGGCCTTACGCAGCTGGAGACCCAGTCAGCAGGACAAAAAAGGTAGAAAGTGAGCCAGTAGAAGTGGAAAAAAAGAGGTGAAGAGAGAGAAAAGGGAATAGAGGGACAGAATGTGAGCATTAATGATCCTACAAAAAAAAAAACATTCTCATATCAGAAGCTTTAACAGTTGAAGGAAACAAACATATGTGCACCTCTTTGAGAGAGACCACTCCAACCAGACGTCCCATGCTGGTCACATAGGCGTGATCCAGACCCAGCAGAGAGAAGATAGTGTGAGTCTGTGGAGGAGGAAAAGGTAGGTCATGGCCTGGATAAAGACTCAGAGAGGGCTTCATTTGCATTTGGATCAGGGTTCAGACAAAACAATATTTTTGCCTTTCGAGATGGTCACTGTGTCAGACATGGCAAACTACGAGTTGGACACCAAACAACTATGTATGTTATCACAGGTTTGTGAATGAAAGTGAACTGAAATCACTCAAAGTCACTCTGCACTGAAGGTGGGCTGTCTCTTTTTCCTTCCCAGTTGGTAGTAAGGGGGTGAGTGTGCCGCGTACATACATACATGTGCAGAGGTTGTGATTAATTTTATGTAATGCTCCTGACCCAAGGGTGATAGTCATATGGTTACAGGTACACTAAAATTAACTTTCACCTCCCCATCTGTACAGGAAAGGTGCTTTGTACTGTACTATGGGTCAATGTTATGGAAAAAGTTAGGTCAGTTTGTCCTTGCGTGTTGCTGTACTGTGTTTAGGCTAATCTATGTCTAGATAAATTATATGCCTTGTTAAAAGCAGATGAAATAGTTTTCACAGTTTTTGAATAACACATCTCTTGGTGCGTTCATGGCACAGAATAGAAGGTATAATCAGTAACTTGGAGGTGTGTCTCTTGCAGTTGTCACGCTTGCTTGCTCTCTAAATTTGAACATACATGCATACATACATAACACATACATGTGTTTTTGTGTGTGTGTGTGTGTGTGTGTGTTAGCTAATTCATAAAAACAACAATCTGTGTCAGTGTTTAAGAAAAAGCTTTAGCATAATATTTCTTTGACCTTATGATAGGATAACAACAAGTGCTTGACTAAAAGTGTGCTCTGTGTGGGAAATACACTCCCTCCTACACAGTAAATATAAAAAGAACAGCTGATTTCAGGCACACTGGGTCAATTTGAGATAGCTACTACTGTACTATGGCTTTATATCATGGAAAACATTGTTGAAGTTGTCAAAGAAGGCGAGAGAAGGCAAAAGTTATCAGATTTTTGGGGGCATTGTGAGCCATCCCAGAGGCTGCATCGGTTGTCTTCCACTATGACACAATATGAGTGGTGGAATGTAACTAATTACATTTACTCAAGTACTATACTTGAGTACAATTTTGATGTACTTGTCCTATACTTGAGAATTTCCATTTTCTGCTACTTCATACTTTTTTTCCACCACAGCTGAGAGTCAAATACTGTATTTTTTAACTCCACTACATTATTATGTATTATTATAGGTCAAGATAAGATGAGACTTTGAGGTAACTGCTAAATATGTTGTTAGAAAAGAGAAACAGTGGTAAAAATACATACGGTTGGCATATGTTTTGGGCATTTTTTGTTAAATATTGATATCATTTGATGATGAAAATAGGCAACTTTGGTAAAAAGGTCAATTTAATTTCACTGTGTTTGGGTCTTCTTGTTGATAATGTACCTTATGCAGAGATGTTTGCTCCACCAGCTGGAAGGGGGCAGGATCAATCTTGCAGTTCTTAAAATCCACCGGCTCATCTAGCTGCTGCTCCTCCCACTCCGCTATCTACAATGAGAAGGATGACGAGACACTAAAACTTCTAAACTTTGAATTGTAAAACTTATTTTTGTATATTTAGTATATGTATATTTGTTAGTGTGGGTCTCACATCTGATGGGGTCATACAATCTTCCACTTCAGTAGAGTCCTAAAAGACAAAATGGAGTAAGACACACATACACACCCTTTTGTACACTAAATATACATAGTGTACCAACGCATACACACTGCACAGGGAGCAATCTGAGGGGATGATCTGTTTGTTGGTGTCAGTGCAGTATGTAAAATACAGAGCTGTAACCCAATTAATCACTTATATCAACGGTTTCTGAGGTGAGGGAACAGTTTGGTTTATGGGTCATCCAGTACCCAGAAACAACAACACTAATAACTCAATCACACAACCACACACAGAACAAGCATTTACAGCAAAGAAAGCTGATGAAACATTTGCTTTAACAGTGACGTTGGAAAGACAATGAAACCTTTACTAGTTTAAAAAAATTGCCCCATCTCACACACTTTCTGACTCCCTCTCTACAAATCCACTCTAATGCTTTGCCTGGTGCACCACAAATATTTTGGTCCAGCACTCACTACGTGCGTGTCGCAAGGCAACGGTTACTAAGCAACAGTCTCTAGGCGGCAGACAATCTTACCGCCATGGAGATCCTCACACGTTTGGGCTTGGGGTTTTTTTCAGGAGGAGCCGGCCCAGCCGGGCTCTTCCAGCCGAGGAGAGAAGGCATCAACACAGCACAACATTAACAAAACATCAGCGAAACTGGACAGTTTTACCCCCTTACATGGTGTGACGGCAACATTGGATTCCAGTCTGACTCCTACTAGGAGAAGTCTCCATGATGTGAGCACAATGTTGCTGAAAGGGTATAATTACTACACCACTGATGATGGTGAGGGCACAAAATCTATACAAGAAACCCAATGTTAATACATTGGATGATAAATACACTGCAAGACTAAAGGCTTCTGAACATCTTATATTTTAAGACTTCTGTTCAGCACTTAAAAGGGATAGTTCTGATTTATGAAGTGGGGTTGTATGAGGTCGGAACGCCCCCAGTTTGGAGAAGCAGGCAGCTGTACCGACAGGGACACTATGCAATGCACTGCTGTTTACGGAGTCAGCAGCAAAACGTATTTTAGCCACCTAAAATAAGGCCCACCTAAAAAAAAAAAAATCAGTATCATTTTAAGTGTACGCTATATTTAGAATATTTTCAAGACTTTACCTGGCGGTCAGACAGCCCTTTCTAACAAGGAGCTGAAGCAGTTATATCAGTCTATTCAAAGCCACTTTTGAATCCTTTGTTTTGCTGCTGACCCCGTACACAGCAGTAGCCTACATTGCTTAGTGTCCGTTCTGGTACAGCTGCCTGCTTCTCCAAACTGGGGACGTGCCCGACCACCATCTACTGTTGGTAATACACCGACTATGGATAAGTTCCTCATACAACCCCACTTCAAAAAAAAAAAAAAAAAAAACTGAACTATCCCTTTAAGCCCTAATGTTTTAAAACATAAAACATCAGTATGTTAACATTATCACTGCAAACATGTCAGCATGCTAACATTGGCATTACATTATAATTTTTGGGACGAGTAATGTTTGGGAACCCCGAGCTCTATGATATTTACACTGAGTGAAATATTAAAACCCAGGACTCCACCTTTTTATGGCTGCATCATTCCATCAAATGGAAATATGTTTACACACATTTCCCCAAAATTGATCCTGACATATTGGTATCTTTGTAAACTTCTAAAATTAGAATAAAGTTCTGTGGGTTTGAACAGTGTTTGTTTTATTATGACAGTCCTACCAGTATGTCAGCAATGTTGAGGGGATTAAAGATAGACAACATTTGTTTTACCACACTGTATGACATGACCATGTGTTGCTTAAAATGTAAGCACAAATGCTCAAATGTAGGATGTTCAAAAGCGTTTGACTTGCAGTGAATGTGTTGTGTAGTGAGGGGGCAATGACTCACTGAAGTTTTAAAACAAAACTCCACAACCACAGCATGAGATCAAACAGCAAAACCCTGTTGTCTGTGGGTGGGTCCTGCATGTCGGCAGGAGGAGGAAGAGGAGGTGGACGGCATATGCGTGGACTCAGACAGCACACACACCCACGCATACGACACGTGTCACATTCATACAGTACACTTGCACCCACACATATATTATTATATTATATCCTCTCTTTATCACCTCCAGCAGCTCCTTGTCTTGGTCAGCACAGGAGAGGGTCTGAGAGCCTTGAAGAGAAAAACAAAAATCAGTTTTTATTCAATTTGGATTTGAAATGTGACTTCTTTCATCAGTATCCCACGTCAGTGCTCCTGTGTGTCTTAGTGTGTGTGTGTGTGTGTGTGTGTTTGCAGTGGTGTACAGTACATACTATTTGGCGTCTCTGTGTCGCTGATGGCTGACACAGTTTTCAAGGCAGATTTCAGAGGAAGCTGAACATTGGAAACCACTGGGCTGAAGGAGGAAGACTCCTCTGTGGAGATCTACATGGAAAATATATTAACAGAGGACGCCAGACACAAGCGTGCGCGCGCACACACACACAAACACACACACAGACACACACACACACACACACAGAAAAGACAAATACGAGCACATGCACATAAACAAACAGGACAGCACAGGTAAGGGCACAGACGACAGAGACACAGAAGACATGTGTTAATTTCAATATAGAAATAGATTACATTTATACAGTTTGTAAACACTTACCATGACAGCTGTCCAAAAACTCCATCTGTGCCTTTACCTACTGCTACATGCTTCACACATGCTGTGTCTTATCCACTTTAAGTCTACCACTACAACCCAACCCAAGCCAGACTTCGCCCCAGCCCAGCCCTGGCGCCCCCGGACGCCTCACACCTGTTGCGTGCTCACCAGGAAGCGAACCGCTTGGCGAGCGTTGACGGTGGACGAGGCGTTGGCGTGGGTGTGGGCGCAAGGGGAGCTGGGTGTGCTGTCGGTGGTCAGGCTGGGCAGGTGATCCTGGGTGCCGTTGTCCTGGGCCAGCTGGCGGAGGTACTCCAGCCTCCGCTGGCGGCCCAGCTGAAGAGAGAGCAGAGACTGGAGCTGCAGCCGCTCTATGGAGCCCAGCAGGATCATGGAGTCTGAAGGAGAAGGAAGGAAAAGAAAGAAAGACACAAAGAAAGGAAGAAAATACATTTGTTATAGAATGAGATAAATTTGTCGATGCAGACAAAGCTCTCAGAGGTAAAAGTGGAACATAAATGAACTGTTATGAAGGAGTTGTGTTGGCATACAGCACAACATTTCAGTAAGCCTATTAAACTTGCACAATTTCCTGTTCTTTTTCACATAATATCATTTTGGTTTTGGTATTGAAACACAGCTACTATATTATATTATACTATATTATACACTAGCATCAAAACATTTCCAACAATACCAGCAGCCCTACTCTTCAAATGTCAAGACTGCTGCACTTGTATGTAATAAGTTGAACCACAAGACTTGTTAAGATGGATTCTCTCCACACAATTACCTCTGGATTCAACCAGGGCCAGTGTTTTGAGCTGACCAGTCAGCAGCATCTCCTGCAGGTCTCGATAGGAAGAGTTAAGAGTGATGTAGCGCACATCCCTAACCATTATGTCCTCCACACGGATATTATACTTCCTGAAACATGGAAAAGGGGAGGAAGAAGAGGTTGAGTGAAGATATGGGGGAGCAAGGACATGTGGAAACAAGAGAGGAAAGGCAAGAGAGGGAGAAAACAAACGAGGGAGCAGAACCACTTTAAAAAAAACAAAAAGAAACAAAGGACAACTCCACCCTGAGCATTCATTAAAAACAAACAGGTGAGCACTGTACACAAAGACTCACTCGTGGTGGCCCATGCCAAGTTCAGGCAGATAAGGAAGTTTCTTGATGCGGATGATGGAGTCGTACAGCGATGGTTGGAGTGACTGGGCCACTGCGTTGGCCAGGATCACAGCAATCATCACAGGCAGGATGTGGGAAATCTGACCAGTCAGCTCAAACACTATGACTGCAGTGGATACAGTGTGGGTGACTGCTCCAGACAACGCGGCAGCACCTGTGTAGGAGGGAAGTGATTTAAAGAAAAATCTTTTTTTCTGTCTAGTCTCTTTAAAGCCATTCACATACAGTTAATAGTGGAGGATTAAGTGGACTGTTTTTTAAACAGGAATTTAAAAAAATCAGTCTATGCTATTTTAAATGTGCAAATCTGTTTGTTATTAATCAGAGAAGAGCTTACTGCAAGACAGCAAAGATTTTCTGCAAGTCTAGTTCATAACATTTAACAAACCAATGAGTCACCACTGCTGCAATTTTGTATTCAACTATTTTCTTTTTTACTTCTGTCCAAAATGTAGTGTTCAACTTAAGTGGATACATTTTAGTCAGTCACATTGTATAAGCTGGTATGAAGTGATAAAAATGGCTGCAGCGTCGATTTCAATCACACAGGATAAAGGAAAAGTGGCCTGAAAATTTGTTTTCCAGGCAAATTAGATACAAAATGGTGAATTAAAGTACAGTTTGTAAAAGAATAAACAGACTTAGAGCAACTCACCAACTACAGCATAACCGCCAGGAACTATGGGATACACGCTGCCGTCAGCGTGTATGCCATCCGGAAACATGGTTGCCATGATTTCTCCAACAAGTCTGCCAAACGCTGCACCTGTCGGTCACAAAACACAGCAAGAAGTTATTTAAAAGGGGTCTTACCACTACAGGAGAAACATTAGAAAAACACAGTAGAGTTTATTCACCAATAAGAAAAACTGGCATGAAGGCGCCGCATGGAACAGGCATGGTGGTCGCCACGGCGGACATCCAAAACTGAAACAGAGAGACAAGTGTGTGTGTTACAAATCATAAAAAGTCATCAGATCCTGCACAATGTCTAGATGTGTGTCGAAAGCCTACCTTCATGATGATGAAGAGGATGAGTGTGATGAAGACGTTGACCTGGGGGTGTTTCCAGGCGTGGTGGTGGCTGATGTAGTCAAACTCCTCCGCCACCCCCTGACGACACCACGTGCGGTTGTCGAAAAGTGCGACCAGAGACTCATGCTGCGTCAGCTGCCAGGTCGACACAAGAAACAAGTCATCTGAAGGTCTGTTTCCTATTAATCCCTGAACCTGACAGACATGTTTTGGAAGTCCTAATGGTGACACCATATCATTTAACATTTTATCAATTGAGACGCATGGGTAGAAAAACCTAAATATAAAATGATACTAACACTATAACAATAAAATAAATTGTTCCAAAAAAAAATGAAGAAAAAAGAAAATATTTGTTTTGTTTTTACTCTGCGGAGAACATTGTCTTTAAAGTAATCCATATAAGGAAACATGACAGCTTATGCTATCAGATAAGAGGAGCACAACCTGACACCAACTCTCCCTTCATCTGAAATTACCATCAATCACCTGACAGCAGTCAAGGGATGCTTTCATACTGTCATAAGAGTGCAAAAGTATTTTCTCACCTGTCCAGCCATGAACTGCCCGAAGCCAGGGGGGAACGTGAGTGTGGAGATCAGCAGGGTGACGAGTGCAGGATACACCAGACGCCTGACAGGAAGAGATGGACTGTGGGGTCATTAATGGGTGTGCCTGTCACACTGTATGTGCATACTTGATGTCTCAGTGGTGAGGATGGAAGTGTTATAAATAGCTCCCTATGATGTGTGAAACTGACCCGATTTATACATGGACTTTACTGACATTCCCAATACTACATTAACATTGTGACATAAGACACAGAGTCAATTTTAAACACAATTTTAGGGTCACATGAGCAGGATTTGGATCCTTCATGGGTTTATTTACAGTTTAACTGATTCAAATTTTCTGGATGCATCTTGAATATTTATTGTGATTTTGGAAAATATGCCTTTTTGGCTTTGTTGCCGAGAGCTGAGATGAGAAGATCGATACAACTGTCGTGTCTGAAGCTACAGCCGGCAGCTACTTAGCTCAGTTCAGCACAAAGACTGGAAACAGGGGGGAACAGCTTGCCTGGCTCTGTCCACAAAAGGTGACAAAAATCAGCCTACCAGCCCCTCTAAAGCTCAATAACAAACACGTTATATGTTGTTTGGTTTATTTGTAAAAAAAAAACGTGTAAGTGTGACAATGACAAGCTGTGGTTTTACGATGGTTATATGAGGGAATTTCTTGGCCCACAGTGACTTCCTTTCATCATGACCCCCTCATAAAGGACAATTAGTTGTTTAGTCTAACAAATAGTTAGTTTTTGTACAGATTAAACACACAAGATAATTAATTATTAATTAATATAATTAATTGGTGAGCTTTAGAGGTGCTGGAAGGCTGATTTTGTTACGTTTAGACAGAGCCAGGCCAGCTGTTTCCAGCTGTTTCCAGTCTTTATGCTAAGTTAAGCTCACCATCTCCTGGCAGTAGCTTCACACTTACTGTACAGACATGAGAGTGGTATGCATCCTCTCGTTTAACTCTCAGCAAGAAATCAAATAAGTGCATTTCCCAAAATGTCGACCCACAGAAGTGTAAATGTTCTGTGCCGCATCAGGCATCAGATACTCACTTTCTCAGCAAGAACTTGTTAATAGTCTTCTGTTTCCTCATGCACTCCACAATCAGCCGGTTCAGGTAGACAAACAGAGCACCACCAAAACCACAGGCAATCCTGCAAACAGACAAAGACACACCTGTTTGGTCTCTGGGAGGTGAAACAGAAGAGCATCTTGGGATAAAACAAAACCGGCCACACTGAAAAGGAATCACACTTCCACTGAAATACACCACCAGTTTTACTGCGCCTGGTTAAATCAGTCACTTTTTCTGGGGCTCTTTGACAAGAAGCCAACCAATGTTCATTTACGGTTATCCCTATTAAAACATTTTGGCATTAAACAAATCAAATTTGGGACATGATGATCTGGATACCTCTACTTGTAATCACCAGAGTAAAAAGTTAATTTCATGCTTCGTTCATTGAACAGGAAAAACAAAGAGAGAGAGACACACACACACACACACACACACACACACACACACACACACACACACACACAGGATGAGAGCTCAGATCTCTTCAGTAACTCGGGTGCCAAACTGCTCTGGGATCAGGACTCAGTTTAAAGTGGCGTCAGTCCAGAGAAACACACTCACCCGAGGATGGCGAACGCAGGCAGCTCTTGAAGGTCAAATGGGAAGTCCAGACGGAAACGGGTCTTAAAGAGAGCAGTGATGGTCTCTGAGAAAGAAGAGGATTTTTCTCAGACTGTAAATGTACACATATTATACTGACTTTCAAATGGGAATGGACACTTAGCACAAAATAAATGTTTATATTGGTATACTGCATTGAAATACCTACTTATACAGAATAAAATATTCTGTGATGTTATAATCACATGAATATTCATACACATGGGTTTTAAATAATAATAATAATAATAACACACTGAAGTGATGAATATAAAGCATGATAAAAACTCTTAAAACTTATGATAGATCTTAAAAAACACACCAAGGTCACAAACACTCACAGATACAAATGCAAAAAACTGTCATAAAAAGGTGAAAATAAAGATCTTTACCTTCCTCCTGGTTCCAAACTGCCAGCACTCTGAATATAAAGGCACTGAAGGTGGCAGCAAAGAAGCCCCTCCAGTAGTTCCTCACCGCAAAAAACGTTGAAGTGACCTCAATACTGAATAGCACCCCTGGACCACACAAACAAATACTTATAAGATATTTATTTCCACTTTATTCAAGAAAGCCATTTATTTGTCAAAATCAGTCAAAAAAAAATTGTCAAATATCATAGACAGTATCATTACATCCATGACTGCTTTTTTACAATGAGCTAACAAAACATTTTCTAACACCTCACATGCTGCCAATACTCTACACACAAGGACAGACACACATATTAGAGGACTTTCGGTCTGAAACCTGAAGTGCTTACATTTCACCCAACAAAACAAAATTGTTGGACTGGAAAATAACGCACTGATATTTTTGTTACTCTAAGGCTAATGTCTCATTTACATCAAAACTGTTTATCCCATTGAGTGTGTTAATGTGCTCAGAAGATTTCTCGTCAATCTTATTCTTATTACTGTAGATTATGGGATCCCTGTCAAAATACACAATATGACCTCATGTTGCTGTTAAAGGATAGGATAGGCCTATAAATGGAAAAGGTTTATCCTGCAGGGAGCATGAATGTGCTCAGTGGATTTCATGGCTATTTTTCCATTAGATTTTGGCATTTCTACAAAATGATAATTTACCTTAATGTGGGCTCTACAGGAGTGAAGATCGGGTGATACAATTTTAAAGCTCATGAACTGCTACTGAATGGAACGTTTTTTTGTCAATTAAGATTCCCCATCTGAAGACCATAGATAACATCACAAATTAGTTTGTTTTCATAGTGTCTTGACATGGATTTAAGTTTGGATGAAGGCTTCATTTTGACCTGACACTGGTGCTAGAGGAAAGGTTGCAGGGTCACCAAAAACAATGTGTAACGTCCTCTGACATGAATATTTGTGCCAGATTTGATGATAATCTGGCTTATAGTTGCTGGGATACTGCATGTTGCTCTGAATCAAAGAGTTAGATGGATGGACTGACCAAGATTGGCATCAGCTCTCCAGCTAGCAGGGTAAATATTCTGCTCATCTAATTAGCCCCCGTAATTATCTACCATAATTAGATACCATTCAATCAGAGGCTGCCGCCATGTTGTCTTACCTCCAATAGGGGCAGCAAAGCAGCAGCCCACACCCACTGCACAGGCAGCCGACAGCATCTCTGTGTTCCTCAGCTCGTTCTAGTCGACAAGAATAAGATATACACACAGATACACACACACACAAACGCATCCCAACAGGTGTACATGTACGTGCAAATGTCACAAACACACAATACACAACAAATGCATTTCTCATGAAAAACAGTCATCAACTGTTCACCAATTAAACAGTTTTACTGTAAAGCTGCGTCTGTATTTTTTTAAATTCAATGAGATTACATTTGAGCGGTGGGATACTGGAGGCCATAAGTGAAAATCCAGGATTGAGTGTTGAATTCATGGAATGAGATGTTTCTATAGAAGCAAAGGCAGCACAGATCGATGCCTCACTGTGACGGTTCACTGAACAGAATCAAACAGCGCACACAAATGGAAAGGCATCAATCTATCTCAGCTTCTGAAATGGACAGCATGGATTATTAATGTTGATGGAATTGGCAATAAAGAAACTATCTGACTCATGCATTCATACCTTGCTTCCCTCAAACGGCTCATCCTTTAGCAATGAAGGTGAAAAAAAACAAAAAAACAGAAATATGTGTGAGTGCAATCTGTGCGAGTGTAGAGGTTACCTTTTATTTCTGCTCCTGGAAGACATCCAACTTATTATCCAAACCACACATAATCAAACAAGCAGAGAATGAGCTTCAGCAAACAGTCTTGATTCCACAGTGAACCGAATTAACACGTTCCCAGATTGATTACGTTTAATGGCTGCATAGTCAACCACTGGACTATTTCAGTTTAACTGTGCTGACAGAATTTTTTTCTTCCTCCACATCACTGCAGTCTATCTTTCTCCGTATGATGGTGATGCTGGTGCTGTTGGTACATGGAGGAGAAGCACAGCACACTGTCCAGGGTGTGGTCTCACATGAGTGGAGGTGAGTGTGTGTCCTGGGGAATGGCAGAAAGTCAAGGAAACATCAAAGACTTTTAAAAGAGCAACTCTGCACAAACTGTGTGATTTTCTTGCAGCTTCACACCTGATGAGGACCAAAAGAAAGATACAGAGATCAAGAAAATCCTCTCATGTGGGTAAATGTTGCCCATCCTCAATTATTTCAGCAACTATTAAAGCCTCCGGTTTAAAAAAGTTAGTTCGATTAACTTCATAACAACAGAAACAAAGAGATGTCATGTTGAGATACAGTATTTCCAACCACAATTCATTTCCACTGCAAAAATGATTTCAACTACATAAATCATCGGTGGTAAACATCCTCCAGGTCAAAGGAAAGAATGTTTTTCTAGAAACCATCAAACCATTGCCTAAGTGTTAGAGAAGTGATAATTCCCCGAAGGTGGCCTTTAACTCTCACTGGCAGCTACCCCATGTTTGGGCAGCTTCCTGCCGTGAATGAAAAAGATAGCTTTGGTCATAATGAAACTTCCCTCGATAAATAAAGGTTTAAAAAAGAAAAAGAGGCATTATGCATCCTGGTGATTGAGTGTTTTGAGATGCATACCATGTAATCTCTCTGTGTTTCTGGTCTCTTCATACTTCAACACTGTCAAATGGACCCAAAGAGCCTCTTAACAAAATTAAGCAAAATGTCCTATGAACTATTCTTTTAAAGCTGCACTCTGTAATGTGATGTTTGATTTGTGAATTTGTTGCTCGTGTGCAGTGTCAACAGGACAAATATGACCTGACAAAAGTGATCAATATTTTTAAATATTTGAGTGTACCAACTACTGTAAAAACACAGTTTTGAGTCTTTCACCACAGTTCATCATGCACAAGCACAAAATAATGGCAATTAAAAATGAAAAGGAATGATTTAATCTCTAAGAGAGTACATTCAGTTGATAGTGAGGGTTCAATAGCTCAAACAAGGTTGAATTTCTGCATCAGTATGTCTGGAAATCTTATTGTCCTCACCATCCTCACCATGAAAATCCCACCGAAAAGTGCAGCCATGAATTTGCTCAGGAGAGCAGCGCACAGACTGGCAACATGAACGAAGGGTCCCTGGGTGGGAGGATGGAGAGAAATTACCATATTAGAAGACAGGATATGACTGAAAGCACGTTTTAGCACTGAGTAGAGCATGCTGCACTCAAGTTCAGGGGCATTATTCAAAAACCTTGCAGGATTAAATCCTGCTCGGATTCCGATTCAAACAACTTTATTACCCCCCCAAATGGGAAGTGGAAGTGTTATTAGCAGTAAATCACTTTTTTATTTTTGTAGCCATGAGACTAAATGTAGCAAGATTATTATATTTTCCCAATAGTGAACTTCAAAAACTGTCAAGCAATCTGTCATGTGTAATTTATGCAGCCAACAGGGCTGTGATGAGATGAAATGAAGGAAAAATAAACCCCCTACCTCCTTCCCGAGAGGCATCCCACTGCCCAGAGCACAGGTCAGACCGATAACTTTGGCCACAAACGTCTTAAAAGTCAGGTATTCCTTCAGGACCACCCCCCTGAGTATCGTCTTCATCTCAGGAATACCTGAACCTGGGAAATGAAAAGGAAGAGATGCCAGGTGGGATGATGGAGTGGAGAGAAAAGAGTTGAAAGAAAGCAATTACAGAGAGAGGGATGAGGAGAATAAATGAAGAGCAAGGAGGGGTGGGTGAGGGGGAAAGCTAATTGATATTCATATAGTTTTCTGTATGCGCATCGCATCAAAGGTATATTTGGATACATATGGATTTCCTGCAGATGTGATCACTGAGAGACATACAGCTCATGTCCTTGGATGCCTTATGGTGCATTATAGAGCCAATTACATTATTCAAACCCAGAAATATGACCATGAATTAGAGGTATTAATACATATGTTTATGCATGAATTGTATGTGTGTGTGCATGCATGTGTGTGTGTGTGTGTGAGACTTACCCACAGCCTGAGGTGCCAGTATCTGGGTGAATCCTGCTGAGAAAGTGATGAGCACTACGGGGTAGGTGACCCAGGCGATGTACTGCAGAAGCATGTTACTGTCCAGTCCCCCGTACATCCACTTTTGTGCTACACACACACACGCACGCACACGCACACACACATTATGCTGGCATTTTTCACACTTAAAAAGCTTTTTAAAACATTGTCCATAGAGGATAAATTAAAAAAACACCACCAATAATAATAATGACACTTTGTTAGCTTCTGCTCAAGATCAATATCGGCAGCTGTTCATTAGAAAGCACGGCTCGTCATGGACTAATGCTTAATTCTTTCACCACTTTGCTGCCTCTGTGAAAACACTGTCAGTTATTCGCTCTCCATCCATCTGTCTTTGTGATTCTTTCCTCTTTTTTTCTGACTGTTTGTTTCTTTCCTACCTTCTTGACAGAAGGCTATGGCGTAGTCCATGACCCAGCTGACCAGAGCCATGAGCAGCCCCAGCAGAATGAGGAAGATCCAGTCCTCCCCCACCCGAGAGATCAGGAACTTTTGGCAGCGAGACGCACACACTGAAGGCACAGAGACATAAAAGTAAAAGTAAAATCTCTGAAATGAATCTTCAAGGTGTAAAGAACGATAATTGCTGGTGTGAGACTCAACAGAACCAGCAGCGCAAGAGAGGAAGGAAAAGAAAGTAATGAATATGTGGTGACAGAGGAAAAGGGGAATGAATGGAAGGATTTAGGCTAGGAAAGCCAAGGCAGGTATATTTCATATACAAAGGCAATTCAAAGTGCTTTACATACTGTAATGCATTAAATACATTAAACAGAAAATACATATAATATTGAAACACAGATTAAAAGGAGACAAACTGATTTCTAAGGAATTTAAAAGATAAAATCTAATACAGATTTTACAAAAATACAAAATAGGTTAAAGGTTAAGCACAATATATACACCGTAAGATATATTTAATATATGGGATGTATGTACTGTGGTAGCTCTCCAAATACTGATTCTCATGCTATGTAAATAAAGGATCCAGTTTCACATGAATAAAGAATGCAAACACAATGAGTAGAGTGCCCAAAGAGATATTATCCATTTACTGGGAAGTGAGCAGTGAAAGAACAATAAACTAAAGTGGTGAAGATGTGACAGCATCACTTTTTCACCTCAAATATGAGAATAAAGAGACAAAAAAAAAGCTAGGTCGTGGTTATAAATTCTACTATTACATTATAATCTATAACTCTGAGCTAGGTCAGCTAAAAGCAGCATCACTGGACTCATTTTTTTCTTCTCTCGTCCGTGGACATTGCCAAAGCCTGGAATTCACTTCAGCATCCAGAGCATTCATAGATGTGTCCGTCCCTCGAGATGCTAAAAATGTGCTACTAACACATTTACCAGATCTATATTTCATTAAAAAGTCATCACATACACTCATATAGTGACGTTCGTCATGGAGAAAACTGTTGCAATATAGGAGAAACCAAGAGAGCAGCAGATGTGTGGATGACAGAAAAACAGGAGGATGGGAAAGAGAGACAGAAAAACAGTAATGAAAAGGAACCAAGAGGCTTGGGGCAGAGCGCCACAGACAGGGTAGGGAAGTCAGAAATTACTCAGAGAGGAATTAACACATTGTTAGATGAAGAAAAATATCAGCAGACTTATGCTTTAAGGTTGAGTAAATGGGGCCTTGGAAGCTCACTGTGTAGAGCGCATACCACTAAGGCTGAGTCCTTACTGTAGTGGCCTGGGTTCAAAACTGACCCAGTGCCCCTTGCTACGTGGCATCCCCCCTTCTTTTTCTACAGTTTGTGACTATACTGCTTGTTTTCAATTATACGAAAGAAATAAATAAATAAATAAATAACACTCCCCCTTCATGATCAGGTTCACAAATATTTATTGTTGTTTAAATGACCTTGCTACTGTATTGACATAACAAACGATGCAATAAATTGCAGCAGTCTTTCTGGTGCATGATTCATGTCGGGGGGGTGGGGGGGGGATGCTGATCTCCCGAGGAAAGGCGCAACTGTGTGCATGACGGGGCAAGCTGCCCGGCACCCAGGCCACCTGCTGGATGGCAAGTTGCCAACAGAGAAGTACACATGCACATGGAGAGCACATACAAACACAGTTTAGACACACCAAGTAAAAGAACTAAGACTTCTCTGATTTATGTTTTTTATTTCAGTTCACTGGACGAGAAGCTAGAAACATTTCCACAGCTTCTTTTTCTTCTCTCAAATTTAAATTCAAATAAGATTTAGTGGCATGAAGGATCAGAATCTATATTGTCAAAGCTATAGAGAAAATGATTAACACTGACTGAGGATTTGTAATAAATATACAATAATATGCAAATATTAACAATTATATCAAATATAATATAATAAAAGGTATTAATAATTAATATAAATATTCTCTCTCTCTCTCTCTCACACACACACACACACACACAAACACGTCTGGCACCTGCAAAGCCACATACTTCCGTGTGCATCTTGGCTTGTGCTCACATCCGCAGGCTCAGTGGCGTTCACAGATGTCTTCTCCTTATTCTGTAATGAAAATCATACCCAACACCAGACATTTTCTCTACCTCTGCTAGTCTTGCATCACGTGAAGCAAACTCGCTGCTATCAGGAATAATATACAATATAATTGTTTTCTCACCTATAAACAGTACATTCAAAGCCACTGAATGCCTTAATGAATACATTAATGCTGTTCCTTGGAATAACTGGTAGACAGAAATCTGAGTAACGTCGGCTATAAAGTTGCAGAAAGATTCGCTCTGCGAGTCAAAATAAACACAGTGAGGCAGTTTGTGTTTTTAGCTCTCCATCACGACCAGTAGCAGAGCCGTTGGCAGCATGTGTAGGCTGCCTTGTTCAAAAGCTGCGGCTCCAGTTACTGATCTGAACCCGAGGCACACACTCGTAGTCCATCACCCACAGAGATGATGCTCCCACACAGATACATGAGAGGAAAACACTAAAACTCTCACGTCCAGCAAAGCTAAAGCTACTCTCCTTACACATTACTTAACAAGACAACAGCGGAACCCATCCAGCCTGAGCATCCATCTAAAAGACAAGTCTAAAAATACATACACCTCTTGATCTATGAGCACATACCCAGTACTGAGACAGTGAGCACACCAATCACTCTGGCTGGCTCCTGATCTGAAAGTGATTGTTTTAAATGGCTTCCATTACTGCGAGTGAGCGAGGCTAGGCTGATATAGTGTAGCTTTCACCTATGGTGCAATCTATCGTGCTTTAATCAGATCGCTAGTCACAAGGGCAAAGGGGCAGAGAAGGATCCTGGAAAACAGCCACACTGGTGCAAGCACATGTGAAAATGTGTTCTCTCGCTCTCCCTTTTCTTCTTTTCTCCAGTTTTACTGAGATTATCTGATATGTTTTAAACCTGCGGGGAGGAACATTTGTCTCCCCTTCTGCTGGCGAGAGTAATTGGTCAAATGTGATTGAATTGGTGATCGAATGATATTTGGCAAATATCTGTCTATCAACTCTCAATTAATCAACTACACATTTCAGTTCAAACCTAGCGCACACACACACCAAAACCCAACATATTTTCATCCACCACATCAATACAATCAAGTGAGGGGAGTATAATTTGTTCAAAGCATGGTGTCCTTACTGTAAAAAATCCCTAGACATGTGAATAGTTTAAATAGGGACTATGTCTACAGAACAAGGTAGTAAGGTTTCAGTTTGGGTGAACTGACCCTTTAAGGAATGTATTTGTACTCTGTTGACTTTTATTTCAGTAACTGCATAAACGAAGGTTCAATAAAGTACAAATAAAAATAAGCACATTTGGAGGATGCGAACACACTGTCAGGATCTATCACTCTGTTATTGTTGAGTACATGAAGTGGAGCTCTCTTCTGGTGCCACTCCCTTATCTGCAGTCATCTGGGAAGACTAGACATAAAATAATCTGACAGTTCAGATCAGAGTTGTGCTCACACCAACAAAAATACATACATACACACACACACACACACACACACACACACACACACACACACACACACACACACACAGCAAAGCAAACATCTGTCCACACACGCACCACATAGACGTGTACACGGTGGGCCACTGGCAGCCAGCAGAGGGGGCTATCTTTGACTGACATTGAGACAGCCCTTGTTGGCTGGAGGTCATTGCTCAGATCAGTCACATTTAATCGTGTTCACATCCTCTCCTACTTCCTTGTGTCAGGTAGCCGCTCTGCTGAACTTTAAGATGTCAGTGTTTTCACACAACTTTCACACTTGCTTGAGCGCCACAATCTGCGGAGCGCACACACACACACACACACACCAGATCCGCTTTGTTTATGAGCATTGAACACTGCTTTGTTCTGACCTTCACAACGTGTCGGGAGCACTACACCACCTGCACACTTTGTCCCTGCAAACAACGCTCTGAAGAAGATTTAGGGCTTGTTGCATGATCATCACTTACAATGGCACTTTGCACAGGGGTCTTTTTCATACTCCAGGAGATCTGCAGCACGATTACGAACACTGGTGTTCCTCCGCAGTCCTCCGCCATCCCGGACTCCTCCATCCCGTAGGCGGGCCGCTTCCTCCTTGGCATACACACCCAGCTCCTGGGTGTACCGCCCATACATCTGTGTATTTGAAAGACAGAAATGGAGAGCTCTTATACAGGTGGTGCAAGTGGGTGGCAGTGAAAGAAATGTCAGTGTGATGCAGCATTTTCACTTAAAAAAAAAAACGTATTCAGTATTGGGTCACAGCAAAGATATTCAGCTTCTGTAAACGGTCCCAAGTGTCAGAAAATTCACTGCCTGCAACTCACAGCTCCACACAGCTTTTTTTTTTCCCAAGTTTTTTTTAGAAAAAAAATCCACTCAGCTTTGACTCAATGGTTGTGTAATGACTTCTTTTCAGACAGATGAGCAGACAATAAACCCCACCTGTCATCTCTCAGCTGATTAACTCTGCAGGGCCACCACACAATTGACTAACGATGAGAGGCGGAGTTCTTAGCAAACGACACATCGTCAATCATATATAAAGCCTGCGTCTGAACCATAAGCGCTGTTGTTGCAGTTTTTGTCAGTGTGTAGTTTCTTATACCATAATGGTGCTTTTCAAATGTCTGTTTGGTGTGGTGGTGGCTATTTTGGCTTGTGATGTTACTGCCCAGCGACCCTGGACGCTGCCTCTGCAGAAACCCCAACCTCCTCTTCCTCCTCAACTGCCTCAGCAACAGTTGAAGGTCCCTCCACCTGCAGCTCCCTTTGATAAGTGCCAGGTGGAGGAGGGTGACAAGATCCAGTGTGGGACTCAAGATATCACAGCTGAGCAGTGTGAAAACATAAACTGCTGTTTTGATCGGCAGCAGTGCTACTATGGGAAAGCAGGTATCCGTGCTCTCCAGTGTAGTTTCTAGTGCTTCTTATACAAATGCTACGTGGTGAGTGTAAAATCTAAGCTACTGCAACAGAAATTCATCCTCTCTATTTTCTGCTCACCCAGTGACTGTGCAGTGTACCAGGGATGGCCAGTTTGTGGTGGTCGTGGCTCGAGATGCCACTGTACCCCACATAGATGTGGATTCAGTCAGCCTGCTAGAAACAAACGATCCCTCCTGTACGCCTGTTGCCTTCTCCTCTGCTTTTGCCATCTTTCAGTTCTCTGTGACCGCATGTGGTACTACAATCAAGGTGGTTGGTGCAGTATTTTCTTTAGCTGATAGTTTAGAACTTATACATGGTTGAAGTCTAAATGAACTAAATAATTCATGCTATAAAATGCGAAACTGACAAAGGCCGGTAAATGATTTCAAATTTAGTTTGTCTAAAACCTAAGATTTAATTTTCAATATAAACCTGAGGAATTTGCAAATTCTTACATTTTGAAAGCCTTGAACCATGTTTTTTGCCTCATAAATGAAGTGCAAAATTAATATATTTAAAATAACTTATTTTAAAATGATACTCATTTGAGCATTTTATTTTTTTCTTACCCCAGGAGGAAGAGGGTGATGTAGTGTATGAGAACCACATGTCTTCCTCATATGAAGTGGGACTTGGACCCAGAGGATCAATCACTAGGGACAGCCATTTTGAGTGAGTTTTGGGTAAAATCAATCTCCCTTACTGCTTTTGTAACCCACTGACGTTTGCTGAGATTTAAAGTCCTCTGCTCTCTCCCAACAGGTTATTGTTTCAGTGTCGGTATTCCGGCACATCTGTGGAGGCTCTCGTTATGGAGGTGAATGCCGTTCCTCCTCCTGTGCCGGTTGCTGTTGCAGGACCCCTCAGAGTTGAGCTCAGACTGGGCAACGGACAGTGTCACTCAAAGGGATGTGTGGAGGGTCAGTGGCACAAGAACCTTATGACACCAGCTAGTGCAGAGTATTTGGAGTGTGTGTATACTAAAATGCACTATTTGGATTGCAGAAGAGGCAGCGTATAGGTCCTTCTACACTCAAGCAGACTACCCAGTCACTAAAGTGCTGAGGGAACCTGTCTATGTTGAGGTGAACATAGTGGAGCGGTCTGATCCAAACATCGTCCTGAACCTGGAGCACTGCTGGGCCACTTCCACCCCCAATCCTCACAGCCTGCCACAGTGGGACCTTCTGGTTGACGGGTATATAAAAAACATGGCTTTAATTGCTTGTCTAAAATGGTTTATTCTGTTAACCATGAGCTCTTGTTGGTTCCAGGTGTTCCTACCAGGATGACCGTTACTTAACCACAGTGGTGCCTGTGGATGGCTCCTCTGGGCTTCTTTACCCAATGCACCACAAACGTTTCATCATTAAAATGTTCACGTTCGTGGATCGAAACACCTTTGCTACTCAGCAAGACACGGTAACTGTTATTCATGGTACAATAACACTAGTCCCTGAAGTGACAATCTAACTGTAGCTTCCTTGACTGAATATATAACTTGCAAATTCTTTTCAGGTGTTCATTCATTGTGGTACAGCAGTGTGTTATCCCAGCAGTACAAACTCTTGTCAACAGCCATGCCACCGGCAACGTGAGTAGCTCCTTGACTGTAAAATATGGTTCTATGGAAGGGCCTTACAATCAAGAGTTGGTTACTTCATCAGTGTCAGTCTTCCTGCTGTAAGCTTCATTAAGCCACAGCAGACCGTCAATAAGCTGCTGGTGCCACAATCCCTGGCCTTGAATTACCTTTTTACATAAATTCCACTCAGTGAGTAGGCTATATGAATTTCCAATTAAATGTGGAAGGTGTCAATATCCCCTCTTGATATTGATTTCAGGTTAAGTTGGCTGGGGTGTCATGCATACATTTCCAGAGCCCAAAGTGGAAAAACAGAAAACGCCTCCTCACATTGGAGGCGCTTGAACCAGAGAATGTTAGCCATTTTTGCTTGACAAATTATCAAACCGACACTTCTGTCAGATTTAAAACTTTCCATCCTTCTCTCTCAGGAAGAGCTGCAGCAAGGAAAGTTCCCTCAAGTCAGAGGGCTTTAGTCTCAAGCGGAGAGGTGATCCTGACTGAGAGACTAAATCCGCTCCCAACACCAAATTGAAGAGACGACAATCCACTGGCAGTCATATGTGGCCATGAATTTTAATAAAAGCTTATGCTTACAACTTGGTCTCTTCTGAATTGCTATTTGAAGGTCACTCTGTATACATTTATTGCTGAGGTAGATTTTGTGCAGAGGCAGAGTAGTCGAGGAAGTAATGCAACCCCTCTTCCTGATTTGTGCTGAGAAATCAGGTTGCATTACAACTTGGTACTTTGCTGTAAGTCTATACTTCACTGAAAGATGTGACGATCTCTTACAATGAACTGTAAGACATGTACACATGTATCAGCTGTGAAAATTGTACTTGGAGCTGAGAAAAGTCAGTTGGTATGGCACATGAACATAATTCAGATTTTCTTTTTTTTTTTCTTCCCTTCCCAAACAGACTTCTCATCACGAGTGTTCTTCCATGCTCACTGCTAGTCTCATTCTCCCATTTTACTCGTTATTTTTTTGATAACAGTCCCTCTAGGTTTCTCTGTATGCTACAACTTGCAACATCTCTCCTCCACTGCTCTGCGCACCACCCTTTTCTTTTTTTTTCCCTCTCAAGTCATCCACCCCCTCCTCTCATTGAGATGGGCATCACGACTCCTCCAGACTCGCTCTTTCTGCTCGCATGAACAGGAGGTGCAGAGGAAAAGCAGACCAGCCGCATAGTTTCAATCTGACTGACGAGCAAAGGGAGGACCATGCTGTCAGAGATGCTCATCTTCCTCCACTATAACCTCCAACCTGCTGGGAAGCATTTAAGCAAGACACAGCTATACATCACATTCAGACAACCGCACTGCCTCATCTGTAAGCCACAGCTAAATCCCAGAGGATCCGGCAATAGGTGTTAGCTGACAAACCCTACCAGCCCCTGTGTGGACATGCATAAACATGTCAGTGGAGTGAAATGTAAACAAGTGTTGCCACTGGTTAAAAATCCTGTCAATTTTGAGTAAACTGGTGGATGTAGAGTTTAAATATTGTGAAAATAAAGAATCATGCAAATGAGTTGGAGTGAAAAGCCATACTATTTAGGGAAAATCTTTCATTCTGACATAGAAATAATGAACTTTGGCAAATTCTAATATTGACAATTTATGCTTTAAGTCGCCTTATTTATGCATTTCTTTAGAGCATTTTATTGAAATGGATTTTGTTGGGTCAGACAACCTCACACCATGATGGTCAGCAAAATTTGTGAAACGTTCAAATGTGCAACAATGTAATTTTGTTTATTTCTAGTAATTATATATTATTGATTTTTAGGCATTTACTTAGCAAAAGAGAATCCTTATGGCTGTGTTGGTATTTCCCAAATTACATGACCCACGTCTGTCAATTTCTCAAAATCGTCATGTTATGCATGAAAGTGACAGACCCAGTTGGTTTTCCTGGTAGGTAACTGGTTTTATCGTCATTACACTGTTGAATCAAAATCTATTCAGAGCTACACAGAATTTCTACTTTCTTACGCAATCTTGCATGTTGGCAAACAAATGTTCATGCACCCACAAATACACACACATACAGGCACACACAAACCCACCACCAGCACCACACAAACACCCACGAGGAGTATAAACGGGGCCTGTTAGTGTTTCTTTCTTTGGCCTGTGTGAACGCAATCACTGGCCATCTGGAGCATGGCCCCCTGGGAGAGCAGCAGGTGGGACCCTGTGGGTTAAATGAGCTGTTATCTGTAACCAGTTTACCTCCCACGTGACTAACTTCTGTATCTACATTAGTCAGTTTACCTCCCACATCACAACCCTCTGCACCAGTTCAACTACCTCCCACATGTTGCTATTGACTGGTTTTTCATGGACCGTGATGCCTACAGAGAGTAGTGTTCCAATTTGATACACAATTGTTTCACTAGGGAAGAAATTTGTTTACCGCAAATAGATTGGCATCAAAAACTGAAAGATAATCCAACTCACATTCATCTAACCAATTGTAATTCAATTGTTGGAGCCAGGAAACCCAGATTCAGATAGAAAGCAAAAGGAAGCTTGAGTGGAGTTGAGAAGGGGCGAGCAAGCAGCAGCTATCATGGCTGACAGTGATAGGCTGAGTCACCTGTCAATCAATCAAACATGGGTCTCATCATAATTCTCCTCATTAATGGCTTCTTATTTGAACAATAATTCTGATAGTCTCAAAAAATAATTAGAAATCGTAAAATTAACTATTAAGACCCAAACTTCTCGTGGGAAAAATTCAGAATTTGCATCTGGTGAGGAACTGCAGCCTGAGACTCTTTTACTCTGACTTTACCACTCAGAGGAGCGGCTTTTATTCAGTCCAGATATTCTGGGAGTACGAGGCAATGAACATACTCTACTGACATAACAGAAAAATACGCATTAATATTGAGAATTTAGTCACTATAGCCTGCAAACTCTAGCCTGGGAACCAGATGAATCCACAAGCTCAAGTTCATTTGCTCTGGCAGATAAGTCTGGCCCCTCTTCCATTCAAACTGACTTCTCTGCCGATTTCTCGGGATAACCAATCACAAGCGATCATCTGGTAGGAGGCGGGTTTAATACGATGACTGACAGAGACGAGTGCCATTCAGATATCTTTGTAAATATCCAAGATGGCGGCTCCCGTTCAGCGGCCGGCAACAGTGGCAGTATTCAATGGACTGGACGGTAAATTTTCTCTAAAAGAAGAAAAAACAACTGCACTTAAACTTTATGTTGATAAGAAACTGCCGTACTTGTGACAGGATGTATCGTCCGACAGGACTGTGTTTCGTCGCTCTGATTGGTTGTCTCCACCCGTTGATAACGCCCCTTGGAAATCAAAAATGAACTGAGAGGTTCCAGACTAATACGCATTTGGGAATTAGTCGGCCGATGCCAGGCTATGCAAACTCTTTACTTACATTATAGATATTAAGATAAGGATGTTATTAGATTAGATGATGCACTCCGTTTTAATCTACATTTTTTCACAATGAACACACAGTCCTTCCTTCTTAAAAGTATGTCCTCGTCAAACTGGAACTTGTTATGGACACTTCCATGCTTCTGCCAAGTGGCAGGATATTGTATATATCATAAGACAATTTGTCAATTTTCAGAGATTTTGACATATTATCTATACTGTTGCAGCATCTCTTTAATATCGCTTGGTGTGTTAGGCCGGTGTCTGTAAATAAATTAGGACAGCTTCATGATATTATTGAATTCACAGCATTGTTTCACCAGTGTCATGAAACACTTTACCCCTACAGTTACGGAGTGCAATTCACCACTGTTGTAAATACAAATCGCGCCTCACTCACTCTCTTCTTAGGTTCCTCTGTCAACATCCTCTTTGGTCTCTTTGCCTCTGCCATGATGCCCGTACTGAGAATACAGAGCTAGCTTCTTCTTATTGCTAGATGAAGACCCATATTGCCAATAAGCCTTACGCACTTCTCATGGGAGATCATACCCGCTCAACCCAAGTTACATAGTGCAAAAACAGTGGGAATGAAAGAGGCGCCGTTGTCCCTATTACCAGTCAGTGTATGATCAAATCTATTTTGAAGCTGTTATTCTAAGGTAAATTAATTGCATCAAGTTACTTTAATTTGTCAGAAAATGTAATTCAATGGATCATGCAAAAGAAAAATCCAGAAAAATCTACTATATCATATGGATAACATGTTATTAAATACCATAATAGAAGACTTTGTCCATCCAGTATCTGCCTAAAAACTCCTGTATTGGGTGGGTTATATTGCCCACCACTTACAACTAACAAGGGTATGCAGCCCCATCAGGTTCCATTCAGGTTCACCTGGAGAAAGCACAATATGTCAACCAACTTTATACTGTGTAAGGCCCCCCACTTTACTGTTACATCACTCAGTGTGCTGCCTTTCTCTAAGTCAGACCATGTGCATGCCTAGCACAACAGTTGAGACAAAAAGTTCTTTATTATTCAGCAATTCCCAAGGCACTGCAGGATAATTTATTCATTGTGAAGATGCAGCAAGGACAAATATTTGACACTCTAATGATGAAGGCTTGAACATCGCAAACTTTCATCTATGCTGCTTTTTATCAATACATATTCATAAGATGATTTTAATCTTTTTTGCAGTGTGTGAGGGTGAAGGGACCCATCACTGCAGAGGGAAAGATGGATGTTTTAGACCCTTAAACTCCTACAAAATGTTATGGCGGTGTGATTACTTAAACATGCGCTGAGTGTGTACTGATGAAACCAGGGGGATAACAGGACGACTAAAGCACTCGGGCTAATCTGAGTCCTGAAACCTCCAGGGACAGGATTGAAAATTGAATTAAAGGAGAAAGTGACAAATCTGACTCATCCTGCTGTCTACATTTGCATGAATAAAGGTAGCTGAGGCTGCCTTTGGAATAGTTACCTATGAGTCAGAGCAGTGATATAAACATGAAAAACATTGATGCTGTCAAGCAGACCTGTGTGCACGCATGTGAAACCCAGACAAGTGAAAATACAACAACACACCCACTCTGATCATGTTAGTAACAAAAGCAGTCAGAAGATGGGAGAGGGTTGGGATGGGGGTGATGTCAGAGAAACCGAAGGATCAAGCTTCTTGTCGGAAAAAATTTGACGGGGGAGCTGGTTGTTTTGCGTACATCATGACACTCATCTACAGAGATTACGTTTGCAACAGGTTTAAAATGGGTATTAAAGGGAGTCAGGACATGGGGGTAAAAAGACTGAAAGGTATGACTGTCAAGCACACAGCTTGTAAAAAAAATATTTTTTTTCCTTTGGAAAAAAACCCTCCACATTTTAAGAACTGTAATTTTAACTACTAAAGTACAATTTTAAGGTACTTCAGTATTTCCATTTTACGCTGTGTTACATTTTATTCCTATACCTCTATACTCCACTACATTTCAATATATGGTGCTTTTATCCACAGTGCCACTCACACACTGATGGCAGCGACTTCCATCAGGAGAAAATTGGGGTCAACAGTGTCTTGCTCAAGGACACTTCGACTTCGAACTACCAGCGACTCTCATTTTAGAAGAAAATATTGAATTTTTTACTCTATTACATTTTTTTGACAGAAGAGCTGAACGAAGTCGAATTAATAATCGATTAGTTGATCAAGAGAAAATTATTTGGTGTCCATTTTGGTAATTAATTAATAGTCGTTTGAATCATTTACGGGTTCCAGCTTTTCAAATGGCAGAATTTTCTACTTATTTTACTCTTATAAATTTTATTAAATTTGATAATGAGAATAATGTCACTAGTTCAATACTCACATACAAGACATATGGTAATTTTATCAAATATGATATATTGTTTTCGAAAAAATGCTATATAAAGTAGTTAAAATGATCTCCACATCTACTCCACACCACAGCATTAAAATACTGCTTACATGTTAATGTATCTATAATACTAATAATATTCAGTAATAATAGGACAATCATAAAATATATAAAGGGCCATTCTGCATAAGGAAGACTTTTATTTTGATTCTATACTCTTACTTTTGAAGTAATTGGTATAGGTTCTTTTACTTAAGTAAAGGATCTCAATACCTCTCAACTACTATTTATTTCACTATATTCATTTTGGGTTATCAACAAATTTTTATTACATCAAGAATATTGTACTTTCTAAATGGCAGCTATGCCATTTTATAATGGAGCTCTTTTTGGTTCAGGAACAGACCCTCTACAGTACAGTGTGCATAGTTTATTGTAACATTCAGATTAATTGAGATAGATTTTTTCTGTCTGCAGTCTCTGCAGTGGCCCGTTCAGTGGTGTGCAGGTAACAGCACTATTTGGAAGTGACAGGACCTGAAATGGACTCAAGCCAGCCTCTGTGTGAGAGAACGGACAGAATGCTGACTATGAGGAACTAGACCCCCCTAAAGAGACAGCGATTTTATGTGTATGTGTGTCCGTGTGTTTGTGCCACAGCGACAGAGGAAGAGAAAGATGCTGAGATATGCAGAGATATGTATGATAGTCAAGATCCATTTAATATCTGCGTTTTCTTCTTAAAGCACAACGAAACTTCTCATACCTGCACCAAATGGCAATGAGATGTACGGTAAAACTGTTTAATTCAAAACCCAGAAATCCTTAAAAGCGATGGGAGTTAACTGCAAACAGCATGCTCATATTTACCAACCCAACTGGTCGGTGACACCTTACACCAAACAATACAAAAGAAAAGAGAAAGGCAACAGATCTCACAGTCCAGTTTTCTGTGGACAGAGTGCTTGCTCGATGAGACAATCTGTGTCTGAACGCTGCCTTTGCAAATATAAGTATGTGCAGTCTTAAAGGAGTGATTTCTATCATTACAATGTTGGTAGTATTAGCAAATGAACAATGTTTAACTTTCCTCCATGTTGCCTGCACCTGAAGCTCCCTGCTCATGCATACGGAATGCATATACGAAATGCGGAAGTACAATCTGTTTTGAACAACAGCCTTAGAGGTGGCAAAAGTGACTTTTGCTGGCAAATGAGTGGGGAGATCTAGGAGCAGGCAACATGGAGGAACGTTAAATATTATTAATTTGCGTATAATACCCACATTGTAATGATACGAAGCTGGTTGAAAAATCTGCAGAGTACTTTATTACAGTACTTCAATACTGTATGTGCAATTCCATACATCCTTCATACAAAAAAAAAGTATGCATTAGTATTCTGTATGTCGAAGTACCAAGATTGAGACACAGATATTTTGTATTTTTCCTTTCCCATTTTTTCATGGCTGCAGAATTATCAACATAATTTGATCATAATCGATACCAGAATTTTAAGTTTGTAAACCGGCTACCACTTCTTTGTCTCAGTGAGGGAATATAATACTATGTTCTCCTCTCCTGCACTGCTATTTGCATATTTTTACATAATTTTTTGTTGCACCAGCTTAAATATTTAACAACCAGAGACATATGGAATGGAGTGAGGAGTGGATCTTATCAGTGTTGTGTGTTGAGGTCACTGCAGCAGGTTGCTCAGAACCAAACACACACATGCATACATTCAGAAAGACCGGCAGCTTGTGTACTGTATATCATTTCCGCGGTGCTGCAGTGCCCTGTGGCGAGAGCTTGGGGCGTGGGGTGAGGGGAGGTGTAGGGTGGTGGTTTTTCCCCTTCAGGTGGATCATGACTTTGATCACTGCAGCAGCCAAATCCTCAAGCCTCCTGCTGCTGAAAGGACATGAACATGCCGTCTCTAACATCTGCTCCGACAGAGACTTACCACACACTCATTTAAGCACACTTGTGTAGGCATATGCGTAGGTATGTGGGTAGTATATACCGATCTACACACACACACCCACACCCACAAACTAAATGCACATGAAAGACCTATGGAGCAAACTTGCCCACGCTTCTGAAAAGAGAAAACACATGCACACACACAAACCCCGTGACACATCCAGACCTCCCACACCTCTGAATACAGCTTTTGAAAAAGCTTCAGATGGAAGGCTGCAACATTTTGACACCAAGTCACCACAACCCATCTGTCTCCATCTCTTTTCTTTTCAGTCTCTGACCTGCGTTTTCTCCACTTTACCTGCTCCATCCCTCCATCCCACGAGAAGCCAGGAAGGCAGACAACCACTGCCCGCTGTCCCAGCATGCACTGCACCTGACAGCAGATGCAGGAGCCAGTGACCCATGCACCAGTCTCTGGTTGCTTTCCAACTGACAGCCACAGCTTCAAAGATCTTTCCCACATCTCCACACAGGACCCAAAAAAATATCAGCTGCTGCCTAAAATAAAGAGCTTCTACACACTACATGAATATCTTGATGGTTATAAATAGCTTGTTTATTCTCTGTTTTACTATTCCCTTTGGATAATAGGTCCAGAGAGGTTAGTGAGGGACTGTGAAATGCTTTCTAAGAAATCTGTTTGGTGCAGTGGCGGAAAATACAGTATCAGTGCTGCTGTACACGATATATGAATGGGTATCATTTATATGTCAAGTAATGGTCTCTTTTTGGTTGATTTTGCACAGAGGGAACTGTTATCATGGCCATTTGCAATGTATTTATATCAATTATATCAGTCGTCAGCTCATTTATATGATAAGTTTATGATACACACCACATTTTATCATAATGGATTGTCACAGCAATGCTCACTGATTGTAAAACTTGAGCACCAACAGGAGCCATAAATTAAAGGGTTATTTTTGTTCCATTGTCTTGGTAAACACTACAGCCAACCAGCTGCTGAGTCTATAAAAAGATTATTGCCAGAAAATGTATAAATACTGGAGGGAAATGGCCTTTTTCAGTATAGACGCAGTGAATGAGATGACATTTCTGTGCTGCTTCCTCGTGGGGAAGTTATCAGAAAGATCTCTATTTTTCTCTATCTGCTCCATGTCATCTGCTCAGTCCTGCTACAGCACCAGTGGTTCACTGCTGCCAAAAATCCAAGCAACCACATGACTGAAAATCCTCTGAATCTTGCTGACGGCAAACAATAAAACACAGAGGATCCTTTTGTCAACATTAAAATCCAATTTTAGACTGCAGCTACTAACTATGTGACTTGTCTGATTTAAATTTGCGATCAATATCTATTTCTACATGTCATTCAGTTTTCTAAGAGGAAAACACACATGCTTTGTTTTACTTGAGGGAAGGTGTTTGATGAATAGTGCTGTCACTTTGTGCTAAGAAAGTATCGGGACACAAGCTGCACAATTGCTTGCATGTGCAGAAATACACACACACACACATTCGTCTATTTTTGGGTAATGGACTGGTAAGCTAGGAGTGAATGATAAAGCCATTGATCTGAGCGCTACGGTCAGAGGACAGGGAGGGGGCAGACAGCATGTTCCTATCCTCAGAGACTCCAACTGCCATTTTACATTACTATTGATCTTTACACTGAGGCACACAGCACGGCATTGATCTTCACACCAACAAGAGCAGAAAAACACCTCTGTACCTGTAGGACGACGGACTCACCGACAGATCGTGCACACGTGAAAATACATGCAAGCACGGACACAAAGAGCAGATGGAAAAGGAAGACAGAAGACGAGGGACAACTGCAATCGCAGGCATTGAAATCAGGGTGGAGGGACACTTTAAACCACAGACAGGCCTGCCTCCCTGTCTGTCATTCTATCCCTTTATCTGAATATAGATATCTGTGTGAGGTGCTCCAGGGTATAATTGTCAGTCCTGCAATGACATGAGTGTGGAAAAACTGGTGCATGAGGCAATTCATATTCAGAAACACTCCACTTTTGGTTCATAAGGAGAGGGGGCCGCTCTAGCAAACAGGAAGGGCTGAGGGGGAGATGACAGGGGGAAAAGATGAGGGGCACAAGGAGGGACAAGATCTGCAGGAGAAATAGAGGAGATAAGGAAGACTCAGGACGTGAGCGAAATACATTAGAGCTCGGTAAGCAGAGTGAAGCTCTAATCTTGTATTTCAAGGATATTAACATCTTAATAATGACCCATTAGGCCATACATAAAGTGATCAGAGATGGCCATGCATGCGTTTCCTCAAGCTGAACAAATGAATCCGACATGGTTTTGGCGAAATCTAAATTGATAAGAATTAATTATAATGGTGGGCCATGAGTGTGATGCAACACCTGTGGATCAAGGTGTATGAATGGAGAGCAGGGAGGGACACCACAGCAGCACCTGGAAGGGAAAGCCAACCAGAAGACCTTCAGATCGGCCAATAAAGCCTATTTATTTGGGATTAATAAACAGGACACAGTTGAGCAACCAGCAGCTGTGTCTCCATCCTCCGGCGGAAACAGGCATCCACGAACCCCCCCCTGCATGCCTCCACACATGACGGAAAACATCGTCCACGACCTCACCCGAAACTCACCAAAGTTTGCTGATACTGAAGCGTCCGGTTCTCGGCCTTGTCCTTCACCATTGCCGCAATATCCTCCTCATTAAAGGCACCCAATCCGAGGCTGTGAGGAGTGCGAGCCCGCCGACTGATTAATCTGCGGAGGAGGACTCGGCGCGGCCGCCTGCCACCACATGTGCAGCGTCTAACAGGTTCCTTATCGTGAGCCCTCCTGCATGATGCAAACCGCGGTGTGTGTGTGTGTGTGTGTGTGTGTGTGAGTGTGAGTGAGTGTGTGTGTGTGTGCCAGATGAGAGTATAGCTGGCTGTCGCCTCGCAGCAGCGCTGCTGCGGTTTGACTGCAAAACACCGCCTCCCTCCTCCACTCTCTGTCTCTATCTGGAGTTACTGGACTTGATGATGTTCGGATTTGTTTTACTTTTTTTTTTTTTTTTTTTTTTCTTTGCGCGGAGGCGTGTGCGGCTGAAAGTGTAGTAAGTGGTTGTTTGGACAAATGATGATGATGATGTGCAGGGTATGTTTTTTTTTTCTCATTCTTGCGTGGTATTTCGAAAAAAAAAACAAAAAAACTCGAGAGTCCTTTGCTCCCGATTTGAGTCATCACTGGACTGATCAGGTGTGATGAGTAATGCACAGGGGGTGAGGCTGGTGTTCGGCGGATACTGTCAATGTCATAAAGACATCTTTGCAATAGCCCTATAATAGGCTACCCTATAATAAGTGGATAGAGAATGGTGCCTGAGCACCCATCTGTGACTTTATAGTAGCCCTGTCTAAATGTACGACATCTTTGGCTGCCATAGATACAGGACGTTCAATACTGACTCATGTAGCCTGTGAATACAGTGCACAGAATTAACTAAATATGTCATATTTTCAAAACACTTGTTTTACTCATCTGTTTCTTTCCTCGATGATTCGATCTGCTTTAGTAAAGGTCAGTGCCTGGTTATTTTGTACCTCACTGTCATGTTGACTAACAGGGTAAGTATTTTGATTTCAAATAATCTTCATTATTCTACATTATTTTTACCTTTTGGTCTTTTTAGTGAGGTGGTTCTTAAAGGGTCACTCCAGCAATTTAGTATGGCATTTTCAGAAAGATGGGGGTCTCATAAAGACATAAATGCAGCAAAGGACAAGATGTCCTAAATTATAGTTTCTAGTGTGTGTCAAGCTCCTTAATCTGGATCTTATATTTCCCATAATGCAACTCAGTGTATTCAATTACACCCTCTCTGCCTGGTTTATGTCCTTCAAACTCCTCGCCCCCAATGTATGATGCAGGCGGTCATCTAAACGCTCAATTCATCTTCCAAAGTCTGATAAAATAACCCTGATGACAATGTGTTTCTCAGACTTTGGAAAGCTGCTTCTAGAGCAACAGAAGACATTTTCTCAGGCTACTCCCCATGACAAATAAACTGAACTTTATGTTTAAAAATCTGCATTTCTCATGTACTGCATTCTGAACTGGAATAACGGTAAATCTCTCAACTCTTTTTTGATAAATGAAAGCATTTGGTACCCAGTGCTTTCATGAGACAATATAAGTGATATATAAGTGAATATTTAAAGGCTTCAGATTTACTTTCTTTCCCTCTAGGCTGTTATCCCTCACCAGTGTGAAAACATTTCCAGACAATCAGATGGCTGACAAATTAAAGGTACTATATGTAATAATTTGCATGTGTTAGTCACTTTGTAATGCCTATGTGTGAACGGATTGTAACGTAACTTAAAAAATTAGACCTTCCAAGACTTTCTCAGTTTAGTTGAGCTCCCCTACAGCGCAAACAGTTTGCAACACTAGGTGATGTTAATGTAGAAATGGAGTCTGCTAACTTCAACAAGTGACCGGTGTAGGTACCATATGTGCTTGGCCTACCAGATCAGCTTGGGGTCCTGCATGTAGAGAAAGAGAGCTACATCTAATAAAATGTAAATGCCAATCTTTACATATAATTATCTCTACAGGTTGATAGTAGTCCAACACCATACTAAGACACTTTATGTTGGTTCTTCCATTAAAGGGACAGATCACTCCAAGAAGGAACTATTTTCTTTCCACCTAACTACAGTCTTCCCATCATTGCCACTGATGCTGTTGTCCAGCATCCTCCGGTAGACGCTGTATCCCCCGGGCCGCCTCACAAACAACAGCATCAGTGGCAATGACGGAGGGGTTGACACGGTTGGCGGGTGTAGTCCGTTAGAAAGAAAAAAGTTCCTAAATAAGACTGCTCACAACAAGGTCTGTGGTCTTGAGTAAACGAGCCATGACTTCTGGAAAGAGACTTTGCTGTTGAGTTTTTTAAGTGTTTTTTTTTTTTTTGAAGCTTTGAGCACAAAGTCGAGTGCTATCTACTTCCATTATATTTGAAAGAAGGCAGATCCCTCTACTGCTGACATCTCCAAAACTCAGCAACTCACACTAAAACAATCTAAATGGATAAATAGCACTTCAGGTTAGAGGAAAAATAAGTATTTTGGATTTTTGGGACAACTGTCCCTCTAATTGCGAGCACAACTAGATGTGACCATTTATGCATTGACTCACATTCAAGTGTATTTTACACAAGTGAACCACAATCCTTTACTATTGGCTGCGAAACAGCTCCATAAGGAGCATTTTGCAGTTAAGTGCCATGCTCATGGGCACCACAACAATCACTGTTGAGGCTCATATAAAACTGACTTGTGTGCTTATGCGTTTGTGATTGCAGAGGCACTTTTTAGGAGAGATTGTATCCAACACTAAAAGCTCACACATGAAGGTTTGTTATACTCTCAGATAATTTCCTTTCCTCTGATGACACATGTATTATAATTCTGTGAGCTCATCTCTCTGGGCTTTCACTAAAGGCTTTTCAGAGGTGCTACTCACTGGCAGCAGAATCTCTTGCACTGAAAGATGTGGTGCCAAGTGAGACTCACACCTGAAAGATAACCACTGCTGCTGCTTTTCCAGGAGCCAAGCATCCTTCATTTTTTGCCAATATGCCTTCAGTTGGATGGGAAATTCAGCAAGTTCAAATTTTCAGGAGTTTAGAACTTTCTCAAGCAAAAGCAAACGTGCTTACGTTGTGTTTTGTTTTGAAATTGTACCACCAAAACAGCAGGTCGCTAATGAATTCAGTTCGATTTAAATGGATGGCATTACATTAAATAATTTAACCAGTCACAGGCCAGCGTGTATTTAAATATCAAACTCTCTGATCCTTTACAAGTTAAAAGACTTAATTCCTCTGGGAGTCACAGCCTCTGACTGGCTGACAGATAAAAAAAAAAAAAGTCCTGCACTACACTGCAGCTGATTGGTTGTTGGCAAGGCAACCAGTTCAAAGCACGGGACCACAGGCACCAGAATGAGCCAGGGCCTCTGAGACCACTGAGTGACGGGAGGGTTTTCACCCAAATCTAAAATCTTTCATTCACAAATCTCATTATTCATGCATTTCAGGTTCGTATGCACCCTGGGCCTACAACATGTCCTCACGTCATCTCCCTCTCTCCTAACTGAGGGTAAAGAGTGTCACAGACTTCATTTTATCAGGGAGCTGGCAGCCACAGACCGGCAGGGGTACTGTGGCCCCGACAGCAGAGGAACTGGGTGCTCTGCAGCCTCAAGCACCAGCACACTGACCCACATCGCTCCATCTCCACAGAATTCTTCAAAAATATACCACCTACCTCTGCTCGTAGGCCAGTTTGGTACCAAAATACGAGAGGAAAAACAACATGTCCTGTGTGACAGGATCAATGATTTTCCTGTCTTAAGAGAGCTCAGTGCATGAGAAAATGGACACATGCATTTTTTCAGACCTAATTATGAAATGGTTTGAAGCATTAAAGTTTCTGATTAGGATTAAGTGAAGGTTTGGTTTAGTTTGTTTTCCATTGTAGGGAAAGTTATTTCTTAAATTTAAGGAGATAAGAGGATGATTTTCCCCCAATTTCTTACCTTTCATTATTCTTTTTGTTTATTATGGGCCTAAAACTAATTGTAAAAATAATTTCTCACACATATATTTTACTGCAATTCATTTACAGTACCACAAGGACCTTGAGTCCTTGCTGCGCAACATTAGGATGTACAACCACCTGTGCCGCTTTTTGTTTTGCGTGGCAAGTTTCTCAATTGTCAGTCATTCCTGTTGGATACAGCGGACAGAAAATACTGAACAGCTAATAACCACAAAATGACACCAGAATCCCTGCAAATACACCGTAACCCAATCAGACCTTCAATTACCATTTGCCCTTGAGTCAGATACGGACAAAGTTCAAGAGACACACACGGATTTGACACTTTGGAGAGAGAAAAGAGACAGTGATCCACCTTTTCAGGGTCGCAGCGTACTTACGGTTTCCCCTGAGTCTGCTTTCCTTCTCCTTTTTCTTCTCTCCTCCTCGGGCTGCGGATTCAAAACCGTCAGCTGCGTCCCTCCATTGCGCCTTGGCGGAACAACGACTGAAATAGAAGGGGCACGCAGCCACAGGTTGCAGCGTAAGCTCAATCGATGATGTGATCGGGTAGCGGATGACTCCCGGGGGGGGGGGGGGAAGAGGGGAGTCACACTTCACTCCCGGGGAGAGGAAAACTCAAGTAGATCCCAGAGGCCGGCCCGTCACTGATGCGCAATCCACACAGCACCGCGCCAAAGTTGTCAACGCGGCGCGTAATTACCGGTTTTGCGCCTCCGCGGCAGCAGCGCACGGCGGCGCAGGCAGCTGCCGGCTGGCTCTGGAGCCCGGGAGCGGAAAAAAAAACAAAAAAAAAAAACAGCCGCCAGCCGTGTGAGAGCGCGGCTGCATGGGATCTGCGAGGCGGAGGAACTCTGTACGATCAGACGCTACAGTCTCCGTATCGGCTCCAGTTGAGGTGGGAGGGAGACAGCGGGGTACCGGGTGTCGAGTCCGTGATGCAATGCGGGTACCGCCAGTGCCATGGCCCGCAGCCTTCTCCTTGAGTGCAGAAATCCAGGCGCCTCGGTCATCATCCGCGAAGCCGTGGCGCACATTCGTCTCAATTAACGGCGGCCGGGATCGCCTGCGGGGACGGCAGGAGGCTCGGAGGGAGAAAAAGAAAGCATGTGTTCAGCGTTCACGCTCTCTGTCCCTCCATCTCTGCACGCACCCCCCCTCTCTCCTTGTATGTGACAACGCACACGCGCGCACTCACTCGTGGGGTCTAATATTAGACGTCATGCGCCTAAATGATGGCACGCATAAACAGCCCGGGCGCAGATAGAAGAGGGCAGTCAGTGTCCAGGCTGGGTGATGGGTGTGAGCGTGTACGTCTGACAGGAGGATGGATGGTGCATTCCCACATGTTTTCTCTTATCCGCGTCTTTGACAGCTATTATACCTCCTCAAACCCCCACATGGCAATTGGATTGGAGCATCACCGCGTCTTCCAGCTGCGCCCCCCAGGCATTACAGCCCGATTGATGATTGCATGTATCCGGGTGAAGTGCGCCGGTTCACTTCTCCTCCTGGGTGAAATAAACAGCCAGCGTGGCTATTAAACAATCCTCGGATGGGTAATCACATTGCCAGTGATTTCACCTTGTCCTCCCTGCAAAGAGCACATGCCTGGTAGAATACATGGAGAAGCTTAGTCAAAATGTGAGTGCAATCATTCCAAAAAAGTTGCAAAATAAAAATCTTGGCACAATTTGGACCTATTAAAAGCTTTTGTCAATGTAAATGTGAAAACAATCTGGCAAGGCTGGTTTATTAACACCCTTTTACATGGAATTATGGGTGTCTGAAATCTTAAAAAACACTATTTTCCAAGTCATGTAGGTGCATAATGTGGGACACAGTTAAGTCACCACAAACAGTCTACACACCCACACACTGCATGTGGGCTGTGTAGCTCCCTCTGACACCAATTTTGTGAATTATATGAACCCAAGCCGCTGCCTCTATTGGCCAGAACAAACCTTGACAAAAAGTAAATAGCCTCCAGCAGTAGTGACTGGATTTGAAGTCAGCTGTGTAAATGGAGTCTTTCACAATAATAAATCATTAACCTTTTGGTCAGCAAGCATGCTGTCCCCAACTCCGAAAAGCCAACTCGGGCCAAACGAGAAGCAAAATGGTCCGCTAATATCAATGAAATGCCATTTTCAGTCTATAACTTTCTGTTATGCTGCGCAGCAGGGTTGGAGTGCATCCTGCTCTCAGGCTAGATAACACTCGCACTTCCCACTACTGAATGAGAAGGTGGGAAATCAAGTGGTGAGAAGACAAAGAGGACACGCAGCTCCTCTACAGTGGACACAGGGCATTTTCTACCTGGCACATTTCTTAATGGAACAAATGTGGATTCATCAGATAAGGCCAAGCAGGGCATGGCATTAAGCAGTGAGTATTGAGCCCAAAAAGTTTGACTTATGAGGATTTTAATGCATTTGTTATGAGCTGAACACGCTGGCTTGAGACACCTCAGCTTCAGTGTGTGTTTATGTGTTTGTCCAGGACTCCTGCTGCTCTGTATGGTAGCCTCTGAGGTGTGGGAAGCTGAGACCAAAGCCATAGGATTTGTGTGTAATAAAGGCGCCAGAAGGGCTATGAATATTTTGGCAGAGATGGAGAGTGCACTGGTGAGGATATGACTGTCTCTCTCTGCGGCTTAGAGATAAACTTCCCAAAAATGTCTCTGCCTCTCTTGTATTTAATCCTCCTGTCTGACTGTTGTCCCCCATCAGTCTGTCTCTCTGTAGTCCACCTATTTGTCTGGCTTCTAAGTCACCTGTCTCTTCCATGTCCTCTCCCTTGCAGAGTGACTGCAATGGCTCGACAACCCTCTCCACACCGGTTCAGCTACCCTGTACAGAGCTTCATGTAGCATCTTGGAAAAACAAATCAGTATGTTGGGACATACACGAGTCCAAAATCCTCTACCACAATGGAGTTAATACTTGCTAACAATATATTTAATGGCTCATCTTGTCTTTAATAATGTCCTAAACAAACATGTTTTATTGATTTTCTTTTTCTATGTGTGTGTGTGTGTGTGTGTGTGTGTGTGTGTGTTATTCCACAGCACCAGGAGAAGAGAGGAGACATATCTGCATCCTTGAGGCTTCTTATTGAAGGTGTGAAGGCTGTGAGGGCCCTTAACCAGACGGGATGTGCCGCTCCACTACTGCAGCGACTGGAAAACAACATCAATAACTACCTGCTCATTCTCACACACCTTCAGCTGAGTGTAAGAAGCGGTCACATGCAAACAAGCACAAAGGCACTCCCAGTAAGCACTGATTTTGGTGATTTGTTGGTCAAAAGAAATGTAAATGTTCAGGTTAAAATTGCTATAAATTTGGCTACAAAGTTTTTGGGCTTTGCTGGATACATAGAACCATTTAAATAGCAATATTTCACTTTAAACAATGTATAAATACACATCAATATACTGTACTGCATTGAAATGCTTGCTATGAAAATTTCCCTTTTGATTTTACCGTGGATGCGTTTTGACCTGCAAATCACCAAATCAAAGCTAACTGGGCTCAGTTTGTCTTTGTCATTCCCACACAAACACATCACAACGAAACAAGCCAAGTAAAATTCATCAGTGTGTTGATGAACATTCACACAAAGATAGTGAAAACGTGTTGATGGGCTTCTCTCTAACTGGTTTGCATCTGATTCGAAGGCATTATCAGTTTCCTCTGGTGTGGAAATATCCTGGTTTCTTATAAATCTGAGGCTTTCGGGAATATCTGTGCCCTGGGAGTGATGATGTTATGTTGTGTGACTCCAAGCCTTCCTTCCTCAGGACAAGAAGAAGATAGCAGTGAATACTTTCCCAGTGAGACACTACGAGATGGATGTCATGTGATCTGTGTTTTACATAATATCCTAAAATTTGGAAAGTTAATTTGTGGATTTTTCTGTTGTCAAGAATCAGTTTTAATAAGTGTTTCTATTCTTAAATAGTGCCATTTTTTAAATATTTGCTGGGTGTTACGTCACCCTACTTTTTAGTTTAATTTCCAGCCCCCTTTTTTCACTTTTGTTTATGTTCTTCTGTTATTCATTTTGAAAACAATCTTCATTGCTGTGTTTTTTGTTTGGACCAGCAGGGGCCAGTGGTGAGCCCAGCACTGTCTTGTGCTCCTCAAAGCACCCAGAGTCTGAGCACATTTATGCTGAAATACAACCAACTGATCACAGGCAAACTGGAGTGGTTCATGGTCAGCCTGGGAGACAGATGTACTTCCCAGTGACAGAGAGGAAGAACAACTTTACTGGACCCAAATCTTCTTCACAAACAGGGGATGAGTTCAATTTGGGCCCCAGGTCAATAAAAGAAGAATGAAAATCCACCAGACCAAAACAGTCGGACTGATCAGGATTTTCTCCTGATTTTTGCCTTTCTCAAATTTCTAATCTGAGAAAAGACTTTTGTATAGTATAATGTGTAGACTCACACTCTTTAAGAGTAAAAAAAATACACCATTCCCTGCTGGTCATCAAGAGTAAACTACAGCTGGATAACTAGAGGAAAGTGAAAGACAGCAATATATCTGCAATAATGAGCATCAGAGACAAATGAATGTATTATAAGAACGCAGGTTTTTTTTATTATTCTACATGAAACTAGGAATGCTTTAAATTTGGTTGTAGGCCTATACAAGCCTACAATCTGCCCAAAGGCAGGTATCTGTTTTTATGTTTGTTTTTGTTTTTTGTTTGGTATGTACTATAAAGGCCTCTTCTCTAAATCCCCACTGGATGATATATTATTAAAATCCAAATGATCATTTCAGGTTGTTGTCCAGCTTGACCATGTGACCAGAACCAAATTTGGTTGTTTGGATTCATGTTTTCATGCCAGATTTGTTTGCTTCATAATCAGTGGTACAAAGGTATTGAAAAGTGAATGGAAAACTCACAGCCCATATCCAACTCCAAAATTATTGAATTTTTGAATGTATTCTGGTTATTATGCAAAGACTGTTAAACAGTCGTTGCAGATTAGCTGGATTTAAAAATACGAAAAGACCTATAAAAACTTAAAAGAATAATGGAGACCGGAATGCTTTGCTGTAGCCTTCCTTTCCGGTGTGAATTTAGTCAGCAGAGATTGTTTTTTCTCATTGCACTTTTAGATCTTATCTGTGTTTACATTTTTATCTTAAAGGTTATTGATTTGCTGTAGATGTGTGCACGTGGTTATATGTATTGCTTTTTTTTTTTTTTTTTCAATTCAGGAAATCTATTTTAGGAATTCCTGCATGTAAACCCAGATTTTTCCACTGAGAGGGCGTGTTTGCTACACCACACAAAACCTTAGCAATAAAGGCTAATATGAAATAAACTTCACACCGCTGTTTATTTAATTCCTCGTGTGTTTATTTGGTTGGTATTTTTATTTTGTCCATTGACATAAACAAAGCCAGCAGGTGCATTAATCAAGGAGGCGCTATCTGATTGGATGAGCCGATCACAGGAAGCAACGTCACTTCCTCCTCACCTGGTGACGTCAATGGCGGCCGTTGTCAATTAGCGACGCGGCGGTTCGAATGTGGGCGCGCGTCACCATAGCGACAGGGGGAAAAAAATCCCGCCATGAGCGCAAACTGAGCACGTGCGGTCGAAGCTGTGGTTTCCGGCTGACACCGAGCGAGCGGCGGCTACCGATTATTACCGTTCAACCGAGCCGCCGCCATGTCCGAGCGGGCTCCCCTGCTGCATTACCGGCTCACCACCAGCGCCAGCCCGGAGGGGCCGAAAGATGGGCCCGAGCGCGGCGGGGCCAAGGCCGGCAGAGAGGGCCGCCGGCCCAAGGACAAACCCGCCCGGAAGCTCGGCGTGGTGTTTGGGGTGGTCATACCGACGCTACTGTCCATGTTTAGCGTCGTAGTGTTTCTGCGAATTGGTGAGTAGAGGAGGGCGAAGATAATTTGAATAAAATCTTGTCATAAAACCACGTCAGTCTAAACTAAAACACAAATTACCGAAAGGTCCTTCCGTTCGGTTTGCCCCGGGTTAGCTGTTAAGTGGGTGAAAGTTGCCCCAGTAGGGGGTGAGCCTCTGAATTATTCAGACTAGCCTTGATAAAATAGAAGTGTCATCTCATAACCTATCAATCAATTCAATGTTTAGTCAATAACATGTGGCATCATTTTTGCAAAATTGTGAAACATTTCCATCCCAGTTTGTTTGGTCCAACAAACTGTCCAAAATCGAAAGATCCAGTTTACATTCATTATAAAACAGAGAAAAGCAGCAAATTCTGAAATTTAAGAAGCTGAAAGCAGCAAATGTTTGATTTCTTTATTAGTGAAACAACAGATTTTTTGAAAACTGGCTGATTTATTTTCTGTTGAACAACTAGCTAATCCATTATTCAGCTAATCATTCTAGCACTACTTAATTCTGTCTGTTGTGTCCAAAATGCAAATAATGGAATCAATCAGTATACAAATCTCATGTCTGCATGTTACCTTGCAAACCAAAAGTAGTGCACAGGCCAGAATTAATTCCTCCTACTTCTTGCAGGATTTGTTGTGGGTCAAGCAGGGCTCTATCAGTCCATTGTCATGTTCCTGGTGGCCTATTTTATCATCACAATGACTGTGCTTTCTGTCTGTGCCATCTCCACCAATGGGGCCTTAGATGCTGGAGGTGCCTACTGTATCCTTTAGTTTAAAAGCCTAACTTGCATGTCTGTGATTAAGCCTGACAAATGGATTCACAAAAAAAGAAATGTGCAGCTCTTACTGTTCTCCACATGATTTGCTTTAACCACCAATGGGAAATGTTCTTTCTAGGTGTAAATCTGATCAGTTGTTGGTCTTTATCTGTCTTGGACAGGAAAGACCTAATTTTAGCGTAAATGGAAACCATTTCTTTAATGAAAAGAGAAGGTAGGACTAAAAGTAACACCAAGATTCTTGCCATTTAAACTTTGATAAATCGCAGTTGTCGAGATGGTTTACATTTATTAATCTGGAGTCAGAAATTCCTTAACTTGGATTCCCAGACATGATCAGCCGAGCCCTTGGTCCGGAGTTTGGCGGCAGCATTGGGATCATGTTTTTCTTTGCCAATGTGTGCGGCAGTGCTCTCTATGTTTTGGGCTTGGTCGAGGCTATCATGTCTGCCTTTGGCGTCCCAGAAGGTAATGTCAATTAGGACATGTTGGGATATCTAGGCATGCCATTGTGTTGCTATGTTAATTAACCCTGTTTTAATGTCCCTCAGAGGGTGCAGCAGCTGTTGCAGGTCCCTATCAGGTGTTGCCTTCAGGATACTGGTGGTCTCTGCTTTATGGCACTGTTCTTCTCTTCCTGTGTTTCATTGTCTGCTTGGTGAGACTTCATTGTTTTCATTTTACTTTGTTTAAATTAAGATGCATTCTGTCAGATCATTTTTGGATTATACAAATGGAGGTAGTTTTGAGATTATATTTATCTGAGAACTGTGTTTTGCTAAATACACAACTTTTGTCTTGAACTTTTAGAATAAAAGGACTTTTATGTCTCGATCCTTACTTGATTACACACACTTATGTTTCTGTGTGTGTGTGTGTGTGTGTGTGTGTGTGTGTGTGTCTGTAGTCTTTCTAAATTTAACTGACTTGTCATTGCAGGTGGGAGCCCACATCTATGCCAAAGCCACCTTTATTATCCTCATCATAGTCACGACAGTCTTGACTTCTGTCATCATCAGTTTTTTCATTGTGGGTCCCATTGTGGTGATTCTGCCAGATAGGTCGGTTCTAAATGGTTCCCGTTTGACCACAGCTAATTATACTGGCTTCCTGCTCCACACCTTCAAGGACAACCTATTGCGTAAGTGTTTGACATGTTGTCAGGTTGGACCTATATGGGGGGGGGTTTATTCAGGACTTTGATTATTTAAATAGAAGATCCAAAAAATGAATACTTGACACAACATGTTGGAAATCCCTCTTTGTTTAAGTGATTCCAGATATGTATGTATGAATGATCAAGCATTCCTGTCCTTCTAGCCAATTACACAGTAGACTACACCACTGGTGCCATGATGAGTTTTGCCACAGTGTTTGCCGTCATGTTCAATGGCTGCACTGGAATCATGGCTGGCTCCAACATGTCAGGTAAAATGGTGTTAAAATAACTTCAATAAATAAATAATTAATGTTTAAAGGGCGAACAGAGGGTCCTTTTTGTAACTATGTGTCATTTTAAGAAGGAAGGAACCCATAGCATAATTCTGGGCCTGGTGGGGGGTGGGGAGAGTGTAACCTCCATAGTTTAAAGCGTAATCAACTTGAAAAGTACACAAATTTCAACGTTTATCACCAAAATGTAGTACTAACATGGTTGACAAAACAATACAGTACAAATAACAGTTGAAAAAAGTTTCATAACTCAAGTTTGCAGTATAAGCTATGATTAACACATGATGGGCAAATGATGTGTCAGGTAAACAGTAATTTTCTCTTGTCCTTTTTGATCAGCAGTATATCCAGACTGAAGGACAATAATTTTCATGTATGCCTCAATTCCATTATTTTTACACCTCCTGATATAATAAACAGTACATGTTTACACATCTGGGGAAGGTCGAGTCTTGACAGAACGTCAATAAGGTTCATTTTGTTGTTGAGGGAACTTTTTGTCATGTGTTTTTCAGGCGACCTGAAAAACCCCAGCTATTCTATCCCAAGAGGAACGCTTGCAGCTGTTATTATAACTTTCATCACATACAATCTGCTTAGTGTGCTGGCTGCGTGGTCCTGTGACCGGTAAGATACACAAAAAGAAAACTTTAAAAAAATAAATATGATAGATATATCTCTAGCTATCCATCTATACTTTTCTATAGGTGCCTTAGTGTCTAATTATGACAGTCATTGGCCTCAAAGTCTGATCTGTGGAAAAATTACCCAAAACAATGTGGTCACCTAATTTTTAAAGTGAGAATTTTTTTTTAAAAGTTTTTGCATTGAAGCACTTTCGATTTACTTCTTTTTGTCTCTCTCTTTTAGAGATAAAATATCTTAGTTTTTAGTTTAAGATTTTAGTTGGGTGTGTGGGATTTAAAACAATGTGGTTATATTAACTCAGTTAATATTCCAATGCATTTATTTTGACTCATTTCATATTTGGAGTTTTACCCATTATCCTCAGTCACCTTCTTCAAAAAGACTACAGTTTCCTGGGAGACATCAATCTGTGGCCGCCCTTGGTGACAATTGGGATTTACTCCTCTACCATGTCTGCTGCCATGAGTAACCTGATAGGAGCCTCCAGGATCCTGTATGCCCTGTCCAAAGACAACCTGTTTGGTGTGATTTTTGAATGTGTTTCCTGATGCCCAATGTTTTGAAATGTGTTTTGCCTGTTGTTTCCAACTTAAAAAATTACGTTCCAAAGAGCAGCAAAACATTGTCTGTTGGCAGAGTTGGTTTTTAGCTGATGTGGCTTTGGACCATTTGTCCAGTGAGAAAGATTTAATTACTGATAATGCTTGATTAGGTTATGATCAGGACTAAATAGTTGATCCTGAGTGTATGAAGGCATCCAACTCCAGCTGGTCTTCTATAAAGCTGAGTCAACATTTTAATAATCAGCCATCTGTTCAAAGAGGCCTCCATCTCAAATGTGAGAAATTGACACTTGTTATTAATTTCATCATGTCTCGTTTTTCTAGCGGAGGCATGTTAATTTGGAAAGCATCGTTTGACAACAGATGGCTTGAAGTGTTGAAGTGAAAAAATCATCATTGTGTGTTTGGTTTAGGACGAGTGCAGGGTGACTCAGTTGTTTATCTGATTTAGGACCATGAGCAATAACAGACAGAGTGACTTTGCTTTTGTTAATGTTATAAATCTCTACAGGTGGTGTCCTGGCTCTGACGGGGAAAACATCTCGGAGTGGGAACCCCTGGGCCTCAGTGCTTGTCTCCTGGTTGCTTGTACAGGTACATATAGGATAATACACTATATACAAGGAGTGGCTACATTTTTCCTCTGTGCATAAAGTTAAGAGTGACTCCCCTTCAACTCTACTAAAACTCAAACAGTCTCGTCTTTTGCCTTTATCCTCAGCCCCTTCCGGTGCATATTGCTTTTTCACGTGGATTAGTAGATTAGATTAGTAATTTAGTTCAAAATTTTACTGTGAAATGACAGTTTAGTCAACTTCCAAATGGATATTTTTTACCATTGCGCATTGTTGACTACCTAGAACTCCTTTTTATTGATTGCTGAAGATGAGCAGTAAAGGGCAGTAATACAATAATAAATTGATGTTAAACAGAAGGTGAAAAATGATAACTATTTACAGGCTAATTGTCTTTCTTTCTGGTTTCCATTTCAGTAATTTGATGAAGTGGACAAAGTTTGAACATTCTTGCCCTAATTGTATAGTCCACAATTGGTGAATTACATCAAAACTGACATTATACTGTATATTGCTTGTTTGTTTTTGTAAATAAGTTGGTGGTGGGGAAATGCAGTGCTACCCTGAGGTGAAGATAAAAGTAAGAGTAAAGATCGAATGGAGGCAGACAGATTAGCAGCTGAACAACCAGTGTGGTCAGATTTGGATCTACTGATCCTTCACCTTCCACTCAGCGGTGCAAAAACATTGGTGCATCATTGTGTTTGGCTTGGATTGGCTTAACATTTGTCAAATGAAGGGCGCTAAAAGCTTGAAAGGTTTTGCCAGGGAGACAGCAGGGTACTTTCCTGCTACACTAGTAAGTGTTCTCTTGATTTCGCTACCATGCTACTTAGCATCATTATATTAACTAGATGGCAAGGTTTGTTACATTTTATATTTCTTGAGACATTTAGTATAGCTGTAATTTAAACCAGTTATGCTGTTTATGGTGGTTCGTATTGGGGTCAAAGGACATCCAGGGGTCTGAAGCTACTCGTTCAGTTTTTTTTATGCATTGTTTTCAGTAACACTAAAGGTGTGTGTGTGTGTGTGCGCGCGCCAAAGCACAAAATGTTGATCAGATATTTGTCCCTTTTCTGTACAAAAACTAAATCTTCTTCAGCCTGGTGTTTGAGAACCTCTTGTTTATTATACAACTTATAACTAAGAGGTGTTTTGAATGTGTAGTGTAAGCCAAATTAATGTTCTTTTACTTCCACTAGGTGGTGCTGTTTGCTGGTAAATTGAACACCATTGCTGGTATTGTGACTATCTTCTTCTTGTTGGTCTATGCTGCTGTGAACCTGGCCTGTTTGGCTCTCGAATGGGCTTCTGCACCAAACTTCAGGTACAGTGCAGGATATTGCAGTGAGTTAAGCTTTCTGCATTAGATTTAATTTGCACAATCATGGTTGAAAAGGTCATTGTCTTTTGTTGTTTTTAATTTAGACCGTCATTTCGTTGTTTTACATGGCATACCTGCTCCCTGGGCATTCTTGGCTGCCTGGTCATGATGTTCCTCATCAATGCCATTTATGCATTTGCCAGCATAGCCTTTATGCTTCTGCTCTTGATGCTTATCCACTACCTCGGTCCCATCAGTAACTGGGGCTACATCAGCCAGGCTCTCATCTTCCACCAGGTGCACAGTCACAAAGCAGCCGGCTTTCTCACATGAGACAAAAATATTATACGAGTTTGCATGAATTATCACATCTCTTTATCACCTCATTTTTATTCACTCAGGTGCGCAAATACCTGTTGATGTTGGATGTGCGTAAGGACCATGTGAAGTTCTGGAGGCCCCAGGTGCTGCTGATGGTGGCAAACCCTCGCAGCTGTACAGGTCTCATAACCTTCATTAATGACCTGAAGAAGAGTGGCCTCTATGTACTGGGACATGTAAAGCTAGGTTTACTGGGTAAGACTTATTTAGGTAGGAGACAGATTGATATTTGTATTTTAATGGATCATACATAGTATTAAACACAGCTACTGAAGGTTTTAAAGGTGGCTGTTTTTAAGGATTGGTAGCCTCTGTCATCAAAGACTATACAGAACAGCAGCCATGATAAGCTTGAATTTATATCAGTTGCAATGAGTTATAATGTTGACATGTTTCCACCGTTAGAGGGGGAAAAGTGTCAAAATGTACATTCTTCTTAAACTCCTCCTGAAGTGTAAACCACATCTCTGCTGTCCAACCACATGCTTAGTATGCTCCACTCAGTTATACTTTTAGCAAAATACACCCAAATACACTGCAGTGTTCTGTTGTTTCCTCAGGTAGCTGCTTAGATTGGTAACTCACAACAAACAAACACATGCTGCCCTTGAAGGAATGAAATGGCTCTCTCGCTAACATATTTGACCTTGTGTGTCTTTGTGATTCTGCAGACGGGTTGCCCTCTGATCCTTTGCAGACCTGTTATGACTCCTGGCTGTCTCTAGTGGACCATCTAAACATCAAGGCATTTGTCAACCTTACCCTTGCTGACTCCGTGCGACATGGAGTTCAGAACCTGCTTTTCATCACAGGCTTTGGTAGGCAAGTTTACATTATTGGTGTATGAGGATGTCTGTTTTCCTTATTTAAGTGTATGATTATGTATTTCTTAACAAACCTTACAGTTCATCCAAAATGCCCATGTGATACATCTGTTTGCATTTAGGGGCAATGAGGCCAAACACCCTTGTCTTAGGTTTCTATGATGACTGTACCCCTCAAGACAACCTGTCTACAGCCCATGGCTTGGATGCAGGGAGTCCATTCATAGACCCTGGAGAGCAACAGTCTCCATTCTTCCCCAGTGTGCGGGTCGATGAAGAAGGCAAAGACCTTCAGGAAGAGGAATATGTGTCAGTGATTGCTGACACTGTAAAAATGGGGAAGAACGTGACACTGGCTCGTTACTTCAACCAGTTCAACCGGGAGGAGGTCTTGGGGTCAGGAAGAAAGATTGGGGGCCACCGAAGCGTGACCGGACCATTTGTTGACGTGTGGCCTCTAAATCTGCTTCGACCAGACAGTCGCGGTTATGTCGACATCTGCTCACTGTTTCTGTTGCAGTTGGCCAGCGTACTTCAGGAATCCCGTGCCTGGAGCCAGGCGAGACTCCGCCTCTTCCTGTGTGTTGAGGCGGGTGGTAGTCTGAAGAAAGGGGAGGAGAGGAAACTCCGGGTGATGCTAAAGGAGCTAAGAATCTCAGCTCAGTTGCAGATGGTGGCATGGGACCAGGTGGTGGCGCTGCACTGGGAGAGACAAGGAAGAAGGGAGAGAGGGAATCTGGTAGAATCTGCACAGAATGAGGAGAGGCGAGAGGTAGAGGAAGCTGAGAAGGAAGATGATATAAAAAATTTTCCCAATAATGCTGCTCAGCTCACAGATGAATATATCTGTGCCGTCAACAATCTGATTCGCAGACACGGTGCCCCTCAGCCTGCTGTGCGTTTCCTGTATTTGCCGCGCCCACCAGCAGACACAAGCCGTTACCGTACCTACCTGCACCACGTGGACCTGTTGAGTCGAGACCTGGGACCAACATTGCTCATTCACGGGATCACTCCTGTAGTCACTATTGACCTCTAAAATTTTTCGATCAGCTCTTATTCCATCATCAATCCTGATCTGGTATTGTTCATCCATGGGACTGAGCCTGTTCCCACCGATTTATTCACCTGATACTTAAGCTGTCAACCACAGTATCAGCTCGGACACTGACACCAGAACAAACCAGTTTAGGCTGTTTAGTTGTCACCATTGAGCTATAGTGGCATGCAAATGTATAAATTGCACATTTTATGGGGTGAAAGGTCCTTGCAGGTTCGTCTTAGTTAACAGCAGTAAGAAGTATGTTAGGCCCGTGCTCTCTTAACTTTTCAAGGACTTGTTAAAATGATGTTATTACAAATGAACTGCTCTTGAATATTTGAACTTTGACTTTTTGAAAAATAAATTAAATGAATTGTTATATTACTGCAGATTTCTTTCCTACATTCTATTTAGTATTGGTCAGAGAAAGGTCTACTGCTAGTATATTCATTAGTCTTGTGTATTTTACAAAGCTGTTCTTAAATCCATTCATCCAATTGGGTCTATTTAGAGCACCAGTCAGGTACACCTGAGTCCTGCCTGTTGAATGCCTGCAGAGGGCGATATATGCCCAGTATAATGGCTGTGCTGATGGTTGCTGTACTAAGTTTGCCTTTACTTGGCTGTTGGTGAACTGTAGTAAGAGTGCTAATGCCAGTTAATAGGTTCATCTGAAATTTGAACAAATGTAGGCTCATCTGTGTCACAGGTTTTCTGTATCTCATACTAGCACCCTCATTATCGGTGACTCAACACAGATCAGTACTGGTCGACCTGTTGCTATGACTGGCTAACATGCTGGACTGAACAATATTTCAATCTCAGAATTTTCCTGTTTGCAAGATGGTGAGAGGTAGTTGTTTTCACTTGTGTCTTTGTGTCATAAATGGCACAAAATGATTTAAAAGAACAGGAAGAAGCCTCAGACACTTATTAAGAAGAAACTGTTACCTTCCCAAAGGAGCAGAAGTTATGTGATCATCATCAACCAAAATTTCTGCATATCAGTGGCTTGGTTTGAATAAAATGTGGTTTGCTCATCTCATGGACACTTAACAAGAGGAATAAACCTGCAAGTATAAACAAAATTCAGCAAAAGTGCAAATGTCATGTTTCAAAGAATTTTGACCTCATGGCATGTATTATTTTATCAATAAACTTACAGACTAAGTCTTGAGTCTTGAGGACTAAGTGATCAAAAGCACTTCATTCAATACCACCCTACATTAATTCTCCTCACACATCTCAAAAGTGGATTTAAATTAAAAAAAAAAAAACGTGTAGCATCATTGGAAACGTAAGAGGAACTGAACAGGAGTGCAGTTGGAGGTGTGAAGTGGTGCTTGTAACCTGCTGACTAATCGCTTTAGTTTCCGACTACCATGATTGGAGTGGGATCCTCACAGAATCTAGACGTGGATAATAATTTTGGTCTGCATGTCCTCACAGACATCCACTGATCAGCAGGGGGAATTGAGCCATAAAAGGGGCATGGACATCCTGCTGTCTGGCCCCAGGGTTTTCTAACCATATGTGAATTGGGGTCATACAGGAAATGTAACCTTTTGAGATGACCTGTTGATCAGAATTCCAAAATGAGTTAGAAGTGAATTTTTTCACTGATTTAGAGGAATGATTTCAGACTAGCCCTGGTGGTTACCTCTTGGTCGTCCCACCTTGGCACCCTCAACCAGGCTGCATACTTCCACAGTCCACTTTCTATAGTCTAATGTATCAGCTGTCACCTTCTTTAGTTTGGCCTGTAAAATAACCTGGCTGATGCAATTTTGCACTGGCTGCTAGAATTTACTTTCTGACGAAGACACAACGCCATCTGTGGTGTACGTCATGTTTGCGGCAGAATTCCATGAGTTTTCACATAGGGGTACTGACACCCGCCTCCACGTCACTTACAGGCTGCATGTGGGAGGGAGTGTGTTCACAGGCGGAGGCAGCTTGGGCTCCAAGTGCTATAAAGGGATACCACGTTCACAGCCACGCAACTAACCTAGACTTCTGCTGAAATGTGAAGGACTGAATACAGCATACAGCAGTCCTACACGCTTCCTACGCAACAAGAAATCCACCCATATTTTCTTTAAAGCCTTGGAGGTCCGTCTGAGGGTGATCCCTCCGTGCCCCCACGTTGAAGGAACTGAATCACTTCCGCCTGATTGGCTGTGGGATGGAGAGTTGCTGATGTGTGAAAAGCGCAAAGAACTATCAATAAAAAAAAAACAAAAACAGTATTTGTCGGACCTTTATCAGGCTGCCACTTGTGATGTACAAAACAGAAGTGTTTCATTTTCTATCAAATAGAAATAGAATTTTTCAGTATTGCTCTCAGATGTTAAGGTAGAAACATTGTTTGGTTTGTTTGAGTCACAGTCATGTGCCATTATGGTATTTTTTTTCTCTGTGGCTCAAACTTTTGCTCAGTAGAGAGAAATCAAAATGTCAGACTTGCCATCTGTCATTAATCATCTGACAATACTTCAAATCCAAAAGTACTTTTGAAAGCTGTCACATTACTGTAACTTTCTTGACAGGAAAGGGAATAAAGTAATGCATGTTTGTGTACTGTCCCCCAACATACTGTTGTACCCTCAAGTAATTAGTTTGGCATTCAACATAGCTACGTAATCCTGAACTCACCTTAAACAGATTATCCAGGTTTGAGTGTCTCCATGACGCTCAAACCTGGATTAATGTGTTTTCATCATTCCTGTCCTCATGTGTCCATTGGTATCAACTATGAATCACTAGTGTCACCCAGCGTGATTTCAGTGTTATCAAAACATCAAGCAATATGTTTTTTATTCCTAATCTGTCATCATTAAGGCTCTGAAAAGGGACATTTGGAGACACTTTCTGATGAACTGTCTGCTAAATTTTTCTTCAAGTATGAGAAACATCAATAATAAGAGTGGGAGCTGGCAGCACTCATAGTGCTTATAATATCTGTAGCCTGATGTGAAAGTATCCCACATCATCTGGCAACAGTCTCTGGGACTCTACTAGTGACGTAGTTCAAACTGCTGTTACTGTGGAAATAGCACCACTTCATGTCAGAGTGGGAGGAAGCCTGCAGACTATTATCCTGTGGGAGTGCTTGCTTCTTTCTCCTAGTGCATCCACAACCTCAATATATCAAGCAGATTTTACCACCAACCATGTAAGTCATGTCAGTTTTGTCAAGATATCAATGCCCAAAATATAATTGTATATATATATAATATATATTGTTGTGAATTGGGGTGCCAGTTTTGTGGTATTCTGCCTGGAAAAAAATATGCTTCTGCTTGCGTGCTCTTTGTTATAGTATACTAGTGTCACATTTCAGGAAAAAACATACTCATAGTTGTCTTCTGAACAAAAGAGAAAGTTTTAAGTGTTTCAATATCTCTAAGGTAACTCCGAAAAAGGTTGTGCCCCATTTGAGTCAGTTAAAGTTAGCAGGGCACCTTAAAACAATGAAATTCGGCAGCATGTTAGGTAGTAGTAGTGACACTGATGATCATATATGGTAGGTGTCTCACTCACGCCCTCAAATCAGGGATTCCCTTCTTTTCATAGAGGCCCTGATAGTGACGAGGACTGTTGAGCTGATTTCCGTCACTCTCACACTTTTACTTTCAGGCATCAGGCACATTGCGTCATCATGTCTCATCAGATTTTTTGAGCCATCTATGGCATGGATTTTTTTGTGGATATTATTAATCCTAGTTCAGTGACATATTAGGACATCTGCGTCACTGACAGCGTAACAGCGGATTAGCTGAGGCTTGTTTCCAGTGGCACCGGAAACACTTATATTTGTTGACTGATTCATTCCATGTAATGTAAAGTTGATGGATTTTTGTTGAGGGACAGTTTAATTCAGGTTTTGCTCATAGTTAAAAAGAATACAATGACTCTATGCAGAAGTCATATTTCAGATTAATGTTATTATGCAAGATTTTCCATTTGTTTTGATTTTGTGCGTTTGTTACAGTATCTTTTTGTTCACTTCAGTCTGATGGTGTGTCAAATGATGTACTGATCAAAAGGAGCCATTTTCCTATATCAGTATGCATAGTATTTCTATTTCTACAAGATTTCATGACATCTTGTAAATTGTGGAAATATGTATGTTAAAATTTTAGTCACTTTAAATAAATATTACCAAAAAAAAACTCAAAAGCAAGCCAAGCCTCTGAAAAACACAATTTGCTCCCTCTGCTATTGACTCAACCTCACTTTCATTTGTCAGGGAATGAAATGAGGCCCTGAATATAATTGCTTGCTTTTGTAGTGGTAGTTTAAATGTATTAAATGGCAACAGTTTACAGCGCAGCACAGTATAACCTAACCGCAATTTCACTTTACAAAGCATAAAACCGCTTGTCCAAATCAAACAACCCGTCTATCTATACATTTTTCTATAAATCTATCTGCATATGCATTTATTCGTCTCACGTGAAGATGTGCATGTAGAGGAGGATGTGAATGAGGCATGGGATTCAAAACATATGTGCATCCTACTTATTTTTGGGGCTACACATGCTTGGCGTGTTCACCTACTTTCTCACCTTTTCTCTTAGCATTGGCTCAGCCAGAAGCACAGCACAAGGCAGCCAGCACCAGTCAAGTCTGGCTAGTTCTTTCAGCCATCTGGTGCTATGTTCCTTACGTGGAGACTTGTTTTTCAGTGCAAGTATAGACCAAACTACAGACTCTCTTCCATCTGTGGGCAATAAAAAGACAACCATTTTTTATTTTTATTTGCTGTGTTTTTTTTCTGTAAATACTGCTATGTTTCAGTGGTTAATAGCAGTACATTTGGTACTAAAATGCCAGAAGCTATTACCGCCACTGTGGGTTATATTTATGCACTATGTTGCTTTATTAGGATTTTTGAGCACCCACTATTTGACTTCCCCACCATATATGTCCAGAACTTTCTCTGTGGCTTTTTTTTTTTACTTAGAAAAGCACGGCAAATTGTCACATTTACAGATCAATACCAATGAAACAAAAATTTGCCTCTTGTGGTAATTTCTTACAGCTGACTCTTCCGTTAATCACCATCTTGTTTTGACGATCAGTTGATGCAAGGCGTCTCTGCCTGGAGCAGATGGTAAGACGGTGTCACAGCAGCTCTCTAAATGTGTGAACGGAGGTCAGTGCAGTGTGAGAGATGTATGTTAATTTAACACCAGTGTTTCAGGATGAAAATAGGTATGGCTGGTTAAAGGCAAGATACACTTTTATGTTTTGGGTCATGCTTTATACTTCAGTATATAAAGTATATAGTTTAATCTTCTTTTGTGTCTGCAAAGCACTTTGTAAGGCTTTGAAAAGTGCTATATAAATAGTTATTTTTGTTATGGGAGTGAGCGCCCCACTTTCTGTGTGGAAAGGTGGTTTGCATGTGTCTCACTGTGTGTCTGTGAGTGTCCTTCAGGTGCTCTGTTTCCTCACACAGTCCAGAAATGCAGGTCAATGGGAGCGTCCAAATTGCCTGTAGTTTTGAGTGTAAATACGGTTGTGTGTATCTACATATGTGAGCACTACGTTAGACTGTTGACCTGTCCAGGGTCTCCTGAGGTAGAATACGCTCCAGACCGTCACCACTGTAAACAGGATAAGTGGGTTATTAAGAGTAGAGTAGAGATATTTTGATTTAATTTTATTTCATCAGGTTTCTTTTATGGATCACTGTTGGTTATTGATGCAGAGTTATCGCACAGAGGTGCAAGTTGCATCATTGATGTGCGTCACTAAATGATTTTCCACCCAATATCTTGACTTTTTAGTAACAGACACTCCCTTGTAGGCTTAAAGGTTTGCTTGCTCACAAAGAATTTGTCGGTGTTTACAACTGTGTTTATTACTTTAAGAAAAATAGATTAATTTCTATCACTGGCCACATGAATTTGACTCATGTGTCTTCTACATACTGTAAACCCTCCAAAGTTATTCACTGTTTGTATGGGACTACAGTCCAAGAAAAAATATGGCTAAAATCCATAAAACACATAGTCTGCTATAATCCTGGCTCTCACTATCAACCATGGGAGCACTTGTTGAAGTCCATTACCTTTCAGGTATCCACCTATAAATGCAATAAAACCTAAGGGCTCTTAGTATGCAGCAAGCCTCAAAAAGAAAGAATGTGAAAAGCCACTAAATAATTTCACTGGCTTTATTTGAGTGAACACACAGACACTTAGCAATGAGAATGAAAAGATAGGCTTAGTATATAGGAGGTCATCTTTTGCAGCAGGTTTCAGACTTGGCACTGTCTCATGCAGCATTTGCAACATGCTTCTACGAACAGAGGACAGGAAGAAATAAGATCACTATACAAGTATAAATACAAATAAACACACAATATGATAAATGTCTCATAAATTCCAATATGCATTATTAGACTGGGTAATTGGAGAGATAAGTGTTGGCATCTGTCACCAAACCTTCGGTGCTAAAGCCAGGTCATAAATTCACCATTGACTTGTGTGGTTTGACCAGCACCAAGTCAATCCAAACCCAGTCACTAGGGGGACAATTTGACTATTGACTGACTCCTCAAAACAACATTCAGTTGTGATAGTAAAATTGTTGTAATTGGACAATATGAAAGTTTCATGCATGTATGTACTGTGTTTTTTTATTATTATTATTATTATTTCTTATTCGTTTTGGCATTGACCAATTCATTTGCAAGAACTGATTGAACATATTTGAATCTATATTTAATCTATATTTTAATTAATATATTTGACTAAATGCACTATTTGTCTTTTCTATACGTCTACTTGTCTATTGGACCCATTCTGGGACTGCACGCAGCTCTGGCATCTGTCATCTGTGCAACATACTAATGCTGAAAAACCACAACAAACAAACAAACAAACAAACGTTTGTGTTATGTGCAATGTAACTGCAAAAAAAAAAACAAAAAACACCGAAACATCACTGCAATATTGCACAGTTTCGTTTGTAAGTTTACGTAAGGATTACTACAAATTAGATAACAGCCACTGTCAAAGACGCATTGTGTTGTATCGCTTTTATGGAACTTTTTATGCTTACGCGAGTGATTGCGCACCAGCAGTTCACCCACACACACACACACACACACACACACTTGTATAACCGTTTAGATAACAGTCGGTCTCGCTGAGCCGCTGTGAGCCAACCATCGGCACCGCTCCATTCACCGGCAGCTGCCTCGTAGTGATTTGCTCCCGCTCGCCTCACGCCGGCGGTAGCCGTGGGTTTCCACGTGAAAGCGACGACACCCTTATGTAAAAGGACGGACAGCGCCGGCGGCCAATCGCAGCGCGGGGAGGCGGTCTACGTAACCGCCCCGAACAGGCGGGCGGCGCCCATTGGTCCGCGGGGCGCGGGGGGGGGCGGGGACGGACGGCTGCGCGGGCCAATGGGCGAAGGGCCGGAGGAGGGGCCAAGGGGAGGAGCTGGAAATGAGGTCACCGGCTGAGCTGGAGATGCGGGGCAGGGAGCCGCGGTGTCTGCAGACCTGAACGGCAGAAACACAGCGAGCCTGACCATCCCGGGACCGACAGCACCCGAGCGATATCTGAAGTACGGAGTCAACCGTAGGCGGCTCGGGAAAAAAAAACAAGGCTTTATTTCACGGAGACACCCGGACCGGCAAGAGGAACTGCGGTTTTTTTGTCCGCCAGGTTGGTGGAGTTTTTACGTTATGTGTGCGAGCTGTAACGTGCATGATCGTTGTTCCTGTGCGATGTGGAGGGTTTTTAAATGTGACAGATCGCTCTCAGTGTGTGAAACAGTTACTATGCGGGCATCGGGCGACAAAGTTGCATAACTGTGTCAGTAGGGAGGTCAAGCCCGGTCAGTGTGCTACAGCAGGCCACCAGCCCTGCCCACATGACAGCCGGGACGTCACTCCAGCCGCTGCTTTCCCCTTGTATAAGCTGAAATACCGGCCCGCGTTTACATAAGGAGAGGTGGCACTGACACCATGTCGCGATGTCGCGGAGTGGGTTGGAGGCACGCACGGGTTTGCATCGTGGACGCGCTCACTGGTGTCCGTGTCACATGAAAAACTCCAGCATAACTCCTTACATAAAGAGTCCGCTGCAGCAGCACATGGCTGAAGTTCATACGCAGCAGCGATTAGACAGTCTGTGAGATGTGAGCTATGGTCACGCTGATCCAAGCCCTTTGCATTACATAAAGGATGCATTGCCTCCTGGAAGCGGTTCATTCATTTCATTTATCTGTTATGTTGAGCTGTGTATGGCAGAGGTGGGAAGTAACTAAGTACTTTTGGTCAACTACTATAGGACAGTTTTGTGATACTGGAACTTAGCCTGATGACTTAATGCATTTTGACATTATGTAAAGAGTTTATTAAATTGGATGTTAGATAATTTTCACAGACTGTGAAGCAGGTGAAAGATGACAATCCCCTCAAATCTGGAGATACAAGGTGTTTACTTGACAGTGGCAGTATCAAGCACTGCTGGAGTTCATTCAGAGTCATTCACATCATTAAAATACTATTGAACATTGAAACATGGAGCTTAATTTAACAGTGATTCTTGTGAGTGGAAGACCACGTAGTGCAGTATACCGGCAGCAAGTCCGCAGCTGTAGTCATATTCAGCTTTCCCCTGGTGACTGGAAAGGGCGGAGAAAGGAGGACTGACGCACGCAAGGCTGTCCAGGGAGAAGTCATTTAGAATGGTTTATCTGTTGCAATCAGCAAAAGGTTTGGCATTGTGCCGCCCACAAATGCAGCACAAGAGGAGGTGCCTGCGAAAAAGATTTCCCCCACTTAATGTTAGGCAAACTTCTTTTGCTGTCAGTTAGTGGCTCTGTGAAGTTCTCTAACTGAACGCCAGTGGCAAAGCAACAAACTGGATCTTCTCTCTGTAATGGGACAGTTCCTTCTCGGTCTGAACATTAAGGCCTCTTCTTTTTTTAGCTGCTAGGAAAATGAATGAAGCCTTGGGTGGTCTTGGGAGGTTGTGCAGTGTGCGGTGTTAAGTGTGCATCAGATGAATTCTGACTATTTAAGATCTCATTGAAGATAGATGTAGGTCAGCGAATAAGGAAACAACCCCAGAGATCAGCCTCAGTCTTGTCTGCACGTGAAAAACTCACAGCACTTGTTGCCCTAAGGGTTAGATATTAACAACTATGTTTGCATACATGCAATAATCCAGTTTACAGATTAAAGTAGGGACAAGAATAACACATGAAAGAGTGCAGCAATAGACTAATAAAACATCAGATCACACACTGATGGTCAGTAAACAAATGTGAAAATACACACACTTAAAACATGTTTTTTTTGCAGCAAGAGGCTGGAGGCTTTACATTTTCGGTTTAGTAAGCTTCTTGGACAGGCCTGTTTCAAGACATGAATATTCCTCATAGATTTTGTTTTGTTTTTTGTCGTTGTCACTGGTAGCACTGATTGAGAACAGCAACAAGTTGGAAAATAAATACGAGACAGAAGATTATATGGAAATTTCCCTCAGGCTCTATTTCCACCAGTTTAGGAAAACTGTGTTCACCACAACAGCGGTGGCTAGACCAAATAAAGTAACCAAACCTAATCACATTTTCATTTCCTTCACTGATTACAACCTCAGTTTTAATAGGTTTAATCCATGTCTGAATGGAGTGTTCCATCCTTTTTACAATCAAAAAGTGATTTATTTTAAATTCTTTATTAAAGCCCTTTAAGTTTCAGGAAGACCAAGTGAGCAACATGTTCCCAACAGGTCAAGATTCTGTTTCATCCCTTGATAGCCCAGAACGATTTTTTGATTGCATTAAAATTACTAAAAGGCCCTAGGAGGAGTTATACGTAACCTGTAATTGTGTTATGTTTCTCATCTTTTCTTGTTAGCCACCTCTTCCTCGTTCTTCCTACCTCAATGTCAGATGTAACTGCTTCCTAGACCTGCTAGTATAGAGTAGAGAATAGTATACACCAAGCTCCCTGTGAGATAACTCAGATAACTTTAAAGTGATGACTGGTTTCTTAGTGGGGACACAGGAAAACCATGTTACTCTTTCCCTTCACTTCCGTCTCTGCAGTTGGACGTGCTATATTTAGTTAATGACAGGAAAAAAAGAGAATAAACATAGATGTTGAATGAGCCTGAGGTAACCTTTACTGCAGAGGTGGATACGGCATATAAAGGCTGTTATCAGAAAGGGTCAACGGGTGGTTTGCAAAAAGTACAGTATTCATCTCATAAATGTTTCAGTGTTTCTAGAGTAAATATTTGATTGTCCATGCTGAATGCTGGAACTACACGTACTCTTTATGTTCAACAGACCAGGGCTGGTTGTCTCCAGCTGCACACATCTCTTATCTTCTCTTCTTGTCTTTTTACATCTGTCTACCTTAGTGTCTTTTTCTTTTATTCACTCTTCATCAGTTCAGTTCTGTGCATTTTTATTGGCTTGAAACAATGTTGCCAAAACAAAAACATACATTTACTCCAAAAATTCAGAGCAACAAAAAGTATCTAGGCTAAATTTAAACATAAAAATCTGTGTACAGTAGCTTTGAGATAGTTAATGCATAGCATTTAGTCTTGTGGCAGAACTACGTGCAATTGAAGAGTTATTTTGCCCATGATAATATTGAATTAAGGTAGGTACAGAAATTCAGGTATTGGCTTACTCTCACCATTTCATTGAAGGATGATTCCCGAAGGGAAGTATATTTCTGGGAGTAGAGGCGGAAGTGTATCTCTGTCTATACTTGCCCTGTCTAAATTGCTAATTGAGTTTGTGTCTGGTCACTGTCTGTCTTAGTATCTAATCTCTGAAAGTGGATATCCTCACCTGATGCTCTCTCTTACGGACCAGGTACTGTTGGTGGAACTGCAGCATTACTCCAAGTGTATTATATCTTAAAGCTCTACATTCTCTCTCTCTCTCTCCCCAACTGTGAGTGTGAATGAGGTGAATGTTTAACAGTCACTTTAGTTATCAAGTGGTGTGAACTCTTGGACTTTATTAATATCGGCCACATTCTCAGTCAGCTCTTTAACTTTGAACCAGAGAGTAGCAGTCACTGATTCTGCGGCCCAGTCAGCAGTTTGTGCAGAATGTTCAGTATGTACAGTATGTTGGCTGAGTAATACCTCTCAGTTAGATGGTCCACTTTGTGTAATAGAAGGCTTTTCATATCTTATTCTGCAGAAAATAGCTTAACCACAGTGCTGGGGTCATGTGCTGCATTTTGTACCGAAGACAAATCATTGACAACCTCATTGCTCGAGTTTGGCTTACCAAAGTCTCCAAACTATAGAACTCTGGTTGCTCACTGGTTTCTTCTTGATTTTTTCACTCATTTCGCTGTGTCTTGACCCAGTTCACACAGTAGACCTGATGATGAAAAAAACCTTACTTTGCGGCAGGTCAGTGATAAGTAGACTGGTGATTGTGAACCCACTGCTGTCTGCCAATTGAAAGGGCAGACAGATTGGTTAATTATTAATGGAAATATGTTCTTGGGGAGATCCAACTGTTGAACCGAAGCTCTGAACTTATTGATCAGGTACACTGTAAATAGAAAGTAGAAGAGGATGAAGTTCTCAGAGCATATCACCATTATACTATAAAATGGTCAATAAAAACTTTCTTAAATCAAACGGGAATGCTGACAAATTCAGTGTTTTAAAATGCTTCCGTGATTTCATAATAAGGAGTGACAACATTAATAATTTGGACATACGTTTGTTTTTGCGTCAACACCAAGGCTCATTAGGCTTTAAGCTTTTTTTCCTCCAGTCAGCCACATGTGTCTGCTACCTTTCTACAATTACATACACACATACTGTGAACACCCACTGTCAAACTCAGCTTTCAGCAGATCAGCACAGCGTGAGCGTCACTGTAGGAAAAGCCTACGTAAAAAAAATGCCTGTGCTTGTCTAGACTTGACGCTTAAGAATAATTTGGTTAGACGAAATAAACACATATGCACATCCCCATAGAGCTCAGGTGAATTGAAGAGGGCATAGAGCTGTGTGTCTTAAGTCAGAGGAGAAAATAGATTTTTTTCCATTGCAGGGCAGAGAGGTAAGGCCTGCCACCGCTTAGTGCCAGGCTGGAGGCTATACACGGACACTTGTGCTTGTAGCTTTCATGTGACCTTAATGTGTTGCCCGGAAACAGGATTATGTGTCAGATAAGTTTTTTTCCCCCCCATGCTCTAAATCTCAAGTTTGTCCATAATTAACAGGTCAGACTAATGTTTGTATATGTAAGTTCAAATTTAAATGCAGAAGATTTCGATTTGGTGACTTTACTGCGAAGAAGAAGAATGCTGTAGTACGAAGTACTTCACACTGAGACAATCATGCGAACCATGGGTTATTGAACTTTAGTACATGTAACTCTCAATATGGTTCTTGCCAGATAGATTTTACTTAACAAATGCTCTTGGAAATCCTCAGTCTGTCTCTCCGTTGCTTACATTGTTTTTTAGTTTGTCATTCACCAAAATTCTGAGTGCACCGTCGATCATTGTGGTATTTTTGAACTGCATTCCCCTGTGATCACTTGACATACAGTTCTGCCACTGAAATGTCTTTTTCCATAGAGGATGTCTCTTCCTGTAACCAGAAGAAATTCCCTAGGAAAGATCTACCAAACACTGGGTGGTTGGAACAAACCTTATACTTATATGCCTATTTCTACTAGATGGCACTGGTTTTGTACAGAGCAGAGTTTAAAACAAGCAGAGTTTAAAACTCTGCTTATGGCATCACATGTCTACTTGAAGCAGCCGGTCAAAAGTTCCACAGTGTTGGCTAGTAACCTATGGTGGCATTCAGATAAATGCTGTCTAGTGTTTTATGTGTTCCAGGGTGGATGATCCTTTGAAAGGGTTGAAGGGCTCAGATGGGACAGACCCACTGTTCTTGAAGGCCACACTGTCTGCACAAATTAGCATTTTCACTGTACATCAGAGAAGCACCTGCAGAGCTCTTCATAGGTCAGGGGTTAAACCCTGCTATGTGCTCCGATATCACACCAGACAAAAGAGAAAAACACTGATCTTTTTGAAGTAGGACTGTTGAAGCATTGATTTATGTCTCTCAAATATATCTGAACTCTGTGCATGCTTGTGTGTGTGTGTGTGTGTGTGTGTGTGTGTGTGTACACAAATTAATGAATACATCTTTCTGACGAAGAACTGTGCCAGTGTTTTTGCATGTTCTAAATAATTTGACACAAAGCATGTTTACTTTGCATATTGCTGACAATTTTCAAATGCCATGGTTCCTGTCCAGACGGCCCCTGATTTCAGTTCATGGCAGTTTGGCATTAAAATGCTCTTACAGAGACTTGAAGCTTACTTGACATAGGTGACTTGTTTTGGTCAACATTCTATCACTGGTCCAGGCAGAGCAAGCATGCATATTGTCGTTTTATTTTTCACTTGAACACTAACTAGTCATTTACTAGTTGTAGTCATAGGATTCCACCATGTCTACTCAATCATGTTTTCTTAATATTTAAAAGTATGCATAACTTGCAATGGACAAGGGTTATTTCATTACTAACATGTATAATCTTCTTCTCTCAACAGACCAATCTGCTCCTTCTTTGATTCACCCTGGCAACGCCCTTCGGAGAATGGGATAATTGTGTTCTTTCATCATCTGTTTAACTTACCTGGAACAACCAGGGCCTCAAATACTCCTGATGTCAGAAGATTCAGACTCCAAACCCTACCACTTCCCAGTGCTGGAGGTTGAGGATGGAGCCACTGGGTGCAGAGTCTCCACCTCATGCAGCTCCATGCCAAGAGGGGCCACCGGGTGCAGCTCCATGGCACAGCTGCACCGGATGGGCGGCTACAGCCAAGGTGGGCCTGACCTGGGCCTCCCCTCGGAGGGCAGTGACAGCAGCAGTCAGGACCCCCCCGCCTCACGTCCGGTCAACCATCGCAAGAATGTCCGCTCCCGATCTCTACCCGAAGAGGATGTGGAGATGAAGAGCAGTGGGTCCAGTGGAAGTGGAACCGAATCGCACAGTAACGAAAGTCACGGCCACGAGAGTCACGGCAACGAGAGCCACGGCCACGAATCAGTGGGCAGCTCCAATGGCAACAGTAAAGACTCGGCACTGCTCGAATCTTCTGAAAGCAACAAGAGGTCAGTGGCAGTGGCTCACAAAAAGCGTCAACGCTGATAAATGTCTGTCCAATCCGTGATAACAAACAAAAGACCTATGTTTTGTGCAATTTAAACCTTCTTAGCTGAACTGCAGTTCCTGTTTCCCCTCATAGTTAACCATGAAATATTCATATAGACTGACGGCTGTCTGGCATTAAAAAATGAAAAATTGTGTCTGCTCTGCCTTCCACCACCACAGTCTGGTCATAATGAATACATCCATTAGCATCGGATGTGTTTGTCAGTGTTGACTAATGTGAGTAGATGAGTCAGCCAAGGCTGCAGTGATGGCCATCCTGTTTGAAACATAAGTGTACCTGCTCCGTCGGTTTTCCCTGATCATGAGAGTTTTTCTACAAAACTAAAAATATGGACGGAGACTGATTTGAATAATTGCTTTTAAATTGTTTTGCTTTCAATGACATTCTTCCTGTCAGCTGAGCACCTCCTACGAGTGACGTTAAAGTTAATGTGCCCAACCGACATAGTGTTTGTCATAACATTTAACTTTGGACTTAGGCCAAATGCGAATGAATTGAACATCATTCCATTTTACCACTAACAGAGAAGAAACATCTTACTTCATGAGACAAAATATACATTTTCTATGGGAATATGTCTACATATTGATTGATTTATTGTTCTGAATAATATTCATCTTGTGCCTGTGCCAGATGTTAAAGGCTAACTTAAATGTTATTTTAGCCACACAACCCAGCTCTACCACCCAGATTTTACTTTACTGAGCAAATAAACTCTACCACAGAGTTAGGCATTTGGTTGAGTAATAATGATAGAACATTTCCAGAATTCCCCAAAGCTGCATGACCACGACCGCTGACCAAAAATAGGTTCAGACACAATGTATTCTGACCAGGCGACAACCACAGCGAGTGGGAAAAATAAAATGACTGTAGGAAGCCGGGATTGATGTCATCCAGGAGGCTGGCTTTCTCTTAATGCCAGATGGGTTGTGTCACGCTCTCCAACGCCTTGTTATTGCTATAGCAACACACTGTTTGTCTGTGTTTATCACGAGGTGGAGCAAGCAGAGTTACGTGCTTTTACATTCTTTTTCTCGAATTTTCAGAGCTGCCTCTCTTACCTCAGTTGACCCTTTGAATCCAGGTCTTGTTTTTTTTTTAAACCACTCCTCCTTCATATGTGTATCGTACAGCAATCTCTCACACACACACCATTTCCGTCCCTCGTCTGACGGGACAACTTGAACTACCTCCCCGTCTCTCACTTTGTTTCTGTATTTCTCTCTGTCACCCCTCCCTCTCTTCAGCTGAACTTCTAACCTTTTGTACCCGTTTTTTTTGCAAACCATTCCCTCAGCCCCAAATCGCTTCTTTACCATTTCCTCCTCCGTCTCTAACTTTTTTCTACTTCTCTGTCTTTCTGCTTTCTCTTCCTCTCACTCCATCTCATTTGCCCAAATCAGCTTGTTTAAAAGGCTAATTATACAGGTTACTAAAGGAAAAACAAACTTGACAGCCAAACTATTTCCAAGTTTACGCTGAGATACTGACTGTTTTTGATTCGTCAAGTGACAGTTTTCCAATGGATTAACACATTTGAGTTTATTGAGCCACAAAGTGGAGTTAGGGTCTTCCCCTGTTCCTTCGTGCTTATAGGCTAATGTACCTCTTAAAAAAAACAAGCGATCATCTTGGATAATGTGGGTGATTGTTATCACATCCACAAAATAAAGATTTTAAAAGGGTGCTTCCAATAGGCAACCAGGGCGGCAGACTAGGGCGCCACCCAGAGGGGGATTTTTTTTTAAATTGTACATTAAGTGCCCGAGGTCAGTTGCTTTAAACTCCAACTCAGTGAGTGAACATGACTGATAACTCAGTGTATTTGGTAGAACTGGGTCCCAGTGGTTTTACCTGGAGAGCCTATTTAGGGATATTGTGTCCATACTAAGTCATTTAAGCCTGTTATTTATAGCAAACCAGCTGTTGCTTTCTTGAGCACTGAAGGCTGTATTTGGTAGAATTAGATACCTTCTTTTGCTTGGAGAGGCTATTTGTAAAGGTTTTGTCTTCTTAGCCAGGTAAGTAGGTTATACATAGTAACCTGAGATGTAGCTCAGGTGAGTCAGTATCTCACAGCTGTTAATAGTCTTTGAGTTAAGCTTGTCAGCTAATACAGTGGACTACACACACAGGCACGCGCACACGCACTGCCACTAAATTGCTCTTCTGTTTTGCATGGAAACAACTACTGGTGCCTCATACACTGTGCAAGCTAAACCGATGCTGAAGTTAGTATTATACTACACTATAAACATTATTTACATTCAGAAAAGTAAGACGATAAAAGCAAAGCAGTAATTTTGTTAAACTGAATTGACTGTTGAAAAAAGACACTCTTCTTCAAGAGGAGATCCCCTCTATAGTTCATACAGCGTATCGGGCATGTTGACTTGTCATAGTGGTGAAAAAGCAGGTGTAACTAACCACAGAAATGATGGCTTCGTTATGTGTACCTGTGATCCAGCATGCACAATACCAGAGCCCTACAATGGAACAATTAGAACCCAGTAATTATTAGTGTTATTAGTTACAGTTGTATTATGTCCCAGTTCCATACAACATACTAATAGTATAGTATTATTAATTTTCTGCAATCAGTGTACTTACTTATTTACTTAATATACTAACAGGAAACGATTCAGTATGCACGCTCACATCACATCGCTGCCAATTAAACTCAACAAAGAGAATGAAAATGTGTTCCCAGTGAAACTGTTTAATGCTTTTTTGTGTTTTCTGAGATCTGTCTGGAGCTCATGGCTGTCCGCAATTTATTTCATTTTTTTGCAGCTGGGAGTAGCTCATTTATTTCCATTGTGCATTGCATTGTGGGACAAGAGTATACCCCAGTACCACTCTGTTTAGAATTAGTATGTAATATGGAGTTGGAGCAAAGCCCCGATAAATGTCTATTAACAAAGCCACCTCGTCCTCGTATTCACCCTGGACAGAGAAACTTCCCTCCCCTGCCTCTTTGAGCACTCTGTTTTAGTAACACAGAGGGTGACACACAGACTTACTACCACACTGTCAATTAGCCTAAGTCTCACTCTTAATACATGTGCAGACTGTCCAGTCTAAAACCAGCTGTTTCATTCTTGAGCACTGGTGGCTATATTTGACAGAGTTAGATACCTTCTTGTACTTAGAGACGCTATTTGTAACCGTGTTTCTATTCCTAGCCAGGTAAGCTGGTTATACATACACCTAGGTTGAGAGTCAGTGTCTCTGAGTACTGTCGACTTTCATGTATTAGTGCCGTGTTAAGCTTGTAGGTTAATGCAGTGGATCACACATACATACACCCCTTTCAGCTGCATGCAGGCCTTCTACATTAGTCAACACTGGCATACTTTCTCCGGGGCCGGCAACATGGAGGAAAGTTAAACATTGTTCATTTGCATACACTACTGACATTGTAATGATAGAAAGCCGGTTGAAAACAAGCAGCACAAATATTTAGGGTTTTTAGGGTTCAGAAATATCAAAAACAGTTTGTGCCCAATCAGTCAACTGTTGATTATGAATTATTGTTCAACTTTTAACTTAACTGTATTGAGGGAAGAGTTCAAATCAGTCTGACTGAATTAGAATCAGTTGCAATTCTCTCCCCCTCTCTTTGTCTCATTTTAAGGTAATGAAAGTAAAAAAAAAATTGGTTCTTGTTGTGAAATGTACAATTGTCCTTTTCCCCCACAGCTCAAACTCCCACAGTCCGTCTCCTCCCAGCAGCTCAAACGCCTTCAGTCTGCTGAGCTCAGAGCAGGACAACCCATCAACCAGCGGCTGCAGGTTAGTGCACCGATCACGACTGTACCACTTAAAACACTCACAGGACGATTGTCTCATTCTCAGTTTACCGCCAAAACCTAAAATATGGTTTACATTATAAGTTATGTAACATTTCCTTTGTTTTAAAACTGTTTTTGAGAGACTGTTGTCCTGTTGCGATATCTGACTTGCCACTGTGCGTGTGCGTGTGATTGTGCAATTTGCAGTAGTCAGGAGTCCGCCAAAGCAAAGACCCAGAAGGAGGTGATTAAAACTCTGAAAGAGCTGAAGCGTCACCTGCCTGCTGAGAAGAAACATAATAACAAGTCCACGACACTGAACACCCTCAAGTACGCGCTGCGCTGTGTCAAACAGGTGGAAGGTAAAGTGGATTTATATCACTCTGTCAGCTTCTGTCTTGTGTGGCACTGCCAACCTCTACACATTGGTTGACTGTGTTTCCTTTTCACAGTTTAGAAGTTGATATTTATTTGTTTAAGTACTGTCTGTACTTTCATAATTCACATTCATTTTAGTTTTACCACAAGAAATTCTTTTTCTTTTGTGGTAATTCAGGAAGCATAGTAGCTAAATGAGATCCTAAAAAGAAATCAAGACAACATTGCGCAGAAGGGAACATTTTGTTCTGTGGTTAATGGTCTGCAAAGACTTAATTCAACCCTGTCAAAATGTTTACAGATGGAAATGTGGTTCAATATGATCCATTTTAGCACACCACTGAGACATTTTTCATCATTAAAAAATGTCTGTGACTTCAGTATGAATAGATCATCCTTACCAAGGTTCATTATTGTTGTTTTCATTCAAATATATTCCAGTTTTCACATATCATCTGCTCCATATTGTATATTATGTTGTGACCAGACTGATAAAATCACTGTGTGTCTTGCAGCCAATGAGGAGTATTACCAGCTGCTGATGATCAATGACAGTCAACCTTCAGGCCTGGATGTATCCTCTTATACGATAGAGGAGATAGACAGCATTACTTCTGAATACACCCTGAAAAACAATGTGAGTCATTGGATAGAAATATTTCAATCTTTTTAGCTGCCAATACTGGTTTTCTGTATACCTTCAGTAAGTGCACTGTTGCTGTCAATGGCATGATGTTGGAAACAGAATTGTTTGATCGATGAAGATTTTGAACAAAAATACTTAAATTGATTGTTTTTGAGCAGTTGTTTTTTCTCATTTAACCCACAATTTGGATTTTGTCTCGTCAACAGGACATTTTTGCAGTAGCAGTGTCTCTCAACACAGGAAGGATAGTCTACATTTCTGACCAGGCTGCCTCCATCCTCAACTGCAAAAGAGAAGTGTTCAAGAACTCCAAGTTTGTGGAGTTCCTTACGCCGCAGGATGTTAGTGTGTTCTACAGCTTCACAACGCCTTACCGCCTGCCCTCCTGGAGCATGTGCACTGGAGCAGGTACATATATAACAGCTGAAAGGCTCTAGTAGTTAAGGATGATGACTTTGATATGAGAAGATCATTCACACTGTCTATAAGTATTCTTCAAAGTAGTACATAAGAAAATGTATTGGAGAAATAAATGACTGTGAATGAGATCCCTGGATACCACGTTTGCTTTGCAACAACTCAGTGACGCACATGCTCCCATCAACGTGGTGCATCAAGTTCAAGTTGACCTGACCATAGTCTTTCAAGAAACCTACCCCTAGACTGAGCTGTATCAGATGCTAAAGTAAAAATTGGAAAGCAAAATAGAAAAAGGAATGGAAGTAATTTTTTTTTTTCAGCAACTCAGAAATCTCATTATATGCTCTTTAGTTTAACTGATAATGCCCAGATCAACTTGTCTGTTACCTAAATCCTTTCTACACATCAGATCCAGAACTGCACTATCTGTTGTGATTTGTCCTCCATATGCCTGGAAATATTGTGTTTAGCCCACCAAATTAAGACTCGACTGTTTAAATTCATGTTTTTTGATGGAATTAATCAAAGTCTGAGCACCTGCGGGAGCCGGGGACTCGCATTCAGCTGGATCTTATTGCTTTTGAATTAAAACATTTCTTTTCCCGTTTCAGAGTCATCCCCATCTGACTGCATGCAGGAGAAGTCCTTCTTCTGTCGTATCAGGTGTGTGTGTGTGTGTTGGTATCGGACCATCTGCTGCTCCTACCTGTTTGTAGTTCTTATTCATACTGTCATTCCACTCTAGATGTTTTTCAATTAGGTTGTGGCATCATATACTTGTACGCTGTAATTAGATTCTTTTTCCAGGCCAGTGTTATACATATAGGTAAACAGACTCCATTGACGTTATTGTTCTTTCATTCCAAACCCTTCCACATGACAAACCTTAATCTAATTCTCTTTTTGATATTAGCAGTCACCTGATGTAAAAATGACCGTGCTCATCACGCTCACATAAACAGAAATTTAAGAATGCAAACACAAACATTTACTCACTTAATTTTACAATTTACAATTTATTGTACAGAGATAGGGATGAAAAAATAGCTAAACACTGCCCCCTTGTGTTCAGTAACTTGAAATTTAAAATCCACAGATTTGGACTCAGACTACTATATGTAACAGACAATCCTTATTTGATTTGTTTTAATTTAACTTTTCCTCTAACTGTTTTCCAGTGGCGGTAAGGAGTGTGAGGGCGATCTCCAGTACTATCCGTTCCGCATGACACCCTACCTGATGAAGGTCCAAGACACCGTGCACGCTGAAGACCAGTTCTGCTGCCTCCTGCTGGCCGAGAGAGTTCACTCTGGTTATGATGGTAAGAACCCGACTGCAGGTTTGAGAAGCCAATGCATGACTCCAAATAAAAAAAAGAAAAACATTAGGAAAAATGTTTATGTCAATATCTAATGGCGGCTTGTTTAATGGATGTCCTCAGTCATACCTTTTTAGATACCTCTTTTTCTTCCAGGTGCAAAATTAGTATTAAAAATGTAATTTTTTACTCCTGACTTGAAAGATGGCAGTCTTAAAATCTTTTCTCTCCCTCAAAGCACCCAGAATTCCAACAGACAAACGCATCTTCACCACCACACACACTCCGAGTTGTGTGTTTCAGGATGTGGATGAGAGGTAAGCCATGGCGGGATGTTTTTACTGCTGAGCCATAAATTCTGAGTATTTTCACACAAATCACCCAACTGTCAGAGGATAATTGAATTAACAGAGTGAGTTGTCTTGCGTTTTGTGTGTATCAGGGCGGTTCCTCTCCTTGGGTACCTCCCCCAGGACCTGATTGGCACACCAGTCCTCCTCCACCTGCATCCCAATGACCGACCAATTATGTTGGCCATTCACAGAAAGAGTGAGTCCACAGAATTAAATAGATGAAGGCTGAATTTCTTGTGTCTGCACACAGGAACTCTGTCCCCATCATGATCTAACTAGATTATTTTGGCTTTCTCTGTAGTTCTTCAGTACGCAGGGCAACCATTTGACCACTCATCAATCCGGTTCTGTGCACGAAATGGAGAATACATCATTCTTGACACCAGCTGGTCCAGTTTTGTCAACCCCTGGAGCCGCAAGGTCTCCTTTGTTATCGGGAGACACAAAGTGCGCATGTGAGTATTACTGTCTTGAAGTATCTAAGGTGATACACCATCTGTCATAGTGGCTGTCACTAAACCACTCATTGAATAGATAGGAATTACACACTCTTTAATAGAAAGATATATATGAACCAGTAGTTTTATACATCTTGATCTGCTTGTGTGTTTGTTTATCAGGGGTCCTGTGAACGAAGACGTTTTTGTGCCCTCTGTCTCCACTGTTGGCGAGATGAAGACCATGGACTCTGACATCCAGGAAGTTACTGAGCAGATCCATCGGCTCCTGCTACAGGTGAAAGAGGATAAGATAGAAATAAGGGCACATAGTATGGATTAAAAAGAAGGGGTAGTTTATTTAAACCATGATAGCAGCAATGAAATTAATCAAAGAAGAAACTGACATGCTAATATATACAGATATTAGACCTTAAGGACATCTTTGAACTGTTTTTCTAATCTCTCTCTTCCCTCTCTATGTCATTGATTAGCCGGTTCATAACAGTGGGTCCAGTGGCTACGGTAGTCTGAACAGAAACGACCACCTTTTGAGCCTGACCTCCTCTAGCGAGAGTCTTGACAAAGGCAGCGGGAGCAAAATGCGACAAGAGGAGGAGGAAGTGAGCGGCAAAGCCAGACCCGTGAGTAAACCCAAATACTTTGGGTAGTTTAGTACAATGTATTTGTATAGGATGATATGGCAATAGCTGATAATTGGTTGTCATAATAACTTTGACCCGGCTGACTGAACAACGAGATAAATCCACTTAATTAAAGTAATAAAGTTGGATTTTGTCCAGTATGTTGTATATTACTGTATTTTTTGGGTTGAAATCAAGATACAACAGATTGTGGAGTTTTTTTACCAGATGTTGTACTGACTCTTGAGTCTTGTGTCTCTATTTCACAGCGAACCTTTCAGGAAATCTGTAAGGGAATTCATCTTCAGAAGAGCCAGGAGCAACAGACAACCAAACAAGACCACAAGAAAAGCAATAGTAGTAAGTCCAGCTGATAACTTCCTGTGTGCTTGTGTGTAAATGGTTGAGAAGGTGTGTCTTACCCAGAGCTGGTAAAAAAGCTGATGCAGTTGTTGGGGGAATTTCATTTCTGTTGTGAAATGACCCCGTCCTAACTCCTGGCCTGTCTCTAGTAGAGTCTGTACAAAAGACCCCAACGGTGGTGCGGCCCAAAGACTCAGCAGCGCCTCTCAACTTGAAGGAGACCGGGGCCACTATGGAAGAAAGTAGGTCCTCTTTCCAGGAGGAGATGGCCTTCAATGATCAGACCGCCTACTCCTACCAACAGATCAGCTGTCTGGACAGTGTTGTCAGGTACAGAGATAAAGACATGATTTTGAAGAAATTGTAGCCACGATCTTTGGTTATCCTGTGTAGGAGCCAATTTATATCTGAGCTTGTTTGTACACTTAGATTTTATAGGTTATCCACCCTGTTACACATATTCAATATGGAAAATGCAAGCCAAAGAAACAAATTGAACGAAAAAAAAGATTTCCATTTAATCACCCACAGAAAATATTTGACTAAAAAATTTGATTTCCAGCCAGTGTTTTGGCACAAAACTTAATCAAGACAGTTTTCATGGAAAAAGTGGACAAATTCATATTCTATGTTTCGCAAGGTGGAGTCAATAGTCCAAAAGCTTTAGATTTCCACCTCAAGACTGACAGAAAACTAATGATGTTTCTTACTTTTGCAAATAACTAGTTGATAACAATTGATGGGGAAAACTGTGTTGTTCTGATTCTTGTAGGTACTTGGAGAGTTGTAACGTTCCAATCACCATGAAGAGGAAGTGCCAGTCTTCCTCTAACACCACATCCTCTAACTCAGATGATGACAAACAGAAAGGATCAAACAGCATGCAGGTGTCTGAAGGTATGTTTCACCACTTCAGTTCCTACAGCGAAAGGATAACAGACACTTATTGTCACCTCATCATATTAAGCTACGGCCATTTTAAGGCCTTCATACCCTTTAATCTTCTCTCTCAGACTCTACAATGCCAGTTCCTTGTCAGTATCTCTTGTTCTCTGTTCTCTTTGGCAGAACCAGCCTTGTTGAAGAATCAGTCTGCTCTCTCCGCTTTGGATGATCGAGACAAAAAGTCCAGTGACGCGGCCACAGCGGTAGTGGGCACCTCGCTGCCCCTACCTGTACCTAACAAACCAGAAAGTGTGGTGTCCATTACCAGCCAGTGTAGCTACAGTAGCACCATAGTGCATGTTGGGGACAAGAAACCTCAACCCGAGTCAGGTACAGTGCAGTGAGAAAATATTTATTTCCAACCTGATTTCCTCCTATTGTTGCCTATTTATTGTACAAAGATGTCAGATCTTCAGACAAAATGTACTATTAGACATCAGGATCCTGAGTAACGTAGTGTTTAGTTAAGCTTATCATTTCATTTATTATTAGTTATCCTAAAACCATATCACTCATTCGAAAAAGTGTTGGCCGCTTTAAGCGTATTCAAAGCTTGCACCAAATTAGCAGCAATAACTGCATTATCTGTTAAATCATATTTAAAGTTCAAGCATCAGCTGCTTGTTGTAGTATTTTTAGTACATTCTGAAGATCTGAAACTACTCAGTGTGATAAATATGCAGAAACAGGAGAAATCAGGAAAGGGCCAAATGGTTTTTCACAGCACTGTAAATGCAATTTCACGCTTCTTTCTCTGTGTCTTTGTGTGTGTGTGGGTGTGTGTGTCTGTGTGTGTCTGTGTGTGTCTGTGTGTGTCTGTGTGTGTGTGTGTGTGTGTGTGTGTGTGTGTGTGTGTGTGTAGTTTATCAGTGGATGCTGGCAGCTTGCATCTCAAACACAGAAAAACTCTTCCCAAAATCTTCGTCAAATCAGTGTGCACAAACTTTTGCAGGGTTATTGGGTCCCGTTCAAAATAACTAAGTATACATTTATATATAATAAATATTAACAATAAAAATAACTATTTTTTCAATTTAATCAAAAACTTCATGGATGTGCGATACATAATTGGCAGCTCTACGTCTCAAAATAGATTGTTAAAGTTGCAATCCATAACAGACAAATTTAATGATTATCTAAAATTGGGCAGAATTGGCAGAAAGGTTAGTTTTTTGTATAGTTAAATCACATTTATTATAAGTATATAGTGCTTTATTGCCGTACCACAGGCCAACAGTTGAGTACTCATTTTCTAACGTGATGCATGATCATCAGAAAATTTCTGAGCAACAGGGAAGCTGCATTCAGGGAAGCTTGTTCAATGGCTACTCTGATATAAAGTGTCTACAAACAGTAATTAATTGGCTTGAAATATACAATATATTGTTTCATTTAGTAAAAATGTAAAACACAAATACTTTAAATACACACTGTAATAATCATTGTAGCCAGTGAGTGAGCCAGACTCTGGGCCAAATGATCAACTTCATGATGGTGTGAACATACTAAGCATGAAAGTGATTAATATCTGTTATACTACACTTCAATGTCTAACTGTGCAATTGTTTCACAGTCCTGTCATCCGACAACAGGCCTCTGATAGCCCTGAAAGGGGTTTTCCACTTGTGTGTTTCTTTGACTGTTTCTTCCATTTTTATTGTGTTATTAATGGTGTCCATTCATGTTTGAATTCAAGCCACTACAAAGCTTGATCAACATCGCTTTTGTCATCGTTGTCACCGCTACTGCTAGTTATGTTTGTGAAACTCCAACTTTCATGGATTTACAGTATGTTAAATTCCTTTCCCTGCTGTCATCCTTACAGAGATCATAGAGGACATCCCGGGAACGGTAGAGCTGCCAGAATCCGGCCCGAACCCTGGGGCTCCTCCTACTGTTTCACCTCCCAGTCAGGAGAGAGAGTCCTACAAGAAACTGGGGTTGACCAAGCAGGTTTTGGCAGCCCATACGCAGAAGGAGGAGCAGGCTTTTCTGTATCGCTTCAAGGAGCTTCGCGGACACACAGCGCTCAAAGCAAACTGCTCTCAGTACCTAGAGCGCCAGAGAGAACAGATCGCCAGCGACGGTACTGACCACCACACTCACGCATCATATTGAGCCTTTAACTGATAACGCCAGTTTGTTACAACTTTTGTTGTGTTAATTTTGTAGTCAATTAGAAAAGAAATTAAAGCAGATGGTACAATTATTATCCATTTCTACCAACAATTCATGTGTGTCCACAGTGTTTTCCTCTTACTCTCTCTTTGTTAACTCATACTTGCAAATTATAAAGATTTGAATAATAATCACTTTTGTCCAATTCACAAATTATGCAACAAATAATTAATCATCCTCTCTAACCTTTAGCTCTGCCTGCTGCTCGATCCTGCAAGCAGGGTGGACCGGGTGCAGAGCCCGCCACGCGACGGGGGACACGGAACAAGAAGACCAAGTCAAAGAGAGCGAAGAAGACCGTGTCTTCAGACAGCACAGTGTCCCATCACAGACAACAGCTGCGGCCTCCTCTTCTAAACCACGGCCTTAACCCGACCTCTTGGTCTCGCTCTGACACCTCACAGTCAACTTTTCCTATGGCCTACCCCTCCGTGATGCCCGGCTACCCCCTCCAGGATTACCCCAGAGCCAATTCCATATCTCCCTGCACAAACGCCACTTCACAGGGATTTAGGGACAACCAGGGCACACAGGCCCCTCCCTGCCCGTCATCCATCCAGACCGCTCCTTACACCGCCCCCATGGTCACCCCCATTGTGGCTGTAGTGCTGCCTAACTACATCTACCCTGCAATAGCCCCCGGGCCGCCACCACCACAGCCGGTGTACCACGCACAGACTGGTGTCTTCCCCACCCAAACGCAGCCTTTTTGTCAGGCTGCCTTTCCAGGCCAGGTCCCCTTCGCAGCCCCACCGTCCTTCAGTGTTCAGAACCAGTTCAACCACCCAAACCACTCTGGTCCTCAACCAGGCTACCTGGCCCCGTCGTTCTACTTCCCTCCATCCTCGGAAACTCCGAAGGCCCCCATGGAGGGCCTGTCTCGCTCCTCGACGCCACAGTCCGGAGGAGGCGGAGGCCCGGTGTCCCCACCCCTGTTCCAGTCTCGCTGCAGCTCACCCCTCAACCTGCTGGAGCTGGAGCTGTCTGTGGACAGGCAGGACAGTATAGTGCTCTCCTCTGGAGGACAAGGGAATAATGCGGCTGAATGGGAGAAAGGAGCAAGTGGCAACCAGGCCATGGAGAGGGAGCTGAAGCAGGTAAACAAGGAAACTACCCCTTCTTCTTTCATTTTCCTCCCTAAGTCTCCCAATGTCTATAACTGATATTCTTTATGTGTAACGTTCTTAAATTGTCAGGATAAAATGTCAATGCCTCGCTGAACTCTATCATTTTGGGTTGTTTGAACTCCCATAGGTAGGCATGTAGCCCCCGAGACATTCATAAGTCTCTCAGCCCTTTCGATATTTAATGCAATCATCACAGTGATTCACCTGCATATTAAAATGCAGCCGTTTTTTGCTATTGTATTGCTATGCCATTTGTAAATTCAAGTCAGTCTAGACTCCTCAGATGAAATGTGGCCCAGGGTGTTAACTTATGATGTTATTATCCCTTACACCCTTTAGCCATCTCTCAGTCTCCTTGGTCCACCTGGACCCTTGTATTGCGAGGGCACACCCTGTGTCTGTGAGCGTTTGTCTTGGGATAAAGTGTGCTCTAGGCTGAGGGCTTGCAGCAAAGAGGTAGGCGAATCATCAGAAAACCTCCACACTTCTCCAATCCCATTCCTCCTCAATTCATTATGTCAATTATAACTGTAACTGTTTCTCTTTTAAGCATTTTTAATTTTGCAATGTCCTTGACCATCCAGCAAAACGTATTGCCAAGTGTGAGATTGATTTGAACTAAAGCATGAGACTGAGAAACTTTAAAAGGACATGAAAAACAAGTGATGTTTAGGTTACTTAAAACTGTCTACCAAGTGAAACGAAGACCTTATTATAGTACACAGTTGTACTGTATGTATGACTGAATGCACAGATGCTCTTTGATATATGCTCCTATTTAATTATTTGCCCCACTTTAAATCAGCTGCACAAGGATCAAGATCACTGTCGTGTTTCTGACTATACACAGCCTTATTGCATAGCTATGGTAATCAGATGGTATTGATTACCAGGTGATTGTATAGATGGACAATTTTCCCCACTCACTGCATTTTTAGACTCAACTGGGGGTATATTTCTGCAGTGGCAAGATCCAACACAGCAAATGATACTGCACCAGCCTGTATTCTAAAGATGCAGGAGATGTAGTACTACAGTCTGTTGGCCAGACCTATGAAGTCAAGCTCCTCTTTAATAGTTCCGCTTTAATGTTTTTGTTTTTGCAGGCAAGTTCACGTGGCGATGGTAACAACAGTGACGTCAACTCTTCATCCAGCGACATGTTGGACATTATTCTCCATGAAGACTCCTGCTCTGGCACTGGTTCAGCCACCTCGGGGTCCATGGGCTCAGGGTCCAACGGCTGTGGAACTTCAGCCAGTGGGACGTCCAACAGCGGGACATCTAAGAGCAGGACGTCAGGCAGTGGAGCCTCGGCTAGCAGGACCTCCGGCAGTGGAACAGGTATGTTTGAACATCTTATGAATATGATGAGATAAACTTCACACATCCTCAGGGGTAAATGAGCAGGAAAAATATGAATATAAGCAGCAGTATGGAAATTAGAAAAACTAAAAGTGCACAGAATCAGCTTTGTTCTCATTTTAATATTCAATTCCTAGTAGTCAGTTTTGTAAGTGTACCAATATACAGACCATATGACAAGATTTACAGATGGAAGCACGTGTGTTCAGAAATGTGTTTAGAAAATGTACCAGATCATACTGAGAGGTTTTCAGAATTATGTACACAAGCTGTAGTGCAGTGTGAAAAACCTTTTTTCAAATGTTTAATACTGTTCTCGTTGGGTGTTCTCAGGAAGCAACAACAGCAGTAAATACTTTGGCAGCGTGGACTCGTCCCAGAACAGCCAGAAAGTCAACGGCCACTTAAGCAGCAGCGAGGGAAGGCCGATGGAGATGGAGCCGAACGAACACCTCATCAAGTATGTACTGCAGGACCCGATGTGGCTGCTCACGGCCAACACAGATGACAAGGTCATGATGACCTATCAGCTTCCCTCGCGGTGAGTTGGAGGACGGGCGCGTAGCCAGTTAGGAGTTGGATAGTGGCCCTGTAGACACTACTGTTTAATAATTTATAAACCTTCTGTTTGTTATGGAAGGCTAAGGGTAGTGGAGGATGTGTGTGCAGCCAGGAGGCAGAAAACATCAGAAAGGTGTCATGATAGCTTATCTGTGCACATTGTCGGCATTTAGGGATACCACAGCTTGCTGGAGGACAATAAAAATATCCCTTTGTCACTTTCCCCAAATCTTTTAGAGCATGCCGCACATCAATAAAGACTTTGTGGTAGCGAAGATGACACGAGGAGATACAATGACAAATGGCAGCTTGTTGCAGTAATAACATCGCACTGAGTCTGACATAACTTACAGTACACAAATCACTGATTGCAGAGCCTGACAAACAGTTTAAAAACTGTGAAAAAAAAACTTAATCCAGCTTTTTTTTCTCACAAGTTTTTAGCAAAATCATCAGTTATTACATCCATATCTTAAATTTATATATTATATTTCAAATATCTAGTGCCCTGACTAGCTCTGATGTAGTCACAGGACAACAGCCAGTGAATCCTGCAATATGTAGGATGAGAAACAAACAGTAGCTAGTTATGGTACAATTGTTAAACATAATTCACAGGCTAGTTGAAGGGGAGAGTTTATCAGCATGAGTTCAACACAGTCTCTGTTTACTGTGTCACTACAGATATGTAATTCTATACTCTGTGCTGGCAGTGCTCATCAGTTCATTCTTAACTCCGCTCACTGTAGCTCTCCAAAGTGCTGTTGTGTATTTTCTGCCCCCTGGCTGTTCAAACATCTCAAAGTGGAGTCACAAGCAAACCTGTCCCGTGGGCTGCAGAAACGTGATGATAGTACTGTTATCCCATTTGCACTCGAGTTTGTACTGCTTTGCATTTTGCTGTCTTCAGACAGCACCGCTAAATATACCAATAAACCCTTTTTACTCAAGAAGTCTTAACTTTAACATAAGACCACTGTGTGCTCCTGCACACTATTGCTCTCCTGTGGGAACAGCCAAACAAGGGTTAACTGTTGTACAGCATGTTTTGTTGAACTGTTTGTATTTCCTTGCAGTTGCATTGCCTCATTTATACAAGAGACAGGGCACAGATGATTTATTTGGTTGTGGTCAACTTTTCTAAATAGAAACAGGAATCCTTATGCATGTTTCATACTGGAAACCAGTAAGCCATTTGCACTGGCAGTTTTTGACCACTAGATGGCACCCTTAAGTCAGCACAGAGTCAGTAGGTAAGAGGTGCCTGGCATTGAACTGATATACTTATCAGACTTGTAGGATTTATTTTTATTTTATTATGGACTGCAGGAAGTTGCAGTGTCGGACACATTAATAGCTCAAGATAACTACAAAAATCAAAGGGTTTTTGACATTGAGAATACATCACCTAACCTTCATATAAGTTTGTTAGATATGATTGTGGGGTAGAGTATTGAATGTGGCTGTTTTTGTGTTTGTTGCATCTGCAGTGACATCGAGAGAGTGCTCAGAGAGGACAGAGACAAGCTGAGGCTGCTGCAGAAGAGCCAGCCGCGCTTTTCAGAGGAGCAGAAGAAGGAGCTGATCGAGGTCCACCCCTGGATTAAGAAAGGAGGTCTGCCCAAGGCAATAGACATCAAGGTACAATCACATTTACAGTCCGTTTAATTTTAGTTAGGCTTTAAAATTGTATATGTGCGGCAGGAAAAAATACAGACTTTTTACTTCAATGTCTCTTGACACGTGTCGCTTGTGTTCGATAATGAAAAAGTTAATTTTAGCGCACTTGTGTGTTTTATTTGAATCTAAATCTGTCTATGCTGTCCAGGTGTGCTCCTGCTGTGACAGCACCTCAGAGGCGGCAGCAGCAGCAGCAGCCGCCGCCGCCGCAGCGGCAGCAGCGGTGGCGGCATCAGAGGATCAACCAGACTTGGGCGTCGGTGATACGGAGACGGAGGTCGGATGCCAGCGGAGGCCCAGAGATGAATCCTTAAGTACTGTTGTCATTTCCTGCCACAGCCCTTCTCCTGGCTCCAGCTCTCAGACACAACAACAAGACTTTCAGAGTGACATTCAATACCCATCAGCCTCTTGTCCTGCACGACTGTGAAGAGCAACCTTTACATGAAGCATCATACAGGCCTTTTTACTTTTCACACAGAATTTTTTATTACAGTCTCTTTCTTGCTGGTTTTATGAGTTGTACCTGTTTGAACCAGTTTTTCCTCTGGCATCTTAACAGTCAACACTTGTGTATAATGTGAATATACGTAGCGGACACCAAATTACATTTTATTTTAATATATTTATAAACTGCATTAAGGGTTAGGTGTTAGGTGCTAGTGGGGAGTGCTAAGCTCCCATTCTCTCACTCATTCGTTTCTATGTAGCAATTAACAATGAGCAGCACCTAGGGCAAGCGGGGAAGTGTTTTTATGCACTGAGATGGAGAAGCAGAGCAGATGAGGGAAATATGTGCTCATTCACCAGCTTGTGGAGCTTAAACCAACAGGAACCAACTGGAGGCTACTTTATTCTCATGAAAGGAAGTGGCTCAGTGGTGTTCTAACGGTTCAGCTGCGGTCAATGAGTGAAATCTGTATTTTGTGACGCGATCGTCTCAGATACAACAACACTGTTACATCATCATGTTGTGAGACCAGGTGGAGTTAAGTCAACTTAGTTTCACAAACTCCTGTCATGCATACCCATCAACCAAATGAACAAGTGCACGTTGTGGGCTGCATTGCAAGAATTAATAATTTTCTTGTGTTGCATATAGTCACCGGGAGGAAATGAAATGCAGAATACAAACTTGCTCAAATATACAGCAGTTAGCATGCATGGACTCACGCTTTTCACCACCTCCATCCTCACTGGTGGTGGAAAACTCCATTACAAGTGACAGGTGACAGCCAAGCTATTTTTGTCTATATGATACACTTTGGGACAGTTTAATCTGTCTAATATTTTATAAACGGACCATATGTTGTGGGGACAATGGTGGTGGGAAAAAGGTGTAAGACGTAACGTAAGCTACATGTACTCACCAGCCCATCATGTTATATTATTTCTGAGAATTTATCATGGTGATTTTTAAACTTTTGGAGCAACCTCTGTCAAATGTGACCTAATGCAGTTTGTATTCTTTATGTGCATTTCCATTCATCAGTTTTTTTACTAAATGTTGAATTTCAGTATCAGCTATGAACTCTGATTTCACAGATTCTTCTCATTTAAAGAAATCATTTATTTAACGCATTCAATGCTTGTATGAATGTTTGTCTTTGACTCTGAACATATATATAAATATATTTTAAAATACAATATACAGATTTGTGTTTTTAAGTTATGATGGAAAAATCCATCTTGCAAAGCAGGCAGGACCAAGATTATAAATTACTGTAAATACTATTTAAAAAAAATGTGAGTAGGACGACTCCCACCATGGACTGGACAATACTACAGTATTATGATGTTTATGGTGGGTGAAAAAATATAAAGTGAGGAGAATATTGAGGTTTTTCCCAGTTTCCCAAAAGTGTGCCACATAACACTTGAAATGGTCTTATGTTGGCCCTCATAAATATGGAAAAGAGCATCCTGTGGAAGTGACTTTAGCTCGTTACTGTGGTCACCTCAGAGTTTAGGGTTATTGCACGGGTGTAAAGCATCTCAGACAGATGTCAAGACTGCGGAGAGAGATTTCCCCTTCACTTTGAAGCTTATGCTGTTATTTGAGTGCTCCTATTGGCAACTTGAACATTTCATGAATTTGTCATTTTTCTTTCTGTTATTTTGAATAAAAACTGACAACGATGCACATTTTTTTTAAATTTTTATTTCTTTTATTTAGTATGGCGGATATTCTGTTATCTTTGTTTAATTTTTTTTTTTTTTCTAAATAAAATGTTGCCCAATCAACGGTGAAGTGAAGTGTGGTGTGAAATGTTTTGTTCCTGCATAAAGGCCCAGGCACTGGACATCGGACTCCTTTAAGACTGCAGCTGTCAATGGGCCGATGAGCAATTAATGAGTATAAACTCGGTTATAGCAATGAAAATGTACCCTCAAAAGGGGTTAGATCTATGTTGAACTCTCAAGAAGTTCAACTATTTTTAATGACCTTACTCTCTGCTCTTTTGAGAGGACAGGCGAGAAAAGAAAAAAAATTGGAGGGAAAGCTTCTAGGCGGCTACTAGATGCATGAGAAACGTGGGCCCGGTGTGTGAAGGGAGCTCGCTTTTTCCTCCATCCTGAAGTCATGACATTTACCTTTCCGACGCGAGCGGATGTCTGGCCGACCGCTGAAACAATAGCTGAGACGCCGTGTTCCCCGCAGACAGTCAGATCCTCCGGCCCACGGCCCAGCAGGCCTGATCAAAGCGACCCTCCACCCTGTCACTGTTCACACCTTCACACAATTTACAAACTGCCCCCCCCTGCAGCGGACATTTGCACCTTCGGGGACCCGCGAATCCGGTCTAATCACCACAGGGACACACAGGAAAAAACTTCTTTCTTTCTGCAGTCCAACAGGTAACAGCCTGCATGTCGCTTCGGACTCAGATCGTCTACTTGCATTCCTGCTGCCACAGCGTAGAAATACTTACTCATTATGCACAGTGTCCCCTTTCAAAGATTTAAATTCTGTATTATATTATTGGATTGTTAGTATTATTGTTGATGCCACAACATGTGAGCAGCATTTTGTACCTCCAGAAGTGTCAATCCCAGGTAACTGCAGTAAAAAAGTACATTTCCCTCTGAAATGTGGTGAAGTAGAAGTATAAAGTAGCATGAAAAAGGAAATATAAAATCTACTTGGCCTACTTACATGCTGTTGCAGCTTATTCTACAATAGCCTAATTAATCAGATTTTATCAACTGATCACATGTTTTGTTTGAACAATCTCAATCTTCAAAGTAAGTGGTAACTGTAGTGGATGAAAAGGTAGCCTACCAAAATTCACCCTGAAATGCAATGGTGTGGCATAAAATGTAGAGTACAAGTACCTCAGAATTGTACTTAATTACAGCACTTGAGTACTTAGTTGTTTTTCCCAACACTGGAGATATGTAATGCTGAATAGGAGAAATGCTCTACTATAACCCCACTAATCTGTGTATTAATCTTTTTCTTGTCCTTTAACCAACAGTCCCTCTCAGTATGGGTGTTTTAAGACCTTGGACAGCGTAAAAAGTGACACCTTGGAGTGGACATCACAGGGACACTGGAGGAGACGTCTGACTAGAGATGGATTAAGACCTGGTTCAGGATTGCCGTCTTTTCTTATTCATTTGTCGTCGTAACGGTTGAAGCTGCAGAGGCAGAACAGTGTCTGTGGTTCTCACCAGGACTACATGGGTTGTGAGTGTCTCTTTGAATTACCATGAGACTCTTGACCCCCTTTGTTGCTAATATAGTATATTTGTTAGTCGTATGCACTTGACTATTTGGCAAAAGACCACTGATTTTTGGATTGCCCAGCATAAAAACCCTATAAATAGTGTAATACAGTACAATATAATGAAAAACTGATATAAGCACTTGGTGCACGTGGCTTTATTAAGAGTTCATTGCAGTGACTGAGCAAGTTATTTGTTTCAAAGTCATTTTTAAAACCGTAACCTCAAAAAAGCTGAAATCAAGCAGTTATAAAACCCATTTGTCAAGCCCTCAACTAGGCCTATATAAGGAGTGAGTGGATTACTCATTTCACACCTCACAAATGCCTACGATGTGCTGAGGGATCTTGGAGAGAGAGAGAGAGAGAAAGCACACAAATGGCCCACAATTGCAGAGTAATAACTAATATCTTGGAAACAGCCGTGGGTGGGCGGATAGTGGGATCCTTGTGTGTGAAATGGGGCTTTTTTTGAAGAAGCTGCAGCACAAATAGAATTTGTCAAAAAGATATTTATTGAAAAGCTGAAACTTATCAGGTGAGGTAGTCTAATAACATTTGACACGTATAAATACAAAGTTAAAGACATCCTAAATAAAAAATAATTTACACACAGCTAACAATGCACTTCTAGTGGGACAGCTATCCTCTATACAGCCCAGTCAGTCAACAAGTAAATATTTACATATGCATTTACCCCTTCACTGAAGGCAGGCCCATACCAGGCCAGTACACTTCCAAATGAAGACCCTACAGGTCTCTGACCTCTGCAAAACAGATTTAATTACATACTTTATTTATTAAATACATTTTAGATTAATTGTAGCCCCCCCCAATAATTGCAAAAAGAGCTTCTCAGATGCCTTTCAAAGAAGTTTCAAAAGTTGTCATCTCAGCAGTGTTTCCTCATGCACTGAGGCCTACCCCACAAAACATCCCAACACAAAGCATGAAATCATCTACCGTGGTTCATTTCAAACATGCTGTTCCTTTTTTCCTTTCTTTCTTTATTTCTTTTTTTAAAATCATCTACCACGGTCTCCACACGGATTTGGAGTAACTTAAGGGAGGTAGGCTCAACACGTCGTGGCTGTCGGCCTCCTCCGAGGAAGAAACCTGACTCTGCTCCGAGTCCGTGTCGTCCAGGTCGGAGCAGAGGTCATCGCTGGAGGCGGTGGACGGGGCCGGCGACACCAGGGCCGCGTACATGCTCTCGGACAGGCACCAGGGGCCGCCGGGGCCCTCGGGCGCCGCGTCCGGCAGCGTCCCCCGCACCCGGCGGTCCTCGTCGTTCAGCGGCATGCTCTCCAGGAGGTGGTTCAGCAGCTCGGCCGCCACCGCCGGGTCGATGCCGGGGCAGCTGGACACGAACGTGTGCACGTCGTGCATGCACTGGATGTAGCCGGCGGCGAAGCGCTCGCAGGCCTCCCGGTTCACGGCGCCCGCCTCTGCGGAGACACAACAGACCGTTAACCGCAACCGTCACTGACGCACTGACGCACAGACGCCGGCCTCTGATTGGCCGAGCCGCGTTCGAAGACGCACACGCGCACCTGTGGCCGCGGCACATATAGCAATATCAATCCGCTGGCCGTTATAAATCAATTTGTAGGTTAGGGTTTTGAGGGACTATATTGTTCGGCGGAAGGATGACATGTAAGTTACGTGATACTTTCTGTTGGGTGTGTGTGTGTTTAGTGAAAAAGTGAAACGCTTCTGAAACATCAAGTGTCGCTCTAAAAGTAAACGCGAGTGTGTGTGTGTTTACCTTGAGCCTGGTTTTGCAGGATGCTCTCCACACGTTTCACTGTCATCTCGAGCACTTCGGCGTTCTCCATCTTTGATTGCAACTGCAGCGGGTGACACACACACACACACACACAAAAAAAAAAAACAAAACAGCGTGAGCAACAAGCGCTGGCTAAAACAAAACACTGGTTTAGTTCACGTCGAGGGGCAACACTGGCGACGCAAAGCAGGGGGCCTTAAAAACGTGCACACATGATCTTACGTCTGCGTCTGCGATGAGAACTCTGAGTTCTTGCAAACTTTCATTGATGCGAGCTCTTCTTTTCTTCTCGACCAGAGGTTTCCTCATCTGCCAAAAACAGCAAGGACAATGGAGTTACTCTCTCTCTCTCTCTCTCTCTGCCACCAGCCATGCTCGAACATTTGCCCAGTGAGTGCTCGCACGGGCCCCTACCTTCCTGTCGGATTTGAGTCCACTGCCCTCGTCCCCTCGGTCCACTCCGTTGGTATTGTTGCGGATGGGGGCCATGTTGCGTTGGGAGGGTTTAACCCAGGCGCTGCCGGGAGCCCACTGCACCGGGGGTCGGCGTGCAAATCCCAAAGGAGCCGTTGCAGCTCGTCAGTGGGACAGATGGCCGGGCGATTCCCCGCGGCCAACAAAGCTTGCAGCGAGGCCGGGCTCTGAGCTGCTGCGAGGGGGCATGCACTAGGTATACATGACGGCTCATTTGCATGTGAATGGGGGGGAAATGGCTACGAGAGCGTCGAGGGCGCGCAACGCTCGTACCCGCCCATCACCGGTGGTCATTTTGGCTTTTGTTCCCCCCCCCCCAAAAAAAAACTTCGGCCTGTACCCTTCTTTGATACAGTCTGTGGTCTGATCCCTGCGTGCAGAGTAAAAAAAACAAACATGAACTGCTGAGATGACATCTTCCAGAAAAGGATCAGCAACCCAAACATATAAGATATAACCTGTTAAATCAGTGGGGATAAAGAAACGTTTTAACTTGGATAGAAATGCACCTAAAAATAAAATGTAGTGAGCCCTTCACATGTTGGTTATTTCAGTACATCAGGCACCTCTTGCAAAAAAAAAACATTCCAACATTAACCCTTTTTAATGCGAGCTCTTGAGCACTCTTTTAATCTGTGTCACCATGCACTATAGGCCATATATCTGCCAATTCTCACATAGCATCATTAGTCAGCCGGGCCTATTTCGTGCTTGATAATGAGCCATCAGTCCACTTGTGAGAATTAGGCTAGTGCTCCATTCCCTCTCAAAGAAAAAAAAAAACAACAGAAAAAACTACTAAGGGAATTGGAAGATATGAGCCATTTATCAGGAACATTACTCTCATGTGTAAAGAGTGTAAAGAGCCTCTTGAAATGAACAAGCAGCCTGATGTAGTGCTGACTCTATTGTACTGACAGGCAAAAAAAGAGAGAGATCATCGCTCTATTTGGAAGTTTTCATGACACGCTTCCATTGCCTATTCTACTATAATTTGTGAGTAGAGCTTTTCAGAAAATGTCAGTGTTGTATCATCAACTCTGATTTCCTATAATGTTCAAATTTAACACGTGGCTTGTGTCTGTAGCTGTCCTGCAGTGAGTCATACAGACACACCGTCATGACCATTCACATATGGTGAGGAGAGCTGTGTGCATGTCTATGCAAATTTGCATGTGGTGTGAACTTTGCATTTTTAGGGGAGATGTGAGCTGGTACATGTGCTTTGGTTTGTAGGGATCCACTGTTACGGCTGATAGTCTGGCTGTTGAAAAAATTACCACTCATCATTTGACCACGACAGTTTTGAGACTTTAGATTAGATTTTGTAAAAATAATTCTTAAATATTTAAACTATCTACAGCACTAATATCCCACTTTGTAACCTAGGTCATTTGAGCATTTAGAAAATGCTCAAATTACATTGCATTACATTATATAATACATTAAACACTCCAACTAAGGCACATATTATTCTCAGTATACTGAGAATAGTGTACTGTACAATACTGTATGCATTACATGCCTTGGTAAGCCCACAAATAAGTGTCAAAAGGTATTATTAATATAATTACCATCAGTGCTGGTATAAGTTGTGACCTACTGCTAACTTTATGACAGTCTAGTAGCTGGCTGACAGTTTGAAACATCCCTACATTTCCGGATGATAGTGTTAAGAACACGGTTGAGAAGAGGAGATGCAGCTTTAAATAAAATACGGAAAGCACTTCCATATAGGGCACTTGCCTTCAGAATAAGGGCACGACGTACTCTAATCTCGACAAACTGCTGATACAACTAGTCGTTTTCATCTTTAACAGGTGTGAAAATTGAAGTGTACACCAACGAGCCCATAAACGGTGCATGTCGCGCTGAGTTCAAACGTTTTAACCGGACGTGGACTCTTATTTTGACAGCGGCGAGGCGGCTTTTCCTTCAGACCCACACAGTGCTTGTTCGTCAGAGAAGACGCTCTGCTGATGTCACTGAGCCCCGGGGGCGAGACTGGTCCGCCGCTATATAATCTCCCCGGCTCGGTGCAAGAAACCAGCGCAACTAAATCCGACACGAGATAAAAGCTCACACACACTGAACAAAACAAACATGGTGAAGATCACTTTCCAGCCAGTTTCGGCGCAGAAGCCTGAAAAAGAGATCGATGGAGAGAAAATCCGTATACCTCAGGCTCACGTGAGTTTGCATCTTTTGTTTTTCTTTGTTTCGTGTTGTGGCATTTGTCTTGTGTCTCTGTACAGCCTATACCTATACGCAGATTAACGTTGATATGTTTAGTTTAGCTGTAATGTTTGATTTGTCCATGCATCATTATGTCACTTGACAGGATTTAATTTCAAGCTGGTAATACATGTATTTAATTATGCAAACAACTTTGAACAAAGGCCAGTGTATGCATACAATAATATATTGCACTTATGTTTTGTTTTTTTACTATAACCTCTATGCCACTGAGAAATTGAAAATCATTCTACACACTGAAGTTTATTATATTCCTTTTGCTGGTGCAGTTACTATAAGACACTATTTCTGCAAAAATAAACTTATTGTGCATTAATGTTATAATAACAAGGGGAGCAGACCCAACACTGCAGGACATCCCAGCCTGGGGATGTTGACATTACGTCACCTTGTTTAGCCACCACCAGGACACACTGCAGATGGCTGCCTTGTGTGTGTGTGTGTGTGCGCGTGCCTCCAGCAGTAGTGGTTCATAAAGTATGCATATATTAAAGAAAATCAATCTCCCATTTATCTCAGTAGAGGCGGCAGATTTGCAATAGCATCAGTGTTTTTTTCCCAATTTTGTCAAAATGAGAAAACAGCTGTCAGGACGGTCACTGCACCAGTCACTGACCTCACAAGGTGTTGTGCCACGTGGATCCTGCAGGTAGCGCCTGAGAGTGCATGAGCCTCAGTGAGTGATCCAGGATTAGTGTTCATTGTAAACAGTGGGCACAGTCTAAAGGCAGCTTAGCTTTTTATTCTCTCTCAATTCTGTCTTCTTTCAGAGGATACAGGAATAGCTAAAACTATACCTGTATTTGAGGAACTACTCAGCAGATTTGAGTTCACTTAAAGGACCAGGAGGTTCAGAGAGGAACTGAATACCTCCATTGTGTTGCAATGGCCACTGATTCCCTGAAACTAATCTGCAACATCGCAGGTCCCAGGTCCTTAGTTTTCAGGGTCCAATTCTCAAACATAGAGCTAACAACATTTTGAACACAATTAAATTGTGTTGATAGAAAGAGACAGAGAAGTGTATTGTGCACATGACGGTTGTTGTTTATTGTTTAAACCAGTTTTAAATTAGCCTGATCATGTTGACTTGGGGTTGTAGAAAGGCTCAAATTTAATGTATAGGCAGTCAGGCTTGTCACAGTAATTCCAGCTTGTCTTAGCCTTCTTTCTGGAGTTTAACATAATTAGATATCTGGCACTGGCACACAATTCATGTACGCCTGTCTAAGCCCCCCCCAACACACTGTACACAATGATTACCACTTGATGACGCATCCATCACTTATGCAAACACATATTTTCACCTCTTTGTTACGTCAAACGCATAATAAGACATGATCTCAAAGGCTGTGTGGATTCAGATTGGCTGCGACGGTAGTCCAGGCGTCAGAGCCAATGTGTGTAGATCTATTAATATGTGTGCCTGTGCTGAGGGACTCCTGCTCCACGCAATTGTTCTCGTTTTGACTCCCACTGAGGGTGCGAGCTAACTGCAAATATGGAACTTGGAAGTAGACCTCTAAGAATAGATCCAGACGGCCACGTGCCAGCATCTTCGTCAGAGCCTGTCACAATCTGTTCTCCCTGCTTCCGCTCTCCATAGCAACTGTAGTAGGGAGAGGCAGCAGATTGACTGAGAGACTGTGGGTGGGCATCTGGCATGACGTCCTACGTCTACCAGATCTCTTCACCTGACTAATGACTTCTACCAATGACCATCAAATGGAAAACCCTACTGGTCCTTTGTATCATTTTACACATATTTTGGGTTATTGGAAAATCTGTGGTCTTTACCAGAATTGAAAACTTTGTATGTTTTAATAAAATACCATGTCAAAAGATGCGGTCCACACCACTATCTTGTTAACTATCTGACTTGCCTTCCTTGTTTCCTGACTTGTCCTCTAACCAAACTGCATTTTTCTTTACAGGAGCAGCTGGTTCTTCCTGTGAGGCCCAAGAAGACTTTTCCAACCGGCCTCTGCTGCCTGACCTTCGGCCTGGTGGTCTTTATGTCAGGACTGGTGCTGGCCTCTATCTACGTCTATCGCTACTACTTTATACCTCAGGTCAGTTAACTCCACCTCCCCTTTCTTACATTAAATCCTAAACCCAGTGGCCCTGAATGTAAATGAACAAAAAAAAAAAAAAAAAAAACAGACACAACCGAAAGTGACTGTCACACGCTAACTCAGCTCTGTTGCGTCCCATCAGCAGATCCCAGAAGACAGCTTGTTCCACTGTCGGGTTGTCTATGAGGACTCTGTGTACGCTCCTCTGAGGGGTCGCCAAGAGCTTGAGGAGAATGTCGGCATCTACCTTGACGACAACTACGAGCAGATCAGTGTACCCGTGCCACACTTTGGAGGCAGTGACCCCGCTGATATCATCCACGACTTTCAGAGGGTAGGTTAAGGCAGCCATGTGTCCCTTGTTTGCTCTCATTACATTTTCTTGTTAAAGTGTTTCATTACTGGTTCGGTTCTAACCCTTTTTTATTCTATTCCAGGGCCTCACAGCTTACCATGACATTGCTTTGGACAAATGCTACATCACTGAGCTGAACACGACCTTGGTAATGCCTCCACGCAACCTGTGGGAGCTGCTCGTCAATGTCAAGGTGAGGCACTCTCTACGTTCGCCGTTGATGTCACTGGTGAAGCTGTTGTAAAAGCATTGTTCGAGATGAATGGCTGTCAGAGAGAGTGAAGGACAGCGTGTTCCCATCGTCCCATCTGTTGTCTTCCCCCCACAGACAGACGGACTGAGTGATTAATTTGTGTCTCTTTGCCACAGAGAGGGACGTACCTTCCTCAGACTTACATCGTCCAGGAGGAGATGGTGGTGACAGGGAGGGTGAGGAACATGAGGCAGCTGGGCCCGTTCATCCACAGGCTCTGTTACGGCAAAGAAACCTACCGCCTCAGACGCCGCAACCAGCACAGACGTGAGTGCACACATCCTTTTCCAATCTACTCCGGCAATATGAGATGATAAATAATGAGTGCTGGGTCACTTCCGCTAATTTATCACCCTCTTTCACACCAGCTCTTGTGAGTTGTTTAGTCATGTGACGTGTGCTGGGTCACTGTGATCTCTCTGTACTCGAGGAGGAAAGTATTCCTCCGGTGAGTCACAGGGAATCCGGTGTTCGGTTTTGGTGTGTAGGAGCAAACAGAGAGCGAGTGACCCTGCAGAAAAACTAATACAACCAGAACCAAATAGGGGCTTCCTAGTGAACATTTCAGACAGTGTTTGTGTGCGCGGTGTAAAATCCTCTAACAGCCCGGCAGCCTGTTTATCATGTCAGTGTGTGTATGTGGGCGCAGCCTGGGAACTTCCTGCTATGTGAGTCATTCATAGTGCAGTGGACACATCCACACATTATGGAGGAGGCAGTGATGCACATGAGTGATATCGCTGTCGTTGCTGCCTTTTGATTGGAGTGAGAGCTTTAGAAATGATGCAACAAACTTCCCCTAAGTACATATATGGATGTGATCTGTGGGGATCAATACTGCTGATTCAAAATGAACGCTCGTAGGCATAGCAGCAGCAGACGTACTATGAACAATGCAAACCTCCAGTTTCAGTGCTGAACAGATTGTCTAAATGCGTCTTCTTTTCTCTTCCAGGTATTGAGAGGCGTGAGACAAAGAAGTGCCATAGCATTCGTCACTTCGAGAACACTTTTGTGGTTGAGACTGTCATCTGCGACAGGTTCTAAATCTGAGGCGGAAATCTCAGCAATCCAACACTGAAGCCAATTTCAAACCATACCTCTTGAATTCTTTAGGCTTTTAAATGCACTTTAAGAGCACGTATTTGTCAGTTTTAGTTTCAGTTTTAATGTTTTGTTTTTTTTTTTGTCTAAAGTTGGAAATGCTCTTTTATTGTTAATGTTCATGTTTGTTATTCAGATAGTCTGTATATTTGGATGATGTTATAAATGTGTTTGGATATATCTGTAGCTTGTCAAGGTGTGTATAACATTTTAATGTTTGTCAGTTTGTCATCATTTTCACCAGAAGACTTGATTTCATTTTATTTTCGACTTGTCCTTGTTATTTAGTTACCCAGTGCACTGTGAGTGGTGGTAAGGAGACTTAGAAAGCTGCTTGCACTGTTTCTTGGTTGTTACTTTATTTTGTTTTGAACGTCAGAAAATGGCAAAACATACCTCATGTAGTTTAGACATTTCTTTGCTGGTTTATATCATTAATGAATGGTGTATATAACTTTGATCGTTCCTAAGCAATATATACTGTAAATTGATTTTGAACATATTGTTACATGCATAGATTTTTATCTGAAATCGACTTGTTTTGTGAATGATCATTTCTTTTTATGGTTTGTCTCTTTATTTCCTTTGGTATCATACTTTCCTACTCCTTGGATATAACGGCTTTAGACTGTAATTAGTAGCAGTGCTTTAGAGAGACAGAAGGAACCAAAGTCTGCAGTCAGCGATGTTATGCTTAGTGTTTAAGGATATATGAAATATTTAGAAAGAATGTGTTTTACTCAAAATGATATCAAAGGCTAAAACTCATTTTTTCTTGCTCTTCCTCCTATTTGCCTGTTTTCATTTATTGCCAGTTCCCGATCCTTCCTATCTTGGCATTATAATCTCTACAATGTTGAATCGTCCCAACTTAAAAAAACTCGGGGTGTCTTTTTAATGTACAACTTGGAGCAAATAAGTCTCTGTGGAGAAAGATCCATGATTTGTGCTCATATTCCATCGTCTTGGATTACTTATTTTGCTGTACAGTCGATTTTTCTTGTAATATCTTGCTGCTTTAAGAATAAAAAGATCAAACTTTTGACTTGAATGTTCATCAGTCTCAGTTTTCAGTTAAGCATACACATCATGAATGAACAATATTCCAACATTTAAACAAAATGTGGACAAATGCACAGCCCTGATCAGTGTTCAGCTTCTGTGGGACATGCAACCCATAGTGTAATGTGTTGCTTAGGACCTGTGGACGACCCTTTATACAGAACATATAACTGCCACTTCTTCCTGGTGAGTGTAACACGTCTCAGATGACTCTCTTGTGGTTAGCTGTATTTCACTTTAAAATGGAAATGGGAAATATGGTTTTATATTTGATGTGACGCACATTGTTGACAAACATCAGCCATACAATGGTATGATAATACAAACACGTTCTGTTGGTCAACAAAATCTACATAATGTAATCTGATAAACATTTTACATCATTGTGTTTTTGTCTGAGCTTTATTTTTACAAACCAGTTGCACAGAAGAAAAGAAAAATACCAGACCTGCAAACTGCAGATCATATCAAGAAGCTCCATGGCTTCACAAAAAAAACTAATTTCATATAAGGAAAATGACAGAAACAGAAATTAAAATAATAGTAACTAAACGGAATTGAGCACAAACAGGACGCTGATGCAACATGAAAGTATCAAGGCAAATAATGCAAGTAAACCAAAACATGACAGTTTCAAGTCTTGTTTCAGGTTTTAGAAGAGAGCTTTATACGGATTATTTTATACAGTAAAAAAACGCATGCATAGACAGTAACTCCACTAATTGAGTGCTGTGTAGACTGATGAACACCTTCCACTGTTACCACACTGTGACTCGTTCAACATGAGCAAAATAAGACAGAGCGGCTTAATGTACAACTTTCCCTTTGGGTTTAGCTTCAACTGCATTCACATAAATCAAATATCCTCCTGTAAACAAACTAATATCAGTCTCATCAGTAATTTTGTAGTACAGTGGTCAGGCCAACTGCCATCAACAGCTGACTTTTAACAAGTTTTTATAATATTATTGCACATGTTTGAAGCTACATTGTAAAAAGAAATAAAAAAATAAAAATAAAAAGTACATTTAAAATGTTATTTACATTATGTCATGACAACCGGCATGTCATACATATACACTGTGGTGAGTTCAAGGAAACTGATGAATAAGAACAAATAAAACACAGTCAGTCAATTTGCGCTCATAAAAGTTTTAGCCGACCTTTCCACTTATGTGTGTCTTCATTCATATAAGGACAATTATACGAAATGTGTTAAGTATAAACATTGTTTGAGTTTTGCATTGAAGAGATCAGAGATACATTTAAAATGTATAAGTAGAATATTTTTGCCAGTCAGGTTCAGGCTTTATTTATGTAATGATTTACAGGATGGAAACATAAATGTAACTTTTCTCCTTATCAAATTCTAAAAAAATTCTAAAACATGTGAATACCCAGAAAATATGGGTTAAATATATTTCTAATGCTATATTTATGATTACTTTATAATCAATGGTCGATATAGTTACTTGTATCACAAGGCAGTAATATTTCTAAAATAAGTCACAATGTGCCAAAGAGCCAAACTAAGGTCAACAATTAAGAAAATGTAAATAAAGTATAATTTAAAGTTAAAATTTTTTGTTATCATTAAGCTAATTAATCTAATTAGATGAATAATAATAAATGACATTCATGTGTTTTTAAGATTTGTCTGTGATGTTTGCAGATCATGATTTATTCATATACTTGATAAGTGAATAAGGAAATTAATATTTGAATAAATATGTAAGTTTGATTTATTTACTTGCTTCAGTTTAAATTATTTACTTGTTTCAAGTCAACTTTTTATGTAAATCTGCATTTTCTATGTGAGAGATGCTTTATAAATAACATAATAATAATTAGTTGTTGTTTATAAGAAGTATCACAATTTACTAAATGTAACTACTGATCCAAATGAGTCCGAAATGTATCGGCCTGACCTTAAATAATTGATCTCGTCTTTAATGAGGTCCTGAGAACAGTAAGAGCGCCTTTTACGTATCTTTGACTACTCTAATGTGTAGACTTCAAAGCTCCACATTGAGCTGCTGGTGCCGGGTTTTATGGTTTTAAAATGAATTGTACTTGACATCAGTTTCATTGTCACTGTGTAGGACTGGATGCCCTGAGAGTACTTCTCTGAGAGCCCTCTCACAAGCTCACCCTCAAATCATTTTAGAAATAAGTAACACTTGTTGGCTCGATGGTAGATTTTCTTTTTGCAAGCTACATTTTGGGTATCAGAGCTCAGAGGTTACAGAGGTGCCTGCCGTCTTCCTGCCGGTGTATCAGATCAAGTACCAGATCCTCTCTATACTACATTTTAACTTTACTCTAAGCATTGTGGTGAATTGAAATTGCACTCTGACCTGCTTCCTTCCCGCCCATTACTCTTAGTGCATGCCACAGCTGCCTATCGGCAACAGGAAACAATACTGGCCCTTTTTCAGTTTAACTGCCCTGCTAAAGTTCAAGAAGCCAGATCTTGTATTTACTACCAGCAGTCCTCTGAGGAAAAAAAATATTTAAACTTGAATTGTCTTTGTCCCGTGTTCAGACCTCTGAAGTGCTGAATGTGGCTCTTCTTTGGCTGATCATTGACAGCCTGAAGGTGTGTTTGGTGCTTCTCACCTCATGAGCAATGAAGTAGTAGCACAGAGCGTCCAGACAGCAGGTGATGTTGGACAGGCACATGGCTGTCTGTATGAACATGCTGATGCTGGTCTTGTTGCCACAGTCCTGAATCACTTCTTGGTGCACCTGGAATTATGTGAAGGGTTACACATGGAGGACACATTCGTCTACCGTCCTGCCTACATGCGTGAAAATCATAAAATCTTACAATAACGCTAGAGGTAACCCAGCAGTGGGAACTCCTCTGTAGTTTTGTGTGTTCTTCTCAGGCTTTTTAAAAAAAATTAGCGCTTTGTACCTACTTGTTAGATGTTGTTATATTTGTTAGACTCTGCAGAAATAAACTTGTACATTTAAAAAAAATTACACCCACCATCTGAGTATCAGAGCTGTAAGTTGGCTTTCATACACATATTTTTTGAACATTAAAATTCTTGTGGACCGGATTTAGTATAAGATTTTTAACATTTAGATTTTAACTTTCATCTGTCGTTTCACTTTAAAGTTCAGTTTACTTAAAATTAACTTGCAGTTGATCTCACCAGGAACTGCAGGAAGATGCCCAGGTGGCTGGGGGTGAAAGGCAACAGGAAGGCACTCAGACTGCTGTAGATGATCTTCACGCAGGCCCGGCTCTGTGGGCTGTTCTGGCCGGACTGCTGAAGAGCCCAGATGGTCTGGACCGAACCGTAAACCACCACCAGCGCAGGCACCAGGAACCCAAACACCTGCAGACAGACTATCACCACAGGGCTCCAGCCTTTCTCTGAAAAACTGTGGAAGCAGTGGAACTTCGTCTGCCCGACCTCCCTGAAGCGATAGATGGTCGGAGAGATCGCCACCAGCACCAGCAACCAGACCCCCACGCAGATCCCCAGGGCTGCTTTGGGGGAACGCAGCTGTTTGGCTTTGAACGGGTGACAGATAGCCACCCATCGGTCCACAGCTATACACATGATGGTGTAGATGCTGCCATATATCCCGACAAAATACAGGCTTTCCAACACTGAACAGAGAGGATGGAGGGAGGCAGGCCAGAGGTGATTGCTGGCGTGCATTTTGAAGGGAAGGGGGAAGAGGAGGAGCAAGTCCATCAGAGCCAAACTGGTCATGTAAATAGTTGACTCCGTCCATTTTCGCAGAATGACGCAGAACACAAACAGCGCTACAACATTGAGAATCAGACCAAAGACGAATATGGGGATGTAGATGACCAGCTCCAAATATTTCATCAGGTTGTCCACCTCGACAAATGAACAGTTGCTTGTCATGGTGTTGTTGTTGCTGCTGGGAAAATAGTTTATAGATTTGATTTAATTTCACCAGCACTGTGACAATTTCAAATCAAAGTCTGTGAAATGAATCTGTCCTTCCTGTCATTATGCTTTGTTCCCACACAGAAAGATATGTAAGATATGCTACTTGAAACTTCTCAGTTGTGTGGGTTCACTAGCTATGAACTTGTTTTTTTGTATCTGCTTCCTGATGTAAAGGCTAAAAACTGCAAGAACATATATCATATTAGTTTAAATCACATGCTCTATGTGTTCAGTGTAAATTTAAATTAAAAGTCATAGTCAGGTTATTATTTAGACTTTGATTTAATTGGAAATTGCTTAGATTTGAAAGAAAATGTCTCAATCTTGACTCTTGATCCATTAGATTAGGCACATGCATAGCAGGTTTCCCTGTCTGCATGCTGTAACATACAGTACATACGTCTTCCATCGAAATGGCAGTTGCTCTGCAGATGTCACTAAAGGAAAATGCCAACTTATGACTGAGAAAACTCAAAAAAAAAAAAAAAAGAATCCAAAAACGAAACCTCCTGCGTGTTAAAACTCATGTAGATAATATTGGTACACATATGACTTACATCCTCTAATTTTTTGAGTATTTTCAATGGAAGTCTGGCTTGTAATTCAAACATTTGAAGAAAAGTGCTACACACGTTTGGTTCATCATTAACATTTAAAATTAACATTGTACAGTGGAAAATGTGAACTCTAGTTTTGCCCTTACCGCATGATGCCAGTCTCTCAGTCAAACGTTGTGCAGTGTGTATGTCTGAGTTTCTGCACTGTGCCAGACACACTTCTGCTTTCTCTACCTTTGTTGTTTCATCACCACTTCCTGAGTCATGCCACATTACCATGCATGTCGTGTTCAGATGTGCATTAAAGTTAAAATCAAAGTTGTACTCTTATACGCTTTTTAAAGATGCATGATCACAAACTGCTAGAACAGAAGATTTCATTTGTATTTGTAACTTGAAGAAATGAACGGTATGTAAGTAATACTCATAATGATAAATACGTTGTTGTGTTGTGCTGATGGGAAATGTCAGTGGTTTTGCAGCTATTTGGTTATCAAAGTATTTAGTAAATTGAAATGTGCCTGATAATGGCGATAGATTAAAAGTCAGACTCACTAACGTCAGTAAGATTTATCCTCTGGAGACCACGAATGTCTGTACTAAATGTTATCTTAATCCATGGCATTAGTTGTTGAGATATTTCACTATGGACCAAAGTTTTGGAGTGACATGAACCCAGACATGAGCAGACTTAAAAGCCATCTCTAGAACACTTCCCTAGTGTGGCTAAAGATAAGCTGGAAGACTAAAAAGACAAATATCACAAATGGACACATAAAATAAACTGAGGAAACTGTAGTATTGGCTAACACCACATGTCTCTCATGAGTTATTCTGTAAGAGAAACTGAGGTATTATATTTCATCAGAGTGGAATTTCCATTACTAGATAAATATGAAGTCACATGTGACACGTGTGATTGTTCACTGCATCTCGTGAATGTAGGTGTTTTCTAAGATTAGTGTTGGGATGTTGAGATGGTTAATTTTACCATATTTGCTGCATGTTGTCAGGATCACAGATGTTGAAGCGTGTATGAAGAAAAGGCTTGGATCAAGTGACTTATATTTTTCAATGTATTGACTTTTTAGGTCAAAGACTAATTTTTTTATAGTTAGTTTGTCCATCTCTTCGTCAAAGTATAAATCTAGCTGTGATCACTGACAAAGCATGACAACTGTGATTTCTGTACTGGGACTGTTCTTAGTACTCATATTAATCTGTGTCAGTGGAAATCAGTCTTCCTTTCTCTGAGAGAAAGACTGAAAACCGAAGAGTTCAAAGCGTTTGTTCTTTGAAGTCCATGAGAAGCTGCAGAGGCAGATTTGGACTGTGATTATGTTTGAGGTTTCATGGTTTTGAGTGCTGAGATGACTTTACTATATTCCATTAGTGTGTAAGTGTGAGAATGTTTTATATTTAGGGGTAAAATGCAAGACTTGTTATCTTGTTATCCTCATCAGTCAGTAGAGAAATGCTTCTGGAATAACTCAGAAACATTTAGGTCACATTTGTGTAAGATGGCACTCTCATTTTTTTTCTCTGTAAATGAAAATAAGGCTGCCAGCCATACTGCCACCTACTGCTGCAACTGAAGTGAAACCAGTGGTCTCTATAGATGAGCACAAATGTCACAAACACTATTCTCACTTATAACTACATTATCCTCTGTGTTTTTGTCATCTTTTGTGAAAGTGTGGCTTATTATGTGTCTTTTCATTACAAACTGTTTTACAAACACGTTAATGCTAATGCTCAAAAAGACATGATTATAATAATCACCCAAAAATAATGTGTTGAAATAACCCCCACACGGTATTCACATACGTTTCGCATTATTGTATTTATTTATTCAACTTAAATCATGAACAAAATAATTGGGCAGTGACATTAGCATGGCAACATCCAGCTGTGTGGGTGTGAGGACTCTGAGGCGTATAGAAAAAGACAAAATAATTTTACTAAAATAAGTGCCACCCTGCAAATAAAACAACAAAAAACTACAAACACTCACTTGAGTGCAAACACACATTCACCCACGTTCTAACTTTATATTTTTTCTGCAGGTAAAACAAACAACCCAACTACCCTGTTTACATTCATTGAAGAAGCCTTTTTACAAATGTTTTCTTCTTATTTTGACTCTACAAATGTTTGTAAATGGTGCAATACAAACTGTAAAACTTGTACACGGGTGGCACCAAGGGGAATATTTTAGAAATTATTTTGGCAGAGACCATTGTGAAAGACTAATAAAAACCTCATGTGTACACACATAGAGCTCAAATATCTATAAATATCTATCCATAAAGCAAACACATACAGGATGCTTCACATCAAGACAAGACAAAAACTATCAGGAATCAAACAGCCTACAAACATTAAAAACCCTTTAGAGCATGCATTTAAAACCTTGAGAAAGAAAGATTGCTGAACAAAATTAAAATAACATGCTACAATTTCCACTGGAAGAGCCAGCCAGTTTCTAACATTATACCTGCAGTAACAAGTGGACATGTTGAGCAACAATTAGAGTGTGTTTACAGGAGTAACTCTGTAAATAGTCAGTCAAGGGACCTGCCACAATCTTCAGCATCTACAGCGAAGCAAAAGACACAACTCATCTTCGAAAGAAAGACAAGGAGCGAGTTCAGAGATGAGAGACAAAAGAGAAGCGTTGACACACATACACTCATGGCGTGCAAACACACACACACACACACACACACACACATCCATACACTCACAAAATGGCATGTATTCACTCTAGGAAGCGGTGAATTTCCTCAGTGTGATGACGATGAGGGCGAGGAGGACGGACGCTCCGAGGAAGACTGCTATAACAATGGCTGTGATCGCCCCTGGCCCCAGCACCCCTGCGCACACACATACACACACAGAGAGAGAGAGAGATGCCGTTTTAAGCATTTGATTAGACACACACACGCAGACTGACACACATTTGGTGGCGCTAGATCAAGTGTCAGTTTTACCTCCCTCCTCGTCCATGGCCGGGGAGTGTGTGGTGTCCTCGTAGGCCTGCTCGGTCGTGTCCTGGGGAGTCTCTGTGGTGGTGAAGTCGTTGGGTGGGTCTCCAGACCAGTTGTCCTGGTTGTCCCTGGTTGTTGAGCCGGGGTCGGGAACTGACTCTGCAGACCAAGAAAAAAAAAACCTACTTACCACTTGTGCTTATTTTTAACAGGGCTATTCAGAGGCAGACACTTAATCCCCGTTCCGACAAAGACTGCCTGCTGTGCAGTATTGACTCCCTGTATGTTTTTCAAGGCGGTAATTTCACTGACGGGGCGCACAGCTTTGCTAATGGTCCTGTTTGACTTCTCTCTGGACATCGAGGCCGCATACATGGCCCCATCTGTATGACTCCCAACAGCCTCTCTCTGTCTCACTGGGTTAACGGGCTCAGGCCCGGGCATAAGGATGTCTTTGTGGAGGATGAACATTTTGTCCGTTTGAGCCACAGGTAGCCTCTCGACATGTTTCTCTTTTGCTCACAGGTTCAACCAAGCTTGTCTGTTGTCTAAATAACTGCTTCAACCAACGTTTGCCTAATTATTTCAGTTGTGTAGTAGATATTTTTTTTCAAGCACAAACAGCTCGTAGGAGAGGCAGTGATTTGCTGACCAGAGCATGAAGCCGAGGTACTGTGCAACTCTCTGCTCTGTTGTCCTCTGCCAATCAATCGTTTGTTCTCTTTCCATCCCAAATTGTCCTCTGACATTCCTCCCATCTGAGTTTCCCTGAGACTTTTCACACATCTATAGTAGCCAGAGAAACAAAGCCTCTTTCTAGGCTATATTTCTGTTTAACCAAAACGACTGTGATTGTGTGTTCTGTCGTCTTGATGCTAATTGAACGGCTGAACGGCTTCTTTTTTTTTTTTTTTTTTTATTAATCCCAAGGACCAGGACGAAAATCCGATCTTCATCTCCCCTAAAAAAACTAACTATTCACACACAAGCCCACCCACTCACTGATTCACTTATCCTATCCTCAACTCTACGCATACCAACAAAACCGTAATCCAAACATATTTACATTCATCTTATTTAACGCTGAATATTTACTTTGTAGCCTCTGACGCCCTCAGTAAACTCCCTCATCTTGGTTTACATCTTGGTTTACAAAAAAAAAAAAAAAAAAAAAATCTTTTCTTTGCTGTCTTTTCTCTGTCATTATCAAAGAAGCCTCATACTGTACTCTGCAGAAACCAGCGCACTACTGCATATGCTCTTATCTCTGGTCTTTTAATGCCAGCATATTAGCTGCAACGTCTTCTGGCTTCTGACATGCACTTCTGATGTGAGTGTTTTGATGCTGCTGTGTTGACTCTGAGTCGTGTGCAGCTTCCTATCCTGTAGCTGGCCGGAGCTTTGGAGTCCCGGGCCTCTGGCCAGCTCAGCCATCAATGAGGCCTTCAGCTGAGGGCACAAAAGGCCGCTTGTGCGGTCACGGAGGGCGGCGGGCTGCAACCAGTAACAACCAGACAGGCCGAAACCAGGCACCGGCTGGGCACTGGATGTCAAACAAACTTGTTTATTAAATAGTCCCTGTGTGTAAAAGGCTGTGCCTTCAGCTTGATTTAATAAGAAGGCAAAAAATAATAACATGATGTTTTCCGTTGGTGTTTGTTTCCATGAGGAGGGCTTTACTCGAGCTTGAAATTTCTGTTTAATGGAATTAGCATAACTGAAGCCTGTAGAACAAATATAATTCTTTTCAAGCTGACAGCTAGCCACTAGATTGATGGTTCCTAACTTCTGTCCTGTTGTACCCACAGACCCATCAGATGGGCTCAAGCACCCCTCCATCGCCATCCGTCATGCTCCAACCTAACTGTTTATCAATTCCTTTGAGCTATTCCGACTGTTCATCACTTTTAGTTAACTATTTTGACTAGTTATTTTGATCTATGCTTTTAGCTGATTATTTCAACAGTTTATCCATTACTTTTATCTTACTATTCCAACTTTTTTTTTTGTTTGTTAACTAGTTTTCAAGCACACTCAACACTCAACACAGGATGTTAATGTATTGAAACTGACCAAGTTTTGTTATTGTATATTTACTAAAAATAAAAAAGTTTAATCCTATTTAGCTGTTTAACATATGTGGATATTTATTTAGATTAAATCACAATTTAATTAGTTGAACTAGAATTAGTTCATTGAGTTGTTTTAGTTATTTTATCTTTCCAGATGTCACCTAGTATGTACAGAAGTACCCCATAGGTTACAAGTACCCCCGGTTCTTAAAGACATGACTCCACATGTCAATCAAGAACCCTCCTTCTTAATACACAAGTCCAGACTCATAAAAGACTGGCAGACTGTAGGAAAGGCTGATTTCAGACACCAAAAATACAGAAGGCCATTTGTTGGTACCTTAGGCCTCTTCGGTCAGGATTTCACACCAGCCAGAGAGATGACAAAACGCGCAGACGGGTGTGTGTGAAAAGCAACCCGGCCAAGCTTCAAAACCACGAGTGACGAGGCCCAAACATGACATCTGTGGTGTATGTGTCCTTGTTTCACCCCCCTTAACTTCCATAGGTGGTAACCGCATTTTCCACAGTAAATTATTTGACAAATCATGAATTTTGGATTTTATTCTGAAACGGGGAGAGCAGGAATGGGGTTTGGTTGCTAGAACTGGTCTCCATGTTCGAGTGATGAACCCTCCTCTGTATTGTAGGACAGGGTTCTCACACTTGATTAAATCAGCCATCTCGAGTAGAGAATGTGAGAGCATTTGCATATCGTGTTGCTTAAGCTTCTTATTTTACAGATCTTTTACAAGATGTTCGTTTACCACGATGAGTCAACCGTTGGGGCTGCATGTCATGCTTTTTCACCCACTGTGTTGGTGGTGTGTTCAAGTTTGGTGGCCCTACTTGAAAACATCACATATTGTACAAGCCAACCACATCATTCACAACAGACAGATAAGAGGCGGCGGCAGAGTGGAAGCCGAGCAGAACAGTTGTCATTAATTACATTTCTCTTGGCCGTGTTTAAACTCTATAAATGTGGAGTGAATTTTCCAGATTTTTCTGTTTGCTTAGATGAGCTAAAAAAAAAAAAATCTCTTTTGGGGTCCATCCAGATAGTTAAACATAGGCAAAAAAAAAAATATGTTTCCACCTTAAAACTGTACAGTCAAAAGCAAGAACAGGCCGCACCATATTTTTAGAAAGCTGAAGGCAAGTCATAGCGCCTCAGTGTGAGAAAGCCTGACATTGTGTTTTTTTTTTTCGTGTCCCACGGAGAAGGTGACAGTTCACAGCTATGTTTTTTTTTTCACAAGACAGGGAGGACATCGTCGACTCGGCATATCCCTGTTGTCCGATTGCCCCCTTGACCTCTACTGTGACCTCTGCACCTGAGAGCTGCTCTACTGTCTCCAGAGCTTTTTTCAAGTTGGCTTGAGAGAAATCCCAAAGAGGAATAGAGAACAGACAGAAGTAAATGAAAGTGAAAGAAAGAGGAGTGAGTGTGACGTGCTGAGAGCAGTGTTCACAGATGAAGACAGAATCCCTCTTACTACTACCTCCAAAATCTAGCAAAAATAAGAACTTCACACCTGTGGATGCCTCACATCGATACTACACATCTGCACATTCAAGTTTGAGTCGGACCGCAGGTATTCAGTTTCATATATCAGGCATCATGAAAGCAACTGAGTCACCCTGTTTGTCAAAGAGCAGCTTTCACAGCACTCAGAGCCTCGACAACTGCATCATTTACATCAGGCTGCGGACTCACACATCCAGGCACGTGAATATGTGTGTGTGTGGAAAAGAGTGCAAAAATGACACGTATACACACATTTTTGATACAGGACCAAACGTCACCCAAAAATCACATACAACAGATAACCAATCAACTGTATGTAGTTTCAGGAATATAAAACCTTAAATCCACCCATTCTAAAATTAAGGACACAGCGTTGGGGTACAAAAAATATCAGCAAAGATATACAATTTCTATCCTATCGTTTCTATAACATTCAACACACTCCACTGGAGTTCAACACACTGCACTGGAGTGTGTTGAAGAACTATTTTCCTCACATCACACCTTTCATTTCAAGGGTGACAGCCAGTTGTTCTCTACTAATCAGACTGTGGTCTTGCACAGTGGAACATTTATACCATACTTAGTTGCATCACTCACAGGCAAGGCTGCATACTTCACTAATGGTCACCCAACCACAGAAATTAAATAAAAATATCCATCACACTCAAAAGGAGATTTACCTGTGTGTACAAAGGCTACCATGATGCCTAGGAGCACCAGGAGGAGGAATCTGCAGATGCTGCTGCTGTGAACCATGGTGGCTGTGAGGGATGAGCGTCAGATTGAGGAAAGCGTCTCCAAAACTCCTCAAGCAGTAACTTCAAACGAGTAACTTACCCTCGGAGAGGAGCAGGAGAAGAGTACAGGGGAGAACAGGAGGGGGAGAGCTAGGCAACTGAGGGGTGAGAGAAGGGGTTGGACTAGGTGTGCACAGGACTGTCTGGACAGTGTGGACTTTGTGAGCACATCATGGCAGGGCACACCCACTGCACACTCCTCCGGCCACATAGCTGGGTGTGAGGGGTAAACATTCAGCAGCCGCTGACCTTGGCCAGGTCACATCACGAAGGTCTCTGCTGGACATTTTATGCCTTTTAGTCCTGAAGGAGCAAAGAAATCGATTGTCAAAATCTAAATCTGTAGATGGCAGTGGTGGAGGGAGTATTGATATCTAAAAATATCTAAAATATCTTGAGTAGAAGTACAGAATTATTATTATATTGTTATTATTGGATTACTGTTGCATCAATCAGATCAAAATGAGTATTTTAAAGGGGTACTCAGGTTATTAGTATTGCCTTTCCAAAAAAAATGGGGGACTCAAAACAGATTTGAAAAAGATTGGTCAAAACGGAAGTTGTAAGTGCAGGAGATATCCCGACTATAAGTCACCAGTGTGGGTCAATCTCTGAGTGTGTGGGTCCTACGTTTCCCATAATGCAACTGGACCGATAATCAACCTGCCATTATGTTTCGCTAAATTCATTTGGCCTAAAATTGTTCTCATGTGAACCAACTTCCTTTTGGGTGGGAGGTTGTTTTGTTTTGCCCGAAACTGTCAGCAGCAAGTGACGTATCCTTGCAATCATTTTTCGTCAACACCAAAGGTGCTATAGTAGTTGCTGGGAGCGGTTTTAACATGGATAAAACAAATACGTTGATTTAAGAGCCGTTGTTTCTGTAAGGAAACCTGTGTGTTTTTAATCCCCATCTTTGTCACCATCTTTATGTTGCTATTTTGCAAGGATGTATCTACCTATGTAGGAACATGACGTCCCCGTCAGCTGTTTCTCTAACTGAGGTAAACAGCTGTGGGCGTAATGTCAGACCTACAAAAATGGCTCAACAAATGAGATGTAGGTGGTGATTCAGAGGTCTGAGACCAGGCTAGATTCAGTCTGCAACCCCACATCATCAGGTTTATATTCGCAGACTTGACAAAGCTCCTCCTAAACCACAGAACACATTATTCAACCGTTGTTAAAGGTTGTCACTCTCCATCGTTAGTAAACTGACCCTTGTGTCAAATTGGTAGAATTTCTGGTTACTGTAGATGTCAAAAGTACTGGACGAAAAGGTTTGCTAATATAAAAGTATAAAGTCAGACAAAGTACCCTAAAAGTTTACGTAAGCTAAGTACTTGAGTTAATGTACTAACTTTTACTGGAGAGGAAAACAGTAACATTTTGATATTTTGTTGATCTGAGAATCAAGTCAAGTGTCAGTTAACCTGAGAAAATAAGGGTTTGGTGTATTACTAAAGGGGCATTTTGCTGGTCAAATCTCATAAATGTCCTCACTCATTTCTTCAGTGCATGTCTGAATACATTTAATACCGTCAGTGAAAGTTTTTGCTTCAGTATGGTGAGTATCTGTGAGCGTGTGCTCTTAGAAATATGTTGCTTTTCATGAGAAGGAATTGGTGGGTTTCATTTCCTCCTCCTGGATTTGAAAAAACATGACTAACTTTAATGTCAAATGTGCACTACAATTGAATGGTGAGAGGATGAGCTTTTACTTCCCCAAAATACCACACAGTTAAAATGTAACTGTTAGTTTCTGTTTAGAGCAGCATTCTCATCGCATGTGGGAAAAATGCATTTGTCTGATTGGCACAAACCATCTACACATGTGAAAAACAGGAAGAACAGTCAGCAAATTATATGTAACAGATCACCAGTAAAAAAACCACGTGATAGGATTACTCACTTTCAATTTTCAACCTGAATTCTCACGCTTAGAGGGATTTCAAATGTTCTTTAGTTCATTAACATTTTGAATGCCAATATCTGGCTCCCCCCATCTACTCTTTAACACCTGGCAATGATTAATTTTCATTTATACATTTTCTTAATAGGATCTCTGTAAAATGCAATTTATTATAGCGTGACCAGATTAACGCATGTGAATCAAATGAAACCTGTACATTTGTGGTTTTCCTGAATGGTTCAGACACAGGTGTGAACAGCCCACACATCAGACTGTTTTATTATTTCATACTGCAATAAAAAAAGTATGACTCCAGCAGATCATTTTCATATATTATAATACAGATGCAGAATTGAAAGTTTATTTTTTAAACAGCCTAGTATTTTACAAGAAATAGATAACTACTTGGAACTTTTGAACATGTCCTTAAAACAGGACATAAGTGGGCACGAATCCTTGGGCTCTACTATGCCGTCATTATCCATGAACACCCAGCAGAAATCAGGGAGGGAAAAGAGAAGTGTGGGGGGGGGGATTAAAGTGTAAGGGGGAAACTTTCAATAAATAAAACAAAAACAAGGGATATAATCTCTATAACCTTTCCCATAATACCCCAACCACCCCACCCATATATCCACGCTTAAAAAAATCCCATACAATGGAGGCCAAATTATTAAATTTGTTGTCACTGTGAAATTCTACAACAGGACACGATTTGGGACCGAGCAGCTGATGCCGAACAAATATCAACGCCTCTGCAGAAACTTGAGTTTATTCTGTGATTGCGCCCCTTAGCTGGGTCAGATGCTTCACTGGCCAGTTTGCTCCACTCGAACCTCTCAAGGGTTTTCAACACATTATAGGTCCGTAAGCAACAGGAAAACAAACCCTCCCTCAGAGATCACTGTTTGTTCACAATTTGGAATTTATGAGGGATTACCAGAGTATGTCTGATAAAAGGAAAACTGAAAATAAAGGTGAAAGTTGTGGGAGCAGTCTGGGGCCACGGCAGGGGTTTGGGTAAAACAGCTCCTGTTCAGATTGGATACAGTCAGTGGGGGTTTGCTTGGCTGCAGTCCCTTAAAAGTCCTCCAAAGTCTCAATCTCTCCCATATTCAACCTCTCAGATGACGCATTCACAGAAAAACCTAAAAAAAAAAATTAAAAACAGAAGGCTCCAATTAGCAGATGAGATATAAAAAGCAGCATCACATTTTTTTCCAAATTCAGTAGGTGGGTGTTTGCTCTCACCTAGAAGGCTGGGGTCTGCGCGGACCATCTTCTGCTTCTTTTTCTTCTTCCCTGAGGTGACGGTCTCAAAGCGCTGCTGCTGCTGGCCACTTGTATGGTTAGACTGGTAGAGCGACGAAGATCCTGTTCCACCCCATACAGAATCCTGAGCACGAGAGAAATGTGGATTTAAAAGAGTGATTCAACTGTTGGAGAAAAAGCGATCCTGTGAAGTTTGGGTCTATGAAGCCAGTCAAATTGTTTATACGGATGAAAACGGGATGTGTGGAAGAGCTAAGGAGTAAGTGCAGGAAACACATGTTTGAGATGATGCAAGACATGATCAGAAGAACTATGTTCTCACGCTTAATAAAATATGAAGAGAAGGTGAAGGCAAGGTCGAAATTACTCAGAGTGACATCATGTGCATCCTGTTGATTGCCACAGTTAATGTTGTGCTTGTTATCTCAAAGTATAAGAACTGATGAGATATTCAGCCTCTCTTCAGTCATATCGGTGCAACTAATGATGGCTCTTGCTTGCAAGCAATAAAGATTGAATAAGGATGGAATTTTGTGTGCATTAGACATGAGCTGATATTGCCGTTCCCGTGACAATTACATTACATGTAGGCCTGTCACTATAACCGCTGTGGTTGGACGATACATTGTTGCCGAAAAAATTGTGATAAATTATATTATTGTAATTTGAAGTCCATTTTATGCCACTGATATTTTAATAATATAAGAACGGCCATGAATGACAGCAATTAGTGTCTCAGCATAATTGTTTTCTGTGTATTTGTGCTGTGAAAAAGCACCTAGGTTTATAATGGTAGGGAAAACACTGGTTTATTCTGGCATCATTTTGGAAAAAATGTTGGTGACATTCTTATGTAAACACACACGCATGTAAACACAACAGGCAATATTGGGTTCAGCAAAAAAGATCGAGGTCATGTCCATATATCGTACGATAAGTCGATAACGTAATTATGGTAACAGGCGTATTACATGACTCGCATTGCTTTGCAGGGCACCATGGGACAATATTCTGAGTCTTTAACTCATTGGTACCACTTGAGTCTCACTAACCTGCTGCTGCTGTTGTTTGAGGGCTTGCTGTTTGTTCTGAGGTGCCTGTTTCTGTTGGTTAGCGTTCTGTTTGGCACGACGTTCCAGGAACTGCTTGGCAAAGTCCTTGGCCTCGGGAGTGTCCCCCAGATAGGCCGTGACGTAGTCGTGCACCTCGTATGGAGAGTCCACTTCTTTCAGGAAGGATGCAAACGTTGGAACTGGCAGGGAGACAGATGGAGAATATTTGTGAGTTTGGCTTCCAAAAATGGTCCATCAATAGTTGTGGGTGGAGTGCCTTTGCAAAACATATTTTTAAAGTCTTACCATCCAGATTGTTGGCCGTGTTGAGGGTGTGCAGGGTTTGCTCACACCATTGCATGAAGGTGTCTTGCTGACTCTTACCAACCCCTTGAAACAACTTTAGCAGCTTCTCCTCCTCTTCTACCTTCTTATTGGCTCGCCCACTCGAAGAGTTACTTTACATGCAGATATAAATGCAGGAGGAAGACAAAAATAACTCAATAAGATTTGTGTATTACTCATATCCTTCACGTGGAAAGTCATGCTTTTCTTTCATCAGAGACTTTTTTCTATTTTGGTGTTGTTAATAAATACCTGAGGTTGGCGTTGCCTTTGTTGTTCTTCTGCGTGCTGACTTTCTTGGGTTGGGGAGGTTGCTGCACAGCCTCTTTCACAGCCTCATCCCAGAAGCCCATGTTAGAGTTCTGGGTGTCACCCCAGATACTGCTGGGGTCTGAGCCCCAATTAGTGCTGGTGTTCACAGACCCCCACACCGAGTTACTCAGAGATGTCTGTGACGAGAGTGACATACGGTTACTGATGGAACACACATTTCCAGGGCTACAAGTCACAATAACATTACTGATTAATCTGACTAATACTTTCCCACTTAATCAGTTGTTTGGTCTATAAAATGAATGGTGAAAAATACTCAAAAATACTTTTAGTTTCTATCAAATAGTATACAGACAAGCATCAAATGCTCACAACTGAAAAGCGATTGATTTTTGCCGGTCAACCATTGACTGATCTACTAATCGTTTCAGCCGTACTTTCTTCTTTCACAAAAAAACACTTGAGGTTATTAGCATTAGAGTGATAAAACAATATGGCCTTATTGACATTTTACATAATCATTTAAATGTGAAACAGTTTTGAGCCAGTCATATCTTCATTCAGCCATTCCTAAGATTCAGAAACTGAATAATTGACCTCTCTAATCCAAATATAAAGGGGACTGCATTAAGAAATATTTTGGATATTCTTCAAGATGTTGCCGTAGTAGTCCACATCTAACTCTGCAGCTTTACCTAACTTGCGTCCTCTTTTAGCCAATAAGACGCAGTATTACACAGGTTACGTACAGTTCTGGTTTGAGTGCGGATCTGTTGGGTGACAACGGGGTGTTGTGGCGGCGGCTGCTGCTGCTGCTGCTGCTGCTGCTGCTGCTGATGCTGATGCTCCTTCCGCTGTTTCATCTGCTGGGCTTCTTCCCTTTGAATCTCCAGCAAGGACTTGGTCATAGCTGGCTGTTTGGCCACACTACCCCAACCTGACAGCTTGGCCTGTGGCTGCTGAGCCTGTTGCAAGGCCTGCTGCTGCTGTAGCTTCAGGAGCTCTTGTTGCTGACGTCGATGCTGCACGGAATAGGTAGGAAAAGGAGGACATGAATTAGCGTGCATAAAAATGGATGGCATTTGGCTAAATTTCATGCATTTGTGAAAAAAACACTACTTTTAACTCAAGAGAGGTACAAACACATTGCTGGTCCTTACCTCCTCCCGCGCCTGTCGTTCTCTCTCCTCTTCCAGTTTCTGGATCTCGGCCAGTGACAGGGCGTTCTGACTCTGGTTTATAGTGTTGGTTGACTGCTGACCCCACTTTGAAGAGGATGGAAGCTGAGGGAGCAGGACAAGGTTTTTGTCGACTTTAAATAAATTTTGTACGACATCTTTGCTGACTAATACTTCCTGGTAAATGACCTTACCTTCATTTGTGCAAGCTGCTGCTGCTGCTGCTGCTGCTGGAGTCTTCTGAGGGCCTCTTGTTGCTGCTGCCTCTGTCTCTGCAGCTCCTGCTGTCTTTGGGCCTCCTGCTCTCGCCTCTTCTGCTCCTCCTCCTGTTGTTGGGCCAGAGCCGCTGCCGCTGCAGCAGCTGCCGCCTCTTCCTCCGCTCGCTTCTCCTCCTCACGCCTTCTCAATATTTCAAGCTCCTCTTGCTTTCTGCGCTCTTCTTCCTGGTGATGTAGAAAAACATTTCAATTTAGGGACACATCTGACAAGTCCATAGAGGACGAAAAACATAGCTCACATTTTTGTTAGCGTACCTGTTTGCGAAGGAACTCCTCCCGTTTCTTTCTCTCCTCCTCTTCCCTTCGCCTCTCCTCTAATCTACGGAGAGCTTCCTCTTGTGCCAGTCTCTCCTCTTCCTCTTTTAGCCTTCGCTGTGCCTCTTCTTGCTCTCGCAGCCGTCTTAATGCTTCCTCCTAAAGAGTTGCAGCACTGGGTCAGTCTCAACACCACCAGATAAAGTAACTCAGTGAAGTTAAACGGTAATTCAACGGGTTCAAATGCTCCACCTGTTTTTGCCGTGCCAGCTCCTCTTCTTCCAAGCGTTTGCGTTCCTCCTCCTGTCGAGCTCTCAGGGCCTCCTCCAGCCGTTTCCTCTCATCTTCCTCTCTTTTGGCTCTCATTTCTGCCTCACGCCTCTCCAACTCCAACTGGCGGATGACACAATAAAAATACACTCATGTATTATTCGCAGAAATGTGCGAGTAGGGCATATTTCTGAATAATCCTATATCTTAAAATCATAGATTGATCAGTTTAACATTTCAGGCTATTTTGATGCAATCAATCTCGTTCATGAATCTGTTGACCCATAAGACTTTCTACAAGACTGTTTCTTTAACAAGAGATAGTGCAGCAAGAAACAAAATTTTTAGCATTTGAAAAAACTCGAACATAAGATACTGCAACAAAAACCAAAAAGTGAAACACTGTCTACCTTTGAAGACTTTGTCTTCTCTAACTGTTGCATCTGCTCAATGGTTGGAGCCTGTGCCATGGAGTCTATAGGTAAATCCCAAACGCTGCTTCCATCCCACGCTGTTGAGAGTGACAGAATATGATGTATTACACCTGCTATAACATGATAGACTTTTTTGTTTTGCTCTCATGTGATTAAAAAAAAAACAACACTACAGAATATTTAAGGTAGAAACTCACTGCTGGGGGCAGCTTGCTGAAGGTTTGGTGTGCAGGAAGCCTGAGAGGAAGGGTTCTGCATTTCCCACACAGAGCCAGAGTCTGGTACAGACAGGGACCGGGTAACAGGAGGTAGGAGGCTCTCAGATGCTCTACAAAAACACAATAAATAAGCACATTAATAAATGCCATGCTCCCTTGATGTCAAGGTAAGATTTATAAACACTGAAGAACGGGTACAGATGTATTTGGAGTTAGGGCTATTCAGACATAGTTGTGCAACAGTGTGTGTGTTACCAACCTTATCTTGAGAGCCTGGTATTGCTGAAGAAGCAGATTGATCTGCTGTTGGTGTTGCTGCTGCTGCTGAACAGGAGCTGAGTTAAGAGCTGCAGCTTTCTGCTGGGCCAGGGCCTGCGCATACTGCTGCCTGAATGGTGGAGGACAAATGGATGGGTATTAAATCCAGTAAAGTAAGTTTATAAATGTGTGTATTTGGATATTTAAATCATGATTAGTAAACAATCATACTGCAACTGCAAATAAATCAAAATGTCAGATCTGAGCCGGGCATACCTAAGGAGGTATTGATATTGGAGCTGCTGTAACTGGTAAAGGTTGAGAGCAGTGAGCTCTTGCTGCCTCTTCAACCTCTCTTGATCACCATCCCCCTGCATTACAAAAGAAGACACAGTCAGAATAAATCATAGCATATCAACTATCTATTAAATATCAACTTCAAGAAGGTTAATACTTATGCAATTGAGTATTTTGTTTTTTTAACGATTTGTACTTAACAGATAAATAAGTAAAGATATCTTTTCACCATATCATATTCTGGGGTTCACTTGGTCTCATTTACAGATAAAATCCACCCTACATTTTGAACACTTTTCATTAACACTTATATGCGTCTCTGTTTGCAAGATCACTAATCTGATTACAATTGGTCTTGGTTTCGGGCTACATGCCAATAAGGGTCAGCCCCTCTTGCAGTCCAGACAGTGGTGGTGATGAACCTGAAACCGTTTGGTAACTGCCAAAAACACCAGAAGAATAATAATTTTTGCACTTCAGCAGTTTAGTTACAGCAATAACACTACTCTCCATAACCATACACATGAATTGATCGTATTTACGAACTATGAGCGAGTCAAAAGTTTTATTGTCATCAGTTCCAACTCATTCCGCTTCTTCACCCATACGGATCATTCAGTGGTTAAACTGATGAGGGAGCAGATAAACACCTTGTATTTGATCGTTTGTGTATAAATGGCTGGAGTCGTTTTTCCATGTTGCTTAAATTTAAGTTTAACTTTAGCTGCCGTTATCACAAGGACAGAGGAGACAGACCATGATCTGAAGGGAAGAGAAAATAACAATCTTAATTGCTTCTAGAAAAACCTCCACAAAACCCATCAACTCAGAGAGAAGGAGGCTCTTGAAACAACTTAATAACAGATACATGAAGGATTCCTCCGACACAGTTTACTGGTAAAAAGAGTGGAATACCACACCACCTACAGGTCACAGGTAGTATGGCAGCTAGGGCTGATTACAAAGCAAACCTTTGGACATAAGGAATAAAACAAGCCACTTTTAGAAAACACAAACCTGTAGAGGTGGAGGTGCAGGGCCTGGAGTGAATGGTACCCTCCCCCATATCTTCATGATGTCTCCAAGCGGCTGAAATACTTCGTCACACCCTCTTTTGACTAAAAGAGACATTGTGAAGTAACCAGCCTGGAACCACTCTGCCATTTCCTGGTTACTGAATGGACCTGAGAGAGCAGAACAGATTCAGGCACAATACTGTAGCGGTTTTGAAAATAAATGTAATGTATTTAAGTCACATTTTGAGCATATAAAAACCCTCACCCTGAATTTCCCCTTGGGGATCTTTATAGAACCACTTGAGAGCAGCCTCGTGGGTGAGTGGCAGGCCGGCAGGTTTGGGCTTCTCTGAAGTCTTTGCTGCAAGTCTGTCATCATCCACCACACCATCCTGTAGGTATGCTACCATCTTTTCTGCCTCCTGGGAAAGAAAGTAAGCCAAAACACAGACAGAGAATTTTTAAAAAAGATTATTACATTACTTATAATCCTGTTTAAAATCAATACGACCTAACATAACAGGACTGCCGATTAGTCAACTAATTGGTTGTTGGGGTTTTAGTGGACAGAAACTGTATGATAACTTGTTTTGTGGTCTTTTAAAGAGAAAATGAACTTAATAATTTACAACGGTTTAATCTGAAGGGTAATTACATCTCTGGTATCTCCAATGAATACAAGATTTTAAGAGATCCTTAAAATAAGTCAACGATATCTTACAACTGTTAGTGGAATTGTAGTTGAGGATAGAGCCACCACCTCGTGGCAGATCTTTAATGTTAAAAGCTCTCTAACTTACCTGCTCAAAGTGTTTCAGTCCCTCATCTTCATCCGTGTCGTGTGGCACGGTGGGCCTGCCAATAGGTGCCAACATACTTGAAGGGAAGGGCAAAGGATTGTTCATCGCCACAGAAACCACCATGGGCTTTTGTTGGGGTAGCTGGATAGTGGGTGATGGAGCAGATATTTCTGCATACAACAGTATCAGGAAAAAGCAGATATTAGGAGGTTTTCCAGGTAGGTGAAACCAAGTGGCAAAAAAGTTTTATTTACTGTGAAATTGAAGACCCAAATCCCACCTGCAAGGGAGGTGGAAATGTGAGCCATGGGTAGGGACATGCTGTTTGACATGGGGACATGCAGGGGGACTTTGCAGGGCTCTGGTGGGAGCTCCAGGGGTGGCTGCCGTTCAGCTGGCCTCTCGGACTCGTCTGCTCTTCTGTGCTGGCTCGGGGACAGAGACTGGGGCTCCGAGACTGGGGGAGCAACAGGTGGAGCCTCCTCTGACACTCTCGCCAATTCTATAATAAGCAATAAAAACAGAATAATGGTAAAGACATGAGAGGGGCTCATAACAAATATAACTATGATCCTCAATTAAAAAAAAACAACATTTTCATAAAAAAATTTGTTGGTCTTGTTGTTCATTGACGTAAGAGGTTCTTGGTTCTAGACCAGCCAAGTGTTGGTGTTGGGTATATAACGACTTCAGTGGTGCTTTTCTGTAGCTGAACTTAAAATTCTGGCCACAATGTAGAAATAGGTTAAGGAAAATTCAAATAACAGAAAAAATATTTTTTAAGAATGTACAATTCCAATACTTGCACAAAGTTAAACAAAAACAAACAAACAAACAAAAAAAAAAACACATTAAAAAAACCATCACTATGTAACTAAATATCAAAGTGACTGACCTTTTCTTTCGGCATCTGTTTCAGATTCTTTGGTCTCCCTGGGGTGACTGTCCTCCTCCTCCAGGCCCTCTTCACACTCTTCCAAGGGTCTGAAGTCGAGCTCTGCCTCCTCCAGGATTGGTTCCTTGGAGGCTTTCTGAATACACAACAAAGAACGCAGTTACATACATTGATATAAATAAATGACACATCAACACTTAATTTAAAAGTCTTTGTAATTCATTGACTTCAAAACTCTTCTTTGGTCTCTTCTTACCTTGAGTGAGAGAAAGGCCCCTGATGAGTCAAAGGTGCCCGCCTCCTCGTCTGCGTCCTCCAGGCACCACTCTGGCAGGCTGTCCCTCTCGTCCTCCAGGCTGCCGCTGCCTGACCGTGGCCTCCTGTAGCCGCGCTCGTCTTCTCTTGCATCAAATGGGAACCGGCGGCGCTGATCTGGGTGTTCCCGCCACCCTGCTGAGCGAGGCGCGTCTGGAAAAATTGGGAAAATGGTTAGTGTTGTACAACCAATCTTAATAATGAGATTAAGAGATTAAGATCTACTTTAGCTTCATCAGATGGACAGCAAACTTTTTTGGTGACCAACACTACTGAACAAAGTGTAACTGCATTAAATAACAGCATAATAAAAAGTGGAACTGGAGACTAATTCTTTATTCAAGCAGGGTGCATTGGAAAAAAATTATATTTTCCTGCTGCAAGGAAGTTAGAGATCATCAGTTTACATGCTGTTTCACTCTGTACCTTATTTTGAAACAGGCCATACAACAAATCTGGCAGATCACCAAAAATACATTTATCAAAAGATAAATGCATTAGTAATGTGGTCAGTGCAGTGCCCACCTGGGCTCGGGGGGCACCACCGGTCACTGTCCCATCGAGAACCCGACGGGCGCCAGCCCCCCTCATCATCCTCACCATTCTCATCACGAGAAGTACGCCAGTTCTCACTCTCTGAACGTATGAAGTCGTGCTTCCTCGGCAGGACTGTTCCAACATCCTCATAGTTGCTTCGGACTGCAAAGAGTAGTAGGTAGAGGGGTGGTTAAAGGTGAGGCCATCATCATTATACTGATAATTGACATTGACAAATCTGAAATTCCTATAAGTCAATTAATGATCTTATACAAAAAGGCAGACTTACTATGATTCATCGGAAAATGTCCTGGAACTGCATCTGCTGTGTTGACAGATAGCAACAAGTAGATAAGCCAGTGCATTTGCCAGTGAGTATATCATGTATTGATTATTTGAGCAGCAAACTTTAACACCAACCTGGATCTTTTCGACCTGGCTTTTCAAACCTTCTATCTCCCCTGTTGAGAAACAAAACCAAACATTATGTTAGGTCGTAACGAAAAAAAGTTTTATTGCTGTCTAGGAAAAACTCATATCGCGGTCAAAACGTGGATATTTTAATACCTTTCTTCCCAGCTTTGGGAGCGATGCATCTCCCTTCCTCCACGACCAAAACCTTCCACATCATCAAAACTTCTTTGGTAAAATCCTCCATCTCCTCTTCCCCGACCTGAAAACAATCACAGGCTTACATGACCTAATATGATCTAAAGAGGTCTTGTTGCTAATGACTGTGATGACAGAAAGTGTGAACCCCCCTTCTGCAGCTACTACTCACAGATGCTCAGGTGAATAAACTGGCTTAATTTGAAATGGTTTGGATATTCTTTACCAAACACACACACACACACACACACACACACACACACAACAGAACGACGATCATCCATTGCACAAATCTGCTGAATCATGATGCAGTATTTCCTTTTTCCTCCAGAAGATGAAGATTAACCTAGCCCGGCATTGCCAGACCAATTCACAAATACAAATTAGTCTGGAAACTCTCAGTTCACTTTTGATTTCCAAGGGGCATCCTCCAAATCAACGGGATAGACCTACAACCAACAGGAGCAACAAAGTGTTTTAAGTCTTGTTGGAAGTAATAGTAGTTACCTGGATGTAACTCCAGTTCTGAGTGCGTGCGTAGCTCTCCAAAAAGCATGTACAAGATAGTACAGCAAACACATCTTTCTTGTCAACAAAAGCTTTAGGGCAGTTGTTTGTTCTTCTTTAAGAGAGAGGTGATAGCATATTCAACAGAACATTACACATCATGGACAGCCATCTTGGTTGTTTACAAAAAAAAGGTTTATCTTATTAGATAAACAGTTGTGATTGGCCCAACACATTCCATGACGGGTTGAAATATGTATGAACGGGAGGAGGGCCAGACTCATCTGCCAGAAAAAAAGAAATAAAACATCTGCTCGCAGATTTGTCTGGTTCCCAGGCTATGATGAACTAGCTCTTGAGGATCCATCCTCTCCATGATTTATAGAAAATATCAGTAACAATGTAATGGTAACATGGACAATGTAGTTTGCCTGTAACATGCTGTTGTATTTTCCTCATATTCTCTCAGTGTCTGTCAGGCGACAAACAACAATATTCATATCATCTGTGACCCAACTCACCCTGCCCACCACCTATTCAAACTACTCCCCCTCTGGTAGGCAATGCATGACAAAACTGAAAAACAGCTTCTTTGCTAAAACTGTCAAATTGCTGAACGTGGCCTGACATCCCACCCACAACAACACACACACAAATTATAATTAGTTTATATGAGGGAGTGCTGTTGTAATTTCATAGTGTTGTTGTCCTACAATGACAATAAAGTTTCTTGAATATATTGTGCACTGCTGTCAACATCTGATGTTTGTATCTACGTCTACTTCCTTTATACATTTATAATAAAACCATCTGTTGCTATATACTGAAGTCTAAACACTTAAGGCTGACCAACAGTAACTTAAGCATTTGAAACTGCAGTGGAAAACACAGTATGCAGCTTTAACTGATTGGAGGATGTATAGTGTGCGCATGCAACTAGCATTCCAATATTAAACAGGGTTTTCCACATTTGAAACACATCAGTTTCGATTTCAAGCAGCTGGGAAGGAGAATGCTGAGTAAGCACAACACCTACATAGTGCTAATATTACACGCCTTGTCCCAAGCTGTGGCCAAATTGGTGGGATTCTACGATGGCATCTTAACTATGTGCAGTTGTTAAGCCTTTTGACGGACAGAATAGCTTCCACTGCGTATACTCCACCTGCAGCTACCTATCCTCGAAATGATACAGGAAACATGACACATTGATGTATGGTCTTAGGTCAATTCTTACCTCTACCCCTTGAGGTACTTCGGCCTCTTGGTGCCCCTACTATCGGACCGGTTCCTCGCCCTGTCAGCCTAAGTACAGCTGCACTGTTTACAGACATGGAAAAATTTCTCTGCAAATACAAACGGGGAGGGGATCAAGGGGGTGAAGAGTAAGCTCTCAGCTCTTTACTTTGCACATGCAAACATACTGTATAATCCAAGAAAATACAGTAAAAAGCTAACTGGCCTGAGGCCAATACAACATATATTTTGGTCTTGTTTATAAGTCAGAAAGTGTTTTTGATTTCTCACCAGGGTGGAGACCTGATTTTATGAAATTACTCCTACCTGTTCCTCCTCTGTAAAAGACACGAGTGCCAGAGGCGGCAAGGGCTCCTCTTGCAATATGGGCAGGAACTCCTTGTCGTGTAGGTCTATAGGGATCTGCAAGAAAAAAATTAAGAATCACAAGCATAACTGTTAAGATACATAAGGCTTTAAAAGAATGTGTTCTAACACACCAAATAAGAAAGATGTAAATCAAATCTCAGCAGTAACACAAATCACATTGTCTGCTAGCCTGCGCCTACAGCTAAGATACAAACGTTATAGGCCTACCAACCTTGTTATCCTTTACATAAAGTGCTAACATTTCTTCTCTCCCGTAGCGATAGTCTGCAAGTTTATACTTTGGCAATGCAGGCGAGAGGGGTGGAGAGGCAACCGCACAGCCGCCTCCACCACCAACACCAACACCACCACCACCGCTGCTGCTGCTGCTGCTGCTACCACCTCCAGACAGGGCACGGAGCCTGCAGGGAGAGAAAGAGTAGTAAAAGCAGAAGGGACAAAGGAAGGGGAGACAACACTATAGGTGGCTGAGGTGGCAATTTGCATGTCGGAACAAGCGAATTGGAAAAGCTGCACTGGGCCCAAACATAAAACCAGTTTCACAACCTACAAATAATTCCCCTCAGACTTATCATGAATTCACGCCAGTTCACTTACCATTCTGGTCCAAAGTTAAGTGTCTGGGTTTCGGCCATTCTTCCTTGAAGTTCTACAAATATGAGACGGGACGAAAAGGATTAGTGCCACTCAGTATATACAGTTAAAAACTAATTAAATGCTAGAACATAAAATGTACACCACTGTATTGTAGTTTTTTAAAACCAACTTGCACAATAAAGAAAAATCCGTCATATTTATGTAGCCTGTTTTACAAACTTTTACCAATAGTTTAGTGGTCTGTGGTTTCAGTTTTGTTCATATACTGGTAATGCAACCTCCTCAAAAATGCTTTTGTATAAGTTTTGACATCACTAAATGTCACATGCACATTCATAAACAACTTCTATATTTTGAAATCAGGATAGCTAAAATTAGATCATTTTTATGACTGAATAATGACTTGGAAAACCACTTAAAGTTTTGTCAGTCACTTTCATGTATTCCAACTCCCCAGGATATATGTCCCATGCTACTGGCACACAAGCAGTGTACAATTTCAATCTGCTAAAGCTATTTTAAGAGCCTGAGAGTCTCCCAGCCTGCAAGGGGGTTATGTCAGACACCTGTAATTGACAACTGGGGTTGCCTTTCCTTCATTAAACTACAAAAAAAGCCTCATGTTTAGCCAACAAGGGTAGTTGTTTGTTTACATATCTCCACTGCCAAGAATTTCCCTTACACTTAGGCTTGAAAGAAGAAGATTTATTAGGTAGAGAGGCTTCCTCAAATAAAGGCGACAGACAGACTGACAATACCACTGACCATATGGAAGCCAGTGTAAGCCACGTGTAAGTTGGGAGTTAAAGCAATAAATACAGCGACTCAGCTGGGTTAACGACATTTGTGGCAATTCTCCTGCAGGTTTCGCACACTGATCAGTAATCACACAAAGTGGAAACTGAACAACTGGTTTACATGACGTTATGCCTTGTTTGATATGACTTATGACCGTCCGATCGGTTCACATCAACTTATATCAGTTTAATCACGTCGTGTCACTCGGGTTTTTTTTCGATAAGAGAAACAGCTTAAGTCAGCGGGAAATGACCACTGACCATTATCTTCTTGCCAAGTTGTAGTTGCCTGGTGTGAGGCGTCTAGTCCACCGTGCAACGTTAACGCTAATCTAACAGGAAGGCAGCGAACACACACAACTAACTCACAAAACGTTATTCAGACCGACCCACCCTGTCGTTACACATCAGACCGAAGCCAACGTTAGATACGTGGCTGAATCATGTTAAAAGTTGTCTCGTAATGCTCACCGCGATGGTCCCTCGCTGAGGTTGAGCTGATCTCGGTTACCCACATTACGTGAGCTAACGCAGCGAGCCAACCAGTCAATTAAACATGGATAACTGGGCACATTTACGGGACACCAGTGAGTGACATTTGATAAGTTAGTGGTAAAAACTTGACCGTCGCGCTGCAGTTACGATAAAAGGTGAGTTGCGGGTAGTTAAAGTGACACTGGCTACACGCTGGTTGTGCTAGCTCGTTAGCTCGCTGCGGTTGTCCAGACGTAGCTGGTGTCTGCCTGTCATGCTTCAAGATATCGTTACCTACACGTGTATTGGCACTAATTTAGTTTACGACAGGAGTACACGTCTCGTCAAATAGTCTACCCAACAGACGCAACGCTGTTCTGGCACAAATAATAATCCCTGTCCCCAACACTTGTAAGCCAACAGATTGGCTAAGTAGCTACACGCGGCCTTCCGAGCAGCCTGGATCCGCAGCGGCGTTTCCTTGTCAACGCGACCCGCACTCGGCGGCCCGGACCCGCACACACAGACACGGGAGCCCGGCGCCGCAAGGCCGAGTAAACATGGCTTTCTTTTTTTCGTTCTCAACAGCCCCGAGAAACCCCCACCCACCCACCCCGGCTCGCCAGAATATGCCTCTCTGACATGGCACTTCATTTAAATGTACGATTTCTCCTCTGCTAGTGTATGAAACTTTGGCTGTCTTACCTCTGCTTGTTCTGACAGCACAAGGTTTGTATGCGACTTGTGTGGCTCTCTCTCTCTTTCTCTCTCACTCGCTCACTCTCTATCTCTATCTCTGTCTCTCTCTCTCTCTCTCTCTCTCTCTCTCCGTTTTCCACAAGATGGCTGAGTGCGGGTCACATGACAGCAGACAAAAACCCGTATGCCGTGGACAGATTTGCTGACTGGTGCGTATCCACCGACACTGAGGCGAGTATTACCGCTGTGTTCATCACTGTCACGTCATGTCGCGTCCCATGAAATTATGTTTGAATAAAGCAGGTATTCAGGAAGAGTCCCACCTACAACTCATGGCTATATCTTTACATATTGTCACGGCAGCACCTAACTTACAGAAGAAATGTTAAGGGTTTAAGTGTGTCATTTTGTTAATGGCGAACCAGATGACAATAAATAAATAAATACTTAATTTTTTTTAAAGTTAGGAAGTTTGGGGACGGTGAATCTTGGTTAACTTACAATTAACAATAAAGCAGCTATGTAAAGTGATCGTGAGTTTGTCTTGATCAGTTGGAAAATGTCGAACCAAAGTCAATAGTCAGAAAACCTTAAAAAACATTATTCATGTGGCCATTGGCCATTTGTAACAGTGGGCATTTCAATCACCATCCACATCCTGTTATACACATCCTGTTATACACTCAAACTAGTGGGTTATCTGTGGTTACAACTTGTTAGTAAAAACATAACAGTTTACTCATAGAAAATCTTTTAATGATTTAATGATCCCGCCTTTAATATTATAATGTTGTATGATAATCCACATTGTTTTTTTAAATTAATGCAGGTCCTTGGTTTGACTTCTGTGTTTGTGTGTAGTATGAAAGAAGTGGTCCAGGAAGGTCTGTATAACAAAAATCTCTTGGAAAATTTACCTGGACTTCATGCAATTTTCTGACGTCTAGCACTATGTGTTGACGACGGGTGGCTCGTTGGTCTAGGGGTATGATTCTCGCTTAGGGTGCGAGAGGTCCCGGGTTCAAATCCCGGACGAGCCCACTTTTTTTTTTTGTGCTTTTGCTTCTGATTTGTCTTGACGAAAAATTCAGTGTTTATTTATTTATTTTTATATTTATTCATGCATTTATTTATTCATGCATTTATTTAAGCGTTTATTTATTCTTTTATTTATGCAAATATGTATTTATGCCTGTATTACTCCTGTATTATTCATTTATACATTTATTTATTTATTAATTGTTACTTAAGTCATTGTTTTGTCATTTATATTTTCCTTCCTCCATATAATAAAAACTAGGAAAATGCTTAATTTAACCAAAGGATATCCATCCGATAAGGGAAAGAACATTAATGATCCATTAAGGAGTAAAACATTGACCCCGACGTGATTTGAACACGCAACCTTCTGATCTGGAGTCAGACGCGCTACCGTTGCGCCACGAGGTCTGAAGCTGTACTATAACATAAATGGTAGATAAAGATGCTGCCTATGCAATGACTTAAGAGAAAGAAGATAATAGAACACACTGTAAATGGTGGTATGAGGAAGTAATAATTAGTAGCCTTTTATTGAAACATTGAACATGAAAAAACCTTCATGTTGCTTAAATATACAAAATAAGACTAAACTGCAGGACACATGTGGCCGGTTAGCTCAGTTGGTTAGAGCGTGGTGCTAATAACGCCAAGGTCGCGGGTTCGATCCCCGTACGGGCCAACTGTTTTGCATCTTCTGTATAGTTACATTAAATTACAAATTACATACAAAACATTAGTGTTAAATACTAATGATAATCATCCAAAATAAACTAAATCTAAATTGATTTTATTTTTATACATGTTTTGGTAATTAAAAATAAGGTTTTGGGCTCAGCACTGAATGGACTCCAAATGCACTCACGATATACATTTTAAAGTAATCTGAGGGCGAAATTCTTTGAAGAGAGAAGACTTTTGTGACAGACCTCTGCAACAGCTGACATAACTGTTCAGACCAACTCGATCTTGTATATTTTATCTTTCAAAATCAAGGCGTTGGTGGTATAGTGGTTAGCATAGCTGCCTTCCAAGCAGTTGACCCGGGTTCGATTCCCGGCCAACGCAAACCTTTTTTTTTTTTTCTTTTCCCTCCCTGATGTGTTGAAGTGTTTTCCTACTGGATTGTTACATCAATAACTCTCCGTATCTGTTGTATATGTACTGAACTGTAGCTGCTTATTTTTATGGAAGACGAAAAATGACTGAATAAATAAGGAAAACAAAACATATGGCCCGCACCTGTGGTCTATGGAGGACATCAAATTAATAAATAAATGCATAAATAAATGTATAAATAATTGTAGGGATAAACGTATACATATATAAATAAAGATGGAAATAATTGCATACTTAAAACAATAAATTCGATAATGCAGAAATAAAGAATTTTATTCATTCATTTATTTATTTCTATGTGTTCATACTTAAGTCAGTTTTTGCTCTCTATAACCTTTTCAAAGCTCTGTCTCCACCGAGGAAGCAGCAGCGCCCTCTGCTATCTGCAAAACAGAAATGAAAAAGCTTACAGCACCTGGTATTCCCAGGCGGTCTCCCATCCAAGTACTAACCAGGCCCGACCCTGCTTAGCTTCCGAGATCGGACGAGATCGGGCGTGTTCAGGGTGGTGTGGCCGTAAGCGACAGTACCAACAACAAAAAGGCTCTTTATAGAAGTGCATGAGCACAAACGTGTACATTTCTGTCCTAAATGGAGACATATTTGTAAAAATTCTGATCAACGAGCTCTGATTACAGGGATAAAATTACTGTGAATTTTGTTTTTGTATCATTTTTGTGAATGATACAAAAATAAAACATAGCCTATAATGATGATAATACTGTCCAGGGGGAGCGAAGAGTCTGTTATAAAGGATATTAATAAGATGCTGTATGATTGCGTTTTGCTATTCTGTCTATACAGGTAGCGAATCTTTTTACTATAATAGAGAAATATCCTTTATAACAGACTCTGCGGTCCCCCTGAGAGTGCTAGGCCTACATCAACAAAATATTAATGGATTATTCACCGATACATTACTGTGTAAGCAGCATTTTTATGTATCCTATTACATTGCATTATATTTTATGATACGATCACGTCTTAAATGTAAAATCTGAGTCTGCAATGTCACAAATATAATCACAAATATAGTGGAGTGAAAATAACAATATTTTCCTCTGAAATGTAGCTGAGTAGAAGTATGATACAGCCTAAATTTTAAATCTCTCTATAATGGTACTCATACATTTCTATAAAGGGCTTTTTTGTTGTTAGTACTGTCGCTTACGGCCACACCACCCTGAACACGCCCGATCTCGTCCGATCTCGGAAGCTAAGCAGGGTCGGGCCTGGTTAGTACTTGGATGGGAGACCGCCTGGGAATACCAGGTGCTGTAAGCTTTTTTTTTTTTCCCCTTCTCTTTACAGAGAGCATTAGGGGCCAAACATAATGTGATTTATGGAGGATGAAAAATCACTGAAATACTTAAATAAATGCTAAAGTAAATATGGAAATAAATTTGTAATAACTGTGACTTTATTTGCTTTCGTTTGCAATGGCTCGTAAAAATTGCCATTAATAAACCAGTGCTACAAAAACAATGCTCCTGAACACGAGTCAGCACCAGTAGCAAGGCAGATGTAGTATCACAGAATTAATCACACTCCTGTAACCGATCCCTCTTGAGACTGAGACTACCTGAGGACCTCCTGGCTCATTAGCATTCAGACACAGAAATAGTGTGATACTTGATAATTAAAATATTAGTAATTAAAATATTACAAAGACATTGCAACAACTGAGATAAGACTATGCAGCAATATTATCAGTTCTGTTCTTTAATTGTATGTTAAATCTATTGGAACTGTTTGTGGATTTTTTGAAAGTTATTTATTCATTTAAGTCATTTTTCTTTGAGCAATCAAAAATCTCCCACACTCCTAGAGAGGGCACAGTGCTTGAGGGACGTTAGAGAGATGAATTACATTTGTGTCTTTAATGAACATTTGTGGTTATAACTTCACATGTAATGTATGTGCTCAGCCTCCCAAACTGATTCAATGTGTGGTGGTTGAGGGAAACCAACCATTTAGTGTGTTTCGTTATGTGCTTCGTTTTGAAGGGTCACAAGCCACAAGACTACGATAACTCAGTAGGTATGGGCTGTGCAAGTCGCACACACACACACACCCACATACACACCGTATCACCGGCACTGATTAATAATAGATGCAAACATGTGGCTCTGAGGAAAGATAGAAGGAGTCTACCTGCTGAACAGGAAATGTGTCGCTGTTTCTCCTCTACCCACTAAGTTCATTTGTTATCCTATTCACCGGTGTTTATCCTGCTTACCCTCTTTTTCCCTCTGTTGCCATGGATATGCTATTCCTATGGCAACTGCAGGCCTTTATGGATGGCCTCGGGCCCCCACCGTAGAGGAGTCTCTGAACCTTTCATTACACATTCCCTTCAAGCTCAAATCACACAAGTAGCACATACTCTAACTCTGTCCAACAGTCTTTCTCCCTCTTCCCTCCCACCTTCTCTCTTTGTGTCTCCGTGCAGCTCTGCCGCCGTAGTCATATATCTGTGTCTTACTTTTAAGTCCTTGAAGCGCTGCACATGTCCAAGACAGTCACACAGCCGTTTGTCGTTTCTCCTATATTACACTCTAGGCATTCACTGCGTACGTGTTACTAGATGCCAGTGCTGGTAGGAAAAGGTGCTGTGATCAGATTTGTGGTGTGCGTATCGCTGTCGTGAGAGTCAGCGCCCCAAGCTTTCTAATTTTCGGTGGCAAAGGAAACCAGAGCTCCATCTTTAAAGATGCATGAGCCGTCTTGAGCAACGGAGAGCAGAAATGGAGGCTCTGCCAGAGAAAGTGTTTCTGTGTCGGAGAGAGTGAAAGAAAGGGAGGGGCGAGGCTCGTGCAGATGACAGTAAAGTTGCCAGTGGCAGTGAGGGCCCAAGTCGAAGCAGAGTACAGTATCAGGACTGTTCACTGCGAGTGAGTGTGTGTGTGTTGTCTGTGTGTGTGTGTGAAGGGCAGGTGGGGGGGCATCCACCTGTTGAATGAACCAGATCAGCATTGGGGAGTACCATGGGCTACGGGTGGGCTCAGCCCTGCTCAGCATTGTGGCGGGCTGCATCATCATTGGGGTGTCCAGGGAGTGTGACGCTGATGCTGTAGGAGGTATCTTCCTGGGAGCGGGGGGCCTCGGTGAGTGCGTGTGAAACCTTTTACTGACCCACCTGAGGTATTTAGTCAGTGTTAAAAGTCACTGGCTGCTTTTTGCTTCTTAGCCTCTAAAACCAACTGTGTTTTGATTGGGCTCCTGGAGATCCTCGGCCCTCATTAACATCTTAAAAAACATACTTAATTTTGCGAGATTTGCTTTTAAACAAATCTCACTTTACTTCTGTTTGTAGTCTCAGAGACCTCAGCTGTAAAACATGGTTAACTACAGTGGATTTTCATATGCTCTTGATCTTTGATTGTTGTTGATGGTACTTGAGCCCATTAAGTTGTGTCACTATGTTGTATAACGTACTCTACATTTCTCTGTGAATAAGTTATTGGAAAACAAGAGGAATACATAATTTTTCATGCATGGCTCACAACACATATAAAACATGAATTTGGTGTAACAATTCTCATTTCCCTATTTTTCCATACTTTTCTACATACGTTATATGTTTTAATAATGTCAGAAGAAAAATTTGGGAAAAAAAGTAGATTTTTCAATTATTATTATATTTCCTCACATAACAGCAGTGTGATCCGTGAGACCCCATGAGGATATAATGTTTATGTCAACAAAAGGCAGCGGTTATGTTGGTTGGAGCAGGACACACCCATATCTGAATGTTTGTTTTACCAAAAAAAAAAAACATTCAGATGTAAAACCTGTGGCCTGTGACATTTTCCATCCACCGTACTTGAAAAACACACCATGTGATCATTTGATACAACAGTGTAACTGGAACCAACTGACAAGTTGCACTGCCAAGATAAAGGAGAGTCTGAACTGCTTTCCTCGACAGACAGAGCAAAGGCCAGGGCTTTTGATCTGAGGAAGACAACATCGGCGTGCATTTTTAATGTGAAACGTATTCTCACTGATGATCTGATCCGCTTTCAATAATTCATTTGTCTTTCTAACGTGCACAAAAATTTGGTAAACCAAAAGTGTGCACAGCAGTTTGACAGAGACATTCAACCTGGCAGCACTTGTGCAGCTAAGTAGCATCTAATTATGTGTTTTGGGCCTTCCTTATGTGCCTTGATGCCTCCTCCAACACATCGGCTGACTAATGAGTATGAACAGAGTGTCCCCGGCAGATTCTTTTCACTCCTTCTGCAGTTTCATGACATTTTAAGCACATACATGCATCACAGCCACCCTCAGGACCTGCCAGGGTTTAATGCCAGTTCTTCTGGCTTGTAAGGGAAATCAATAACTGTTGAATTGGAGCCGAGTGCCACTGAGAGGCACACAAGCCCTGCGGTTCAGATATTGCTTTATACTTTGAGTTGAACAGGAAGAAACATCACACACTGTATCTGGTACACTAAAAATAAACTGAAGGCTGTTTCATCAAAGAATCAAAAATTGTTGGTCGTGATGTCTATAATTATAGCAACTTCTTTGAGAGTTTTTCTACCTTCTGGCGTGGCTCACGTGCAATCTATGGGATTTAGAGTTGTATTTCAAACACTTGGGAAAATGAAATTAGCAGATTGCAATAAATTAAAATGTGCAAGTGATTAGATTTATGTTTGATGTCCCATTATAATGAGATTTTTCTAAGACCCTGCAGTACACAATAGTTTTCTTTAGAACCCAAGATTGTGTCAGATATTCCCACAAACACTGCAGTTAATCTTATTAGTTATTCCACCAATAGTGATTAAAACAGTGTAGTAAAAGCAGTCTTTTTATATCACTCATCAAATGAATTATGGCACCTGCTTTCCAGGCCTGCTAATATCGGTCTACCCGTTCATAAAAGCCTGGCTGAACATCAACCACATTCTTCCATCTTTTGGTAAGTTGTTAGAACTTTTTATTATTATTTGAAAATTTAAATATTTTTAGATGTAGGTACACTTTCACTATCATATGGGCCATGCTGTGATAAATGTGACGGTATAAATTTGTTCACTGCATTAATGAAAGACAATAATGGAGAAATTATTTTGGCTTCTTCCCAGGAAACTTCAGAGTGCACCCCACACCTGCCAACCCCCCTCCTGATCCACCTGTAGAGATACTAAGAAGAGAAGGTGAGTGTGTGAGCCAGCCTTTTCTTCAGTGTTTCAACAGAAAGGCAGCCAAGCATATGCCGGCATCATATAACATTAAAAGGTATTGTGTTCAGCTTGCTACTTGATAGTGAGCCATCAAGTACATGTCCGTTATTTGTTGATAACAAATCTGAAATCAGTCTGCACACTGTAGAGCTAATAGATAACAACAGCGAGAGAGGTGTTGCGTCTAGGTGGTTATTGCACAGCATCAGCCATCTCTCTAATATCTCATGAAGTGCAGTTGAATAGTAAAAAAAAAAAAAAAAAAGACAAACTTTCTTCTTTCATAACCACTTTTTTCTTGACCTAGATGGAAAATGTTATGAAGATCAAGGAAAGATGTAAGGGAGAAAAGAGCCACTGGGCTGATTAAATCTGACTAGAGGTTTACAAAGTGACAAAAACATGTAAATACGTTGTTAATATTTTCATAAAAATGATAGTTCATCAAAAAAATCATGGACAAAATATACTGTATATTAGCATCATACAGCAATGTACTGTAATTAAAAATGAGATGAGACACTCTTTTAGTATTGAGCAGCCAACCTTACAAGTATAATAATAGACACATGCAATTTTAAAAGAAGACCTACATGTTGGCATGTTTGAAATCAATCACTGAAAGTTAATTATATTTTATCTGTTCATGTAATGTAGAGGTCATTTCTAAGTGCATATTTGGTTTTGATTCATTTTAGAGATTCTATTTGAATTAACTCCCCCTGATCATTTCTAAAAGAGAGGTGGGTCCTTAACACCCAGGCTTTCCCAAGAAAAAAATTCTTTAAATTAATTCCTGAAGCTTTGTAGAACATGTAATAAACTGGTTTACTGTTGGTTCAATTTGACAGAAAAACATACACAATAATATCCTGAAACCCAAATGTTGCGGTTGGTCTGCATGATATTATGAGTTTGTATTATAGGAGCAAAGAATTATAGGACGACAATTTGATTTCCTCAACATTCTGAAAATTGTCATCATGGCTGCGGCTACAATAATCCTGGGCCGGTTCCCTCTGTTGTGGCTATTTAAATGCACCCATGCACTCATTTAGAACGTGCAGCTGCTTATACATGCCCGTAACAGCTTTTCAGCTTAAAAGCGGTGAAGACAGATAGCCAGGTGAACACAGGTGACTACATAATGGACAATCCAAATATGTGTCTGCCTTTTTTTCCTGAGATTTTCTTCACCTCTCCTGCCAACCTTCATAGTACGCTACAACTCTCAGATTTCCACAGCTTGGTGAAACATGTAATGTTACACTGAATGTTGTACTGTGTTTACACGCTCTCCTGTGCTCTCTGCAGGGACTCAGAGCCAACTAAACCTGGAACGGTCTAAGAGTCGAATGGGGACCTTTGTGGAGGGCGGACCAATGGCTGAGACTAACCCAGATGAGGGGTATGAGACCAATATTATATCCTGGGAATTATGATCATATGCAATTAGTGTTGATGAGTGATTTACACACACAAGCAAGAAGTGGTGTGATGAGCAGGTGGATGGGTGTACAATACATTTGACTTCAACACTAGAGGCTTGTGTTCACGTCTCATTTGAAGTCACTACAACAAGTCATTTCCTAACTTTAAATATGATAATGTTTCCTTAATCTCGAAGTTCTTTTAAGTCCCTAAACATAACTATACTTTATTCAGGTTTGGTTACACGCAGATTGCACAAATAATAGTGAAAATTTTGCAGATATATTTAGTATGACTGATTTGTCGATATTTTGATGTAACAAAAACATATTAATGTTGCATATAAACACTATTCTTTGTAGACCAATATGAGACACACAGTCATACCTCTAAAAGAATACATGCACACACAGGTGCATGCCCAAAATCATGAAAAATGGAGCTGTCTAATGTATGAAGATCTGCATATTCAACCTGAACACTAGGTGGGCAACAGGTTGTCCTGCCTCTCTTGCAGGTTTAGCGCAGGTCTCTGTCAGAGTAAATAATCCATCCAAGAGCTCTTTGTGGTCCAGCAGGGCTCAGCGCTTGGCCTAATTTTATTGTCAATTTCCATGCTGCCTCTTAGAAAACACCTACCTCTCATTCACAATATCAGTTTCCAATTTATGAAGAATACATGTTTGAGCTGTGAGCTGTGATCCGGAAAGAGATCAGCAATGTCTAACTGACAAAGACTTGTAGCGGCCTTGTGACTAGGGAGCGTTGTCTGTCAGGAGCACAGGCAGACATAGTGTGACAGGAGACTGCTGTTCATTTTCTGTTTTTGACAGTCAGTGATAACCATGATATCATCTTTCCCTCACCTCACCCGAGTAGTTCTTCTTCCACAATCCTCAACCTAACCAAATTTTAATCATTGCAGTGGCAGATAACACATTTTCACAATAGTTGACCCTGATTCCTAACACCTCCGGATTTGCCCTTGATTATTGTAATGTTATGCTATTTTGACCGACTGCTTTCTACCAAACAATGTCATCTGTCAACATACACTGCAGGAATGTTTTTGGATGCTTCACAAATTCTCACATACATTATTAATTACCTGAAACTTCAAAGACTTTTAGTGACACATTTTCTCCATGAAGCTGTGTGTTAACACTGGACTACCCAGTAGAAATGTAGTCATGCTTTTTTCACGCTGTTATAAGGTTATGATGTCCTGAATTGATTTGACCTACACTCTTTGGATGTGCGTCTGCTTTCAGCTCAGTTGATTTTGGTTTTGAAGCAGATACTGAGTTGATATGGATTGATTTTCTTCTAATCCTATTCTGTTGCTCTTTCTGTGGTATGTCCAGTAATCATTTTGTATGCCTTAGTTTAAAAGAGAATGTGATTCGGTGACATAAAATATGATGAGCTGCCAAAAAACACAGTTTACTTTGACAAGATGAAGCTGTTGCGCTGATTTACGGACAAAATGATTAATCACTTAATATGAAGGGCATGGTGTTGATTAAGTCGTGCTGAGGAAGTAAATCTCAACATTCTGTATGTGCTGCACTTTGATAGATTGTTGTTGATGATATGAGTACAAGTAGGTATTAAAGTTGTCATTAGACTAGCCAACAAAACAACTTACATAAGAACATGTGTTTTTCTTGTTGCCTGTCCAAGGCATTTAGAAGAGAAAATGGGACTTTCAGAAGTGAACATGACATGGTATCACCTCCTTTTCATAGCCAACAGTCACTTTGGATGTTTTTGCTGCGGTAACCCAGATATTGGGTATATTTCCAATATGTTAGATTAGATCATTCATCAACCATGCACAGCAAGTGTTGACCTGTGTGACACATAGGTACACATATATGCATTGTCCTTCAAAACTAAGCATTGTTACAAAGAATAAATCATTGCTTCATTCACTGGGGTTAATTTTAATGCATTATACACATAACAACACACTAATTATGTAGTACAGTCATTTAAAAACTCTACCTTAAATATTAGATGACTTAAGGGAATAAAGTGATACAGTTTTTCACAAATTGAAGAAAGACTTTGTAGACAGATGCTTCCAAACAAATCATTTCCTACATTTCCTTCCAGTTTTTTCTGAAGCTGTTTTAGTTAAGCTTTATCAGACACAGACAGACACAGCACAACATCGTTTGCTTATGTGAGTCATGCTGTGGTGTGTTGCAGGACATCTTCAGACATGCCAGACGTCTTATCTAGACGGAAACTTAAGCAGTCACCCACTGATCAAGACCTGCCATGATGTCATCACACAACCTGACTGACCAATCTTGTTCAACTAATCTTCTTCATTAGGTTTCTTTCATATGTGCGACAGAATATGTTGATTCGAATCTTTCTTATTCATCATTTCTTCTGTAGAATCGTTGTACCTGCTGAACTTGTTCTGTTTGTTCAGGATATTGTACTTATGCGGCCTAATAAACATTTCCAAAGATTCAATTGTGATTATTAGTGAAGTATTTTCCATACTTCCTGACACTGAGTGCAGCCCAGTTGATTGAGAATTAAGCCCAGCAGTCCCACTTGTGTGCAGCTCATCTCATCATTGCACAATGTTCTCAGCCAGCAATTAAGAAATTATTACGGTCGTTATGTGATGATGGGACTCGTGCATGATTCAGCTCAAGTTCCCCTGCTTGTATTCGTCATGAGCAAAACAAATTGAAATACTAGCTACATCCACTGCCTGCATACAGTGAACTGCATCCCCGCAGTGAAACATAATACATTGATATTCGGGACAGCACAGGCAGAATGGCTGCTGCATGGGAAGTGGCGTGGGGAAGAACGCTGTGCTCTGACAAAAGCTGTGACGTGCTGTGAGGCTGAATAATACAAGCAACAGGAGCCCAAGAAGACTGCGGCGCTTTGATGACAACCAGCAGTTTGACTGCCAGGCCGCAAATCACAGGCCACCTCTCCACAACTCCTCTGTGTCTGTCTGAAGTTAAACATCATCCAGAATGGGTTAAAGGGATGATAAACACATGAATATACATTTTGACAAAAATTGCCCAAATAAAAGCCAGACGGTGCAAACTATTTTACCACCTGTAAACTATCCAGCCATACCCAGTTAAACACCAGTGAAACACCTTGGACCTCACCTTAAAACCAGTGCTGGGAAAACATTTAAGGGGTCAGCTGACCCAAATCACAAAAAAATATATGTTCCCTATTACCCCTAAAGGAGTCCAGCCACATATATATTTATTATTATTATTTATATATCTTATCACTCTTTGAAAAATTAACCTTTGAAGTGTCACCCTTGACAGTCACACAGCTGGGTGGAGGTCCAGATTCACGTTCTAGTTCAGATTCAGGTTCAGGTCCAGGAGAGTGTGGTTTGTGCTGCTGCTCTGGGTTTTAGTGCAATGGACGTGAATGGAATGGACTCTCAGAACTGACAAATGTAAATTTCCCAAAACTTAAACACGTTTGCCCAGACACAACGTCCTGTTCACACTGGATAATCAATAGACGTCCCTAGGTAAAAATTATTTTCTTTGGAACTAAATTCTGTCGAACAATAGTCAAGATACCACTAGCGATATGTGGGAAAATGTACTAATTGGTGGTTATGGACTAACTGTCAAAAGCACCAGAGTGAAAGAGTAAGGAGACCTTGTGTTGGGATTGTTTGGGCAGCATAGTCGGCCTTTACAACCAAACCGACATTTGTCAACATGCAAAGCGTTTTAAGGAAAAAGGTTAGTAAGTGGACCTTGAGCAAATTCTAATACAGTGACCTCTTTTAAGGTTATAAGTTGTAACAAATTTTATCAGTTACAACATGATTAATGCATTTACTAATGCATTAATCATGTTGTAATGATTAATGCATTAGTTGCCAGCCCTAAGTAAGAACAGGTTTTGGGTTGCCAGGTGGTGTTTATCCTCCAGCATGACGTTTGGTATGTCATTTTAACTCTTTAAATCATCAGAAGACACCCCTCTGTTTGACCTCTGACCCTCTGAACCGTTTATTAATGGTTTATTAACATTTAGTTAAAGACAACTCAGGCTACCTACTGCCGTTGTTGGCTTATTAGCTGACTCTTGACTGTTTATTAATGACTTACTAACATTTATAACTGCAAACTTGTTGGATTATTAGAATGATAGAAACCCATGAATGTTTTATTAATCTCACAATCAAACATTATTATTATTATTATTATTATTATTATTATTATTCAGACTCAACAGCCAGCGAGAGTTTTCACAACCTGGCATCCATAAGGTTGTTGTAATTAAATACAAAAAATACTATATACTAAAAATGTATTTACCATTAAATAAGCCATTAGTTACAATTAGAAAGTGGCATCAGACAGATATCATCAGAGGATATACATATATTTATATATATACATAAATATATATATAGCTTATATATGTATATGTACGTATATATATATAAGGAACACACATCATTATATATATATATATATATATATATATTTATAAACATATATAATGATGTGTGTTCCTCTTGAAAAATCGGCAACAAGTAAATAAAGATTGAAATGTTGAGCTACAGGCAAGGTGCAACACACACACTCGCACACACACACACACCAGGTTGAGGACTAAAGGATGGATCGATGAGGAGGAGGCAGGAGAGTCGCATCCAGAGGTCCACGGAGGAGGGACGACGCTCTGCGCGGCTGATCAAATATGGATCGATGAAACATGACGACTTCACACCGACTACCGGAGAGATGCCTCGCGCGTACCGCAGGTTTCCCTCCGTTTCCTCTGGATGACCTCTCAGGCGCTACGTGCGTCTCGTCCGCACCGGGAGCAGCGCACGGTGTCGCGTCTGTGTGCCAACTCAGAAGGAAATGCCATCTCACCTAAGTGATCTTTCCTCTACCCCTCGGATTTCGTATTCCTCAGCAGGTCGGATCGCCTGGCTTTGTGTTTCCGCGGCCACTGATTGAATGGCTGTCATGACTTGTGCCCTCAGGACCGTGGCGCTACGAAAGCAGCATGAAAATCCCTCGTTTGGTGTTTATGCGTCCTTTCAACCTCTCAGTAATTACACCCAGTAATTAGACTGGAGAGCTTGTTGAAAACCTACTGATGAAACAATGGAAGCACACTCAGTGTATCGACATAAAGGGTAAGATCCTCTTTTACGGTTTAATTTTACAGGAATGCAACACATCAGTGCAGTAAGCATGCATTTCAATATGTTCTTAGCAAAGCCTAGTGTAAACATACTGTTTGTAATAGCCTATAATGAGAGTCATAGATTTACTGATTCACTGATATACACGTTAACAAAAATGATAATTTCCCCACATCCCGTCTCTTCATTTGCACTGTATGCTCCTGAAAAGGTGCATGCTGGAATGAAAGGGCTGATTTGATTGCAACTAAATACTGAAATGCTTGTCCCTTGTGGCCTAGCTGCCACAAATGAAGCAGCTGCATTGCAACTGCACACATTTGACTTCCCAAAACAAGATAAAGTAACTAGAGGTTTTGATCAATCATGTTAAAGGATTTGTATACACTGTTTAAAAATGGTGATGCAAGAGTCACAGAGTGCATGCATCTCATTTATACTGTCATTGTGCAACAGTATGAAGAGTCCAATTCCCCATTAATGGTGCCACCAATTCCTTTCAACTGTTTACTATTATTGTTTATCTCAATGTTTGTTTGTTTACTTTTTAATGATTTTTGTTTACCTGAGTTACATTACAATTTTGAGCAAAACAAGCAAACTTCTATTTAAAAACATAGTTTAGTTCATCATTTAAAGTGCAGTCTTGGACAGTATTCTCGGCAGTCCTTCCACACATGTGGGACAAGCTTCTGGTGTCACCAATACGCACCACAGTTATGCTCGTCAGATGCCAACTTTAATTATACCACTCACTTACATACAGTAGAGTGTATTCTACTTTTAGGTTATTAGATATTTATCATAAGATGTCAGTCCACAACCTCTCCTGATATTAGTAATTCATAGGAGTAACATGTCCAAGTGATGAATGTTCAGAGCTCATTGATGGATTACGCAGGCTCTGTCAGGGAGGACACTTCACTATGCCCACAGTGATCATTAGATGGCTGTCCAGTGATACTAGTGCACAGAACAAGAGCAGGGTAATGAGTACACTTAGTAGAGGCAGAGTTTATTTTCGTTCATTGTGTCTATCTCAAAAACCGTTGACATCTGTCATGTATTCTCATTTACAGACAAAGATGTTTCCTGGCTGTGAATTTATTTAAACGTTGCCATGGGGAAGAGTTTGGCCTGAGACGCAGGGAGATTTGACAACACAGTGGAAGAGAAAGAGAGCCTGGACGTGAAGACATGGTCATCACTGATAGAAATACCGCCACCCCTGTACCTAAAAAGGAGCCCCAGAAGAAGATGAGGAGGAAGTCTCGCCCTCATGGCCTGCCCTCTCCGGCGCTCTGCTGCGCCTGTGGCCTATGCATCATGCTGGCCGGACTCAACATCACCCTGGTGGGAGCGTTCGCCTTCAGCACACTGGTGCCTTCTGCCAATCCCCCAATCATCATCGGACCTATCCTACTGCTGGTGGCCTTTTCTTTTTTCGGGGCCTGCTGCGTGTGCAGCCGCCTCCCACCTCCCCACAGCTCACGGAGGTCTAAGGTGGGCGGTAGGGGCGCGGGGCTGATGGGACACAGCGGGCTGGCTGGTGGGGCGGCGTTTGAAATAGAGACCAGCGAGCACACACTGCAGGATACTACGGCCGTGCAGCTCAGCCCCACATCCTCCCCCGGCTCATCCCAGGCATCCAGCCCAGAGAAGGAGGCTCCCGACGTGGCCCTGCCGGGGCCCTGCACGCTCTTCACCATGGAGACCAATGGTCCTTCTTCTGTTTCCGCCACCGCAGTCTACTCAACCTCCACAGCAGCAGGAGGGGAGGTGAGGCTCAACCTGCCACGTGAAGAAGTGGTCACCTAGCAGCACAAAAACTTTTCCAAGACCGGAGTGCTAGCAGTGTAAATATCCTTCTGGGTTGAGGGCTTGCTGAGTGTGCTTGTGTCCTCTAGTTTACATAGTGCCATATTTCTGGTCGTGACAAGTTGTCAACAGTATGCTTTTGATTTTCTTGCTGTGCAGCAAACTGGTAATTAGCATGCAAAGTTAATGAAACATCCAAGTATTTGTGGATCATAGGTTTTGGAATTCAAATTCCTACCTCTCTCGTGCTGTTTTCCTACAGGTTCTTGTTTTTAACGTGGGGCATTATGAAGAGATTTCATGTAGAAATTGAACTGTCTGAAACCATAAGCATTTATCTTTCACTGTTACTCCGGTTTGTGGAAACCTGTCAGCAGTGATTTGAGAGGGCTCGCATGAAAAATATGATATTTGATTTGTTCTTAAAACTTAAAGATTAGATGTTAAAGGTCATTAGTGAAAACAAGAGTTGAACTGTACAGGTACGTTTGTACTGACATTTGGCATTTTGTGTGCCATTCTCAGTGCTGAACTTGTTTTGGGGGCATAAAATATTATAGGTCACAGGGGTCCCTAAGCAATATTGTCTCACCTGAAATTACATTGTTGGCATTTACAGTTCTTTAACTAAGTGATTACACACTACTTCCCTACAGCCAGTATAGTTGTAATGAACAATGGTGCATATAGAACAGTGTGTTACAGTATATTTACATGTAACTGTGTGTACAATGTTGGATTGTGGAAGCATTATTCCTGTAGTTTGACAAACTTTTGTCATTGCACCAACATTAACAATGTGAATATTACGTTTCTCACCAGATTCTTGACGGTTTCTGATTCCACATGTACATTTTCATTGAAGTTAGTTGTGACTCAAATCATAGTTTTAAGGATATTTTCAATAATTTATATACAGTGTAATGCAGTTTAGGTCATGATCCAGGTGGAATAGGGACTTACTTCACTGTAAGGCATACAAATGTGTCATAATAATGATTTTGTCATCACACAGAAAGAGCATGTTTTACAAACGTGAGCATGTGAATTTCACAGTTTTTTTTAATATTGTCTGACATGATAAACTTTAACTTTATATTCAGCAGAATTTAACTCTCATTGGACCTAGTAAACAAAATATGGGCAAGCCAAGAAGTCTGACAAAGTACATATATTCAGATTGCATAAAAAGTATCTGTTCCCCATCACTGTGATGTCTTCTTGTCAGTTGTGAACTTGACTGGTCAAAAGAGACATTTTAACCCTGATTTCCTTTGAAAGGAAAGTTGCCTTAGACTGAGATATCAGGATCAAACTAATGAGGGCTATAATAAAAGTGCACAACAGCATTTTTCTTCAGAAAGCCTTTGTCTGGCTCTGGACTTCTATTCCATAGGAAAGCCTCACCAAGTTTTGTTTTTTGTGGATGTAACAAATGCATGCAAATGGTTTAAATGTTCCATCTCAGAAATTTGTTGCAGGAGAGTGACGACCTGCACACAGACACACAGTCCAGTGACCAGAGCATTCTCTTATACAGTATTAACCATCATTATTTGTGACATAGCTCCTCAAAGGGACCAGTTTTTCTGTCAAAACTCTCTCTCTCGTGCCAAATTAGTGCTGAGCTTATTTTTGCATGTTCAAAGAACTGAATCAAGGAAATGCAAACACCCTGTTGTGAAGTATCAGTGTTATCTGTATATTTTTATTTGTGTAGCACTTATACAAAAATCTGGAAAATGTAAAGGATAGAATATTTTTGTGAAGATTATAATTTGTTTATTTTAAAAGTAACTGATCCAAATGTGAATCCTTCAAAAGATATTAATAAAAAGGCTCTTTCTGTAGAACATGAGGTTGCTCATTATGTATGCATGGCATGACACCATGTTCTTGCTACATTGCATTTTGTGTCATCATGAAGGGAAATGAATACAAATGTCCAACTGGATTTGTTATATATTAAAATTCTACACAGGTTCTGTGCGATCTTGTAGGATAACAGTCATTTATTCAAAAAAGGGGTCTATAAAGACTCTTTCACAGTGATTTCTTGGAAAACAACAAGACATAAAGCACAGATTTTTCCTCATATGTGTTAGAGAGAAGGTGTTAACCTGAAAACCACCGGTGACTTTATGTGTCATTATATCTTTCCATGCCAAACCAGCATCTTGAACACCTGAGGTAAGGCTCCTTCCAGTGTCACTAGGGATGCAACTAATGATTTTTTTCATTATTGATTAATCTGTTGATTATTCTTGTGAATAAAAGATTTGGTTTGGTTTATAAAATGTCAGAAAACAGTCCAGAAGCAAAAGATATTCAATTATTATAATATTCAACAGTAATATTGAACAGAGACAAGCAGCAAACCTTCTCTTGTGAGAACCTGATACTGCAAACTCTCTGTGCTTTTGCTTGACATATGATGTAAACAATTAATAATTTATCAAAATTGTTACTGATTAATTTTCTGCCAATTGAATAATCAGTTTTCAGTTTCAGCTTTAGTCATATTGCCTCTACTGTCAAAATGTAAAGGTGGCGGGTAGAAAATCTGGTCTGAAGAAGCGAAAAAGAAACGCTCTACCATCCTTTAACACATCATCTCAAGATGGCTTTGAGTAAAGAACTCAATATGAGCTCCATCTGGCTCTTCTACAAGTGTGTTTAAAGTTATTGTTGCCCACTTGAGGGCGCCAGAGCCTCATCTATAAGTTTCAGTGCTGTTACATAAAATATGGTATTTTACATCAAGCCAATAGATGTCAGTAGATCATAACAAGCCTCTGTTGGCTATTGTTGAGGCTGTCAGAGAACTAATGGTGTAGTAGATTATATTTAAGGGAATTTGGTGACACTGTAAAATGCATGTTGGTCACTGGTAAGCAAAGTCATTAGAAATGGTTGTTTTCACAAAGCATTGTGTTTAGAAGTTTGCAAGATAAACATGTCAGTAGTCTACATTATATTTTGTGCAACATTTCTTTTCACAGTGTGAAAACCTAAGAGTCAGTTGTGTTTGGAAATCTCTGCTGATTAACTATTGCAATTACTAATTTGATCAAAGTTATGAGAGTAACATTTAGAGTATCCACAATGCTGATAAAACTCCCTTGTGCTCATGAGATGATGAAGGCATAGATCTGGGGTGCCCTACTTTCTGAGGCAGCTCATGGATGACAAAATGGAATGAGGATCTTATTTTCAATCAGTGAGGCTCCAAAAACTACTGATGTTCAATTTCACAGTTGAATATTTGATAAACATTTAAATTTAGAGTTTGTTGGCAGTCTTGGTTGGCAGTACAGAAATGAAAGGCTATATAGGGGATGTTGTGACGTTATAAAAATCCAGTTTACTTTGGTTTTAAAATACATATAAAAAGAGCAAGATTGTGTCTGATGCATTTTTTTTATTTTGCCCCTAGCTGCCTGGTGCTATTTTACATAAGTTTACAGTAACAATGAGGTGAAAACTGTCAGTAAGAGTTTGAAGCAGATGGTAGGTTGAGGCTGTGTCACTGTGTCAGCCAGGTGGGGACACTGAGGCTGTCAGCATATAATGGGATTTTCTATAATTAGGCCTGCACCAGAAGATTTAATATTTTGGGAAAACATGCAAACTACTTCCACTCAAACCTCTCCACTTTTCATCTGCTTCCAGGTTTATGTTGCGTTACACAAAACATTTACCATTGGGCTGCTGTCAAACATGCCTACTTCTTGCATCTTCTGCCTGTTGGCCTTCACTGAAGAGGCTCATAAAACATATTAAATGTTTAGCCAGCTGGAGGTTGGAAGATTTACTGCCTTGTGGAGGCGCACAGATTTGTAGGTAAGCTGCGAACTGAGGAGAATATTTACATGTTTATGTTCTTGGTGAGCAAAGGTCAGGTAGAGGGAGGTCATGGTTTAGCGCTGCAATTAAACTTGTATGTCACAAAAAAAGGACCAAATGGAAGTCACCCTTTGTCCTTTGAACCTCCATGCCTCCATGTGTCCTCAGACTTCTTTTAAAACCAATTTTTATAAGCATTCTCAGTTGAAAAAGCACAAAAGCAAAGTGTGCATGCTGTTACAAGTGTCAAAAGACAGCTGTCCCTTGCCCTTTCCATCCCTTTTAGCAATGGCCAAATGGGTGTTTTACAGTTTTACAGTTCCACAGTACAATAATGCAGTCTTCCTTATTGGTATAATTAAGTCACAGTTCTTGGATAACTTCTTTGACTTCATTCCAAATGATGGGTAATGATAAATGCTTTCAGCAGACATACTGTCTAAGCCTTTGACCTGGATTTCTCTTTATCACAGCAGCTATCAAAAGTACCCTGTGACCACAGTATTCTGACTTTTGCTACTCAGCAAATAATAAGACCCAAGCAATATGCCTAATTTCTGTAAGAAAATTAAAGTGGAAAAATTAAAAGGGGCTCAGACATGCTGTAAGCCAGCAGTGGTAAATGTTGACACTATGCCTCATTTGTCTCTTTTATAATACTTTATTTAAATGTTTCATCCATATAATATGCAGGAACACTTCCAGTATCAGCAGTCTTCTTTCAGCACCACTGTGTTACAAAACCACTGAAAAGGCTGTTGGTAAATCAATATTATCAGTGTAAAGTCTCTCTTTGTTGACATCTTTGAGCAGATTGTAACATCACTCTTGTTCACACAGATTTCAAGCGGCAATGATGACTGAGACTGATTATGTGTGATGATTAGATACAATGTACACAACTGGAAAGGTCTGGAAATCACAGGCGTAAGGTTGGCGTACATGCACAGCTAATCTCAGATGCAGCCGCCGCATGTCTTTTTGTTTCTGTAGACGAGATGCTGCACACTGACAACACACACACACACACACACACACACACACACACACACACACACACACACACACACACACACACACCTGCAATCACAAGCATCCCATCCGCTCTAAACCGGAGTGTGGCGGATCCCGATGCTCTGTTCATGTGCTCCTGTGTGGATGTATTTGTGTGTGAGAACACTCTCAGTTGAATGAGTCGGCAGAGGAGGGGGATGGAGGGTGTAATCAAGCTGAAAAGATTAGGGGAAGACGAGCTGCTGAGGATCTATGAGAGCAGACATTGGTTATATAACCCTAACCCAGTTCACTCCGCTTCCAAAGGGAGACTGGGAGGGAGGACATGGAGGATTTACTGAACTGGGGTGAATCCTTGTTTTGAGACAAAAATGAGTGCGGCCATTGGTTTACTTCATGCACTGTTGGTTCAGATGACAATGGGTGTCAAATTATATTCAAACGGTTACAGATTGTTTTGTCAGAATAAAAGCAGCGACTTGTTTAGTGCAGGAGAAAATGCTAATGATTTGGCATTACTGACTAAGTATCCATCATTGGTTATTGCTTCATTGCACTGGTGAGTACAACAACATATTTCAGGCACTCGCTGCAACCCTGGAAGTGAAGTGTTTACTCAAGATTGGTCTCTGAGTACCTTTGAACACATGATTTGATCAGAAAACGTATCAGACAAAGTTGGCTTCATTGTCAGTGTAGATAGGAGTGTTGGGGTCCTCCATGTGCCATGCATGTGCGGGCCTCGTGATTGGGCTGTTGGTCTCAATGACAGGAGCAGTTTAAGGGCGACACAGATTCTGATCAAAACCAACAAGGGTCTTAATAGTATTTCTGCAGTGCTATGCATACCAATGACAGCTGACAATGGGTCCCTCAGCATTCTTAAATCCTCCATTCACCCTCAGCAAATGGCAGTTTATTCAAGTGGCCGGGCTGTTGTATAACCTCGCTTTTCACAAGTCTATATGTGGGCCCTGGGAGAAGGAAACATACACAGTAGTGTACAGAGAGAGGATCCCAGTGCAGTTCCGGGACAATATAAAAGCACTAGAAAACAAATAACAGTGTGGCCACCGGGACATAGCTTGATGTGAACAGCATTAATAAAGGGGTAGTAAAATCAATCACTCTTTGCCATATCCAGCCATTAACAAAGCGGATCAATGTTGCTTCAATAATGCACTCTGTGTGGACAATTAGGTCTGTTTCTCTTCATCTACACCGAGTGTCTTTGACCCGTTCTGTGAATGTTATCCTTTTGCATGTGGCCCACTGTTTAACCAAGCAAATCAATAGACAGACTGAAAATAGAATGGTGGTGTGCCAATATTTAAGGGTGACTAGTAGGTAAATATACAACTTGTGAGTCCATCAAGCCAAAATAATATTTTGTGTTGAGTGGGCTGTGCAGTAAACCTTAATGATGGGAGTTGTGCATGATTTCTAGAGCACTGTGAATACCACATCCCTGATGTTAGGTCAGAATAGTGGGTACATTGCAGTTTTTGTATGGATTATGTTTGATAAGATAGCTGCATGCTTGCAGAACAAAATGAACCCACTGAATACTGTATCAGGATGTCCTGCGGTGCGCATGGGTTGGTAAACAACATGTGGTACCGCTCGATTCCAGCAGAGGCCCCCAGTTTTCAAAGAAATTCAGGGACAATGAACTAAGGACTCTTTTCCACAGCAGACTGCTTCAGACCGGTTTGTGCTCCACATTTAAGGGAGGTTGTCACACTCAGAAATTCAATATTAGACTCAGCTGTCAGCTGTTTGTGTTATTATCTTACTGCACCACAGTGATCTGGACATCGTTTACCAGCTGATCGTTATTACATGGCAAGTGAATCACCTCTGGTTGTTTTATATACAGCAGTTGAACTTGCATAAAGGGAACTCCCATGATGTTTTTTTGCAGTAAAGGCAATCTTCCGTCATTATAATGCAGTTCAAATAGCTGCTTATTGTACCTTTGTCCCAGCATACTGTTACGTCTCCTTTTGTGGTTTCGTAATGCTATGATAATAGCCTGCCATGTGGGTCATTTCACTGGAGAAAGGATGATAGGTAATTTTGTACTTACCTGTGCACTGTCCAGTTCACCACTTAAATATATATTGCATGGAATAATAATGATAGGATTAGTAAGAGGAGACGGCTGAGGAATGACCCTTGATTAAATGAAAGGCCTCATCTCAGCATCCCTAAGATCCAAGTGTTGCGTATCAGGTATTCACTGAGTCTCCTTTAAATAAATAATGACAGGCTGATCTTTGGAGCACATGACAAAATACCCACCACACTACTAACGGCCACCAAAGTGACTTAAAGTCCTTTTCCCTTGTGGATGAAAAGGTCTTATTTAGTAGTTTGCTGGTGGACACCGGCCACCTGTGGAAGAGAGGAAGCCCTTCTTGCTGTGCGTCAGGCCGGTGTCACAGCAGAGAATCGGTTTGCCATGGCAGCGGCTATCTGCACACATGGCACTGTGGGGGTGGCCAGTCTGTGTCAGCACTCATTACCATCCACCACCATAGGGGATGCTTCTTCCAGGGGGCCTTTAGAAATAAAGAAAAGAGAGATGCTTTACACTTTAATGACTTTCCCACAGTGGCTCTCCAAAACAACAGTACCCCTTAAATTGCTGTGCCTTGGCTGAGACTAGAGGAGAGTCCCCACTGCTCAACAGAGGAAGGGAAATACTGAGTCCACTGTCTGTCCACTCTGCAAGGCCAGCCGGAGGGGGGGGGGGGGGGATAATCAGGTCTTTATGTGGCATGGGGCCTACAGGGGACAGCCTCAGTATTGTCCCCACAGCCCCCTCCCTTTTCCCGGTTTGATTGTTCCTCTGGATCCAACACATGGTCACGTTGCGAAACCCCCACAACCCAAACTAGGGTTTGTGCATCTACGAACCCTGACCCATCGGCCAGTGGACGTCCAGTTTAAAGCAAACAGATGAGGCAATGTGTTCTTTCACATGTGGTTTAATAACGGCCTTTTTCCAGGTACTTGCTCTTGTTTAGCTCTTCTGTTGGCAGGTTTATAAAAGTAAATACCCAGAGCTGTGATTTAAGTGGCTTACTATGATCACATGGCCACTGTCTCCTTCCAAAGAATCTTTTTTGTTTTTGTCTGAGTTGACTGTTGACAGAAGAACAAATGCCAATGTAATGCAAATGGATTGATATACACATTTCTGCTAAATGGAGGCAGGAAAGCAATATCAACAGTTAGTTGCTCCAAACTAAACACACTATCCACATGACAGCTCCTCAAGATAAATGCACATTTCAAAGCCAGTTACATAACCACTGAGAGGTATGAAATAGATTAGTGTGCAGAGAACTTTAATCTCCTGGAACTTTATGAAAATAGATTACCATGTTGCCATAAATAGATATTTTTTAAAGGATTAAAATATGAGTTTGTGGCCAGTATTTCCTCTGATCTTTATTAAAAAGAACTATGTAAAACCTTTCATATTTTTAGTAAGGTCAGTTATTAATCTATTGATTCAGCAGTGTCAGAATAGAAAAGATAAGATAATAAAGATAAGAAAACAATTGCAAAAATTCAATTCTGATCAATAGCAAAACAGGCTTTGTGCTGCTAGAGTTATGATAGTTGTCACAGGTGGTGGATCAGCATAAAAATCTACATTATTGTCATCAATGTGTCGTCATAACTGATGCAGAGGTCATACGTTTACAATGCTAATTTTAGCCATGACTTTGAGTGAATAATTCTCTCTTTCAGTTGCATGTTCTGTCTGCAAGATGTCAGCAAACAAGGCCATATTAAAGTGGATTACAGCCAGTGATGACATGTGTAATAAAATATAATCTCAGCTGTAGCTGTAAATCCTCACTGAGCCTGCTGTGCATGTGTCTGTGAATATTATAACCAATCATGAGGGAATGTATGTTTTCTGTCTAAGCTTTCCTTTAAAACATTGTCAGCATTGTCATTGTCAAAACAGTGTCATACATTATGCAGGACTTTATAGTGATACTGACAATTTACAAATAAAATGTCGCTTAACATCTTCAGCTGCAGGAAGTAGGTCATTTAATCTTGTGATGTTCTTTTAAATCTGTTATCTGACAACCTGTGTGATGAACAGGTGACCTGTCCGGGATGTCACCCCCTGTTATCTGCCTAATGCATGCTGGGAAATTCCACAGGACCTGCTTTTCACCCCAAATAAGAATAAATGACAGTATGATGAACCAGAGAACTGTATACGTTTTACTTATTTGATTATTTTATTGTGTCTACATTATAAATCTTGGTTTTGCTTCAACTACACAATGACTAGTTTCATTCGTTATTGCTTTTTACCTACACTTGTGTCATGAAAATCAAATGTTGTGCTCCCCAGAGGTCGAGGACTGACTTTGGCTTGATTGCCTGACTTTTTCTGAAGAGGTTCACATTTCTGGTTTTGGATGACATGTCTCCACAACTAATGGATGGATTGCTATGAAACTTGGTTCTGACAATTATGTTTCCTTCAGGATGAATTCTAATAACTTTGGTGATCCCTTAACCTTTCCTCTAGTGCCATCATCAATTTAAAATTTCACTTTAATGTCCAATGTTTAATGAGAAAATAACTGCAATATCATTCCCATGAGCCTCAGATGACTATGCATGTAGTGCAAATTAGTAAACTAAGATGGTGAACATGGTAAACATTATACCAGTTAAACTTCAGCATGTTTGTGAGCTTGTTTTCTCATACAGCCTCACAGAGCAGTCTCGTTATCACACTGAAGCATAAGAGCATGTGGGCGACTGTTTTCCCTTTGGTGCCAAGAAGTCTTAAAAGCACACAGAAATTAGCATTTCATTAATTCCTGGATTGTTGGTAAGTTATTTTTTTTTGTATGAAAGCCACAGTTATCTCATTCTCACCAGCAGGAGCACAAACAACAGGGACTAAAAGAAAACATGGTCGAGAGAGTTGATGAGTTCATCTCCGGACAACAGGCTGTGAAATCAAGGCCCTGGCCAAACCAGTTGCCGTGCTGTTCAGATTTGTTTTTGAACAGGTATTAGCAGTGGGCAGTTTTACACCTGAAAATGAACAAAACTCAACCCCTCCTCTCTCCCCGATCCGATTACATGTATTCACCTGGTTGGTGAAGAAAGACTGAGAGAAAGAAGAAAAGAAAGAATTGCATGAAACTGGAAACCAGACATTAGGCTGTGTAACTGAGATGGCAGGAGAAAACAAGTCAAGGTACAGACAGACAGCCTAAATAAACTATTGTTTTAACACCTGGTCATTCAGAGGTCAAAGCTAGGTCTTCACGTTTTTTTTCTGTTTTGGAGATTTGATCACATCTACGGTAAATAACACATAGTATGCTTCATAGCATGAGTCAGTGAACATGTCCTATATGCTGGAAGGACTATAGAGCAGTTACAAAGATAGCTTTACAACTGGTCTAAAAGGCCGCCAGGGTAACAGGTTGACAGTGGAAATAAAAAAAGTCGACGCAAGGAAGCAGCTGTTTCCTCGACTTTCCCTGACTCATGACATTGAAACAGCTGACTCATGAAGAGCAAAGTCACCTCTCTTGAATCATGCACACATACTGCTTACATAAAAGTCTAACACTGCGAGGACACTTGAGGTTGTGGTTTTCCCTTTACGTGTTTTAGATGTCATTACTGTACAAGTTTCGACTTAAGAAAGGGGAAGGGAGCATTGGTGCAAGTTTCAGTCTAATCCCCCCCCCCCCCCCCCCCCCCCCCCAAAAAAAAAAGAACAAATGTAAAGTTTGCAAATGAAATATGCTAATTAATAATTCTATGTCATGAATAAGTTTATTTTTCATCAACACTGTCTCTCTTTCATGTAAAAACATGAAGGAAATGAGCCATGCAATAGGAAAAGTTAAACTGGGTCCACAGGGCAGTAACCGGTGACTTTATTAACCATCTGTCCTTTTCAGTGGTGGGAGTTTGGGCAAAAACAGACTCTCATTATAGTTTTAGTGTGACACACTGGCTGTATGTCCTCAAATGAAAAGATGTGCTCTATAAAGTTGTTATTGGTAACATTTGCTAACTTGTTGGCAAGTAACTGCAGACTATTGACTGTATTGTTCAGGAGATATGGACTGTGCTATGGACGAATAAATGGACTGAATGTAATATATGAAGGTGAAAAGGGCAAAAAAGTAATTAAAATTAAAATTAAATATAAATATAAAATTTAATTAGCAACTCACATTTTAGAATCACAGGCAATAAAAACTACAGAGAATACTGTACTTTCACTGAAAGATTATGAAAATAAAATGTGTTGCATTTTAATGCCGAAACTATCACAATAACTTAATTAAAAACTTAAAATATTGCATTTTCCACTGAGAATAAAAGGAATGTCTGCAATTTTTCTTATTTTGTAAAGACACTTGGCAGTCATGTGACATAGATGTAGGCCAGGCCAAAAAAAGGCAGGCATTTCCCAATTTTAGAAACGTTATTGTGAAACAAGAGTTAGCAAAATCCTGACGTAAATCATGAAGCATGGAACTTAAACGTCACTCAAGATTCAGCTTCACTGAAGACCCTAAAAGCAGCAGCAGATGAAAACATCAGATCTGCGAGGAGTGATGAAGAGATGGTAATGTTATCTAACAAGCATACTGTAAATGTCATAAATGTATTCATCACGTTTTACACATAATTTTCCACGTTTGAGGTTGCCTGGTTCTTCTGCAATGGTTTAATGACAGCAGACTGGAGAATTGGCTCCACCAGTAGTTTTTTCTTGATGAATCGAACTCCTCATATTCACTTAATGGATAGAAACAAAAATTGATTCTCATTTTCTTTTGCCAATTTTCTGTAAATTCAATCAAATTTATACTTGTTCACTCCTGTCAACAACCACATAACCAAATCAGTTCCCAACCCAGAGATGATTTGCTACTGGTACTGCTGAAAATGGGATTGATGATGATCAATGTGCTGTAAAAAGAGACTAAAAAGTTGCAGAGTAGGGTGATAATTCTTATCTCTCATTACACAAAGTTATAAATAAAATGCAAATTTCCATCTGCTACTGTCACGTGAATATTAGCAGTTGGGCGGATCAAGATGAACAATTGGTGGAGCTAATTCTCCAGCCAGGTGTCATTAAACCATTGCAGAAGAAGAGGCCACCACGGGATGACATAATTAGAAGAGCACCAGTCAAACCTCCAACGATGGTGTCCAAAACGTGATGTAAATTTGGTATTCATGTCAGATCTGATGTTTTCGTCTTACTTAGAGTTCTTTTTTGCACATTGAAAACACCTCAGCTGGCAGGTGACATGTCTTCAAAGGCAATATATGCAAATAAGTCAAATTGTAGCGCTCTTTGCAATTGCTCTTAGTTTCGAGCACTTTTCCTGTCAACTGAGTTCAATGGCTTTGTGAGACGCAAGGATAACTGTGCCCGGTGTCAGTGTCGCTTACCCTGTGACTGGCATATGGCAGGCCATGTGACGCAGCCAGCATGACGGTGAGATCAGCGTAATCAAGAAGCCATAAAGAGACACTGGTTTCACACAACCGAGCGATGAATGGCTCTTGTCATTTCATCTTCAGATCCATGGCTCCTCTGGCAACTAGTTCAACATTACATTTCAACCAGCTTGATGATGCACCAGCAGGAAACAGGAAACTATGTTGGAAGTGGCCAATGGAGATGCACAAGGAGTTTTGGTTGAAGAAGAGCCCTTGTTCTATTTTAAAGATTTCCTCAGTAGAGGTAATCCTCCACCAGTTTTCACTACGATGAATTGGAGACAGGTATTGCCCTCTCCATACACTGCCTAACAATAAAGCAAATATATTGATCCGGGGTTGGAATGTTTAATGCTAAAGACCTCGGTCATATCCGTTTCTATTTCTTCCTTAAACCAGGATGTGAACACGCAGGTTTCTGGTTTTACGGTGCAGCCTGTGCTCGCTGGGATCTACCTGGTTCAGTGTCTGCCTGCAGAGGGTACAGTCAAAGAGGCTTATAGCCACCCACTCTTAATGAGGCTTTGCACACTCCGGGCCTCTGTCAGGAACAAAGACCCAGCTGTGTGTGGCCCTTCTCTCTTTGGTGTCGTAGAACATACGGAGAGCTCTGTTAGCAGGTCAGTGGAGATGCATAGGTCCTCAGCAGTTTGTCTGTATTTTGCTTTGGTGTAATGGCCACAGATGAAAAATGGATGCATGTTATTTATTGCACAGACTCCATCAGGAACACAGCGGGCTCAGGTGTTTCCCAGACTGTTCATCAAAGGTAAAGAACTTGCATAATGGTTTGGGACACAGGCCTCATATAGTCAGATGTTCTCATTCTGCTGTACATTGCTGATGTGATTACATTTCAGTGTGCAGATCACCAGGTCTGAGTAGGAGGCTTCTTATGTTTGAAGTTTGAAAGAGGCTTTAACCACTCGCCTAATAATGAAGCCATTGAGGTCCTTTTGCACAAACCGAACTCACTATGAATAAACAAGCCCCTCTTACATAAACAGCTAGCAGGCCAACTCTAATTATCATACAGCCACAAACAATGGCTTTCAAAGCAGAATTTCATGCTGTCAGAATTGGTTTGGACTTTGTCTCATGATGATTTTCGGACATTGGACATCACCCTGCCTTTCACTGCAGCGTGATACAGTCATAAAATCAGAGCTGTGAATGATATCTCTCTGCAAGGAAGTATGAATGCTTTTCATCTGATGTTGAAAATGCAATAATAAGATTAAAAGGTATCGATGGGATACCAAAGCATCAAAGCATTTCTGATTTCAAGGGATTTTGAGGCACATAGATGTACCTCTCTGCACACTTTGTACAGTACAGCGACCACAAGGTCGTTATTCATCCTGCAGTTGTAATGCTTAGTCCAATAGTCCAAGCCTGAAGTTATTGATTAGGTTTCCTATAATGTATCGTCACCTTTTAATGCTGTTCACCTCTCCCTGACCTCTTGAAAAGCCAACAAGGGTGCACACAGTCAGCTGAGGACAAAGGTAGCTACAGAATGAGAGTTATTTTACAATTTAACCCAGTAGTTAAAAAAGGTTTGTTGTAAAAAAATAAATTAAGGTTAAAATGATTAATAGGCTTGTTGATTGATTGAAGTAATCATTTAAGAGTACATTCTCTGGTTCCACCTTTTCAAGTGTGATGATTTGCTGCCGTTCTTTGTGATAATAAACTGAATATCATTGGTGGTCTGGTGTTTGGACAAAACAACCAGTTTAAAGACATCACTTTGGGTTCTTTTACAAAACAAAAAAAAAAAGTTAAAATTTCACTTATGCCTCTAGGAAATGATTAAGATTAGGAAGTAATTCTTTTCTGAAATTTTATAGACCAAAAGACTAATTGATTAATCGACAAAATATGAAAAGTTATTGCAGCCCTAAATATAATAATTTACTATATGATTGATGTAGCAATTGTCAGGTGATTAGTAATGTCTTAGTAGGGCTGCAACTAATGATTATTTTCATTTTGTCTGATGGTTATTTGTTCAATTAATCATTTAGTTTATTATATGTCAAAACATTCTTCTTATGTTTTGTTTTGTCCAACCAACAGTCCAAAAACCACAGATGTTCAATTGAAAATGAAGCGTGAACCATATTTTGCTTGACAAATCAAAATAGGTGCAGGTAACTTTTTCTATTTGCTTCAGCTCTATTTGTCAGTATAGTTTTTTAAAACTATACTTAAAAGAGTCCACAAGCCAACATTTTGTAATTGGTCACACAGTTGAAAAGTTCAAAGTCATTTTCCATAAATTAAACTGAAAACAAGGCTGGTTTAATACACATGAACCAAGCCAATGAAGTGCTTTATTCAGTGAAAACTCCTGTTAAATATTTACTATAGAAAAGTATTTCATCTACATTTGTGAAAACACTGTCAAATGTCCCACCACAGAAAACAGGTGTCAGAGAGTAAACTTTAACCTGATCGTGGCTCCTCTTCAAGAGATTTTCACTCACAGCGCTGGACACAAAGAGGACATTTAATGTCTTTTTGTTCTAGTTCTAATTAAGATGGCTCAGCTCAATGTCTCTGTCACTGTGTGCCTGCGCTTCACTGTAGCAGGAAAGGTTGAATAATAGTGCCTTCAGTCTGTACTCAGTGTTGCACCCCAGAGAGGAATAATCAGACGCTTCTAGCCTGACTCAGTTTGGGTCGAGTCGGGTGATGTTACACGAACAGGCTGCTGCGTGCCAGCTAAATGAATTGGGTCCATGCTGAAGGACAATTCCTGTTTTATCCCACTGTCCCTTTTGATGGCTCCTGTGCCACAATGCTCTGCAGTTCCCACGGTAGGGTGGGCAACCAGGGACACACTGTGTGGTTAATGGTGTAAGAGAGCACCAGTGACACTTACCTGAGTGTCTGCCTAGCAGCCTAGCATGCAAGGGAACTGATTAAATGACGCCCAGGGAACAGGGATGAGAACACTTTAAGATAAGGGGGGAAAAAAACAGACAATAACACCCTTTTAAAATGGCACTAGGAGAGTTGGCACTGGTGAAGGTTGACATGAAATACCCTTTTGGTGCACTATTGTGAAAACTTTCTTTGTGAACTCAAAATAACAAAGAAGATGTGAAAATGTTGCAGAGGAAGTTGGCCCAGACATGGAAAAAGCAAGAAAAAGTGCATCTAGGACAAGGTGTGTGCTTTTCTAGACATTATGCTTCCAGGCTGTTTGGGTTTTAAAAATGAAGAACAGATTCCAGTTTGTCAAGAGTTAAAGAAGCTCAAATAGCATTGGCATGAAATTAAATTATGTGTTCAATTCACATTAGAGTTACATTAAAAGTTGAAAAGTTGATATTTTCTGGTATCTCTTTTGGCCTTGCACTATTTGTACATAAAAGCTAATGTACATATCTATTTGTTTTTTTTAATGGAAATGCTAAACATTACTGCAATGTTAAATAATTAATCAATAAAACTAATAAAAAAGTTAAAATATAGATAATTAAACTGTGACCATAATTTGAACAGATTTTGGCTGGCTTTGCTGTCAAACATTTGCAATAATATAACTGCTTATTGTCCGATGTTGCACGAGATACTGCTGGGCCCATTACGCAGTGCATATAATAGTCCTGGGCAATGCTTCCTTGAGGTGGTCCCCTCTTTCTGCTTAATCCCCTCTCCTCTGGCCACTGGAGGGCAATCCCTAGCTTTAGAGTTCACAGTGGTTTCACTGGGTCATTTTTATATTGAGCACCTCAGGGGAAAGAGTTGAGCAGGAAAAATAGTTTAAGCACTGAAATGAGAGGTGTTCTGTTAACAGACCTCTTGGGACTTCTTGTAAATTTCAAGTTTAATTCGTATTTTCTAAACATCATCAGCTACTTTAATCAGAAAGACATAACAGCTCTTCCCTGTACTAACTACATCACATTTAGTCAAGTTAAAACCAGTCTGTCAATGTTATGCAGTTGTCATTTCCATCAGTTCCACAAGTTAGATTTATTACTAACTTATTTCTCATCATTATCAACATATTATCTAGCTTGTGCCTAAAGTGGATCAAGACAAATTTAAAGTATTTTTCTGACAACATTAATTGTTCAGTAGCCATTAGTGCTTGTCCTACTACCACTCCACAAAGCGCTGGAGGAATTCATGGAAAGGAACTCGCCAGTGCCTCCAAGTTGTTTGATTGTGCTGAAACACATACAGTAGTTCTAATATTGACACGAATATATTGTGTAGAGATGCCACACCTATGATTGCCCAGTTTTCAAGATGAACAAACTGGTGGAGGTCATGAGCCTGTGGTTTACTGTAGTGGACTTACAGGAAGTAACTCTAGGTGTAACAGATCATCCAACAGTCCATGACACCAGAGTGATTCAGCTAAACTATGGCTAAACACCCTGCTTCAGTTTCAGTCTTCATGTGCAACCATTTTGTGAGTAAACACATTTTTGATTATAAAAAGCATCTGAAATCCAACTGAGAGGCCAAATCTAGGATTTTATTCTAATCTAATATGAATACTTGTAGAGGGCACATTTAAGAAGCAAATTCCTCTCCAACTAGCTAACTTAAAAATAAATTTAGATTTAGGTTTAATTATAGTCTCATTATGTCCAATGATGTTGATTTCTGTCCACCTGAATTTATTTCATGGCAGTGAATAGAAGCTATTAAAAAAAGAATGACAGAAATGCAAATCACTTTCAAAATATGAGCCTTTGTTTCTCAGTACAAGTGGTCCAGCAAATGTTATGGAAACTTTTTGAGATGTCCTGGTGACAGATCAACAAAGTAACAGGTGCAAAAACATAACCGCCTCTGGGGGAGGACATAAAGGATTCAACAAGCCCTTGCACTCTCTTTTTCTCAGTCCTGTGCCTCTGAATAGTTCTCATAGCGAATAAAGTTTTTGTTCCAAATAAAATTAACATGAACAAATTTGGTAGTGAATGCCACTCTGGCGTTGTTGGACTGCTGTACTCCCATGTGTGCATCAGCCAAGAAATAACTTCAAATGGTATCAGGCATGAAAACATACTACTGTTTGCATTATAAAACCGATAAACTGATAAGTTTTCTTTATCTAAAGGGTAGAGTTGCATAGTCCCAACCTCTTTAGTGTGCCGTTTGACCTGGAACGGTCAAACATCTGTGGGAAAGATTATGGTCCGTCTAGCGACCCCGTAATCTCAGTTTCTTCACCTTGCTGCTGACGTAGGCTGTCTTGCAGAGACAGCTGTTCGGCCTGGCTTTTCACAAGAGTGATTATCAATGTGATATGTACTTTATTTACCTTGTAAGAAAAGCCCTGAATCTGTACAGCACGTTCAGAGGAGCCCTCAAGGTTAGTGCTTGGATTGAAGACTGCCTTATATGTGATTTTAATGAGGAAGAGGAGGATTATGACAGTAAAGAGGACAATGATTATCTTTATAATTAGCCACAAAGTTATTATCAAAATTTAAATCTTCCAAACTTGTACTAACTAGTTTAATAGATTTTTACCCAATTGTACGGTAGCCAAGAGACCCCAAAGCACTGCAACTTAAACAAAGTGCAAAAACACATAGTCGTACGCAACTTACATTTCCAGAAGTATCCCTATAACCTTGTGTGTGGCTTTTACCAGTTACTACTGTGTCGTAACTTAAGGTGTCAACCTTAAAATAATAAAAAATTGATTGTAAAATCATAAAACATTATATCATAAACTATGCTTGGCTATCTGCCCGGTCGGAGGTGTTTTAAGTGCAATGAGCTCTCTGGGCCACTGTACAATTGCTTATTATTATTATTTGTAATGATAATTGAACTAAAAAAGAAATGAAAAAAGAAGTTAAAGTTAAAGAACTAAAAAAAAGAGGGTCAAAATGTAATCTAAAGTTGCCTGTCACTCACATATTTGGATATTACTGATGGTGTTGAAATGAGGAATGAATATGTTCAAGAGGGCTTTAGTAACAACAACTATTAGTTAATTAATAGAAATATGTTGCAATAAAAACATTCTTATTAATTTGTAATTTATTCTCTTTATTGCTTTTTGTGTCATATTGGTGTTTTTTTTATACTGTTTGTGTCTGGTAATTGTATTGCTGTCAAAAACAGTAAAGTATACATTATAATTACTTATATTGCTAATTGCAGATTGTTATCACATTAACAGGAATATATGACATTAAAACATTTATGTCATAATGTGTCTTCAGAGTGTCATGTGCAGCTCTCCCACACATGCTTTAACGCATGTCTTTACGCTTCAAAGAGGAGTAGACATGCATCTGTCCAATCAATGGTCTCTCAGCGGTCTGCTGCACCCCCACTGCTCCATGACCTCCCTAAAACCTCTGCCCTCCAATGCAGTGATCCTATTACTCTGAACAGGTTGCAGACGGACATCAAGAGCACAGCCTTATGGGAAAATGCGTCATTCTCATCTGCTGTGCATCATTCTATTTTGATTACTGCCCGTGGATTAGAAGAAAATTGATTCACCATGATAGAAATCCTTTGAGAAGCGACACAGCAGTTTTTATTCTTCGCTCCTACTTCGCTCATGTACTCTACTTGTTGTTGTGCCTCAGTTAAGACGGGCAGCAGTGTATGTGTGTTGGATGTACTGAGGAAAATAAAGGATTTGCTGGGATTAGGCCCTTGCAGCAGACTAAAAGCAGCAGGAAACTTGCTGTGGCACCATCAGATACATGATCAGCCCTTAATCTTACAAGAGCTCAAGAGGGTGTGGGGGGTTGGAAAGGGCTATGCTTTCGTGTAATCATTTTTAAATCTGGGTTAAAGGGATGCCTCAAGTGTTCAGCAAGCAATTCATCCGCTTTTGTTGTTCAGACAAATTGCAAGACTCTGACAAAAGTTGTTGAAAGTTGCATGACTGCATTGGCATACCAACGTGTGTATGTGTGTGTGTGTGTGTGTGCGTGTGTGGCTCGCTAACCCTGACACGCTGTTGGCAATTATGCAACAACAGCAACCTGTCTGTTTCTGTGATTTCAATCAGCACTTGATGGGAACAAAGATTAGAGACTGAGCCTAGTTTATTTTCACAACAACACAAATGACCACTGTTAGAATACGAATAAAAAATACAAATAATCCAAAATAAATCCCTAAAGTATGAGTGTAAACAAGAAAAAACTGTTGTTTTAACAGAAATATAACAGGTTTACAGCAATTCTTTATATGCAGTTACACGACAATCACAATGAAGTTTGATGCAACTGTCCTTCAAGGACTTTGGTTAAGATGAGGACCCCTAGTTTAAATTTGTTAAAAGGTTATTCTATAAAACTGTGGCACTCACAAGAGACCAGATAAGCCTACTGTCAGGCTAGTGGCTCTCTGAGGCTGTAATTAGGCAAAGTGGTGCTTTGAGCTAAATGCAAATATCAGCATGCTTCATACTCTGGGAACCATAAATACCTGCACAACATCGTATGGTAATCTAATAGTTGTTGAGACATTTCAGTCCGGACCAAAGAGGTGCACTGAGAAACGACTGACCGACATTGCCATTCCTAGAGACACGTCGCTAAAAATTTGCTGCCTCTAAGCCTAAACAGAGGTTATTTTCTAAAAACTTAATAACTCTCCTCTAGAAACAGAGGACATTACACAACTGTTTTCACAAGCTCAGCCTGTGACTGTCACTGCCTGTGACTAGTACACTGACCTTTATGTGTAAAATTGGTTGAGTGCCCCTTTAAATTTGAAGACGTTAGCTGTACAAAATGGAAACTTGGATTGGATTTAGACATAAACAGCACATGTAGACAAAAGCCAAAGCACAGAAAAACTACACTGAAAGTAACTGAGGAACTAATTGCTAGAATGTGGTGCATTGTATTGTATAATGTAATTTATTATATAATCATCAAATTATAACCATCATGTGAGTGTTGTCTTTTTATGTCGTCTCACACATGAGTAATTACAGAGGAGTTTTTTGCATTATGTAAACATGAGTGGCAGAGGACATGACAATTATGTGAATGGGTACAAAATCCAGCAGCTTTATACAGAGGGGCAGTGTATTTTACGGACCTAATCATCTATGTAAAATCTGCCCCTGTACACACATACACATGCACAGAGGCCATACATCCTGGAGATTACATAAGTGTAGGTCACCATCACTCATAGAAGACAATAAGTGAACGCAAGTGCAGAGAGAAACATGATTCAGAATATGTTTATTTCTGTAATCGTTACTGAACCATGACAGATTTAATTTTATCACCAGTTTACACCACAGGGTTATCTGAGGTTTATACACTCTTCTTTCAGTCTTTCAATTGTTCACATGGGCTGTTCATAGATCACCCATGTTTGTCACCCTTGTTGAACAGGATGACAGCATGACTAACTGAGGTGGAGCACTTTAAGTTCTGAGTCATGGCTTTTATTTTTATACTGCTCAACTGCTCCGGTCTATGGCTATCACATAAATCCTGACCAAAGTGGTCGACTGATGAACTGACCGATTGCCATCCACAGAGCCCTGCCACTGGCATGACTAAATGTATATAATGTGGTCAAAAATGACTTCAGCTACAACATTAATACAACATGTTGTGCTGTTAATATACAGTACATTTATAAGTAAAACATGTAATTGCAATTTGTTTTTAAATATTTTTACTTTAAAAATGATGAGAACACTTCATAACATAAAAACCATTAACAAATAAAATCAATGCAGAGATAAATGGGTGAAGGGAAGGAAAAGGGGGAACAAAATAAACAAATTTAAATAAAAATATTTTAAAACAGAACTTAATTAAAAGCTAGACCAAATAAGAATGTTTTAAGACTCTTCTTAAAAACACCAAGTGTATCAAAATATGTATATTAATCATACTACTTTGATACTTTGAACAATTAATCCCACTAACAATACAAAGTCACGTCATGCGCCCCTTTGCCTCACCCAATCGCCCGGTGTTCTTACGCAACATTAACCTGCCATATCTGCGTTTTAGAGCCAAAACAAACAGAATCAAGATTAAATTAATATAATGTATAATCTCTCTTGCTTTCCATTTAACTGCTATGTGCCTTATCAAGATTCAGGTCAGGTACACTGTATGTTGTTATTTAATGATGAAGAAACACTTTGACATTGTGGTTCGTCCCTCCAGTTTTGCGTAGCCTACCTTTAATGAGCTTAGGTTATAAACACACCCCAGTGTGGCCAGGCTTCAAGTTGCCAGAGACATGTGCGTGCATCGTAGCATCCGTGTGTGCATATGTGTGTATGCTTAAAGGGAGGTGAAAATCAGGTCACCATGAATCCTGAAGGAATAAGCATTCCCTTTGTTAGGCGTAAAAACAATAGTGAGGGTGTTCAATAGAAAGATGACAAACGGGGTTCTCCTGTCTTAGCTGGTCAGGACTAGAAGCACATGGATGGATGAACAAAGAAAGACAAAGCAGTTGTGTTGGTACTCTCTGTCCCACTGCCTGTCCACCATACCCACCAATGGACTTTACCCAGGTCTTATGCAGAGTTCAGCCCTGTCTTGTGTCCTCAGGACATACAGTATGTTGTTTGTTTAGTGTGTGGCACAGTGACAGACAGGGCAGCGGGTGGTAGGATTGGAGTTAAGCTGTATGAAAGAAATGACGCCCTTGATCATTTGCATGCAAGAAAGTAACCAATTTTTTGTGTATTGTCTCAACCCAATCTTAATCTCTTTTTCCAACTGTAAATTTTGTTATTTCTTATGTATTCGTATGTAGTTTTTCGGAGGTTTTTTTTTACCATAAATAACAGTGTCAGCTTCCAGATTCTTTGTGTGTTTGTTTCCTGGTTTCCTTATTGATGACGAATGATGACGGTAAAATTTTGATTATTTCCTCATTGTGACACAGTTCAGTGGAAATAAAATAGAAGTCACCAGGAAGTTCAAAAGAGCTTACCTGGATTGTTTCTCAGGGGGACCAAAATGTTGCTGCTAAGCTCTTCACCAGGTTCTCTATAAGGTATCATGTGACATCACCATCCACTGCAGTCCTATGCCACCAGCAGGTCTCTAAGGTCCTCTGATCAGGGTTTGTTGGTTGTTCCTGGATGTAGGCTTAAAACAAAAAGTTTAAAACTGTGCTCTCCCTTTTGGCATAACATCTGCGGACACCTTTAAAAAGCAGCTAAAGACACATTTGTTCAGACTTACCTTGTGTCATTTTCTATTTTATGGTGTTTTATGTCTGTATGTATATTGGTTGCCTTATTTATTTGGAGTCTCTTTTATTAGACATTACCTCCATAAATATACGTGTATGTTGAACAGCTGATGTGTCTGATGGTAAATAATCCTTCTCATCCCTTCTTCTTCCTAGAGCTACTAGAAAGCAGTACCGCTCATGCATAGAATTATACTGTATATCTATCTTATTAGGCAAGGCAGAGCCATTGTAGATAGCTATGTTGTTCTGTTGTCACATCAAATTTATCAACCAAATTTAGTCACTTCTAAAATTGATCCTCTTGGTGGAGGCTGCAGCTGAGGACCCAGTGCATCAGATTGTCTTTAAACATGAACAGAGAGAAAACATGAAAGATCTCTGACTGAGCAGGCACGCGTTTGGGCAGCCTATGTAGGTAGCCGGAGAAATATAAAAATATGACATTTGATCTTGAACAGCGGAAATGGAAAGGTATTCCCTTGTGGAAGTTGTCAGCGGTCATTGATTTTTAGCGACAAACACAACCAATTGACTCAAGCATTTCTGGTCAGGGCTTTAAATATAAACACTGCTATTTTTGACATGGGCCTTATTTTACGACCCGGTTCCATCATACGGATCAACTGTGTTCAAAATCACATCAAATATTTCACTTGAGGCAGTTACCTTTTGATTCCCTTGGTGTGCAGTTTTCCTGTATAGTTGTTTTATTAAATTAAATTAAAAAAGAGCCCTTGAACCACACGCTCTCCAGTGAGACATAGTGTGTGTATTTCTTTTTTCAATATATAGCCTGACCTGATTGTTATTTAGGTTTAGATTCAGATTTAGAGTCAACTTTATTGTCATTACACATGTACAAGTACAGAGCAACAAAATGCAGTTTAGCATCCAACCAGAAGTGCAATAAGTAGTGAGTACCAGTATACAGATAACAAATTAGTATTTTAAAATGGAACCGTAATATATAAGTGAAAATAAACCGATTGATTGGTTGAGGTACTATGTATATATTATACAGGTCGATTTGTGCATTAAATGAAAGTAGACTATAAGCAGGAACAATAAACATAATTTACAAAAAAGGAAATCGGCATATGAGAATTTAGGTAATACAAAATACAGATTGAGTGAACATAATATACATAGCGACAGGCAGGATCAGCCAGCAAGCAAAGACCAAACATGGAAAGCAAATGCCAAGGTTACATAAATCATCTCCATTGCTGATAGGAGTCAGTGTATTAAAACAAGACATGACTCATGAGTCCACAGAGGGAAGTAACAGACAGCTGTGTGTAAACACGTCAAAACCGGATCCAGATCAATTTAAGTTTAACATCGTGCTTCAGCTGAAGGAGTGGAGATGAAAAGCCACACATTCCCAAAGTGTAGAAATCTGTGTTGACAAATACGAAAGTTAGCGCATCAAATGTTTTCCTTATTGTTCACTGACAGCTACGTAAGCAGCTGTAAAAAAAAAAATGTTCTTGCATGTGACTGACTCCTTTCATGAAGTTTTACTCCCTTTCACAGCAAAAATCACCTCATCTGCCTCACTGTCTCACCCAGCCACTGTGGGTCATACGTGATGACACATACAAGTACATTACTGTACCAACAGTGGTGGGAAGTAACCAAGTAGCTACATTTACGTAAGTACTATATTTACATACAGTTTTGAGGTATTTGTACTTTACTTCTATTTTATACTACTTTATAGTTCTACTACACCACATTTCAGAGGAAATTATTGTTCTTTTTACTCCACTACATTTATCTGACACTTATACTATCTCAAGGAAATTGAATCGAACGCAACTGGACTTGGTTATATGTCTTTGAAGACGTTTCACCTCTCATCCAAGAGGCTTCATCAGTTCATGCTCGTCTGACTAGCTGGTGTGGAGATCCAGGTATTTAACCTCTGTGGAGGCGTTCACAAGGCCAATGATGTCATTGGATCGCTAGTGCTCCATGTGCCAACGACAGTCGAGTGACGGTCGGTGGGGATGGTGAAAAGTTGGTTTCGACTTCGTTAGTGCTCTACTGTGTTATAACGACAGTGGTTGGAGTCACATGAGGCCATTTGTGAGCGGCTGTTGCTCTTAGAGGCTACGTTGTTGAATCTCCTGGGAAGAGATGAAAGGGCAGCACTGTAAATTGGAGATAGGTGGTGTCGCAGACCTCCTCCTCTGTTGAGAGATGGTTTTTCCACTTTTGCATAGATGGCTTCTTTTACTCCTCTTTCAAACCATCTATCCTCTCTGTCCTAGATGTGAACATTGTTGTCCTCAAAGGAGTGGGCTTTTTCCTTGAGGTGTAAATAGACAGCGGAGTCTAGATACGTCTTCAAAGACATATAACCAAGTCCAGTTGCGTTCGATCCAATTTCCTTGAGATAACTATGACCTGGATGAATGAGAATATTCACAGGCTTGACACTTATACTAGTAACTTTTCAAAATGCAATTTTACATTAAAATTATAACAACCTTAAAAGATACAATACATTGTTGAAGCATTAACCAGTGGTTCTCAGTCCTTTTGGTTTGTCTATGAGTTGTTAGGAAATGTTTCCCCTCTAAACTTCTCAGGGAGTTTAATTTACTGTTTGAGCACCAAACAGGTAAAAGTATTCAGTATATCATAAAGTACAAAACAATTAAAAAAAACAATGATTAGGGTTAAAAACTATTTGTGTAGCAGAACTTCTTCCTAACTCATTAATCATCTCACAACCACTCTGATTTATCTTGTGAATGTTTAGAGGGGCCTGTTGGGAACCACTGGACTAAAAGAAGGTAACCTTAGTAGGAAGGATTAGCTACAATTCAACCAGATACAGCAGTAAAATTAAAATAATATAATATATTACAATATATCAGTCACCGAGGCAAGTTTCTGCAAAACGAGTACTTTTACTTTTCATACTTTAGGTATATTTAGCTTTTAATACTTCTCAATAATTTTACTTGTAATGGAGTATCTTTACATTAGGCTAATGTACTGGTGCTTTCACTCAAGTAAAGTACGTCATCCACCTCTGCCTTTCCCTGACAGGAACTGCATTTTTTGGCAGAGCAATGGAGTCTGAGACCTGTTGGACCACATGTTGATGAGCCTGAGGGTTCTACATGACTCACAAAGTTATGAGTACGTTGCCTAACTGTGAGTTAGATGCCGTTCACTTTTAACTTAGAAAAGGTGTGTACAGCTGTGACTAATGCTGAGAGTGGGTGCAGGAATTTATGGCTGACTCATGATACGGTGGTGATGTTCATTAAGTGTGTCTGGCAAACTGCTGAAGTTGACCCAAGACGTTGACCTGTTTGTTGGTAAATCTTTTAGACAACTGTCAAACTGTGGGAGACAGCTGTTAGTCAAATGTATCATTTTTCATCAGGCAGCATAAACGTGACTTCTTTATACAGATGAAAAGCCCCAACATGCAGTTCATCCCACATGTGCACATAAATTAATGCTCTAGCATTATATTACTAAAGTTTTTTAATCAGAGTGATAAATATACACACCTTTTGTTTTGTTTTTGGTCACATGTGATCAGCTCTCAGTCAGTAACCACATATTAGTAGATTTGTATTTTTGAATCCGTAAATGTCATTTAAATCTGTCTGCTGTTGCAGTGATCCAGTGTCCCCACATAAAGCAACAAAGTTTCATGTTGTATCAGTTTAAATTTGAATTGACACAGTCTCACTGGACAAACACAAGGACAAAGTGTGCAAGCAAAAAGTTTTTTTCACCATCCTAAAATTTCTGTTAGGACATGGATGTTTTTTTGCATGACTCCATGCCTCATTATGAATTAGAAGATTACACAGAAAGTGGACTTTTGGGTGAGGGTCATCCATTGTTTTGTGTTGTTAAAGAAGGGAGCACTGGGGGAGGGGAGCGCTTCTTGTAGATTCGAAGTTGCAACAGTTCTGGCATCTGGCCAATTACTCTGCCCTCTATTCCAAGTCATGGAAGTGAGGACTGTTTGAACTTTGGAGGAACTGTGCAGAACAATTTGTGAGCTAAAATGTCACAGCTACACTTGGTTGATTATAAATGAACCACTTGTTTTACTCCCAGGAGTAATGTGCAAGAGTAGATAACAATCCTTTAAGCAGCTATTTAGTTTCACAGAAACATGTTAGCATTTCTGTATGCTTGTGGGAAAGAAATGTTTAGAAAGAAATGTTTACTCAAGTGTATTTTAGTACAGGTTCTGCCCAGAAATCCAAGTAGGTTAAGACTGTGGAAGAACACGCATGGTGCCTTCCACCTTAATGCTTCAAATGTGGAAATTACTTCAGTTCATAAATAACTGAGCAGATCTGTGATTTATTCCACCTGTACATCATTGTTACCTGCAAAACACGCTATCAACACATTTCAGATGCCGAATCATTGTTTTCTATAAAACTTTCCTTCCCTTTTCTGTTCATTTCACCTTTATTTACCCCACTGCACTAGAAAAAAACAACACACAATCTGTTCTGACTGTCTACCTATCTGCTGCCTGAAAGAAACAGAGGCAGATTACTGTGTCTGTGTTGCAGCAGTAAAGTCAAAACTGTGTCACTGTGTCATGCGTAATGGTGTGACCAATCACGGCCCAGGTAAGCATGAGTGGCTGAAGGGGATCCAGCATCAACCCAATCACACTCAGAGTGCTTAGCCAATCAGGATGTTTCTGGTTAGGGCACAGCATCTGTTTGTGAGAAAATACCAAACCGCCTGAATGTGTGGTGGCCGCACTGTGCATGTAAACACGCAGAAGCTTGTTACCTCTGCCCCTGCAGACAAGGCTGTGAGTGCACGTGTTTCCCAGAGCTAACGTGAGCACATGTGATCAGCTTCCCCTTGTGTGTAAATGCATGTGAGAGTGACTATTGTGTGCCCGTGTGGGAGAGGGATCTGCAAGAAAGATTAAAGTTGTTCTCAGAAAACAAGATTTAGTTATTGATGAAACCAGATTCAGATAAACAGCAACATTTTTGTCTCTATTGTTGTATAAAAAATGAAAAACCCAGACTCATCCTGTCCTTCCTTTTTCTCTTTAATAGGATTATACGTGCTTCTTGCCAAGAAATTAACCATGAGACAACTCAGTCCTCCACTGACATTTACCCTCTATCTCTTGCAGTTTTTTAATGCAGTATTTTGCACAAAACAACAAGCTACAGTATTCCTTTTTAAGCTGTTTTGTAAAATATCATCATTCCCTCATCCTTCCTAAGACAGGGCTTTAACCCAGAGTTCCCCTCCGTCTGTTGCATATTGTACAAAGACGAGCCAGTACTGGTTTGAACTAGTCCAATATGTTACACAACAACACTGGACAAGTGTAGAGATTCATACTGTACATGCATTGACAGCAAAGCCATAACCTTTAAAAATGATAGGCGCTCAGTGCATTAGATTTCTTTTTTTGTTTTGCAGCTTCACACGTTTTTTTTTTCCATTAGATTACCAAAATGTCATATTTTTAATAATATGTAAAAAATTGTCCAAAGTTGCCTGATGCCACAGTGTGAGTGCATGCTAAATGACTACCATCTTAACGTTGTGTTTGGCCAGGGGGGTATTGTGCAGCTCCATTTATGAGACCCCATTTCATGTTTTTTTTTTTCCCCTCCTTACATAACGGGCTTTTATTTTTTTCACCCACTCCATACAAGAACCACCACGATCCAGCCTGTACATTCCGGTGGTTGTCATAGCAACAGGGCAGCATCCCTCTCCATCCTTTGTCCAGTGTCTCCCCTTCGTTTGAGCTTCCCAGGCGGAAAGGCGGTTTGGATTCTGCATGCAAATCGAAACCCCCTAATTGAGCTTCGAAGCGAGGAAGTGGAAGAGATTTTAAATGGTGACTGAATGTCATTAGCTGCTTTTCACAGATCGTAGCGAGGTGGTAAACTCCCCACATCCTGCAAAGGCATTACAACACTCAAGTGTTAAATAAGAGGAAAGGAATCAAGAGCTGAATACAGCAGATCCATACAGTTTTCTGTTGAATATATAAACAGAAAGCACAGTCTGGGGGAGTGAATTAGGTCAATGGCATGCACTTCCATTAAAATGTTGTCTTTGGTAGTGTTTTGACTATGCACACCTCCAAAGGGAAATAAAACATTGGCACAGGTGGAATGAGTGGGTGGGTTGGGGAAAAGAACATGGAGTCCCTGAATGTAGGACGTTTTACGGGGAATAATGGCCTGAAATGCAATGTGTGTTGTCAATTTAATTCCCCTGTAATTGTGTGTAGCAGTCAATGGTGTTTTTGGATGTGGGTCTGTCATCTATGTTAGGGTCTCAGTTTTGGCTGTGTTGGAAGGAGTTTAACGTAGCATTTTCTCCACAATCTTTAAGCTGTACTGCACAACAGCTTCTGTATAAATGTAGGCAGAAATAGAAGTGTGGATAAAAAATATTTTTGTGCCAGATTAGCCCCATTGTTTCATGGTAACTCTTAAGCTGTTCTCCAAACTTTGCATTCTGCACCTGTTTTTTTTTTTTTTTTTGTCTTCTTGAAAATCAAACACAAACTCAGGAAAACATGCAAGGCAAACACAAAGTCAAGTTTAAAGGGCAGAGAGGTTGCGGATTTGGACAAAAAGAGAGAAAAAAAAAGACCAAAACAAAGTTAGAGTACATGTGCTGGCTTCTGAAACAGGACTGAACCTGCCTTCAACTTCATGATTGGTTAAACTTTTTCCTGGCAAAGCCAATCAGTGAGCTGACTAACGTTCTGTTGTGAGGGCAGTCTGGATGTAGGGGAAAGGTCTCAAAGCAAACTTGCAAACTTTGTTACCCTTCCCCCAAAGGCAGGGAGTTCACCACAAATAAATGTTTACGTCCCGTAAAATGAGGATGTGTGAAATGTGTTTGAAATGCTAAAATGTTCTCCCAATGTACTCCCAACTCTTTACTACAGAAAGCTTTGACATAAATACTGTTGAATTGGCACATATGTTCTTAACAAGCTGCAAAGTCTAATCACAAACATCACGTGCATGCACTATAAATAATGAAATGCTGAGGTATTTAGAAAATCTTTGCATTAGCATTTTACAGTTTGCCTGTATTTGGATGATAAATGTCAGAAATGCAACTAAAAAATATATCCTGTCTTGAGATCTTCTTTTCAGCAGGAATTGACCCCAAATCCGAAAGTCCCATACAGATACAACTCGGCTGTACCCCAAAAATAAAGGTTTTTCTATTGAGTCAACCTGCCTGTCTGATTTGTCTTTTAGTTATTGGTGTGGCTGTGTAGTTTATGACACAGCAGTTCTGGGAGTATTTTCTTCAGGCTGTTGCAGTGAAGGAGTATAATAACTGTCTCGTGAGTACACCAGTTTCCAGTCACTTCCCACAGGATCCTAAAAACCAGCCAGAACAAAGCTGCCGTTGAGCTCCTGCCAAGATATCAGCCAGGCTGAAACATCAGAACATTTGGCAAAAGAGAGCACAGCCAGAGAGCCTTTACTAGAGTTACCTTTGGGTGCACTTCGTTTTACTGCGTTTTAATGTTTACTGCTCATAGTAAAATGCTGTCACACCAGCTGTTTGAACAGCTTTAACAAAAGTGGGCATTTATATTTCAGTCTGGAGACATGCCTCAACTGCTCCTGCGGCCAAGTAGAAACTGCAAAGTTCTGTTAATGAATTAATTATGCTGTTCACAAAATGACCGAGTCTTCAGACCAAGTTGTAAGAAATTAGAACCCAGGGTTTTATGGGATGTCTGGCCTATCATTATCGATTCATGTGTTGACAAGAGCTCCAGACTCCTGAGTGTTGCCCTCAAGTGTTATGAATCATCCGGTTTCCACATTGCAAAACCAACGACAAGCTGAAGCAAAGTGTAGCCCCATCCGATTACCTTGTTAAAGCAATACTTAGACATTTTGGGAAATCTGCCAGTTTGCTTTCTTCCAGTTAGATAAGATCAACACCACTATCATTTGTCCAGTAAACAAAGCTACAGCCAGCAGCTGGTAAGCTTAGCATAGAGACTGAAAACAGCTAGACCAGCTCTGTCACAAGGTTAAAAAAACAACAAAAAAAAAAAAAACAAAAACCCACACATTTGTTGTTAACTAGCGTGTTAATCAATTTGAGGTGCTGGTCAGCAGATTTTGTTCCCGTTAGACAGAGCAAGGATAGCAGGTATCCCTCTTCAACCCTTTGAAAGAAAGCAAGTGAACATATTTCCCCTAACATGCCAAACTATTCCTTTAAAGTCAAGAGTCTTGAAGCCATGTTGTGATAAAAATAAAAGTTTTAAATGTTTCAATAAAAACACCAGGTTCAGTAAACATGATGTTTTACCAAATCAGGTGCATTACAATATCAGTTAACAAAAGGATAAAACTCCTTGAGGAAATCTACAAATGGCATTATGGACAGATCAAGCACATTTGAACAACATACATCTGGGTACGGACATCTACAAAGTGTACCATACAAGTTGACGCAGCGTGTCAAAATCTGAAGACATCAAACGTTGCCATTTAAAAATAGACACTTCATAAAAATCAAAGAATTAGTAACATTGAAGACTGGAAAGTTGAAAAGGCAGGTCAACATATATTAACAGTACATGAACTAGTCAGATTTATTAAGTTACACATGCTGCACAGCCTTAGCAGCTCTACTTTTCAGTGTCTGTGTGCTTTAGTTAATTTTAGTCATAAGAAACAAAAAGGGAAAGCTATGATATGGGCTATAAAACATTGTTACAAAAGCCAATCCCTTCCAAAGACGAGGGGAAAGACATACCCTGCCATTACCAGCTCATAACTACCAAGGATCTCATTGCCTTATCATGTTTTAAGTTGACCAGCCAACTTTAAACCATTAAAATGCATGTTAAAATCATCTCAATGGGAGAGAAAAAAAAAATAATACAGTACTAGTTTAATGAAAAGATAAAGTCAGGAGGGAAGTGGGAGTCAGTCCATGAGTTGTGGATTTAATAATCCACAGGTTCATCTCCCTCCTCGTTCAACAAACAGGTGCGGATCAGGGCCTCGGTCACGCCGTATGGGTCGCAGTTGGCGGACGGGCGGCGGTCCTCGAAGTAGCCCTTCTTCTCCTGGCCCACGTTACGAGGAATGCGGATGCTGGCGCCACGGTTGGCCACCCCAGCGGAGAATTCGTTGATGTTTGAGGTTTCATGGTGGCCGGTGAGACGGCGGGCGTTGTCGAGCCCCCCTTTGGGATCATAGGCACGGATATGATAGCTGTGCCTCTTCCCAAGCTTCTCAATGGAATCTTCAATGGCTCTGAAAGCAGAAACGATTCCCCATGAGAAATTTAAAAATCAGTCATTCAAAACAAGGCATTAACAGAACCGCCAAGTCAACCCCACGATGCTTTTGACACTCACTTTAATCCACCATCTTCCCTCATCTCCTTTGTGCTGAAGTTTGTATGGCAGCCGGCACCGTTCCAGTTCCCAGGGATCGGCTTGGGGTCAAATGAGGCAACAACGCCAAAGTCTTCGCAGACACGGTGCAGGAGGAAGCGCGCCACCCAGAGATGATCACCCATGTTGATCCCTTCACAAGGTCCAACCTGGAACTCCCACTGAACACACAAAGAGTTAATTATTAGTTACATTTTTATCTGGCTGTTTCAGGCAAAACGTGCGCTGTACAAACAAGGATTAGGCTATTTTTATATCATCACCTGAGCAGGCATCACTTCTGCGTTTGTACCACAAATCATGACTCCAGCATACAGACAAGCTCTGTAATGGGCCTCCACTATATCTCTTCCGTAGGCTTTGTCAGCTCCCACGCCACAGTAGTAGGGACCTGTAAATATGTTAATTGTTAAACAAACCATCCAGACACAGGAGTCACATTTCCTTGCAGGCAACTCATACACAAACTTTAAACTAGCTGCCTACCCTGTGGTCCAGGGAAACCATTGGATGGCCAGCCAAAAGGGTGTCCATCTGTTCCCAGAATAGTGTACTCCTGCTCCATGCCAAACCACGGGTGCTGGTCCTCCACCATCTCCATCACCTTCTTACATGTGATTCGAAGGTTGGTTTCTGCAGAAAACACAAAAACAACCAAAACCCCCACCTCAGATTAGAAGACTAACACCAGCACAGTTAAGTGGGCCATTTTTGCAAATTAGTGTAATCTCAATAGCAAGGCAAATCATATAAAACTTCCTAATAATGTTCTTAGTGCTTTGGTCTCCATCATTGAAGTTATGCATCAATTTAAGGATTGCTTTGGAATCAGATTGGCCATTAAAACTGAGTTTACAGTTTATTCTGCTCCTTTCTGCTATAATCTGCAATCTTCTTGCTAGAATGAGGGCTACTTTACAGACACATCACTTCTACTTTCTGCTTAGCTTCTAAATGCCTGCATCAGTGCACATGAGAATGAAAGGATGCATTTGAGCACACCAGTTCATATGTGTGCATGCAACAGTGTGCCATATTTGTACATGGAATGCAAGACAGCCAAATCTTTAAATGCCTGAACAGTTTGAGGGGGAACCAGGTCAGATTACATGCTTATCGCCCCCGACATTTTAAGATGAAATGATTGCAAATAAAAATACTACATTTTAGATTTTGAGCATGACACATTTCTACATCCAAGTGTTTGTCTTTTTTAACCAGTCTTCCTATGAAGGGAAGTCCCATCCACCATGCACTGTGAGACCAACCAAGTCTGCTTATGCTTCACTCACTGTCTTTAAAATTACAGTTTTAATGTCTTATTACTTTATTTTGTAGGATACAGTGCGAATAAGTTTTAAACAGTTGCCATTTCTGTTCCATTGCTGCAAATGATTCCCCATTGCTAATTATAACTTCAGACTTTTTACCTGCAGGTTTGCCGTTGTACTTCTGCACTTCACACAGGACCAGCTTGTTGGGGTCCTTGCGGAAGGGATCCCGGAACATGGCGGCAGGAATCAGATACATGTCGCTGTTGGAGCCCTCGGCCTGGTAGGTGCTGGAGCCGTCGAAGTTCCACTCAGGCAGATCTACAGGAGGAAGAGGAGGAGGAGGAGGGCAGATATATCACACTGTGCGATCGGTAGAAAAAAACCTGTGCAGGGAGATTCAGTAGGCTGCTTTACCTTCGATGCTTTTGGGCTCAAAATCCAGCGTCCTGGTTTTGCAGCGGAGCCCCTCTCCGGTTCCATCGATCCAAATGTACATGGCCTGGACTTTATCCCCCTGGGGGAGATCCATGTACTGCTGCTTGACAGTTTTGCTCAGAGTGGCGCTGTCGGACGTGGCCATCGTGGATTTCCTATCACAACACACCTGAGGGTCGGGAGAGCAGAGGAGAGCAGGTATGGGACCACGGTCATATGTTGCATAACACACACAAAAAAAACAAACAGCACCATTGTCTCTCCTTCCAGAAAGGAGAAAGGGGTGAAAAACAGTTTTACTTTGAGGATGTAAACGAAGGCACATTTCCAGTTTTTTCCCGCCCCCTCTGTCCACTTCTTGAAACACAGAAAAAAAAAAACAAGAAAAAAAAAAAAAAAAAAACACCGGAGGGACCGTGAGGATGAAATAAAACGAGACCGACGGCCAGCTCGCAAGAGGGAGGGCTCACGGAAAAAACCCGCACTCAAAGCAGAGACATCAAAACAAATAAATAATTACATAAAAAAAATAAATAAACCACACACCAGTGGTGAAAAACCTCCGCTTCACTTTACTGTACATCCTGGTGTCGTAGCCATGGTAACAACTATCAGAGTGAGGCAATGTTACATCATAGTCTTCCTCCTCGTGAACCCATCGTGCGCTTCCTACAACCGAGCCTGGTTCAAACACAATATTCACACGAGAAATCACCGGGAAAAAAAACAAAAATAAATAAAAAATACTAAAAAAGGACTAGATCTCGAGCTGAAGCGACGTGAGTGCTCGGGTTTGCCTCAAGTCTGTAACAATGGAAAAAGTCGAGGCCGCGAAGTTACACACGGAACAAAAGCTGAGAGGAGTGAGGGGGGGGGGGGGAAACAACAGAGGATGAAGATTACCTGGAGAAACGAGGAAATGGAAATGAAAACTAAAGGACTGCCGGGTCCGGTGTCTCGTCGTGGGATGTCTCGCCAGTGCCTCTCTCATTCTCCGGTGCCGAGGCTCTCCGGGTCCGGGAACATTTATAAGAGCAGGAACTGGGATGTCGCGCGTGTGATTGGTCGGAGAGGACGGCCGCACGTTCACTGCGGGGTGATTGAAGGCAGCACGCGGCCCGATCATTGGACGGCCCGCGAGCGGAGCCGCAACGCCCTCTACAGCAGGAGCTGAGCCGCGTGGAGGCGCGCAGCCCCCTGCGTGTTACTGTGCGTGACCCTCCGCTGGCGTGCACGTGCGTGTGCATGTGCGTGAGTGTGAGCGTGTGCATGTGCGTGAGTGTGTGCGTGCGCGTGTGCGTGCGTGCGTGCATCCTCAGCCTCACTTTCCCGAGGAAATTACGATTAATGTGCAAAAAAAAAAAAAAAAAAAGGCTGCGATCACTCGCTTCACTGTGGGACTCGACCCTGTGGGAGAAGTAGTGCAGTTTTAACCACGGCACCAAACCACCAGGTGGTTCTCAGTCCAAGGCGACACCATGTGGTAGAGATCGGCTACTGCCAGAGTGTTACTGGTTTTAATGGGAGAGATTATGTAATCCCACTAAGTAACACTGGATACCCCATTATGGGTGCAAATTATGTGCAAAACGCGTCCATAATAATCGGCTTTAAAACAATCGACCACAATGCAGAGACATCTTCTCTGTCTGTCACATAGTGAGGTATCTATGGACGGATTATTGTTAGTTTATTGCATAAAAGATGAGGATGTTTTGGTTTATTAATGGCATAATCACCACTCTTTATTGGTCTAGTTATAATACCTGGTGTGTACACCTACAAAAATAAAACGAATAAGAAGAAGGATCAACGTCAGAAAAATGGGTTTAAAGTTCCTGAGCTGGTGAGCCAAGTTGTGTAATGGAAATATAAACTAAAACAAATGAAAGCCTTTAGCCACTAGACAGTCTTTATTATATAAGAGAAACAGTTCAAACCTTCAGGGCCTAAAATGGCAGTTACAGATAGTTTCTAGGCTGTAAACTTGTCAGCAGGACGAGCATCGTGTTTGGAAGATTAGCTGCTGTTACCTTTTGTCATGGTTGGATTAAACTACCGACTCCATCATTGTGGATAATAAATCTGAAATACTGAAATGTTGGATTAGCAACAGAAAACGTTTAGAGAAAACCTCTGTAACGATTAAGGAAATGTAGCTTTAGCTGTGCCCATCCCACCAGCCAGTTTATCTTTAAATACAGTTTTTAGTTTTGTTTTATTGTGTTTTTTTTTTTTTTTTTGGTTTCACAAGATTGATGGCATCAGCTCGTAGGGAGACTGATGTAGTTGAGATATAAAGCTCCAAGAAGTCCTACTGGATACCTTCTGTGGCTGCAAAGCACCCTGAAATGACCTCAGAGCATAAAGACTTCGCCTCAGGTCTTATTCTTCTAGAGACCCACCGACCTCGTGGCATTCAGCTCGATTTGAACCTTTAGCTAACTTTAAGCAAGGGTGGTGCTTAAAAGTTGTGCTGCAGGGAGGCATGAATGACCTGTTGGTGCATTGTTGTGGTTATCCTCAAGAAGGATGAGGAGACAGTGTACTAAACAAAGGGCATACCAGGAGTAGATTGGCAGAGGAAAATACAGACGTTGGCCCATGATGAGAAAGAAAATAAAGAAAATTGATGCCAGAACATGCGTCTCTCACAGAGGTCTCCCACACACTTTTATATCCAACAAGCTTACTTACAGGGATTCCTTTCCCCTGTTTGCGTGCAGACCCTGTTATGTCACCCTTTGTCTGCGGATACACTGGCTGGTGTTTGTGCGATGGCTTTCTTAGGGCCCCGGGCTAAAATACCTTGCTGCACCATCTGGGGCTTGGTCTGGAGCTGGACACGTCTTTGAACCTGCTTCTAAAGGCAGAGGATGTTCCCACCAAAGCTCTGCAGCAGGTTCGGCCCAGTAATGTTGTTGCAGTGTATCTTGGTGTTGTTGTGAATCAGATGTCAGATGTGTTGAGACAGTAATGAAGCACAACATGTATCTTATCAGCCTGCTGCCCTCCGGCAATGTTGTGCCCTCGATTCAAACTGGTGAGCAGGACATTTTCCAAGTGAATTCATTAACAAAATACAAGTACTAATATTAACAGACTCTCCGATGTATTTGGCGTCCACTGTGAATACATCCGTCGCTATGTCCTTTAAACTTCTCTTATTTGCTTGGATTGGTTCTGGCCCTCTCTCTTTCTCTCTCACACACACACACACAACTATATAATATACATATATATTTTATCAGGGTGACAACAGCTTTCTCGCATACTGTAACTGCTAATTAAATCTGCATCAGGGATACACTGAAAGCATGAGCGACCTTCTGCTATTCTTTTGTGTTGCAGTTCAGTGGACTTACAGCACCACCTGATGGACTTAGAGCTCCAGAGCAGCAGATGAATATGAGGAGGGAGTCCCGGCTTCAGGCTTACTGTGGCAACACTAACCACCAGACGACCCAACTTATTACTTCCAGAGGACCTGAGAAAAGGAAGTTCCCTCTACCTGCTCTTTACAAGGACAAGTTAGACCATAAGACAGTTGATAGGAAACCTTCAGTTTTCTGTTGGAACCATATTAGTTCTTGTAAGTTATTATTTCGGTTTTATAAAATTAAATCTCCAAATCAATAATAATGAAAGTGATAAGAATATTTTCCAATATCTATAAATATCACAATGTAGCAAATGCATGCCCTAATAAAATAATCAAATGTAATCAACATGAACTTTTATTCCCAACCTTGGAAATAAGGTTGAAAATAAAAGTTTGGTCTACAAAATAATTCACTCAAAGCTTATTTAGTATTTATATTTGAAAAAAATTGCGCTTTTAACTACTTCTCAGAGTCTTCATCAATGGTTGGAGTTTGCTCTGTTGTCATGGTGATGAACTGGTGCTAAAGACCAACTGTGAACAGAGATGATTGTCAAAATCAACCACCAACATCACCACCAAACGATTCAAGAAACATTTTACAAATTAACTTCAGCTGAACCCTAATTGCGAATATATTCTTTTAACTTAGTATGACTCTCCATGTGAAACTGGAGCACAAACACATACAAATAACTCTTGTAAGTCTCAGGTTGTGTTCCCAGTGGAGGATAGAGCCCATGTTAAGTGACTTGTCGTTCTCAAACAAAACACGTTGATATTTCACAGCTCATCATTGTCTTATTTGCCTGAGGGCACGATGCAAGCTGCTGCACAAGTCTGCTCTGGGTTAACTGTGAATTGGTTGCTTAATGTACAGAGAGGATACTGCTTGTAACTAAAGTGATGTGATCCACCGTCTTATATACAAAAACCTGCATGAATGTGGAGAGTTCTGCCCAGTTTTACTGGAAATGTAAAGATGCCAGACTGGTTTCTCCAAAAATATTTTGGTGACCCTTTTTTTCTCAAATGAAGATAAGGTCAACAACAAAGTGAGGACAGTTGAATTTCTTATCAATAACCTGTCTTTGATCAGAGGAGTGGAATCTTTTTATTTTTATTTTGGTTCAGATTTTTGGTTTATATATTGTAATATATTTTAAAAAATACAAGATATGAGACTTTGTTAAGAGATACATTTCATTTCAATGCATTTCATACAGTTAAAAGATACATTTCAGGACTTATGGACCATCATTGTCACTGGTAGACAAAAAGTATTGGAAACTAAGGGCCTGTATGAAAATTATTATGAGGGAAGAGCAGTCAGAAGGGTGGGTAGTTTGAAATTTGGAAGATTACTGAGCAGATATTAATATATTTAAGAGAAAATGTTAATCTTTCAGCTCGTTATCATTCCTAGCTTGACTGGTGTGCAACATTTTGTCAAAAAGACATCTTGATCTTTATGATCAAATGTTATCTCTACCACATGGAATTATTTTTCCATTATGCTAAAACCTTTTCCTGCATCATAACAGAATGAAGAACTACAGTACAATTAAATGCGTGCAATAAAGTTAGCTGAGAAGGGCAAAATAGAACGGACAGAGTAGAAGAATTTGTTTAACATGTAGGAATTAAAATTTTTTGGAGTATTTGTGGATTCAGCCCATGTAGTATGATTATTTTCTTGTGCCTAATTTCACTAATTTATTTGTTAACAGTGAGACAATTTTGTGTTTAAATGGTGTGAATGGCTTTTTACATAAACAGGATCATTAGTTGTGTATGTGATCATCATAAAACTGAAATATTTATCCCTATATTTTTAAATTCTGAAACACAGTAAGCTTGCTAATACTGTTGGAATCTGATGTGACTGTCAGTACTCATTTCATAAAAGAACAGAAGTGACGTGAAGGAATTTTCCTGCGTTTATATCTTATGAATGTTTCCCCATCCCAAGTTATCATACTGATTATCCTGATGCAGATAAACATATCAAAGCAAATGAATGACTTCATAAGATAGTATTTCTACTCTGTGATGCCAAGAATGATGCAGTATTTTCCAATTTCATAAATACTAAAAAGGATGACTAGACAGGGAAAGAATTCCTGTGGGTGGGACCTTGATACATTTTTTGTGTGAAACCCTCTGTAAACAGAGGCGTGTTTAAAGCATGGACAAATGGAAACTGTAAAGTTTTAGTTAATGCAATATGATGAGGAAGACATTAGTGAATCTATTAACAAATTTTAGGAGTAATTCATCAGATTTTTTAATTAAATAAGTCATGGATCATGAGAATAATGGATTAGAATTGTTAATTGGCAATTTACTCATCATTATCATTATGTTTTTACTAGTAGTTGTTTGTTTTGGATTGCAAGATTCAAATGCAATTTTAAGGATGGTCCATTGTACCCTATGTTAAAGGAGATAAGAAAGAGGGCAGTGGAGCACCTTTCTTTAGTATATGGAGAATTCGAGCAGCTCTTCTCATGGCTGCCACTTAGATACTTTCGGGTCATTTCACTCAGTTAGGAACCTTCCTAAGCAAGAAAGACTATTCGACCATAGCCCCCTGTCTTAGTTTTTACTTTTTCAAGGTTACATTATTATCACACGGTAATGGTAACATTGGGAACTTTCACTAGTTGGTGCACTCACTGAACTGTGAACATCTTAGGTTTGGGTCGAGTGCCAAAGAACCAAACTTTTAATTGATTTGATTGATGTCCCCAAAAACACTTTCGTTAGGTTTCCCACGACAACAGGTTAAACAGAAAGTGCTAGTGTGGCATTGCCAATTTGTGAATTCTTCTCAAACCTCTCTGTTCATTTTCAATTTCCAAGGGGCATAATCAACGGGCGGAGACAACCAATCAGAGCAATGAAATGCTGTCCTGTCAGAGAGTATGTCCTGTCAGAAGTACGGCAAACATATATTTCTTATCAACATAAAGTTTATGTGCAGTTAAGTGCACTTCTTTTAGAGAAAATTTACTGTCCAGTTCATATAATACTGCAGCTGTAACCGTCCATTGAGTGTTCCAAATCAGCAGCCGCCATCTTGGATATTTACAAAGATGCTTCAGCGGCACTCCTCTCTGTCAGTCATCGTATTAAACCCGCCTCATACTAGATTAAACGCTTGTGATTGGCTCGCCTGATACCAGTACCAAGGAAATCAGTCTGAATGGGAGAGGGGCCAGACGTATCTGCCAGAGCAAATAAAACATGAGCTCGCAGATTCTTCCGGTTCCCAGGCGAAGAATGTGCAGCATACAGCTTCAAAATTCTTTAGCTTCAGCCTCATAATTAATCAAAGATAGAAATGACAAAGATTGAAATATGCATGTCAACAGGAATGCAGGGTATTGTGATACAATAGGCATTTCTTTGTTTTGGAGAAATCACTTGATCTTCCAGCAGAGGGCAGCAGCTACCAACATAGGACTTCATCTGGCATGAGGGTCCATGGTTTTTATTTTGAGCCATTGAGCAAGTGGCATTTTTTCCTTTAACCTATAGATTTTTCTTTATTGGACACAACATACATTTAAAAGAGAAATATTAAAACTCTATAGAGGAAACAGAACATGGCATAGTTACAGGGCAGTGTACAGTGGTGTTATTTTTAGAAATGTGGAGATGTGAGATTTTTGAATTGAAGGATGTTCTTGACAGTGTGACTCGTCCAATTGAGCTGTATTGTATAACTGTTTATTCTCAGAAAAGTGCACAACAAACTTTCTCTCAAGAATTTAAAACTCACTCTGGTTTGAAGCTCTGTCACTCAGTACAGAGGTTGATGAAAAACCGTCCACACATCCTACACCTTCACCCCACTCAACCTTTTAACAATTAGGCCCTAACCCCTGCGATCCCTCGGCCGTCATATATCATCATGTCCTCTGCAAACCACAGGACAACACTCCACCTTAAAAATTAATAAGGCTGACAACATACTTGTCGCTATTTCAATGCCCAGCATGTCCTCTGTGACTCATCGGTTCAGCTGTAAATCAGGCCAGGAGGAGCCTCGAGGGATTGTGTTCCTCTAAAGCTCCTTCAGAACACTTTATATGGAGCATCAATAACCAAACACTTTGCAATAACACTTATTGGCACGGCAGCATGAAATACTATTGATTGTTCAAATGAAAATCAGCAGGAACACTAGCTGCAGCTGGGATTGTTGCCTGTGTGTGAATCTTGTCTATATTCTCTCTCCGGTATCAGTGAGGATGAAGGCAGAGCAGCGTGAGGCATCATGGGTTATATTTAATCCAGCCTTGCTCTTCTTTGGGATAATAACTTTTTTGCTCCATTCCAGGACTTGTCTGTCATCTTGACATGGCAATATCTCCCAACTCCACTGTTTCATAGTCAGTTTCATTTACTTCCAAATACCATTTCACACCCTGCTGGCTTTAACTAGGTATTATACAGCGTGTGGGGAGTGTGCTGCAGATTGAATCATGACAGAGACAACAACGTTTCTGGTGAAAAATAAGTGAATATTGTAAGTGGCAGACTATATAAAATGATTTTTTGCTCCATTTTCTTGGCATGAATTTTTGTGTTTGTCATCTTGGTCTCTTGAATTCATATGGGATGTCTAAGGCTGATAAAATGTGCCTTCTTTATTTTGTTTTTATTTTTTAAATTAAGATTTGTATCAAAACAGAAAACAGTGAACACAGAACTCATAAACCTGTGAACCATAATTTTAATGGAAACAGTAGTTATTGTGTTTTATTTTGAATTAACCTTTATTTAAATAGCAAGTCACATTGAGATTAAAAAACCTATTTTACACGCGAAACCTTGCCAAGACAGGGCTCAAAGAGCAGCAAACAAAACAACATAACATAAACACACAACAGGACAACAACATCAAATCACAACAGCAACAATAGGTATGTCAGAAATAAATTATATAATACACAAGTCTCAAGTTTAAGCCTGGCCTGCAGATCGCTCCAGGACCAGGGACCACACTAGAACAGGCTTGTTTTTGCCAACCTCTTGCCTGATAGAAGGCACTTTGACACTTTCAGATTATGACTGCTTTGCAAAGATAAGATAAAAGTATTTAAGTAAATAGGACATTTGAAATAATGTTATAGACTAACTAGACAATGTGAGGGATGACTATCCTACCATTCTGTCTAAGGTACGATGATGGGTCCTGAAGCTAGAGTTAAGGGCTCAGGGCTGTGTGATACAGGGGATTGAGTTTAGACAAGGTAGATGGTGAAGCAAACCTGTAGATATTATCACAGAGTCACACACACAAAAAAAAGAAGGCCATTTAATTAAGCGTTTTCTTGATGCCATGGAAAATTAGGACTTTAACCTGTACGGAAACCCAAGTGTGAATTTTAATTCCTTTGTGAGATAGTAGATATAGTAGTTAAAATGTAGGCTGTTGTCCAACCAAGTATTCCCAAGTACTTGTATTTATCAACAGACTGAATAAATACTAGTCATGGCATCATTTGCAAATGCGTATTAGTCTGGAACCTCTCAGTTCATTTTTGATTTCCAAGGGGCGTTATCGACGCGCTGAGACAACCAATCAGAGCAACGAAATGAAAACGAAATCACAGTTTTAGTTTTAATCGAAATCAAAAGTAATTTCAGATCCGGTAGGGCGTGCTGCAGGGTTTAAAAATTGGTCTGCAGATTTGAGAAGGCCATCTCTGTGGTGGGGGCACAGGAGTACATGACTATAGCATCTGCATACAAATGATATTTGCTGAATTTGAACTAATCATAGATGTTGATATAAACTAGAAAAAACAAGGGTCTCAAAACCGATTCTTGTGGAACATCCTTTCGTAACAATGACTGGGTTGGACATGACTGAGTTTATCAGCTACTATGTTTATACTGTTAGTAACTATATGTTTTAATATCCATAATACCTGAGCAAGTACCTGAACAAAATACTGTGGACAAATAATAATAATAATAATAGTAATAACATGACGGGCAATGCACTGCGTGATGTGATGCCACTCATTTAAAATCTGGTCTGTTATTTCTGTACTTTTAAACTTTTAAAGTACTTTTAAAGTTAAAGAACTATTCAACATATTGGGATACACACCTCATTGCATTCTTGGAAGTTATATGAGAAGATCAATACCATTTTTACTGTATGTCTATCAGTTCAGTATGAACATAGAGCTAGGAGATGGTTAACTTGGCTTAGCAAAAAAATGGAAACAGAAATGAAAATAGCTAGCCCAGCTCTGTCCAACAGTAACAAAACAGCAGTAACTTGCATGATTTTTTCACCTGTTGATTTCAGTCTTTATGCTAAACTAAGCGAACCAGCTCCTGGAAACAGCTTCGTATTGAACAGAGAGATATGAGAATGGTGTCAATCTTCTCGTCTAACTCTTGGTGAGAGAGCGAATAAGCAGATTTCCAAAAATTTTTAACAATTGCTTTGGCGTTTTATTTATTTTAGTTCTTGTTTGCTTTTGCCGGTGTGTAAATTGTAATGGACTTTAGGAAGTTGGTTGTATTGTGTTGGCTAATGTCCGGTTTATTCTTGTGAGGCTTTAAGTAGTACGTTAAGTAGTAGCACTTGTTATTACCTGCTGTAAACTGAGAATATTGTTGGTTTTGTTTGTATTGTGGCCACACATCAGCACCTCAATGAAAACCTATTGTCCACCGTATTGTTCTCCCATATTCAGAAAGTTCAAAATCAAAAAATGCCACTTGTTTATGTCACACAGAGAAACTAAAAAAAACAGGGTGAATTCTAATTTTTTGTTTACAGATGTTATTGCATAATTTACCTTCAGTCTCTTATGCACAACAATAAAAATCAGAGACAGGAATGTTTTTGTCATTTATTTATTCTTCTCCGGTAATTGCACTGCTAATGCCCACAGGGGCCTCCATATGGAGAGCTTGCCCACGGATGTGTGTGCCATGATGCCAGTAGGTGGTCCTGCCCATGGCTTGGTGGGTGAGCATGGTGTAGTCCCTGCTGCCACTGCTGCTGACATATCAGAGCTGTTTATTAAGAGGATGACAACTCTATCAAGCCCCATAAGCGGGCCCTCGTGCACAGGAGTTCTTTTGTTACTTTCAGGGAGGGTGTCATCAATCTTGCTGCCATGCTACTCTCTTGAGCTGTTGATGGCAAACACGATTCCTCCCTTTCTGCCTGGCCTCTCCCGCCTCGCAGTCTGGAATCAGGCGTGGTGAGGGGGATCGGGGAGATAGGAGGACTTTCCCCGAGAGTGCCTTTTCTTGACAGGCGACAGAGCGGACCGTTTGGACACCAGGGGTGGATATATGGGACCATGTAATGAAAAGACGTTGACAGGACCTGCTTGCTCTGTAATGAAGGTCCTCTGGAGCTGTGAATGGATACACACATCTTTCACGCTTTTGTCTCCCTGCCTTTCCCACAGAATCTATCTCATCCATTTTAACCAAAGAAGAAGGTGTAAGAGAAGCGTCCTAGACAACAGCTCACAGTGTTAAACATTTACATGCAACGACGTGGTGTGAATTTTTAATGAAACAGCAACTAAGTTGATTTACATTTACGATTTGTAGCTAAATCCCCTCTGCATCAGCCCATGAAGGTGTTGTTGAATGTTTAGCTTCTTTCCTCTCTCTGTCAGTGCTACTCAAGACTCAGTGTAGCTCACAGAGATGGACTATGATGTATGTACTCCACTTTAGCATTGGCTGAGGTCACAGACTCCATAAATGTCTTAGACAAGTCTGATATTTTAATCTCTTTTTAGTGAGGGGATGTTGGGCCTTTGCCCAATCAATACACAGGGCAATAGCCTTGCCAAGATATCTCATGGTAGCTTTTCATTGTTCTGTCTGGAAGCTGAACGTCAACCAGAATAGCACTGCTCAAACTACAGCTGAAATACCCCTGTCTGTAGTCAAAAACATACATTTTTATGATCTCGAAGCTTCTGACAATAATGAACGCAGAAATTGGTGATCGCAGTCTGAAGATGACTCTCGTCTAAGGAAGTGGGGGCAGACTGTCATCTGAAATTTCCTTTTTTATTCTCAAATCAAGTCCAATCTGTTTAATTCATCAGTCAACAATAGCCCAAAAAGCTAGAGAGTGTGTGTGTGGGGTGGGGTGTGTGTGTGTGTGTGTGTGTGTGTGTGTGTGTGGGGGGGGGGGGGGTGCTGCTGCTTTTGTAAGCACACACAGCCAAAAATATCAAGACACTCTCTCACATTAACATTGCTAATTTGTTTGCCAATGGTTTCCAAGGCGCTGAATAATTGGCTGTGAGATATTGTTTGTTCAGGTGTTCCGCATAATTGAATTCTGTATTGAAAATACTGTGGATGAATGTTGGAGGAATACTGAAAAGAATCATGTACTTTGTGATACATTTTCTTTGAAATGGAACTATTGGTGTAGATTAATTCTCATCCCAATAGCGACTAGTGATGATTGCAGCACATTAATTATCTGGCTAATGTATAAAGCACACTCGTTTTGAATTTTAAAACAACTTAACTCGTGTTAGCCCGTTTCAAATTAATGTTCTCTTGTTGGATTTCTTTTTGTGGACCCCTTTAGAGATGATATGGTTTCTTTGCATATGATGACCTTTTGAAACTCACAGATTGATTTCATGCATCCATTATTCCACCGAAAGGCTGCTTTTGTCAGCGCTCTGCTTTGAGCTGCATGCTGTTAAGCCCATTAATGTGTGTTGCAGCTCAGCCCATATGCACATGTGGAAGTAATATAGCATCCAGCTGGACACATGTGTTGACAGAGCCGGGTGATGTATTTGATCATAGTTAGTTGTGAGGAGGGTCTTGGTTGGGTTTGATTCAGCTGCCTGACGTTGACCTAATGCCTCAGCTCAATCAGTCACCTTGTCCTCCCCTTGACTCCTCACCCCGTGATCCTTCCCTCCCACCCCGAAGGACTCAAGAAAAACAATCCAAGTGCTTAAGACACTCCCTATGCTAAAAAACCCTGTCTGGACTGAAAAAAATGAGATATGAAATCAGTGCTGGGTCCTCAAGTTGTTTTTTTCTCAGGGCACTCAGTACTGTCTCTTTACATCGGCGTTGCACAAAAATCTGGGCCCCATACAAATGCAGCCTCAGTGGGCCCCATTCTTTTAATACATCCATTATGCCTATACAAATAACTGGATCAATAAGTAAACACATGCAATAAAAAAGACGATGTCTCTGGTGTGGCTGAATTGATTTTTTATCCCCTTTTTTTTCGTCCGTCATGACTCCGACAAAGTTCTAACACAACAAGCTGAACTCAAAAGACTCCAATGTCTATGATTTTATAGTGCTCTTCATTATGTCCGTCTCTTCACCAAAACATCCTATTTAATTCCAAACCTGTGTCATCTGGTTCCCTCAGTGTTATTAGAGCTCCACTCGTGCTTCCGTTTATCAGCCCAACAATGTTTGTGTGTGTGTGCGAGTGTGTGTGTTCGACTCTCCGGTCTGATAATCAGTGACAGAGATGTTATAGGAGTGTGACAGAGTTCTATTTGCCATAACTGACATCTTCATCCCATCGCTTTCCTTGTTTTTTCGCAACTTACCAAGTGCTGGCATCTGTGGTGTTTCCAGGCGGATACACTGCAGTGGACTGGGAATTCAGGAGGATTCAGACAAGGCCACAGCAGCTCAGGCAGGTGGAGAAAAGGAAGAGCTGTGCACACAAGCAATGCGGGAAGAGAGGAGAGGGAAAGAAAGAGTGCGAGAGAGAGAGAGAGAGAGAGAGAAACTGACATGCTTCTCGAAGTCTTATACTTGAAGTGTTTAGCAGACATGCCGTCAGATTCAGAGGTCAGAGGGGACGATTCTAAGGGTTTTATTGCCGGTTGTAAGTGAAAAAGAGACGGAAAGCAGGCTTGAACAACAAAACCTTTTGATGCAGAAAAGCACTATAAATCACCACATACAGTTTGTGCTGAATCAAAGCATGAAACATTGTTGGATATGCGGTCAATTTTCATAATACTCTCTATAAATTCAAGCATATTTGCTCCTTCAGCTAACATGTCTAATTTAATTTGGCCCACACAGCTTTTGAATTGGATTTACACTTGGAATCATCATCTGAAGGCATAACCTCAACTCCATTCATTTGTAAATACCTTTTTGATTTATGGGTATCATGATTGGCATTTCTAGACTTAGGTGTAGAGTACGTGACAGTAAAACCCCAGCCACAAAATGTTATAATTTAATATACATGAAATCTGCAAACAATGCAAATACCCAACTTATAACCGGTCAGCTGTATACTTCGCAGTATGAAGCACATTACACTGAAAAAAAAAACCACACAGCCCTCAACACAATGTTACGACACTGAATAGACTTTGAACAGGCTTTGATTAAGTTTATTTGGGTTTGTCAGAATGGCCTGGTTCAGTAATTCAGTGATCTGACTTTACAGTTTTCAAATCAACACCCACTAAAGGTACTGACAGAAGCATGTAAACCCTTTAGATTTTTGTACTACAGCTCTGAGCTTTTCTCTCTTCACCACACTCATTTGTACTTTCACAATTTATGTATAGAATTAGAAACATAGTCCATGTCACTGAATCCATGATAGTGAACTAGTGAATTTGTGGTCGTAACAAAGACAGAGCAGCTGGTAACGTGAGACATCCATCACTAATAAACAGATCTTGTTAACAGACCAATAGCACAACATTCGCATGTGTGTTTATGACAACATACTCTTGCTGTCCAATGAAAGCCATGTATTTCCAAAATATCAACTTTTCATAAATAAACTTTGTGACAATGCACTTCTTTAGATATTTTAATGGGATTTAACATTTAGCCTAAGGAGTTGGAGTTGTTGTGCAGTAGTTTTGAAAACCCATAACAGAATTTAATCCTTTGATTCATCTGAAAACTTACTAATAATATGATATAAATGTAATATAAATTTGGGAGTACTTGGTTTTTACTGACCAGTGATGTCAGAAATCAGAAATGTAATGCTGTTGGGTTTTCAGCAGGTCTGCTACAAAGCATGGCATGTTTTTACTCACTGAAGGAATGTGCAATGTTTATTAGTTAACAGGAGATCCACTGATATTTAAAGCATAAAAATAGTCTTACATAAAGCTTGAAATGGCACATATGCTTCAGGCTTTTTTTTTTAATAGACCCTAATCTTATTAGCAAACAGTTTGCATTATTGCAGAATGATTTCTTTACCGAGATCCTGTATGCAGCAGACTTGTTGGTAATGACATTCTTTACATGTAACTGAATGGGTGCTTTAAGTATACAGTGTTTGTGTCCCCGGTAAAAAGGGTGTTGTGTTTCGCAGGGCAGTTTGCAGAGGCTTTTCAGTTGCCAGTGGCCCATGATGCCTGACCCCTCCCTTTCTTTGTCACCGCTGGCGCTGTACTCTGTTTTCTCCCATCTCCGTGGTTACCAGCGCTGCATGCTATTGTGTTGATGTTTGTCCACAGCTAAGGTGTCGCCTATGTGTTTAATGGACCTCCCAGTCCGCTTCAGTGTCCGCTTCAGAGTCCCCCAGCAAAGCTGAGCGGCTGAGCCCTGCCACTGTTTGTCCCTGGGTGTCAGTGAGTCGAGGCAGGGTGGGGATGAGATAGGGCTGATAATGGCTGCTTTGTTCCTTTGCTAGATGTGTTGAAGCAGTGCTCCTGTGGACCTGGAGACGCCTGGTCAAACAGAGACACACAAAGGCTCTGGAAACGGCTGGCCATGGCCCATTCTCCACAGTCTGCCATGCTGCCAACACCACCTTGAGCAGCCACGCTGAATTACTACCCTCACAACCTTTCACACATATAAAAGCACTCTTTCACTCAGTAGGAACACTGACATTTGCCTTTTGTTGGATACAAAGGATTTTTTAATTCTAAATTTTTTTTAGGTGATTACTCCTAGGCCATATACACCATTAGAATCAGTATGGGGGCTCTCTTTTGAAGGACATTCAATTTATTCAGTCGTAAAAGCCACACAGGCATTACTTGATTCAGTTGAGCTTAAGTCAAGATTGATGCTTTTCCACTGCCTTTGATGTGTAAGTGGTGTAGTTCTGCTTTTAAGATATTATTTGCACTTGATTGATTGACGAAGTAGGCACAAAGCAGCCCTGATATCCTCACTGGTATTTAAAATTGAGGGGAAATTACTTTAAATTTTTGGGCTTTTAAAATTAGCAGAAAAGATGCATGGCTGCACAGAGAATAGTCATGTTTAGTAGTTCTGAGGAGATAATAGTGAATTTAACAATCAATAACCGTGAAAACCTTTGGAATGCCAAGAAATAATCTCTAGAGCTAATGTGCCACATTTTCTCATCTACCGGCTGCTGTTTTAACCTCTTTAGCATAGCCCCTCGAGGAAATGGGGGATATGATTAGGAATTCGTTAGTGGGCTTCTATTTTTATGCTGATGACACACTTTCTTCTCCCGGGCTCTCAATGTTGCTGGCTCTTGACTTTCTCACAGTCTTCTCTAAACTAGATCAGCTGTTTACCGACATGTAGGAACGTGACATGAAGTTCACTGACTAAAGCAGCTGCAAGGAGAGTAGGTCTGATATCATCAGCCAGAGAGAAAAAACTCTCTTGTCCCTTCTTCTTTAAAAGCAGCTCAAAAGGTGTTCGTTTTTTTTGTGTGTGTATGTTTTTTTATAGCTGCTCCATTTAGACCAGTTGGACCTGCAGTTGTGCCACCTGCCTCAACTATTGACTGCGAGATACAAAAAGGATGTACAAAACCAATAAAAGGTGCCATACAATTTTGTTGAAATTCGGCATCTTTGTTCATCCCATCATGTTTGGAGCAGATTACAGTGTGTCCACACATCCTCGCTCCCCAGGGTGCCTTTTCTGTGGTTCAGGTATTGTGACCATGCAGGCGGGCTGGTGGCCCTGGGCCCTGGGCGCTTTGGAGAAGAGAGGACAGTGGCTGCATTTGTTTCCCACTGAAAAGGATTACAGGTCCTGACGGCCATGATTAATCACCCAGAGGCAGACATCTGAATACGGCCAGGGAAAGGTTCAACTTTTTAATTCATCCCACACACAATCTATTCAAACCAGCTGTTGGCGCTCCTTTCCCTCATCTCCCTGCTCTTTCTTCTCAGTGACCATTGCCTTCTACTGTCTTTCTCTCCCCATTTATGGCTCACATAATTATCTGGGGACGCAGAGTTGTTGTAATTGTGAGGGTGCTTGGACGACGCTCTGCGCTCTATTTTTATTGGAGATGGGTTCCTTTCTTCTTTGTCGGAGAATAGTTAATTGACTTTGTTAATGCATTTGGGGATCAGTGATTTCTCAACAACAAATGACCTTTATGGAGCTCAGCGTCACATATTGTTTATTATGTGTGTGCGTGTGTGTGTGCCTACGCAAGTGAGTAAGCCTGTGTGTGTTGCATCCGTGCATGCATGTGTGTGTGTGTGTGTGTGTGTGTGTGTGTGTGTGTGTGTTGATCCATTGTGACCTTTTCTTGTGTCAGGTGTGTTTGTGCAGAGGCAGAGAAATATTTCCCTCAAAGCTTCTTTTCCAAAACACTTCAAATTCATAAACATTTCCATGCCGCTACTCTACGCTGACAGACAGCTGAATTCCTGTGTTCTGAATAAATTTCACATCTCACCATGTTCATATCCACTCATATGAGCAGGCCTTCTCATTAAGACTCAGCAGGTTATATGATGGTATTGCTGGAATCCCTGGAGCAAAATGAACAGGGACAGCTACACTGCTTAATGCAAGGTAGCCTAGCAACAGATAGTGGGATGGCGGTGGAAACATACCCTCATATTTATGTTTACATGAGAGAATGATTTGTCTGTCAGGCTGATGGATCCTAATGTTCTCCTCTCCCCGGGGCTTTTCTTGTGCCGCACGCAGGCCTGACACTTACCCTGAAGGACAGGCACCACCTTCCCCAACACACATGAATACTTAATACTGTTAGACTGCATTTATGCAAAGAATGGAAATGGTGCTAGACGAGGAGAGGAGGGCCAAAATGCATCAAAAGCATGACACAGTATGCATCACGAACATGGGGGGAAAGCATAGAGAAATGACAGCAGACATGAGGAAAGACACAGTAGCTTGTTGTTTCTTTTCTGCAGTTTATTCCTCACAACAGCATACAAGTAATCAGATTGTACTTTAGTAGAAACCAGTAGTTTCAAGTGCATGGTGACCGTTGACAACTGTGACAATATAAACGCAAGGTACTTCCAGTAAGTACAGTACATGAGCTATATGACTTGATAGAGTCTGTCTTTACTGTATGTCCAGCTCCTCCGGGGACAAACTACATCAACTCAATTAGCCTGGCACAGCCTGAGTATCACCACCATAGATTAGATTTCACTCTGCCTTGTTTACCAGAGAGCGGCCCGCAGAATAATATCTATACAATTTGTGCTTTCAGAAAAATGATGATGGTATCATAGCGGGGAGCGTCAGATATAAGCTTCTTCTGTGTTGTGGTATAGGGTAACTGGCTGGGAGAGATATAAAAAAGCCTTTTGTCAGGAGATATCCCTGTTCATCTTGGGAACTTGTTTCCATAGTTACATCAATGTTGTTGAAGTGAGAAGATCAGGTATTCCAGTGAGTGATCCTTTACATGAGCTTTGCTCCTCTTCTATTGATTTTCATCCCACGTTCAAAAAAACAGCCCACTGCAAACTGTCTCAGCGATATTGTGGAAGTAATGAAAGGGCGAAATGTGTCGGAAATGTGCTGGACAAGAAAAGAAAAGAAAATAAGAGCCTCTCAGAAAGCATTGAGAGATTTTAAGGTGTCATGTCCAGCTCCTCTGGGGGGTCAGGTAATGCTGTCAGAGCCACAAAGCATGACAGCGGCTGAGACTAAAAACTAATCGCTGTCTCTAACAGTCGATGATCGCCCTGTTGTTAGCCACATGCTTATGTGTTCATATGAAATCTTCACAACAGCGTGCAGCTTGCTGTAATGCTAATGGCTCTGAAAAGAGAGTTAATCACTGCTGCGTGGTTAGCCACATGCTTGCCTCTTGCAGCATGCTTGGTGTGTTTTAGGGGTTAGCAAAACACTGGCGTAACACATCATCGCTCTTTATGAGGCTGGGGCCTGCAAGAGAGAGAGGGGGCCCACAGACGATGCTAAAAAGACGGTAATGACAGCCATTCACCGCAATCCAATTATGCAAAAGGGAGTCTAAACAATTCCATCATCCCCTAAATTAGATTGTCCTAACGAGATAAAGGCACCAATTAATCCTGAATTAATTTCTACAGCTCATTTTCCCCAGAAAACACTCTAATATGCAAATGCCAATGAGAGGCAGAGAGGCATCCTTCTGCAGAGGCTTACACCACCTCAGCTGGTTGGCTTTTCTCTTTGAGTGAACTTATGAACTTGGACACATACTATGAGGATAAAATTAAAGAATATAACACATGTAACAACTCAGGTGTAGCACGGAAGGGAAAGTGTTTAAGAGTAAACGCAAATTTCACTGGATTTAATGTTTAGAGTTCTTGAATGGCATTGTTTTATTGACACGAGATAGTGCAGTTCAATGAACTATTTATACTTCTGCTACTAATGTAACAGAAAGCAAATCGAAGGCAAAAAAAGTCAATACATCTAATTTGGCATCTGGGTTTAGTTGATTAAATGTAGGGAGCTCAAAAGATTCAAATGCTTCTGGTATTACAGGATGATAGTGTACATAGAAATATTTATTTATTTTTGCTCTTTATAGTCATTTTGCATCCTTTTGTGGTAGTTTTGCATCTCTTTGTGGTAATTTACATCGCTTTGTATTTGTTTGATTGACTTTCCAAAATGATATCTTAACAGTCCAGTTACCTGTGTCCGGTTGGCCAGTAATCCACCCATAAAGGAACACTGAATCCATCAGTTTATCTGAAAAATGCATCTCCAGATTTTATCAGTTTTTCATCGGACAGCAATGATTGGATCATTGTTAAAGTCTTTCCATTTAATAGTACAGAACTGAACCAATGCTGAATTCACGTTAGCTACAAACAGACTAGAGGTTGCACACTAGCCTGTATATATCTACTCGCTTTGAAAACAAAGCAATTAAAAATTTTGTTCATCATAATCATCATTATCATTTTCACACTCCTAATTGTCTCGCTGCCAGCTGTCTCGAGTTGTTATAATTGAGTGATCTGGCACATTTTCTCAATAGAGCCTGAGATGCAGCCTCCACCTCTGGTGCAAATATATGTTTATATGTTTATCTTTCAAAGTTGTGTAAATGTAAAACTTGAACTTTGTTCAATTTATGATTCATGATTGGATGACTTAGGTTTTTGAGCATAGATCTAAACCCTCCTTCATACCAAAATGAATGAAAATGTGAAACGCCTCTTTACTCCATTTTTTATCATGGAGGATGTCTTTATGAACCTGGTTTGGGCCTTGAAGCACAGTACTTTATCGATTGCCAGTGAGCTACTACCACCTGTGCACCCCCCAGTGATGACAGAAACAACCAGGCTGTCAGTTGCCAGGCAATATTCACAACCACTGGCCCACATCAGCTAATTACCAGCAGAAATCAGTATTGACAGATGGGCCCATGCATATTGATCGGTCAGCACTGCCACGTTCTAAATAACCAAACGCTAATGAATCATTTCCCATTTGGGAGAGAGAAGGAAAAAAGCATCAGTCTTCTGCTTGACACCGTACCTGTACTGCACATAGCCCATGACGGGAGTATACACAAATCACGGCAAACGCTCCCAAGACTTGCTCGTATATGTACCACCAACCTCTCTGCCTCACTCTCCTCCTTTCTATCTGTCTTATCTGTCTCTCTCGCCATCTTTCTCACCCCAGCCATCCTTCTCTCCGTCCTGTGTGGCTGTTATTTTTCATCGTAGCGAGCTGGCCGAGGCAGTAAATACCTCGCTCCTCAGACTGCGGACCCAGAGTGACCCTGCAACCTCCGTGTCTCTGATGCCTCTCCCAAGGTCTCTCATTCCAAGGCCCCTGTGATGCAGCGCTCTGGTTGCAGCGCAGACCCTGTAATTCACCAGCCTGCTAGATCGCCTGCCAGGAGCTATTGATTTTTGTTTCCCCAATCTCCAGGAGAGAGGGAAAGAAAAGATTAAAAACACTTTGTCAGTTTGGTAGGGAATAAGAATTCTGCGCAGGGGGATACCTAGGAGGGCATGGGGTCAGGGCTGAGGTACTGTACATCTTTATGGCTTTAACTATTTCCACACCACGGACATCTCTGTCTGTGGCTCTCGCCCCCTTGTTGTCTTTCTTTTTGAGCAGAGAAAAATTGAACAGAAGAAGAGAAGCAGAGACTTTGCAGGTGTTGTTTCTCAGGGATGACCTCTTCTGCTCCTCTTGGTATACACTGTGCAGTCGGACAAGAGTTCAGTGACTGTGTTTAAATGCACACACAAGCAAACTGATTGAAGGCAAGAAATCTAATTAATCGTGTGCATGTGTCGCATTATTCTGATTACTCTAAAACTCCAGTTTACTTGCAGTATGGTCAATAATCAGATTTCCTCCTACACCCTCAAAAAACGACATTACTTCACCATAATTTTTTCTTTTCCTGCATATAGGTGAATATTTACGTAGGGATGATATAGATGTGACGCCTGCCAACTTTCAGGAAGGCTCATAATAAAAAACCCTCACCGTCTCCATTTCAATTTGTGCCTCCTTGGCCATATTTATATTGACTTGTGTCTTTACATTTACTTCATAAGCAACTGTACCACCTGTTTGCATTCTTTCTGAACACGGGAGTGGTTACAATCCAAATTCTTGGTTTATTTTGTAATGTCTTCTTGTTAACTTGTTAAGCATACTGTAGAGTTAGCATTAATATTACCCCAAACATTACCAAAATGTTTCCCCTTGCTTTCCTTCATTCTGAGTTAACTAACATTAGTTAGCACAGGCATGTCTGGCAACTGTCATTTCCATGACGTCTTAGCAAACCCTGTCCACTGGTGAAGACTGTAAAAAGCAGCTGAGAGCTATAGAAAAAGTTAGTAAGTGGACCTTGAGTTAAGAATGCTTTGTCATATATCTGGCAACGTTACGTTACTCATTCTAGGTTTCTGATATAGTGCCTTACATTTCTTTCTTTTGAGGTTAGTTTGTATATTTGTGTACGTATAATTGTTCAATAATGTACTGACTCTGCAATATGGCTCCTGTTAGCGTTATGTTATTTTGTTGATTATTATCAATGATACATTACTGTGATAGCAGCATTTTAATGTTGTAGCTGGAGGTGCAGCTAACTTAACTACTGTATATACTGTTGGAGTTTATTCAATTACAATGTATTATTTATTATAAGGTCATCATATATGTATTTTATATGTAAAATCTTCCTTGGCTGAGCAAACTTCAGGCAAGGAACTAGTAACTAACTGTAAAGTAACTCTGTCAAATAAATGCAGTGGAGTAGCATCAAATGGAAATACTCAAGAAAAGTACAAGTACCTCAAAAAAGTACACAGTACTTAGCCTAAGTATATGTACTTTCCACCACTGTCTTGTGTCCCTGAAACCAAACCCAAGCTTGTTTATTAGTTGAAATAATATTTTTGTTTTGTGGATCAAGAGCCATTTTAATGCCCATGTACACACCTTCCCACCTGACTACTGTGAAGCGTCAGATTATTGCTCTACGCGTTAATGCACTGACTGTGTGTGAGTTTGGTTTTTAAACATTTTTGACTTTTGTTCCTCATCACCAGATGAGAGAGATGATAAATTGAAAACCTGTTTGCCCCCAGTTGCTCAGTTTTTTCATTTGAGACATTTGGGAAATCCCACACACACACACACACACACACACTGCTATACCGTCAATACAGTCATGCTAATGTGATGCCAATGCATTACCCCATCAGATTGTGTTATGCATGGACGGCTCTTATCATTTCACCCTAACTTTCGACTAAATGTGGAGAATGTTTTCCCCCTGACATTAGGGTTTGGTAATGGTGCCTTTCAGGGCCACTCTATTTTCTGAAATGAAATATTCATTCATTGGCGAGGACAGTCTTAGAGGAAGTCTGTCTGAAATATGAATTCATGGTTCCAGCAGACATTTCTTCAATATTTGATGGGTCATCAGAGCTCTGTGTCTAATACTGTGCAGTTCCTCCAAATATTCATTCTCTCTCTGTTTTGCTTTTGGTTTTTCTTCCAGTTAACCAAATCAGGCCTGAAATATATGCATGAAACCACCTTCTAGGATCATTCTGGTGCATATTTTGGTGAAATTTTAAACGTAAATCCTTTTTCAAATTGTCCTTTTGCTTTGGTGACAATGTTTTTCTCTCTCAACAGGTTAACATCTCTTGAAGTCCAATCCATTGTGTGAAACCATCAGCCAGTGCACACTAAATCAGCTTGATTGCATGCCAGCAAGAAGATAAAAGGCTCGGAGGTGGGTACAGTAATCCAAAGAGAGCGGGTGGTCTGCTTGAAGGCATATCGTTTTATTCCCTCATGCATATTCACTTCTAAGCCTCTGAGTATGCAGATTAGTCTTGTCTGAACAGTGGACCCTCCAATCACATCCTACTTTTTCTTTTTCTTTTTTCTTTCTCTCTAACTGTACCCTGCTGTGCGTGAGTGCCGACACAATGAAAGTAACGTGCACGTATGTGTGTGATTGTTAGTGTGTGTGAAGGGGGGATTTTTTTTGCTTGTTTGCAAGTTCGGGGGCAGGCGGGTTTTTGTGTGCATGCATGAATAAATGTTTGGGTGTGTGTGTGTATGTGTGTGTGTGTGTACGTGTTTAGGTATGTGTTTGCCAGACACATGGCTTTGTCTTGTCCTGGCACTGTGCTCGGCTCACCAGATGTTCTCCTTTTTTATCATCCTCCACTTGCGCCGTGTTCTTTGAGGTTTAGGGAATCTGTGTCGCTCACATTCAACTTGCTCTGTTGTTTTCTAGTGTTCTGTGGAAAAACGACAAGCTCCTCAAAGCCTTGTATAGCTTTTTTTCCCTTTTTTTTCCCAAATCTACATTTAAGAAATCTGGGAAATAAATGTTTTGGTTCCTGCAGTAGCAGCAGTTCATTGTCCAGTAGTTTGTTTTTTTAGAAGAAAATAATGCAAAGGTATGAATTTGGGTCATTTTATTTTTTTAATCAATCATTCACCCATTTACTCGTATTGTAACATCCTGTCACTGGTAACATTTATTGTTTATTTGGATACTCATATAGTAATTACACTGACAACTAATCTTCTTGGGGTAAATTCAATAACTAACAGTACACCATATGAAGTATATAATACAGTTAATAATACTAATCTCCACCCATTTACGCAACATCACCATTACACCAAACTTAATAAAACTGCATAAAAACAAACCTATTACATGCAAAACATTAACCAGAACATTGGGTCACATGTTTAATGTCACTGAGAAACAGAAGTTCAAGCGTTATCTGTAATATTGCGTATTTCTGTGTGGAGGCGATCCTAACAAATACAAATACAAACTGTTGGCGGAGAAAGATGTGGCAGAGATGAATAAACAAGAGCACGGCCACACTCTTTTTGAAATGTAAACAAAGCGTTGAGATCCAAACACACACTTCTGATTCATGACATCTCTCTGCTTGCTATAGACCAACAAGTGTTTTTTTTTTTTTTTTGTATGATGGGTGGAGTTAGCTAGTCTCCCCAAAATCACATTTGATTGGATGAATTTATGTAAGCGGCCCAAGAATTTTGACATGAACACACTCATATATCATGAGATAACAGAGCATGTAACACAGGATATAGGATTACAATTTGGGACTTTCTATTTTTTTATTTCAGTGTTTAAACCTGCAATTACTCATTATTTTTTGGCCACTTGGGGGCAGAGGAAACAAATTATGAACAGCACATTTAAATATCATCACCTTTTAAGTTGATATGGTGTACTTGTTAGCAAACAGTTGTTTAGTTAGACGTCCGGCAATTACAGATTAACATCACAGTCCAGTATTTTTACTTACTTACTTGGAAATTAGTTTAGTGCTACCGGTGTCTGTCTGCCGTTGTAGCAGGTAGTGTACAGTGGGTTTTTAGAGCTATTTCGCCGAAAATAGCTGCCTGCTGTGACCGACAGAAGCGTCTGCCAAATAAAGACTTAGAGTAACACAAGCATTAGATGATTGTGCAGCTAATCGCAAGGTTTGCATAGCTCCCTTTACAGGAATTATCTTTTTACATGAGCCTGTTGGAGTGCTTTTCTAGTGAGGTTAAATGTGGTGATGACTCCAGGGAACCTGAGCTGGAAATACACAAACCCTCCACTAGGATTAGTTTAGTAAAGAAGTGGGGACACAGAGTAACATTCCTTCAGGGGCCCCAGAATTCCTTTTGCCACAAAAGGTCAGAGGGTTGAATACAAAACAACTTCTCTAATGGTGAAAGGGATGCAGCATTTTGCTCAAAGACACTTCAGCAGGGCAGATGCATGAGGAGAGGGGAACATTTTGAAATTAATTGCATTTAATTGCATGTTTACATTCACCTGCTGTTCCAGCTGTACATCAGGCTAAATTAGAAAGCTAGAATGAAAAGTCAGAATTGAAAAAACCACTGCACCACACCGCAGTCACTCCCATTTGGAATTAAATCAAGCTGTCACCTGGTCAGGGCCACCACCCACCACACACACACTCACATCAACATACACACTCCCATCAACAAACACAGAGAGCTGTCAAATAAAGCAACACTTGTAATTATGGGAGGGGGTGAAATTCAGATTTATTTATTCCAAAATGAAGCCTGCGGATCGACAGAGGGACAGCTCTCCTCCATCTGTCATCGTTGAAGCCACACTTGTCTGACACAGGGATTCATTCGTCTTGTCGTCTTTGACAGTCGGATTTTCCCGGCGCACTCCCACCAGGAGTCGCACAGGATTTTTGGAGGCAGACTAAAAAAGAAAACACTCTGTGACAAGGAGTAGGCTCTTTATGAATGCAAATGAGTCTGGGAAAATTCACAGAGCAGCTAGCGGGCTCCGTGGCTCCGGCATCCGTCACATCTCCCCCCACCAGGCACAACCCACGCTTTGCCAAGAGGTCTAAGGGCTTACAGGGGCCCTACAGCAAGAACAGACACACTCATAGAAAAGGGCATGGAAATCCTGTGGCTGCCACACACTGCGAGTGCCACTGGTGACTTATTATTTTCACGAAAATGATAAGCTTACTGTTTTTACATGCCATCCACAGAATTGCTGGTGGGTTTTAGGTTTTATTATGAAACATTCATCTCCTCAACCCTCTCTGTGAGTATATGTGTGTGTGAGGATGCGTCACTTGTATCACTTGACATTTGGCTTCCCTTTTATCCTGTTCCAAGGATAGTAAGTCAAATGCTATGTGACAGGTCAACCCCTTCATATCAGTCATCCTTCACCCTGACCCAGCCTCAGCTGCACAAAGACAGATCCAGCTCCTCCACACTAAAAATTATCATTAGCTACAAGATATGGGCGAATCCTGCTGGGTTAAAGGCAGGAATCTGTTTACTCAAACTAACAAGGAAACACTGCATAAAATCTCCATCTTAACCAGACTATTCTTGAGTCTTTCCTCAAATGAAGGCACAAAAACAAAACAAAAACAGGGGCAACATTAGTCTACCTGTTTTCAAGGAAATGACCTTATTTAAAAAAGTTTTAGAAAAAATAAAGCAATAAGCTTCATCTTCAAGTGGTTATTGAGAAAATTGTCAACATGCTCATTGTAAATTAAAACTAAACTAAATTAAAGGGATGCTACTCCGCTTTAACAAGATTCAATGTATTCACCATGAGGAGTACTACACAGCCTGTGAAAACAGTTGTGTAATGTCAACTTGGAAACTATAATTCTTTTAACAAAAAACCTGTGATATAAACTGGGGGTTTTAGACCAGATGGGGAAGGTCTAATGAAAGATGCTTTTAATAAATAATATAAAATAATTTTGATTTGTCACAGTAGAAAAAGCGCACATGTTTCTACGTTGTAACAATAACGATGGCTGAGTCCCAGTAAGCCATGATGGTGTGATAGTGAGCCAGCATCAGGATCCCAAGAACAACACTTGGCTGTGAGGCAGCTTTGGCATAGTGGCCACACGTGGTATTGCATGATCATGTGGCGCACACACCAGCCCAAAAAGACTTTTCAATTCATGACCATTGCAAAATGATTTATTAAAAGGGAATGGAATGTAAAACAATAAATACAGTGAGTGTCACATTCATCCTGACTCCGTCTCGGAAGCCGTATAATTTAATTATTTTATGCCATGTGAGTGGAGAGCCACAAGGGCTAAAAATGCGGAAGCCCGTGGAAGCCTTAAAGACTTGGAAATCCAGTTTTCTTAATACATCCATGGCCAACGTGCACAATACCAGGACCCTGAAACTGAAGCAGCTAAATGGAATTCAGCCATCATTTAATTTTAGCATTCACACCTGTGCTTTTCCTACTGTAATGTGTCCAGCGAAAAAGGTTTGTCGTAGCATCCAACATATTTGGACATTGGCCTACACTTAGAAATATACTGTAAGTATCAAGATTAAAGGACTTAAAGGGTATCTCGACCTCTGCTGCATCACTTTTGCAAATAAATCTCTCTCTTGCAACTCCCCCAACTCTATGGAAGTGCAATACTAAATCTGTGGAGCAACCCTTTAATGAGATGATTTATATATACTGTAATATCACATTAATGACTGAGCAGCTGTGCTTTCTGCCTCAGGTTTGTTTCAAGTACCTCTTTTGCTTAAAAGCTAATCTGAGGTGCAAAGAAACTGGGACTTGTGGGTATTTAATTTAGCAGGAGTTCAAAGGAGGATGGTCAACAGAGGCAGAGCGAAGGCTTGGAAATGCTGACTCGGCGCCTGTCGTTTAATCTATTTGAGGTGCGATTAAAGTTTAATTCGTGCCCATCTCCTAATGCTAGCCGATGTGTGTGCTCCTCAGCAGTGGGTCGGTGAGTAGTTTCAAGCTGAGCCCAGGTCTTTTCTCTCTGTCTGGGCCTCACTTTATTCATGCCTGAGGGACACCAGGAGCTGCAAACAACTGAATTTTTCATCAAGGTTACTTCCTGGAGAGATGTGCCATGCAGTTGCTGCTTTCTCCCTCGGTGTGTTCCTAGCTCATACATAACTTACCCTGCTCTGACCTGCAGCTCTCTCTCTGGGAGGAGTTGTTTGACCCTGGTCCAGATAGAAGAACGTGTGCTGTGGAGTCAGCATGAGTTTGTTATGAAGCTTGAAATATTTGGTTTGGTTTATGTCATTTGATTATGAAATATCTGGTGCACTTTTTTTTTATCCCATAATTTAGCATTTATAGGCAGTTTATTAACACTTAATAATTGGTTTCTAATGCACTATAATGTTAAAAGTAAATATAAGGACACTTTTTCAATGTATTTGTCAATAACCACCAATAAACAGATAATGAATGCTTGATAACAAAACATAGTTTTAAAACTGCCTGTGAATGATTGACACATATGTCTAGTTAATAAATGCTTTATACAGATGCGGTATACAGTGTTATCAAGCATTAATAGTTGACACATACATTAATAAATACATAAAAATAAATGCAACAAATTAATATAAGCTTAAAATGTCCTTATATTTGGTTACAACTAGAACTACAGAGTGTGTTATAAACATTTATCAAATTTATATTCTATTATTATATACACATTATTCACTTTTGACAACATTAATGTCAAATAAGGTAGGTGGAGTTGAAAGGAAGTGTTTCCAAATATGTATATCTATGTACAGTCTTTGAACACTTATTACATGAGACCTTAAATTATTTTAGTTTACGTGGCTCACCAATTAAGACAAAACCTGCCATTTTCCAGTCACATATGTAATATAGATTAATCTATGGTTCATTCTGTCTCGTTCCATATTTATCAGAGCAGCCTCGCTGGATGATGGTAAACACAACACAACTCAACAATTTCAACTAGTTCACATTTCTTTGGGGAATACCGACATGCTCGGCATTAACATTCATAGTCTCTGAAAAACAACTCTGCAACTTCTGGAGAAAAACATCTACTATTTATAAGAATATTTTTACATCAAAATTCATTTGCAATTATAATCAAATCCCACTTATTCTTTTTTGCGGGATTATTAATGCTGCAACAACACATTTGGTTTTAATGGAGGGAAAATATGCGATGTCAGATGATTTTTTTCTCTTTCATTAAGGCTGCAAATTATGCTTTTTTTTTATGAAATGCAGCAATCAGAACCACAAACAAGGTCTTATTTATTCTATTCAGAGTTTACTTTCCCAAAAGCATCCACAAGCAATAAGGTCATTTCCGTCTATTGGCTTACAGTGGAATAAATTTTAATTCAGAGCAAAAAGAATTTACTCTTTAAAAAATATTTCACACTAATCAACGCAGCCCTTGATGTTTAGACCTAAGACCCTAGACCTGAGAAGACTGATGTGTGGGAGGTATGGACTGGGATTTTAAGAACCAACCTGACATCAGAGTGTGGTTTTATATTCACTGTTTTGTAAACAAATGATTGTGTCAAAAATATAAGAAAAACTTGATGTTTGTCACGTCTGATGAACATTTTCCTTTGAGAGGTCTACAACACAAAGATAATCCTCTGTCATTACGACCCCGTTAAACAGGGAATAAAATGAAGCAGAATGGCTGCTGGACTGCAGACTTCCATTTCAGGACTGTGCTGTGCAGTCTTGCAGCTCCTGAGTGTCAGACATTATCACCACCACTACCCTCAACCTCACCCTGCCCCTTGTGACAATTACTGCCCTACCTCCCTATTCAGCATGTAATGAGAAAACTGACTGATCGATTTCTGTCCGGCCAGTAAAAGAAGGGAAGGAAGCATTTGGATATAGCACAGTCCAGACTCTGAGGCACAGAACTGCAGCATACCCATACTATGTTATAGAGTTTTTGAAGGTGTTAATGGGAGATAATTGGCTTGCAATAAAAAACATTAGATGTTTAATGCAAAGAGTGGTGAGATATCTAATACAGGTCTAGTTTAGGGCTGCAAGTAACAATTATTTTCATTATTGATTAATCTGCTGGCTATTTTCTGGATTAATTGATTCATTATTTGGTCAATCAATTGTCGTAATAGTAAAGAAAAATGCCCATGCAGTTTTTCCAAAGTCCAAGTTGATGTATTCATACTGCTCGTTTTGGCTGGCCAACCGCCATAAAACAAACAAAATATTCTTTTTAATGACTTGAAAAATGATTAAAAGGGTACTCGATTGATTTAGCATTGCATTGTGGGATTCACGATGTACTTTTTAAATTAAATTTTTTAAAGAATTATCAAACTCAATGCAGCAGAACTAGAAATTTCATCTTTTTTATTCCACTGGTTCTTTGTCCTTATCAAAACCTGGCGGCAACTTTACCCACGATGCAACTCGACGGTTTCGTCGGAGACTTGGGTGTGTTATGCTAGAAGCGGCTAATGTAGCATTGAGCCTATATCCTCAGTGAGGAGCGGGCTACAGAGGCCTGCCGCTTTTACCTCTTTGTCACTCCACACCCTCCGATCTTCATCATTTTCAAACTTGTAGTCTTCAGCCCCACCCACTCCGACTTGAGTGACATCACTTGAGGCAATTTATCAGACCCCAGGCAGCTTCCTCTGGAGCCACAACAGGCTTTATACATTTTTTTTTTTTTTTTACATATGCAGTATTACTCACCAATACATGTTCCCCTTTACTTGGTGACTAACCGATTACTGGACTAATCGCTGTAAACAGGATGTTTCAATCGGAGGCTGGTCAGACCGGGGATCAACTGTTGTGGCCCTGTGTTACAACATAAGGCTTGTGAAAAGTGCTCCCCCCCCCACAAACTGCGGCATGCTCTAATAAATTCATCTTGATTTATTATTCTTGTGACTGATTACACGGATGTAAATATTCAGCAGGAAAATATATAGTCCGGGGCTGACAGAGTGTCTTTTTCCAAGCACCGCCGTGCTGTCCTGCTGGGTCAGAGCTCCACTGCCACTCACAATTATTTATTAGGCCACATATTCACTCTCTATCCATCAACCGCGGAGCCACCCGGTCCGGTCACATCTCTTTATGTTTATTACGGGGTCCCACCTTCCCGAGGAGGATGATTGACGTCTTCGGAGAGGACCGAGGCGGGACTTGCGCGCTCCCTCTCCGCCAATCGCGGCGCGAGGGGGGCGGAGGCTCCCTCGTCCACTCTCTGATTATGAGTCAGTTACCAGACATCAGCGAAACAATAACAGTTGGTGGTCGGGCCACTTTGTATCCGACAAAAAAGAAAAAAAAAAAAAAACAACAAAAAAAAACAAAAAAAAAAAACAACAACCCTCCCTTCACAGGCAGCTCGAGTCTTTAGCGCGTCGCGGCGCATCGAGAAGAAACAGCGGAGGTTTCGCAGGGAAGGAGCCCGGCGCGCTCCACTTTTAATCAGATTAGGGAGCCTTTAATGTTCAATCCTGTTTTTTTTTTTTTTTTTTCCCTCTTCTTCCTCTTCTTCTTCTTCTTCTTCTTCTTCCCTACAGTAGCGGCGCAGGAGTGGCCAGAGCCAAAAGCGGCGATTCAGATCAGATTTCACCTAAACCAGCTGGGAGAGAGACCGAGAGACAGAGAGAGAGAGAGAGAGAGACAGAGAGAGAGAGGGAGAGACAGAGAGAGAGAGAGAGAGACAGAGAGAGAGAGAGGGTTTGTCAGTCTCCCTCCTCCCAAATCCAGAAAATCTTACCAAGGAAAAAGGAGGAGTGTCGGGGGTGAGAGAGACGCAGAGGAATCCGGAGGAATTTCCGAGGATATTTTCTTCTCCCCCCCCCACCCTCCCCCATACACCTCTTGATATTAAAAGTTGGAGGCGAGGCAGCGGGGACCGTGGTCAAGGATGGACGAGCAGCCGCGGTTGATGCACTCCCACGGGGTAGGCATGGCTGGACACCCCGGCCTGGCGCAGCATATGCAGGATGGCACGGCGGGGACGGACGGCGAGGGGAGGAAGCAGGACATCGGAGACATATTACAGCAAATAATGACCATCACAGACCAAAGCTTAGACGAGGCACAGGCGAGGTGAGGCGTCACACACACACACACACACAGAGAGAGAGAGAAAATAAAGAGAAAAAAAAAAAAACCCACTTGTGTTATTAATCGGGGAGCGGAAATATTAGGCAGTGTTATTGGAGATGGAGGGGGGAGATAATAACACTGTGGCTTGTATCGAGACAGCCTCCGAATGAAAGCGATTACACCCACTGAAGTGCCGTGACTGCGCGAAAGCGAAAGAAAGACCTTAAAAACTTGTCACGATTCCTATTTGATTATCTGGGCCAACTTTTTGAGCGAACGGTTTTATCACAACTGCTGATTATTTTAGGAATATTGCATATTAGTAGGATCTGTCCAGAGGGATTTTTTTTTTTTTTTTTAAACTGTGGAGCAGTTGCCACTCCAGTTTCACAGACAGTTCACGTTGTTACAAAGGAGCTTACATTGTAATCCTGTGCTATAATAACATGTTGCAGATCCTCTCCTTTAGTTTGGACCCATTGCACAATATAAAATATAATGCTCTATACTTTTGAGGCATGTTACAGTTGTAGTGTAGCTGGCTGGATTTTGGAGCGTATTATGTTGCAAGTAAGAAACATTTGGTTTTCCAAAGGTTTAATGGTTTCTCATTGTGTATTTACGTGACAAAAATAATTAAATGTTAAGACTATAGATTCAGTCTAACTATTACACATTTTCTCTGCTTTGGCGCCTGCATGTTTTAGCTCAGGGTAGAAACAGCAGGGAAATCTGGGGGAAATTGAATCTTCATGATGATATTGTGTGTTTTGAGAATACCCCACTGTTTTAAGTGGCTTTGTTACTGTTGCCACTTGTTTGAATATTGATGTGGAAAGTGCTGTCCTTTCCTCTTTTTAGGAAACACGCACTGAACTGTCACAGAATGAAACCTGCTCTCTTCAACGTCTTGTGTGAAATAAAGGAGAAAACAGGTAATTTCTGTCTTACAGTTTCTTTTGTTTGCTGGATTTTTTTTTTTTTTGTTTTGTTTTGTTTGCTTACTGCTGATACTGATGATAATAGTGTCCATTGTATGGTCTAATGGTGTATCCGAGTATTTTAGCATCACTTCTTTTCTATATTTTTCTATATTTTTTTTTAAGAATATGGATTGAATTGTACAACAAACCGGTCATTCCTCCCTTAAGCCAGTGTACCTTTATTTGCCATAAAAAAAATTTAGTTTTTTTGATTTATGTCATGTTTTCCCTGACAAACGTCACACAGCATGCATGTGAACAGCAGTGGCCCCAGATGAGGTGCTGTCATTGGACTGGAGTGTTTTCATGCCGACATTTAGGCCTTTCGAGGGCTGGGTTTTCTCCCCCTCTCTGTCTGTTTTCCTTGGCCGAGTTTGATGGTGTTTGTGTAGCAAGCTGTTTTAAATGCAGAGGCAGGTCAGAGGGATTTTCTGTTTGTGTTTGCAACGGGGGTCAAAGTCGTGAAAAGGAATGTGTGAATTATTACTCACTTAACGGCAGATTAAAAGAAGAGCGGCTCACATGATGAAAGCCTGTGGATATTCTCTGAGGGATGTGGCAGAAAGCTGTTTAAGAGGCGGCTTTCAAGGGAGGAAATAAAACACAGTATCCAATATAACCTTATCTTTGAACACAACTTTGAAGCTTTCTTTCAGATCATGGAGAGAGCCATGTCACTTTGTCTGGTGTTGTTGCATTCACAGCCATAACAGTTAAACATATACACATGGCTGGTATGGAGGCAAAACCATTTTCAATCATTTAACATGAACACCAACATTTCATTCTCATGAGTCAGAGTTTGGCTCAGGCTCTTCTAAAATAAGTAAGTAAAAGGAACCAGCAGACACTGGGATTTTCACCAGATTTGCAAAGGTTAAAAAGTGCAGTCAGTGAGGAGGAAGCTATAGTAGGTTGAGGCCCGGTTTCTAAATTGCAAGGCTTGGAAAAGTGAGAGAGTAATGCCTGGCTCTTTGTAAACTGTCTGGCGTCTCGCTGGGTTCAACTAGAGTTCGTTTCCAAAAAGAAGAACAAAGTGACTTGGACCTTTTCCTGGCTTTCCCTCTGCCTCTCCTCTCTTCCCACCGTTCTTGGCAACCAGGATTTCACAGAGCTGCTGACGAAAGAGGCTCTCCTCAGCCTGCAAATTCTCTTTCCCCCTGTTTAGGACCAAGTTTGGAAATGAACATAATTCCACATAGTTTATATTTTCTCTTTTTCTATGTATTGATTTGGTTATTTTTGTGGTTTGTTAAGTGTGGCTGAAAAACATCCTCCAAACCGCAAATCAGCAAGCTCTAAATAACTACATTGTTTTACTGAAGACAGAAAGGCATTTAAAAGTTAAAAATAACCCAAACAGTTTCTGAGAGAATCACGACTTAATGGCTGCCTCACTGTGTCCTCCTTGTCTACGTTTGAAGAGCTGAGCTGCGGCTCATCTTCGCCCAATGGAGGTTTGTGCAGACGAAACTGAAAATCCTTTCACTGCAGTGACAGAGAAAATGACTCAAACCTTCACCATGGCATTTACAGCCAAATGTGCTGAGTGCAGTGTATGCAGGCAGAGTACAGCCTGTAATTTGTCAGGTCTTTTTTATATTCTTTATAAAGAGTCAGCTTCTCCTTGCTTTTTACATTGTTGCAGTCAGAGTGTCTTTTAGAAAAAGTGCGCGCAGGAGGAGATGAGTGCAGCAGCTCGGATTTGAAGCAGCCCTTCTACTCGACCTTTTACTGAAGGGAGGAAACATTTCTTTGGATCATATATCATTTGTTGCATGTAGTTATTCACGTGCGTTGCATGTTCCTCTCCATTGTATATCAGTGTTGTGTGAGTGTTGACAGCAGCAATATGGGACATTGCAGCAGCGAGGTGTCCATTGGCAAACAGCTGACAAACAAGGCGAGAGTGCATGCCAATGGGGGACAGAGCAGACCTTAACTGATGACCCCACCCCACCCCAATCCCTGTATAGTTGTGCCGGGGTTGGGCCTGTGTCGCGGCGGGAGAGTATTTAGCAAGCTTAAACAAGCTCAGGTTCGCATGCTGGTTTATGGAAAACCAACGGCGGAGGCTTGTGTTACCTCTTGCAGACGTTCCTTTCGGCCGCCAGTGTTGTATTTCACAAAAATGTTTGCCCTGACTACCGGCCCCTCTCAACTTAAACAAAAAAAAAAGAAACTATCATCATTGTTTCTACAGTTCCTGAGAGCACTTAAAATTTGTTTTCCTGTGCTTGCTCCACATCCTGTGAAGAGAGTTGGAGAGCGTCTTTTTTTGGTGGGGATCCATTACGGCAAGAGAAGCTGGCACGTACAGGTTGACTCAAGTAAGAGAAGCCAGACACCAAGTCAGTGTTTCTGGGTGTCAGATTTCAGGCCTACGCTCCCTCTCTCTCCCTCTCCCTCTCTGTGTCTCTCTATCTGCCGGCCTGGGACTGTTTCGTCAGGCCACTCTGTGTCAGCAGCCTCACATTACCCACTTGCAGGCTCGGGTCAGATGGAGAGCTCCTGCATGACTAATGTGATCAGACGGATAATGCATTACACCGCTTGAACTTATCAAAGCTGGAGACCTGCTGAATCAGTCGGTCCCACTAACTGCAGCCCCCCCAAGCTTGCACAGCTAATTAGACATGTACAATTGTTTAGTCTATAATCTTGAAAAGTAGCAACAAAATGGGCAAATTATGTCTTCAAAGATAATGAATTTACAATGATGTAAAACAGAGAAAACCAGCAAATCTTAACATTGGAGGCTAATAAACAACAATTATCAATGAATGGATTATCAAAATGGTTGCAGATTAATTATCTGACAATTAACTAATCCATTAATCAACTGATAATTTCAGCTCTAGTTGGCTTGAAAAAATGTAAAGGTGTATGGTGATAAAATGTCAAATGACCATTTATGGTATTTTCTGTAACAATAACATTAGACGTTGACAGAGGTACTAGTTGAGCTCTCATGAAGCAGTGTGTGGACTGGTTACTATAGCTCCCTGTGCTGCTGTTTTCCAGTATTTAATTGACATGGCTGTCCATGATGAGTTCAGGGGTTAGTGTTGCCTCTCTTTGTTACTCTCCTCTCATCTCCAGTGACAGATGGAGGCATTAGTCTCCAATGTGGCGCTGTCCTGAAACTAATGGCTATGTCCTTGGTTTCCCCGTGCTAGCTGGGAGACTGTATATCTGTCCCGGGCTTGGAAGTGCCGAAGCAGCAGTTTATCCCCCCATGTTTTAGTTTCCACGGAAATAAGGCTGAACAGGACTCTGCCTGTTCTCTCATAAATGACTTCAAATAAATAACGTCAAAACGAGTGCAAAGTTTTCCTGAGAAAATGTTGCTGGGCTTTGATTTGCAAGTTTATAGGAAACTCTTCCTCCACTTACCAGAAACGTTCCTCTAAGTGAATAATAACAAACATGTAATATATTTTATAAGTAGTCTGAGCGGGGTTGTGCTTTCTGTAAGTTTATCTTTGCTTTTAAAATGAGTTATTTCATACATAAATAGACTGGATTCCATTTTACCCACTGACATTTCCTCTACATTCATATTTATATTCACCACATTATCAGTGCACTTCAGAAGCAACAGCGAGTATTTTTGCTTGTCCCTGTGCTGTGATGTAAACTCACTCGCAATTAGGACAGCTAATATATTATGCAAATGTTGACTGGCTTAATTGAGACATGTTAATCATGTTTTAAGAGGCTAATTACAGCCCTGTATATCTGAGGTGGGAGTAGTAATTAGCCGTGATAACAGATCTGGCTGTAGAACGGTCATATTCTGTGTGTCGACGTATGGCGAGGGACTGTTTGTTTGTGAGTGCATAGATAGGTCACTAGGTGCATCTTGTGTTTGTTTTTGCTTGTTTCTTGGCAGTTGTAGTAGCTATTTAACTTCGTCTCTCTTAGCCTTTACACAAACGAAAAGGGTTGTATTTCAGTCGAGTTTAGTATCTCAACGTACATGCAAGTTATTGTGTGTCCCTATCTGTTTTAATGTTTAAGGTAACTATTTTTCCTTCCACATACATTTTTCACATCTCACCTTCTTGGAAACAGCAAGAAGGGCAGATGAACGGAGATCTATCAGTTCACCTATTCATCAGAAATATAAATGCTTTGCATCTCTATCTATAGTTTGTTTCCTGCACTCCTGAATCTCGTTATCTGATGCAGCAGCGTTAGCCATTCTGCAAACCGGGCTTTTATACAAGGCTGTGTTCTTAGTTTTCTGACAGAGATCATATTCAGATCCATTACGCTAAGAATGCCTTCCCACTTATCGAATATAAAATTGCTTTAGAGAGGAAATTTGCTCTATGGCGGAGTGGAGTTTCTTTTTTATCAGATGTTTGTCTCTGGAGCAGCTTTTAGTGTCTACACAACAGCTCTGGTGACATTATTGCAGTTACAATTGCCTCAGCCATTGTTTTTCTTATTGGTGCTGTTTGGATTTGATTGGATTTTCCACAGTCTTGTGGAATTGCCTCACGCAGGACGACCGGTGGACGCGTATATCCTCATATTGTTGTCGCTGAAACACCTGCAGATCTTATTACTGATATGTTCATGGGACTCCAACTGTGCACTCCAACTACCTTTGATTTACACTGTTCATTTTTCATAGTATTAAATCTGTTTGTCTACATGCACACGTCACCTTTGAGAGACATATCCTTTCTTAAATCAAAAATACAACTTATGCATTCAGATTTTCTTGGGCACTTTGATGGAGGTGGTTGCCCTGGCAGTTGATAACCTTTAATTCGAGGTGTTGGATCTCATTTCTCTGGCAACCTGCCACTACGATGTAAGTGGCGTGTTGGCAGCATGCTGGGGTTGTACAAAGGAACCCCCCTGACTTCGATGAACAGTCAAACATAAAATGGCAAGCGCTCTTCCCTGGCTGACTTAGTAAAAATGACATAAATTAATACATGCTGCTTAAACAGGACCAAGATTAATGGTTGCCTTTCGCAGCGGCTTAGATCCACTGTCAGTCGCTGCTCGCTGCCCAGATGGAATCAACACCAATCAATGAGGCTACCCGACTCTCCCTGGATATCTGCTTAGGATGTTGAGTGGGACACACACACACACACACACACACACACACACACACACATTTGAATATATTCTGTACAGGCAGACACATTCAGACACAGATATCATGCAAAAAAACAAAACATGAATTGCACCCTCGTTGATGCAGTATTTTTGCTCCTCTCCTCAGCATTTCTTCATATAAACTCGTAGGCATATCCTGTATTACTTCCCATACAGTGGGATGTTCAATCAGGTGCCACAAAGTCAGATGGGGAAGAGCAGTGAGGCTGATGGCTCAGTAGTGATTGGATGTTTCAATTACTGATAGTAATGCCATGGTGTAGTGAGTCATGCAGTGCAGATAGCACCATTTATTTTAATCAGGACAGGGGAGAGATGGGTGTGGATGTGTCTCCCTCGTTTCAGAGTAGTTTCACATTTAGATGCAGGGGAGTGTGCTCTCTCTCTCTCTCTCTCTCTCTCTCTCTTTCTTTATTTCACACACAAACTCACACATGCACAGACCCACACACGCACACACACACACACACGCTCAGGTAGATTGAGAGTGGAGGAGAGGTTGCCGTGGGTAACGCATAGCGACAAGGTACTCTCTCGGTGAGCTATTCTAATTTATGTTAATAAACCTTGCTGTTGCCGTGAGAGACAAAGGGGCCACAGATGAGCCTTGGTAACCTCGGCACCTTCACTGGAAGGAAAGGCGCAGACAAAGAACAATGTAGACACACACACACACACACACATTCACACACACACACACACACACACACACTGTGAGAGAAAAAGAGAAGAGATATTGAACTGTAGAGAAAGACACGAATACTGTGGCGGAGAGTGATGATAAATTTAGCCACACAAAGAGTTGTTTTTTAGGCTGCAAAATCAAACGGCCTCATGCTGGCAGTCTTCAGTCTGGTGTGTGGTATCTACTGTTTCTGCACGTGTGTCAGAGTGTGTGTCGGAGGGGCAGAAATAGGCAGGCAGGCGGTCTCTTGGGATTGTTGCTGTTAATTCCGTGGGGCCTATAGAGACACGGGGTGCTGCAGTTTTGGATCACTTCCCGGGGCAGATGTGACACCACAGGTAGCATTTAGCACAGTAGGGCGAGAGCATGAGCGTTAGCAGAGGTCAGCACTTGGCCTGGCTGCCTGACTGTGGAAATACCATGTCAGAGAGGCAGATAAGGGCCCTTAAAGCTCTTTCTGAAGTAGTGTTGTCTCTTTCAGGCAAAAAGGTAACCTTCAGCATGTATGAATCAAGAAAAATAACCACAAAACTCATTATAATGTGAATTAAAATACTTGATGTAGTGAATGTACTGTTAAAGATAAACAATAAAGAAATTACATTACTGCATTAGTCTGATTTGTTTTTAAACTACTTGTTATCATGGAAAATCTACTTTATGTATATATTAAATGCCTCATTACTAGATTAATATATATTTCAGTGTGAAAACTAACCAAACCTTGAAATTTACAGTCTCAATTCAAGGTAAAATATTTTTCACAGTAACAGCAATGAGGATTGATAATACAGTGATGCCTCCTTGCTGGTTCCCTGTACTGTAGATATCCTTATCCCAACCCAAAGAGTGAAAGCTGTGGGTTTCCTCTCTGCCGTCTGTCTGCCAGCTTGCCTTTGGCGGTGTTAGTTCTGGACAGTTAACTCCAACTGAAATTATGTTAATTGCTGTCATTTTCTTTTTTTCTACTTGAGCATAATCAGCAAATTATATACTTCTGTTCATTTATTACCATGCCACTTCTAACAGAGTTTTTACCCTTCAAAGATCAAAAGTTAGGAGGTAGTTTTATTTTATGAATTGTGTATACATGTGGGTATACATGTATATAATGTATGTTATCAATAGTTTGTCATTTGTGTCATAAAAAGTTTCTGAAATGTGGTTGCATGTATACTGTCAGTCAGAACAAAAATGCCATATGACAAAGTACAACTCAGTATTGTAATTTGCAAATTAATACCTTGATTTAACATTTGTAATTGCTAACACTGTACAAAACTGTACGAACAGTAGTAGTAATTTTAACACCTGAAAAGCAATAATGCTTAAGCCATGCAAAAAAAAAGAGTGTGAGTTTTTGTTGCCTTTTTGTCAGAAAGGTGTCAGTTTTAGCTCCCTAAGGTCTGAGGCCACTTTTGTGGTGTTGTTATCCAGGATGGCATCATGTTGTAAGAAGGCTCTGAGGTTTTAGGTATAAAATGAAATGAATGGACAAATGAACAAAGACACTTTATTTCTAGATTAAAGAATATGTAGGAATCCTCTCCAAAGCATGGTCCAATTTTTATCTTATTTTATGCTGTTTCCTAAATCCACTCTGTAAGTCAGTCACTTAGTGTGTGTGTTTGTGTGTGTGCGTGTGTGTGTGTGTGTGTGTGTGTCTGTGTTAACAGTGAGAAACAAGTGCACTAATAATTGTAAGTTGAAATCTACTTAAGGGTTTGTTAAGGGCTTTCTTTATAATCTCAACATGTGAACATCTGTAACTGGCCAGCAACCTAAAGTGTGTGCGTGCAAGCACAACAAACGCACAAACACACTTACATAAACACTAGCATGCACTGTGTGGTTGTTTGCACTCTGAAGTCTGTCAAAGCACAAGTACATTAACTACTGCATTTTACTTTACCCCCCATAGGAAGGTAAATGTGTTTGTTTAGTCTAAGAAGACAAGAACTCTCGTTTTACATTTAGCATCACCACATGACATGGAGACGAGTAATTAAACACACTTTACATGTATCTATTTCTTCTCAGAAAATGTAGGGGAAAATCTAATTCAATATGTAGCAATAAGTGAACATACTGTACATGGATAATTTGCGATTTTCCTAGAAATGATAACTATATTTTGAAAAATATATTTTCTTTTTGTACACAGCAGGTGATATCTTATTACAGTTTTGCCAAGAAATTTAGTTTATTTTATTTATTAATATTGACCAAGCACACGTGCAGCATCCTGCTACAGACACCACAGAAAAGGCAGATGCCCAGTTTAATTTTTTGCTTTTAGATAAAAGGCACCTTCACTGAAGAAGCGTGTGTGTGTGTGTGTGTGTGTGTGTGTGTGTGTGTGGGTGTGTGTGTCTGTGTGTGTCAGTAGTTTTTCAAGTTCACTTTGAGCCTTGTTTTTCAAAATTAGGTTTTTAGTGTTTCGTATTCATGCTTTCACCAGTCGTTCCCAAGAATTGAACTGGCGACCCTGTGACTCCGCACATGCCTCTCATACCTCCAGGCAAACAGCTCGTCCTCTTCTATTATATTTTATTTGGCTTGCTGGCACCACCTTGTAGCCTGTTTTATTGGACATGTCCTTCAGCACCATGTTTAGCAGTCTCCTCCCCTAAACACATAAAATTCCTTTATGTTCCTATTACTTGAGTTTATGAAGAGCGTCTTCAGCCCCCTCCCTGCTGATAAGATCATATTGATAGATTGATATTGGGAGAGCTGTAGTGTGATAAAGGCGCGGAGGTTAAGAGCTTCTTGGATAGTTTAACCTTGATAAAACAGTTGTTTCAGTGAGGCTGATTTCGCCCCATCCGTCTTCATCCGTCAGGGCCCCGCTGAAGTATGCAAATTAAGGCAGTAGAGGGAAGCGCCGTGTGCGGTTAAATGGGGCGTTGCGAATGTGCGGTGTACCGCGCCGACGGGGTGATACTACTTACTGTCCAAATTTAGTGTGTCTCTTCTGAAACCTCCTTCCCCCCTCTCTTCCCTTTTGTCTGCATTTCAAGAATATATACAGCCCTGAAAGGATCTGTGGCCTTTTGTAAAATGATTACAGCTGTGGCAGCAGCAAAGCAGTTTATGCATGTACATGTGTTTGTACAGATTTTAATGTTTTTGAGTTGGAATTTAGTGACTGCAGACAAGTGTGTTATCCCTCTATTTGTGTCTTTGTGTGTGTAGTATCTGTATTTACATGTTGCAGCTGGTTTTATTGCACACTCCAGCCATACATTTTAGAATATGGCTGTTTATCGTGCTAATTAGTGAGTCTGGAGGTGTAAGGGTAATAATCTTTATGATAATAACTGTTTATGCCTTAACACTGCTCTCCATTCACAGTTTATGTTGCTCGGGCAGCTTCATTTGCCTGATTAGTTTTGTACCTACTCAGCAGCATTAGGGATGTTTTTTTTCTGTGTGTTTGATTCTCTCATTTATCTCGTGTGCCGGCATATTGATTGATTCCCCTGCTCACTCATTATTTTGTTCTGTTCTTCACAACTCATTTTCAAAGAGGGGGCCAGTACTGAGGCCAGAAACAGATACCATGTCTTCTCTCTGCTGTCTGACTAGCCACCACACACATAAAGCTGTCAATCAGGAGCTTTCCTGCCTGCCCTTTGTTATGGAACGCCAGCTCTGTGGGTGGGTCCTCTGGGTGATAGATGGCTCAGAGAGCCTATCGGACTGCTAGAAGCATCCATCTCTGTCTGGAGCCTGTTAAACAAGCTTGGGAAAGCAGCCATGTAGTCCTAACCACCACTGGCCCCCACTAAAAAACCCCATTAACATTAATGAAGGATAGCTTTAAAAGTTCTTCAGTAATAGGCTTGAATTGGATTTATGAGTTGGATAGTTTGCCAGAGAGTACGTCATGAAAAATGTCACTGGTAGATAAATAGAAATGAGCATTTGAAAGGTCTCGGGACACTGTTTCAGCAAGGATTTCAGCTCAGCTTAGAAACATTTTTTTTTTTTTTTTTGCCCCTCAATCATTTTTCCTCCAGGTCTAAAATCAAGCAGCAGCTTCAGAGTGGTTGTGTGGGAAAGCAAGGTGTTTGATGTTTTAAGTGACTGCAAAGATAAAGCTGCTCATCTTACACACAGGGCTGCTGCTTCTAGAGAAAAAAAAAACAAGTTCTTAATACTTTTTTTTTTTAAAGGCCTTTCATCCCAGGTGGCACTGGCCATTTCAATATCTTGCAACTACCACTTTACCTGTCTGCAAGGTCCCTATAGATGGCTGATGTGAAACTGCCATTAGCCAGCCAATTCCTCAGCCACAGATTACTGTGCCAGTACGTGGTAATCACAATGTTGAAAAAGGTCTGATTGCACTCCATCCAACCTACAAAGTGTGGCATAAATGGGTTTTTTGAAGGTCTGCAGTCGGTTGTTGGTATGTCATCATAGTGCATTAGGACTGTCAGTTGCAAAATGGCAGTTTTGGAAACCTCTTTCATTTTGTGTGAATGTTAAAAGGATGCAGAAATACACTCAGACCAAACCAGGCAAACAAGGCCTCGGTGAGATTGTTCAGTCAACGCACCTGTGAGCTGCAAACCATCGCGCCATTCATTTGTTTCCATTGAAAATATAGTTATTTAAAATATTTTCTAATTTCATGCATTTCCCCCCTCTCGTTTGGTCTCTCCCTCTGTCTTTCTTCTTTTTGCTTCTCTCCTCCCGTCTCTCGGCTAGTCTGCTCTCTGCTAACCTCTGATGTCATTAGCGTTGGAGGGAGGCTGAAGGGAGAGAGGGGTTGCTATTCTTAATGAATTCCGCTGTGTCTTTGCACTCCCCCACCTAGTTAACCCTACCCCCCTCCAATGCTCAAGGTGTCAAATTAGAGCAGCTGGAAAAGGGGAGAACAAGGAGATGGACAAGGTACATCTCACCCCACCTCATTTCCTCACTCTCCTTCAAATCACCTCATACAGCATGATATTCATGAATAGTATCCATGTAACAAGTATGCAAAAATGGTTGGATGCACTCCACGTATTCACTTTAATGATTAAGAAGCTGTTACTGCAGTTAATAAAATGTTACTCATACAATGATGTGCACTGAAAATACAGTTAAAGGAGGATTCACCATCAAGTCACTCTGTTAAATCAATCTGCAGTGATGAAAGTCGTATTCAGATCCTTTATTTAAGGAGCAACACTACAATGTAAAAGCACTCAATTACATTGCATTCAAAATTTTGGTTCGAGTTTATTCTTTGGGTTGGATCTAATTTTATTTATTTTATAAACTGCATATGCTCCCAGCCTTTTTTTTCTTGTAACCCTTAAAATTAAGCATGTGTCTTCTTGCAACCCCTGGGCACATGCTGCACATGCACTCCCACAAAAGAGTGATTTTTCCCTCTAAACATCTACCTTTGTTTAATTTTAATTATTGTTAGCAACCGAAAAGGTAACACTCAGATAAGAGAAGCATCAGGAGAAAATAAATATAAATTTATGTAGCTTTCCTATCACATTTATCATCTCAAGACCCTACAGAATTATCACTAGATGATTACCAACCCCCATGTTGGGAACCGCTGATCTACTTGTACAACAGTGCATTATATTTTATATGCTAGTTACAGGTTTTTTAAATTGTAATCTGAAAAGTAACTAGTAAATATAGCTGTCAAATAAGAAGTATTAAGTAGTGTAAAATTGAAATATTCAGTGACGTAGAAGTAGCTCAGAACAGTATTTACAGTTATATTAATTACTTTCCACCTCTAGCAATCTGAGATTTTCAGTGCATTTTGTGATATGATTTTGTAATTTCTTGACCAGCTGATCAGACGGTGGTCCTGTCTCATTTCAAACCCACAAAACTTTATTTTCAATTCTAGCTGAGATCCCAAAGTTTCCTCAATACCAAATATGTTAGGCTGTATTTGGGGAACTGTGTATGAAATGATGCACAAGCCATCAAGAATATTTCAATTTGATAATAGTGCAGCCGTAAAAACATGGGTTTTAATATTTTACTCTGTAAACAACATATACTTTCAATTAAGAGTTGGAACAAACTCATACAAAATATATGTGATACTGTCAGAGACTGGAATAAGATGATTTCTCTAGAATTAAAGGTGCTTCCGGGGAAATAAAAGGGGAAAAGTGGATGTTAAGGGCTTAACGTCAGCTTACCTCGTCTACATTTGTTTCAGTTCATGACTTCCTTCTGGCCACATAAGTCGTTTCGACAGTCTCCAGAGAAGAGGGCATGAACTTGTAGAGTAATACTGGTAGTGACAGTGATAACATATCAGGCTCCTTCGTAGCTCTGCGGGTAACACCTCGGCATGATGTCACATCCTCTTCATTTGGCCGGTGATCCTTAGGAAATAAGAAAAAACACACCATCCGGCCAAACAGGCACAAAGATGCAAGCTACATCGCCGGTAGCAGTTTTTAACGATGTTAAAGTGTTTCAGGGTGGATTTTTGCTGTGAGCCTGGCAGAGTTGTTGTTGTCTACTTCACCCCGGCGTTAACGGTTGATAGTCCTGACTCAACAGAGAGCCGGCATCCCCCCGTGGCTGTGCTTACTCACTCCTGAGCCCAGCGTTTAGTTTTCCTTGGCAGACCCAGGCCACAGCTCATTAGACTAAGAGAATGTGCCTGCCTTAATTAATGATATGTAAATATCCTTGAATTGGCCACATTTGCATATTAAGAGAGATTTGTGGAATCTGTGGAGTAATATATTTTAATTAGGGATTAATTAAAAATAATGGGAATTTCATTTTGCGTGGCAGGTTGTGTTTGGTGTGAGGCGTGCGCCGGGGCCCAATCTTTGAACGCTGAGGCAGCTACCAACATGTTAAGGAAGCTCTGCTCTTCCACCTGCTATCTGTGCTGCATATAAACATGTGTGCGTGTGTCCTCAGACACACACACACACACGCGCACACTCTGGCATCACATTCCTTGAGATGCCAGAGCCTTCCCAGGGGGTCTTCACAAAGCAATGTAGCTTTGAAAAGCGGGCGAGGAGGAGGAGGAGGGGGGGGCGCCAGCTTGAACACCCACAATATGTTTTTGGGGATGGTCCCAGTTTGGCTCGATTTCATCTCCTCTCATCTTTCTGTTTTTTTCCGTGTAGTTGGGGAATGGCTCTCAGACACGGAACACTAGTTATGTTGGCAATTATGTTAATGGAATGCCATTAGGCCATGATTGTGTATGAGCGAATGGGGAGAGAGGGCACATTTTCAGAGACCCAAGTCAATGTCTACTTTGATCCACTTCTAGGAAACCCTTTGCCAAAACATTTTCAAACATATTCTTTGGTTTTTCATTCATCTTTAGTACGGCAAACAGTTTGACCGTCATGTCAGGGGTTGTTCCATTTTAGGCTATTTTTACTGGGTAATGATGTACTCAGTGTGTTTTTTCTTTGACAGCTGCGAAAAATAAATCTGAATAGAGACAAAGAAACCATCTGTCATCAGCATCACTAATAGCACTGATAGCACGGCCACTATCACGGCATCTCGTAGGTGGAAATCATCCCCATTACCAAGCATCAAGGCTGTTTCCTGATGCTCCTCGCCGCAGCATCACAAAAAAACACACTCTTCCCTGTTTTACTCAATCTGCAAAGACGATTTTTGATGCGTTTTCGGTCATTTTCGTAGGGCGGAAGGATGCAGTAAATGTCTGTTTTTCTTCGGGCTTGGCTCAAAGCGGAGAGCTCCTTTGGCATTTGTGATGTGTCGTCAGTGCGCTGATGTTATTGATCCAGGACCTTCCGAATTCATTAGGAGATCCAGCACAACTGTGCTGCATCTTTATTTATGTTGCTGCCCCCTCCCTGGCCTGCCTCTTTCCTTCTCTGCCTCACTCCCTGTCTGCCTTCCTCTTTCATCCTCCATGCATTATTCTTTTATTATTCTTTTACAGCTGCCTTATCGCCTGCATTTTGGTGAGGATAAGACCTGTCATCTTTGGGTCTTGTCTGGTGAGATGATGGGAGACTTCAAGGGGGAGGAGGAGGTGGATGCGAGGGAGGAGGGTGGGTGTAAAGAATGCCCGCTGTCCCCCTTTTCTCCCCTGTCTGAAATGGACCTCTCTCTCTTTTTTTTCCTCCGCTACCTTGCTCTCTTTCACTCTCGCTCTCGCCGTCTCTCTTTGTAATGAGAATCTCTCCCTAATTGAGGGAGCTGCAGCGAGCTGGCCGAGGGCGGCAGGGTTAGATTGTGATACTGGCTACGTGACCGTTATGCTGATAGAGGTGGCAGATCAATAATTTAGGCCCTGACCTTAATGGTGGTGTTAAAACGCTCATTCCTCTGGAGTCTGGAGGCCTTAAAGGTGCAGAGTTGGATAAAGCCACGGAGCTGGCTGGATGTGGAGGTGGGAGTGGGGGATGGTGGGAAAAGCAGATAAGAGGAGAGGTGGAGAAAGACAGAGTGGGAGAGTATATTTGCAGTCAGCCCCTCAGTCTGTGAAAGGGGGATCTTGAGTGATGTTTTTCCTGCTTCTACATCCACATTGTCACCAACATTCATCCTCTTAGTATCTATATGAATGCCATAAGCTTTTTTTTTCTTTCTTGCCTGTATTTGGTATCTGGTTGTAATCCGTTTTCATAAGAAATCCTCCACCCATTCTCACTGATGCACTGAATGCATCACCAGACACCAGAAGTGAACAAAGACTGCGGTAACGAGTGGGTTTAATCTGGTTCTGTGCTTGTCTTGTGCTCCTAGCTTAAGGCCATGCACATTTGAGGATTCGGACAGCCATCGATTTGATTCTGAGGGACATTAACGTCACGGCCTCATGCGTCTCTCTGAATCTCTAAGACCGGACTCATTCCCTGCTGGCAGGATGCGACCATCTCAGCTCCCCCCCTGCTCCTTCCCACCCAGCCACCCACCCACCCAGCCACCCTTAGGGGATGATATATTAGATATAACCAATTCAATTTTATGCAGCCAGGACAGACGCCCTGGGGACATAAACACACACATTTTTAATACACTCCTCACCAGGAAGCCCAATGCGCCAGAGCCTGCGGCTGCCCTGGGTCTCCTCTCACACTCAATTATTAATGTAACGGCCGTAGTGGCTTAATTAAATAATAAAGACAAGCTCACTGCAAAGGAATGGGCCAAGGACGCTTCAGAAAGGAGAGGTGGCTTCTCCAAATGCCTGATTTTGACATGTATGAGGATGCAGTGCTGTAAATATGTGATATTGCAATAACATTCGGTACCACAAAATGTCATGTCCATCACCAAATCTACATTTATGGGTAATATATTTATTTGGACACTATTTTTGTACTATCTATTAAATGGGGAGTAATTTATAGTAAAAGAAGAGACCATCTAAATTGCTTTTTGACAGTGGTTAGACTTATAACATTTTTCCCAGAAAGCCCCCTTTTTTTAAATAAATCATTTGAGGGAGAGGTGTAGACTTTTGGCTTCGGATCTGCTCATAAATCAATTGTCTTGAGAGTCGGGTCAAACAGGGGCTTGTGATACCTCAACTACATAAAAAGAATGATTTCCTCAGATTATGGATTCCTGCCACCTCAAGGGCAAGCCAGAGGAAGCACTCTGTCTCCGATGTGATGAAATGTGGCGTTATCTTTTACTTTGTTTCATTAGATTCACTGGAGATTACACACTCTATCCTCAAAGACTGGATTTTCCAGCTTTCTAAGATGAGAGATCTTCTGGCCTCGGGCAAAAAACTATATTTCCTGCTCCCTTCCCCAGCCCATTTCTTGGGGTTCATGTCTGTTTTAACTTGCAATTAATTATTCAAATTCATTTTGAAATGCAGGGCTACATTTTGAGTGGCTTGTTCAAAGGCAAAAGCTGTTTTTTTCACTAATGGCAAGTAAGCTCCGCCATTAGATTGAAAAATAGGCCCATTGTGTGTGTTGACTTGGTGGCGTACTGCGATGAAGGATTGCGACAAACTGGAGTGTTTAAATCGGCGAATTGAAATTAATGCCCTTTCAAAGCCAGGCTTGCTGACGATACATTAAAGCTAATACTCCAGTGAGGTCGAGCAAATGTTTGTTTATATACATGAAATACGCTCAGAGAGAATGAAATGATTGGATTTTGCCCAAGTAAACACGTATATTAAAGAGAGAGACAAAAGAAACAATTGTAATGCAATGAGGTGTGGGCGCCTTCTATGTTTATTGTTTCTTCTTTGTTTTTGAGTAGACTAATATTTCCTGACATGTTTCATTTATGACCTTTTTTTTAAATTCTCTGTTCTTTCTCTTTTCTTACAAATCAGCTCTTTTCTGGTTATCTCATTTTCATTTCATTTTTTTTTTTTTGGTCACATACTTAAAGTATGTCCCTGTCTTTACGTCTACTGACACAATGAGACACTTTCAAAGGTCATGCCTCAAGTCTGTCTTGTCACATCTCTTATTCAGGCTGGTTTTATTTATTCATGCCACTTTTTGATTTTAATAATTTAATTCAGTGAAATGTTTCTTTCATACAGCTATAAAGTGCTCACAAGGGGTGTTGACATCTCTAAAAATATGGTTAAATGGCTTCTTTATACAGCGCAGACAATCCTCCATGTAAAGTGTGAGATGTTGCTGTCAGTAGAAGCTGTAATATGTATCGATTGAAATTACCCCTCGCTGCAGCCCGAGGACTTCTCAGGTGCTGGGGCAAGGGTATAAGAGGCTCTTTTTGCACTTTTCTTTTTCCTTTAGAATTTAATGCCAGCGGCTGAGAGTGGTATTTATTTTCCTCAGACTGTGCTCTGCTATCCTGGAGTTGGCAGAGTGATTTTGTAGAATAGAAACATTATAGACTGTTAGTGTCAAAGTGTTAAATGTGATGTATAGAGCTGGGGGTTTCAGAGGGAGGAGGGTGGATGGGGTTGAGGAGGAGGCTGTAAGGAGGTGAGCACTGCCAGCCATAACTGGAGCAAGGTGCTCATGGGAGAGAGGAGCCATCCACCATGTGAGGGATGGCAGGGTAATGTGGCGGGAGGTAATGGCTTTTCTCAGTCCGCTGAAACAGAGGGGAGATCATTAGGGGCTGCCGTGCCGCACCGCGCCGTCCGTTTACCCGGACTCTGCCAGCGTATCCTGTCAGAGCAGGGATGTGGAGACACTCATTGTGTTTGTCTGTCTGTTTTCTGTGGCACTGGCAGCGTTGCTCCAAAGAGGCAAGAGTGTTGGATTATTATTTTGGGCCTTTCTTACCGGGATAGATAGACACTGACACTTTGGCTTACAGCTGCACTCAAATATTTCCTTACCAAATGCTTCTCCAGCTGTGAAATCAAATCAAAGAGCGAGGCTAGACCTGATGACAAAAACAAAACTCCCTTACTTCTCCTTTGCTGTTATTTAATCGTGTATTACTTTTCCACAAGAAAATCATTTATTTGGCGCAAAAGTGTTTAAAAAATAAATATAAAAAGCCATTGAGATATTAAGGTGAAAAGTGAATATTGTTTCATTCGGGTTGGGTTTGACTTTGACTAATTAAAAAGATCTCAGTTGTAGTCATAGAGTTTATGTTACAAGCTACAATGTAACACATATCTTTATAGTTCAAAACTCATGTCCTAATCAAAAGAGAAATTGACTTCACAGAGAGATAGTTTGAAAAGCATGCAGACAAAAAGCCTTCAGATCTCAAAGCGTATGTCTATGGCAAAAGAAAGATAACTCCTTTTCTTTTCTTCAAGGTTATCATTGGCTTTGGTCTGTGTTTGTTTGGTTTACAAATCATTACACTGGTTGACATTTATGTCTTACTACAGTAGGTACAATGAAACACATTATAAATGCAAGATTCTTATCAAAATCTTTATCTTCAGACCAAGCATATCTTATTTTGAAAAAGCTGTGTCTCAGGCTTCACACCACAGCATGGGTGAATTTTTGAATCTATATTTGTTTTCCTATATGCGGCATGTCTAAACTTTAATTGTGGGGAAAGACAGTGATGGCATGCTTTTTGCGACCTATGTTAGAAATAAAGGTGTGCTTTGTGCATCAGCAAGGACTCCTCAAAACCGGTTAACAGCACTTTGAGCTGTCGGTCGATTTTTGCCCTGGTGAGCCTCCAGCCCGGCGTGACAGAGAAGATTGGACGTCATTAAGGTCTACACTCCTTCTGCTGTCTGGGGGTGTGTGAAATGGGCTCTGTTGCTGCCAAAAGCATGGACCATTATTGTGTATCTCCATCGTGCATGTGAAATCTCAAAGAAGGTCTCCCAGCCCAGACGACCAGACCTGCATATTCATTGTGCGGTGTCATTTGCCTGCACTGTACTGGTTTTCCAGATGTTTTTTCTTTCAGTTTTTATATGCCCTTCTGGTATAGTTGAAGGTTGGTGAGGAAGTCACATCTCTAACAAGAAGATTCTCCTTGTGTCGCTGTCAAGACTCATTCAAGCTTCTGAGAAATATGATCGCTCCTGTAAAACGGACCAATTACTCCCCATTGACAACCTTCAAAACCCAATTTTATTGGCCGATTCAGCCAAATAAAACTTTATTGCATGAGCGGAAAGGGACGCCGTCATTTTTGCATAGCTTTCCCAAGCCCAGCGTTTATGTGATCCCCGTTATTACACCTCTGTGACATTTAAACTTTATTGAACAAGACTTTAAAATCTGTAGGCAGTATATAAAAGATCGAGGAATTTATTTCTTTCAGATGGGAGGAGGGTCCCCCAGCAGTTGAGTGGACCAGATTGACATGGCTTTGTTAGACTGAATAATTTGCTAAAGAAAATATATTTTAGAATAGATTTCTGTATTTCTTTCTCTTTTTTAATTTTTTTTCAATTTAGTTTTTAATTTTTAATAGGACTGCAACTAACCATTATTTTTGTTATTGATTAACCTGCCAATTATTTTTTCAATAAAATCTTGTTTAGCAGAATGACATCCAAGGATTAAAATTAGGGCTGGAACAAACAAAGTCATTCATTACTAATTAGTTTGTCATTTGTTTTTTCAACTGATCAATTAATTGGTTTGTCTACAATTAGAAATAAGCACAGCACAAAGAAAAGCAGCGAATCCTCAACATTTTTTGCCTTAAAGAATAATTAAATAATGATCTCAGTAATGGCAGTTTTTTTTTTCTGTTGATCAACTCATAGATTAATTGTCAAATCGCGTCAGCTCTGATCTACAATATCTGAAATGTTAATGTGACACAAGGTCTCTACAGTTTAGCTTAAAGCTTTATTTAACACAACATGCGAACCTGCTCCTCTTAAAATCAAATGTATTTCTTAGACAGCCAGACGGAGAGAAACTAAAGCAGAAAAGGAAAAGGAACGGGGAGAAAGGTCCTGCCCCCCTCCTCTGTGTAATTAAAAGGGGGTGTCTGTCAGGGGCTGCTGCTGCTTTGTGTGGCCCCATATGTTTGGGCGCTGATACAGGGAGGATTATTCTGTTTGGAGGGCTGATAACAGCCTGTTTATAACCTTGGCACAGGCTGTAGCCTAATCTGGCAGCAGCACATCTCTCCCCACCTCCACCCCCAAATTTTCGCTGAAAAAACATATTGGCTATTTTTTTCTCCAACTGGGGGAAACAGTCATGACCCAAAAAGGCTCAAGTGTTTCGCCTATATCTCTCGTTTGCATGTATGGTTCTGCTCAGCCTAAATATGATGTGAAATGTTGATGTTAGACTGTCAAATTGGATGTGAGTAACAGTATCAGGATCATTCAGATTGTGAATGTTAACAGGTGTAAAATTAGTCCAGCTTGTTTTGCTATTTTGGATGATCATCTATCACCATGTACTCAGTGTGGAACATAAACACTGTAATTTTTCCTCTGCTGAACATGTTCTTCTTTCCACTTTTAAGGTTTTATTTCATTGAGTTGTACAGAATCACTTCTACACTCACCTTTTCTCTCCTGTCAGTGTTCCCTTTGTTGCAAACTCCATTTTCATTTTTTAATCTACAGGCTGATTAGTTCAGTCCTTTGTTCTCAAAGTATATTGCCATCGTACTGCCTTTCACATGACTGAGTGTGTCATGATTTTAATTCTACGACTGCAAACTGCTTTGGGATTTTAAGTCCTTTGTGCTTTTCAAATAACAGCTCCAAATTGTTTCTTTTGAACGCCTAAATTATGCCTTTCCTTCACTAATTGCTACATGATTGATTTTATGAAATTAATTGAACACTTGTTGCCCAGTATTGAGGCCATATTCTCAAGAAATAATGAAAAAACGTCTACTGGTACATGCACTGATGCTTAGTGTCACATTGTCAAACAGTTTAATGCAATTCTACTAATATAACTAGGTATTGCTTCAGATGACCAAGTATTGTACTTCAGTACGATTTTGAGATACTTTCCATTTTATTCTATTTTTTTCTTCTACTCCACAACATTTCAGAGGTAAATATTGTACTTTTCATTCCACTACATTTCTTTATCAGCTGTAGTCTTAAGTATTTCATACAAAACGTATAATCAGCTTACAAAATATGATGCACTATCATAGATTTAATTACCCAACAGTATTAAGAAGCAGTTAAAATGATCTTTACCTCAACCAACTACAACATTAAACTGTAGTTTACATGTTAATGATCCAATAATATAGTAAAATGACATTGACAAGGGCCATTCTGCATGGTGAGTACATGTTGTTGCTAATACTTCTGTACTTTCACTTGTAACTTTTTTACACTGTTGCATTTCTACTTTTATTGAAGTGAATGATCTGAATGCTTCTTTCACCACAGGACATGACTGATTATGAATATAACCAACAGTGTCTTTGCTTTTTTTTTGGTGTTTTAATCAAGGAAAAAGTAGTGAAATCCTTGCCCACATCCTGAATCACATCTTTCTTGGCAAGTCTCGACTTAAATGTTCACGTTAATAAGAGGGTTCCAACCTTGCTGATGAGTTTCCAGCGCGCTGAATAAAAGTCACTCTCGGTAATGCACTGTTCCATAGCGAGGACCCTTAACCGGCATGCTGTGGGGAGAGGGAGTGCTCGGAATGGCAGGCAAAGAGAACTGTCAACCTGTCACATTTCTCCCTCCTCTTCCCCCTGATAAATTAAAGTTACACAGTGTGCGTGTTGTAGCAGCGGAAGGCTGTGCAGAAAGCCTGGCTCCTCAGGTCTCAGGAGATAGCTGGCAACTAGGTCAGACTGATAATGTAATCCGCTGACTGGATCCTCAGCCCACTACATCGAGAGACAAAAGCATGACAGGAAAAAAATGGAAATATAGGAGGAAAATAGTACTAACGTAGCATTACCTGGCTGGCTATAGGTGATGAAGTTTATAAAGGAGTAATGTCCATGCAGCCTATTGTGAGGAAACGTACTGATAACATATCCAGCTGGTGTAGGTCTGTTTGAGTGTGTGTGTGTGTGACTGCACACGCGTGATTATTCAAAAAGTGTAATCCGCTTCAATATACCTCACACTCCTCACAGGGGAATCTTATTTACATGGATTCCTTTTTATGTGTTATCTGTGCGCCACATACTGCACTGCAAATCCACAACAAAATAGTATCATGCAAGTCTGCGGGGAGAGAGTGACAAGAATAAGTTCCTGCATCAGCAAGGTGCATTTTCATTCCCATGCAGTATTCCAGAGAGGCTCTGTGGGCCCACTGTGACAACTCTGCCTCCCTGCAGGTGTGGAAATGAAACAGGGCCTATAAATAGCCCAGGCAGCTGGGACTAGAGCACTGTAGAGCAGGAGGGGAGGGAGAGAAGAAGGGGGGGATTAGAGGTCCAGCTGGGGATGCAGGTGTGTAGAGGCTGACCGACAGAATACGACTGCTGTCTCACCCAGGGGGCCGGGAGGGAGGAGAGCTCCAGCTCGATCCAGTTCGGAAAAGTGGAGAACTTCAACGTTAGAAATTCATGTTTATCTGATCACACTGAATACCTTGGAAAAAGATTTTAAAAAAACAGTCATGTGTTAATAGTTCTGTGGCAACATTTAAGTAGGGTAACTTTATTGTGAAAAATAGTTAAGGGGCTTAATAATTACTTCTAACTCTATTGTTTCCACAAATAAAACTTGTGTATGTTGACAATATTCACTTTTTAAATTTTTTTTTAAAATTATTTTTGTACATTTAATAAACCTTTAAAAAACATTTTAATTTGCACATATGCTTCGATGTGACAAAATGAAAATTAAGACACAGGCAGTTCCACTGGAAAAAAAGAAATCTACGCTGACCATATATATATATTTTTTAAGACGTAGTAACGTACAGTTGGAAAAGGAAAGGATTTGCTCAGTGTTACCTTTCTGCTAAATCTAAATGTGTTGTATGTGGAAATACTTACATTTTTAAAAGTGATGATGACATTCAAGTAGAGATGTACTATTTAAAATTTGTTTGACTTGGGAGTTGTAGATTTGTCCTAATGTACTGACTAAGACTGAAGACAAAAGCAATATCTGAAGATACAATTTTTTTATTCATTTATTTTCTTGAAGCGTGAAAGACTGTGAAGGAATTAGATTGAAGACATATTTTAAAAACAAAATAATGTTACCTGGACTGGAGAATATAGCCTCCAAGAACATAATCGTGGATTGTCTTTTGTTCTGTATTTTTCTGTATTTGGTTCAAATGAACCGAGTGGGATCCTGATGGAACGTTTGACGCTGTTTCCATGGTTACAGCAGCCCGACTATTGAATGTCCTGCGAGTCGATCTGAAACAGCAGCTCTTCTTCTTCTTCTGTTCAATATCTCAGTGCCATCTGCACAGGTTCAACCCCTGACGGAAACAATTGGAATTTAAACTTACAGAACAAATTTAAATTGAAAAAGCCTGCATTTAGATTATTGTGTGATGATACTCAGAAAATATGGATTATTGTGACAACACTAATGTTAGACCAGCTGTAGTTAATGCAAAAAAGCGGCTTAAACATATATAGACTTGTACATTTAAGGTGATTCCATTTGGTAATGTTGCGGGTTGATCTTTTCCATTTCATTTACTTACTTTTATGAATGCATAGTATACATTTATTGATTTTTCAACACAGTAGGACAGGTACATCCTTGCCCTTTGCATTACGCACTTCACTATATTGACAGAGCTGACCACAGCATCAATGCAAGTGCTGCATGTCTTCTGAGTGGTAGAAATGAGCACAGGCTCTTATGTTGGATAAACAAAATGTATTTGTAAAAACAGGCCTCATGTCTACATTTCTTATATGCATTATGTCATTAAAGAGTTCAGTGTTATTGGCCTTGAGTTTGGGCTCAGCAGCTTCTGTTTTTGTGTCTTTAAAGTTCAAACAGGTTCTCTGACCTCCCTGTCCAAAGACTTGATGCGGTGTCTACATGTGTAGTGCGCTTTGGCAGATGACAGCTCCCTTATCACCCTTTCAGACCGACACAGTGACCCGGGTTAAACCAACATTGGTTTTTGATATGAGCGGGTCAGCATGTGCTTTTGTGAAGTAAAATCTATGGAACTACAGCTGTGTGTCAAGTGTGTCAAGTCAAGTGTTAGTGAACAGTGATGACGATGTTTTAACCTGTGACAGAAGCATGAAAAAAATGGGTCAAACATTGGTTGAACATGCGTTCAGTAGTCACATGTCATACACTTTTGTCTTATTTGAAAGGGATATTAGTGTTTCTGGCATGTGCTGCTGATGCCACAGGGCTGTTTGCATAGTATAGTAGTATGCTGCATTACAGAAAACAGTGTTGTCTTTATTTTTTAATATCAAGCTTCAGCTTTAAGGGCAGAAAATGCTGCTTTCATTCCCAGTGGATGACTTGATATGCTTTTCATGTAAATGACATCTAGCACTTGCACACTGGTGTTTGCATTAATGCATTATTTCCTCTGTACTATATGCTTTTTTTAGCTGGAGGCAAAATGACACATTCTCATCAAAACCGCACTCCCCCGCTTACAGTCTCACTCCACTCAGACACACAGACACACATTTCAGTGCTGATTGACAGCAGGAGCTCCAGCTGACCCAGTATTCTGCTACAGTGGGACCATCCCACAGGCCTGTGATTAATGACTAGGCTTTATCCACTAGTGGTGTGGTAGGCCTGCCAGCCAGGCCACTTAGACTGCCTGGACCACTACCTCTGTTGTAAACACACACTCTCTCTCTCTGCCTCTGTGTTTCTCTATGTCTCTCTCTCACTGCCTACAGGCATTGCATTGTCATATTCATTGTTACAGCTCGAAACCTTTGTCCCAAGTTGACCGCCTCCAACACACACACAGCAACACACACATGGATTCATACAGCATCACCATGAACATTTTTTGCTTTTGCTCTCATGAGTTGGGATGCTGCAGCTTCTCATTGCAAACATTAGTCAAATATTATTTGCATCATTGTTTTGCATTAGGGCAGTGTCAGCAGTGTTGAGTAAGGTTTCATGCGTAAAAAAGTACCTCCATTAGTCTTTTAAGTGCTCTATTTTGTTTATGTAAAATTTCTGGCACTCATTTTTTTATCTGTAACCAAACATCACCTGTCTGGTACACCAAGTGGGTTTAAAAGCAGATGTTAACAAAGATATTTGACCAAGAAATATCTCTAAGCGTATGAATTGAAGCTGACTAATGGACTGTGATCCCTCACATTGTTTTTCTCTCCTGACAGCTAGGGGCAGACTAAGCATCACTAGTCTTTTGAGCACCAGGCCTCAGCAAAACAGTAAACCTCACAGGGATTTCTGTAGTTGTGACAGCGTCGAAACAAACTGCACATGCAGCAAAACAAGGCCAGTTTGACTTGGTCTGTCTTGATGGGAAGCTCCCTGATAAATGCAGGAAGAGACTGCATTTCCTGTTGGAGCAAATGTTACAATATTAATGGGCCCTCGAAGCCTATCAAACATTCGGATGGTATCGGTCCAACTGCCACATTCTATGCTTGAACATTGTGTCTGAAGCTTTTCTCTACTTGGTATCATTACAAACAGACCATCTTTGGGATTTGGCCATGTTTGTCTGTTTCTGAAAATCTGCAACTAAACTAGATCGGAAATTATCGGTCAATTAATTGATGAGTTGATTTAAAGAAAGTTAACCTGCAACTATTTTAATAAACAATTGATTGTTTTCAAGAAAAAGTGCAAAATATTTCACTTCATTAGCTGGTTCCAGCTTCTCAAATGTGAAGATTTGATACTTTCCTGCAACATGTAGGATAGTAAACTTAATATCTTTCTGTTTTGGACTTTCGGTCGAATAAAACCAGCAATTTTATCACACTGGACTCTGGGAAATTATAATGAGTATAGTTTACTATTCGCTGACATTTTATGGGACAAAAGAATTAATCGATTGAGAGAATAATCCGCAGATTGATCTAATAATTATGGAAATAATTATTAGTTGAAGCCCTGGACTAAACAGTGAAGCGATTCTTCCCAAAAAAATATTGTGAGATTAATCAATGATAAAAGCAGTAAACATTTGCAGCTGTAATTTTAGTCCTGGAATGTCATTCTGCACCACAGTGACAGTATACTGACATTCTTAGCTTTTCCATGGTTTGTCATGGGACAACAGAAGTGTTCTTTGTAGTTTTGTGGGATGTGATCTGAACTTGTGAAAGGCTTCAGGGCTTCTGCTATATGACAAGTCATTAGAGAAGCTAAAGAGTCTGCCAATGATGTAACCTATGAAATATCTGAGTTACTCTCCAAAATAAAGGAGGTAAAGCCAAAAGCATTACAGGTACAGAAATATCACTGCTCAACCACAGCTGACATCACCTGTCAATTCAAAATAGTTCACCTGGAAGGATATTTACTTTCTGATGTAACACTTCTGTAGGTTTCCAATGAATGAAGCCTTAGCTTGACGCTCTATCGATTCTCCTCGTTCAAATAAAAAAAAAAATGTACAGAACAATTGTCCATTTCAAAGTACAAAATCCAAGCAAGAATCTTAAATAGAAAAAAAGAGATGTCAAAAAACTGTTTGCCTCCTCTCCCCGTTTCTTCTGACTGACCTGGATTAACCCCAAACTCTGTTCTCACAACAGTATCCATAAAAGGAAATTAAAGATGCGCAGTTACAAGGAAGCAGCTATCATAGTCACCTTTACCCAGATGTTACAAATGTTATAGAAATGAAATACTGTGCCTTTTAAAGTATTCACACACATATTCACACACATAAGTGCAAGGAATAAAACAACTATCTTATTGCTCTCTGTAAATATGAACTGTAAATACGTCAACTTGCACAAACTGTAAATAATCTTTCTAATTCTTTTTAGATCAATGAAAACATGTAAATTACTGATGTTTTTCCACATGAACTTGAAGTATTGCATGCTATTTAGTAAAAAAATCAATACACTGCATTTAGACTACTAGAACTTTCTTGACCTGACATTCACATATGCTGTATATACATAGATGCTCAGTTTGGATGTTATCTATATATAGAAAAGACAATAGGATCATATCTATTTACAGAAGAGACATTGGCATATGGCTAACATTGTTATCATGCCATTCAAAGCACTCAGTGACCACTTGTGCTTTATGGAGAGGAGCATTGTCATCATGGAAGATATTGCTCCCAGCGGAGATGAAATGCATCATGGGATAATCTAAGTAACCACTCAGAATCTTTTTTAATAGTAGAGGATAGTACAGTCTGAACCACGTGACTCTGAATGGACTCTGTACAGGATAATTATAATGAACTAGCAGCATTCCTGCCTTTTTTTGTACTCTGTATTTTAGCCCTTATTCAGTGGCTATAATTTTGTTCTTCCAGAGAGACAAACTGCAAGCCAGGTTCGCTATCTAGCGACGTTGTGTAAAATGCATGTTCACATGTTGTCGAGTGAAGCCGAGCACAGCGAAGGAGAACTACCAACACTGTTGTCTATGAGCGGCCATATGGTGGGTGTCCTTGCATGGTAGCTTAAGGGAGCCTTTCTCCCTGAGATGAAACAATTTCGTTCAGAAATGAACCTGCTCTCTCAGCCCTCCATGTTCATCAGACCCTGCCTCATCACCCACCGCTGAGATCACACAGTATATCACAGGTCCCGCCAGACGGCCTGGAGCAGGGATGGCAACCCGGACGGCCCAGGTAGACCTAAACAATCTCCGTCACCTGGTCTCTGTGTCTCCTACTTGTCAAAAAGCCCACCTCTACTTGTCTAGCCCTGCTCCATGCCTCCAGATGTGGCTTAATTTACTGCGACTCTGCTAATTGCTGTAATTAAGGATTAATTACTGTTAATTACCTTCGCATAAACTCATCACCAGTCAAAGAGCGGAGCCTTATGAAATGTGCCATGCACAGGAACACACACCACGGGGACTTGAGGAGGATTGTGTTACTGGACCTCTTGTTTCATGCCTTGTCCTGGTGCATAGGGAGGGCTTGTAGGGCAACCGTTAGGGCAGGACGCTCACTGTCATGGACCATCTCCTCCTGGCTCCGAATGCGTCACACGTCACCTCCTCCCCAACTGTTGCCCGGGACAGCATCACTACGCTGGCTGTCATTTGATCAGAGGCTGGCATTCATTTGCTGAAAAGTAGATGACAAATTTGATACATTAAGGAAAACTTAGTAAGATTGTCTGTGGTAATTTGTGATATTTTAAGTGTTTTTATAGCAGATAGACTAAATACTAGTAATACTAAGCTTTGCCTAGCTTTGGGCTGGGTGGCAAACCACAATAATTATATCAGTACTGACAAAAATGTAAAATCCATACAATTTATTGCAGAAAGTATCAAAAATTTGCATCAAATATTTTTTTTCAGATTCTTCCTTTTGTTTACTGTTTCTTTCATCAAATATGTCCTCATCCAAATCACAGCTTTGTTAAGTTTAGACTTTATTTTTTGGCAAAGTAGCAGTAGTATTAAGATATTTGAAACAAGTGGCGTCATGGTGGCTTAGGGCTGTAAGGGGCGAAAGGCGAAAGTGTGTATAGCTGTTCCGAAAGGCCATACTCAAAGGCAGAGTGAAAAGCTGCCCTTCATACAGAGGAGAAGTGACATAAATACTTGAGGGAGACGTTCAAACCCCGTTTTCTCACCTCTACACACCTGGCCAACGGCTATGTGAAGTGGGTGGGAATGTCAAATGGTCGGTTTCAGAAAGTTACAGAAATTGCCTGAACCATCTCCAGATATGTGTCGAATATGTGTGGAGGGAGAGAGTTTCCAGAGTTGTTAGCTTGACCAGTAATTTGTGTACTTTGTGTTTTGCCGCGCATGGTCCTCTCTCCATAGACATGTCTTTGTCTCTCTGCTAGCAGGCCGGCTGCGCAGCTCGCTGCTCCACAAGCTCGTGACTTCTCCTCAGCCATCCAGCTGATGCACCCTGGAGCTGTTAAAACTGCATGGGCTGAGCATGAGTTTGATTCAATCAAGAAGATATATATTTTAAGACACCTTAAGAAAGACTGACAGCCAGGGGGCTAATGTATTGCCTATTTTGAATAATGAATTATTTTAATGAAGGCTTTTAAATGGGAGTGCTCTGTGTTGGTGGCAGGGCGGTGCTCTGAATGGTCTTCTCCTCTGGCGCTGGCTGCCTCATTATCAGGCCAGCCCCTCAGGCCTCAAACTGGCCTGCTTAAGCCTCAGATGATGACGATAATTACCGTTATTAGGAGTAGCTGCAGGGGGAACTTGTTCTGAAAAACACCAAGCTGAGTTCTTGCCTCGCTTGCTGCCGCCACCACTGCCGCATGAGAAACTACCGATCGCCAGTGGAGAAAGCCAGAGAGGGAAAGAGACAGAGGGAGAGGAGGAAAAAAAAAAAAAAGGAGGAGATGAGGGGAGCGGCCACCAAATCCGCCTAATGTGACGCCTGTCAGCTCGTCTCCCACCAGCTGTCACCTCCCAAATGCACTGGGGTTCATTTTTTTAATTGACACCTCGCTTTCCTATTCCATTTCTATTTTTCGCCTTTCATTTTCCCTCCATCACTCTCTTCCCTCCTTGCCTGTACCATCCACATCTCCTCGTCTCTGCCTGTCCCTCCAGTATTTCTTTGGTGTTTTTCCTTGTCCTTGGTATCCCCCATCCCCCCAACCAGTGTCAGATACAACAACCCGGCTCTGCCCCCTTTCTGCACATGATACTAGAGATAGCTGATAAAACATAAAGCTGTTTTAGAGGTACTTTATGACTATGCCCTTGTGTACTGAGACTGCACAGTTTCCCATTATCTGGTGATGGAGAGAACATTTTGGGTCTGAGAAAGTTTCCCATGAGTTCATGGAGAGACCACAAATCTAGCTTTCACCTTACAGTACAGAACATTTTAAGACTATTGAAACAACACAATATTTAGAATATAATAATAATAATATAATATTTTTAATAGCATAGACTCGATTAGTAATTTTATAATGATTGTCCTTTCTTTATTGCAACCCAGATTCAGTTCAGTAGAAGTGACCACATATATAGTAAATTGGATATAATGGAACATTATATTTATTTAGTGTTCTCAGTAATGATAATAGCATTGTTTAGCACTGAAGTTTACCTCCACTATGTTGGCAGTCAATGAAATATGGCACAATATATGCATTTTATGATGATTGCTGAATATATCTGTAGCACTTGGTATTGAAAACTGCCAAGCATCGGACGCTGGTCTTTGGATATTTGCTCAAATTGAAACCCGTCTTTATAGCTTAAATTTTCTAGCAAAAAATGCCAGACATTACCTAGTTCCAACTTCTCAAATAGGAATTTTTGCTTGTTTTCTTTGTCTTATGGGATAGCAAACTAAATTAAAAAAAAGAAATCAGCTGATTAATCAATAATTGAAATAAACATTAGATGAAGCCCTGTTCTTCTTGACTGAAATTTTTTGGTTTAAATCTAAATTTTAGACATCAAAATCACAACACCTGGCTTTCAAGATAGTTGAAAACATTTAGTGTTTTAATTTTGATGGACTATTATTGATGTACTAGCTCAAAGTAGGAAATTGTTCATTCTTATTTTTGCCAATTTTAGACTGTATTTAATTTAGGTAAAGCTCTTGTATAGCTGTTTGTGTTTGGGTAACATTTTAAGAGTGACCACCGACTTTACACTTTGTCTGTTTACAGGTCTTAGGGAGTACTGTTGCACATGTGAATAAAGTTGTATAAAGCTTTTTGTTGCTTCAGAGGGAAGAGGGATGCTTGGATTAAAAAAGATGATATCTTTGGTTCTGCTGCATCGATTTTGATCCTTTTTGTTTTGATCTGTCCATCATGAGTCCGACAGTGTTGTAGGAGTGAAATGCTGAGTTGGGGGAGCACTCTTTTAACAGCTTCTCATTATCTGGTGTTGGAGAAAACATTTTGGGCCTGAGAAAGTTTATCATGAGTACATGGATATATCACAAATCTAGCTTTCAGCTACAGTTAAGTACAAATACAGTAAAGAACATTCAGCAGATCATAAGACTGTTTGAATAGGACAATATTTAGAATACAGCAATTGTTTTTATGGAAAAGACTTTATTGTCAGGCTGGATTAGTAATTCCATTATGCTTGTCCTTTCTTTATTAAAACCAAGATTCAATTCAGTAGGAATGACCACATATACAGTAAATTGGATGTAACGTAACATAATATTCATTTAATGTTTTCAGTAATGATAATAGCATTGCTTAGCACTGTAGTTTACCTCTAGTGTGTGGGTCAGTATGAAATATGTAACAGGGTTGCGTCTTATGAAGACTGCTTTATTGGGCTTGTATCAAATGCAGATGAGAGCAGGATGCTGAACTCCTTCAAAGAGCGGGGAGGGGAGGATTTGTATTAGTGATACTTGTCATGTCTGCTGTAAATCACGCTGCTTTTTTTTTTTTAGCTTCCTAGGTTGTTGTTGTTTTGTCTCAGAATGCTGTGTGGCAGGGATGAATGGTGGTGATGTTACATTATCATGTGGCTGTCGCTTTCACTCCCGCTGACTGGTCTGTGACAGGCCCACACACACACACAGACACACGCACACACACACACACACACACACACACACACACACACACACACACACACACACGGTTGTGTCAGGAGCAGGCCTGATTTATTAACTGCTGAAACCCTAGATGACGTGTGCCCACACAATCAATAGAGAGCACAGCCACTGCCTGCCCCTCTCTGGGGTCATGTGATGTGGACAAGCGCTAGGCGAGGAAGCACACACACACATATACTGTACACACACACAAACACTACAGTGCTGCAGAGTGTATTGCATTACTGTATTGATGGGAAATGGATCCAGTCCAGCGTTTGCTGCTAGCTGCCAGTCAGAGGCAAGAAGGGTAAACTTTCATCATGGCTGTCAGGGACATCACTGCTGCCTTGTTTGACCGTAAATCTTCCTAATTGTGACAGAATACTTCAACATCATTAATTAAACATGTTTTCATTTAAAAGCACTCGCAGGGCGCCAGGCTTGGTGCTCAGGGTAGCCTGCCAATGTGCATAGCTGTGTATTTTTCCTTGTGTGTGTGTGTGTGTGTGAGTGTGTGCCTGTTTGAGTGCTTACATTCATGCACAAAGTGTATGTTTGTGTTGTGTATTTGTGTGTGTGTGCACCTTGATTCTCCCCGTATGAGTGGGTGGCTTAATCGTCATGTTTATTTACACTCCTGTTGTCTGCAAACAGCAGGCAGTGTGGCGATGGGTATGAGCCAGCTCTTAAGGAAGTAAAACAGCAGAAATTAATTTTGTCAATAACCAAAACAAAGGCTTATTCTTAGAATTCCATTCATTATTCAGGAAGCGGCTCAAGAATTGTTTATGATACGTATTCATTTTTTATGCCCTGCCTTTTTGGGTTTAGTGCCCCACATCTCAGGGAAGGAATTATACAAGAGCATGCACAAAGGGGAAGAGAGAAGAAGAGAAGAGGAAGGAGGGAGGGAGGGAGGGAGGAAGCGACAGAAAGGGGAATTGTGTCCTCTCATTGTTCAATTAAGTCTGTCGGTAATGATCAAGATTAGATGATGGCCATCTTCCTTTTATAGATACTAATCTGTGACTGTCCATGGAATAAGGGAATCGCAGAGCAGTATGGACTTCATGCCTTTGTTGCTACAATAGACTAGAAAGTGTGTATAAAAGGTTTTTGGTGTTATGATACAAGTGTTAGGAGCATCTGTATTGTAATAGAGGGCACTTCCCTTGTCAGGTAATTATGTTAATGTATAGTCCATGACTACAGAGTTCACAACAAGCACTCTGACTGGCATTGAGGTCTAATCGATTTCATTGCTATTACTGAACAGAAATAAATAAAGCTGATGGCTGTGGTTAGGGTAATTATGCCACAGCACAGTGAATTGTTTGATTTTCCTTATTAATTGTATTTATTTAATCCATTTCATGCTTTTAGTTGTGCACTCGGGGACTTGGAGGGAATGAATAAATCACTCTTAGGCTCATTAGATTCCCCCTCTGGTTGGGATGTGCCACTATTTTGTCAGAATTAAATTGGCGAGTGTTATAATTTCCCGCTGGTGTGATTCACATGAAAAATATCCACATATTCAGCTACCAGCACATGCGCCCACACACACACACAGGCGTGCGCGCACACACACACGCGTCTGCTCCCAATCTGAACTCCTGACCTTTTCCAGCCGTCTGATAGCCATTGACATTTGCCTCCTGAGCTGAGCTTGCTCACGTGTTGGAGCTGATGGGAATGGATGATGTTTTTGCTGGAGGAGAAAAAGAGAGGGAAGGAAACAGGAGGGGTGGGGGGGTGGGGGGGGTTGAAAAGAGGAGGACCAGGGTAGACAAGCTCCCCATGCGGCCCCGGGAATCCATCTGGACCCCCTGCTCACCAGAAAGGTCACAGGGCGGCTCAACCTTACATCCTCATTACAAAAGAGCCGTCGCGGTGACCGGAGACTGTGGGCTTCAATATGGCTTTACTGCTCTGTCACACAGCCTGTCATTTACCCTCACTGTCTACAGTCATCATGGAAGAGACATACAGGGTGTAGTATTAGATCGTCCTCCTGAAGGATTTTGATAGATGCGTGGATTAAAGTGTGTATGAAAAATGTTGTGGCAGCGTGAGCTTTGTCTTTGTCCTTGAAGACAGTGGATGGAATGGAGGGCTGCACCTGGTTGGCTGTTTTCAGCACCTCTGAGAAAAGCAGGACGCTCTGCTGCTTTACCAAGGGAGCCTTCTGGTGGCAGAAAGAGGCAGGGCAGTACAACTGATCTTTAATACAAATTCATGGCTGTGTGTTTTATATTCTAGGGTATGGTTAAAATTGCATTGTTCAAATAGTCCGCAGCATAGTTTTTGTGCGAGCTCTCTGGTGTTTTGGTGTGTGGATGTGTACAAGACTGCATTTGTTTATGCGTACGTTAGGCTGATTGTCCATCTCAGCAGGCTTGTCTTTGTTGTGTTTACACTCTCCACACCATGGGAGCTAAGTGTCAGTTGAGGGCTGAGCGCCAGTAGGTGTGTGAATGCGTGCAGGTTCAAGCCCTCAAACCAGTGTGTAAACAGACCTGAGTGCCAGTTGTAAAAGCCACAGATAAAATGATAGTGAGTTTTTGAACCATTTACCTTTTATTTTGCTTTTTCCTATGAAAGTAGTTTCATTTTGTAATCCTTCATCTAGCGTTGGGACTATTTCATGTCGCTTGAATTCTGCTAAATCTCCTTAACTGATTTATTTGAGCCAGGTGTCTTTGCATTAATATGCTTTGTCTAGCTTGTGTGATTAGTTTGTTTTTCTGTTTCGATAGCATCTGACAAGATAATAAAGCTATCAGCCAGAAACTAAACATAGTCTGAGCATAAGGAGAGCAATGAAAGATGAACTCTGGTGGAAGGCTGTGTTAATTTTTTTTTTACATGAAATGATAGCCAGAATCGATAAAATTATAGTTTTATGGTCCTGTGTAGCTGCCAGCCTCTGTGAGGCTGCAGGTTTTTATGGCTCAGACTTGAACTATTAAAACGATGGCCATATTTCAGGGAGTTCACTTGGTAGGCCGGGGCGGGAGCTATTCAGTCCTTTTTAACATCCATGTAATTAGGACCGTTCTGTATCACTGTTTTCATGTCATCTTCTCCTGTCCTCCACAGTGCTCAGTATCCGTGGCGCACAGGAGGAGGAGCCTCCAGATCCTCAGCTGATGCGACTGGACAACATGCTGCTGGCGGAAGGTGTGGCTGGGCCGGAGAAAGGCGGCGGGTCGGCAGCTGCAGCAGCTGCCGCAGCAGCCACTGGCGGCATTGGTGCAGACAACTCAGCAGAACACTCCGACTACCGGGCCAAGCTGACTCAGATCCGACAAATTTACCACACAGAGCTGGAGAAGTATGAACAGGTGGGGAGGAGAAATATAATTTTTAACCACCAGTTCTCCTGATACTCCAAAACACAATTAGCGCTTTCTCAGCTATTATTATTCTCACTTATTTAGTTCAGTTACTCTCATTGTAAACCTTAATTCAACTCCCCATAATGGAATATCTGCCCTGTTAATGTGTCCATGAGCCAGGAACTGTTTTAAAACACTCTTTTGATTATTTTATGTTCCCTTCACAGTCCATACTGTTGTACCTCAGTGTTTTGACTCCAACCTTTGGAGCAATGATCTATTTCATTGTTGCAAGACAGAAAGTTCATATCAATCTGCTTTCCTCTTCCAAAATCCTCCCACTACTCAGGTGACGACATGAAAATGTTGTAATTTTAATTTCTCACTCTTTTCTGTTTAAATGTGCAACTACTGAAAAAGTTGGACATCACCATGACTGATCGTGGATATGGACAGAGGCAAAACTTAAAAAAAAATGTCAGTGATTTTAAATTTTATAAATTGTTATTATTATTATTGACATGCACAAATATGTCCTCTTGACTCATAAATTGCAAAAACCTTCTTCTTCGTGGGGACAAAATATGTAGTGGTGATACATTGCACAGACCCAACACCACAAATTAGATTTGCACCACTTCATGGGGGGCAATGTTGGTATAAATGATGGATTTTCCTGAGCATTTTTAACAAAGTATAATGCTCTTGAAATCAGCTTTTATAGGCCAACTCAAGACAAGCAAAGCTTTTAGAGATGTTATCTTCAGCAGGCAAGCAGCCATTATATCAGTCACACACCAGCTCTTTTCCAAAGACTGTAACGTCTTGTCATTCCCTCGGAAGTCAAAGCGTTCTGGGTTTGTCATCTTCTCAGAGGAAGGCTAGTCATCGCTAACTGTCACAGTCAATACACACCTGAGCATTTTTGTGTCACCACGCTACGTACACCTTGCGCGTGTATGAGTGAGTAGTGTCTGGCGTGTGTGTGCAAGCAGAACGGCTGCTCGGTGCATCACTTTGACTGACGTAACCCTGGTGTTGACAAGCAACAGACACCTTGACTCTGAATGCAGTCATATCCAGTGACTGATTCAGACAGAGAGAGAACGAGGTAGACTGAAAGATGGAGTGAAAAGAGAGGGAGACAGTTTAAACCTCTTGAACGTTAACGGGACTGAAAGCCTGCTGTCATTTTAGATTTCTCTTCACTTGTCACATTTTCTCTTCCATTGAAGAGAAGTCTTTTTAATATTCAGAGCACTGCAAGTCTCACTGCCTCCACTGTATGACTCCGCCACCACATTTGTTTGGCGTGAAACATCGCACTGTGTCTGCTGCTTTAATTTAGACTACTCTTATTACCTCTAACACTGCTGCTGTTATAATGTCAGCACTGCCTCTGCGAGGCCAAGGCCTACCAGTGAAAGTGCAGCCATTTCAGAATCCAATTTCATCCTTTTGTTCTGTCTGAAGCTGTCGAGCCTCCATGATAGTTATTCTTTTTATGAATCCTGTCTGTCTGTGCATCCAGGCGTGCAATGAGTTCACCACCCATGTGATGAACCTGCTGAGGGAGCAGTCTCGAACACGACCCATCTCGCCAAAGGAGATCGAGCGCATGGTCAGCATCATCCACCGCAAGTTCAGCTCCATCCAGATGCAGCTGAAACAGAGCACCTGCGAGGCCGTCATGATCCTGCGCTCACGCTTTCTCGATGCCAGGTCTGTGTGTGGCCATGTTGGCAACAAAATCTAACAAAACTATCCTTTAGTTTTAATACATTGTGCTCCAAAGTGTTGTTTCTTTTAAAAAAAAAAGGTTTATTCATTTTATTTTAAGAATCTATTGTGTGTTTAGCTGAATTCTTGGTTAAATGTCCCTCTTTTGTGTTTTTTTTTCTAAACCCATTTTAACAATTTTAATTAATTACTAATATTTTAATAAATATCTATTCTGTCTGTCTCCTTTCTTCTGTCTGTCCAGACGAAAGAGGAGGAACTTCAACAAACAGGCAACAGAGATCCTAAATGAGTACTTTTACTCCCATCTCAGTAACCCCTATCCCAGCGAGGAGGCCAAAGAAGAGCTGGCCAAGAAATGCAGCATCACAGTGTCACAGGTAACCACAATAAACAACAAACTGACATTTGGTCAAAAATAATCAAAATCAGTGACACTCCAAGCCCTCAACCAAGGCCTTGCAGTATTTGAGATTTTATTTTGATTTAATCAGGATTACCCAAATCAACACTAACTTACTATTAGCTGGGTTTTACAATCTTAAAATTATTTTTGGTTACAATGACCTTTAGGGTTACCAATGCTGTCCAGAATACCTCTCAGTAGATTGAAAAACTCAATGAACGAGTTAACTAATGTATGACTTAAATAAATCTCAAATTATATTCACTTGATACCAAACATTGGTATACACTTGTATTTCCATTAGGATGGTGGAACAGTACTACTAAAATAATATAGTAATATTTCCCCGTAAGTCTGATCCACAACAATTCTTTTTTGCCTTGTGGTGTTGTGGTTTCATTTTGAAGGACCCAGACTTGCATCACCCGTACCAAAAACCAATAACAATCAGTCATGTGTAGTCCATGAAGAAACCAGTTAAGTCATAGCGGCCACAAAATCTGGTGCAAAAGGTGGTGTGCCAACTGGTGCAGCAAGCATAATCCAGGCTTAATTATCAAGTATTAATATTTAACACTGCAAGTAAAATGTTACTAAATTGTATTCCTTTGACTTTTATTGGTGTGTTTGCATAGATATCAAATTACATTTTTTTATAATTCAGCTACTGTATGTCAACATCACTATTTTGACAGGTATCAAACTGGTTTGGGAACAAGAGAATCCGATACAAGAAAAACATCGGCAAGTTCCAAGAAGAGGCCAACATGTACGCAGCGAGGACCGCAGTCACTGCAACCAGCGTGTCTGCTCACGGCAGCCAGGCAAACTCCCCATCAACTCCCAATTCAGCAGGTGAGCTGAATCACAAACTGATTACATACTACTGGGTTGTATTAAAAGAAGCTCTGTATCAAGAAGATAATACTTTAATGTTTTATACAAGAGAAGATACAGATTGATGCACAAGATAGAACACAATAAAAAGATAGGCCCCTCTTCTCCTTGAATAACCCAGTAATATGGAGTGGCTTTCTTGCTTTTCTTATTCCATTTTTTCTCTCTTACTCATTCTCTCTCTCTCTCTCTCTCTCTCTCAGTCTCTCTCTCTCTCTCTCCCTCCGTCTCTGTTATTGACCTCTTGGTCTTGTGGACGTTAATTTTTCCTGCTTCTTGTCCGGTTGACCTTGTGCATGCCATTAAGCTGCTCAGAGGGCAAGCGGAGTCTTTTGTCATATAGAGACTTCGCAACTGTATTGGATTAGGACCGGGTGTTGAAATCAAGTTACGCGATGGTTTCTTTACATCTGGGGAGCTGAGGTCCATTAAAGGACGAAGACGATTCTTTGGGTCTTCCTGCAGATCAATTATTACTTCCTTAATGAAACACTGGCAGCACAGACATTTAACAGCAATATAATCCATAAGGCTTGTTTGAACTGGACTTAAACAGTTTTATGATGATTATCTGTCTCATGGTTCTTGTTGGTTGCTTTTTCCTTTTGAATTATGCTCCAGTGATATTTTAATGTGCACGTTCTGCATCTGTAGCGTGCAGGTTTGTAGAAAAAGCCTTTTTCATGACGCTAGCTGCCTTCCCAAACTAACCCACTTAATGCACTTTTGCTTATGCATGATCATTTTAACTCCTTTTTCTGTTCCTCTTTTCTTTCTGTTACTTTGTTTCTCTCTCTTCTCTTATCTTTGTCCTACTCTCTTGCTCTCTTTCTTCTTTTCTGCCTTTGTGTATTCTCAGGTTCTGCTGGCTCTTTTAACATGTCAAACTCCGGAGACTTGTTCATGAGTGTGCAGTCCCTCAATGGGGACTCGTACCAAGGGGGGCAGGTTGGGGCCAACATACAATCCCAGGTATGCGCCTCTCCAAGCTTAGCGTCCTACATGACCAAAAGCTGACAAACTCTTGAGATCACATGTTAAAATGTTAACTGTCCAGTCTGGGAGTGCAGAGGCCCACAGTAACTTGACGTACACAGTGAAATAGAGGTTAAACTTAGCCTGAAGCCATACATTATTGTAGAAGGCATTGTCAACCCACAGTTGAGTAGACAACTGCAGACAGTTTTGGAAACGGTGCAACACTCATCAGTGCTCCTGACAAGAGTTCACATAGCCACTGGTGCACTGCAGCTCCCTGACCTTGCCCCAATGGACAGTGATGACCAGCACCGTGTTACAACTCTCACCATAGATTAAGGAATCACCACCCGCGGGGATATTCTCATTTGGTTTTCAGTGCTTTTGGCATCATTTCTCTATCCCTTCAATCCCCCGCCCCCCTTTCTATTCAGACCAGCTCTCTAAATGCTTTAGGTCGTTCATGAATATGCAGAAGCGACGACCCCTTATAGGAGGTAAAGAGGTCTTCAGAGTCAGCCTTTAATTAGTGAAACTCACGGTCCTTTAAAAGGATTATTTTTCTGAACATGTCAGAATGGTCTCACTCTCAGGGCTGTACAATTAAAAGAAAAACAAAGAAGAGAGGAGAATGTACTACTTTGACTAAATTGGCCTCCTGTGTAGAGTGGTCTTATTTGTTGTGAAATCCATATGGCAGGTGTGTTTTCATGCATAACCGGGCGAGCTGCTCTACCAAGAGCTACAAAGCAGCTTTCAGTGAATCTGTGAAGAACATGGAGAGGGCGGTATTCCAGTAAAACTTTAGTAACAAAATAATACAAGATGTGACCTTAGTTAGACCATATTTTTATTGATATATAAGATTTATTGGAGCATTTGTCATGTGTGGTAAAAAAACAAGTCCTTATGTCTGCAGATACAGTAAACAGTATTGTCAATAGTTTGCACCTACATTTAGAAGAATGAGTCGCAAAGTATTGTTTATGGTGTCTGATTTTGATGTATTATTTAACCACACCTGCAAATACATTCATGATTAGTTACTTCTTGTTGTTTTTCTTGTATTTTCGTCCTTTTGTGATGTCTGTTATCAAGCTTGTAATAGCAGCCAAATCATTCTGATTCGCTGTTTGTAACCTTTTCCTGTTTATGGTACCCTTTTACTATCAGACTGACCTTTCCTTGTGCATGGCTGTCTTTGTTATCCAGAGCTTTTGTCTGACCAGGCCTTTTGTCTGTGTGTCCCTGCTGTTCCAGGTGGATACCCTTCGCCATGTTATCAGCCAGACCGGAGGATACAGTGACAGCCTCGCAGCCAGCCAGATGTACAGTCCACAGGGCATCAACGTAAGACCTGTAAACAATCTCTTTCTGTCCCTCCTAACGTTTTCTCTGCTGTCATACTTTGCAATGATTCCCCAGTTGCAGGATGTGTATAATATTGTGTCATTCTGTGTGCACGCTGGGATGCCACTTAGCAGAGTTTGCCAGGGTTGGGCTGTTGTCCAGCCAGTTGCCCCCCCTGCTCCAGACGTGCCCTAGGTGGCAGGCAACGAGGCAGCTACCAGGCTGAGTAGCTGGACACGCTCCTAGTCTGTCGGAGGATATTAGCGTTAGTGAGACACCTGCAGTCGACAGGAACAAGGACACAGGTGTCATCCTCCCTCCCGACGCTGCTCTCATATTGGCACCATAGGACAAGTCATACCTCCCGTTCCCTCCAAGACTGCCTTCACCAAAAAAAGTTCCCAGTTGCTAATTTTTAAAATAACTCTTTAACTCGCCTGTCAAAGGCTGGGCCAGCTTTCTAGGTCTCCTTGCTGGGCTGGGTAAGGCGGGACATGCAACACTGGAGGCAGTGCGTTACCATGCAGATCCATAGCGACAGGCTGCGCGGGGCTGAACAGAATCAATACGACAGTCACAGGGACAGAAAGAGTGGGGCTTTGGGCTAACAGTCCAAGCACATTGGTCAGATCATTCATCTACGGGAACAGCGGTACTGACAGCCAAGCCTGCAACACCCCTCATGCTAAAATAAGAACATGGAAGCATCAGGCCAGTTACAACATACAACAGGCTCAACTGGAAATAGGTATTCAATAAACTGTGCTGGTGTGTTAGAAATAAGGAAAGCAGCCCCCCCCCCCCCCCCCCAAAAAAAAAAACAACTTTTAAGTGCAAAACTAAAACTAACTTCCAAACTTAGTGCTCGTAGGAATCTGGGCTTGGCAATAAACCAAATTTATTGAATTAGCGACGTTATCAATCTCTAGCCCCAGTTTGTGCTCATGCATTACCATTACATTGGAGTCACAGAGCTTAGTTTCCGATTTTCCAAAAAGTAAACACCTGAGGATCTTTTAAAAAGCCAGGAAGTTGTTTAACAAAACATACCACTGTTCTGGAGGTATTTCCAGATTCCTTAAAGACTGAAAAAATATTGTGTTTGCTCCACAATAAAAATAAAATAAAATTTCCTAAACAAATATGGTAACCAGATATCACATATCTTCTTGCTGGATTTGTAGAACATCAACAAAAATTTTAATGTTTTATCAGTTATATTAATTTTTAAGTTTCTTTCCAGTATTTTATATTTTCATACTAAATAACAACTTTTAAATGTTTTTCTTGTGCTTTACAAAAATATAATTACATGTGTAATCTACCTGTATTTATAGTTGGTTTTTATTTCATCCGGATGGTCAGAGTCTTTGAGGATTCTGGAAATTCTTTCAGAACAGCTGTACGATGTGTTGAACGACCTTCTGGGTCTTCAAAGATTGCCGGGTATATATTTTTCAGAGAATGACATGTTTATCTCTGTGACTCAGTGGCAATGGTAATACATGAAAGAGGGGTAAAACTGGGGCTAATGAATTTAAGATTAGGATTTACCGATCAGTATTTACCAAAAATCCTTAATTTTTCAATAATAAATGGTCGGAATTTATATAATTAAACTAAGGAATCGCTTCAACAATCAGTGGAATATAACCATAAGTTTAACCAATCAATGAACCCACAGTCCAGTCCAGGTCTCAAAGTTGTCATACTATATCATATGTACATATATATATATATATATATATATATATACACAGTATATAATAATCAGAACAAGCGAATCAGAAATGAGCGACCAGGAGAAATTTAAATATCATGCAGTGATGTACTAAAAAAATACTAAATAGATTTTAGACTACATCATCCAGCCCCATTTTAGAAGATAATATATCACAAAATAATAAAAGCAATTATTGTGCATATTGGTGATGATGATGATATGAGTCTGTTCAAGTTATTCTATAATAAATACACTCTAAACAAAAATTAAAGCTTGTGAATATAGTGTTGGTGCTTGGATTTATTTAGCCCAGATAATATGTTTTTTTCTTTCTAAGATCTACTGACTGAACTCTTGTAGTTCACCTCTCCTTCTTTATCCTTCAACAGCAATTACACCCCTCAAATTGCTGGTGGGTGTTGCCTCTCTCAGAGGCTGGAAATGTTTTTTTTCTCATTCTTTCTTTTTTCCCCTCTCGTCTCTGAATAAGATGACAGACAGTCTTTACGCTAAATAACAGGGTTTGGAAATAAGAGGCTGCCAAAGCACGTTCCCAGCTCTCACTAATAGCGTTGAAATTGCAATTAATGTCCTTAATGGTCTTTAGTCAACCTTTTATCATGATTTGAGAAGGCCTCCATTTTCAAGAGCTATTTTTTTATTGTGATAATTTATTCTTTTATCAACCATCTCAGGGGTATATTCTGAGATATATGAAAGGTCTTCGTATTCTGTTTCATCTCTTCTGTTTATATCACATTATGTCAGCCATTTAGAAGAATAAATGAGGGAAGTGGCGCAATAATATTTTCAATGAAGAGTTTCTTAAAAACGTAAGTTAGCAGGTGGACGGACATCACTGCTGTTGAAGAAGCTTGGTAGCTTTTATATTTGCATTTGAATTTAAGAATAATGTCGTGTTTTTTTTTTTTTCGTTTTTTTTACTTTTAGGACCAAGTAAAATATCCTCAAATCTGGCTCTATCTGAAATCGTACATTCTAAATATTTTTTTAAAAGCAATACATGCAGCAACGCATGACCCTAGTGATACAGTATGTCCTACAGTATATTTATGTTATTGTCAACAAACCAAACCCCTACGGTCAATTGTTCCTACTGAAGATGTAAATAAATATGTATTTTAGTTCACACGGGCGATTTAATCTATAGCAAAAAAAATACTCAAGCAGGAGTAAATAGTGCATTTGTTTGGGACTATTTTCACCTGCGGATTAATACACATTTGGTGCTGTTGTGAGTATTTATAGCTGCAGGACAATGTGCTGCATAGTAAATTACAGTCCTACATGTTCATTGTAATGAAGGGAAATGTTACCCAGTGCAACAGTGTGGCTCACTGATGTGTTTTTAATAGTTTTTGGACAACAATTGAGCTCTATGGCACAGAAGAATGAGCTATAACAGGCAATGCATGTTGATACGTTCACTTCAGTGTTTTCATTAAATTTGCTGCCAGTAAAAGAAATATAAAATAGTGCCAACCTTATCCCTTAAAGACACATCTATACCAATTTTGTATCATACAGTATAATGTGTTACCATTAAGCTAACTATCTTCTGTCTTATCTACACAGACGAATGGTGGCTGGCAAGATGCCCCAACTCCTTCGTCAGTGACATCGCCCACAGAAGGACCCGGGAGCGTTCATTCGGATACTTCCAACTGAATATATCCATCTCTACACCTCATCTACAAAAAACATGGACTGACCTTGCTATTCACAGTATTAAACAAAGGAATTCTCTGTCCCACAGTTTGGAGAGGTACAGTGAAATCCTAACCCGAAAAAAAAAATTAATAATATTTCCTCTGCTTATAACGTTGGACATTTGAGATACAAACAAAAAGTTTCACAATAAAAATCCAAACAATAACGCAATCAATGGAGACGTTTGTACAGATTTCACATTATATTCAGAGGGCTGGGGTTACTTAATTGCTCATAATGTTTTCACTCATAATGATGAAATGATATGATAAAGTAAATAAATCAAATCATTGGTTTTAACTGAAAATACTTCATTCTACCTCTCAGCCACAAAAAAAAGTAGAAAAAATATGTCAGTGACCATTATTTGTTTTGTAAAAATGAAAGTTTTGTCTTTGCAAGCAAGAGGCACATCTTCTTACTTACATTTTGTTGTCTCTCACCTATTCTATGGTACGCCATTTAGACTTAAATATTGCTCAGTTGTTTACAATGTGTGCTTGATAAAAGTATGTTCATCTTCCCCTCTGTCTCCGACAAGTCAAAACAGAGTTCTGTCAGGAGATTTTACCTCTAAGGTAACCCTGTGAAGTATGTTATCTGTAAAACAATAAAAATAAATACTTGTCATCAAATCAGACAAGCTTGACATCATTCATTAAGATAGAGAATATATCAACTTAAAAACAAATTATTTTTCATTCTGTTGGTTTTGGTTTCGCAGCATATTGGTAGAGTGACCGTCACGGAAAGGCAGGATTTACTGAAGCAATGAGAAAAACAGGAATTTTGTCTTTTTCTGTTTATCTCTGCTGGCCAAGGAGAAAACTTTTTATTCAATTTACTTGAATTTTGTTTTTTAAATATTTTTATTGTTTACCACCACCACCGCTACAAAAGAAAAGTTTTTGACAATGCCAAAATGCTGATGTAACCAAAACAAAACTGTCAAGAAAAGTGTTTCATCATGAACTCAGTTATATTCTTTCATTAAATATATACAGCATTATGTCTTTTTCTACTAATTTAAATCACCATCTTCTGTCATTTAGCTCTGGTGCTACAATCGAGTGAACAATACTGTCCCATTGAAAGAAATACAAGGAGAAATATCACTTTCTACAGGAAAGAAAGTTTGTCAAGAACGTCTGTAACTAAATTTGTTTTTCAATACATGAACTGCAATCCACTTAAGCAGGGAGGTCATTATGTTAATAGTTTTACGTGCTTACACAGTGGATCCTTGCTCCTGAATCTACAGCACAGGTCCAGAGATGCTTTAGCATGGAGCCACTGATCATCATCGCCATGAAAGAAGCATCTGGATGTACCTGAACTGCTGCTCAGCTCTAACGAGGGCACTTTGATGTAGAGATAATGTTACGTTCCACATTTTGATGAATTGTGTCCTCTTCTGGGCGTTTCTTTACATATAAATCATTCAAGTCAATATATTATTCTGCTGGTACTGCTTAAGTAACCCTAGAATTGACACCAAAACAAATGCAGACATTCGAATTCATGCTTGTCTCAGTACTATCAAACTGATTTTTTTTCAGTATCAAACATTTATGAACATTGTAAATGTTAGCCATTAAGCACTAAAGAAGGGACAAGTCATTATGTCAAATAATGTGTTTTCTGAGCAGTCTAACCTTGTTTATAGACACTTTATGTTGTGTGGCCTATTTGTATTTTGTTTTGTTTTTTTATGGTATGCTTAATGTAGGTTATTACTTTTTTTGCTTTCCTACTCTCGTGAATTAGCTCATGAACTTTCAACATGTGTTTATGTGCACCATTGTGCTTGACTTGCTTTGTTGGAAAGGGTTTTCAACACATTAAAAAATGATATGTAATACAGCGAGCTCATACATCAGCATTTTTTATTGTGGAGTTTACGAGAATGCAAAACCTCTTCACTTTGGTCAACATCACGCAAACGCATAAGTTGTGATCGGTGATCAGTAATCGCAGTCACTGTTGTGATAACCGAAAGTCAACCAAGGTTAGTGACTGCCAGTAGACATCAACCCTTTTATATCTCTGCGGGTCCCTGCCTCCCATTATGGCTTCTATCCAACATATTAGTGTACATGCACTCAGAGAAACACACACATACACAAGCACAGTATACCAAAATCAAGTTTATGTAACAGCAGAGACACATCAGTGTCTCTGATAGAAGGTAAAAAATAGACAGAAAGCAATAAAGACACTTAAAAGACGTTCAAGTTCAGGTTTTTAATGTTTTGACTTTTAAAGTAGCAGTTGGACAGATTTCAGTGCTTTTCTCTGAATATTTTTATAAAGCAACACGATCATAGTTGATACAGTATATCCAGTCGTATTCATTTTAATTAAAGGATAAGACTGGTGATATTCTATTTTTATGTTATTGTCAACAAATCCCATAAAAAGACCAAAACAAAAAAATGTGTTAGTCTGTGTCTCACTACTTTCTTACTTCTCATTCCTATTGAAGATGTAAATCTATAAAAACTGTTCACAAATATATAAATAATCTCTTTTTTTTTAAACGCACCAATTTTCTAAAAAACCTAGTCACCACTGTAGGTTTTTAGCAAACATTTGTATTTGTTGGGGAGTATTTTCAGCTGTATGATTAATACGCATATGGTGCTGTTCTTGTGAATTTTCACAGCAGCAGGACGGTGTATGTGGGATTGATTTAAAATAAACTACAGAGCACCATGTTCATGATCATTGTGAATAGTTTTTTGACAACAATGGAGGTCCATCAGAGGAATGACCTATTTAAAACTTTGGTTAAACAAAGAAAAAAAAAATATCCAATATATTGTATTTAGGTCATCTTACACCCAGTTTTTGCAATACAAATCAAAATCTGATAGTAAAGGAGGAGAAGGGTCACATGTGAGATTCTCCCTTCAAAGACTACAAACAACACCGCTGACACTATCTGGCTGGACAGTTGCATGTCTGACAGAATTATTTTCACAGCAGCTGAATATTCATAATTGGCCAAACAACACTGGCGAGGGTATAAGGGAGCAGTTGGCTGTAAAGTCTGAGGACGGTCACAGGCCTTGACTGCTGAGCGAGTGTGAAATGCCAAAGCCAGACTGCTCTGCTGCGCCTGGAGGGCAGCGAAGGAGCCGGCCCGCTCTCACCAACAGAGAGGGCATCAAAAACAATCTGACAAGACTTCATCCAAAAACATCTTCTGGCTTGTGCAGCATCGCCCAGTGCTAGACGAGAATGATTATCACAACCTCTAAGCCCAGCTGCATCGTCACGTGAAACAAAAACATCTTGTGAAATAAGTTGTGCAGAGAATGATAAGGTTTTTTTTTTTCCCCCACATTTTTTTGTTATGTATTTTTTCACGCTGTGTAGTTTTTACACCTCCCTGTTCCTCGGGAGTGGTGACACTGTGCAGGCTGATTGAAATCTAATGTTGCTGTTGACATCTGCCTCCCCAGCTGTCATTGTACCACTGTCTGTAATTACAGCTGCCGTAGAAGAGAATGGGTGGGTGGCCCAGACACCTTGTCTCCCCCTCTCAACAGAGCCCAGCAGACTGCCCTAATGTGCAGTGACACACCAGCCCAGACCTCGCTGCTGCTGCTGGACTGACTGACCACATGAGTCCCTGGGTGGCTCATCCAAAATTCACTCATGTCACACAGGCACAGATTATTATGTGCATAGGAGACTGGGTGTGGCAGCTGGATCTCTTCAATTACAGGACGTCAAGCCTTTTCTTTTCTCTTGTTTTGGCAGATAAGATGAGACGATGTTTGAGAATGGTCAAGAGGGTGGGTGAATCAAAAATATGGAAATATTAAATTAGACTACAGACAAAATGATTTGATTAGAACAAAAGCAGGGCAAAAAAAGGACCAGAAGTGTCTGTCTCTCTCCACAAGATGGCGATGTTAACATATTGGTTCAAAAACTTTCATATCATCCACATGATAAAGGTGGTATCTAAATTAAAGTGGAAGGTGTAAGTTTAATTGTTGCCTACTTGGAATTTTGTGGTCAGTTTTACTGGCACTGAATTGAAACAGTACTCTGCTTTTCTCTTATTTAGTTTTGTCAGTTACCCTTTCATAACTCTAAAACAATGTCTTATGTCCCTGGGGTGATGACATAGTCCTCTGCTTCCCTCTCCTGCTCTCTTTTTCTCTCCGTTTGTGTGAGCGTGTGTTCATGAAGCAGATAATTCCCATTTAGGTGTAGTTGCTGTACTTTTTCCTCAAAAACGTTTATTTCACAGAGGCTTTTAAATCCAAAACCAAGCAGCTTCTAAAACATGAAATTGTTTTAAGTTGTATGTGAAGGGGCTAAAATCAGCTCCACCCTGACAGGCTAGGACATTACAATGTTGTTTATGGGCCTGCAACTAAAGCCTCAGTAGTAATACTCTAATGAGGCACATAGTAACATAACTCTGAAAGGCATAATGATCACTTTTACTGCTAATACTTACACTGTACTCAGGGGTGGAAGAAGTACACAGAACTTTTTAATTAACTAAAAGAAGCAATAACATAATAATAGCAATAATAAAAAAAAATAAAAAAAATACCCTAAATACTTATTTTGTGAATTTCCCCCTGGGCTTCTTATTGGTGTAAAATCATCTTATTATTTACAGCATGCCTACACTAATATCATACTGCAGCAGCGGTGTGGGGGGGCAGATGACATGTAGGGGCTGTGTTGCCCCCGGCGGGTCTCGGGGAACATTTCTTCACCCCGACGCTCCTCCTCTCTCCCCACGGTGCCAGATCCGCCCGATCGAGCTCGCTCCGCCACTTTCCTCAGTTTCAATTTCTTTTTTTTTTTTTTTTTCCTATCGGCGGAAAAAAAACAACATGGCAGACGTTGCCGCCCGATCCGACGGAAGAAGCGGCGGCGTTGTGGTAAATAAATGGGGGGGAAAAAAAATCAAATAAAAATAGAAAAACACACGACAGGGAACGCGGGGCAAGTGCTGCATGGCGTCTGACTGCGCAGGGGAAAGTTTGCTCATTCATGGATGCGCCGCGCCGCGTCCAGACAACTCTCTATGATCTGTTGCAGTTTACGCACAAAAGCTCGACGGTCCCGCGTCAAAACGTTGATGTGCTTTTTTTTTCCCCCCCTGCAGATTAACGATGAGTGGCCGGGCTACAGTTTAGACCTCTTCAGCTACCCGGCTCACTACTCCGGAGATTTAGACTGTGTCGTCATTCCGCACGGCGTGATCATGGACAGGTACACCAAACTAACTCAAGTCCTGCTGCCTCACAAACGCTGTCCGAGCTCCACAGAGGTCCCTGCTGCCATTCCTCCGAGGTTGCATTAAAGCTGTTCGTGGGTTTTGACAGATCTGATGAATGTGGGGTTGATTTTTGGGGGGATATTATTTGTTGTAGACTAAGATGTGGTATTGAACTGCTGGGATTTTGGACATCTTCTATATAATGATCACTGTGAAGCTGAAGAAGCTTACAAAACTACTCACAAACAGACCATTACAAATCACTGTGAGAGTGCTATGCTACACAACCCCTATATAGGCTAGTTAATGTGATCTTGATAGTAGAAAACACATAGAAATTTGAATATGCATCTGCAAAATACACAGTGATGGATCATGGGATACATGTATTTTTCAGTGAGGGGCAGTTTAAGGTTTTGTAATAACTATTTGTTTTCAATATGGCACATTTGCAAAAACACATATAAGATATAATCAAATCAATGTATTTGAAACCTTCATCAAATTTTTCCTTTAGGAATTACTAAAACAATTATTTGATAATCAAAGTAGTTGCATGTTTATTTTTCTGTCAGTCGTATATTTGTTGCAGGTCTACTCAGAATCATTCATCAGGCCTACATAAGAATCTATAACAATAACACAAAACATTCATGTTAGTATGATTATATTATTCCGCTAAATTGACTACTGGCCAGCAGTAGTAAAGTAGTTCTTGCATTGTTAAGAAATTGTTTAAAAGTTCCAGGAAGTGCACCAAAAACTGCAAATCAGTTTATTTTTTATTTTTCAGACATCATGCTAACTTACAAACAGTGAAAACATGGCGGACGTAAACATCACAAACATGAATCGCCCGCAGCTGTGAGCTTAAGTGTTAAAGAGGAAGTTCCCTTTTCACGCTGTTTACAGGACAGAGCGCCTGGCTCGAAACATCATGGATGACCTGGGGGACCATGACATTGTGGTGCTGTGTGTGCTGAAAGGAGGCTACCAGTTCTGTGCTGACCTGGTGGACAGGATCAAGGCTCTCAGCCGCAACTCCAACCGCACAATCCCCATGAGGGTCCACTTCATCCGTCTCAAGAGCTACCTGGTGACCCTCTGCCCGCCGCTACACATACAGCACTCAGACGCTGACAGTTTGACTTAAGTGGCATGTGTGAGAATGGAGAGGTGCTCTTCATGCTTAAAATGATCAGTCATGGTGGTTCTGTGTCCCATGACTTAGTCAGAAGATGTGTGAGTTATGTTTAGTACGGCATTATGACAGCGGTATCTTTGTGTAACTTTGCCTTGAATGTGCTGTTTACGTGTCGCCACCACGAAGCCAATGCAAGAGAAAAACCACAGACTTTGAAATGAGTATAACGATGATGTTGTGTGATTGTGCTGTCCTATAAAATACACTTTGACCTTTATTCATCGTTTGTCAAGGGATGATTCATGTCCATAAATGTGGCAATTCTTATGAAACATAGTACAGAGAGGCAAAATAATGTGTTTTATTTTCCTAATTAACATTGTATAAGCAGGAATCGCCCCATTTTCACTGTTTATTGTCTAAGATATCTAAGCATTAAGAAAAAAACCTTGCCGTAACATTTTTTGCCTTTCTGGACTTTTATTTCCTCAGAATGACCAGTCGACAGAGGATCTTCACATACTCGGAGCAGAAGATTTATCTTTTTTAGCTGGAAAGGTAATGTTCTCCTTATCTTCACCATTGAAAACAGACCCTTTTAATATAGAACAGAATCTGAGTCCGGTGAAATGTTATTATAAGCTCTACTGCAATAAAACAAACACTGACAAGTGGCATGGAAGTGGTGGGTATTGATAGATGGCAGCCTCAAGAGGGCAGTCTTCCCTCTAATCTGCCATCTCCCTCTCCATCCTGGTGGAAATGGTTCAGTGCTTCCGTAAAGGAGATCAGAGATGGCAGTTTCTGAAAAACCCAGCAGTGATCAGATAACAACTGTTGTAATCTAATTGTTTAAAGGCCTCTTCCATTTTATCTCTGTGGAGAAAATCTGTGAATGGGGAGAATATACTTGCTATCATAGTAGATCAGGAGGATGACACTGGTCTAGTTGTTACAGGCTCACTCTTGATCTGCGTGTCTTGTTATCATGTATTCAAAATCTGTACCCCACTGGACCTGTGTGTGTGCGTGCTGACTGTTGCCAGGGTAATCAGTTTGAACTCTGCAAATCAAAAACAAGATGGAAATGGCACATTAAAATCTCCTATAAAATGTCAGAAATTTGTGACAATGCCCATCAAAATATCATGGAGACCCAAGAAGATGTCTTCAAAAACAGTCCAAAACCAAAAGACACTCATTTGAGTGTCACACAGAAACAGAGAAAAGCAGCAAATACTAACATTTAAGAAGCTGGATCCAGAGACTGTTTGGCCTTTTGGCTCCAGAAATTACTTAAATGATTAATAAGATTTTCTGTTTGCACATGGCTTGTGGCTTTTGTGCAGGTGTTTCTTCGGCTGATGTAGACATTAAGAAAACTGTGCAACAGTCTGTCTGTGAAAGTGTGCATGTCTGCAGCTGGTTTGCCAAGTGTGCATCCATGCACACACACACTCAAGCACAGACACGTACACGCACACATGCACGCCCACACGCATGCAGGCAGGCCTCTTTTTCTCTCCACACATCTGTGCATATCTATATGTGTGTGTGTGTGTAGGGATGAATTACTCAACCACTACTACAGGAGTCATAAGTCAGCAAGAGTATTTCTAGGCAATATAAATCAGCTGATCTGAAAACTCACAGTCACACACAACCTCTAGCTGAGCACACACACACACACACACACACACACTCACACTAATATGCCCTGTAGCCAGGCGTGGCATAAATGCCTGAAACATGAATAGGATATGAGGTAGTAAGCTTGAGTCATTGCCGGCTGCTTTGCTCACAGTATTTTAAGTGTGCTTGTGAAATCCCTGAGCTCCCTGTGATGTACAACTAAATTTAGTCGTCTGTCTGTAACAGAATGCTGCGATGTTTTTCTGGAAGAAGTGAACTAATTGTGTGACATGGAACATATTACATAGTTCATGTTACGCCTTCGCCTCCCTGCAGTGTATCTGACAGACAGTAGCTTCTCCTTTTCTACTTGGACTTTAATATATAGCTTTTTCCTTTTATATTTCTCCAGGGTTTACTGCACTCTAAATACATCTGTATGATTAATGAGGCCCAGACAAAGCATGACTGCATGCTTGGCTGAATCCTTTGTTTGAAAAAGTACAGTATACTGCATACAGTTACAATGGCAGTTAAAGTTTATCTCGACCTAGCTAAGTTGAACTGAAGCTTAGATTGCGACTCTTAATATAAATAGTGCCCAGTCCTGGTGATTAGGCAAACATTTGCAGAATCTCAGCTATTTCACTGTGACATTCAAAGAAGGACTACAGGAACATAGATTTCCAGTCTGGATAAGGCTGATCTTTCTGCTTCTACCCAGAAGCTGATAGATCATAATTTCCTTTCAGTTTTTTTTTTTTTCTCCGTTTAGTTCTCTGGTGCTATACAACACAACACTTGCAGTACATGTTAACCTGTATTCAAAAATTACTCAAAGTATATGATTTGTTGTTGTTTAGATCACCCGCTGATTCTTTTTTAAATGTTACTGTGCAGTAGTTATCGTGGAATGTGTATGTGGTTGATCAGAGGTTACAGCATGTTGTTATCTGTTCCTAACCAAGAATAACTGTTTGCTTCTCTCCCTCTCTTCTCTCCCCAACATGCTCTCATAAGAACGTACTGATTGTCGAGGTGAGTCAACCTTGTTTTTTTTCCCTTTGTTTTTCCGCTTCGCCAAATGGGCCTATTGTATTTCTTGTTGTGGTTTGTTATCCAGGTCAAGAGGAGCCCTTTAAAGTTTGCTTTTCTCTTCTACAAGACCGGAGTTCAACTTGAGGAAACTTTTTCATTGCCTGACCTATATTTAGGAAATAAGAGAGCAGTTTTTTCCAACATGATCATAAACTCTCTCTTGTTAGCGCAATAATTGAACTCTGTATTGGGAATAGGTGCACTAGGGAAGAAAGAGGTAAAAATGATTACTTACTGTATGTAGGCATTGCATGATTAAACATTATAAAACATTTGTCAGCGCTCAAACGTCTGAACATGCCCTTGCAGACTTTTGACTATGGCTGCCATTGCAGTTAGTAATAGCGATTTCTTTATTGCAGTATTTTCAGATTAACAGTTTTTAAGAGTCTTGTATTTTCTGTGATTCCTAAGTCAGTATCACAACTGTCTTTTAAATGGTGCAGTTTTACAGAGGATTGGAAATTAACAAATTTGTTAACAAAGTTGCTCTGATCATTATTTTTCAATTAACAATGGATGAAATGGCCATAAATAATGTGAAAGGAGTTGCTCATAATGAGGAACCCACAGAACCATCACCCAACTCTGCAGTTCCCCTCAGTTCTAAGGAGCATTTTTTTTTTTTTTTTGCATCTTTCAGCTTTTTGTTTTGGTTTTACAGCGCACAAATGTACTTCTTTGGTTCAGCCTCAACACTCTCATCTACACTACCTGCTCGCCACCAAACAGCAGACAGACAAAGTTACAGATGGTTGGAGCATTTAGCAGCCGGAGAAACAGATATTTCCCCCAAGAAACCAAAACATAGCTAAATGAGAGTGAATATTCAACTTATATTCATATATAATATAAGACATATACGACTCCAGATAAATGCTAAATATGTGATAATATGTCAGTGTTGTGTTTACAGCTTGTTGCTGTGCCTCCAAGTGGCCAAAAATCAAATATTGCAGGTTTAAGTACTTTAGATAATGTAATTCATTTACTTTTTCATGTACTTATACGTTTCCAGAGTCAAGGCAAGATTATATGTGTAATACCTTTCAAACACAGGCAACTTAAAGCACTTTACATGCGGCAAAGAAATTAATTTTAACAACATATGAAAACAAAACGATAGGCAAAATAAAAAGTCAAAAGGTCAATTGTGATGTCCTTTTATTTGATTAGCTTTTCATACTTCTATTTGATCAATATTTAAGTTATTCTACATGTCGAACAGGACACTCCAGTGCTATTTCCACTTGCTTTTACTCTCTACTCATATCCTCTCACAAGTGAAAAATGTTTAGCGTAAGTGTGTAAGGACAATCCATTGTGTATGAAGGGCATGTTGACCTACATCTACATGACAAACATTATAAAGCATTCTTCTGTGGCTGCGTTCTACCACAACTTTTACCTCTTCCTAATGCAACGGGTCAGATGCGTTTTATTGGGTAAAATATCATATGTTGGTTTTTAAATTCCCCTTTTTCAGTGAAAGTCAGGTCATTTTTGGACTATCCTCATGAACAGTTATGTAATACAAATACAGTGTGACCAACTTCTTCCTTTTGACTTGTACTACAGTGTGAGATTAATCTGTTTTTTGTCTGCATTTCCTTATTGGCAATCTTTTGCTTTCTCAATCTAGTTTTTCTATCTTTGACTTTACAGGCTATTGTAGGCACCGGAAAGACAATGAAAACTCTCCTGAAGCATGTTGAAGCCTTCAGGCCCAAAATGATCAAAGTAGCAGGGTAGGTCATGGCTGCATAGAACTCAAAGCAAAACCAGCCCAGTTGTCCTGCTTTGTGAATCACTCAATTTCCGCCTACCAGTCTAGACAGAAAGAGACAGATTTCAGGTTTCAGCTACTGATGTTTTAAAATGAATGCTGCATCTTGACGTCCTATGTAGAAAGGGATATTGTATGATAATGTCTGCTTCTATTTTCCCCAGATTGCTGGTGAAGAGAGTGCCACATAACTCAACATGTCTTCCTGACTGTATGTACCCGACAAACCCTTTGATCTGTTTATGAATCAGTGGTTCATTCACATTTAAAACAATTGTTGCAGCTTGTCAGTCAGTGAGTCAGTGGACTCTGGAAATACTTACAATTATGGTTCTTCTTTGCCTTTGATTTTAGATGTCGGCTTCGAGATACCCAATCGGTTTGTGGTTGGATATGCCTTAGACTACAATGAGTATTTTAGAGACCTAAATGTAAGTCAGAGCCTTTTTTTCTTTTAGACAAACAGTGACTCTGTTTAAAGGGAGGGCCCACAATGAGTGTCTAGTAACACTGACCATCATACATGCATCAAATAAACACATTTTTTCTGTCGTATTCTTCCATTTGACTGTTGTTTTTTCTCATTCTTTAGCATATCTGTGTGATCAGCGAAAGTGGGAAGATGAAATACAAGATTTAAAAAAAGAGACTGCAAAAGAAGCGACTGTCAGACAGATGTCATCTCACAGCAAGCCTGGACATTTTCTCTGAGATGCCGTTCACTTACAGCTGCTATAGTGACATTTGATCTCAAGCATCCCTGTTTTGTTATAACATTCCTTCTGTGAAACGTTTATCTGTTTTAACAATAGACGCTGACATTTAACTGGTAATTTTAGCAAAGCAAGTACTTGCTTTAAATGCTTTACAATCTTCACGTTTACAGAACTGATTCACATGGAAAATGCTAGGGTACTTCTACTATTTGCCTTTGTTAGTCTGACTCTTAACACAAATGGCTTCTCAGTTTTACTTCTTGTATGCAAAGTAAAGAACTTGATAATCATGACCTGTATAAATGTGATTTTTATTTTGTAAGTTTGTGTGTGCGATGAGGTAACAAAGGAAAGGGCGTTGTTTTTTATTAGTAAATTAGTGATAAGATGTGACATTTTCTTAACCTGTGAATTGCCTTTGTGATGTTTTAATAGGTAGTTCTCCTGCTTTAATGGTCGGGGAAAACAAAGTAGTTTTGTAGACACAAAGTGTTTTCTCAAAAAATTTGATACTTTTGTTATTTCTGTATTTCATTTTATTATTTAACATCAATAAAGTATTAACATTTCTGTGTTCTGTATTCTTGTTCAAACTTGTTTAAAGTGGTGTCTCGGTTGAGCTCACAAGATAGAAAAACCCTGTTTACCTCACGTTTTTCTTAGGCTGATACAAAGCACAAAAGAGGGCTCTGACTCATCGAAACATCATGGTGAATGGTTTTAGTAACTTATTTTAATACAGTCCTTAAGTGTTTTTGTGGTATTAAGCTGCTTGGGTGTTGTACATCCACCTAAGGACTCCTCGATTTCCAAAACTCCGGAACTGTTTGTTAACGGGTGTATGATTGTATCTTTCTTCTGCTTCCTGAAACATCAGGTTACCATTCTTTGATTTAAAAAAAAAAAATCAACTGCAAATGAACTAGTAGAAGGAACAAAAGAGAGTCCGTTGTGTTGAGCTGCTGTGCTCTTTGTGTACACCTGACATATGACTCCCAGTATTTAAGCAGGGAACACTGAGTGCCATAAAGACAAAACTGTTTTTTTTTTCTTGGTACTGAGGTCTGCTGGGGAATACAGTGAAGTGACTCACTGACCTTTTACAGAACTAAAATTTTACTGACTTGATGAAATACTTCAATGAATTACATTATCACTTTCTGTAAAAAGGTACTCAGATCCTTTACTTAAGTAAAAATAACAATACCATACTATAAAAATAGTATAAGTAAAAGTCCTGCATTTAAAATATCTATATAGTAGCATACATTATATATTTGGATTATTAATACTTATCCCTTATTGTGTGAGTACCATTTTACAGTGGAGCTAATTTCACCTATGCTACTTCTAATAGTGTTAAGGTAGTTTCATCTATATAAATACATCATACTTTATAGGCTGATCATATGTTTTGTATGTGAAATCTGAGCCTGCAACCAAAATAGTAACTATAGCTGTCAAATAAATGTAGTGAAATACAAAGTAGCTCAAATGAAAACACTCAAGTAAAGTACAAGTATCTCAAAATTGTACTTAAAGTACAGTACTTAGTTAAATGTACTTGGTTGTGTCCAACCCTTTTTTTTTTTTTTTTGGGAAGTATTTTCCAAAGCTTATATCCACAGGACTGGAAGTAGAACAGGCTGGACAGGACAGCTTTGTGAAAGTCTCCTCCCTTAACTGACCTCTGCAACAAAAGCTGCCAATCCCAAGAACAGGTGGTCCCTTATGTTGGAGGGGAATAAAAGGGACATTTGTCAGGGCCCTGAGAGCCTCACTATTTATTTAAGTCTGCCGCTACAATCAGTTTAAGATTGCGTGTGTGTTAGTAGGCCTAAAGCACGGTCGATTTTAGGTATTTAATATAGCTTTTCAGTATACGATGGCAGCACGATGAGAGCAAAGCTTAGACGCCGTTTGGTATGTGTGAACCCACATTCCTGATCCACTGGCATCCACATGCCAGCCCTGCTCGACCTCACTCTGAACCAGGACATGTGACTCCTCGTTCAGCCTGGGCTGTTCATACGAAAACGAGAAGCGGGCAGGTCTGCGGCAGCCCCGGCATGCGGACTCCTCGCCCCGCGTCTGAGTCGCCTTCTCCTCGTCCTGTAGAGAGAGAGAGAGAGAAACAGAGAAAGAGGGACAGGGCGAGAGACTGACTGTGTCCTCTCCGCTCGTCGGAGAGCCACCTTTTAACAGCGCGGCGGCGGCCCCGCGTAAACTCGCACCCGATTGGCCCGCTCGAATGCAACGCCGCTTGTGATTGGCGGAGAGCGTCCTGTTGACCGAAGGTGGACTCCCAGAGAGTCGGGAACGCTGGAAGCGAGAAGAAGAAGAAGAAAAAAAAAAAAAATTTCCAGCTACAAAAACGGCACCATGCGCCTCCCCTGAGTGGGTTTGGATTAATCACCGGGAAGCCGTTTGTACTCAAACTATATTAAATTATGACAACGCCTGACCGCCTCGAAGCTCCCACGCTATGGTTTTACTTTGTCGGCTCGCTTTTTCGGACAGCCGCCGCCGCTGTCGGCCGCTCGTGAAGACGCCTCGCGACGACACAGGTAACTTTGTTTAAACTCCAGCCGTTAGCACCGAGGCTAGCCGCGGCGCTAGCAGCCTGTTGCCGCAGTTGTTTGTTGCGTTTTTTTTTTTTTTTATCATCTGTACAGGTGGAGTTCGCAAAGTTACACACCGTGGAAAGTGGCTCCGGCGTCTCGTGTCGATGTTTGAACTCGCCTGTGCGGGTTTTTTTTTTTGTTTTTTGTTTTGGGAGTAGCGGTGTGAAAAGCTACTTTTGTTGGTCGCCCGAGAACAACAGCTCGACACGCTCCGTCCGTGCCCGAGTTGACCATCGATCCCAAACAGGAGAAATGCAATTTCGCCGTCGCTAAATCACAAAATTTGCGGTTTTATTTGTGAATTCACAAAGTGTTAAATGAATCTAAGTGACTTGTGCTTTACAGTCCCGGTTTTATAAGTGCTTTGTAACTTAATTTCCAAATGTGACGGACCTTTTTATTGTGCCCTGCCTCCCGTCTGTAGTCCACTTGTTGCTGGCCATTCATTATGCAGTGTAGTCCCTCCACGTTGTCGTGCTTCAAGCTGATGACAACAAGCCTAAATAGTTGTCGCGTGAATAATGCGGTGACGATGTGGTTTATACATCGGTGTCTTCAGCATGTCCACGAAAATAAAGTTTATACTCAACTAAATGTTTGGCTTGGAGTACTTTTGCAATAATCAGCTTTGTTAACTGACTTGTGCTCACATCTCATCATATAGTTTTACATATTATTACTCCAAGTCAGCCTGTTCCCCAGCATCTCAGTGTGAAGATTTGTTAAGTCGAGACACACAAACATCAGGTAGATAACGTTATGTTAGGACCTGTTGCATAATGTTGAGTGTCCACAATTAAGCGCGGATGGTCTACTATTATGTGCGTTAAGCAACAGAGGTATTGATTCATGCTGTTTTACAGGCCCTTGAACAGTGTGAGATGCCATATGTGAGTACTTCATTTTAAAATCTGCCTGTAATTCATCAAAACAAAATGTAATAATAACACATGTCTCTGCACCCTCTACAGATGGACTAAGAAATCAAGGAAGAACGGAAGTGTAAATTGGGTAGAGTGAACATATTTTCTTGCATCCTGCTGGAGCTACCTTTTCGATATGGCTGCTGATGGAAAATAGGATTTTAAGTCAAGTTGAATGATGGCATCACGTTGGGTTCATTCTTGTGAGGATGAAGAGAGCCAACAAGCGAGATCGTCTTTCTGTGAGGTAAACACAACTCAACTCAAAACTCTTTGTACATCATTTATAAAAAGTTTTTTTCAAATGGAGACCATTAAAGTGATATTTGGGGGCAACAGACTCTGGTTTCTGAGTCTTCCCTCTCTGTTTGGTGTTGGTGGGGGAGTAGTGTGTTTGACGCTTTGGCCCAGCTGTTAGTTCTTGTGAAAACTCCTGTTGGATTGTTTTGCTTTTATCTGACCAGGGCTTCATTATTTTGGTTCTTTTGATAATTGTAGCCTTCAGATTTATGTCACAGATTTTCCTGTGCTTATTTTGTATTTTTTTGTAACCTGCTGGAGTTTATTATTGTTGATAAAGATGTTAGATTTGAAATTTTTATCACTTTTCAATTCACTGGTGGAAGAGGGAGGGGCCAATGGCATTGAAGCAGTTTAAGACCCATCTATCAGATTTTTTTAGCTGTGACCCCTGTAATACCAGACACGACACCATCTGCTCTTCTGAAAGCTTGTCGAATGAATGAAGACCTTCATGGTAAACTACGTAGCAACCCCATACTCTTTGAAATGGATGGGCACCTATTTATAGAGTCTATAGTTTTCTTTCATTTCCTCCATTGCCTTTAATCTAATATTCAGCTCTCTGCTTAAGCCTCCCTGCTTCTATGTGAATAGTCTGTAAATGAGGGATGTAAAAGTCCTAATGTTGTTAGTTCTAATGCACTAGATGTACTGAATTGAGACCATTGGATAGAGCAAAGGATACCTTGGTACTCAACAAGATATTAAATTGATTAGCTAGTAATAGATCCTATTTCATTATTTTTATTTCCCCAGAGCCCTGAAATTACATTTTTGACATTTAAACACAGTTAGATCTTTCTCACAGTACATAATTAAAACATTTTTTTTAAACGTTGTAAGGGAAAAACCTCAGTACTGTGCAGTCATTGGAAATCTTTCTTTTAGCAGCTCTCTAAGGCTGCCACACAAACCAATTCATGTGTTAATTTTGAGCCGGAAACCCCCTGGAGTCTCTGGTCCTGGGATTTTCTGGAAATGATGACACTGTGGATTTAATGACTTAAGAAGTTTCCTAAGTTGATGTTTTTTTTAATCGCTTGTTAAATGTGTCTTTGCCAAAAACACAACTTGCGATGGCCTCAGTTGACTGAGATCTGTCAAAAGATGTTGTGATTAATGGGTGTGCCTTTGTTTTTATTCAGAGAAAGCATGGCCTTGTTGCTGTTGTAGACACGCAGCAGAAAGAGGATGGGTTATTGTCTAGCTAGTGAAGCACAGAGAGAATTTCAACAAAAACTTTTGTTGAAAGGAATGGAACCAAGATCTGAAAATTGGAATCATGGTAGATTTAAACCTTTTAAAAACATTGTAATAACGACAATTTTACTGTGTTATATCACAAAATAATATTTAGAAAATGTATCTTTTTCTGAAAAACATATTTTACGGATTTGTCTCCCAATGGTGTAGCTACTTTCATGTAAGACAACACTTAGCCACCCTTCTCTTATAATACTTTACTAGTCATGCAGTCTCTTCTTTTGACCTTTTCCACAACCATTATGGCAATGTAGTAGATAGTGCTTGTATTGTCCTGGCAACAACTTGATGACAACTTGATACAGAAATCATTTAGTATGTTTTGATTCTTGTGCTGGTGGTTTGATTTTTTTTTCTTTAAACTTGAGTGTTTGTCTGCTGTATCAACTATAGTTAAAGGTGCATAGTACTTAAACTTTCCAGCTGAATCTACATAGCAGACAGAGTTTGCTTAATGTGTCCTCCAGCTACTTGGTTCTTCTGGTCAGATGTTGAGTTTGTGGCACAGAGGTTTTAGATTGGATGCTGATCAGTTGTGATATGTTGATGTGATGTATGTTGTGTGATATGTCTATGGCAGGATTTCCTGTATTATGCTAGGGTCTTTATTGTGTCAGACTATATCATTTTATTAATTTGTGCTTCCTATGTGATGAGTAGACATAGCTTTTTTCACAATTTATAATACTTGTTATGCTGCAGTAGGTCAACAGAAATTAGAGTTGAGTGAAATGAATTACTGTTTTGGATAATGAAGCATGATCCATATTTAGCTCTGTAGGGGGCTATTGACAAACAGGCCCCCCTATCCCCACAATCTTGGCCTCATTAAAGCCCCGTGTTTATCTCATTTAGGCTGGCTGCCTTTTACAGAACCCCCCTGTGCAGGCATCGTATGGCTAACTGATGACAATCGGAAGGGAAAATTGACCTTCAATTGGATAGAAGAAGTCTGTTACTTCCTTTTGCCTTACGTATGTGTCTGCAGTGTCTCAGGGGAAACATAAGAGATAAGAGATGGGCCATGTGATTCAGTTTTTCCTCATTGCACAGTTTCTGTGCAGTAAAACATCAGTGTCTTCTTGAATCCATTCCTTCCAATCTAGGTGTTTAGTGTACAGCTTTGGCAAAGCTTTGTGAGGGAAATATCTCAACTGCTGTGTTTTTGACATTACTCTCCTCAGAAAACAAAAGGCATCAGTCATGGCATCCCACAAATGAGAGTGGGATGTTTAAGCAGTCCAGTCTCATGACTTTGAGAAGGCATGGTGGCTGGTCTGTTTACGTTTTAATTTTTATTTAGCGTTTAGATCTATGCAAGGGTGATGCACAGCCTTAATTCATTTAGTGTAACAGTTTACCAGCAGATACAGTGTGACATTGTGTGTTTTTATTAGGTCGCTTCTGGGTTGAATTTTCCTGGGTTTTCCAGTGAAGTGTAGAAATAGATTATTTTTTTGGTGTGTATTCACATTAAGGATAATTAGATGAAATAAAATTTGTTTTTATGCTGGACCACAGTTGTATTTTCAGTATTTGCCATCTGTTTGGATGGGCAGTTTATTTGTCTAATACAGTACCACCAGAAAGTACAAACTCAGAAATGGTCATAGAGTTGAATCATTGTTTATCTGACACATCAAAAAAGTAATATTTCAGGGCTAATGAATTAGATTGCACCATATTGGGCAGGTGTTCATGCTATTGTACCCATTCAATGTAGTTATTGAGATGTACTGCCTGAACCAACAGGTATGAAACAGAAGTTATGAATGTAAACATAAATTTTAGTATGAAATACAACTGGTAAAATACATGTCTTGTTTCCCACTGTTATAGAATGTTTACACTTTTTTTTACACAATGACAATAGAAGAATTGAAATGAAAAAGTGCCAGCATATTGAAAAAACATCATGCATGAACAGCAGCCACAGGACTATTATGTGACCCATCTGTATGTAACAGCTAGAAGTGTGGCACGCACACAAAATGCACCACGTGTCTACATAGGCTGAGTAATGATGCTCCTAACCTTGTCTTGCACTACAAGGCTGGAACGCCCAGGGCTCACCAGTGGCCCTCTGTATCATTATCTTAAGGCTTTTCACAGTTAAGTGCTTGGTTTGGACGGGATGTGGTGTAGAATTTAGCAGCCCACAGAGAACTAGGTTTCTTTGCATTTTAAGACTGTGTACTTGTCTGATGTTTTTAGAGCTGATGTCATGTGGTGCCTATAATGTGTCATTTGGTGATGTCAGCAAAGGTTTTTAAACATACAGGCCATGCAGTGTGGTTTCATAATATTGGTTAAAAAGGAAGAAGGTGGAAATTCCAGTTTTTTTTTTGTTTTTTTTTCAGCGTTTGCATACATATCACCATTTGTGGTGTGTAAACAGCTGTGCATGTACAGTGTTTCCCCTAAAAGACTCTGATGTTGGTGGGAGGTATTGGTTACCTTCCCTTTAATCTCTGTGGTAGGGGAACCACTGATGTAGTCATCTTACAATCTCTGACCCCATGTACTCTGGATTTAGCATGTCACTTAATACGCTTGTCCAAACTGTGTGTACCATTTGTCAAACGAGTAGATATTGCAGAGCATTATACATTTTTTTTTTATTATTATTTTTTTTTATGTCCATGCATACGAATAATGTGAAAGAGTCTGTGAATTTATTTAAATATTTAAATGGATGGGAATGAGTTTGGGTTTGTAGCCATTACTGCACTGTGAGACACATGTAAGAAAATCTCAAAATTGTTTGTGGCTCTCCATGGCAGGCATGTCAATTCAATTGTATGGTAGCCATGCATGTAGAAGAGCAGAAACCTAATAAAAACACTAGCCTAGAGCCTTAGATAGTGTTGTACTGGAGCCATTATGTGTTCATTCATTGTTTGGGGGATGATTTTACAGGGTAAAGCTCAACAGATAAGGAAAAGACCAAAAGCACAGTCTGTTGGTCTTTCCTACTTCGCAGGCTGTCTGTGGCTATCAGTACAAAGCCCATTCATTCATACTGGAGTCAGAAATCCTTCAAAACGGGTCAAATGTCCCTCAAACAGGAACAAATAGTGCACTTCAAAGGGACTGTTGTCAGCTTCAGATTAATACACATTTGGTGTTTTAGTGAATATTTACATCAGCAGGATAATTTAAGTGGATTGACTATATAAAAAAACAGTGCCCATGTAGGCCTACATCATTATGACGCAACAAGAAATAAGCCACAACGTGCAATGTTGTGGCTTATTATGTATTTTTAATAGTTTTTGGTCAACAATAGGGGTCTGTATATCAGGCTGTTGTTACACAGGCATTACCTATTTGGAGGATCAATGCATTCTTGGTTTTGCTGTTTACAATATGACAAATATCACCAGACTAACTGGGATCTGGTGGTTGAAATTAGTGTTCCCACTCTGAGACAGAGGCCTGGTCATTGCTTGAATCCAAGAGCTATCCTGCAAAAGAACAAATGCCTGATAAAAAAAAAAAAAAACCTCTCCCAGCTGCCTCACCCATTGCAAATATCAGTCTAGTATTCTGGTGATTCATAAATGGGTGAGAGGCATTCATTTGTGGGCAGGAAAAGATAGGTGTATATTTTGATGTGGGTGTTCCTTTCATGTGCTTTTCTTTGTAGCCCCTTTTTTGACAAATAATCTCATAATTTTCTTCTTTATGTTGCCTTTTGACTTCCTGTCACAGTTATTTGAAAGCATTATTAATCTAGTCAGGTTTACACTGGTGTCTTCCTTTGTTCTCCATCCTTTTTATAATAGCTTTTTTATGAAGTAAAATGAAAGGGAAACCATGAAGGAAATGTGGGTCTGGAATCTATTGACCTCGAATGTCACAATAGTATTAACTATGCAAGTGGCAATGATAACAGTGCTTGGCATGTGTCTGTCAGGAGGCCCACACCCCCTTCTGTCATCCACATCTAAAGATCAGAGGGTTGGAAATTGCCCCGTGCATTGGCTGCTAAATTAGATCCAGCAGACTGGGATTGGCTTGACCCGGAGACATAAGGGGAGCAATGCAGGCATTTCAAACATCCAGTTGATCTATTGTCATATCACCACAACCACATGGATTTGAATGTTTTGGTGTGCAGGCACCCGTAGAGATACAGAGTTCCATGGATGTGTTGGTATCACAGAACAGCTTGGTTATACACGGCAAAACCGGTTTTGCTAGTTTCATCAAAATACATGAGTGTCAGCTGCACCTGCAACTCTGTTTCCCAGCCAGCCACAGTAATTCTCTCGGTACTTATTGCCAACAGTATGCTCTGGTTGCCACTTGAAATACACTTTGATCCAAGTAATTTATGTTACTGCCTCTTTCAGGAATACATGGTTGAAAAGCAGGAAGAAAATTGCTGAGAAGCAGTAAAACAAAGAGTACAGTGAAACATGCTTTAACTTGGTACACACCTCCAGGCACACAGTATATTTCTAATGAAACATTGACTGTGAGACTGAATGTGCGGTAGACGTACTCAGATCAATTGGTGGTTTTAAGTTGGTGCAGACAAATTGTTGCTCATGATTGTTCCTTGAAATGTGGTTTGGCTCATTCACTACTCCCTGCAACAGCTGGATTAAGTGGGCAATCTGTTCCAATTTATTTATTTCTCTTTTTAATCAAAATATGCAGGTCAGATTTAGAGAAAATGTTTTAGTTTTGCAACTGCATTAATCACAAGAAGACAAACCTCTTACAAAGTTTATTGTAGTTTAGCTGTGTTTATGTTAAGATCCAGGTAATTCAGTCTGATTTTCTGGCATTTTACTCAACATATCTGCTCAGGCAGAGATAGCGTGAATGCAAGCTCATCAAATTCCTCACATTGTGGGGGAAAGTCTATGTTTCATGGGGGAGGGGAAGGGTTTGTGTGAGACAGGGTTAGGAAAAATTACCTTTTCAGTGTGGACATACAAGACTGTTTGGAAATAGTTGCTCCTGAAAGTCGTACTGGAACAGGGAATATGATATGGGGAGATCTGAGAAAAGGGGAGTATTGCTACACACCCAATACCACAAAGGTGTGAGGCTATAAATAGCCTGTAAACATAGAGGTGGGTGTCTAAAGTCCTGAAGCCTGACATGCTCTACTCTCCAGCTGTGAAAATAGGATACCATGACTTGACTGTAAACACTGTACAGCTAGTTAAGTTCAAAAGTCCATTCACCCCAAAACCACGTCCAACTTTAATGAAAGACTGACTGTTCATTTACAGCATCTCTAATTTGTAATGTGTAAATTGGGGGTGGCTTGATTTGTGGTGTAGTTTTAGTAACATGTTTTTGGATTTTACCACTGGGGATTTCCAGCATTTACACTTTCAATTTCAAGCTTTCATAGCTATCCATATTTTCAAGCAGAATTTAGTTAGATCGTACAAGTGTAAAAGTGAAAGCAGAACTACTTAAAATAAATTCCCTTTTTCATCCTCCTTTTTGTGTAGGATGAATCATCAGAGTGGAGAAGCTTGGCTGATTCTCCTGCAGCACAATACCCAACAGAAGAGGAGCCGTTCTCATGGCCGAGACCTAAAACAGTGCTTTTGCGTCGAACTGCCCACGGGTTTGGCTTCACCCTGCGTCACTTCATCGTGTACCCACCGGAGTCGACTGTGCACTGCTTCCCGGTAAATTTCAAGATTGTATTTGTTTTTAAACTTACCAGAAGCTTTCACGAGTTTCATGCACTTGAGTATTATATGCTTATCACAAAATATTACACCAAGTCCACAAAAGGCCTGATATCAGAAGAGCAACAAATTCACTTAAGTATTTCTGTGTTTCTACAGGAGGAAGATCATGGCCGCAGAGGTAAGCAGAAAAACTCGGCTGGTTCTCTTTGTGCCTGCCCTTCAGCAACACTGTGTCAGAGCAGTATCTTTGACTTTTTAAATGACTCTTAATCCACACATCCACTCTTTGGCTCTTTTTCCTTACTTATTTGATGACAACGATGTAGCTCCTGTGTGTCACTGACCTTTGTGGAGGCATGAAAGGTTTGGTCAGCACCACCTGTTTCTGTCCTGCACTGACCCACCTCTTCATATTGTTTCACTTTGTTGTTCTTGCTGCTTTTTTCTCTCACCATAAAAAGGTTGTCAGAAAGAGACAGCCTCAATTTAACTAGGTTTTGTGTGTTTGACCCTCTTTCCCCTTGCTGTTCTCATTCTCACCGTTCTGTTTTCCTCTCTTCATAAGGGACAGACCTCAAATAACACTCCTGGCATAAGTAAATGTTGATCCATGTTGAAGTGAATTCTCCTTGAGTTACTGAGTCTGTTACTGCCTGTCCCATTCTAATGTGACCACTGTGAGGTGATATCCCAGTAGCTTGTTTGTGGGCTTAACTCTTTTGTTCAGTTTGTTGATCACGTGGAGGTTGCTGTCACTGGAATTTGTCCAGGTGAAAGTCCGTAAATCTATTAGACAATTATTTTCCTTTTTGAGAGGAAAATTGTACAGGAAAGCACCACTATAATTCATCTCACACATTTTGGAAGTGAATTATTATATGCACAAGTAACTCTTTGTTTTCATTACACATGAGGAAACCCCATAAAACTCAGAGCTTGTCATGTACAGTTGTAAAATGCAGAGTATTACTAATGAAATCAAGTATCCCAATATTTCTACCTAATACCACAATATGTGTCAACATAATTCTATTGTAGGATATTTGATGGTTTGTAGATGACATTTTCACACAAAAAACGTTAAAGGAAAAACATTAGTAAGGTGATATGGCAACCTAACAGGTAGAGCCATTCATAATTGATCACTCACACACTACAGCCAGTCAAGCTCAGATATTTATGTCACTTTATGACTGTACAGAAGCATTTTAAAGTCAGAAGCACTAAGAAATATTACAATAACCAAAATCCAGATTTTTTTGATTTCTTGTGTCATATCACAGTATGGATGTTATAACACTGTATCCCCCAGCTGTGGGTTGATTTAACTATATAGAGTAACAGATCATGCGGGCTGTTTTGTATTATGATATGGTGACACCACTCAGAAGAAAGACAACACAGAGTCACTAGTCATCTGCACATATTTGGCGACACGCACCTGAATAGATTTTTTTGTCTGGTACTAATGATAATTGTGGCTTTCATTAAATTCATTAAAATCCTGAATTGACTGTATATGATGTATGTACACAGTGAATCACGTAGATGTGCACAGACACACACATATCTAGTAAGGCACAGACAGGCTGTTTAAAAATCACAACAAAATCTTGATAGAGACTGCTCTAAATAGTAAATGACTGCTTCGGACTGGATAAGACAGAAAACATCAAAGAATCCTATTGCAGAAAAGAATCCAGTTGCATAATGCTGGACACAGTGGCTTGTAGCCAACAAGCCTGAATTGAGGAAGAAAAAAAGACAACCTGGGATGATTTTAAGTCCAGACTGGTCTGGCCTGCTCAGAGTACCACACTGATGAAATAGTAATGCTGGCTATCAAAAGGCGGACATCAAAAGAGCAAGGAGCAAGCCACAATCTCATATCTATGATGCAGTCTTTTTTTATTCATAAATGGATTTTTCTTGGCAGTTATTACCCCCTCCAGAATACAAATACACTATCTGTATGATATATTTAGTCTTTAGGACAACTTGAATGTTTCTCCAAAGCATTGGCAGTCACTATATAAGAGTACTCCCGACTTCACTTAGCATCTAGATCCTTCGTACTATGAAAAAGCACAAGGGAACCATTGATATATCTCCTGAAATGGATTATTAACAAGATTGAAGACAATTTTGAAATGTAAAGTATGCCTCTATGCATGCTATGAAAGAGCCAAATAAGTAAGCACCAAATTGGCTTAAGAGAGAAGACAATTAAAGACTGTAAAATTAGAGTAAAATAACTTTGAAATTGAATTAAAACCTCTTGCTTTGACCATTGCTTGCTGGAAAAATTACTGATGTCATTGTTTTGATCACAAACCAATCATTCAGATGAAGTGTGGTTGTATTCTGAAGAAGGCAATACGTGCCAAAACATGGATTTATGAATAAAAACATTACATCAGAGTTAGTGTTCCACCCTTGTCCCTCCACAGTGCCGGACCACCATCAATTCTCTTATTGTATTATTGTCTGCTGCTTCCCAAGACAAAGCTCTTCTGTCACAACTCTGGGGTCAAGTTTGGGTGCACTTGTGATCTAATGTTCTCTTGCCAACTCTGCACTTTTTCACTTTGATAAAGGCTGTCTTTTACCTCAATCACAGCTGTCATTTAGTTTGTCCTTTGCTACAGGTTCTCTTTGTTTACAGGCATTGTTGTTAGTTTTCATTTTGAAAAGGCAAGCAAATTTTGTGAAGGCTTTGCAAATTGTATGCTTCATTAGCTTTACAGTGAATGAGCATAAACATGAGCCAACTTATAGGCATTTGACGTGAGGCAATCATATTCTTTACCAGGCTTTATCTTCCTCTGTTCGCCAAGAGATAATTGATATTAACTTCCATCTAACTTTGAGTAATATAGCAAACAAAAAAGCATTTGTGTTTCTATAAAAATGGTTGGCTGCCAGCAGCACTAGTTAGGTGGTGAGATATGTATGATATCTATAGTTAGTGGTGCTTCAGGAGTGTAAAGAATTAGACATTTCTATTCCCCAGAGCAGTCTTGTAGAGCAAATATCAGTCTTGTCGGACTGATTTAGAGTACTGTAAAACCGAAAGCGCCATCGTACATATTGTACTAAGTTGATATGTTGAATACAAAATATTAAAATGTTTGGGTCTCCAAATATTATTTCATGTTTTTCAAGGTGGGAAAAGCAGAAACATAAGGTTGCTGCCACTATACATTTTAAATGTTTACAATGGCTCATGTATTGATTTCTCAGCAGCTCCATTGTGGAGATAGTGATGCAGTTCTGTAGTATACCACCAGAGGGTGCATGTCTTGCTGCTGTAGTCCTATGGGACTAATGTTGCAGTATTACATAATGCGAGTCCCCAGGATGTGATGCTGCATGAGTAATCTCGTGTGTGGTAGAGAGAAAAATGGAGGCACAAGTGTGTCTGTGTTTGAGGTTTTCTATGGTTTATAGATTATTATTATTATTATTATTATTATTATTATTATTATTATTATTATTATTATTATTGATTAATTAACCTCTGAGTAATATAAAGACACCTGTTTGCTTCTGTTCCTCCTTCCGATGCTTGAAACACTAGTTTTAGTGGCAGTGTCTGCCACAGGGCTCAAAAGCCATGTTTCTAATTTATGTTTTGTTTGATCTTAACCTCTTTTATTGATCAAGTGTAATTTTTAACTTTTAGTAATTTTTTTTTTTAACAATCATGTCTGTTCTGCTCCCATCCACTGTAGTTTGTGGGCCATCATGTGCTGACTCACTACCAGAATGTTAACTACTGAGGAAGGATTTTAGCAACACTCTTAGGCTGTGCCCAGAGCTATTTCTCAGTTTATAAGGAAAGAGTGGGAGTTGTGCAGCTGAGCACACTGTCACTCTACCTTCTCTCAGTCTCTCTTTCTCTCACCCCTCCCTCTTTCTTTTATTTCCTTCCTTTTTTTTATGCAGCCATGCAGCTGCTAGGAGACAGGAGCAGCATGAGCAAACAGGTTTCCTCTCTCTAGCTGCTTTTATCACCCTCCCTAAAACCACACCATTTCCCCCTATTGAGATATTTTTCCCCTCTGAACCAATTAATGATCATGTCTATTCAAAATGTTGTAATGTGGGCAAGCATTGGCCAAAACTAAGTTTTGTTCTCATAATGTTGACTCACATGCCTCCAAATCTTCTCACAAACTTCCCAGTTTCTCTTTCTGTCTCATACACAGCCTTTTTCTCATCTCACTTTAATGTCATGAAACAATTTACTGCTCAGTCTGGTACTCTTCGGTAGGTTTAGTAGTTGTTTTTCACATTCAGGTTTAGCCTTGGTGCAAGTTAGAGGTTGTAAATAAACCCTCATTATAGAAAATAGTTTTTATTTAGGTTTCAGTTGTTTCAATAGTAGTATAAAAAACAAAATCTTCATCTTGTTGGCATTTTGTAAACCAAATGCTTCTTTTTATAAGCAGGTAAAATAAACTGATTTACTTAACATTTATATGTGTTTGTATTGTATGCTTGTTGTATACTGACTTGTTTCTTTTCATCAGGGAGACAAAGGAATAGGTTAGAACCGATGGACACCATTTTCGTGAAGCAAGTCAAGGAAGGTGGTCCTGCTCACGGAGCTGGGCTTTGTACAGGTAATAACCAAGTCAGTCAGCAATCTCATTCGTGAACCAAACCTACTAGAGATTGACTGGGGGTGTAAGTACTTGGACGTCACAACATTACAACAACTCAGGCATAATCCTGTAAATGGTGTTACACAGCGCAGAAAACTTCCTCTAAGCCATTGCATGGATTTTTTTGGAGTGTTGCAAGCAAAATGGAATAAATTGCAACGGGTGCAGTTTTCAGTAGTGGCCTGACCGTTTTCCTGCTGTGATGCAAAACAGCAGTCAGGCCTTGTAGTTGTAGGAAAGTGCTCTTTTTTGTTCTCCTTTTTATTAGGTAGATACCCCAGTGATTTTATGTTTTATTGGATACAGGGAATCTTCAGCGAAGTAAATATAAACTTCAAAATCAGCTGCCTGTCTTAAGAAGGCAGATGGCCTAAAATCAAATAGCTTATAGTCTTTTACTACATGTCTCTGTTACTGATGTCATTATTACTGTTTTTGTAATGCCTATTAGGTGATCGACTAGTGAAGGTGAATGGAGCAAGCATTATCGGAAAAGCCTATTGTGAGGTTATATCTTTGATCCAAGACAGGTGAGGTTTAATATAAATTTGAATGGATGATTCTGGTCAGTGTATTGTCCCTGTTTTAAATCTCTTTTTGTTCCCGAACAGTGGTGATTTTCTTGAACTTTGTGTGATGCCAAAAGATGAGGATATACTGCAACTGGTAAGTCTCTCAATCCTTTTTTCTAAATGGGGTTCATTTAATGTTTTTTTGAATACCAGGTTTTGAATGTGGGCTTTTTTTTCTGTTTCTAAAACACAAGTTGATGCCTGTTTCTCCAGTCCCACAACAACTTCCACTATATCTGATCTCATAGAGCTGCTCTAGTTTAAAGTGCTCACGTTGGGACAGTAGTCATGAGATGCAGGCAGCCCGCCCATCCCATCAGAGCTCTCTATCTAGGCCTCCTAATCAGGCCAGAGCAGGCTATTTGTCCTCAAACTGCTTCTGACACTACTGTTAAAATGGCCTAATTGGAGTGGTACAGTAAGCATTATCTAAAATACAAATAGACATATTGTCATGGAGTAAAATACACAGCTCCATCTGTATTCATTTTATGTTTTAACTTGCAAAAGGCACAAAGGTAAGAGTGTGTTTTGTTCTTTAAACTTAGGTCCATACCGAATAGGCCTATATTAAACAGATGGATTGTAAAAACATTGTTCTGCTCATTACTCTGGCTGCATCTTCAATTCCTCAGCATGCTTACACAGTATACTATAGATCACTGCCACACGTGCTGAAATACATGTGACAGTGTGGGAGTCTGATTTCTGAGGTCATGTACTTACAGTAGGTCTGGTTGATGTATACCATCAACCACACCACTACTGTTTTTTTCCTTGTAACCAATGTTTGTGTCATCATCAGGTGACTGTGTAGTGACGTGCTTTTTCCATTATGACTGGGGTGTCTATGACAGCTTTCACTGTAGCAGTTGACTAATACAGTTGCAATTTGTCGTGGCAATGACACTTAACTTCCATGATGGTTTAAAAATAGCTTAAGGTGTGCACATAAAATACAGAATGTAAAATTATAAAATTAAAGGCTCTAGATTGTTCATCAGAAAAAAATGTGTCCATCATTGATCGATATTGTTAGTATGGATGTGAAAACGTGAGCTTAAGTTGAGTCTTCAGTGAAGGAAATTACTATTTCAATATTTTTTAAATTTAAGGCTAAATTTCATTATTGGGTGGTGGGGAATTCCTGCATATCTTCAGCAGTCAATTTCAAATCCAGGGAAGAGGTTCTAGTGTGGTGCTCACACAAATGTTGTCTTTCTAGTTTGGCTACTCTAACATTTTTGGGAATATATCTAGTTAAATATTAACGTTATATTGAGTAAATTGTTCTATTAAAAAGGCATGTTCATCCCAAACATTGAATATTCAAATGTTTGGTTTTTAAAATCTGTACCATATCCAATTAGATTTAATTTAATGTCTTTGTCTTTCTCTATCCTAACCTTGCTTTGCCAAAACATTTTGAAAATTTTGATTTCAATCGCGGTTTGTATTTCCCCAAATGATATTTCCAGTGCAGTGAAAGGCCCTCATACCTGTGCGCACTTTAGATCTCCTCATTAACCTTTTATGCATGCTGCAGGCAGCTGTTCGCAGCTACTATGCATTCTGCACATTTAGGGCAAAGTGAACGTGCACTCATCTGTTCTATATCCATAACAAATCACATTGAGTGCTTTGTCAGGATACTCAGGAATCTTCACCCAAGGGCTTATTGTTATCTGACAACCTCTTTATGAATTATATAATAAAAGAGCTTGGCTGTTTGCTTTACCTGAAATTTTCCCCTGTGTATCCTTTTATGTCCAGGTTGAATCCTCATAATTACCTCGACAGATACATAAATCATTTAGAAGTATGGCATCCAGAGTTGCAATATCAATATGTATTGTTGTCTCTCAACAATCTCTCTCTCTCTCTCTTAAAGCATCACACCCTTACAAAAATATGCAAGCAGTCATATATCTAAAACAGTTAAAACGTAGTGTCAATGATCTTTATTATTTAAATAGAACATTCTATCGTAAACTAATTAAAATTAAACTTGTAATGTCAAATTATATGTTGTACACAATCACTTAACCCTCTTGTTGCATTAATTCTCAGTTAATTTTCTCCTTTTCTTATAACCAATTGGCTGTCACTCCCCCCTCCTCCCTGTTAGGTCCTCCCATTTTCTCCTCTGTACCCATTTATACACCACTGTATCTTACACGTGTGTTGTGATAACACTGGCCACAGTATTGCACAATAAATGGGCAACAGCCACACGCAAAATATCTATTAGTGTAGGCAGACAAACTGACGACGGCTGTCTATAAGAACAAGAGGATTATCAGAGATGCTAGCAGGGTGACATTACACTGTAGGAGGCAGCACACACTGACTGTTGGGAGACAGGCAGCAGTTGCTTAGCAAAGAGACTGAGAGGGTGTACATTCAGGAAGCAGAAAAGGGAGGGAACTGTGTGCCGGGAAAGCAGAGGAAACACTGAACAGGAAAAAAAATATGAGGGAACAGCATGAATGATGAGGTGAAACCCGTAGATAAAATCAGCTGACTGACTGCCCTGTGTTTTTAACAGGTTGATGCTAAGAGAAAAGGAGAGAGGAGGAAGGAGTGGGAGGGGGTAGCTGTACCATCAGAGCTGAATGTATAATCAGCAGCTGCTGCTTCTGTCATGTGAGCAATAGCAGAGGGAGGGAGAGAGAGACATAGACTGGAGGCACCTTGTTCAGTTAGCGTAATGTTCTGGCTGAAGATGGATAGAACCATGGAGACTTAACATCAGGATGAGAGGCAAGCTTCTGCTCCTGCCACCTCACCCAGGACAGACTGGCTCAGGCAGGTCGTAACGTGGCAACCCCTGCTACGTCTCTGCTTCTTCATCCCTCTCTAGCTGCTGCTGCAGCTCTAGTATATTTTTAGCATGTCAAGCCCAGTCATTGCTGTGGCTGTTTTTTTCATAATGTGTGCATTTTGCTCTGCTGGCATCTTTTTCTCTTCCACCCTCTCTCCCTTGATTTTTTAACACTCTCATTTTCACATGCTGTAACGGCAGCCTTTTTCTCTGGAAACTACTAATCTGGTAAGCAAACAGCAGGCGGGGTAGCCACTTGACGTTGACATGTTGTGCTTGCCATCTTATTTTGCATGTCATGTCATGCATGTCAGCATCGTCATTACAGGATGTGGTCTTCAGGTTTTACTTTAATGCAATATAGTTTTTATCCTTGGATGACTAATGGTTCGCTCTGTGTTGGTGATTCATACGTGTAGACTGTAGAAATGGCCGATGGACTTTGCCTGCTGTACCTGTTAGATTGAGCTCTTGAGTTGGCATCCAGCTGGCATCTCAGCCAGCCTCGCCCCTTCTTCACCCTTTATGCCAGATGTCATTAGTGTGATAAAGGCCAGTGACCTCTGAACTCTCCTGCACACTCATGCTTACAAAGGGAGGAACAGAGCCGGGCACTGATTGCTGTGGCACACACACAGCTTTATGTAAGATGGTAATTTGACACCAGGTAGCATGATCAAAGTCCTCATACCTTCACATTCCTTTTGCTTATTGTGTGTGCACTACATTATGAGTAAAGCAGGTAAATGTAGTGTGGCTTACAAGCCCATAACAAGTTCTAGCTTTAATTTTGTATTTGTTTAAAATTATTTTATTTGTATCTGCACTAATAGTGTAGGCTTCCAAACCTTGGACGCTAATCAGGCAGGCTAAATATAGCACATTTTCTATGAGGGATGGGCGACCTCCTGTCTGTCTGAGTCTGTCAGTCTGAGGTGGGGAAATGAAAACACTGCTTACCTGTCAAGATCAATGTCAATTTTTATTGTGTACATTTTTATGTTATCATGTTTGTTCAAATATGTTGTGTGTAAGGTACGTGTTTGCCTTATCTAACTTGTGTATTGAATGTTATACAATCATTTCTAAAAATGTCACAGAGCAGACTACATTTTTAGTTCATTACGAATAAACACCATTCCACATTTGTTTTATTGTGTTTGCAGTTACAGTAGAAGTTCATTTCTTCCATTTTTTTTTTTTTTTTTTTTTTTTTTCAACATATTGATCGTCACAGTTGTTGGGTAGCAATACACCTTTTTATGACTAGAGAACACAAGCAGGAATAATGGAGAAAGAGTGAAGAGTGCGGTACCTAAAAATCTTTCATCATAAGTCTCTGATAGTGAAAGAAATTTCTTATTTGGCTCATACAGTGTACTATCATGTGCCATGGAACAGTGAACATTACCACAAGAACTCTAAATAAGGAGCAGATGAAGACCACTGACACCCCTGAACTGCTAACGCCTCCGCTCACTCATACTGCAACATGCACTGCCCACACACATGCATCCAGTAGCATTTGTAATATCACGCTTGACTTCTCTGTAAGCATCTAGTAGCACACTGTTGAATATTACACACACTTGCAGATGCAGCTTGTACTAATTCTATTGTAACACTGCTTTGTTGCTCTGTCTCTAGGCCTACTCCCAGGATGCCTACCTCCGTGGCCACAGCAGCTACACTGGAAATGCCCGTCACATTCCTGAACCACCCCCAGTATGCTACCCCAGAGTAGACTGTAAGCCTACGGGCATGGCCCAGGCAACAGACTCAGCTGAGCAGGTCTGCCGAGGGCCAACAGCACCTCCTGACCATGGGTACCGCAAAGAGATCACCGTGCCCCCATCTCCCCCTCCTCCTCCTCCTCAATCATATCCCAAAAGCCAGATGGCAGTGTGCATGCGCAACGACAGTGTGAGGACTGTGGTGGTTCCTCCTGATGCAGCCCATATGGGGCGCATGGGTCCAGCTCATAGGTTAGACTACATGGACCCTGTCTTTGTCAGGGGAAGGCCTGGGTCGCTGGCCCAGTATCCTCACCCTCGAAAGGCTGATGTCTATCCCAGTGGTCCAGGAATGCTTCCATATGGAGGTCAGGCACCCCACTACCCATCCAACCATCAAAACATAGATTGGCGCACTTACCAAACATACAGGGAGTACATTGACAACAAAGGAATCCATTCTCATGCTAGTCGGACTATCCAGGAGAGGCTGGACAATTTGCGAGCTGCCAGTCAGACTGCCTTCGGCGCTACTCATCACATTCCCCGGGGAGACTGGGGCCCTAAGGGGATACGACGGAGGAGTACCTCCCATGAACGGTCATACCAAGGACCTCCACCCCACTTTCAGATTGCCCCGCGCAGTGCTTCGCAGGACCGCATGACCAGTACGGAGAGAATGAGCCAAAGCAGGAACTGGCCTCCTAGAAGCGTATCCCAAGATGGCCTAATGCACAAAGTCCGGGCACACTCCACAGACTATGTTGACCCAGTAGAGCTGGCCCGGCCCAATGAGAGGAGAGGAGGGTATGGAAGGGCAGACCAAAATATGAGGCCCAGCAGACAGTCTACCCCTAGACACGCCATGCTCAACAGGCCTTCTGTTGGATACAGCGGTGGCATGAGGGGGGCACCCAACCCTTCTCTCTACTCTAAAGGACCAGATTCTCTTCAGACCCGCTCCTCACCCATGCTCTCAGATAGACCCTCACATTTTGGAAAGAGCACAAGTGCTGAACATTGTCTTGCTGACCAAAGAGTTGCAGTCAAAGGAAATCATGCAGCCCACACTATCCAACAAGGCCAGAGCAGGATGCGGGCTGAAACCATGCAGCCTGTGGAGGCAGGCAGGGATGCAGCATTGGTAGGACACAGATCTACTTCATGCTCCACCACGAAACAGATGCCTCAGAGGCCTAGCATCCTAAAACCACCTCACTCAGACTCCCGGAGTCAGGTCAATGGGCGAAGCCCCACGGAGACTGGGGTCGTTCTAAGGGAGAAGCCCAGTTCTGGAAAGAACCCCAGCCCTCTTCGGCACCCCTCCTACATCTTGGCTGTAACTGACGATGGAGCAGATTCCACAACAGATGTGGTGGCATGCTGGCTTCCCAACGATGCACGTCGAGAGATACACATACGCCGCCTTGGGGAACAATGTCACACCTCCTGCTCCAGCAACCTGGATGAGTCTCTGGACTCCATTCCATTCATTGGTAAGAGAAAGATCAGTTGTAAGCCTTGCCGCCCCTGGTTGTCATGGCAACGACGGCAGGCAGTAGTAACATGAGGCAGACTGGCAGTGCTGATTATGTAGCTAGTTAAAAGGGCTTCCACCAAATATGCTTATAGAAATCAGTTTTAAATAGATGGATGGAAAACTGAGGAGCCTGTAGACCTCTATAGTTTCACTGCTAATCTGATTCAGCGTATTATTGGTGTGTGTGTGTGTGTGTGTGTGTGTGTATATATATAAACAGTGCTGGGGAGATGTTCAAAAATAAATTAATCTTCCTGGGAAGATGTTATTAATCAGGTTTTGTGGCATTCAGAGAGGTTTTGTGTGGTATGCGGCTTAACTAGGGTGGAGTGAAGGATGGCTAATATTGAATTTCTCCTCTTAATACATTGTTTTCTTGGATGGTCTCTCTTGAGGATTGATTGTATTATGGTTCAGTAGTCCCATAATGCATTTCCTGGTGATTAAATTGTTCTTGTCTCGAATGCCACTGTTTCACCATGCACATAACAAGTGTTTGCAGTGCTTTAAAAAGCATCTTACAAAAATAGTTTATCTCATACCCTTTGAGAAGTTATCTGAATGTTTTGGTTTTCATTGCTTTGCATCAGGTTTTGTATCTGCTTTGTATCATCAACACTTGTCTAAATCTAGTCAGAATTTTACAGCAAAGATTTTCGTGTATTCAGTCTGTAATTTTAGAAAATCTGTTGCAATCAGTTCAGCAGTGAGAAAATATTCATAATTCATAGGAACTCAGCATATTCAGTCATGTGATGAGAACATAGCTATAGTTACATTGCTGGAGGCAAGACTGAGTGTGCAGATGGAGGACCTTTTTAGATTTCTTCAATCTACTGCCAGATTGCAAATGTATAAAATATTTTATGTTTAGATATCTCTCCATCTCTGTTTTTTTTTTCTTTCTCTGTCCATCTGTGTCTTCATACAGTATATGTATTATGTATATTTGGGTATCTGTCTGTCCATCTGTCTGTCAACCAGTCTTTATGTGATACCACATAATGTAGTAAACTGAAAAAGTAAGGGCTCTGTGAGAATGGATATCCTGTTATTCACAGTTATCTTTTACTGTATTTAGTGTAACTTCTGTATGATTAGGCTGGTTGTTTTGAAAAAAAGGTCAGTCCATGATTGCGAAAAAGAAAGTTTAGATGGATTTGCTATAAAATTCAAAGACCCAAGTCAGCATATTGTTGGTGGTTTTAATTGAGTAAACTATCTCTGAACGCTGATCTACTTATGTTTGGGAATGACATAAAGGAAAACATTTTGTACTTTGCAGGTAGACTGTATGGAGGAACTAGGTCACAGGCAGCAACAGTACTGAAGTTTTTAGTTTGACCCATGGGAGAAGAATTAGTTTCAGAGTTAAATTTGGGTCTCTTGAAGCAGCTGAGTAACATACTGTATGTTGCAAAATAAATTGTACTTGAAAGTGCTGCATGTCCCTTCATGAAGATTGAACTGGTTTAACTGTAGGCTGTAGTTTGTGCTGCTGTTGAGCTGTACTAAGAGTTGGAATGCCTTCAGCATTTCAACAAGTTTACACAAAAACACCTACACTGGATCACAACTCAAGTTTGTCTATTCATTTTGTTGTTTTATTTTTTTAAAGCATTTTGAAGGTATTCTTATCCCCCCCTCTTCTACACAGTGCTACATTTATGGTTCATCAATACTGGTACATGTGACAATTTAAAGTTGGATATACAGAGTGTCAGTGAGGTTACTACACTTGTGGCTTACCAGCAGTGTTTCTGCCGCTCCATGTAATGTTGGTTGTTAAGGAAGCCTGACAGGCCAGGTGCGGACAAAGCAGGCAGTGACAGTGATGCTGCTGCAACACCACCATTCTGGGACTGGTGCCCCGGCCCAGGAGAACAGTGCCCTGATTGTGTAAGCCACGGGGCCTCCATCAGTGGCCTGTTTAGAAACCCACTGGACCAGACTTTAGTTCAATCCATAGTTTTATTTAGCTAATCTACAGGCAAGTCATATATGTTATGGTGTTTGTGTGTGTGTGTGTGTGTGTGTGTGTGTGTGTGTGTGTGTGTGTGTGTGTATCTACCTATCTACCTATCTATATTCTTTAGATGGCAATGGTTGGTATTTTTCACACTATTTTGCGGTCTACCTGGAATTTGGTTCTTGCTTCTTAATAAGATTTTGTTTTTCATGGCTAATGCAGTCTAATTTTTGAAACTTTGTTTAGTAGCTGTGCGTGAGAAAATCAAATGTTGTATTAGCTGTTTACATTTACATGAGAATAATCATATTGGATGTAGTTTTACATAGGAGAGTGAGCATGTCTTACTCTACTGAATGCTGAACATTTTAGGCCTGGGGCAGAACCCTTCTGGTGTTTCTATAGCAAGCTGCCTGCTGTATGACCGGTCAGAAGTGTTAACATTAAACCTGTACTGAAGGAACTTGAGTTGTTCTGTTCCTTTTTAAGAGATTGTGCCTCATACAAACGTTAAATGTATGCATTTGATTTTAGATCCCTTGGGTTTGTTATGGACTTTGACTTTAGAGTTTGGTAAAAGACATGTTGTCTTATATTTTGGAGAAAGTACATAAAGATGGAAGTTAATTCTACTGAATAATGTTTATCACTGATGCAAGTCAGGTCAAATTTATGGTCAAAATTGAAGAAACCTCAGGAAAAACAACAGAGGAGGAATCCATCTCCCAAGAAGGACAGACATGGAATAGATGTTACGTATACAAAACTACAGTAAATACAAATAACAATGACATAATCTCTGATACATGTAGATAATGAAATATACAGTATTTGAAGAATGTGGATACAGGAGGACCCTGAAACCAAAACAGAGGATTAGAATAATGCAGTGGTTATTAAAAAGTTTACAGTTTTACTCTTGTCAGCAGACAAACATTTTGTAAGTCATCAGTCACCATAGGAAGCCAATGAAGTGAAGCTAAAATTGGTGTAAAATGTTCTGGTTTTAGTTCAGATTCTAGCTGCAGCATTCTGAACCATTTGAAGACTTTTAGTGCTAGCAGGCAGCAGACCAGACAACAAAACAATCGGGTCTGGATGAAACAAAGGCGTGAATTAGGATCTCTGCATCAGCCATGGACAGGAAAGACCAATCTTTCTTTAATCTGATCAAAAGAGAGAGTAGGATCAAACATAACACCAAGAATCTTGGCTAATAAACTTTAAGAATCATACAATTATCAAGAGTAACTGTCACTTGATCACTGCTGTCTATGTCAAGAGGGGCCAGTGACCAGCATCTCAGTTTTGTCAGAATGTAGGAGCAGGAAATTACGTGACATCAATTTTTTTGCAGGAGACAAGCACACCTCCAAATTTTGTAATTTGAGGATGATTGACTTTACAGGCACTCTGAGTATCATCAGTGAAACAGTGGAAATTGCTGCATATAAACTGCGTATAAACTGCGTATAATTTGGCCACATCAGTTCATATTGATGTATTATTATTATTACAAGAAACACACTGTGTTCTTTCGGATAGGTAGGACTTTAGCCATGCAAGAGCCAGGCCAGAGTCTAGAGGTTTAACCACAGCAGTCTTAAAGCTGGTAGGGACAGTGTCATAAGTGATACATTTACAATATTCACCATTGTAGATCCCAGAGATCCTTAAATAGTTTAGCTGGCATGGGATGCAGGTAATTGATTTTGAGGCTGCAACCAGATTAGACGGATGTTTTAAAAGAGAGAGAGAGAACAAATTTTGAGACTGAGATTAACTGGGAATCAGCATATTAATATTGTTCAACTGATTCTGCAGAAGTAGCTAGAGATGAGGAGGCAATTTTATGTCTAATCTCACTCAATATTCTATCAATATCCCTGATGGGCAGAATCTTAGTCAAGTAGCCTAATAGGCCTTTTTAGGGAGATGGTGACATCCTTTTTCCTTTGCCCCGTTTCAAAGTTGGGTACAGGCTGGAACTAGGACAGTTGCTTTTAAATTTAGCTCCAAACGCCCCTTGGCTGCAGAGAGCAGCTTTGTACTCTGAGCTTTTTCTGGCTTGAAGTGCCAGGAGTGGGCGGTACTTAAAATTTAAGAACTTCCTTTTCTTCAAAAAACATGTAAGAAGAGATGATCTATTCGGACTCTCAGTTGTGGTGTGGCATGTTAGCCTTGGGAGTCAAGGAAAGACTGTTTTCAACTTTTCCTAAATCCCACAGATGTTAATGTTAATTAAATTTTGTTTGATATACAGATGTTAAAGATAAAAACTCAGCATGCCTGCATTTTTCCAGTCCGAGACATAATGTGTTTCGAATGAAAGCTGTATTTCATCTCTGTGCTCACACTGAATGTTTTATTGTCATCATAGATGAGCCAATCAGCCCCAGTGTCGACCGGGAGGCCGCCCCTATTCCACCCTCAGCTGTGATATCTGTTGCAGCATCTATAACTACAGCTCTCTCTAGTCCAGGCTCACCGTGCCCTCCCATTCGTCGTCAGCTCTCACATGACCAAGGTAACTGGCATTGGATTCAATGCAGTACAAATCACTGAGATTTTTGGTTGTTTTATTTTTTCCATGAAATTACCTGAATGATTACACACTGATCTAAATTGTCATTGACTGGTTTTCATTCTATTTACTAATGAGCTAATCATTTTCATAGAAATCATCATAGAAAAACTTTTAAAATTTAAAATCTGTAAATACAGGTGAATCACCTTAACCCAGCGAATGGTGTTATTGTATAAATATTGTATTTTCACTGGGTTTGTTTAGACCAAGCCACGTCTGACAGCTTAATGTGACCCTTATTGACACTCATAACTTGGGTTATAACAAATTTATGTTGTTTATTGCTGTATAGAGTCCCTGAGAAGTGCTTTGCTGGAGTCTGAATCAGCCAGCAAGACAGAGCGGTCCAAATCCTATGATGAGGGTCTGGATAACTACCAGGAGGAGGACAGAGGGTGAGTGCATACTAGAATTAGGTCATTACTCTATTTTTCTCATTTGTTTTGTGTTATGGATCTGTCTGACCTTGTCTCTGATCTGAAATCTGCCTTTCTCTGCTGTTCTTTCACTTATTTAGGAGATCGTCCAGTAAGCATATGCCCAGTCTAAGGGGCCTGAGAAAGGTGAGGAACTAGAGTCTTACTCACAACATGCTAGACTTTCCTTATGTCATTATACAACTTCTATTTCATTTGCTAATACCCTCTTATATTAGTCCTCTAATTCCTGACAGTGGCCCCATTTTATCTGGTGTTGAAATGCATCTGAAGTGCCTGGATAGTGATCTATAGATACGTGTGAAAATAGAAATCCAAATGCACAAAATTTGATGGTTACAACAACCTGAGCAGATGACCAATTAAAAGCCTGTCTGTGTAAAATGGGGCAGCTGGGAGGACGGGACACAAATGCTGGGGCAGCATTACGTCAGTGTTGTTTGGTTCAGTGTAAAAAAGCAAGGCTGGCGTAATGACGGGCTTTCTTTACGGTGTTATTATGTGGTAAAAAGTGCTTAACAGAAAGGAAAAATTGGATCCAATTTTGTTTTGAGCATAACTGAGGAAGTAATCACCACAACATTATGGGTGGAAAACTCCCAGCACTGACTGCAACATTCACATTTACTATTCAGCTGCCAGGTTCACATTTTTAAGAAATGTAAATGTAAGGTGTAAAATTAGTCAAGGTATAGAACTTTTTGCTTAATGGATTTATCCAGTTATCTATTTCTGTAACACAATCTCCAAGTCTCTTAAATTTAAAGTGTCCTTTAATCTCTTTGACATGGTGTTTCTTGACACAGTTTTGATTTCATGATTATAGTCAGACAGGCTTTGATGCGGTCTCAGTTTACCCTCACTGGCTTTCTTGGGAAGTGTTTTGGCTATTGGGATGTACCAGTGACCATTTAACTGTGACATCCCCAGTTTGATTCTACCCAGATATCTTTGTTACATGTCATCTTCCTCTCGCACTCTCCCCATGTTTCATGTCACACCCTGCTGACAGCAAATAATGCCAGAAAAAAATGTCATGATTTCACACTTGCAGACTCTGGACGGGCATAAATCTTCCGGGGATTCTGGATCTCGAAGGGATTCCTCTTCAGATATCTTTGCGGATTCTTCCAAAGAAGGGTTGCTCAATTTTCGGCAACTTAGTACTGAAAAAAATAAGGTATGCCTGTACACCCATGCTTTAATTTAACAGCCATATATATTACTAATGTTTTGATGTGTAATTATTTCTCTAACTCTGTCTCTCCCTCTCTGTAGCGTGTTGGTGGAGGAATGAGATCATGGAAACAGATGTATGCTGTTTTACAAGGTCACACCCTAACCCTCTACAAAGACAGGAAGGATGCACTGTCTCATGCTTCAACGGAATCAGACGAGGACCCACTGGGAATCAGCATTAAAGCCTGTCTGATTGACATCTCCTATAGCGACACAAGACGCAAGAATGTGCTGAGACTCACCACCTCAGACTGCGAGTATTTGTTTCAGGCAGAAGGGAGGGATGAAATGCTGTCCTGGATCCGAGTCATTCAGGAAAACAGTAACCCAGATGAAGAGGTGTGTTCTAGCAAGACTTATGTTGCATAGCTAAGTCAGATTACAATCATCTCATGTCGAGCTAAAATGAAGTCTTGAGAAATGTGAACACATCTGTCAGACGTCTTAAAGTCCCATAAGGACAGGGACATCATCATTCCAGCCAGTAAAAGCATATTGTTTACAGTTACAGGAAAAACAAGCAAGTTTAGACCAGCCTTCACTATAGCTTTGAAAGAAATAACAGGCACACCCATCAGGTTAACAACAAAGTGAACCAAAGTCTGTTTTTGTATAAAATACAATGAAGGTGCCAGTGAGAGAGGATTACAGCCTTTATTTTATAAAATGCCTAACAAAAGCCAAAATAAGGTGTCATTGGAGATGTGTTCTACCTGGGCAGAACAAAAAAACATTGGCACTTCTCGGGGAACATTCCATGTCAGACTGACCGATCATTAAGCTGCTTTCAGCAAGACCTTGTTAAATGATATTTTCTGGCAAGAATTCATTTTGGTATCTGAGATGGAGGTCTGGCAGCACATGATTAGGTAGGATTGGATATGTTCTGGAAAAAGTAAGAAAACTTAAGTCTTCACAAGTTTGCCCCTATTATCATCATAGACCATTTTGTCCACTGATCAAAACATTCAATTCAATCAGGCTGTGAAATATTTTTTTAAAAGGCTCCTGGTAGTATCTCTCCATCCCAATCATATGATGTTTTCAGTTACACAGAATAACATTTTTCTAATAATGTGTGTAATCAGACTGCACTCTTGTTATCATCAGCCCTTTTACATTTAATTTAATTTTTTATTTTCTCTCCTTATTCTTCTCCAGACAAGTCTCCTTTGGACAAAGTTGATAGTATATTCTCACTTGGGTTTCGGAGGCAAACTGGTGTTACATGTTTCATTTGTACAGTTTTAGCTTCAGTTTTTTTCATCTTTTGGTTGTGTACTGTCAGTTAGTCAACCAGTCTCTCAGACAAGTGATTATTTCCTGATTGCCACCTTGTATAACTTTTAGATTTGCATTTGTTATAACTGAAGTTTTTAGAGATTCGCATTCATGTATTGCTGACATTGAAGGCTGTCTTAAGAAAATTATTTTGTTGGGTGTACAAGCAATATCAAGAAATGAACAATTGTTCAATCATATTAGAAATAAAAATCCTGCATTTAGTTTAGAAGAACTTAATTTTAACTTTTATTTATTAACTGTCCTTAATGTATTTCTGCTGTCATTACAGAATGCTGCTGTAACAAGTCAAGACTTGATCAGTCGAAAGATCAAAGAATATAACATGATGAGGTATGCAGGACACACATTTTACATTGCTGCTTGGGGCTCAACCGTAGTACTCCACCACATATCTACCCATTTTAATTGCCAACCTAAAGTTAACATTTGCGCATATGTTTACTTTTTGATATTTTGCTGGATCAGTGCACCTAGCAGTAGGTCTGAACCATCCCCCAAAACCTCCCGGCAGTCCCTCAGCATCAAACAAGCACTCCTGGGAGGTAAAACAGACGGCAAGATCCACAGCCCTCATTCACCAAAAACAGGAGAGGAGCGAAGGGGACTGAGAGGTAAAGAACTCACCTCGATTTAGTGCATTCAGAGGGCATTTTTAACTTCAGATGACTAATTTATGTGTGTTTTCTCTGTCAGATGACTCCAGTCCACCACGGGACAGAGCTGCTTGGAAAATTGGCATTGCAGGGATCATGAGGAAGCCGTTTGAAAAAAAGACTCCAGCTGGGGTCACGTTCGGGGTGCGGCTTGATGACTGTCCACCTGCACAGACTAACAGGGTGAGACTCGATCACTTTATATATTGGAGAGAAAATGCTGTGTAGTTTAGCATTCAGATTAAGTGAGTGAGTGAGAGTGTTGCTTCCATACACGGAAAATATTGATTTTGCATCAAGCTGTCAGCCAAAGCGGTCACTAATTATAGCTAGGGTAGCTCACTTTGGCTGGCTGAAGGAGACACTGCATACATATCTGTGCTCAGCCCAAGACTTTTCAGGTTTTAGTTAAATGTTCAAATTCAACATAATGAACAATTTGTCATATCTAATGTCTTCCTGTTGTATGTTGTGCAGTTTGTTCCTCTGATTGTGGAGGTGTGCTGTAAGGTGGTGGAGGAGAGAGGTTTGGAGTACACAGGAATCTACAGGGTCCCTGGCAACAACGCTGCCATCTCCAGCATGCAGGAGGAGCTCAACCACAAAGGCATGACTGACATCGACATCCAGGAAGACGTGAGTGACTGACACTTAGAGCGACTCTACTGACAACATCTTTTAGCAGTTACTGTAAGGATTTGTAACGTGAGCACTGCTTTAACATAAAGCTCTTTCGACCTTTCACTTCTTCACAGAAATGGCGGGATCTCAATGTCATCAGTAGTTTACTGAAATCCTTTTTCCGAAAACTTCCAGAACCTCTGTTTACAAATGGTGAGATCTTGTAAATACACTGAAAGCAAAGAAAAACTGGAATAATGTTGGTTTTGCTGTGTGATTTCTTCCCTTTTCAATTCTAAGTAACCAGTAAGTTTTCCATATCCATTCACAGAAAAGTATGCTGATTTTATTGAAGCCAACAGAACAGAAGACTCAGTGGAGAGATTAAAGGAGTTCAAGAAGCTGGTGAGTGAAAAGTCTAATATTGGCAGCATTTAATTGAGTAGAATTACATTTAAGTATACCATTAATCCTGAAACCCTGTCCCTTTTCTGTCATTTTTTGCAGATCCATGAATTACCTGTTCATCACTTTGAAACTCTGAAGTTCCTTTGTGCTCACCTCAAGAGGGTTTCTGAAAACTGTGAAAAGAACAAGGTACCACAGTTAACCAGATCTGTTAGTGTTAATGTCATTAGATAACACCCTCCAATCCCTTGTAAATCCAGTGTCCCTTTGGGGATTATTTCATTAAACCATTACATTTGCCCTAACCTCATCTGTTTAGATGGAGCCTCGCAACCTGGCGATTGTGTTTGGTCCCACGCTGGTCAGAACCTCTGAGGACAACATGGCCAACATGGTTAATCACATGCCGGACCAGTGCAAGATAGTTGAGAACCTCATCCAGCAATATGACTGGTTCTTCACTGATGACTGTGATGAGGACCCTGTTGTATGTGGCAATTAATTTTCTTTCCTTTCCCTTTTTTAGGAGTTGTTTATCTATGATAAACCTATCATAGATAAACCCAATCTTAGGCTGTTTAGTTTGTACATATGGATATTTAAAGTTGCACTAATTAATATTTTTGTATATGCAATCGTTCAAATAATGACTGATGTGGAAGGGTCTCACTCGCATGGATGAACTCACAAAGAGCAATTACCAACTCTGTGCTATCCAGAGCCTTTTAGTATCTTTCAGCTGATTTGTTTTTTTAGCAAGTAGCTAGTGAACATGGTGGGGTACTTAGCAGCCAAGGAGCCAGATATTTTTTCTCAGGAGTGAGTGGAGACCAGAAAAGCAATAATTCAATTAATTAATCTTTTGAGTTAACCAATTGATGCAGCTTTTGAATTAAATGCAAATTGTGTCTTTTTTGTGGCTATTAACGTTTTTTCCAAATTTTTGTTTTGTGTTTAGTCACTTATACTTTTTTGTACTATTCTTGTCCAAACTCTGTTATTCCCTCCAGACCACAGCTGAGCAGGAAAGCACAGTGCAGTCTCAGCCTGTGCCCAATATCGACCACCTGCTCTCTAACATTGGACGGACCACAGCTTCACCAGGCGAAGTCTCAGGTAAATCTGAGAGAGTTTTCTCTTAGGAGTAGCACTCAAGCATCACCACTGCTAATATATTATCATGGCAGCAATAATATATTTCATTAATATTATTACAGTAGATTAAAGGTTTTAATATTTGTGCTATAGATTTATTTTAAGATTAAATGTTAGCAGTGTGTTAATTTTTAATGCTAATACAATGAACATCATGCTTATTTTGCATAATTTTAAATGCTTTGAGCAAAAACAGGTCCACCAAATTTTATTTGTTTCTGTTAAAGCAAGCTTTTTCAGTAATTTTTCAATACAATACATTTTGTAGTTTAACCTTTTGAAAAATTGTTGAAAAAATGCCTTGCCGTTGTCAAGCCTTTTTTATTAATTTATTTTTTTTTGGAATATAAGTCTGTTTTGTTTCAATGTTTATGTTTTTTTGCCCAAAGAGATAAAATTGTCCTTATTTTAAGGTTTTATTTTCGTTCATTTGTTTGCTTTAATCTTTATTTCCTCTTGCTCAAGTCATTTTTTTTCTCCCTGTGCTTTACCTGTGTTGAGACGACGACTCCTTTTCTTTCAGTTCTTTTCTTCCCCTCCTCCTCGTCTCTCACATAATTCCGGCATGTTCTTTCCCAAAGAAAATCTAACAAACAAAAAGAAACGATGGAAGTTTTAACCCTTCTGACCTCTGCCCTTCTGTGTGTAGTGTGTTGTTTTTCTCCCTTATCCCTGTCCAGCACTCACACATTACCCAATCTTGACACAGGCCAAGTGGGCGGCGTCTATCACTCGATGATGTCACTGATGGACTCTGTTTTGTCAGTGATGGACAGCTGGGACTGTAGGAAGAAGGACGAGTGTTGTGCCCAGTGTAGCTGCCTAGTCTGCAGAAACCCGCAGCTCTTTTAAATTTGGGCGAAAGGAGGAAAAAAGATAAAAAAGAAAGAAAGAGAAGTCGATGTTTGTCATTTTTCCTGTGGTGTGCACGTCTCATATTTAAACCAATACCCTAAATTGAGGGGATACAGAGCGATGCTGCTGTACTCTCTCTGAAAGCCCTTCTGCTGTCTCTTGTTGTCTCTAAAGCTGATCGCAAGGACAAGTAGCATGGTACGGTCAACCTCAGGTTCTCTCCGGGTCATGTGGCATAATCTGTCATGATGTGTGAGGGTGGGGTCGTAGTGGTGGGACTGAGCGGGATGTTCCCCAGCACACATGCGTTTACACACAAACAAACCCACACATACAACCACCTGCCAGGCCGATGAATATGTAGTGACTTGTTGATGTAGAGGCACACATGTACTCAAGTAGCAGTGGATGGGACTCCAAGCATGTAGATGTAGTGGTATTTGCAGCAACAGGTAGTTTTTTGTTTCAGGTGCCTCCTGGTGTGTCTTTTTGTTTGATTTGTTGTCTGTGATGTCCTTATTTCGAAATCTTCATTTTCATTCAACATTAATAACATCACATTGTCAACTACAGACAAACACTGCCACATACTCATCTCTTACTGTTACACAATGTCAACACTTATATCAGTCACTTACATGTCCCTCACACTGTCTCCCTACCCTACCCAACCCTGCACCATACACAGACACACACATTTTAAACCTGAATTAGATAATTAATAGCCTGCTTCCACATCAGGAACTCTTATCAGGGGCCCAGGAACTCTTATTTTACTACAAAACAGGTCCTCTGTTGTTTTCACTCTCCCTTTTCTCTTCTCTGCATCCATTTATTACAACCATTTGAATACCAGAAACAGAATAAATACAAAGAGCAACATGATGACTTGAAATGACAATTTTCACACGTTGCTGTTTTTTTTTTTTGTTTGTTTTTTTTCCCCCCGTTAATGGACAAATTTGCTTAATCTTCAGGGTTTTTCAGATGCAGTGGAAATGCAAACAGGAACGCTTTAAAGAGGACTTTTAGTTCCTAAATTAAGTTCTTGTGATTCCGTGGTTCCTGTAACTATTTGGTCGGAAAGGGCTATTAGTCTGCTTATCTTTGTTAGCTGCAGTATGCTTGTTTTTCAAAGTGAGATAAGAAAGTTTTGTGAACTCTTTGTTTTACCTTTTTATGTTGTTGAGTATGACAGGCCACATGTTAAAGGGCCCCACAGGAGTTAGTCTAGCTTGGAGTAAGAGCAATCTTTCCGTTATACCAAGGCTTGCCTGCACCATTTACCACGACATACACTCACTGATCTGTTTAGCTCAGGCCCCTTACGTCTCAGTCAGAGCAAACTCATCACTCCATCTCCTCTGTGATGTCTTTGAGTTGGGAAAGAATGCCTACAGCTGGTTGGTGGCTACATGTGATGCTCTGTGACTGACGTGTTTTGTCCGTGATGTGCCGTCGTTCCATCGATACATGAGCATGAGCTGCTTTCTGTGTCTTGGTTTACTGCTGGGTTTTCACTTCCTTTTCCTCTCATCCTTCATCTCAGGCCTCTTCTGCGGCTTTTTCCACGTATCCATATACTGCTTAGTGTGGTTCCTCGCCCTCGCCCTGTCTCTCTGAGCCGAAAATGTGTCATCTGCTTTCATTCAGCTGCTCTCATTATACACATCATGTCTGTCAATTTAACTCTGAACAAACTTTTAATCTGCCTTTTCTATTTCTTTATCTTGTTGACTGTTTTGAGCAAGTCTGAGGGTTGGGAGGCTTTTTACTAATGACTCTCTTCTCTTTAATACAGATTCAGCATGTAGTGACTCATCCAAATCAAAGGTAATGTCCTCCTTATTGCATTTTGTTTCACATAAATCATTCACTCTTTTGCTGTTTTTATATTCTTAAGTCTTGTTTTGGAGAGTCTTTAATGCTGCTTTGGTTCGGTATCAGCAGGGCTTGTGGGGGTCAGGGAAGGATCAGTGTAGCAAAGAGATGCTGCGCTCCTCCTTCTTCGCCAGCCGCAAGCGCAAGAAGCCCAAGGACAAAATGCATCCCAGCAGTTCAGACGATGACCTGGACGCTGTGTTCCCCAAGAAGGAGCTGCCGGAGGAGAGCCAGCAGCGGCCTCTGTGGTCCCCAGACAGCCGGACCGAGGAGGAGGGGGAGACGGGTGAAACCAGTGAGAAGGAGAAACACAGGAACAGCTCAGAGGTACATCTTGACAAACACAACAGGAAGGAGTCTCTCTCTAGCAGCCTGATATCGCAGCCCTCTCCTTTGCTGCCTCCAGAACACATTTCCTCCACCCTTCAAACCGGCTCCCCCTACACCTCGCCCACCCACTCCCCGAATCTGAGCTACCGCATGCCAATGGCTCACCAGTCCTCTCTGTCCGACCCGCCTTCCAACTACGACGACACAGTGTCCGACCTCGGTACGATGAACAGCACCAGCTCTCAAGCGTCGGTCCCCAGAGTGAGGCGGGGCAGGGTGGTTGCTCTGGGTCCAGAAGCAGGCCCCAGCGGGCTGGGAGCAGAGGTTTGCTCCATTACATCCGACTACTCCACCACCTCCTCCATGACGTTCCTTACCGGAGCCGAGCTCAGCACCCTCAGCCCTGAAGTGCAGTCTGTGGCAGAAAGCAGGGGTGGAGATGACGCGGACGATGAGAGAAGTGAGCTCATCAGCGAGGGAAGGCCGATGGAGACGGACAGTGAGAGCGACCTGTCGGTTTTCACGGTCGGAAAATCTGATCAGCGAGAACTGCAGGAAGCTCCTCGACCCCTCCCCTCCCACAGACTCATCGAGTGTGATACGCTCTCCAGAAAGAAAGCAGCTCAACAGAAAACCAACAGCGAGTCCTCACTGGACGGAGCTTGGAGCGATAAAGATTCCAACAGACTGTCGCACGTGATGGGGTCGGCTAAAGGCCGCTCCACGGGCAGCCTCAGCTCCTCGTCCCGCGGTGAATTAGATAAGGCGGAGCCGGCGTGGAAGCTGAAGATCACCGACAGACTGAAAGTGCGTCTGCGAACGTCTGTAGATGACATGTTTGGCGTTGGAAGCCAGAGGAGCCGGTCCCCGGAGGGCCGCAGTAAGAAGAAGAACATCAGACGCAGACACACCATGGGCGGGCAGAGGGACTTTGCAGAGCTGTCTGTTTTGGGAGACTGGCCACACCATGTTGGCATTGGCTCTCGGTGCGAGTTGTCAGCTGTGGACCAGCTGAAGCCTAAATGCAGCTCTCAAGACTTCTCCATTGGGGACTGGATTGCCCGCGAGCGCCACCGCACCAGCAATCCCGAGGTCAGCCTGGACCTCTGTGAACAGCAGGGGGGGCTGTGCAGCGCCAACTCCCAGAACCTCGGAGCCTCGTCCTCTTCTGCGCTCCCACGTTGTCCTGCTGAGGTGTTGAACGGGGACGTCCCCCAGAGTAAAAGTCTGAGTCTCTCGGCCACCGCTCACCCACATAAACTGACTAGTTCCCAGGTGGTCCATTCGCGCTTCTATCAGTACCTGTGAGAAGTGTTGGACGTGTGTGTGACTGTGTATGTTCCCCGTCTATAAGATGTGTACGTACTTGGGAGTCTGTTAGTATAATGTCTCTTGTGTGACCAATGTTAGTGAATGAGCATGTTGTACAAAAATTGTCCGGAGTGCGTGTCTGTAACTGGTGTGTGTGTGTGTGCTTGTGAAAAGAGAATTAGTGCACACAGGGATCGTTGATCCTGCTCATGTAGAAGGCATGAAACAAAATGTTGTTTGTACCGTTTTTTTAGTTTCTTTTCTTTTTTTAAATGACAAATGACTTTGGGATGGCTCAGCAGGAGGATTTCCTCCCTCCTAATACAAATCCCTGTTATGCTGAAGATTGAAAGGACCTGTTGCTCACAAAACAATGAGCCTGTGAAGTTTGTGCAAGGAAGTGTGAGTAGTGACACTCGAGTTAAGATTGTTTAAAGGTTTAGCTAAGTGGCTTTAAGGATGAACTGACTTTTAGAATGAATAGAAAGTAGTAGTAAAAAAAAAGCAGATTTTTAGTATTGCAGAGGAACTATTTTTATGTAATGAAAGTTACGATGTTCAAAGTCAGTTAGTCTCAGTAACCAAATGAAGAATGTACAGACGTGCTTGCTGTAATACTGACTCAAAGCTTTAGATGCTTGTGTTTCATTCTAAAGTGTACATATCCCTATTTTTCTGTGTACTTGAATTTTGTTTTTGGTACAGCCTGTGTGTGGACTGCCTACAAGCTCTCTGCTGTCAAAGGGGCCTTTCCAAAGGTACAAAGGTGACAAAGAGACACTGGACTTATGCAAAATGGAAATACAGTTCTTATTCATCCCAGTTATGTGGTTTAAAGAGCAGTGAACAACATCCCTTTGATGCAAATGTTATGCTGTGTTTTAGTGTTCGTCGTTCACACATCTGTCAGTGAGTGGCGGTAGGTTGCAAAGAGGAAGAAAAAGTTTGAAGAAAAAGAAAATGGGTAATTAAATCAGAAAATCATGTTTCTTCACAATAGGAAGTGCCTCACAATGAAATGTTAAGGGTGCCATATTGTCTTTGTTGAGATACACGAAGATGTTACTGTGAATGACATTTTTATTGTCTACTCTCAGTCATTCTACAGGTTATGTAACAAAATGCCGAGCTTCCATTCCTTAGGCATTCCACTCTGGTCTTAACATGTTTTATACATTTTTTTTTTTCTCCTGTTTTTTCATTTTTTGATTTTAACAGAACTTGAATTTTAAATATTTCTTGTAAAATATGTAACTTAAATGTACATATAAATGCCATGTTTTAGCTGCTTTAATTTTCATTTCCATTCGATAGCAGGATTAAGTACAGTATTGTGAGATGATGGTGATGATGATGATGATGCTCATGTGGCCTGTGTGGGTGTTGTGAGCAGTTTGGTACTTCTCTGTGGAGAGAGGTCCCTGTATGAGGCAACGCTTCATTGAGCTGGACCGAGCTGTTTGTACCGATGCTGTGATCCTCTGATTGTTAGAGGGGTGTGGTGTGCACAGACTCCTGAAACACTGGAAATAAATTTTGTCAATGGAAATGGTCATGTATATTTATTTAAATTTAAATCTGAAAGCCTATGATACTGAATAACTACAGAAAATGTAATATTGAAATTGAAGGTTTTTGCCATCTCAAAAAAGCAATCTTAAGTTTTGATTACACCAATCCAATTTGAAAAACCTGATGTTTAGACTGGACCTGAATTTGTAGATCTCACGAAGGACCAACTGAGTTTGAGCAACTCAAATACATATTTTTGAACATTAAACACTTTTGAGTTTCTATAGAAAAAGAACAAATATATTTCAATTAAAAAAAATTAAGTTTTTTTTTTTTTAATTTGAAGAAAAGGTATTGGTGTTGGTGACATGTTACAATTATGTTTTCAGTTGCTTATAAGATTCAAACTCATGGCCTTTGTTTGAATTTCCATCAGGTCATTTTAAGCTTTGCAATTGAAACTTAAATTACATTTTCTTTATTTTTAGATAGATAGATCGATCGATCTATCTATCTATATTTTTTTAGGTTCATAAATTCAGGTAAAAAAATGAATGTGTGACGATTCTGTTGCTTGTTCTCCCCCTTTTTTCTTCATGTGACCAACAGGCTGTAACCTGATAGGACAGAGGTCTGATCAATCTTCAGGTTTGAATTTTTCATTTTGAATTTCACCAATCCAATTTAAAAAGAAAAAAAAATCCTGCTGTTGACATTGATTTGAATTTCTAGCTCAAATGACCTAAATTTGAGCACTCAAACATAGTTTGAACATTGGACATTTTAATTGCCTGTGTGAATTTGTAATTTTTAAAGTAAAATATATCAAGGCTATAATACATGTATACATGGTATTTGAATATCAATGAGTATTCAGTCGTGGTGACATTTAACATCAGGCTTATTTCATAGAAGACATTTTGACATGTCATGGTAATAAATCACCGGTGTAATAAATAACAGTAAGGATGGCTGAATTCCATTTAGCTGCTTCAGTTTCAGAGTCCTGGTATTGTGCATGCTGGCTCACTATCACAGCTTACTGGGACACTTCAAGCCATCATTAATGTTGTTAGTAACACCTGTGATGTGCTTATGTATGTATATAGCTCCCCCTCAGCCCTCACTGGTACTGCAATACTTCTACTGCACACAGGAGGGCACAAGGTAGCAGTCACATACTTTGTTTAAACACTAAAGGGACAAATAAAGCCACCTAATGATACATTTCAAAATGCTTTATATACAAGTTGCACATACAACATAGAGACTTAAACAATATAAGATTTATACACTTTGTACATCAGCTGACTAGAAACCACTGACAGAACTAACAGAAGTGATATGGGCAGAGAGTCAAGCCATTTAACACTCAAGTCTAAGTAATTCACAAAATAATGAAAAATCTGTATATTGAACTCACCAGTACGCCAGTTTGGAAGGTAAATATCAAGAACTGTATTTGCAAACTAAATACTACATTTTTGTCAGTGTAATACCATCTTTCGAGCGGACATACAACTATTTTGTATTCAGTTCTTTCCATGTTTTGCGATAAAATGTGCCATACCTTGTGATTTAAACTTCCTTTACTTATAACTGGCCGTCATTTGAGGAAAGTAAAATCATGATCTGGTTTTGAATTATCAACAGAATGCACAATTCAGACAAGGCCTATTAATATTTACTCATTTTCAATGTCATGTGGGCTCCTAACATTGACATTTCACCCACAGTAAGGCACAGTGACTAAACGAACAAGAGTTCAATTCAGAAATATGAGGGGGGAAAACATGATTTCATACCATTTTTGTATAGACACTTTGTTTTTTTTGGAGTACAACACAAGTTGAACATTGTGCCCATGTTTTTGTAGAGCAACTAAGACGCAGCCAGACATCCACTCATAGACACAACACTGAACAGAGAAATTCTGAGAAACTAGTAGCAGTAATCATACTCACGAACGCAATAATCAGTAAGTTTGTCGGCAAGGTTATCAGAAACTGGCAGCTTTTTAAAAGTTAAATCTCAACATAATGAACTGATCTTCACAGGGGATATTTTGTGCTGCAAAGCGCTCGATTAATGTGTCCGGTTTGGAATGGAGACGCGTTGCTCAATGGACGTTATGTCGATCCTCTATTTGTCCACCAGAGGGGAGCACTAGTCCATATATTCCAATAGCAGAGAGAGCTATGGCTGTTCACATCTGAGATTTATTTTGTCTTTCTGACCAGCAGCCAGCACAAGGTGAGGAGAGGGGATGAAGGCCGTGGCCCCGTTGCACATGCAGGTGCTGCACTTCAGAGTGGAGCTGAAATCCGATTGGACAGCAGGTGGTGTGGCTTGATTGATCTGTTGCATATTGTGCTGTAGCTGGTCGGGGCTGCTCAGAGAAGCGGGTTTAACTGTCGTCCTCGTCCTCTTCCAGCTGGTCCTCTGTCAGAATCTCCGGCACCCGGAAACACACCTCGAAGAAGTTGACCAGGGATTGGCTCAGGTGCTTTTGTGCCCCGTCACCGTGTAGGAAGTGTCCCTCATCTGGGTAGATCTGCAGATAAATACAGGTATGGATTTATATAGAGCTGCACCAAACAGTATTTTCATAATCAATTCACTTGATTTTTTTAGTTAATATATTAACCATTTAGTTTATAAAATGCACCCAAGGTAATGTATTCACATTATTTGTCTGACCAACAATCTAAAACATCAGAATATTAAATGTACTATAATATAAAACAGAAAAATGGATAGGTTCACATTTCTTTAAGTCTATCTTAAAAAATGACTCATACGTCCAAACGTACATTGGCGATTGGAGCCGAACTGGTTCGCAATAATATTAATCTGCAACAATTGACGTCATGATACTACTATAATACTATTTCGTTTTAGTGGAAAAGTCAAAAAACATGATGGTTCCAGGTTCTCCAATGTGAGGATTTGCTGCTTTTCTTTATTGTACATCATAGTACGCTGAATATTTGGGTTTTCTTTTGGACTGTTAGTTGGACAAAAGAGTCTGGGGAACAGGGATGGACATTTTATTGACCAAACAATTAATTGACAAAATAATAATAATCTGCAGATTAATCAGTAATAAAATTAATTTATTTAGATTGAAAGCCTTGGAAACAGCATTTAGTGAAACAATCTCACAAGGTCCATTAGTAGTCCATTAGTGATCTTCCTCAGCATAAATTCACTTGCTCAACTCAATTTTTAATCCCACATGGACAAGAAGTCTTTAAAGTGCTCAGGAAAAGGAAATTTGAAGAACATTGAACATCAACAATTCCATGACAACTGGGCAAACTTCATCTACTGAGGAAGATCCCACGATATGATCAAAAGCTCCATAACAGTTGCTAATGAACATTTCAGCACAAGATTAATCTCCTAAAAAATAAAAAAAGAGCTTTTGTCATAATATGAGGAACATATTAAGAAAATATCATAGTTGTACATTTGTCTAGCAGGGATTTCAGAAACTGCAGCTCACCTGTAGAGTGTAATTGGCCTTTTCGATGATTAAATGATTGATAAATTTGGCCGAGTGCTGGAAGTGAACCTTTTCTGTGGTAGTGGAGAAGACAAGATTGGAGAGACATTAGGGTCCGATCACAGTTAAATACTTACTGTTTCATTCACTGCACTATTGAGAAAAAAATAATGAAAAAATGAATCTGGTCTGTTACTGTCAGCCGTTGGGTGAATTATCAAGTACTGCTTCTGTAGAAGCTGGCCCGCTCGATGTTCTAAATTTGCCATCTGAAGGAAAGAGAAAGAGGAAAATTCACCATTTACGCCATCAGCATCCTCCTTGACTCCTTCCCTGTCCACTATAGCTAAAGATCTTAGAACATGATTTAGATAAGGAGACAGAAACGTTCAAACTTTACCGTATATACTCGGGAATCTGTCTTTGAGCCGAGGTATCGCTCTGAAAATGCAGATGCTGCGATTTGGGAAAGAGGAAAAACTGAGTTAGAGAGATTGGGCGCTTTTAGACACTGTCCCAAGAGAATGGCATCTTTAACATCACGATCTGGAAAGTTGTACCATATAGCCCGAAATCTGTGATTGGAGAGACTGCTGTTCCACATTTGAGTTCGGTGAACTCCTCAGAGCTCAGAAGCATCGTGGCTAAATATCCTCCATAGGCCTGAACAGAGTTAAGAGAGACAGAAACACATCAAGAAGTCTAATTAATAATATTTTAGGATAATAAATTCCATGTGAGGCAGTTGCTGTATCTCTATAATGCGGTTAACTGACATCAAATTTAGCACATCTCAGGATCCTCTTTGAGCAGGTGTTCTCCTTACCTTTCCATAAACTCCCATTCGAGTCTTATCAATGTAAGGCTCTTTGGATATGAACCTAAAAGTGAAGGAAAACTGGTTAAACTTCCTGAGTTTTTGCCTTGGCCGCTGTCCTGCACGCAGTTAGATTGGTCTTACCTGAGTGCCTCCAGCTGGTCTCTCTCCTCTAGTTTCCCCAGTTTCCTCCTGACTTTGTGGAGAAAGTTGGTGCCCTGGAAGCCGCTGCCGTGGCCATCAAAGCGGATGACGATGGTGCTGAAGCTGCTGACCAGCACTGTGGCCCAGTCCACCCGGAACTGCTCCGACACCATCTGCCCGCCGGGCGTACCGTCCCTGTGGAAAATACAGACAGGACAAAGACAATTGCTACATTGTAACGACGTTTTTGGACAGTATGATAATATTTTGTGCACTGTTTCATATAAAAGTCTTTTTTTTTGGAATAACAGTCAGAGATAGTCATACTTACACTAGCAGCAGTAAGGGGTAATGGGCTGTATCTACAAATCCAGCTGGCTTCAGAATCTGCATTGTCAGAGCTGCAGCAGATAGGACGAGTTTAATGGGAATCTTATCATACAAGATGACTGGCTGTAATTTCATTAGGATGTTCACATAGGTAAAAATCTGCTTATACAACATAAGCATGGGCACATACTGTAGTCGTCTATGATGATGGTCTTGTTGTCCACTAAGGGCATCTGCATGTTGTTGTACGTGTTGTTTACCCTTTCATTTGTCTCCACATCAAACACCTCTGCAGTTGAGCAGGTTAAAAAAACCACGGCCCCTTGTTACAATCTCCCAAAGACAAATCTATTTATCAATGAAGACGTATTTGCAGAGAATTCGGTACAGTTATTGAACAAGATGATGTAGGACAACACTACGGAGACAACACTCACTCTCTTTGTCCTCTGTGCTATAGATAGCCACGCTTGGTACATGTGGACCTGCACAGAACAATCCAGGGGGAAAAAAATCAGTTAACAGGAAGGCAATAATAGAAGTAAATTTGATACTTCAAATTTCATGTAACAAGGCACTGCCAAAAAGCTCAAATCCTTCCTTCAATCCAGTAATCAAGCCTCTGAAACCCAATCGTTCCCTGCAATAGAAGCATCTCCCTGTCTCATCTCATCTACAGACTTATGAAACAGCCCTCTTAGCCAGTTCTACAGTTAATAATCTACTTCCGTCCCATGAGGAAGTAGCTTATTATTTCACAATGGAGCTACTCTCCAAAGATCCAATTAATGAAGAAAGCCACTGGCACTTTTCCTCTCTGGAGTGAGCCTACTAAACAAATTAGCTTCCATAGAAACTGTTATGTTGTGCCCCTGTGTTGAAGCCACAAGGGCACAAAATAAAAAGGAAAAAAAAATATGACACAGTTCTTCTGAGGAATACAATGAGTATCTAGTAAACAACAACACTGCTAACCGCTGGGCTTAGTTTAGTTTTCATATGACAAATACTAAAACTGACAGCATTTATTTCTTTGGCTTATCAGAGGGATCCAGCAGCAGTTTGAGGTTATCTGTTAATGTCCAGTTCGATAAAAGCTCTCAGCCTGACTTGGAGCACTAATTGAGTTACGTTTTCTACTACACACGGCTCTCAGCTTCCCCCAGAAGATTTTTATTCTCAGGAGTGCTGGGATGTAAAACACTCTCAGCCTGCTCTTATAACAAGAGCCTCGACTCAAGAGATGCAAGGTTGAGGACACTCACCTTTACAGTTGAGTAAGAAGTACTGCATGTTGTGGCTGAACAAAACGTCCACATAGCCGCAGGTGAACTCACAAGACAGGCAGCAGCGGTTGAATGGAGGGATTGTGTCAGCACTGTGGGATGGCACTTGGTGAGTATCATCGTATACCTTAAATAGCACTTGGAGAAAACACGGGACTACTCATAACTTCTAAAAAAAAATCCCACCTATACAAGTGCCGTCGTTTGGGGTCGTCCTCTGTGCTCAGGAAGTATCTGGAAAAAACATCCAAACATTGCCATCAAATCAAAATATTACCGTCATTTTGCAGCAATGCCCCTGCAAAAGCATCAAAATGTCCTACATGAGGTTCCCTTCATGATTGTAGGCCAAGATGCTGGTGACGTCCCAGTCTCCAGAGGTCAGGGACTGAAGTATGTCTGTGCTGGTGTTAGGCTAGGAGAAAAATAATCATTAAAACCCACTGTACCAAACTTTCAGCACAAATACTATCAGGATAATTCTGCTAATTACGTACCATAGAGGTGGACATAGATATGTGGAAAAACTTTCCTCTTCCACCCTGAGGAATTGCTCTGGTGAAGAAGAACTTGTGCCCATCCTGGGAAAAGAGCGGAGCTTCATTCTGTAGAGAGGAGAAAAAAAGAAGAAAAACATCTGCACGTGTAAACCAAGTGTGTATCCAAAAACAAGCCTGCAGGGCTTTTTCTATTTCCTCTAATATACTTGTTCGAGCTCAGACACACGGAGCAAACACCGCCTGTTTTTTTACTAACTTCTTCACAACAACAGGGCAGTGTTTTTCTCACTTACCTGTCTGTGCAACCAGCTCTCACTCTCATCCTCGTGTTTCTGAGAATAATAACAGAGTACGAGTTAAAGGTTTTTCTGAGGGTGATATTATAGATTTTAGTTTTTGTCAACAAATCATATGAAAATACCCAAAACAACAGTGTATTAGTCGGTCTCTAAGGACTTTCCGACCTCCATAACCTGACGGACCCCATTCGTCCCTATGGAAGATGTAAATGTTATAGCAAAAGAGACAAGTACGCTTATTCGCTTTCTGTCTGAGAGTTAGAACAGAAGATTGATACTACTTTCATATCTCTCTGTTAGATATAAGGATACAGAGCGCCTCCGCCTACCAGCACCTCTAAATCTCACTATTTAACACATGATATATTTGTTCAATCCGTGCAAACATTTTTTTTTCTTTTACTTTTAACTGAGGTTTATGTGCCAGACTACATTTAACAGACAGACACAAGCGTGGTATTGATCTTCTCATCTAACTCTCTGCCGGAAAGCAAATTGGAGTATTTCCCAAAATGACATGTAAAATATAACTTCATTTTCAAAAGAAGCTAAATCATCACCCTAAACACCTTGTCACTGCGGTTAGCAGCAAATGTTATTCAAACGTGACTAAATGTTGCATTTGTCAGGGACACAGAGTATTTTCAGCAGCAGAACGTTGTATGATGGATTGACTCAATAAACTACAATTAAACTACAAGGAACATGTCGCACGGTGCTGCTCAGTGGACAACAATGGATGTCTAAGGCGCAAATTAATTAAACTATGTCAGGCTTCAGTTACACAGGCAGCACTTTAAAAAGAAAATGAAAGAAAATCCCAGAACATCACCAGATGTACCCTTTAACAAACACAGTGACCGCAGATTTCACACTCTGCCAAAGAAAAATGTGCCGAATGTTTCACCTTAATGCAGACCCCAGTTGTAGCCTCACACAGTGTCAGGATGGAGTTGTTCTGGGCTCTGTTCAGCCAGTTGACAGCCAGCTTGGTGCTGGTGGCCCATTTCACCATGGTGATATAATATTCCCTCCTGGAAAGCCAGAGGGGGAGAATACATCACCACCGCGGACGACCTCTGTCTCGACTACCTTAAGAAAATGCTCCAGGGCTATTTTAGGTGCTCGTTACTTCATTCCAATGAGGCACTGTTGGGCTGTCACTCACCCTATCCGGGGGTCATCAGGTTTCTTCATCACCACGGTGTGCAGAGGACCGTTGAGGCTCACAACTGACAGGTGCACTACAGGGTTTTCCTCCCCAGCCTGCAAGGGCCAACAGGAAATTAGATAGGTCAGACTGGATTTCATTTAAGATAGTGAGGAAGTGTCTTTCTGTTCTGTTCAGAGTTGAAGAAGTTCTAGCCTATATATCAAAGGCCCTTTATGCAAAATCAACATTCAAGACTATTTAAACCTGCATATATATTTTGGGCCACTGGGGGGGAAACAAGTCGTGACCCTTGACATATTATCATCTTTGACATTTCTGATACTATTTTTTTTTTTTTTTTCAGATGGTTAGAAGAGTCGTGAGGATTCTGAAACTACCATCACAGCAGCGGTAAGTGTTTTTAAACAACCTTCTGGGTTTTTCAAACATCACCAATTGATAATATTTTAGAGATACAGATAGTAACGTCTGTGACCCAACTGAGCGCTAATAATAATAATCCTACATGAGCAAAAACTGGGGCTACACATAGAGTTTTGGATTTGTGTTTCTGGCCACCTGGCAAATGGCAAAAGTCCAATATTCACTCTCCTTTTAGCTCTGGTTTTGGTCTCTGAAGGAAATATCTAGTTATTTAGCTGTTAGATGCTGCACTTTTTACAATAACTTTGTCTGTGCGCCATTTTGGACTGGACAGGTAGTGTAAAGGGTTTAAAGGGTTTTTCACTGAAAACAGCTGCCTGCTGTGGCTCAAAATGTTGAGGTGAGAGTAAACTAAAACAGTAAAGTTGCAGCATGGATGGCGAAACAATGAGCTGAAACTTGATATAAAGCTCTGTAAAGCTGAGGGGAGCTGCTGATTCAGGTGATTATTCTCTGTAGGATCATCACTATGAGCGACCCCTTTCACATAGGAACATATTGTTCTCACATTATCATTTGATACATTGTTATTATAAAAAAAATTGCTTTTAGCCGCTTTAAGTTTGCTTTGCCTTGGAATAGGTGTGAGATTGTGGCTGGAGACTTGCCTTTGGATAGTGGTACTCATAGCTGGCGGGGTACGGTGTTCCTGTGAAAACGGGAACTTCCATCTTCGGCACCAGCGTGTCATTGATGGTCATGTAGGCCAGACGCAGCCCGTCTGGAGACCACCAGTGGGCTATGTGGGTCTGCAGGATCTCCTCTGTATAACAAAACAACCATATATTCCGTAGAGTCAATGTATGAAACTAAAAATCAGAATACAGGTTTTTAAGATGTATACTTTAGAGTATTTTTATATGGAGAGAATGAAAATAAATTCTCCCTTGACTTTATCCTTGACTTAATGTTTTCCAAATACCAGACTGAGTTAGTTATTCCTGAAAATAAAATAAAATATAGTCAAATCCAAGTGAAAATCAATTAAAAAATGTAATAATGTTTGCGGCCTGACACAATTTGGCTACAACACTACCAAATCCCTAAAATACAATGTTTCACATAAAAAATGTACATTGCTCTATCTGCGAATTTCCTATTAGTTAGTGCTTATGTATTTAATATTCTGACACTGATGAAGCCATTTCCAATATGTCACCATTTGAACAGACACTAGTTTAATATTTATCGCATGTGTGATTTATGTTGCCCATTCCCTGTGCTGTCAATGAGGGGAAATAAATTAATTACTCATATTAAATTTCAATTCAAAGACAGTTTGAAATGCAAAACATGAAACCAGAAGCTTCGCATTGCAGTAGATACACAATGTTGATTCAGATTTGATGCCTGTGAATCACATGATGACAGTTAATATGATTAATTTTAAATAAATGATTACAATAGTTGGTATCAGTACTTTCCCCGTCTTCATTAATCAAGGATTGTTCATGTACAGGTACTTCTTCTTCAAAATTTTTGAACAAAGCAAATGTTCTTGGAGTATGAACAATGCTTCATAGATACAGCTTTCTTTGACTCGCCTGGTTCCTTTGTTTAAGGTTTTGTTGTTACATCCCCTGTAATTTAACTGGGCATTGAACAGATGTACTGTCAGTGAGGGAGGTGACATTTTGAGAGAAGCCAAAAAAAAAAAAGTCCAGAAACAACTCTGATCATTTTAAAGGCCCTGTCCTCGCTCTGCTTGCCATTTCAATGTAAAAACACTTAGCCTCCGTAATTAGTTTTCTTTCTTCAGCAGTTTCCTGTTGAGTGATTTTCATCCAGCAGGGGGCAGAAGAGCTCTGTGAAAAGCTCTTAGAGCACACAGGAGAATCCAAACAGACTTTTTCCTGGCAAAAAGAAATATGCTCAACCTTGATGAGCACTGGTCATTGAGATAGTCAGGCTACAATTATTTTTTCACAATATTGTAAATGTACAAGGTGGAGATTGGTGTTCCAGGGTCAGAGTGGGAATAGGACACTATTCAATGTTGAATTCTCGACATTTGTTTTAATTCTCTATCTTAAGGCTTAGTTTGTTGGAGTGCAACAGGAAGGTCCATAGAAAATCAGCCAACATAATTTTCTTCTATAACCCTGGAAGAGCACAGCATAACATTTATTGTATCCATTATTTAATGAAGGTTGGAGCACTTTATAAGACTGTCAGTATGTTGCTCTTTAGAAATGCAACTTTTGTTTACATTTAACAGCAACCATAGCATACACACTGTATCTAAAATTCATACAAAAAGATTAATATTTCCTGTAACAGCGGCACAAAAAGAAGGAATGTTTTTGTGTTTCTTGCCCTTGCACATCCACTGTGACCAATCAGTGTTGGAGTGCTGTGTATCCGCTGTGAGGTTGATGTGACACTGTGTCTTCTGTGCATGACAATCATTGCTGTCAGAGACAAACATACAGCTGTCTAAACCTCCACCAGCTGGGGAAAGGGTTAAAACCCACAGAAACCCACATGGACAAATAAAAAAATGTACAATGCGAAGACATGAACTCACATGTTGCGTTCTTTTAAAATCAATTTCTTTCATCTCCTCCATCACCCAAACCCACTGCGCTACAGGAAGCATTAAAAGTCCCAACTTCAATAACATGACTTCACTATCTTTAATCTCTTGAATCAAGTTAAAACTTTTTTGTAAAAGCTTTATTATGACAACTGAGGAATTATTATAAGCTCTGATCTCCAACAAAGCCTCACAGATAATTGTTTTTTTTGGCCAAGTATTGCTCAAACCCACAGGAATTCACATTTTAGTTTCGATCTCAATGTCTCAGAAAAATGTATTTTCAGTTTTCAGTCCATCATTTTGTATATTCCATATGATGTAATGGTTCAGCCATAGAAATTGCACATTTTGTTTGAATATTTCAACAATATCTGCATGATATACTATAACTTCAATGAACTGTGCAACAAGCAGATTTATATATGCTCAGAGGGCAATAAATTAGAACTGTGTTCATTGGTTGCAGCAGAAGAAAACAAAACATGTATGCTAGAAGTCACCTGAAATCACTTATTTTGACTCCTTAAAACAGACCACTAACCATACTGTGGTGCAAACATTTGCTACTCACAATCAAGTCAAAATTTTCTCACTCAAGGTTGGGGATGTTTGACTACAAAACACTACTGTAAATACCTGAGAGAAATGAGGCAGCCTCAACTTGAACCAGGTAACCTACTTTGGAAGTAAACTACTTTTGCCAAATGAATCTCACCTGAACAATAGAGAACACACTGTTAACACTGTAAGCCGTAAGTGTAAAACATACATAAGTGACATGATCCCTTTTTTTGTGACACAGTCTGTTATCCGCTGATAAATCCATGAAACATAGCAGGAAAACACAGCAAGACAAATCTTTCTTTAGCACAGAAGATGTATTACTTCTTTCATGTCATGTTCTGCGTCTACTGTACAACAAAAAAATAATCCCATTAATGAAAAAACGATTAGAGCCGACCCTGAAGCAGTTCATGCTCTGTAACAGAATTTCTTTCATATAACTGGCATTTTGCAATTACATTATACAAGTACACTGCAATTATAATCCAAAACAACCCTCTGAATAAATCCAAAATTAATAATTATAACAATTCTGGAAACAGAACTCTTCCCTTGCTAAAAGAAACCTATAAACTTGACTTATAAATTAATGCACTGTGGAAAAACTAGTCTCAAACATGGCAGCGCATCTGTAAACAAAGCCATATCCAAGTGGTATGTAATTGGAATGTCTGTCTCACATATGCAGTAATCAGAAAATGTCTCATATTAAATTACAAGTATGCTGGCTTTTGAACATCTGCTGAGTGAGATTGCAACGCTGCAGACATGAATTAATTAAAATTGCCTGAACACAAAGACAAGCTATGGGAAGTCTAGAGAAGGAGGGGCACTGAAACGCAGCCAGCTGTGCCCTTTCAAATGGAATCATGCACTCAAACACACCACGCCTCGGGGTGGGGGGTGGTGGGGGGCAGGTGTCACAAGACTGGATCAAAATAGTCTTCAGATTTAATTGGTTAAATACACTATATGTCCTAAAGTTTGTGGACACTCCTGACCAAAAGCACACACATGGTTTTGTGTATTGGGAGTGTTTTTCCTGACCCTATTCTGTATTTCCCATCTGATAAATGAAACATCTCTCAGCTTGCTGTTTGTTGTTTTGGTTTTCGGGCCCGCAACATAACTGATTTGGTTCAATCTCACTGTTCTCAAACCAATCGCAGATTACCTGTTCAGTACCAAATCGCAGATAGACAAAGCTAGTGACTAGCTGGTGAACAAAGTGGAGCATTTAGCAGCCAAAGAACCAGATATTTCCCTCAGGAAACCAAAAAAGAGAGCTAAAAGAAAGTGACTTTTGGACTAACATTCATCAGGTGGACTATTAATGCAGGTATGCTACTGCATACCACGATGTTTCGTGTGGTGACGGTGTGGGGAAGGCCTGTGACTGTTTCAACATGAAAATGCCCCAGAGCACAAAGTGAGGTGTGGTGTGGAAGAACTTGACTGGCCTGCACAGAACCCTGACTTCAATCCCTTCCAACACCTTTGGGATGAACTGGAACAGCGAACAAACTCACTAATGCTCTTGTGGCTGAATGGTACCAAATCCTTGCCATGCTCCAAAATCTTGTGGAAAGCCTTCCCAGAAGAGTCAAAAGGTCTTACAATTAGAGCCAGTTAATGCCTCTCACTTTTTTTATTTCACATTTTTTTAATAAAGAATACGGGTTGAATGTTTGCAGAATTTTTTACTCTCTAATATCGGCCCCAAAAATCCAAAATTGGTTGGGCTCTAGTTACAATAGGATGTTAATGCCCATGCTTTTTCAATGTTCAATAATGACATGTAAGTGTGACGCTAAGGTGTCCACATACTTTTGGCCATACCATGTATTTCTAGACTTTAGACTTTGAGTTTTGTCAATTCTGAAAGTGACAGAAATGATTTGTTGTATTATGGCTTAACTGTGTTTGTAGTTGTCTTACCTTCATACAGCCAGTCAGCAAGGCCATTGAAGACGACTTCCTCTTTACCGGTGGAAACCAGGCGGATCGCTCGGCTTTCTACTGTTGTTCTGTAGTAGATGTTGTTTTCAAATATGAAGATCTGGATGGACACATGCAGAAGGGAGATCCATCATTACTCTTTGTATGACAGTAGGTTGCCTAGAATCGTTATTGCTGCAGTGTCAGGCTCATACCTAAATTTCTATTTCCTGCAAAAGCGGGGACTACTTTTCCTCAGCCTCTGTGGCTCACATCTTTCTATCTACGAGCCTTTACGCCAAACCCCACCTGGGGCTTTTATATCACAACATGACTTAACCTTAATCCAGATAGAAACACAGCTACCCACTTAATGACACATAAAAGCTAATACAGTCTCAGTCAACACCTGCCTTAAGCACTGTATTAAAGGATATTTGCCTAATTACACTTCGAGCTGGATTCACACACGCGCACACACACACACACACACACACATCCTTGAAGTCATGCATAAGCACACCATTTCCCCCTCTGTGTTTATTGAGACATTATGCTGTCTGCTGGGGGTGGGTGATGGCTGAACTAAACTGCAGGTTAGACTGCTGATTTAAGCCTGATGGCACGTAGGCATCGCCTGAAGGAATTAAGATACACCGCTGGCAGATGAGTGTGTGATACTTATAACCCTCTGTCTCTCCACTCTAGTGTTTTCACTGCTTCGTCTGGTGCCAGTATGAGGGAGATGATTGTGGAATTGATTGGTATCTAAAGCTCAGGCCGGGTTGGTGTGACTGGGCTGTCAGCTGAAACCTTTTGAGTTAAATCTAAGCTTCAAATCGCCGGCACAAGAATCAAAAAAAAAAAAGACATGGCTCCTATCGCTCTGATCTATGGCTGCTGTTGAGAAAATCAAAGTTTTATATTGTGGGATCAACATCTGAGGAAAACAGATCAATGCAGGGTTGTGTAAAGCAAAGGAAGTTGGTGGTTGGTAAATGTTGCAAAACCACCACGGGACATAATGAAAATCATAGACAGCTATCAAAGAGTAACATAAAAATTTAAATTCTCAGTATTATAATTATAATTATTATGAATTACACCTTGGCCAAAGCTGCCTAAAAACTAAACCTCAAAACCTCGATTCAACTTCACAATATTGTAACACCAAATGATTAAAAGAGATACATTATGTTTCCAGGTTCAAGGGACTCATTCTCAGCAGAAATCCTACTATAGCATTTAGTACTAAATGATCCTGAATGGCCTCTGAAAACTGGAATAAACTATAAAGCAAAACTATAGGCAAACTCTTGACTTACGCTCACTCACTCGATGACTTTTCAATCTTCAAGGGATTTAGATGAGAGAATAAGCACAGGGCTTTCAAAAGGGTGGAGAGATGAAAGAAGCAACATCGGAGATGCGTGTGGGGTTTGAATAGCAGGGTTTCTTATTTGTGTGTGAGTGACTGTGAGTGTGTGTACATGTGCGTGTGTGTGTTTGTTTTACTTTCCAATTTTGTCACGATACTTTCATTTGGTTGAATCTTTTAATGAAACGTTTCCCCTTTCTTGTTCTGCTTCCTCTTTTGTGTCAATATAACCTGTTTTTCAGGTGTGTGTGTGTGTGTGTGTGTGTGTGTGTGTGTTGACCCAGCCTCGCTGATTGCTTTGTCATGGTAGAGTAATTGCTTGTGGTTTAATGAGGGAAGCGCCGCAGGATTCATCTCCTCTCACTGTACATCTGATGCTTCACTGCACACAGCCTTACTGCCACAAACACTCACACACACCTCTCATCAATATGTGCTGATGAAGAACTTAATGAAAATTCGCTCCAATTTCGATAAACTTGGCGAATCATTATATTCAGAAAGCGTGAGGAAATAAAAAGAAAACGTGTCGGACATCGCCAGGTCAGACTGAGACAAAAGACGAGAGCTCATCTAATTTTTCACGCACAACCTCGGCTGTTCATTAAATCAAACATGGAGCTACAGTGGCAGCATTGCGTAAGGAACAATCAGGTACACTATTACCATATGCAAATGTATGTGCTTTCTTCTCTCAGCAGGCAAAGTCTCATTGCACACTTGAAATGTTAATATTTTCTCACAGCAATGTATCTGTAATTCAAGCAAATGATACGATGAGAGCAATTACGGAGGAAGAGAAAGCTTTGAAGTCACAGCTGATGAAACACAGAGCTGTCTTTTGTCTAACCACTGCAATCCAAACAGAAACTAATTTAAAGTCAACAAGGTAAAAAAAAAAAAAAAAGTGGAGTATTGCATTTGGCAAGAGAATAAAATAAAAGATTATCAGGTCCTTGAGTCAATGGCATCTTTAAGCTCATTAAAGGATAAGGCTGCCATTATTCTATATTTTTTTTAGACCAAAACTCTCTTGTCTCTCAATACCTTCTGACATCCCAACTCCATCTATGTCCATTGGTTTCTACTGAAGATGTAAATCTTTAAAATATAAATAGTTTATAGTTTCAGTTTAAAAAAAACTAAACAATTTGCTGAAACAGGAGGAACTGTTGCTTTTAACCAAAGTTACTCAAAGTAAATAGTACATTTGTGTGGGACTATTTTTAAGCTGCAAATTAATACACATTTTGTGCTCTACTGAGTATTTACAGCAGCAACAGTGTATGTTGGATCAACAAATCATCAAACAAACAACAGTGCACATGTTTATCGTAATGAAGGAACCTGACAGTGGTGTGGTGTGGCTTGTTGTGTGTTTTTAACAGCAGTGGAGGTCAATGGCACAGAGGAATGAGCTACATCCAGCTTTGGCTGACCCTAACCATTTGTTGCTCCACAGGATACATTTATTCATGGGATTTGGATTTGGATTTGGGATTCTTTTCATGGTTAAAGACAATGAGAAAATTGCACGCATTATGCTTTAATAATGAACAACAAGCAATTAAGGTATTAAACAGAATGACAGATATACTATAAGCTATGAGTTTTCTGATCTGACGCACCAATCGGCAGGGACAGTGAGAATTTGTCTGCGTCTTCCAAAAACGTTGCAACTGTGGTTAAAGTTTGGTTATGTTTAGGCAGAAAAATGTCTTGGTAAGGGTTAGGAAAACATCATGCTTTTGATTCAAATAACCACTGTATAAAGGACTTTCGTCATCATCATCATCATCATCATTATCATTATCATCATCATCATCATCATCATCATCACATTATTTGTCATGACCATCCACCCCAAGACATTTCAGACACTGTCGCTCCAGACGGATAAGTGTCATAATGCTTTTATGTGCTAGAGGTCCTTGTCACTTAAATGTAAATATATGTTGTTAATGGGATTTTGCTAAAGCGACAGATGCCGGCGTTTTTCTTGGAGGAAAGTCTCGCAAAATATGCCATTCAACTACTTAAATTCAAAACACAGAACTGAAACCTGCTCTCACTCCCAAATTGATTGACATGTCATGGAATAACAATAGATGACAAATCTTAATTATTAATCTTTTTTGATGAACAGTTCAGGGTTTGTTTGCGTCAAAAAGGTTCTAAAAACAACAGTGACATATCTTACTGTTCACTTATTTTCTGATTCACAGCTCATGTGAACTTACAGTACTTTTACTTTCCAGAGTCAAAAGAATTACAAATTGGGCTTCCCTGTGTAACTGACTTTCAGTGTAATTTTAAATTATATTTATTTATAATAGCTTAAACAGCTCAAGGTTGAAAGTTTGAAAACAAACAAAAGGAAGTCATGTTTTGCTTTTTCAACTGCGTTGAATCCAAGGACTTCAGGCACATAGTTTAGTAGGCTTTATTCTATAAATATTTCTGCATTGTTGTAGCATTCAGTTTATTCCTCATTTTATAGAGACATCATACCAATAAAAAATGAATGAAGAGAAACGCCAAATGGGACTACAATAAAACCAAATTGAAGACACCAATTCTGTTTGCCCAACTGGACGAACTGCCTCCAAACAACTGGTGCATTTTACAAAATCTCTCCCCAAATGTTGCTGGTGACACACAAACACACACTTTAGTCACTGCCATGTGTTTTCTCCCCGCTAGCAACCCCGGACTGTCCAAGCCATGGGTTGTGCCACTGAGATGCCATCTGCCACAGTGGCTCTCACCAGCTCATGTGTTGTCACAGAGTTGTGAAGGTAAAAATGATTTGGCTTCACACTGACATTGATCAGGCCAACGCAAGGTGAGTTCATTACAGTGTACATAAACCTCTTATGGCCACAACATTCATCTTTTCCACCGTGACAAACCATAAATCACTACTGTGCCTCCTCTGCGATGCCAGGCTGATTCTGACAGATTTCCGCCAGTGTGCCAGTGTTCAATGAGTGTAATCTCGAGGGTATGGCCCCCTTACCAGCTGCTGGCCTCTGGGTCCCCATCCAGCAAACTGCAGGACAGCTTCATGCACTTCAGGGGGATTCAGAGGCCAAGTTTCCCTGCGGAGACAACACATGAAAGAATCAATGCAGTATTTGTCTGTATGTACACTACATGTACAATGCACAGCGTATATGCCAATAGAAATGCACAGTCAGAGCAAAGAAGCCATGTGTTTTTTGGCTTGTTCCCTCACTGTAGGCTTCATCAATCATCGACATTCTTTTTTTAGCACAAGCTGACTTTGCTTGGCTCACGACAAATACAGAACAGTAGGGAAATAAGCAGACATAGATGGATGAAAGGCTAAAAACAGGCCAGGCTGAATGTAGCCCACAAAACTAAATTGAACTTAAATGCATTCCCACAAAGTGGCAGCGAAAGCAGGTAAATGGTGCTGACATCAGTGGACGGTCTACATGGGGTCAGGCTGAGGGGATACTACTGTGCAGTCACAGTAGGAGGAGGAATTAGGGGAACAGAACAAGGATGAAAAGACAATGAAAAGAAGTCACAACAGAGGTGGGTCTTACTGTGTCACAAGGCTGTAAATAATGTACTTGGCCTCATAGGAGTGTTGGTATCTCTGCAGAGACAAAAAGCATCACAGTTAAAGAAGGACGTCTGGAAAAATGATGCGTGGTGGCACTGAGGAGGCACTCAGAGGGTCTCTCACCGGTTTCACGTCAAAGGCAAACATCACATGTTGCATGTCTGGAGACACTTGGTACTTGGTGGCCCGGGATCTGTCCTGGATGAGATCACAAACACACTCGCAGTCATAACACACCCAGTTGAACAGCGTTGGAGAGTATACTTGCTGCTCTTGAGGCTAATTGAAAAAACTAAACCAAAGACTAAACAAAACAATGCTGGAGTAAGATGATACTCACAAACAACTGGTTTGGCACGATAACAGTTTTCTCCTTTGTGTCAACATTAAGCTCGACAACATCCCCATCCCTTGTGCGATACAGCAGCTCATTGTCTGTAAATGACAAATAAATAACCACCATCAGAGAGGGAGATGGTAGAAACGGTTATTATATAGTGTCTTTATAGTGTCTTGCCCTCCTCCTTTACCTTTATCAATTATCTTGAATAGGCTTAATTGCTATCGAACTTACACTTACAGATTTTTTTGGAGCACTGGAAATAAGCTTGACATATTATCACCTTTTATGTTGAAACGGTGAATGGATTAGCTGACAGTTAAATATTTAAACATCATTAGCATTCATTTTGAGTCGTGTTTCTGTCCACCTGATAGAACGTAAGTCCAATATTTACTCTCCTTCTGTGTTTGGTGCTGGTAGTGTACAGTTGATTTTTAGAGCATTTTTGCTGAACTGTTGCTGCTAAATTACAACAGTTGTTGCTCTTGCAGGTATTTTTAATGCTGGCAAATTTGCTAATTGCCAGTTTTGCATTTACATTATCGAAACATCTCCCACTGTTATAATGCTGTTGTCCTTGTCATCCTGATCTGTAGGAAACAAAACAGTCTCATCTGTTAAGATGAGATCCCATTAAATGCCAGAATGGCTTTCTCTGGTTACCTTAACGATAGAAAGCCAATGTTTTGAAAATCAAGGTACAAGATTTAACACTGTTGAACATGTTTTTCTATCAATCGGAGCTTGTCCTCAGGTGGATTGACACACAACTATTACTATTTAAGTGTGTTTTCCTCATCAGATTGAATTTTATAACCCAATGATTCCCTCAGAAATATCTCAAATCTGTTGTCAAAAGATGGCAAAAGACAACAAATGTGTTTGTTACAGTGCCTGGCTCGGGCCTTGACACCCCAGCCAGATGAATTTGGTAAATGTTCATCTTGTAGAGCTGCACAGGTTGTTCTGTTTCACTTTATTGCCAGTTTTTAGTGACAGGGGACAGAAACACCAGTTGAAAATGTCAGTGAATACTGAGTCCAGGATGAGAACTGTGATTACGACACATTTTCAATTTCATGAGAAGATCTGAACTGGGAGTTATAAAGAGAAGTGATTGTGACTGAGTTGCCAAAGATGGTGCTTGTGTTTCCTCTATGAGTGCATTTAGCCACAGATGTTTCTTGTCGATACCCTGTTTTCATTGTTAGACGACAATATGAAATTCTGTTATATCTCATAAATATGAATGCGTCAGACAGCAGCAGTTCTTTGTTTAAGAGATCAGTCTGAAGGTTGAATCATTTGTCTTTGGATCTGAGCCTGTGTGAGAAACTCAGAGGTGAGTCCAAAGACTACTGAGGCAAGCGGTGATCAAAGAGCAACAGGGATCAATTACGTACTGCTGAGAATAAAGCCCACAAAATATTGATGAGGGCTACTGAAGTGTGAGGGTGTCCCATTGGGTTTCTTATCAGAAGGTCATTAGCACCAAATGGGAGTTGATTGCATTAACTTAACTGACAAGATGCAATGTCACACAATTGATTGCCGGGATTTCGTCAGGTGCTGAGGACGTTTTCATCATGGTGGTGAACGAAGGGCACGGAAACACAGGAACTTAGCTAATTATATGTTAATAAGCCGGTAATGTAAGTAATCAGAGGAGCGGTCGGCGCAGTAGAACAAAAGGACAGATGTAAGGTCGTAACGTGTCTGTCAAACAAAAAGGAGATGTGAGTTTGCATACATCTGTGTGTTAAAACGTATTCGTGCAAGTCGCCAGCTGCATTCACACATAAACTGTCTGCACATGAATGTGTCAGTCTGAGATGTTGAACGCGTTCGAACTGTTGTTCACTTTTTAGTGTTATGTCCTCAAACACGACAAAAACATTTTATATTGGCAGCTAACACTGATGATCATAATAACTCTATAAAGTATGCCTGGGACTTTTCTCCACAAGGCTAGAAAGTGGTACAACATGACAGTTTTACGACACATATTTAATATCTCTTTTATACAGCTGAGTCTATAATGTTTAGAGCTTCAAGCTAAATTGAAAGTAATGAAAAAAATGAAAAATAAAAATCACTTGTTTGCTAAATTTGAAGAAAGTTTAAAACTTTAATGTTTAACACTGAACAACCTTTTAGATTCTTGTGATTTAGACCAGAGGGGAGTGTTCACACATCCTATATCTAATGTTTGCTACATACAGTAGTCTTTAATATATTATCTTTACTGCTTGATTCATCAGATTTCAGGTTTCTAAATTACAACCAAATATGTACTTGGAGAATAAACATCAGAATTGGATAGTCTAAAATAATGTTGAGACTCTGGAAACCGTTTGACAACACATTCTTAACTCAGTGTTCACTTGTTAGTTTCTTTTTTAGTTTTTAGTTTTTCTCTGAACAAACTTCATTCACCAAAGAAGACTGTAAGATCTGGAGTTTGGGGTCAGAATTTTTTTTTGTGGAATAAGAAATATCAATACTCAAATGACAAAAAGAGCCTGGTTAACAATGTCTGCTCTGTATATGTCAACTCTGAGAACCCAAAACCAACCTCTATGTCAAATGCAGATGTAAAAAGGCCTATGTACACACCTTTTTAAGCCTTTCAAATGTAAGTATTTTACCTTTGGATGGATTAAAGCATTCCTAGTACATTTCAAACATATAGAGTTATTTAAATAATGAAAAAATAATAAGGGTGCAAGAACAAATTACTTGGTGGTCTTACTTCTGTCAAAAAGTGCAGTAGTAGTTGTACTTGCTACAGAACGGCACTGCTTCAGACTGTTGTACACTTCACAATAAAATCCAATTATACATCTAAGAATAAAATCACTGATTCAGTTTATCATGCAGAAGCTGAAAAGTACTTTTCTTGTCGAACACTAGAGGGCACTGAGCCAGCTGATCCAACATTTATGAGCTCAGGTGGCAGCTTCCTACTCTTACTCTGTCAAGGTTACAGAGGCCACAGCAAACCCATTCTATTGTACATCTGTTCAATTTAGACAATCTTACCGAACGCCTGTTACACAGCATGCTGAATTTGTAGTGCATACGAAATGAGCTTGAAAATAGGTGCTTTTTTTTTTTTTTGCCAAGATCACAGCTTCAGTGAGTTTATGTGCATCTACATAATGTTGGATGACATATCTGTCCTTTTTGAAAGAGGATAATCACAGTTATAACACAAATAATCCCAACATTTTTTTTATGGTGATAGAGTAGAAACTCATGTGAACAAGAATTTGCCAAAAGTCAAAGATCTGTGTTTACAGTGACAATTACATAACCCTTAGATATCCTATAGAAACAGGTAGGTTTAATGGCAGAGAAAATTTGTTGTTATGTGATTTTGATGAGACTGAAGGCAAAGTGGATTTTATATTTTATTGCTGAATTTCATTTATAAAGCTCTGTTGTAGAAGCTTCTCAAGCCTACAACTTTTCTCTTGATTAAAATCTACAGTACACAATTCAATTGCTACTTATCCCACAACTGGTTATATGATGATTTGAGGCTATGCTTTTTAGAAACATGTCCATCCAACTTTTTATATGAAAACTTGTTTTATTCTAAACTAGTTGTGTTTTAGGAAAAGGGAATCTTTTTTCTAACCGATTTTATTTCTGGAGCTTCAGAAAAGAGATACAGTTGATTGTTTGAAGTGTAATGTTATATGTACTGTAATAAGTTATGTTTTTCTGGCAAATGCTGTTCACCACTGCAATGCTATTTTTGGTGTCTTATAAGTCTGTGACAGTAGGTCAGATTTTAATACTGATGGTATATTCTGTGTCACAGACAACAGCACTGCCTGACATAATGTGTCTGGATATGTTCTGCGTTTTGACATGAGAGGGAGATGCTAAATGCCAAACTGTTCACTTACCGCTGAGCCATTTGGCGTCTGGGTCATGAATTCGAAGGTCTGGACCAAAAACATCCTCTACAGTCACTTTCTTCTTAAGAGCGAGGCTGTCATCCTCACCTGTTGAGTGCATCACCAAAAGATAAGTAAACATTCAGAAATCAAATATGCTGTACAGCAGCTCAGATGAAGATTTACAAGCGATTTTTGAAGAATACTTCAAGAAGATTTATTAGCCTTTCAAGTATGTGAGTTCACTAGTTTCAGAACAAAAGCTAAAGAAAATTCTTTTGACTTTTTAGTCATCAGGTTGCTTTGCTCAGGGGGCTGCAGCCTCATACCAGAAACTGTCACCATCTCACCATATTATCTTCTTCTATCGCTGGAGATACCTCCAAACACTATTCCCCACTGTAGGTAGAGAAATGTTAGAACAACTTAACAACAAGAAAGAGGCCCCTGGTATTGCGTTATTGATCTGGGAGCATCAGTTCACATCTGCCTGCTTCATTTTTTTCAGCAGCGGGGGGGTGGGGGAGGGGGGGGGGGGGGGGGGGCACTCCTTCCATCCCCCAAAACTCAAAATGAGATCTGAAGCCGACAGCTGAACTGCAGGTGGAGCAGACACCTGGGGAACACAAGTGAGTTAGTGCGGATGTTAGGAAAGAGATGCAGCAAGTGTGTGAGCCCTTTAACTGTCTACCGCACATTTACTCAGGAAACAACCGTTAGACACGAGTTGTCAAGATGGTTGACAGCCCAGTGTTACTGTACAAAACAGTACGTTGGCAGATTCTTCAGCAGACTGAACGGTGAGATCTGAGTGTGTAAATACCACGTCAGACATTTGAAAGTGTTTATCGACTTGAAAAATCTGAGAAATTCTCTTGTCTGGCAAGAAGCTGCAGAGTGAGAAGGGAAAGCTAATTCCCAACATGAGGCAAGTGGTATCTCTGTTGCTGTGCCAATCTGACAAATGGCTGGAGCTATTACCAAATAATTATCTCTATTAAACAGGCCTGAATAGCATTACACATAAAAAGGCCCATTACCTAGTGAGACAATGACCACACCCTTGTGTAAAACCACTACACAATCACCAACTGGGGAAACATTGTCATTAATAAAACCTTGCCCCCCGATGAAAGGTTATCAACTTAAAATAGCTGCAAGAAAAAGCAGAAAAGGAAAAAGAAAAAAGTGTGTTAACACTCTTAGTAGGCTCTTTGCCTTTGTTGGTTTGTTAGCGGGAAATCTAAAAGTCTTCACAAGTTTCTTTAGAATTTGGTATAACATTAGGCCAAGACCCGTAAAGAAGAATGAGTATTTTTCAGAGAGGATCTAGGAAGTTTTTTTTTTAAATTTTATTTCTTTGCAAGATTGAGAAATAGGGCATTTTTTCAACATTTTAGCCATTTTCTCATGAATCTAATATGCAACCTGTGCAATAATCTGGCACATTATACCCAATGACTATCTAGAACTATGTCTGTTTGAACGCACATCCAGATCCAGACAAAGATTTAAAAGCAGTTGAGAGGACTGTAGTACAGTATACGTATACTGAGACAGAGAACAGCTGAACAGGCGTATGTGTAAATGTGTGTATGTTGTTACCTCCACCAAGGAAATCACGTTTTATGTCCCCCAAGATCGAGGAGTTTTTTTTTTTACTGATTTCTTAACATTAAAAACTAAAGTGTTTTAAACTTTTAACAATTTTTTTTTGCTATTTTCTCTATAACTACATTATAATGTGCAACATTTGTCATATTTTATCCCATGATTCTAGTTCTATATATATTTTGTTGCAGATCCACATCTAGACTCAAATGAAAAATCTTTTAAAATAATTATTTGAGATGATGTATGTGGGTTCTGAGTTTCATCTCAGGTGTATAAAATGTTTTGCTATTCCCAATTTAAAAGCTGGCTATAAAATACATGTATGCGTGAGGCAGAGAACAGCTTAACAGGTGTCTCTAAGTGAATACTCTGTGTTGTTACAGTCACCAAGGAACTCATGTTTAACATCTCATTTGCCTGATGGTTACTTAGCAGAACATCCCAAAATCTTAACAGGTTTACATATTGTCTAAGCATTTCCTATTAATAAAACAATCAGTTAAATGGTGTGTATGTACTGTACGTACGAGGGGTCAGCAGGATGACGGAGGTGACAATCAGGGAACAGATGATGAGGATGACCAGCAGGGCGATGGCTATTCCTTTCCAGTTCCTCTGTGGCGGAGCACTGCCCACCAGGTCCTGAAAAATAATATATCACATTATATTACATTGAGAATATAACATTACACTTACACGCAAAATTATCAAGTGATTTGGAGATTTGGAGATGTGGAGATCAAATGATTTGTCTCCACAGGATGGATCTACTGTATTAAAGAAGAATGAAGACCTTCAGGTGATGAGTTTTATTTCAAAGTGGATGCACAGCAATTTAGAGCCGATCTTATCATACATAAGACAGATGTATTTTGTACTGTCACAGCTGGGGCCAGAGATTGGCCAGAGGACAGCCCATTCTCTGTCAGACAGATGCCGACAACTCAGCCACTTGTATGCAATAACACTGCACCCTCCAGCTGCTCCCCACTGCTCACATACGAAGAGTCCCTGCAGCTTTGCCAGATAGCTGGAGTGGAGTTGCGGCTTCAACGCAGAGACAACAGGCAGAATAATGAGCTGCTCTCCTCACACGGCCCAGCAGATGGTAGATGGCTAATCAGCGCTATGCGAAACACATATACTGCAAAAATCCACAGGACATACAAAACGTTTTAACTGCAAAAGTGCAGGAGGCACTGCCCTGATACTCCAACACACTTATCTTAAACTTTTTTGATTTAGAAGCCCCCTTTTTGGGAGTTTTACTGTGTGATTTAACAGTTATATATATATATATGGAAACTGAGGAAATTTTTTCCAGTCCTTACTTTCAGAGACACCTTCAAAGGGCTGTTTGAGGGTTAAGGCTTGATTCTAAGATTCAGGTTAGAATTAAGTTTAGGCTGATGTTAGAGTAACGATCACATCCGACTACGCGTGTGCACGCACGCACACACACATATGCACATTAATCTCTCCGGTCACACTCGGTGAGGAAAGTGAGCAGCTCCAGCCACCCGTATCAGTCCAGCTGTTGATATCCCTGTTACCAATTAGACCTGGTCTCTGTCTGCACACGGTGAGTGGTTTAACAGTATGCGGCGGCTCAGTGAACCATCCACAAGTTAATGAAGGGTGTGTGTGCACATTAGAGTAAAACAGACAGCTCAACTCCTGGCCAGAGATGATGCTTTTTATGTCTTTAAAGACTTTAAATTGCTAAATTGCAAGTTACTTTCCATTTAAATGTTTAAAGTGTACCTGTGTGTGCGCGCATTTCCACTGCCTTTGCACCTACTGTCTCTGCACAGTTTGTCTCACAGCAAAGCAAATCAATACTGAAGGCAGTGAGTACACAGAAGAACAGCAGGCACATCAATAAGCAGATTTATGGCTGCAGAGGTAAGGGTTTTTTTTTTCGATAAGGTGTACAGATTGTATACTGGATTCATAAGATATTAATATCCCTGTGTTATTATACTTTAAAAGGAGAGACATGCTGTCGAAGCTGTCTTAGGTATCTACGATCACATCAGACCTCTGACCGAGCAAGACATAAAACAATGAGATGCTTTGAAAGGCGTGCAGATAACGGTCTTGTTTCTGGATTTGCTTACTTGTTTTTCCCATATATCTGCTCTGAAAATGGCAAACCTTTTAAGGCAGGTGGGTGATTTAAATACAGCCAAGGCTGGTATACAGTTCAGCACAGCCCGTACCTGACAGAGAGGTACAGATCTATAAATGTGACAGCTGGATCTACGCCACATAACTGAAAAGTGTCTCTATGCAGAATCATTTCAGACAGTTTGATGCCAGCCTGGGAGGCATGTGAGTAAATATTTAGTTAAAGTCATTTTTTCAAGCCATGACAAATTCAGCATGCATATTGTACTACAGCACAAGAGGCACAAGGTAAAATTATTTCAGACAGTCTACTTTCTGAATCTTAAATACACCTCCCACAGGCCCTCTGGGCTAATTCAGGCAGTGGAAATGTAGGATGCAGACGACTTGACGAGCAGGAGTAGCTTCCCTCTGCTTGGCATTTCTGTAAACAGACACCCAATTATTCAATCAGAGGTCAGGGAGCTATTCCACAATTCAAATCAATAGACAATCAAATACTGTTGGACGTTTGCCTTTTCCACCGTGAAATCTTCAATAAAACAGCACCCACTTGAAATAGATATGACCATTAACCTTCAATGACAATATTCCTGGATACATGACACCGACTTGAGAAAGATGTGATCGATGTTTATTGTACTTCCTGTGACAAGCCAAGCGGTGGTCAACAGAGCCATCAGGACAGCTGTCAATGCTATTTAAACCACCCACTCAATTAACAAAGGCAATTGCAGAGTACAACATTAAAAGCCACGCATCAGTTCAGTTTAAGTGTTGGGCTTGCATGAAATACAGTAATGTCGATTGCCCTTTGTGACTTCATTTGGGTGGACACGTTTCCACCCAAATGAAGTCACAGTTCAAAATGTAGGAGGAAAACTGTCCTGTAAATAACACTGCTTAAGAGAGTTTTCACTGCTCAATCTGTTTGAAACCCCCATTAGTGGCAGGTAGAGATGGTTGAACTGTCTGAGGGTCGAACAGAACTAGTTTGTATGACGTGTTGTCCGACCTCGTCTGAAATCAAAAGTGTTTCTTTGGAAGGGGGGTGAAAATCTGATTTGAGGGAAGAGACCATGGAGTTTTGGAAAACTGCCTATATATATAAATATCCCAATATTTAGCATGCTACACTAAAATTTCTGTCAATGTTGGGCAACTAATATTTCTATTTTTTTTTCTGCTTTAAAACACATGAAATTCAGCCATTAGACCCACTGATTCTAAAAAGAGCTGAATGCAAAGTAAAAAAAAGCACTCCGATCTTTTACTTAAGTAAAAATGCCAATACAACACAAAGCCCTGCATTCAACATTTGACTTAGTACAAAGGTATTAGCAGTAATACTTGTAATATAATAATAATAGTAAGTACCTCAAAATTGTACTTACATACAGTATTTGAGCAAATTTACTCAGTTACACTGCATCACTGTGTCTGTTTGTTTATATTTTTGTCTTTCTTTACCAAGGAGTTAAGTCCCGCAAGACCATGACTCAACACCATTTTTGGGCTGGTTAGGATCAGTTTCACCTAATAGGCTTCTACTGTGGAAATTCAAAAAAAGTAGTGTAGTAATAGTTTGGTAAAAATAGTGAAGATCTAATTATCTTATAGTGACAGCCCTCTGGAGCTCTGTTAAAGCATTAAGCATTGAGTTGGAAAATTAATCTGGAATGTCAACACTCTGTGGAAGGTTTTTATGATGAAACACCCCATCAATGTCAGTGCACTTTTTTAGGAAGCTCCATTGGTTAAACCTTCTTATACAGCCAGTATCTACCAAGTACCCAGATTTAGGTAGAGGTCTGAGGCTTGTTTCTTTTAATCAATTCATTAATTCATCTATTTATTTATTGTCTCTCTTGTTAAAGACGCAACAACCTGCTCAAAAATATTATATATATTTTAAAATAGCTCTGTTCTCTGATACAATCCATTTTTATTGAAGTGTCTTAGCTCTATCCCTGTAGATTGCTTTATCCCTGTGTGAATTGTGGAACATTTCACCCACCCACTCAGGCTGAGATCATTCACATCAAATATACGAAAATCATCAACACCTCCATTGTTTCCAGCAAATTAAAACCCTAAAGAGATATAGAGAATCTAACTTCTGGTGCATCACTTGACGTTTTTTCCCTGATGTTCAACTTGTTTAAGTATATAACAAACTGTGCACATGGTTCAACAATAAGGCCGGCCTGACTATCCGGGCAAGTCAAATGCCAATTGTTGCTAATAAATCTAGCAACTCACAAGTGGTAAAAAAGAAAGAAAAAAAAAGGGAAACAAATAATGAAATTTGTTTGAAATGGGATGATTTTTTTTTTAACTTCAATATATGCTGTTATTTGATAACCACTAATAAATAACGCAATTTGGCAAGCAAAGCAAATTTACTTCAGGCAAGTAGATTTTGCCGTTGAACCCTGGTGCAGCTGTAAACTTTAGTATTCCCTGGCTGCTGACTTTTCTGAAGAGCTCTTAACGAGGCAAAAGTGCATCTGTGCGCGGCAGAAAGTCTTGACCTTTTGCAGTGTGTTTGGCTGTCTGCATTAAGCCATCTCTTTCTATTAGTCTGTGTGAAGAGCAGCCATGCATGCCTTACAGCTGATCGCAATAAAAGCTGCATCAATAAATGAGAACCAGAGCCATTTTCACCCTCTTCACTACAGACACCACATCTAAACAAACCCTGTGCATTTCGGTACTGATGATTCTAAAGGGTAGAAAATCCCATGAGGGGAAGCAACACATTTTTTTCAATCCATTTGTTACTATTTTCATTCTATTTTGAGACAAAGGGGCTATAAGAATAAAGCATCTTTTAAGGTCAAGCTTCCACCCCCCCACACACTTTCTCTCTCTAATCCTTTCTCCCTCCTACTTTCCCTTTGTCTAACCATCTCTTTGTCTCTCTGCTCGCTGCTGAAGTGTGAAATGGATCTTTCCTGATCTCTGAGCACCTGGTTTCCAAGGGAACGAAGAGAGACATTTGAGTCAGATTTGCAGTTAAGATGCTGGCTGCTGTACAGTACAGTGGGGACTATTATTACTGCTCAGTGTCAAGTGGGAAATGTGCCCGTGGGCTCACAAAATTAACTCAGGACTCGGGAAAACAGAATGCTCTCAAATATGACACGAGGGAATATGGACATTTGAAACGAAAGCAAACGTCTGTTGTCTAAAGACATCGGACACTTGACACTCGATATATCACCCCACAGTAATGTAGGCGCTGTCTGAGAACAGTAAAACTCGAGAGTGAAGCAGTAGCCTTTGGACATAGGGTAAACTTTTCCTCTGGAACAGCATCAATAAATCATGGGCATTCATGAGTGATATTAAGAATTCATGCCAGCTGGCTTTTGGTTCATGGATAGTAGGCATCAGACTGTCTCTCTTTGTCCACCCTGTCTTTGTCCACAAATGTGATGGAGGGTGAGGGCTATAAAGAAGACAAAGAACACTAAATGTTGTTTAGATTAGCTATTGTAACCTTCGGACATATGTGTTGATAAGAGATCAACTCTAATAAGTAGAGGGTAGCTAAAATTGTGAATTAAGGACATGCATGAATCAGGCCACCTCTACAGACTTAACTCAAAATTTCATAGTCACAAATCACATCACTAAAAATACTGAGGAAAAGTACTGTAAGACGGTAAAATGGACATCATATTGTGGCACTTATTTACTGTAACAGTCGTTCGCCGTAGTGGAGGGATTGAAGAAAAAAGGAAAAGGCATAGTAGAAAAGAAGAGAAGAGAAGAGACAGAGAGTTTAGTTGCTGCTGCTTATGTAATGTTTAAGTTGAAAATAATATTTCATAAAGGTACGTTAAAGCTCATCTTTGACTGCAGTGGTGAAATGAAATGAAATGAAAGAGCTAAGGAACATTATCATTTCCTGCAAGTAATACTGCAAAATCACTTCATCACTTCAATCACGTCATTAACAAGTAGTGAAGCACTTGTAACTTGGTGCTGGGAGTCCAGTTCTAGTCTCATTATAATTAATTGTAAGAAAATGAAAAGTTTTATGGGTTACACATTTTTTCCGTTTGAATTTTTTTAAAGCAGTATTAATTGACTCTTTGGCCACAGAACAAGATGAAAATACTACCCTGAAGTATTATAACTTCATAAAGTTGATAAGATTAACATGTTGGCAAACATTTGCTTATTTACAGACATAAAGCAGCATTAGCATTCATTTGGAGTCATGTTTGTGAATTCAAGTCAAATATTTCCTCTCGTACTAGCTCTGTTTGTGTCTCCTATAGGGAAATATCCAGCTCTCTCAAATGCTCCACTACTGTATGTTTTCAGATAGTCTTTAACTTTGTTTGTCTGCTGTTAGTGCAGAGCAGTTGGTGTACAGTGGGTTTATCAAACTGAAAACAGCTGCATACTGCGGCTGGAAAAAAGGTTAATGAGAGCAGTGAGAGTTAACTAAAACCAAAACAATAAGCTGAAAGGTGATGAAACTCTCCACAGGGCTGAAGGGATTTAGAGAGTCGGATAATAATTCTCTGCGGGTTCGTCATTTCAAGCAAATATTAATTTTTGCAGATTTAAAAATATACTTCCTTTAAACTTCTTTACTTTTTTGAATGAATAGTAGCAGAAGTAGTATAATGGTGCTAGCAATAGTGGCCCCACTGATATATTGGTTGGGTAAGTGAGAAGAAGACAAGTGCATTGTGTTGTTCTTTCACAACAAGTAAAAATAATGTTAAATGATTAAGACCATTGCCGTGTATACCATTATCTGATTTCACTTGGGAATAAATTCTTTAATACCTGATGAGATACTTTTCTCTTCCATGGCTCAGACACTTAAATTCTTCCAGTCAGCTACAGTATTCTGTATGTTGACAATCTTAAATTAAATTACACCCAGTCAGTGCGTCTCATTTAAAAATACCATAAGTGCCGCACTCATCATTACTGTCAGAACGGATACATTACCCGACGGGCGTGGGAGGCGCTCTGAGGGATCTATTCTATAACTTCTAAGAGGGTGTGTGTGTTTGTCTGTGTCTATGTGTGTACCTGCCAACCTCTCACATGTACCTGGATGTCTTTTAGTGTGACTTAAAACAGGAACATTTTATGCAATAAAGTGGACACATGTACAAACTGACAAAAAATATAAAAGCACACACAACATACAACAAAGTACATAAAACATACATACTATATATATATATATATATTTGTATATGATAGAAGCTACTTAAGCACAGCTGTGCTCACATGCTCACAGTGACAATGCTGATGTGCTGATGTCTGCAAGCTGACAATGACTAATTAAGGCTAAACAAAAAAGAACAGCTGAGGCTCATGGGAATGTCATTAGTTTTGCAGGTAACAAAAAAAAAACCCAAATGGTGACATGGCGCTGGAGGAAATGTCAGGGGTTCGACAAAGTCGGTAGGTGGCTAAGAACTTACAGAAATACACACATACTGTCCATACAAGAAAGCACAGTAAAACATACTGAAAATCATAGCAGGATCAAAGCTAATAGCACAGTATAGCTGCTAAACAGATCATTTGCTTAATATTACAAATATTTACCTTTTCAGAACAGAATATTTCAGCAATTACAGCAGAGACAACAAAAACAGTCAGTTACATAATCCCAAAGCACTATGCAAAATCACTTAATGATGGCTGTTATTTTCAACTTTGGCATGAGAAAATGTTTTCCAAAGCCTATTGCTCATTTATGCAGCAGTACAGTCCTACGACACTTAGCAGCAGGTGGTAGTGACGAATGAAGAGTTTTGTCCTCCAAAACAGAAGCAAGTTTGAGAAAATCTCACTGTCTAGCAAAGTGATCAGTGAATCACTGGCACCAACATCAACCCCAAAAGACCAAAAATCTAACATTCTTCTGCTATCCAACAAATTGCCTTCTTGAATACTGTCTTTGTTTAACATTTGCAGCCTGACACACACACACACACACACAAACACACACACCCACACCCACCTACATACACACACACAAAGACACACACACACACACACACACACACACACACACACAAACAACCATTCATGAGCCTGTGATTTGGCAACTCCACGTTTTCATCGGCAATGTTTTCCCAACGAAGGAAGCCAAAGTTGCTTAGCGTATTGGCAAAAGATTTCCTGGGTGACCCTTCCTGAAGTTAATTGTTTGAAATAATCCACAAAACAGATGGGGAGGAAATCCATCCCAATCTGTGTAGAATAAATAAATATTTGAACAGATTAGAAGAGAGAATTTGCGGGAAGAGATCCATGAAAGTGGGGAATGTGAGTCGTTGTGACAAAAAAGACAAAACATGGAGATATCAGTAGACATTTTCTGGGCTTTGTGTGGCATTTCATTGGTCTTTGTATGAATTAATAACATGTCGCACTGAGTCTGTGAAACTGGGGGGAAGATGAGAAAAGTAAAAGTGAGGTGGTAACTTAACTCCTGCCGACAAGCAAGAGGAAAAAAGGCAAAAAAGGCACGACTGAGGAAAGTGTTTTCTCAGAGGATATGAATTACCGCCTGCCTCTGGACAAAACTGGCGCAGTATCTTTTAATCATCAGAAGAACTGTAGCGCACAACAACGCGACTGAAGTTGAAAATGAAATCCATTTTGAGTTAAAGGAAAAATAAGAGACCTATCATCCATTCAGAATAATTATGTGCAGACCAAATAGATCCAGCCAGATGAAGGTTTTGTATCATAATTGTTCTGACATTGGATGTGCTGTTGGTCTACCTATCTCATCTATTTTATAACAGGTCTTTTTATACTGCATGAGACACCTTTGATCCCCTCAGTCTGGATAAGTACTTGTGTTTTAAATGACAATATGACTACCCTCCTGTTGGAAATGGGATACAGTAGAAGTGGATGTTACCTTGAACACAATGACCCGAAGTTGAAAAGCAGCCAGTACAATAATGGAGGAGATATGATCATAAACAACAAACTGAGTACAAAAGTTACAAAACATTGCGTCTGCCTTTAAAGTATCATGATCGGCAACAACATGAATAGTGTTTGCGGTGGTGCTCCACAAAAGAGATGTGACAATGATGGCGTATCAGATAGAAGAATTTGGAGTGCATTTCCTGAGCCTGTATTGAGTGCCATAATGAAAACAACAGCATCTTTAAATTGAAAAGATAAGATAGCTTGAATGTATGCACTTATGTTTCCAAATTCAAATTGGATAAAGAGCCGAGTGCAACACATTTCCCGAACTGCTGTAAAACCTCCACAGTCGGCAGCAATGAGTGCAGTCCAGAGGGCTGGAGTTCAAACCTCAGATGTGCTTCTTAGCTGCATGGGTACTTCCTGTGTTATGATATCTTCGTCTCTCTGCCTCTGTCTCCACATCATTAAAGAGTAGACGCACAGGCTGGCATTCGCATTTGAAACTGATATTACCAGCGAGCAAGGTCACTGCTGAAGCTACAGTGTCAGTGATGGGGGAGTATATTTTCCGAGCTCCCCATCCAACATCAAATGGTGTTGTTTGCACAAACTATGCAAACTGAAAAAAAGAAAATAAGTCAAGAGCGGTCACGTATGAAAGATGTATTCTTCCTTTTCACTGATAAAGGTGAAATAATTGATGCATGTGCATAATGACTATGTATTATGTTGTGTTGCTGATGAGCATACGTGCTTTTCACTCTCTGTGAGCTTCCCTTTTCAAGTCTGACATCCGATTTCCTCTCGACAACCTTCAAAAGAGCTCATGCTCCCTTTTTCTTTTCTGATCTGAACATGGCAAAGGATCTGCTGTA